>JAQSUU010000249.1:1442302-2884605 GCA_038087645.1 Saccharum hybrid cultivar R570 | reverse complement strand
ACTAAATGGAAGCAATGGATACATGGTCATTAATAAATCAAATAAATATAGAAGAGATATGAATACATTTAATGTCATTAGTTAACAAAACAAAAAAAATGTGGTGGATATCTAGGTTCATCAATTATTTTGACAAAGAAGAACTATGAATATCTTTAAGATTTTATCTATTACGTACTCCTAAGCAAACTCCCCGCCCCCCATGTCCAAAGGAAAAAAAATATGAGCGGTGGATACCTTTTGTGGTCATCGCCAATGAGTCAAACAAGGAAGAGATACGGAAATCTTGCTCCATCGATTAATCTAAGGATATCCATGAATTAATCAGAACAAAGAGAAACCATGGATAGGCATATCATTAAGGTCATGCTGCATTTCTTCTGACTAATCAATGAGTCGATGCATGGATTAGTTTAACCAAAGAAGCCAAAATTTTACCATGCAAGTTGCTCGCAGTGTGAACGAAGCCTAAACACTCTAAAACTAGATTAGCCACTGACCACTGTCCACTGTAACAAAGAATCCAACGCGTACGGGGCACGGGTTCTTGAGCCTGCGTGCGCTGCCGCCTGCCGAAACGGCCCGCGCCATATCCGTCTCCGTCTCACCCACCACGCGTAGGCGTAGGCGCAGGCGCAGGCGCGTACAGCTCATTCCACTACCCCACTCCGCCCCCTGAAATCACGAGACAGACACACCCCACCCCGACTCCCCTCGGATCCAGAGTTTCACTTTCACCGCAGTGCAAAAACCTGCACCGCCCTCATTTATATTCTCCTCCATGGCTCCATCCACCACCCCTCGCCGCAGCAGATCGACCGGGACCCCGGTTTCCTCCCTCCTTCCCTCCCTCTCTGACAGTGTTTGACCCCTGCCGCTCGTGCCGTCTCCTCCTGTCCTCCAGCTAAAATAAGGTCGAGAAGTGATAGCTCGCAGGCTCGCAGCGGTAGTAGTGTAGCGCCGTACCACACCACTCGCTTAGCTTGTGGCGGCCGCGAGATGGGGAGAAGAATGGAGGCCCCCTCCTCGCCTGCGCCCTGCATCCTCGTCGTCCTCCTCGCGTCGCTGCTCCTGCTGGCGCGCGCCGACGACCCCTACAGGTTCTACACCTGGAACGTCACCTTCGGCGACATCTACCCGCTCGGCGTCAAGCAGGAGGTACGCCCGCCCGCACGCACTGCCCAGTGCCCACGGCTTCTGTTATACCTTGGTTCGGCCTGCATTCGTCAATGGCCGCGTGGATGTGATGTGGATGTGGCTGCGAATGCAGGGGATACTGATCAACGGCCAGTTCCCGGGGCCGCAGATCGACGCCATCACCAACGACAACATCATCGTCAATGTCTTCAACAACCTGCCGGTCCCCTTCCTCCTCTCCTGGTAATCTACTACTCCGTACTACTTCGTTTAGTTGCTAAAAAATTTTGACGTCACATTGAATCTTTCATGCATGTACGAAAGATTAAATATAGATAAAAAATAAAACTAATTATACAGTTTAGACGAAATGGACGAGACAAATCTTTTAAGCCTAATTAGACCATGATTGGACACTAATTATCAAATGACAACGAAATTTGCTACAATATCATTTTGCCAAATTTTTGGCAACTAAACCGCCCCTTACTACTAGTAGCAGTTACCTGTTACCATTACCACCCGTGCTCTGTTTTTTTTACTGTCTCGCTCAGAAACTTGCCTGTTCAAGATTGGCATGCTTCCATCTGAATGTTCCGGGATGCAATGCAATGCGACTGGTCGGCTTTTCTTTCAGCACGAGAGACCCTCAGTCGATGGTCCAGATTTGTATGTTGTTGCAACGGCGCGATCCAGATCGTGCTCTCAGTCTTGCTGTTATCTCTGTTCTCTTTTTCGCTGGAAATGCTAGTTCCTGACGTTCCCGGTAAATGCCAACTGCCTGGCACATGCTATGTCGTTCGTGGGACTAGTGGGATCGGTTTGTTCAGACATGGACTACGCTTGAGCGAAACATGCCAGGCCTTCCGAGTGCAACTTGGCAGTTAAAAATTTCCTTGGATAGAGTAGGCTCGGCTGTGAATATTGGTTGCCTTGCAGCGCTTGTTTTGTTGCTACTGCATGTCACTCACGTCATGCCATGGAGAGTGAGCTGTTTCAGGATAAAATTTTCACTACTCCCTTTTCCTTAGTAGCTAGTAGAGGAATCTGATACTATTTATATTATAATACCCCCCAATCTTTATCCTTATTAATAGTTTCCCTCCTTCCCTTCTACTTGTGCTTTCGCTTTCGTTCCAGATCCAGTATGCAAAGAGCACATCTACATACAGACAACTAATGCTTCCATAGATGATAGATCAGTGGGCCTCCATAGCATTGAGCATGTGCACATTAGAGCAATCTATGGCTCCTTTTGCCTTAAGAGAGTGGCAAGAGTGACTACGGCTTGCCACATCAACACAGTCACATTGGCGTCGCAAGAAAACTGTATAAGAAAAAAAAGAAAATGCACATTGTTCATATTACCTGTGGACTGACTATACTGAATGTTAAATGCATCGATCTCATGGCTAATTGATCGTGGACCACTGTGTGTGTGACATTGTAGATCAATGTTAATTTTGAGACTTAACTGTTCTTTTTTACTGTTCCTACATTGCAGGCAAGGAATTCAGCAGCGGAGGAGCTCATGGCAAGACGGTGTGTATGGTACCAACTGCCCGATCCCTCCGGGTGGCAATTTCACTTACAACATGCAGTTCAAGGACCAAATCGGGACATACTACTACTTCCCTTCCCTTCTATTTCACAAGGCAGCCGGTGGTTATGGTGGCATCAGGGTTCTTAGCCGGCCGAGGATCCCCGTCCCGTTTGATCCACCTGCCGGTGATTTCACCATATTGGCCGGTGACTGGTTCAAGCTCAATCACACTGTATGTTACCATCCTCAAGTATCCTGCATCGCATCTTACCGCCCATTTTGGTGCACCGCTAACACTGCAACTACGAATCCCCGCAGGACTTGAAAGGCATTTTGGACAGTGGTAATGACCTGCCGTTTCCTGATGGCCTTCTTATTAACGGCCAAGGCTGGAATGGCAACAGATTTACGGTGGACCAAGGTAAACTATACAATCAAGTACATCAGACAAAAATGCCTGGTAACTGTTAATAATCTTCATATACGCAGAGTTGCGCTAAACTTGCTTGACACAATCTTGCCAGGGAAAACATATCGTTTTCGGGTGTCGAACGTGGGCATAGCAACATCAGTGAATATAAGGATTCAAGGCCATTCCATGCTCCTGGTTGAGGTGGAAGGGTCTCACACCATGCAGAGCACATACACATCCATCGACGTCCATCTAGGCCAATCATACTCGTTCCTTGTTACCGCTGATCAGCCACCTGCAGACTACTCCATAATTGTCTCCACACGTTTTACCACCCCTGTCCTCACCACCACTGCCATCCTCCACTACAGCAACGCAAATGGCGCTGCAATGGTACCGCCTCCCGCAGTGCCTACAGTTGAGATCGATTTTTCTCTAAACCAGGCTAGATCGATTCGGTACGACTGTCATGGTTCTTTCAATAATCTTAGCTTGTTCTGAAACTTTTTGATATCTTTTGTTGCCTACCTTCTGAACAGCTGGAACCTGACCGCGAGTGGACCAAGGCCAAATCCTCAAGGTTCTTACCACTATGGTCTCGTCAACACCACAAGAACCATCAGACTCGCCAACTCACGGGCAACCATCAACGGCAAGCTGAGATACGCAGTCAACAGCATCTCCTTCATCCCAGCTGACACTCCTCTTAAGGTTGCTGATTTCTACAAGATTCCGGGAGTTTTCACGCTGGGCAGCATGCCCGACAACCCAACCGGTGGCGGCGCCTACCTCCAGACATCTGTAATGGCGGCCAACATGCGGGACTATGTCGAGGTCGTCTTTGAAAACACGGAGAACTTTGTGCAGTCATGGCACATTGACGGTTACGCGTTCTGGGTCGTCGGGTGCGTTTCCTAGTTCCATTCTTGCTGATCCTGACATGTTTGGTATCACTGGATCCGAATGACTGAAGATTAGTGTGAATTTGTTTGTTTCCGGATGATCAGGATGGATGGAGGACAGTGGACACCGGCTAGTCGTCAGGGCTACAACCTTAGAGACGCCATTGCTCGGTACACATTGCAGGTATGGTTTAAAGGGTCCGGTCACTCGCCGTCACCGTGTGTGATTCACCTTGATCTACATATACCTGGATATGCAATTCCCTTAACAGATCTGTTGCGGTGCCATAGCAAGAAGTCGATCAAGAAACAAAAGTTGGTCTGATGTCTGAACTCTGAACAAACACTGATGTTCACCTGTTTCTACACTGGCCATGTTTTCAGGTGTACCCTCAGTCATGGACAGCTATCTACATGCCGCTGGACAACGTGGGGATGTGGAACGTGAGGTCGGAGAGCTGGGCCAGGCAGTACCTCGGCCAGCAGTTCTACCTCCGCGTCTACTCGCCGGCGAACTCGTGGCGGGATGAGAACCCGATCCCCAAGAACGCGCTGCTCTGCGGCCGGGCCTCTGGGCGCCGGACGAGGCCTCTCTGAAGCTGAAGAAGCCCTGAACCCAAGAAGACCTTGTTTGTTTCCGGCCACGAAGGGGTGGCCGAAACTTCAGGGGATAAGTTTAAGTTGAGGGTAGAGATAATTGGAGTGTTCAGATTGCTGAACAGAGTTCCGTTTTGTGGCGCTGATGATCGATCAGCTCATATATTATATATTATTTAGCAATTGTAGTTAAAACATTCCGATCCCGGTGGATTTGTTGTATGGGAAGCTGTCTCGCTTCCTCGCTGACACCATTGATGATGATAATATTCATAGTTAATTGAAAATTTTGCATACATTGTCAGATTTCTCATCTATTTGAATGAATTGAAAGAAGATGCTGAAGAAACACTGACAGTCTGAAAGGAACGAGAAAATTGCATTTTTAGCAGCCCAAACAACGTGCTTCGCAAAAATATCATCCCAAACGCTGCTTTTGTAAAAATAGCAGTCAAAACATCTGCCTCTTGTTTTCTCTACCATTTTCTCTTTTTTCCTCATTTCTCTTTATTTCTCCTAAATTGTGCCACCTGAAAGGATGAATTTGCCCCTATGCTAATTCACGTGGACTCTCAGCGCTGGGCGCTGGTCGCCGCTGGCATGGGTGCTGGCTGCATCTGCCTGTGCCTGGCTGCCTCGCCTACATGTTCCTGTCCATCACGTACTTGTGTAGTAGAGTGCGACATGCAGTAGGGTCGGCCTCGGCGTGTTGTGCAGCAAGGCCGGAGTCGAGGCAATGGCATCGCGTTCCCATCAGCGGTGGGGTGCCGCGGCGGAGGCACGTCGCGTGGCAGCGGCACATCGTCGTCCAGCGAGGGCATGCCGAACGGCGGCGGCACATTGTCCATGTGAGGGCTCGCGGAAGAGACGAAGCGGCGGCGGGGACAGGGAAAGACTAAGCGACGCGGCATCAGCTGCCTCTTCTTTACGTAAGTTTGCCTAGAGGCAAATTAGCTGGTTGATTTAGGTGAAATAAAATAAGAAAATAGGAAAAGTGGAAAAATGGTAGAGAAAACAATAGGCAAATGTTTTGGCTGCTATTTTTACGAAAGCAATGTTTGGGATGCTAATTTTGCGAAGCATGTTATTTAGGGAATTTTTTTTTATTTTTAGCCCAAATTTGAAACAAATTTTAAATTTAACCCGTCTTTCAAAAAAATTTTAAATCTAACCCGTTTGGCCCCGCCACCATGCATGGCGGGGCAAATGCACTGAACCCCGCCATGCATGGTGGCGGGGTACAGATCCGACGTGGCAGGGGTGGCAGACCACCTCGGCAGCGTGGCAGGGGTGTACCCCGCCATGATCCATGGCGGGGTTGCCCTAACCCGCCATGATGCATGGCGGGGTACACCCCCGGCCATATAAAAGCCCGGGCACTTCTTGTTTTTGGTCATTCACCCATTCCATTTCCCGCAGCGCTCTAGAACTGAGCTCCCTCACCCATTCCATTTCTCCGGCGTCCCTCCGTCGTCCCCGTCAGGTATCGGCCCATCGTCGCTCCTTGTTCCGGCCACCCCTTCTTTGTGTGTATCGTTTTGTGTTGAAATCGTTTCGTTTTTTTAGATGGAGGACTCGTATCGTGAGTCGATTTGGAGGAAAAAGGGTCGTCCTAGAGAGATGTCACGTCTTCACGTTGTCGTTGTTAGTGTTTGTCGTTTGTAGTGGCGTACAAACTTTGTGTCGTGTACTTTGTCAGTGTTGTACTTTGAAACATGTCGTTGTAATATTTTCGTTATCACATCGTCATTCGTTTCATTTGTTGGTCCAGTCACTAAGATTGTTATGTGGTTTATCGCGGCAGTGTATAAATACAGTTTCTTAGTGCAAGAACTGCGTTTCGTTTTGCGAACACTGATCGTCACAAATGCAGGAAGTCATTTACAGCAAGTTTATGGCAGGGGTCGAATCGAAATTAGTTAACGACAACGGATCGTCACAAATAATTAGGTCAACGGATCGTCACAAAGATTAAACGAGTGTTACCGACTACATTAGTCGAACCGAAATAACCAAGTGGAGTACTGATGATAATATGTGTCCGGCGTCTGCTACTCTACTAATCGCCTGGGGTGTAGGGGTCTCGCGGTCTCCGTCGCCTCCTTGGATTCGTAGGGACCACGTTGCTTGTCCAGCCAACGTCTGTGCGGTCCCGCTGCTGCCTCTCGCGTTGTCGCCTATGTCCACGATCGAGCTGCTGCGTCGACGACGGTCCCTGCAAGCAAGCAACCTGATGAGCTACTATAAATGTTGATCTAAGAACAATAAAATTAAAGAGAAAGCAAAGCATACGAACCTGTTGCTCGGCTGGTGTGTAGTTCTCCTGCTGTGTGTAGTCGAACCCCTGTGTAGCAAAAGGAGCACCGTAGAGCTGTGAGGCACCCATCTCCTCGTGACCGGTGTAACCCCACTGTGGAACGTCCTCTTCGTCGTCGTCGTCGTCGTCGTCGTCGCCACTCGTCGTGTCGTACTGAAGTGCCTCATCCACATCGTCCGCAGCCGCTGGACCCTTCCCTCTATCCTGCGGAGTACGAATAGACGAGGACGCAGCTCTGGTGTCGCTAGCAGAAGCAGCTGTGGTCGACATCGTGTGGCTCCTGGACCACGTGGGGTTGTACGGTATGTCCAAAGTCGTATCCGCACAGCTCAGCTTTTGAGCCAACTTTTTGCAGCCTTTTTTCATTCTCTACAGATTAAGATGACAACAAGCATTATTAAGCGTGAATTTTAAAAGTAACTGAGTTGTAGTCACGAATGTTACTATCAAAAGTACCTTGACGAAGGCGCGAAGAGGGTTCGTCTTGTCGTCCCTAGTCCGAAAAAGTTGCCTGGAAGCTTCCTCGGAGTAGTTCGACAACTGTTGTGCCTACAACATCACACAACGTTAACTCGATCATTTCAATTGAAATTTAAACCCCTTACCTCGTTTTAGAATATAAGTGCAAAGTACTTACCACGTATCTATTGAGAGGCGCCCTAAGAAGTTGTGTTTGCCTCCTTTGCGCATCGTCGAACGCATCGGCGATGTCATCCTCATCGGCCGCATCTGCAGGCATGTTCGTGTACGGGACCATGAGATGCGTCCTCGTACTTCGCTGCAGCCATTGAAGGTACTCCATCCATCTTCCCGGGTGGTGCGTCGGAATTTGGTTGATCTGACGAGGAGTCCTGTTATACCATCTGTTCAAATATTGGTCGTGCGTCAACGCCCAATTCTTCTGCGTGGTCCGAAGCCTCCGATCAATCCTGCATTGCCATATTGCATTAGAAATGAGGCGCTTAAGTAGAATAAACATATTGCCATCGTACCCATGCAGCTGAGCGTTGGTGGAGTACAGCGGTGGAATTCCTTGCAACCTCCCGAACTGTCTGTAAACCCTCATAGGGTAGTGCATCTCGATGATATGGAAGAAGATAAGTGGCCCTTCGTAAAGCCACTCGTCCGCTTCCTCGTCGCAGCGCGGACTAAGGTAGTCCTCTAGCTCCCACCTAGACCACGGTGTCCATGTTACCTGCAAAGTAAAGAAACTTAATTAAGTATCAATCTTAATGATAGTGCCTTTAGTAGGAAAAGCAGATATAACTTACGTAGTTGTGTGTCAACACGTCTATCGCATCCGTGTACTGCTTGTACCTCCTTTCCAACTCGCCCCTCACTACCTTAGCGTCTCTCCAGATGAAAAGGGCGGTGGGGCGAACGTCTTGATGTTGCCATTCCTGCAAGTTTACACAAACAAGGTGTCAGTAATCTCTCTAGTTATATGACGATAACAAACTTGTCAATGTACTCACAGGCAAACGCGGAGATTGAGTGGGCCTCCCAACCGGAAACCGCTCCCAAATCCATACTTGCAGTAGGTATGAGCAGCCACCTAGGTTAGCATTGTTCGCCTGGCGACGACAGGCGATACAAAGCTGACGATATGTCCAAGCAAGGACCGCGATACCCCAGCTATACGATGCAATATTCTCAAGTGGCTGGATTAGGATCGGCAAGAAAATCCAGCTGATGCTGTCGCCAGAGGAGTCGGGGAATAAGAAAGCGCCCAAGAAGTGCCACAGCCACACCTTTGCATATACCTCAACCTCATGATCTGGAGCACCCAACGGAGGCCCTGCACCAAAGTTTTGGACTATCCAAGACGACGACACTCCTGATGTCTTCCTGCAATTGGAATTGAAGTATTATTATAAGAAAATAGATTTACCTGAAATGATTGTATCAGTGATTTCAATGGGGCGCAAATATGAACTTACTTTGTGCCTTTAACTTCTGCCTCCGATGGCCTCCTACCACAGAACTGCTCCACCAACTGTACCCAAGTAGACTCGTCGGCGACCCCAGTCACCGGATGACCTTTCAAACTTAGGCACAATATCAACTTCACATCCTGCATCGTGACGGTCATTTCCCCACATGGTGTGTGGAAGGTGTGCGTCTCCGGTCTCCACCTGCATCATTACAAGTTTCTGGTAATAGGCAAGTTCACAGCCCAATTTTTCAAAACAAAATCAAAAGATGGAAACAACAAGGTTACCTATCCACAAAGGCAGTAAGAAGGGCAGGGTCAAGTGTGGGGAGTAAACTGTTGTACACCCGAACGATCTCAATGAAGCCCGCACGCTCTATGTAGGGCGCGTATCGCTCGTCCCAGCTATGTACGCGGTGCGTGCGAACGCGAAGCGGACGCAACGGCCTATGCAGCTCCGACAAGGCCTGGGCCCGGTGGTCCTTGTCGTAGTCAGCCTCAAGGAGGCTAAAGCGTGGATGAGGAGCCCGCGCCTCCATCTGGCAAACCTGAAACTCCCTGTTCGTAAAAAACAAAGAAAACATTAATAACATTAGAACAATTAACAACGTTATAAAAAATTGAAGACAAGTACAAATAAAAATTATAATATTATAAATGCATGTTTACAATATATACGACCTCTTGTCTCGCCCGCCTATGAAATCTAGCGTTATGACCAGGATTCTTGCAAATGGAGCAAAGGTTCTGCGCACGTTCTTCGTCAAAGTCCCCGCCACCATACATATCTGCGCCGTAACCTTTCATACTGTCCACATCGCCTTTCAATCGCTTCTTCTTCCTCCTTCCCTTCCCTACCTTCTTTAGGTCCGGATAAGGCGCGTAGTCCTCACCATAGTATGGAGGCCACTGTGACTCGTCAAGGTATGGCTCGAAACTCTTCTCCCAAACTTTGAGGGTGTTGGCACGGAGATACAAGGGTGACATGTACGGTGCAACTGTGTGGTCAAAACCTCTAAGCCAACAAGAGGTGATCATGTGTGAGCAAGGGGCATGCATGATCTGAGGGACGTTGCAACTGCATTCTACTTTACCAAGATCGACACGGTACGTTCGGCCACCAAATCGTTCGCCGCCCATGTTTGTGCCCCCTCTAGCTCGTACGCAGAAAACAAGCATGTCCCGTCCATAAGCCTCGGCAACCTGTTGTTTGGCCAATTCCTCAGCCTCCTTCAAATATTCGTGTGCCGCCTTGCCCCATCTTCCAAGCTCCTCATCATTCCTCAGGGCTAGGCCATACCGCTTAACAAAATACTCATTGCACTTTCTAAAAGAGAACTCGACAATACCAGACACTGGAAGAGATCGAACGCCTTTGAACACACGATTGAAAGACTCAGAGGAGTTTGTTGTCATGATGCCGTACCGGAAGCCGCCCTCATCAAATGCTAATGCCCACTTGGCTTTATTTTCCATCTGCTGGTCTAACCATGCCTTGCCAGCTTGGTTAAGCATCTTCACTAGTTCTACCATAGTCTCGTTGAACTCGCGTTCCGTACGTTTATTACAAAGCTCCTTTAACTTGTCAGCCACATCCTTCTTGCGTTGACGCCGCCAGAAATTGGCGGCAAAATGTCGCATGCACCAACGGTGCACTAGAGCCGGGTGACCATCAATGTGTTCATCGGCTGCATTTAGAATTCCAATGTGACGGTCCGAAATCAGACAAATGGTGCGAGAAGGGCCAAGCACATGAACACGGAGCAGACGCATAAACCATGACCATGAATCGTTGTTTTCCCCCTCTGCCAAAGCAAAAGCCATTGGTACTATCTGGTTCTCTGGGTCTACAGCAGCAGCCATCATCAATGTGCCCCTGTATTTGCCGGTGAGGAACGTGCCATCAACAAGAACAACTGGCCTACAATACTGAAATGCATGTTTGCACTGATCGAAATACCAGAACACACGGTACAGAATATGCCTCAACGGGTTCTGAAGATAGAACCCTCCTGTGTATATGAACGATCTCATGCCAGGGTTGAAGTGTTCCATCGCACGCAAAATGCGTGGAACCCTGTTATAGGCTTCCTCCCAGCTACCCCAACGAATTGCCAGGGCAATTTGCTTTGCCCGCCAAGCCTTTCCATACGTGACCTCATACCCAACAAATGTGACTATGGTCTCTTGCAAGAACGGCACTGATACGTCGTTGTCCTTATCTACAAGACCTAATATACGGCGGGCTAGATACCGAGCCGTTAACTGGGGATGGTACCTTTTACCCTCATTAGTCTGACATCTGTGCGGCTGTTCCACCGAAGTTACCTTCCACTTACCATCACTCCGCCTCTTTCGTGCATTTAACTTCCACGAGCACGGGAATCCAGCCTTACATAATATGTGGAATTTTACCTCCTTGTCGGAATGCCGAACCGTGTAAGGCCTATGATGATACACAGCATAGTCCTGAAGGAACAACTTCATCTCCGACATCGTATTAAAAAGCATTCCCTTCCTCAGTATTACATTTCTATGGTTGTACAATGATTCCTTACACATCTGCAAACCCGTGTCACAAAATGCCATATGCGACATACTTACATCGATATAATTTGGAACACCGGTAAAAGGCAAGCCAGCCTCCCTCAGCTGTGTAAGCTCTGCCGATGTATAAGAGGGTGGTGCAACGTATTGTTGTGCCTCCCTAACCCTGCTCCATCCTTCATATTGCACTCCATCATCTGGATAACCGGTGGCTAAGGTGCCCTGACTCTCCATGCCATGAAGTACCTCAAGCGGTACTCCTGAGGGCATGCCACGAACTGGTGTACACATGGCAGGTGCACCTCCAGAGGGCATGGCTTCAACCGATGCTCGCATGGCATGGGGACCTCCTTCCTCATTTCCTGAATCGTCCGAATCTGTGCTAACATCATCACCAATCATTTCCTCCGCTGCCGCCTCCTCCTCCTCCTGTTCAAACTCGTCTACATCAAAATCATTGCTTATATGACCAACTGGAGGAGAATGAACACGCTCCTGCGTCAAATTACCATCCAAGTCCATACTCTCCATAGTTTGTTGCATCTGCACACCACAATCTCCTAGAGTATCACTGTCCAAGGACGGCTCCTCATTCTCAACATTCTCCAGCACCAACTCAGCCATGCCGACATTCGAACCTTGGATGACCCTATTGTATCGGGACCACTCTGCTTGGTTGCACAAGTCCATCATGACATAGTGTGCCCTATTCTTTCCAACATCGAACCTACCCTTTAGTGTGAAAGCCTCGCCAAACTTCAAACTCAAACGGTCACATAGATCGCGGAAACTAGGGGTGCCATCAAACCATTCCAATTCTTCATACATATCCTCAAACTGGCAATCCTCTCTCCTAACACTTCCTCCGTAAAAAACTCTTACACCGTAATCCATCTACAAAACGATTTGACATCTCATTATTAAATGACCATTATGGTACTACTAATTACTACATAACTAACTAAATAACTAATATTACCTAATAAGTCAACTGTGTCGTCAATAACAAATCATCGTTACCAAACTAAATAACTTAATAACTAATATTACCTAATAACTAAATAACTAATAGGTACGTAACTAAATAACTAAAAGTACCTAATAAAATCCGAATAACTAATAATCGTTAACTAATTAACTAATACCTAAACAACTAATAATCGTAAAAACTAATAATTCAATATCTAAACAACTAATAAAAACAAATAAATAACTAAACAACTAATAATTCAATCACTAAACAACTAATAACTAAACAACTAATAATCGTAATAATTCAATAACTAAATAATACAATGACAAATAAATAAATAACTAAATAAATAATAAAAACTTATTAATATTTACTACAAATATATAATTTAAACGACAAAGTAAACAAAATTACCGTAAAAATTTATCGGGGTCGCGGCGCGGGAACGAATGCCGGAGACGCGGCCGAGGGCGCGGTCGCCGGGGGCGCGGGAGACGACGCGGTGGCGCGGACGGCGGTTGCGGCCGGCGGCGTCGCGGCGGGCCGCGGCGTCGCGGCAGCGGGGGTCGCGGCGGGGGCCGGCGAGGCGCGGCCGGGGCGCCCGGAGGGCGGTGGGGCGCGGCCGGGGCTGCCGGGGGGCGGTGTGGCGCGGCCGGGGCGCGTCGGAGGTCCTCCGGCGGCGCGGGGGACGGCGCGGGGACGACGGGGGGCGCCGGGGGACGGTGGGGCGCGGTCACGGCGGCACGGACACGGCGCGGGGAGGCCGGAGGCGGCGGAGACGGCGGGGAGGCGCGGGGAGGGCGGAGAGGCGCGGGGAGGGCGGAGAGGCAGCGGGCGGGGGCGAGGCCGGGGCGCGGCTTATATTTAAGCCGCGCCCCGCCGTGGCCGGTGGCGGGGTATACCCCGCCATGGATCATGGCGGGGTACACCCCTGCCACGCTGGCGAGGTGGTCTGCCACCCCTGCCACGTCGGATCTGTACCCCGCCACCATGCATGGCGGGGTTCAGTGCATTTGCCCCGCCATGCATGGTGGCGGGGCCAAACGGGTTAGATTTAAAATTTTTTTGAAAGACGGGTTAAATTTAAAATTTGTTTCAAATTTGGGCTAAAAATAAAAAAAAATTCTATTTAGGCTGGTAAAAGTGCAATTTTCTCGAAAGGAACAATACGTATACAGCAAGAGTACGCAAAATAGTTAACGCCTTAACGGCCAGATTAGCTGGACCATTTTGCAAAGCGCCCCCCCTAAACTTCTTCTTTCTTCCTCGTCTCCCCACAACCGCAAGCTCCTCCTCTCCTCTGGCTCTGGCCCTCTCCCAGTCACGGGAGTCACTCTCTCCCGATCGCTCGTCCCCACATTTCGCGCTCTAAACATAGGCGTAGCTCGACGCGCGCGTGCCCGCCATCGCACATGGAATTCCCCATTCCTCCGCGCGAATCTCCCTCCCCGTCAAGCGATCGCGTTCCTGGGTCCCCATTGTCGAGGCTCGATTCGAATCACCTAGGTTTTCTCTTCGCGACCGGCGAGGCGGTGGCGAGAATGCCGTGCTAGGCTTGGGTGGGAGGTGAGATGAACATCGTGCGGGGCGTCGCCGATTACCTCCGCAAGGCGCCACCTCCTCCCCCCGCACCGGGCGGTGATGCGGCGCCTACCACCTCCTTCCCCGCCGGCGACTTCGACGACGCGCCCACCCCGCGCGTCGTCTTCAGGTATTCGCGAGAGAATGACCGCACTCTCTCATTCACCTTCGCACTCCAATACCTTATACATAGCGCGACTTGTTTAGCGCGGTGGCTGTGTGGGTTAGGTAATCCCCAATGCTCGTCGCGATTGTGCGAGATTCGAGTTAACTGTTGGAGAAATGCTGTGCCACTTGAAACTCATCATCAGTGGTTCAAAGCGGCAGTGAGCCACTGGGGCTTTGTTTCAGTTGCTAGTTTAATTATATATATTGGCTCCTGATTGTTAAATTAATGTTCTGGGTTGTTTAGCATGTTTTTGCATGCCCATTACCTGAACCAATCCACCCATTAGTTAAGAATGGTTATACAGACAATTTATACTGATGGGTGCAACCATAGGCTTTGCAAATAGCAGAAGGAAAGGAAACAGAAAGTGAATGTATATGTGCAAGTGAGATTGAAAAACGAGAAAAGTATAGCATCATCTCGATTAACCGTAAAGCCTAAATAAAGACAAAATGACCGTTTCTAATTTGCAGTTGCAACACCATTTTGCCGTAGACTACCGAAGCTGATTTGCCCCTGTGGCAAGCCAGGTGCATTCTTCATCGTTGAAGGCAGCAAAAACTTGTTTGTTGTGACCAAATACTGATGTTAAGTCATGATTCAGATAAAAGTAAACCACTTGTAGCCTCAAGTTAAGCTTGCCTGTGAGTCTTTCCTACCAAATAACACAAAGAACTGTATGATTGTAGCAGACTGCTTGTTAGTTGTTTCAACTCCTTTTCTTGTCTGATGAGTAAGATAGGTATATGGAATGACATTGCATTGAAAGTCACATTAATCCTTGCCAATTAAGCAAATTATTCATGTTAGCTTGGCACAAGTGTAGCATCTATATGCTGATTTTAATTCTATAAATAAATCTGTCATCAGATCTTGTAGCCTTTTCTTTTTGGTGCTTGACTTGATTGCGTGAATGTTTCTCCTCATGATCTGTTATCTGGTTTCAGTGGTAATCTGGAGGAGGGAGCCTTGAATGTACTTTGGAAGAATTATGAGAATGCACTTGATAAGGTACTTTTCTGAAAGCCTGGCAGTTTCCTTGTAGTTCTGCTTACAGTTAGGATCTTAAACTAGACACATATTGCCAATCTAAAAATTTGCTAGATGTTTCAATACTTCGATGTAATGTAAGAGCCTAGAGGACTAGCCAGTGGCCATATACTTTAGTGTCCATTTGACTGTTATCCATGACATGACTTAGTAATGTGTCATCCAAGCATAACTTAGGAGATGACAGGAACACAAATTGTTTGAACAAACAAACATCTTTAAAAATCATAGGCTAATGATTAAAACAGTCTGTTTTAACGCTTGTTAAGTATTTTGGGCACCATGATTAGAGTTTGTTTGTGTGCAGCTAAGATTATTCTTTGCGGAGCAATATATGTTTCTCTAAAAGTTGAAGTTTGGTTCAACTTTGACCCAAAACTAGCCTTAACATGATGATGATTCATTATGCCTTTTCTTCTTCCAAAGATGTAAAAGTCGATGCCTTAAATGCAATAACCCGGTATTTGCTTAATGGTAAATAGCATTGATATTTTTGCTCCATGATAACCTAACCTGCTGTAGTACATAACTATTCTGCTGGCAATTCGTTCAGAATTTTATGCAACTACTTTATACAGTTATGCTGTATTACATCTTGTGCTCTTACAGGACGAGAAGAAAAAATCTCTTCAAATTTTTGTCTTGCAATTTGTAGAGATATTCAGAGATTGGGGACCACACCCAATTGAGCAACTGGTTGATCAAGAATTAGGAAACAATGAAACAGTTGTAGGATGCTCTTGCGGGCATCCTTCTGAGGTCATCCTTATTCTGATTCAGGAGATTTCTCTAATTACATCAACTTTTACTGAAAGTAAGCGGCTTTATTCTATAGTGACTATTTATTGTGTGATATTCCTCTAATATTCTTTGATTTTTTAAATTCATAATTTTGATGTTTGTTGCATGTGGTAAGTCTCCCCACCTTTCATTCTATGTTCACGAAACAACTCTTTCTTGAGCATGGGTAGAATGCTCTTCTTGGACAAATTTGGCTTCTTAAAATCAAATTTTTGTGGAATTTGCTTCCTAGAAACCTGTTTTTGCGAGTGGACAACGCAAAGTTGTACCAATTTGCAAGTGGACACTGCAGGCGCTGAAAGTTTGTAATATATACTGCTCATAAGGTTGTGACTTGTGAAAAGACTGATGAAATGACTAAATTACCCCTTATACCTGAACTGTTGCCATCAGCTTAAGTGCTACAGCTACAAACATCTGAGTTGACATTATATATTTTAATGCTCATCAAACAGGAATTTTGCATAATATTGCTGTGTCCAAGATTCCCACAGAAAACGTCACAAAGCTTGAAAGCCCTTAACCCAAATTTTCCATCTTTTTATGCCCTTCAGGGCTTCAGGCCTTAATATATAATATGCTGATCGCGGAGAAACAAAACACGGTGGAACTTTCAGTGGCATAACAATGACCATAGCTTTGCTTAGTTGAAGAAGTAAAATCAGGTTTACTTATTTTTCATCATATGCCTTTAAAGTTTAAAGTAGTTGAATAAGGAGGAGGTTATTCTGAGGATACTGCTAAAATGCTGAACTTTTGTTCTATTTGTTGAACACTTTTGCTTTATCTTGTTGAGTCATTGCACTTGGGGCTATTTTTCAGTTGTGTTGTGGTGTGTTGGTGTTTTCTCCCCTTGAGCACACTGTGTTGGTGTTGCATTGTGGAATGTAGTTCATTAGAGGTAACCTTTACTGATTTGAAAATAAGTTAGCTTTTATAGCTCTGAACAGATGCTTGAGCAAGTTGAGCATTAATCAATGTGACTTAGTGCAAAAGGACACTATTAGAATTTATTTTCTGAATGAACAATATCTGGTAGAATGCTCACTTTGTGAATGAGAAATAGACTATTGTTGGTTTTGTCATTATATGGATTTTGCTTTTGACAGCTATTCTTATAATTTAAATCATATTTTTTTGAAAATAAATTTAAATCATATTTGTTCTTGTTATTGCATTATTAGGTGGCAACAGTCCGGTATCTCCTACAATTCATCATTCAGGGCAACAAAATAACCTGGGTTTGAGCTCACAGATATTGCAAGTTCTGGAGTGTTTGGAAATTCTGACTCGCTCCTTGCATAACTGTAAAGTATTCAGCTACTATGGTGGTGTACAGAAGATTGCTTCTCTACTAAAAGGTAGGAGTTCAGTCAGGTGCTGATCACCCATTCTAAGAAGTGTGTGGGTACTGGATTCTTGTCCTGTCCTTTTAACCCTTCTTCTTTAATGGAACTAGGTGAATACCCCGCGCGTTGCCGCGGAAATTGCTGATGATTTGGAATAAAATTACTTATACAAAGGGATCAACAATTATAAGTTAATGTTAGTGGATGACGTGGCACGCTGATGTGGACAACTAAATGCATGTTAGTGGATGATGTGTCTTGCTGACATGTAGATCATAATTGCAAATGCTAGTTGGTCATAAATGCATTCGATAGTGGACTGATTAGGTGGACAGCTTGCATGTTTAGAGAAATAGCTAGTGGGGTTTAGCTTTATAGAGTTTATAGATGACTCGCAGCTCTCCTGCGTATTCAAGTTGACAATTATGCATCATGTATTTTTTAAGCAACAATTACACATCATTTGTTCGTCCTCACTTTGAACAGTTGATTAACCCTAAACCCTGTTAAGTACACTCTTAGAACTTCAAATTGCTAATTTCTTCACTAATGAGCAGTTTTCCACCACCCTCTAAGGGGCTCAGGCTCCATGTTTCAAATCCACCACGAGTTTGGTTTTCTTTTATTTGTTTTGTTGGGATTTGAGCTGCTCATGACCTCATTGTATATATACCTCTTTGCTGTTCAGTGAAGTGTACATCATTATACATAACTTCTCAATTCTCTAACTAACATCCGTGAGTCTTTTTTTTAATGGATTATATCTCATTAGCTTCCTTTTTTGGTATATTCAGCTGCTGTTGCTCAGCTCAAAAACTTGAACAGGTTGCTGGCTGCAGAAGATCAATCTTCAGATGAAGCAGTGGAAAATGCTAGGCTGATGCTAAATATACTTGTATTCCTAATCACTATAATTTCAAACTTCATGAAGTTGGAAATAACTGTTGGAAGGATTCCCCATATTGCCGATACCACAAAGCATACCCCATCAAGCAACCATTTGGCTGCAGTCACGTCTAGCTCTCCTGATAGAACCATTTCTGATACACTTCGACATTGGCAGCAGAAGGCAATTGTTCTTGTGATGGAAGCCAGAGGTGTCAACTGGTTAGTAGGTAATAAAGTTATCTTTAGTTTTCTTTTGGGCTTATGTACTGTGATTCTGGGTATTTCTTTTAGATTATCATGGCGATACTCATTTCTTGGGTATATTGTGCTTATGCTATAGTACCTACTGGATTGTCATATAGGCCTGTTTACTGAAAAAGAAAAAGATTCACTACGGGTGTAGTAAAATTAGGACCATTTCTTTGTCCCTTTTCAGTAAATTTCTAGTCTACATATTATGAAAAGTACTAATAAAGCGGTTGTGCAATTAATGGTGCCACTGTATTGCCCATTCTTTTTTACAGAAAATCATATGCGCTATTATTGAATTATACCATATTTTTTTAATAAATCTCTAAATGATACTGCAGAACTATTACGTGTCGTTCAAAGGTTGAATTTGAAAGAGCAGTGCATTGATCTCACACTCCATTTTATTACTTTGTGCACTCTGCGATCAACTGTTTCTGGTACTCGTGCTCAGAATCATCTCAGAAGCATTGGTGGGCTGGAAATTCTATTGGATGGACTTGGACTTCCTTCTAGTAAATTTTCAGTTTTGAGGCAATCATCTATCTCAAGAAATGAAAGGTGCATTTTTGCAGCGCCATGGTTTACCATTATTTATTATTTTGTGCTTTCATTCCCTTTTCTATTTCTTATGCATAGAATCGCAAATTTTCTGCATAAACTTGAAGACAAATATTGACCAATGAATTTCTGTACTGAGCAAAATCTATTTTTGCTAAATACTTGGAGCTAAATATCTGATAGTATTAAATTTGAATTTGCCCAAATATTAAATGTCTAGTAGTATTACATTCGTACTTTATACCCAAATGTTACTAGTCTGATAGTATTTAATTTGAATTTGGTACATAAATATTGTTTGTGCATCATAGCTAAATTTGGTTTTTGAATGTGACATTCCTATTTTGGAATTTCAGCTTCAAAAATTTAGATTGTTCTGTTTTTTTATTCACATAACTGATTTCTCTTATGGTGTAGAATGGCTGAAAGTTTGAACCATACTCTTTTGATACTCCACATATAGTTTCTCTTTTATACATTGGTCTTACTGTTTAGGTTGGTGTTTATTTAGGTACAGAGGAGTCCATCCCTCCAATTTGTTTTTCGACTTTTGACATCTATGCAAACTAACTGTTTGGTAATATGTTAATCTTGTAATGAACATTTTACCTTTTTCTAACAAAAAAGGTCCACAGTGATGTATGAGAATCTCAATCCTTGGGCCTTATGGCTGTTTTCAACTTTATATAGTGCGATAGGTTTTACCTCCTTGTTTCTTGCGCACCTTTTATGTTCTAACATTCCTGTACTCTTATAGGGCTGAAATACTTCTGCTCCAGATACAGTATTTGCAAACTCTGAGTGAGGCAGTGTATCCTTTGTTTTCAATTATTTTTATGTGGACTTAGCATATGAGTTGTAACATTCAGAATATTAATAGACTCTGCTAATGTATAGTTCAGGTAGATTCTTGGTCATGCCATAGGAGGCATTGATGTACTAGCTAATTGTTAAGTCCTTGACTTCTAATTAGATTTGGCAACGTCAACAATTTGAAAATTTTATGTGAAAATGGACATGTACACAAATTCGCAAACTGCATTTGTTGGCCTGCATTTATGATTCAGAAGTTCCATCGGCAAAAGGATAATACCAAAGCTTCACCTACACTAGATTCTGTCTCTGGTCCAATTTATTGTCTTGATAGAACTGAATGGATTGACTACTCTATAAAATTGAGCAATGCCCTTTGTTCTTTTGTTCTTCCTTCGGAGGATATCGGACACTGTTCTGATGAAATAGCTGTCAGCCAAATTGTATTATCCATCCCATTGGCATACCTAGAGCAATCTGTGAGATGGATCATAAGGATTCTTATGACCGTCTTTCTATGTATCAGAGCGTGTACCAAGGAAACTGAGCTGCCAAACCACATAAAGTGAGTTTTTTTCTTAATGTAGCCATGAATCTCCCTTTGAACCAGAATATTTAACTATCGCGTTTCATATTAAGATGCTTTGTTAAGTTTGTTTCACCACAAAGAAGATATACTTTGTGGAATTTGACACATTTTCCCATCATAATGCTTTGCTGGAATAGTCAGTCTTTCATCAGTGGCAACTCTAACATATTAATTAGTTATATTTATTAGGTGGCTATTAATCTTCTGAACCCTGTAGTCAGTTGCAACTGCTTTCTGTGCAATAGATTAGTATGTTACCAGATAGCAGCTACTACTGTACAAAGTACTATCCAAATCCTGAACTCATTCTGCAGGATTTTTTCAAAGACCCTTCAATATTATGTGATTCGCATGTTCAAAAGAGTTCTTATTTCAACACCAGCTCTACTCCCAGCTTTCCGAGAGGAAGGTGTATGGGACCTGATATTCTCAGCGAATTTTTTCTACTTTGGTTCATCTGTAGAAGACACCTGTTTTCATACTGTTACAGATATTCAAAATGGTGATGTTAACAGTAACCAAATATCTATTCATTCTGAAAGCTTGTATCGTACCGATGTTAAAATTCTTCAAGCGGAAGCTATTTCCTTCTTGGAGTTTGCTGCAACACTCCATGAAAATACATATAACACGGTAAAACTTTTGTCTTTTATAATGTAATATTATAGGCTCAGTGTCTAATCACCAGTATTTTTTGTTGTTTTTTTTCTCGAACACACCAGTATTTTGTTCTGAATCTCTTCTACTTTATTTTTCTTTTCATTGTAGCCAGAGTGCTCGGCACTGCTAGATGCACTTGAACATTGCATTTCTGATCCTTTGGCAGTTAGCACTCTTCTCAAAAGCTTCCGTGTTATTCTACAACTCGCGACAGAACATACTCTAGCTTCATTTGAATCTTTGGATGTAATTACAAGAGTCCTTAAGGCTGCTTGCCGTCAGGCACAAGAGCTACGGAACTTCAGCAATTTTCTTTGTTCTAATGTCATGATCAGTCAAGATGGTTCTCAATTTAAAAGTATTGAAGGCAGAACTGAGGATGCTCTTATATGTACAGAGTTAGCTTTGAGCCTCTTTATGGAATATGTCACTATATCGATAGATGGAAGAATTCTCGTTTTGCACAATGCTGACTGTATTGAGTGCTTATTTGACTTGTTCCATGAACAGAACATTCGAAAGCATGTGCTGGAGCAAGTTCTTGCCTTATTTAGGGTAAATCTATGCTTATCTCCTGTTCTAAAAAAGTTTATGTTTACCATAAGTTTTCCTTCAGTTTTCTTATTAATGTTGGGAGCTAAAATATGGTTCCCTGTAACCAGTTGCCTTCATCGTCAGCACAAGATCATACAGCAAAGCTGCAGTTATGCTCAAAGTATTTAGAGAACTTAGCACGGGCAAATGAAAAAGAAAAGGTCAACACAGAGTTGTTAATTGACCTTCTGGTCAACATGAGAGAGATCATAATGATGGATCACATGGTAGGTTCCATAATGGTTTTGTATGTAGTAGTAGAATTACAATTGTTTTGCCGTACCAGTAATGCATAATGGTTGACAAATGTGCTTCTATGCTTCACTTTCTAGTACTATCAAAATCTGTTTCGCGACGAAGGGTGCTTTCTGCATATTATTTCCTTATTGAATGGAAATTTCAATAAGGTGACTGATGAGCGGCTTGTCCTTAATGTCCTTCAGACCTTAACTTTATTACTTGAAGGGAATGATGCATCTAAGGTAATCATATTGACACATGTGGTTCATGCAATAACTCTGTTTGGTGTGTGACAACAATCTTGGTTCGTTTTGTCTAGGTTGCCTTTAGATTAGTAGTTGGTGCAGGTTATCAAACATTACAGAGCCTGGTACTGGATTTCTACAAATGGTCGCCAAGTGGGAGACTCTTGGATGCATTGCTTTGCATGCTGGTTGATTGCAAGTTTGAGTTAGATGAGAAAACAACTATAAAGGCTAGTAGTTATCAATCTGTTGAAAACCTAATACAATATAAGTGTTTCTGGGTTCATTTAATTATGGCATGCTTCGTTCTTTCATTATCTTTACTAATACAATGTTTGCCCTATAATTATTTCAGAATGAAGATGCTGTTGTATTACTTCTAAATATTTTGCAGAAGGTCTTTTCTCTTACGCACAGAGATGATAATACCATTTCCTCTTATAATTCCCATTTATATGCTTTTTTCTTGACATCAACCAATTTCTAATTGGCAGAGCAGCACGTCACTTCAGCACTATGGGCTTGTAATCTTACAGCAGTTGCTCAAGCAATCCATTACAAATAGAACCTCTTGTTTCAGAGCCGGGTTGCTAAGTTTTCTTCTTGATTGGTTTTCAGTAGAGGAAAAGGATGATACAGTTATTGCTATTGCAGAGTTAATACAGATACTTGGTGCACACAGTATATGTGGCAAGGACATCCGGAAAATCTTTGCCCTTTTGCGTTGTGAGAAGATTGGTGCCAAACACAAGCACACGTCTTTGCTTCTGACAAGTCTCAGTCACATGCTGAAGGAAAAGGGGCCAGAAGCTTTCTTTGAGTTCAGTGGCCATGATTCTGTGCGTGTTGTCCTATTTATTTAGCAATTTAAAATTTCATCTGTTGTGATTCATAGTTGATTTTCAAAGATTATGCGCATAAAACAAAGTTGAGCAATTCAGGATAGGACACCGAGTTCAATGGTAATTTTGTGACTGTCTCATTGGCATGTGGCCCTGAACCCCACGTCATTGAGATATAAAAAAACTAGACCAACCCAGGAGGAACCAGGTGGCATTTCATTAGGAAGAAAATAGGCGCCCAAATTTGCCTCGATGAGGGCTTGGACCTAGGTGGTCTGGGTATACATCGACACCCTTGACCAACTGAGCTAGCTCATCAAGATACAAATCCTGAATTACCACTGAATTTATTGTGAAGTACTTAATTATACTGTCAAAATTGTGCAGTTATTCAACACTAATGATTCTTTTGAATCCATGAGCATCAGAATGTGAAAGTACTCATCTCTCTTATCCTGCTACAAGAAAACATATAGTTTGTTTGAGAAAAAAACATATTTATAGTGTCTCATCAAGCTATACTTTGACTGCTTCTTATCTCATTATATAAATGGGTCAATGCTAGTAAAAGGCAAAGGTGTTGGCAATAGTAGCTGGAAGCTATTCAGACATGGAGCGCAAGAGAGGTCAGGTGCTTTTAAAAGCAACGGAAGAAGAAAATTAGGATTTTTAATATTAGGGATAGATTCTATTTCATCATGAACCTTTGAAGGCTTTTGATACAGATGTTCTGCCAATAATTTTTTTTTCACTTCATGGGCTTGGGCTCCTTTGATAGTTTACACACTGAGGAGTTGAGGTTTTGGAGTTTGGCTGGGGCTCGAGGTGTGTCTTATCTCCTTGCCCTAACGCCAATTGGTGCCTAAAGTTTGGCCAGGATTGTTTTTTCCTTGTTTGCTAGGTGCGTGAATTTTATTTTCTTCTAGTGCTAGGTGTTTGTGGGTGTGTGATCAGTATGGAGGCTCTAACCCCGCTCTTTTCTTCTTAATATAATGATACACAACTCTCCTGCATATTCGAGAAAAAAAAACTTCCCTAATTCTGCTTTTAAAATATTTGATTTGTTGATTGACTGGCATTCTTTCTTTTTCCTTGACAGGGCATAGAAATAAAATCACCCTTTCTATGGCCTTACAATAGAGGGCTATCTTTTTCTTGCTGGTTAAGGGTTGAAAACTTCCCAGACAGTGGCATGATGGGCCTTTTCTCCTTTTTCACAGAAGACGGAAAGGGGTGCTCAGCTGTTCTTAACAGAAGTGCTTTAGTATATGAGGTAATTGTGATTTTATCCCCACTTTTGAATCAAATCAAGTCAGGTCCCATTTGGCTCCAAAAGGATTTTAAGAATCTGGATAAAAAAAATCTAATGTGTTTTATTGGATTGTGTGTCTGTATGTTAAAATCCACTAGAATCTAGTCTATTTGGATGGGATTCTAGGATTCTGAGATTTTTTTAATCCAGATTCTTAAAATTCCTTATGAGCCAAATGGGACCTTATTCAGTATAGAAACATTTATTGGATGTGTATTTACTTTGCAACAAAGAAATGTGCCATTAACTAACTAGTGTATAAACATGATTTACCTTTAGAGGGGCCACTCCTCAATCCTCACTATTGGAGCTTTTCTTTAATTATTAAACTAGTTTGAGCCAGATGGGTTTTGACAGAAATTGATGATTTGATCTGCACAACCCATAGCTTCTTGTGTAATATATTTTGATAGTAGATGTTAATAATTTTTTGCTAAACTTGGTCAAAATTAGACAAGTTTGACTTAAGACAAAGCTAAAATGACTTAATAATTTGATACGGAGGGAGTAGATGAGACCTTTTTGTTGGAGTGTGTTTGTATTAGGCCCATGAGGCTAGGCCCATGTGGCCCATGTATGGTACCTATATAGCTACCCTTCTAGGGTTAGCCCAAATTAAGGAATCACACATTATAGCATGGTAATCAGAGCCAGTTTTTCTCCTCTCTCCCCTGTCCAGCCGCCGCCCCTCCTGGTGGCTGCCGTCGCCGGCCAGGAGGCCATGGCCGGCGCTACTCCTCCCCACCCCTCCTTCTCCTGCCACTCCCCTTCCCTCTCCTTCCCTTCCACGTGGGCGCAGCAGCCCCCTTCCCCGGCCGCCTCCTCCTCCGAGGCGTGCCCGCCCGCCCACGCTCCTCTCTCCCCTGTCCAGCCGCCGCCCCTCCTGGTGGCCGCCGCCGCCGGCCAGGAGGCCATGGCCGGCGCTCCTCCTCCCCACCCCTCCTTCTCCTGCCACTCCCCTTCCCTCTCCTTCCCTTCCATGTGGGCGCAGCAGCCCCCTTCCCCGGCCGCCTCCTCCGAGGCGTGCCCGCCCGCCCACGGGCCCATCTTCGGCCCCGGCGCGCCGTGGGCGCAGCAGCCCACCTCCCCGGCCGCCTCCTCCTCTGCCCATTCTCCTGCCGCATCTAGGGGGCCGCCCGCTCCACCACCTGGCGGCGCCGCCCCTGATCTGGGCGCCGCCCAGGCCGACGCCGGCGGTTCCGCGCCACTACTGGCCGCTGGGGGCTCCCCTTCCCTTCCCTCCACCGGCCCTGCTCCTGGCGCTCTGCCTCTCACTCTTCTGCCAGGCGCTCACTCTTCTGGAGCCCCCTGCGCCCCCTCCGTGCTACAGGCGCCGGCAGCTCTGACGCCGACCTTCCAGCCGTGGGGGCCCCAGGGGACGGGGCTGGTGGCGCTGCTGACGCTGCTGGTGGCCACCAGCAGCCGCCCTCCCCTTCCCGTGCCCACTGCCGCCCATGGCCGACGCCCGCGACACTGGCCCTCCCTCCCGCGGCTGCCTCTCTGGCGCTCTTTCACGCCATGGGTGCAGCCACCACCGGCGCTGCCCTTGGCCCGGGCTGGCCCACCTCTGTATCCGCGTCCCTCCTCCACGCGCCATGGGCACAACAGGTCATCGCCTCACCCGCGGCTTTCCCGGCCGCCCGCCTCCAGCCTCCCGGCGTTTCCGCAACCCCGCTGCTGCTGCTGGCGCTGTGGGCGCAGCCGCTGCCTATCGGGCCACGTGCCGGTGCCGCGTCGCACGCCGGGCCTTGTCGGCTCCCTACCCTCTGCCCTCGGCTCCGTCTCCACTGACGCTGCAGCCGGGCCATCTTCCTGGCGGCACCATGACCGCGAGCGCCGCGGCCGCTGGCGGGGGGGGGGGGGGGGCTCAGGCGCCGCCAATCCTTCCTCCAACCCCACATCTACACCTCCCGCCTTGTCCTACTCCTTCAGCACCACCGCCAGCCCTGATTGGATCGCCGACTCGGGTGCCACTTTCCACACCACGCCCGATGCGAGTCTACTCTCTTCTCTTCGTCCTCCCCACCCTTCCTGTCCCTCTTCCATCATGGTCGCCAATGGCACTTGTCTTCCTGTCTCCTCCGTGGGCACTGCCCGTTCCCACGGCTCCTTTCATATCCCTGATGTTCTTGTGGCTCCCGGTATGGTTCACAACCTTCTCTCTATTCGCCGTTTCACCACTGACAACTCCTGTTCGGTTGAGTTTGACCCCTCTGGCCTCACCGTGCGGGATTTGTCCTCCTGAGTACCTCTACTCCGATGTAACAGCACTGGACCTCTCTACACCCTTCGGTTCCCAGCATCTGTCTCACCTTCGCCTTCCTCAGCCGCTTTCGCCGCCACTCCTTCCTCCACCACTTGGCACCGTCGCCTCGGCCATCCTGGCCGGGATGTCTTGATGCAGCTCGGTCATAGTTCCGACATTCGGTACTCTCGAGCTCATGATGATCCCTTGTGTCACGCGTGCCAGCTGGGCCGTCACGTTCGCCTTCCCTTTCAGTCCTCGTCCTCACATACCACCCGTGTCTTTGATCTTATTCACTGCGACCTGTGGACTTCTCCTGTTCTCAGCATGTCTGGCTATAAGTACTACTTGGTGGTGGTCGATGATTTCTCCCATTATTCCTGGACTTTTCCTCTGCGTGCCAAGTCCGAGGCTTTCCCCACTCTTAGCCACTTCTTTGCTTGGGTATCCACTCAGTTCGGCCTCACCATCAAGGCTGTCCAGTGTGACAATGGCCGTGAGTTCGATAACTCAACCTCCCGTGGTTTCTTCCTTTCTTCCGGTGTCCATCTGCGCATGTCTTGTCCGTATACCTTCTCTCAGAACGGCAAGGCAGAGCGTATGATCCGCACCACCAACGACATCATGCGCACCCTTCTGCTCCAGGCATCTCTACCCGCTCGCTTCTGGGCTGAGTGTCTGCACACCTCCACCTATCTCCTTAACCGACTTCCTTCTACTGCCTGCCCAGCTCTCACGCCTCACCACGCTCTTTTCGGTACCCCTCCTCGGTACAACCACCTTCGAGTCTTCGGGTGTGCGTGTTACCCTAACACCGCCGCCACCGCTCCTCATAAGCTGGCTTCCCGGTCGACCCTCTGTGTCTTTCTCGGATACTCTCCGGATCACAAGGGTTACCGATACTTTGACCTTGCCTCTCGCCGTGTCCTCATCTCTCGCCATGTCGTGTTTGATGAGTCGGCGTTCTCTTACTCCACCACCTCTCCACCCACACCTCCCGCTAACCCTGCGGAGGCTTCCTTCTTTCCCACTGACCCGGTGATTCCGCCACCCTTCTCCCCCTACCCTGCTGGTACTGCTCCGGCGCGCTCTCCTGGTGGTCCCGCCTCGCCCCTGCCGGACTCGCCCCAGGACCTTCCGGTGCCTGACACGGTCGAGGCAGCCCCGGAGCTTCCACCCTCGCTCCCTGTGGCTTCGCTGCCTCCCGTTGTGCCAGATGCTGCCGTTCCGATCGCGGGACCGCGCACACCGACCCCACCTCCCGGGCGCTTCGGGCGTCTACCAGCGCCGGCGGGAGCCGCGTCCGCCCTCACCTCATCCCGGACGTTTTGGGATCGTCTACGAGCGCCGGCGTGAGCCGGCTCCGCCGCTCTCGTCACCAGCGCCGTCGTCGCCGGTACTTGCTCCGCCGGCATCACCACGCTCTCGCGCCGACCCGCCGGTGTACCACCCACCTCTTCTTCACCGGGACCCTCGTCACACTCACCCGATGGTGACGAGGCAGGCGTCTCGCCCGCAGGCACTCACCGTCGCCGCCTGCGAGCCGGAGATCTCTCCGGTATCCTCTTCCGTTCGCGCGGCCTTGGCGGATCCTCACCGGCGCCGCGCGATGGACGAGGAGTACGCGACCCTCCTCGCCAACCAGACGTGGGACCTAGTGCCTCGTCCGTCGGGTTCCAACATTGTCACCGGCAAGTGGATCTGGACGCACAAGAGGCGGGCTGATGGTTCCTTGGAGCGCTACAAGGCTCGCTGGGTCCTCCGCGGCTTCACTCAGCGGCCCGGCATTGACTATGCTGAGACGTTCAGTCCCGTGGTGAAGCCAGCTACAGTCCGCACCGTCCTCTCCCTGGCTCTCGAGCGCTCCTGGCCTGTGCATCAGCTGGATGTCAAGAATGCCTTCCTTCATGGCACTCTGACTGAGACGGTCTACTGCAGTCAGCCGGCAGGTTTTGTGGATGCTTCTCGTCCTGACTTCGTCTGCCGGCTCAACAAATCTCTCTACGGGCTCAAGCAGGCACCCCGGGCTTGGTACTGTCGCTTCGCTACCTTCTTGCAGACTCTTGGGTTCACGGAGGCCAAGTCTGACACCTCCCTGTTCATATACCACTATGGGGGTGAGACTGCTTACCTGCTCCTCTATGTGGATGACATTGTTCTCACTGCCTCCAGCGAATCTCTGCTCCACCGCATCATTGCCTCACTCCAGAAGGAATTTGCTATGAAGGATCTTGGGGTGCTCCACCACTTCCTCGGCGTCACTGTTGAGCCCCGACCTTCCGGCCTGTTCCTCCACCAGCGGCAGTTCACTTGTGACATTCTGGAGCGAGCCGGGAAGACCGCCTGCCAGTCCTGCTCTACACCGGTGGACACCCAGGGCAAGCTGTCAGAGGCTGGGGGTCCGATGCTTGGGCTAGCAGACTCCACCGCCTACCGGAGTCTTGCAGGCGCGCTTCAGTACCTCACTTTCACACGGCCGGACATCACTTATGCCGTCCAGCAGCTCTGCCTCTACATGCATGCTCCGCGGGAGCCTCACCTGGCTGCTATGAAGCGGCTTCTCCGGTACCTCCGTGGCACCCTTGGCTACGGGCTGCTCCTCGGCCGGTCTTCCACTGCCGAGCTGGTTGTCTACACCGACGCTGACTGGGCGGGATGCCCGGACACCCGCAGGTCCACCTCCGGCTACGCGGTCTTCCTCGGCGGCAACCTGGTCTCTTGGTCGTCCAAGCGCCAGCCCGTGGTTTCCCGCTCCAGTGCCGAGGCGGAGTACCGTGCCGTGGCCAACGACGTGGCCGAGGCCGCCTGGCTCCGCCAGCTCCTGGCTGAGCTTCACCGCCCACTCGCCAGGAGCACGCTCGTCTACTGCGACAACGTCAGTGCGGTCTACCTCTCCACCAACCCCGTGCAGCACCAGAGGACCAAGCATGTGGAGATCGATCTACACTTCGTCCGCGACCGGGTGGCCATCGGCGACGTCCGGGTTCTTCACGTCCCGACCACCTCCCAGTTTGCGGATATCTTCACGAAAGGCCTCCCTTCCTCGACCTTCTCCGAGTTTCGCTCCAGCCTCAACGTCTCCAGTGGCTAGTTGTGGCTGCGGGGGGTCCTGTGTGTTGTGCTCTTGTTTTCTTTCTTGTTCAGCCTTGAACTCCGCTGCGCCGGTAGTTCAGACTGCGGGGGGGTGTTGGAGTGTGTTTGTATTAGGCCCATGAGGCTAGGCCCATGTGGCCCATGTATGGTACCTATATAGCTACCCTTCTAGGGTTAGCCCAAATTAAGGAATCACACATTATAGCACTTTTTTTTTGAAAATGGTACAGCAGGGGAAGCCCCCACTGTAAGCTTTTATATTAATATAAAAATAAAAAAGAAGAAGCTGTACAAGGCACAAAGCTGAACAAGCAGTAGATGAGACCTTGGCTGCATCTGATCATTGATATTGGTTACATCAGTTGACTATGTTCCACTATTTATTGGCTTCCAGCTTGCTTGACAAATAAATGGAAGTTGGCATAATAAAATCTCATTAGGAACATACTTGGTTTGTAAATAAATTTAAGAAATAGGTTGAATCCAATGGAGCCATTTTTTTGGAAAAAAAGAAGTGCTAATCTAGGCCATATGGATCCATTTGTAATGTCACATGATTTTGATGTCTGTACAATATGCATTTGACTCATGATGTAGTAATGCTGATTCCTGTTTGAAGAAATTTCAGCTATTTCTTATAGTTTTGTATGATATTTATGGGTTATGACTGATTATTTATAGGTTTTCAAACAATTCTCTAGCTATATTGTAATTTGCAGGTGTGCAATACAGCTGAGCTTAGAGACCCTTTTTTTCCCCCCCTTTGATCTGGACTTTCGAATCTCTAGAGTATAAAGTACTTTGTGTTTGTTTTTTTCACCATAGGAGCTGTCAATATCTTACTCTGCACAACTTGAATTTGTAACTTTCGCAGGAATAACGAACCCATGCTAAACTCTGGTCTTTCCCTGTTGGCAGTCTATCTATCAAAGACATCAGTGTGTTTTGTTACCACTCAAGCTCCCACCAAAGGAATGGAGATTCCTTTCTGTTACTCATACAATTGGGAGGGCTTTCTCTGGAGGAAGCCAGCTGAGGTGTTATGTAGATGGAGAGCTAGTATCATCCGAGAAGTGTGGGTGAGCAAATTCATCTGCATTTGCAATTTCAAATAACATTAAATTTGACTGAAAATCATGTGAGCTCCATTCTCCATTTTAGGTGTATATAATGTGTGAATTAGTTATGGTCTTCTGGGCCTATGTAGTTCTAGAAAAAACTAGACCAACCCAAGCGGTGTCTATACATACCGCCCAAGAGGTTCAATGCAAATCCTTCCTAGTTCGAGCAGCAACAGATCGTCATGGTGGCTCACTGTGGGCATCGATGGGCCGCTGCACTACTCGTCATCATCGTTGACCCTCTTCACCGCCCTGTGGAGTCGCCATTGTCGGGAACCGCTGCCCTCCCTAGCACGCCCGATCCGCCTCCCCTCCCACCCTAGCACCTCTACTGCCTCTGCCCTTGAGTGTGAACATGTGGCTGTTGAGGAGTTCCTCGGGGATGCCGGGTTGGCGCTGTTCCGTTGGGGATGCCGGGTTGCTGCACCATGGTGGCTGGTCATCGTGAGTGGACGTCAGACCATCGTGCCGTCCCCCGGGCTTGCGACCACCATATGAACTGATCAAGGATCAGGATTGCGTTGCTGTCAATCGATCCCTCAACGCTCAATCCTTGACTCTCCCAAGAGCAATGCCGGTCACTACCTATCCATATGATGACGCCACCCATGCTGCCGGTCCTTTTCACGCTGGCTCTAGATTCGAGTCCATGCCTACTGCCCCTATGGGACATCACCACTAATGTCGCTGAGGGTTGACTTATGTGTGCTTGTTGATACGTCTGAGCAGCCCCATCTACCTTCGCTGTTTGGTCAGCTCTTCGTCCTGCTATGGTTCGTCGGCTGGAAGCTGGTGATTATGTGTACTCGTGTGTCTCTGTTAATTCTTTGGACACGCGCCTCCTTCCACGGCTTTGATCACGTCCACTTCAACCTCAGAGATACTTTGGTGACAAAAAGGGCCAGTCTGACAGTCTGCGTTGTCCCACTACGACCGCCGGGGGGTGTTACATTATATTTGGTAGTTAGGATTGTAATTCGATATTGCCATATGTATCCCAGGAGATGTCTGGCCCCCTGAGTCTCTATACTCTATATGTACCACTCAAGAGGCTCAATACAATACGTCCATGTATTATACGCAATCCTTCCTGCTTACAGGAGGAACTAGGTGGCTTTATATTTTATAGTAAAGTGACACAGCAGTGCAAGTTTAGGGACCGCTGGTGCACTTTACTCTATATTTTAAGTAGAAAATATGCACCCAAATTTGCCTTGACGAGGATTTAACCTTAGGTGGTCTAGGCATACATCCATACTCTCAACCAAGTGAGGTAGGCTCTGATATAGCCTATGTAGTCCTGGAAAACCACTTCACAAAATGTTATTTGACAAATCAATGTATCAAAGTTTTATTTAGCAGTGTGCAGCACAGCACAGCTGCACCACTGTTGACGAACCAAAATCCTACAATTTTCGTTAGAAACTTTATCATAATCACATCTTAAAAATCCTAACAGTGTTTGGTCTTTTGTTTATGAATTCAAATTTTCATAAAGTAATGATGCATTCGTGACACTACAATTTATTTCATGTCTCCGTTACTAAATGAGTGTTGTTAACTTGTTTTACAGCATTTACATGTGCTATATATCTTTTAGAACTTTGATATCTATCTGAAGTGGCCACATGGAAATTTTGTTGGTAGTTCGTCATGAAAGCTGTTTACATAAAATATTTTTTAATAAGTTTTGCTGATTTGTTTCTGTGCAAATGAAGTTTAACAGCATCAATACTTATTTAATAAAAAATATTTTTTAAAAAAAATGAGAAAAGGCACCAATCAAGATCGCTACACATCGGATACATACTGAATACTAGCATCTAAAGTACCAGGTTCTTTTTTTTTCTTGAACATGCAGGAGAGCTGCGTATCATTGTATTAAGAAGAAGAAAAGGAGTCTAAGAAGACTCAAAACAAGCCCATTAGGGCATGAGTTTACATGAGCGATTAGCCAAGAAAACTATTAGACATGTATAGTCCTGTATACATTGTATTTGGACATGTATACAATGTATATACAGGACTATACATGTCTAATACTATACATGGATAGCTATCCTATACAATTGATCCTAATGGATCCTTTCCTAATACCCGCCCGCAGTCGTAGTGGTAGGATCACGGACGCATAAACTGGTCCGAAAGTCGGTGAACAACTGTACAGGAAGACCCTTGGTCATGATATCCGCGAACTGGTGCGCCGAGGGAACATGGAGGACGCGAACCTGGCCCAGGGCCACCTTTCAATTGATCCTAATGGATCCTTTCCTAATAGATATGCTGATTTAGTCGAGAATTCCCCGGAAGGAGATGGTGTCCAAAGATGCTGGTCTTCCACTCCAGGTCTCCAGGAGTAAGGACCACCTCAAATAAGATCTCCCATAATTGCAGGTATTCCAATAGAGCTTCTGTTGTCGGACCACCCCTAATATCTGAACCACGAGTTATCCATCAACGCTGTATGAACTGTTCTTCGGTTTAAAATTTTCTTAGGCACATACCTATACAAGGATTTCCCATGCACCCATTTATCACACCAGAAGAGTGTCTTGTATCCATCACCCACAATAGAAATAACCGAAGTAGAGAACATTGCCACTGAATTAGGATGCACCTGAATGTCAAGACCAGCCCATGGATGGCAGGTTGTGTCTTCTTCAACCATAACCATCTCATTCTCAAAGCCCCAGCCAAGTAATTCCAAATCAAGAATTCCCAGACCTCCTAAATCAATTGGCCTCTTGACCCGGCCCCATGCAACAAGGCAATTGTAACAGAACCGTCCAAATTATAAGAGCACAAGTATAAAAACAATCACCGAAGTGATCAAATTCTCACACTTGAGCCCATATAACTCCGGTAGTCCAATAAAATCACGAGGGATTTCAAACCAACCAACATACAAGCCAAGATCGTAGTGATTCAACATAACAAGTCACATGCTACAACCATTTCACAAGTAATTCAATATACATCGGAGTTCAACAAAGTTATTAATTTACATTGAAAAGTAGCGGAAGCAAGGTAATTTGAAACTAACATTATTCTTATTTCAAATACATGTCAGTACCATGGTCGACTTCCAACAAAAGCATTAGAGAGAAGATAAATGAGAAGGATCATGCCCATGATCACACTCTGCCACAAGGCAGGAGCTAACCAACTCTTGCAATAGCCATGATACTTCACAACCTGCAACAAGTGGGATAAAACCCTGAGTACGACAAAGTACTCAGCTAGACTTACCCGTCAGAAACCAGAAATAAGGTGACACCAAGGATCATGCAAGGCTGATATGAAGTGGGGCTAGCTTGACAACATTTTGCATAAAAGCTTAATATACATGATCAATCAGTAAAGCTTAAGCATCAAGTTAATTATCATTAACCTATCATCTATATTAGAACCTGTACTAGAGCACTCACTTTATTAGGAGCAAACAATATTAACCATAGCAGGTAAAAATTGAGGCAATCTTTCCATCGTGATCCAATTAACCATCCGTTCAATTTAATTGAATCTACGTTGCCGCTGCTCAAGTCAAGTGCTCACTAACCGGGAGCGACGGCGATTCGAATCGAATTCCTATCCAGCTGGAGGGGTATTTCTAACACTCACCGAGTCACGCCTGGCGAGGGCTGCTCAGGTCACCTTTGGTACAGTTCAGGAGCCGCGGGTCCGAATGATGTCGCGACCCCAAGGGCGACACTCTGCCAGGTGATAGGGACTCTAACCCCCCCTTGGTCTTACGCTAATGTCCCCAAGCACATCCTTTCTCTCCTACAAGAAGCAACCTACCAGTCGATTCACGGCCTGAACTGTATTACTCGGATTCGCGGTCGGAACGGCTTATCCGGCCAACTAAGTGTTAGACTGCGTTCAACATGACTCAAGGACGTACAACGAATCGGTCCTTAAACGACTCAGACGGGGATAGATTCACACCCAAGACCTCCATGCCTTGTTGCTTTACTATCGTCATCCCGCCCGGTCTTATTTCATTTTATTAACACATGGTTCCATTCCACGATAGCACATATAGCCAACCGTGCCATATATGAATATCCCTATATCTCGCAGGTGACAGGAAATCACCTGACTTCTACCGCTTAAAGCAGGGTTAAGCATCTACTCGATCCTAGTCTATGTAGGATTCAAGGATTCATATATCTGGACAAGGAGTGATATAATGCAGCAAGGTTTTCAACCAACTCCTACCACTTAATGCAACAAAACTTATAACATATATACAATTAATTGCTTTGAAGGTAGCAGACTTATAATGCTCCGGGGCTTGCCTAGGATCCGACTCAAGTTAGAGTATGTCAGATGAATTCACTTGGCGAGCATCCTCCCATCTAGCACTTGCCCGATCCTTCTATCTTCGGGATAGATCCACCAACTCCATCTTCGGGTTTGGCTCCACCTTAAGTCCTTCACGTGCTTCAGCTAACGTACCTAAATAAGGTGCAACAATGCATATGTATGAATGCATAGAAGTGCAATAAATAAAGAAATCAAACAAGCATACCAAAATTCTCATAAACACCTAGAGCTAATTAACTTAATCCACAATAGGGCATAATAGAAGATTGCAAATACATCAATTAAGACACAAGTCTTATAAGATCCTAGGGTACCAAACCAAGTACCAACAAATATAGGTGTCACACTTCAATACATAGGCATGACAAAGTTAATCAAAGCACTAGAACTAGAAATTGTCACCTTTGTTAGTCGCTGGATTCGCACTTTTGGTAGTAGCTGAATCCTTACTCTCATCGAGAGAGGATGACACTAGGAGTTGGGGCAATTTTCTGGTTTATTTCTCACACAAACTCATATAATGCCATGCCAACCTGAGGGGTTGGGGATACATATTTATAGGCTGCTAGCCAGCCAAGCATATGCCAAGATGCTAGTCTAAGATGCTAGTCTAAGATGCTGTCCTAGATGCCAACTGCTGTCCTAAAAGCAGATGCTGTCCTAGATGCTAACTGCTGTCCTAAAAGCAGTTAAAAGATGCTGGACACAAAGATCATGTGCTGCAGTGTGCAGCAGCCCTACAACCACCAGCCACAGAGACTTATCCATCACTCTCCCCCTAAGTCTTGTGTGGCTCCTTGTGAGGTATCTGGGCCATCCCGATCCTGACGCGAAGTTCCTGAAACTTGACCCGTCCGAGGGACTTGGTCAGGAAGTCGGCGAGCTGGTCTTGGGTGTTGATGTAGTTGGCCCGGACACTCCCTTCCTCCAGGCAGCTTCTGATGAAGTGGTATCTCACCCGGATGTGCTTGCTGCGCTCGTGGAAGACAGGATTCTTTGCCAAGGCCAAAGCGGACTTGCTGTCCACCCTGAGCTCCACCGCCTCTGCATCTCTGCCAAGAAGATCGCCAAGCAGCCGAGCCAGCCACAAGGCCTGAGTAGCAGCGGTAGTGGCTACGATGTACTCTGCCTCGCAGCTGGACAGAGCCACCACCTGCTGCTTGACCGACTGCCAGCTGATCGGACACTTGCCGAGGAAGAACAGCGTCCCGCTGGTGCTCTTGCTCGTGTCGATGTCGCCGGCGTGGTCGTTGTCGCTGTACCCGATGAAATGCGCCGCACCGGGGCACCTCGGGTAGTGCAAGCCGTAGTCGGAGGTGCCTGCGACGTAGCGGATGATCCTCTTCACGGCCTGCTGGTGCTCCGCCGTCGGTCGCTGCATGAACCGGCTGACGTAGCCGACGGCGAACGCCAAGTCCGGTCGCGTGTGGACAAGGTAGCGAAGGCTGCCCACAATGCGCCGGTACTGCGTCGCGTCCACCTCCTCCGTACTCTCCCGACTCAGCCTCAGCCTCTCCTCCATAGGAGTGTGGGCTGGGTTGCAGCCGGTGAGACCGCCTAGCTCCACAATGCGCTTGGCGTAGGCAGTCTGGCGAAGAGAGGTGCCGGAACTGTCCTGGTGGACCTCGATCCCTAGGTAGAAGGAGAGAGGGCCCAAGTCGCTCATCTGGAAAGTCGCCCTCATCTTCTCCTTGAACGCCTCGATCTCCACCTCCTTGGTGCCGGTGATCACCAAGTCGTCGACGTAGACGCCTACCAGCAGGGTCTTTCCTCCGCTGCCCCGCAGGTAGATGGCCGCCTCGTGTGGGCTTTGCTTGAAGCCCATCCCCTTCAGCGTGGAATCCAGCTTGGCATTCCACGCCCTCGGTGCCTGCCGCAAGCCATAGAGGGCCTTGCGTAGGCGAAGCACCTTGCCCTCCTTGCCGGGAATCGCAAATCCCGGCGGCTGATGCACGTAGACCTCCTTCAAGTCGCCGTTAAGGAACGCCGACTTGACATCCATGTGATGGACGCGCCAGCCCTCCTGGGCAGCTAGCGCAAGGAGGAGTCGCACGGACTCCATCCGTGCAACGGGCGCGAAGGCGTCGTCAAAGTCGATTCCTTCTTGCTGGACGAAGCCGCGCGCCACCAGACGCGCCTTGTGCTTGATCACCTCTCCGGTCTCGTCCTTCTTGAGCTTGAAGACCCACTTGAGAGAGATGGCGTGGTGGCCGGCTGGAAGATCGGCCAGCTCCCACGTCTTGTTCCGCTCGACGGCGTCCATCTCCATCTGCATCGCGGCACGCCATGCCGCGTCCCTCTCCGCCTCGGCAAAGGAACGAGGCTCGCCATCGTCCTGTGCGAGGTGCAGCTCCGCCTCAAAGTCGTGCTGCGCCAGTCCAGGGACCGGCTGCTCGCCGAGGAGGTTGTCCACGGTACGGTAGCGCAGAGGCTCGCCGCCGTGGTAGGCGTCGATGCGATCCTCGTCGTTGGACAGCGGAGTGGCGAACTCCACTGTGCGCTGCTCGTCGTGGACCGAAGCTGCCGGTGCCGAGCCTGAAGGGGTAGGGTCCGATGTAGGAGAGCGAGGCGTGGCCGGCGGTGCTGGTGGTGGACTCGCCGGAGCCTGTGGACTTGCCGGAGCTGGTGGTGGCGGTGGTGAAGGACTCGCCGGAGGTGGTGGCGAACGAGGTGGTAGGGTAGGCGAGCTCGGTGAGGACGAGCTGCTAGCTCCCCTTGCCTCCTTGAAGTGGACGTAGTCGACGACGAAATCGCTGGTCGTTGGAGTCGAGCCGTCATCCACCATCTTGCCCCACGTCCAGCTTCGCCCCTCGTCGAACACGACGTCACGCGTGATGCGCACGCGCCGTGTCGCAGGGTCGAGGACGCGGTAGGCCTTGGCGCCTTCCGCGTAGCCGATGAAGACCCCTGGTGTGCTCCGGTCGTCGAGCTTGCCGACGTGGTTGAGCTCCTTGACGAAGGCCAGGCAGCCGAAGACGCAAAGGTGGCTCACCGCGGGCTTGCGCCCGTGCCAGGCCTCGTATGGCGTCTTGCCGTCGAGGGCCTTGGTGGGGGAGCGGTTGAGCAAGTGGACGGCGGTCATCACCGCCTCACCCCAGTAGATCGCCGACATCCCTCTCTGCTTGAGGAGGGCACGGGCAGTGGCCACCACCGTCTGGTTGCGGCGCTCGACGACGCCGTTCTGCTGCGGAGTGTACGGCGCGGAGAAGTGGCGGTGGATCCCCTCATCGGCGCAGTACGCCGCGAACTCGGCCGCCGTGAACTCGCCGCCGTTGTCCGTGCGTAGGACCCGAAGCTTGCGGCCGCACTCTGCCTCCGCAGCAGCTTGAAGGCGCTTGATGGCGTCCACTGCGGCTGCCTTGGCGTCGAGCAGGACAGCCCACATGTAGCGGGACACGTCGTCGACGAGGAGGAGGAAGTAGCGCCGGCCTCCAGGTGTAGCCGGTGTCACGGGGCCACAGAGGTCACCGTGTACGAGCTCCAGCTTCTCCTTGGCGCGGAAGCTCGCCTGGCGGGGGAAAGGGAGCCGCCGCAGCTTGGTGAGGACGCAGGTGTCGCAGAATTGCTCCACGTGGTCGACGTGCGGCATGCCCCGCACCATCTCCTTGCTGCCGAGCTGCCTCAGGGCCTCAAAGTTGAGGTGCCCAAAGCGCTCGTGCCACCTCCAAGCGTCGTCGTCGCGGCGGGCTGCAAGACAAAGAGGTTGCGCCACCTGTGCGTGAAGGACGTAGAGGCGGTTGCTCCTGTTGACCTTGACCAGGAGCCGGTGTCGATGATCCCAGATGCGCAGCACCCCGTGCTCGATCTCCACGCGCGATCCGCTCTCATCCAGCTGTCCCAAGCTGATGATGGAGTTCCTCAACGCGGGTATGTAGTAGACACCGGTGAGCAGCCTGTGCTCGCCAGTCTTGGCGACGAAGACGACAGAGCCGATGCCCTTGATCTCCACAGCGGAGGCGTCGCCGAACTTGACGGTGCCTCGAACGCCTGAGTCAAGCTCGGAGAAGAACTCCCGCCGCCCGGTCATGTGGTGGGTGGCGCCGGTGTTAAGGCACCACCCGTCGGTCTTGTCGTTGCCGGAGCTGTCGTCGAGTAGGGCGTGTGCTTTTGGCTCGTCAAGGTGGAGGAGAGCCGTTGCGGCCGGTGCCGCTGGAGGTAGTTCGATGCTCGCATGAGCAATGAACAGAGCTAGCTGCTCCTCCTCCGCTTGCGCGACGTGGGCCTGGCCGCGTTGTGGCTGTCGACAATCCTTGGCCCAATGACCAAGCTTGCCGCAGTTGTAGCAAGGTTCGTCTCGTGCTGGCTTTTGCTTGCCAGCGGCGCCGCCCTGGGCGCCTCCACGATCATCACCCTCGGCACGTCTTCGCGCCCCTGCCTGGGCGTCTTTGCGTGGCTTGCCACGCTTGCGGCCGCCTGTCGTGGAAGAAGGCTCCCCCTTCTTCCTGTCACCTTGGCCGGCAGCCCACTGCTCCCGAGTGAGGAGGAGCTTCCCGCCAATGGTGACGGGTCCCGAGAGGCGCTGTGGCTCATCGCTGTCAACGACCTTGAGGCGGTCCAACGCCTCCTCGATCGTCATCGTGGAGAGGTCTAGCAGAGACTCGATTGAGCGAGCCATCTGCTTGTACTTCTCAGGGACGCAGCGGAAGAGCTCAACAGCTCTCTCCTCGCCGTAGGTGTCGTCGCCGAACTGCACCAACTTCTGCAACAGAGTGTTGAGACAGATAGCAAAGTCATCAACGTCCTCACCTGGCTTGAAGGCCAGGTTCTCCCACTCCTTGCGAAGTGCCTGCAGTGTGGACTTGCGGGCGCGGTCGCTGCCGATGCGTGCCGCAGCGATGGCGTCCCAGGCCTCCTTGGCAGTCCGCTTGCTGGTAAGCGAAAACTGCATCTCGGGCGGGACTGCAACAATGAGAGCATCCAGCGCCCGTCGATCTTGGTCATAGTCGACGTCGCCGTACCGGACTGCATCCCATATATGCCGCACCTCGAGCCTCACCCTCATCACCGCAGCCCACTCAACGTAGTTGGTCTTGGTGAGGGTAGGCCACCCGCCACCGGGGCTGACGTCCCTGACGACAGCCTGGTACTCGTGGTGACCACGGTACCGAACCGGGGAGAGAGAGCCACGCTGCCTGTGAAGGCCGCGCTCTCCGTCGACCCGTCCGCCGACAGCCTGGTACTCGTGGTGACCACGGTACCGAACCGGGGAGAGAGAGCCGCGCTGCCTGTGAAGGCCGCGCTCTCCGTCGACCCGTCCGCCGCCGCCATGCGCGCCTCCTCCAGGAGCGCCACCGCCGTGCGCGCCTCCTTCAGGAGCGCCGCCGGCGTGTCTGCGCCTGTCTGGGCTGCCGCTGCGCTCGTGGGCGTGCGCGACTGCCCACTGCGCCGCTCGCCCTCGCGATGCCTCCCTCTCCAGCAGCTCGAGGTCCGCGTCGGCGCTGTCATCAGCAGCGATGGAGCTGCTGTTGCTGCCGCGTAGAACCTCGACCTCCGCTGCTGCTGCACGCGCTGCATTCGCCGCCGCCGCTGCTTCCACCTCCGCTCTAGCTGCTGCCAGCTCCGCTGCTGCCAGCCTCGATGCCCTTGCTGCTGCTGCTGCGGCGTCTGCTGCCGCTCGCTCGCGCTTCTCTGCCGCGGCGAGGTCGGCCTCCTGCCGACGCCGCGTGCTCGAGGCGACCGAGCCCTGAGACTGTCCTGCGGACATGGCGCGCTATCGAGGGGGCTGCTGTGTGGAGAGCAGGGGCAGCCGGAGCTGCTGCTACCGGCTGGGGCTGCTACGAGGCCGAGGAAGGAGAAGAGCAGGAGATGCTCAGGCTACAGGATAGTACGGCTCCGATACCACTTGTTAGTCGCTGGATTCGCACTCTTGGCAGTAGCTGAATCCTTACTCTCATCGAGAGAGGATGACACTAGGAGTTGGGGCAATTTTCTGGTTTATTTCTCACACAAACTCATATAATGCCATGCCAACCTGAGGGGTTGGGGATACATATTTATAGGCTGCTAGCCAGCCAAGCATATGCCAAGATGCTAGTCTAAGATGCTAGTCTAAGATGCTGTCCTAGATGCCAACTGCTGTCCTAAAAGCAGATGTTGTCCTGGATGCTAACTGCTGTCCTAAAAGCAGTTAAAAGATGCTGGACACAAAGATCATGTGCTGCAGTGTGCAGCAGCCCTACAACCACCAGCCACAGAGACTTATCCATCAATCATCTGGGCATCAGAACAACAGCTAAGTAATTTAATCATAACTGGAGATTTACAATTCCAATTGACTTGCAAGAAGACATTATGGAAACCTTATGAAATTCTGTACATTTCATATAATATCATCACAGCATGATTCTAAAGTTTAACATGTCGAATTTACACAATTACAGAAACTGGTCTAACAAGATAGAGCAAGCAATTCTGTACCCCAACTTTAAACAGCTATAACTCCTAAACCACATGGCCAAATGCCACCAAATTTTAACAGCAGCTAGATATATAAATTATCTACAACTTTACTATAGACAAGGTGCTCAGAAACCATCATTATCATGGGGTAATCTATATTGCCCCCAGAACTGTCTAGAAACTAATAATCGCAAGAAATAATTATTAACATATATTGCAAACATATAATTGGACAAAACCAACTTTACCAACATTTCATACATGACTAATGAACACCAGAAAACATAGTGTCAATTACTAAATAAATTCTTTTAATACATTTTCTTAATTTATTTAGATAATTAGGTGGAATTATGACCACATCATAAGAATGCTCCTTAAATTGTACCAAAATTACAGGAGTCTACAAATGATCTCAAAAGTCTACTGTACAAATTTCAAGCCATTTAGATAAGTACATCAAACTCTATGAAAAAGACAATCAACTATTGAAATAAATCATGTGAGAACTGGTAAAACCTAAAACTCAATATTTTCTGTGAATACATGGCCATAGAATGAACCAAAATCATAGAGCAACATCATAATAAGGTGATGGGACAACATTTTCTATTTTATCATTTATATATTATTTATAAGCTATTTATCAAGCTATAAACAAGTTAACTCAATAACTTGAGCATACAGTAAGCAATGGTCATGAATTCTATACCACAGTACATCCATAGCATGATAAGCCTACCATAAAAATTTCACATCAATTGGAGCAACACAACTCAAGATATAAAGTAACAAGTAATATAATGTAGTTTTCCTTATTTATCAAGGTCAAATCACAATCTTAAGAAAACAGTAAACAACTAGGGTGTTTAATATTTTTCCTAGCAAGTGAAAGTCATCATAAAATTAACAAAACAAGAATCACTATTTTTGGAGTTCTAAAACTCCAGATCTTACTCGGGTCAAGTTTAAAGGTATTTAAGAGCATTTTTAACACTTAAATAAAGACATCAGAAAACATCTACAAACATGTAACATTTTATGACTCTATTGCATAGATCACTTCTCAAGGTTTCCAAAAAGTCCACTTTTACTAATTTTGGAGTCTCCTAGCATGAGATATGAATATTTGAAGATTTACATAATTTCTGAAATTCAAAAACTAAATCTCCCACACCCTAACTGGATCTGCTAGAAGTACCCGATAACCTACCCAAGCTAGCCACTACTTAAACCAACATATGGGGCCCACAGTCTGGCCGGGCCCGTTTGTCATATAAGAGAGAGGCACCGGGGGGATTCGACCTTCATCTTCCTCATGCCGCCGGCAGAGCAGAGGAGGACGAGCGCCGGCCGGCCATCCGGTGGTGAGGCGGTCGCCGGCGGCGAGGGCGCTCGTGCGGCACCAGGGGGCCCACGCGCACCCACCGGTACACACTGCCTTGCCTGACCGGCTCGGAGGAGGCGGGACCACGAGCGCCTGGGGTCGGCAGCAGCGCCACCGCGGCTGGCCGTGCCCCGGCGACGGCCTTGGCCCGGGGAGGAGCGCGGTGGCTTGCCTGGAGGAGCGCGCACGCGCAGAGGGACGCAGCTCGGACAACGGTGGACCGAGGCGGCATACCCACATCGAGCTCGAGCACGAGCGGCAATGGCGGCCATGGCCGGTCACCGTGACGATTTCCCCTACCTCGACGGCTTACTATGGCGCGGGTAGGTTAGCGAGATTGAGGAGGCCATGATGTAGCTATGGTCGCGGCGAAGGAAGATAGAGGCGCTACCGCGGTAGTGGATTTGGCAGCGGCGAGCTTGGAGCCCCGCTCCGGCGCCCATGGCGGACACGGCCGCGCTATGCGCAAGCGAGCGCCAGAGAGCGAGGAGGGAGTGTAGGGTGAGCAGGTGAGCCAGGAACGGATCCCCTTCGACGCCTAACACGCTGGGACACGCGGACGGTAGTGGGGTGCTCGGCTCGTGCATGGCCGCCACACACTAGGCGCGTGTCGCCCGTCGGGGCATTTCCCCGAATACGTGGTGCGCGACGGAGCAGCCGGTTTGAGACTCCGTTTTAGGCCAGCTCGGTTGGAAATTTGGACATGGGCCAGTTGTCAAAGTTGTTCACCTCAGTATACTCTACAACTTTGATTAAGGGGTCATGGACATTTGGGTTCTGGATTAGGAGATAATTAACTTCCAAAATGGCATTGTCAAAGCATTGATGACAATTAACAACTTCAAAATTGATGGCCAAAATCAAGTCCCATTGATGCCATCTTCTTGTATGCTCTTCTACACCATCTACACTCCAACTTTTATATTGGGACCATGTGAAGTTGTTTAACAAAATCTCGAGAACGCGGCATGTCAACATGTCAAGGTCAAAAAGTGATAAAACAACTTTTTGCTGTTTTGGAAACTCTTATAGAAGGTCCAACTAAGCTCCATTTTGAGTGACACTTGATCCATTGTTTCCATCATGAAAAGTACTACAACTCATATTGAGGAACCTAATTGAGCTACCATATGAAATTGGGAGATAAAATGTCGCAAAGTAACCAACTTGCTGCTGTCACAACAAGGACTTAGAATATTTTTCTAAGTGCTGAAAACAGCAGCTGATTCCACATTGTGATCTCTATTTGACTAGGTTAGAGGCCAAACTAGCTCTTGACCATTAAACAAAGTTTGTTCTACACAAGATGAACTACAACTTTTGTTTAAGGTCAAACCTCATAACTGGTACAGAAGTCAAACTTTCACTTTGGTCAAAGTATCAACTTAATAAAGTCAAAACTAGGGTTTTAGGCCAATCGGGGCAATTTCTTGACATTTGCTCAACATGAACCCTTCATGACTTTTGTTGTAGAGTTCATCTAAAGTCATTTGGGCATATTGGCAAGGTTTGGTTGATGGTCTATAGTTCCATTAACTTAATGGGGCAATTTCCAATAGGAGTGGAACTTATCATTTCATGTGACTTTTTGATTCCAAACTTCATGAAACTTTTTCAGGGATTAATATAGATAGTTACTGAGGTGAGACATGTGAAGATACTTTGATAGCAACACCCAAGCCTATATCTTTTAATTGAGCCTATATGTAAGCAAGGATGCAATATCCAAGTTTAGGTTAGGGTTTATTTCCATAGGTTTGACTTTGGTATCGTCACCTCCACTAATCTATCGTGTGTGAGCTTAAACCCACTACTTAATTGGTGATAAACACCTGGGGTGTTACAGCAATGACCTCCACTAACCTCCCTGCAGCCTTTCCAAAGGAAGGCTCTTCGAATCTTGTCAATTGCTTTAATTACCCATTTAGGAAGGAGAGGTTCTTATTTTGTGAAGTTGCCTTTCATTGAAAATTATCTGTGTTTTGTGCATACTTTATGTTTTTTGAGTTTTCATTTAACACTATTTGTAGCTTGTGATACTGAAAATTTGTCCTTCGTATTTTAAGGTATGCAAAATTCAACGAAGCAATGACTCACTGCACCATTGGCACAGAATTGATGCCTGTTGGTGACGAACCTATCTCAATTGGTTTCGAAAAAACTTTTGCCTTCACAGGTCAAATGGGCCCAGTCTATGTGTTTTCTGATGCACTTTCTTCAGAGCAAGTAAAGGGCATATATTTTCTGGGACCAAGTTACATGTACTCTTTCCATGGCGATGATTGCTACAGGGGAATTCTTGATGCTAGAGACAGCCTTTCATCAAAGATAATTTTTGGTTTCAATGCACAGGTTCAAATTCTTTCCACTGACGTACATGATATATAACTTATTTCATAAATTCTAACACTCTGGGTCAAGTAGTGGTGGTCCATCTCCGTAATTCTAGTGATGGGGCTTGTCCTACTCATGAGTTTTTAAGTGGGTTTACGTATCATATAAACCCAAGCAGTGGCGAAGCTACGTTGTAGCTTGTGGATGCAGATGCACCCACAAAAAAAATGAATTTTTTTCATTTTTTCACCATGGTTGCAGCTCAAATCTTCACACCTACAAGGCAAGTGTGCCTCCTTTAATTTGCTCTAGCTTCGCCACTGAACCCAAGTGAATTGCTTTATGTGTCCATAGTCCGCCCTCTTTGGGGGCTGGGTCTTAATTTTTTTTGAGCCCTCAGTTGTTACACTTGCATCAAGAGCCAATATCTTCAGATTTACTAATAATTTTTTTTTTCTATTTTCCCCTTGTCCCTAGGCTAGTGAAGGTCGGAGTTTGTTCAGTGTGTCATCAGCACTCGATAGTGCTGACAGAAATACATTTGAAGCAACAATTATGAGGGGGACAAAGTTATGCTCACGACACTTGCCTCAGGATATTATTTACTGCGTTGGTGGTGTCTCTGTATTTTTCCCACTCTTCACTCAATTTTTTGATGCTGCAAGTGATATTGAGAAATGTTGCCATACATCTGTTATCAATGATAAATTAGCGGCTGAGGTCATTGAGCTAGTCGCAACTGTTCTGGATGGAAATGTATCGAATCAACAACAGATGTATCTACTTTCTGGGTTATCTATTCTAGGCTTCTTGCTTCAATCAGCTACCCCACAACTGTTAACAACCAAAACTCTTTCCGCACTGAAGTATATGTTTGACATTCTGAGGAAGTGCGGTAATCTCTCTTTTCCTCTCCCTCTGCGTTCACATGCATACAATAAGATGTACATTACTTATACTTTTTTTCTGCATATTCAGGCATGTCAAAAGTTCTCCTCAAAGATGCTATCTCACAAATTTATTTGAATCCACAAATATGGGTATATGCAAGCTATGAAGTACAAAGAGATCTCTATTTGTTTGCGATAAAATATTTTGAAACAGATGGAAGGCTTTTACCGCTTCTATGTGGACTTCCTTGGGTTATTGATATTGTGTGCCGATATTACTGGGAAAAGGCAGATTCTAGGCATGTTGTTGCTTCCAAGCCTTTGCTTGATCCAGTTACCAAACGAGTTATTGGAGAGAGACCTAAGGTAGTTGAAATTCGCAAGCTTCGTCTTCTCCTTCTGAGTTTAGCAGAAATGAGCTTAAAGTAAGCACTTCCACCTCCTACCAAGCCTTTTCCATTCCATAGGTAGTATAACCTTTTGTTTGATCCCATCTATATAGAGTTTGGATATCTTTTAGTATCGTTTTTGCCGCACATCACATTACATTTTTCATATGTTTTCATAGCATTCTGTAGGCATCTTCTATTCTTAATATGACATGTTGGTTCACAGGATAAAAGTTTCTCCAGATGACATAAGAGCGCTTGTTGCTTTTTTTGAGAGGAGTCAAGACATAGCATGTATCAGCGATGTACTGGACATGATCATCCGTGCTCTTTCACAGGGTGCAGTTTTTTCATCATTTGTTGAGAATGTAAATTACCTTGGTGGTTGTTGCATTTTCATTAATCTTCTTAAAAGGTAATATATTCTTAATTTTCTCAACCTAGAGCTAATTTCTACGAGTACTACGGCTGTTTGAAACTAAGTTGCTTGATAATGTAAATTATGAGCTGCTTGACAATCTGCAAGACAAGTAGACAACACATTAATTTCAAGTTGTTATTCTCTTTGACTAAAGTATATAATGAGTGTACTAGTGTTCATCCTAACCTCTAAGGCAAAGGGAAAATCCTGAAGTTGTAATGAACTTAGATCACTGGTTGAATAGGCTGGTCTCCTGTGGTAGGTGCTGGACACCTGACCGACTTGCATGCCGAGGACTTAAATTCATGCCTGCGTCTTCTTAGACCAAGCCGTGAAGTCTATTGACCACCTTCTCATATCCTGTGTGTTTGTGCGACAGTTTTGGTTTATCTTCTTGTGGAATGTCAGGATTCAATTCCTCTGTTCACATCCAGGTGAAAATTCTTCTGATGACTGGTGGGTTAGAGTTGAAGGTTTGGTGGATAGTCAAGTTTGAAAAGGCCTCAATTCTGTTATCATTTTGGGTGCTTGGTTGATTTGGAAACACCACAATAGGTGTGTGTTTGATGGTCCTGTTCCTAACATGGCTGCAGTCATGATGCTCACTTTTTTTTTGAGCGAAATATACAGCAGGGGAGGCCCCCACTGTGGATTTTATTAAAACGAAACGAGACACAACACTGTACAAAGGAAACACTACAAGAGAAAAGAAGGGCTAAGCAAGCCCTGGGGAGGCAGAAGAGCTAGGCTACAGGATCTATACAGGAAAGGAATTCTAGACGCTTTAGATCATTGAACCTATGGGCTTGAAGTCTGGCTTCTTCACAGAAGGAGCTCTTCCAAGAGATAAAAGAGGGCCGACCCCTATCAAAGATGAAGTTGTTTCGCTGCTTCCAAATTTGCCATGCCGCAATGATGAAGAATTCCATGAAGAAGGGGTTCTGAGATTGAGTTTTAGCCTGCTGCATCATCTCGAAGAACTCTCTAGTGAAATCCCAATTGATTCCAAGGTGCTGCCAGCAGGTTTTGCTAAAGGGACAGTCGAAGAAAAGATGGAAAGCAGTTTCTTCGGTACTGTTGTTGCAAAGGACACAGTTATAGTTATTTCCTTCAAGCTTTTGCTTTTTCCTTTTCAAGATATTTCTTGTATTTAATCTATCCATGAAGAGCAGCCATGAAAAGACTCTGAGCTTGTTACAACATTTGGAATTCCAAATCCAGAGGAAGGGAGCTGGTGGCTGTATATTTTTATAGGGGAAGTTATAGAACTTTGAGGAAGAATACACTTTGCTTCCCCATATGTAATGCCAAGAATCTTTTGAGTTTGGATTGACCTTGATGAGGACATCCTCCACTATTACCCGCTGGCAAAGACGCAACAAAAAAAGGCCAAGTGGCCTAGTTGTAGTCGAGCGGCGACCGTGTGAGCCTCTAAATAATCCCACCTTACTTAGCTTGGAAAGAGGAAGCCACCTTAAAAGAGAGAGCCACCCTTCCCCTATCAGACTAGTCTTTTAGGGATATTGGGCCTTTCCCTGAGTGGGTGTGCATAAGAACTGTTGGGATCCGTGCAACCTTAATTTATTGGGCCTCGGCCAACCCCACCTGGGCCGGATGTATCATTTGGTATCAGAGCTGGGCCCTTGTTTAAGGGGGTGGGAATGATGAGGACATCCTCCACTATTACCCGTTGGCAAAGACGCAACAAAAAAGGCCAAGTGGCCTAGTTGCAGTCGGGCGGCGACCGTGTGAGCCTCTAAATAATCCCACCTTAGCTTGAGAGGAGGAAGCCACCTTAAAAGAGAGAGCCACCCTTCCCCTATCAGACTAGTCTTTTAGGGATATTGGGCCTTTCCCTGAGTGGGTGTGCATAAGAACTATTGGGGTCCGGGCAACCTTAATTTATTGGGCCTCGGCCAACCCCACCTGGGCCGGATGTATCAGACCTGTAGATCTTGGATGAAATCTTGCAGACTTTGGTACTCTTGAAAGGCTTGCACAGAGAGAGGCAGGTAAAACTGGGCTTCCATGGTATTATTTTCCAGAAACTTGGCTACAGAGATATTCTTGTGCCTTGCAAAGGAGAAAAGCCGTGGGAATCTGGTTTGTAGAATATTATCATTCCACATGTCAGACCAAAAGAGGACCGTGGAGCCATCACCAATTTTGCACTCAGCAATTCCCCTGAAGAGGTCACAAAGCTTCAGCACATCTCTCCACCAAAAGGAGCCTTTATCAATAGTTGCATGGGGAACTTGTCCCTGAGGATAGTGAGCATTCCAAATCAATTTGACCCATGGGATGTCTTTTTTGTTGTAGAATTTGTCCAGATGCTTGAGGAGGAGTGCATTGTTTTAGGTTCTGAGATTGATGATACCCAACCCTCCTTTGTTCTTGGGTTTTGAGCATTTTTTCCAGGCTACTAAGGGCTTCATTTTGGCATTGGATTCAGAACTTCTCCAAAGACAGTGTCGTCTTGCTCTATCAATATAGTCAAGTACTGCTGCTGGAACTTGTAAAGTGCACATAGCAAAGGTGGGTAATGAAGAGAGTACAGAATTAACCAGCTGAAGTCTTCCTGCATGTGTCAGGAAGTTTGAGGTGGAAGTGAGTTTCCTTTCTGTTTTGCTCATAATGGATCCAAAGTGTTCCACCCGGGGCTTTGTGGTGCCCAATGGCAGACCCAGGTAGGTGAATGGCAACGATTCCAGTCTACAACCAAAAACTCCAGCTAATAGTTGAGCCCTTTCCGTGGAGAGGTTTAGTGGGACAAGGCCGGACTTCTTGTAATTTACTCGCAATCCAGTTGATTGAGCAAAGGATTCCAGCAACCCTTTTAGCGCAAACAGCTCTCTTTGTGAAGCTCTCAGAACTAAGAGTGTGTCGTCTGCATATTGTATAATTGGGAACTGATCCAGCTCATATGAGGGTATGGGCAGCTCAAAGAGACCTTGATGATATGCTTTATTGATGATACATTGGAGAAGGTCAGCAGCAAGCACAAACAGGAGTGGGGACAAGGGATCACCCTGTCTAACGCCTCTGTGGCAACGAAAATGGTTGCCTGGAACACCGTTGAGCAGAATGGAGGAAGAACCAGAAGCAAGAATTCTCTCTATCCAATCAATCCATAGGTCAGAGAAGCCCAAGTGCTTCATCATCAACAATATTGTGTTGTGTTCAATTGTATCAAAAGCTTTTGTAAAGTCTAGCTTTAGGATGATGATTTCCCTTTTGGAATGTTGACATTGATAGATGTATTCATAGGCCCAGGCCAGGCAATCTTGTATTGCCCTGTTTTTTATGAAACCATATTGATTGGTGTGTATCAAGGGTATTATTCTTGCCTGTAATCTATTTGCCAAGAGCTTCTGGGGTTTAGCCAGGGCTCGAGCAATTTCTAATCTTCTTGCCCTTGCAGCCGAAGGTTGTTACTTTGTGGTCTAGTCTTAGCTCTAGGTCATTTTATTTTTTAGTCAAGGTGCTACTGTTTCTCCTTTTCTCTTGGTTGTGTGTGGGTCTGTTCTTGTGAGGGTTCTTATTCCCTTGTTAATATCATGGTATACAGCTCTCCTACGTGTTCGAGGAAAAAAATAGGAGATAGATCTTTGGAAAGAAGGGGGATGAAGAAGATTGGGAGAAGATTTAATTCATTATATACTTAATCAAACCACTGAATCCTGATCCCATATATTATATGTGCTATGTATTGTAAGAGAGATTCATCTGTTTGTTTCTTGTAAATTGTTCTTCAAGGGCCTTCTGTTTGCCTTTATTTTTTATGTGAATTGTGCCTCTAGATTTTGCATATTGTTGTCATTAAAAAAATGACTTGAAAATGCATAATTTCTCCATGCATAATATATATTTAACGTACACAGTTACTTTTTGGTTAATATCTGACACTAGTTTTTTCTTTAGGGAATTTGAGCCAGTCCGTTTGTTGGGGCTTCAGCTCCTTGGAAAACTTTTGACTGGGATTCCTTCTGAGAAGGAAGGAACGAAACTATTTACCCTACCCTTAGGGAAGTCTAGACCCATCTCTGTAAACTTAACAAAAGAAATAACAGCTGCACCTCAGTTGTTCTTGAATACAATGTCTGAAAGGCTATTCAAATTTCCACTATCAGATAACTTATGTGCCGTACTTTTCAGTGTTCTTAGTGGAACCAGTGCACAACAGGTTATTGTACTAACTTTGTGTCATATTGTTTTTTCTCTTTTTTTTTCTGTTTCACCAGTATTAACCGAATATGTGATCTGCTGTTTTCTCTGTATAGGTTCCCCAGGAAAATTCTCAGTCTGATCCATCAAGGGATAGAAATTGCAACCTTTTAAGCTTGCCACCCTTTTCCCTTCCTCAGATTTTGATCTGCATCTTTAGATTTATGCATTCTTGTAAAGATTCCTCAGCACGCACAAGAATCTTAAATCTTCTTCTTGGTTTGCTGGATTCAAACTCTTCAAACATTGAGGCATTAATGGTACATACTATTTTATTGGGTCTATACTTGTTACTTATTGTGTGTTCTGTGTTGATCCTGGGATTTTTATCAGGAGCACAGTTGGAACTCTTGGCTTGAAACATCCTCAAAGCTTGATGTATTCAAGGACTACAAATCAGTTTCTAAAGGCGAGCCTGACGATGTGAAGACAGATGAACTAAGTCTTGTGAGGAACTTGTATTCTTTGGTCCTTTCATACTACCTGCGCTTCGTTAGAGGTGGCTGGCATCAACTTGACGATACTGCTAATTTTTTCCTCTTAAAAATTGACCAGGTTGGATGCTGTTTCATCCCTTTTTTTCTTTATGTGATAAGCTTGGTGGTGTATGTTGTTTTGCACTAATGATGATATTAACATGCAGGGACAGCTATCAAGTTCTGATTTGCTGAGGGACATACTTGATGATATTGCTGGGAGCCTGCTTCAGAAATCTGTGGAAGATAATATTTTCCTTTCACAGCCTTGCTGTGATAACGTTTTACATTTTTTGAACCTTATACAGGAGCTGCTTGTCAGTCAAATGGGAATTAGGCTATTGGTATGCTTCTAAACATACTTGGATTGATTGAACAGAAAAATACATGTTAACACATACATGAGCTATATCTTCTTTTTTTCTCTCGAAAGGACCATACATGAGCAATATCTGTTCCTTTCTTCTGCAGTTTCTATCTCCCAGTATTTCGGAGGAATCTTCACATGATAACATATGGAAAGAAGATATTAAGTCAACAGTAAATGATATTTTAAATACCGAGAGCAATGGTCACTGTACAAGGTACTAGTTCAAAGCTGCATTCCCCATTTCAAAATATGTGTCCAAACATTTTGTAATAGCTACATTTGAAATGGATTCTAAGTCAGGGTCATTAGTGCTGGAGCTGATGCATGTGCTTTCTCTGGTCAAACCACCACTGCACAACGAACTATGTAGTCTACTAGTTTTTACAAATCTTTTGCCAGATAATAGTAGCGGCTGCAGTGTTTTATGGTACAAAGCTTCAGGTCACCACCTTGTTCATTTGGATAGCAGTACAAATGATACATGGGTACTAGGTACCCTTTCAGTTGTTTTTCTGATCACAATCCATGAAAGGTGGCGCCAACTGATTTCAGATGAGACCTTCCAACAACAATCATGGCCATTAGTCACAACTCGCAACATGAAACACTAGGGCTTGTTTGGATGCCCATCTATCAACCTCAATCCATGTGGGTTGGAGTGGTTTGGTGTGGAATTTAGTTTAAATTCCACACCAAACCACTCCAACACCCATGTATTGAGGTGGATACATGGACATCCAAACAAGGCCCGATTGATGCATCTCAAAGATAGGGTTTCAACAGCGCTGTCATTCTAGGAGGTTGGACCTTATGGAGACAAAGAAACATGTGCGTCTCTGAGGGAGCTCTTCCATCAGTCCAAAATGCAAGGTGCCTCTTCTTGAACGATCTGAAACTTTGGGAATTTGCTGGAGCCCGTAAACTCCAGGACCTAGGTCTATGTCGGGTTGAGGGGTTAGTTTAAGTAGCCTTTCTCTGGTTGTGTCCTTTTTTATTTATTGGTGATTGTATATTTTTCTTCTAAACCTCAGCTGCAGTCCCTTTGTTCTCCTAAAGTGAGACGAAGTGGGTTTTCGTTTTCTCTCTCAATTAATACAAAGATATGCAGCTCTCCTTCTTGTTCGAGAAAAAAAAGGAACACTAGGGTGGCAAATTAATGATTGTGTCCTTGCATTCACTAGCCTAGGTACTATATCATTTGTTCATTGTTGCCCTTGTAAGATGTACATTTTTTATTCTCATAACGGAGTGCTCCCTCTGATTCCAAATGGTGGTCGTTTTATACTTGTGCATAAGGATTAAGGAAGTAGAACAAATGATCTTAGTGCCCTTCAACTAAAACGTACTGCATTAACTTAAACACATATGGTATTGTTAGTTGAACATTCAACATTGACTCTCAAAATGAAGCTAACAATTTAACCAGTGTGTTAAAGTTCAGTGAATGCAAATTTGTTTTCCAGGATCTAGGTGACCCAATATTGTCATATGAACATACACCATTTTTGTACCCTTCCATTTGAATTTAGTTTTGTGAAGTTTGCAAACTAGAAGTAGTTGGGCACTGGAATTGCCGTTAATTACTGTGTTAATTCCCAGTTTGCTTTGGACTGCTTGCAGATTTTCTGATGTAAATAAAATCAGTGATGATTGGTGGAACTTCTTTGACAAGGTGTGGAGTATTATACGTAATTTGAATGGAAAAGGACCAAGCAAAATTGTACCAAAGGATCCAAATGTTGAGGTTGCATCTTTGGGGCAAAGGGCACGTGGACTGGTGGAGTCTATGAATGTCCCTGCTGCAGAAATGGCTGCTGTTGTATCTGGTGGTGGAGGTATTGGTACTGCATTAGGTATAAAAATGAACAGATTTGCTGAGAAAACTACAACGTCAAGGGAAGAGATAATTCCAAGAATTTTCTTCCACCTTGTGATTCTGTACCTCTGCAAAGCTGGATTAGAGAATGCATCCAAGTGTGTTCTACAGTTCATGTCGTTGCTTCCGATTCTTCTTATTTCAGATGATGACCAAAGCAAAAATAAGTTGCACTTTTTGATATGGTATGTTTGATACTCTGAGCTCCCTCTGAATGTGTATGAAACATTCTCCTTATACTTTCTTTTATACAGGTCTTTATTAATTGTAAGATCTCAGTTTGGGCAGCTTGACGATGGCGCTCGTTTCCATGTTTTTTCGCACTTGATTCTTGAAACTATCATATATGGAAAGTCCATGTTGGTCACTAATATCTTAGGAAGAGATGACTCCGTGGACACCAACAACAACAAGGAGACTGGCTTCATCCTTAGCTTTATACAGAAGGATCGTGTTCTTGCCACGGTTTGTTTCTTTGCCCTTTTTTTTATCTTTGTCTGGAATTGTTTTGTTGGCATGTACAAAATGAGAAGTTCATCACTGTAGGAGGGTGTGTTTCAAGTTTTATGCATTTGATCAATTCTACTGCTTGTTCAACCCCGCACCCACTCCAACCGATGATCAGCTTTATCGGTTTACAGGCTGCTAATGAGGTTAAGCACATGAAGGCTGTTCAGGCTGATCGCTTAAAGCAGCTGCAGGAACTTCGCTTGAAGCTTAACGAGTGTTCTGCAACGGATATACAGCTAGTGCAGGCCATTGAAGATGAGATACATTTTACTATCACTGCTGCCCTTTCAGCAGATGACAGTAGAAAAACAGCTTCTCAACTTGCTTTTCGTGAGGATCAGCAACTTATCACGGTAACTGAGTCTTTCTTATATTCGACCAACGCAAATGCTTGTTAAGGAGAAAATTTGTCATGCAGTAACTATTTGCTTTCTGTATCAGGATAAGTGGATACATATTTCCCGTGCTCTGACGGATGAGAGAGGACCATGGTCTGCTAACCCTTTTCCAAATGATGTTGTGACTCACTGGAAACTTGACAAGACAGAGGATAGATGGCGGCGGCGGTTCAAGCTCAAACGTAATTACAAATTTGATGAACGCTTATGTCAACCTTCAGAGTCAAGGAATGAAATTACAACGTCGTCAGCTGACCAACCGTACATCAGTGCCAAAATTCCTGAGAAAATGAAGCGATTCCTTCTTAAAGGAGTGCGGGGAATCACAGAGGACAGTAGTTATGAACCATTTGAAGACACTAACGATGCGAGTGAATCTTCCCAGAGTAATCCTTTAGAGAGCCAAAACCTGAATAATGCTGCAGATACCTCTGATTATCATGCTGCTGTACATTATAAAAAAGAGCCATCATCTACTAATGGAGATAATGATTATACAAAGGTAAAGAAAACATTTTAGTATAAATTTCAGCTGAAAGCAGAAAACAATTGTTGATTTATTTCTGTTCATTGCCCATTTTGCAGGTGCTATGTTCAGTTCGTTGTGTTCTTGTAACCCCAAAGCGAAAATTAGCAGGACAATTGGATATCACACGAACTGTCATGCATTTTTCTTTTGAATTTTTGGTCGAAGGAACTGGAGGATCATCTGTTTTCAGCAAGTTTAAAGACAAAAAAGATTCAGACTGCAAGAACGAGCTGGGAGGTGTGGACAGACTTGATGGATGCCGAGACAGTATGATTAATGGTGTTTTGATGCAAAACCAGTCTAACAAGATCAAACGTCACAGAAGGTGGAACATAACCAAGGTATCTCTCTCCTAGACTCCTAGTCTTTCCTCTCACTTGCTCACTCTCTTAATCTCCTTCCATACATGCTTACAGATAAAAGGAGTTCATTGGACACGCTACCTACTGCAATATACTGCAATGGAGATCTTCTTTGATGATTCAAGTGCACCTATATTTTTAAACTTTTCCTCCCAAAAGGATACTAAAAATGCTGGGTCTCTGTTAGTTTCTCTTAGGAATGAAGCTTTGTTCCCTAAGGGAAGTACCAAAGACAAAAATAATATCATTTCATTCGTCGACAGGCGAGTTGCACTTGAAATGGCTGAGAATGCCAGGGAAAGATGGATAAGGAGGGAAATCAGTAACTTTGAGTATCTTGTGATTTTAAACACCCTTGCTGGAAGATCTTACAATGACTTAACTCAGTATCCTATATTTCCATGGGTATTGGCTGATTACACCTCAGAAAAGCTTGATTTCAACAAATCATCGACTTTTAGGGATCTTTCAAAACCAGTTGGTGCGTTGGATGAAAACCGCTTCAAGGTGAGGTTACTATTGCATACTTATTTGTATTTGTAGGCTATCATCACCTTATCATAACTTCATGTCAGTAATGCATTATTGGGCAGGTTTTTGAAGATAGATATCTTAGTTTCTGTGACCCTGATATACCAAGGTTGAACCTTAATTCATTTGTTAGTGTTTTCTTTTTGAGTTTACTCTTTTTGCAATAACAACCATGGTTGTTTCCTGCAGTTTTTATTACGGATCTCACTACTCTAGCATGGGAATCGTTCTTCATTACATGCTTAGGCTCGAGCCATTTACAGCTCTGCATCTAAACTTTCAGGTTGTCACTTTGCTCATCATGGAAATATTTATCATGCCTAAAATTCGAACACATACCTCTTATTTTCAAAACATTATTCACGAATTTGTGAATCGACAATTTCATTTGTCATATTTCACCACAGTTTTAAAGAAGCAATCTTGTCTTGTTTTACATTATGCCATAATTTCTCCTGTCATATTTCACCACAGTTCAAAAGAAGCGATCTTGTTATATTATTTACATTTGTGCAGGGTGGCAAGTTTGACCATGCAGACCGTTTGTTCCAGAGCATTGAGAGCGCTTACATAAATAGCTTATCAAGTACAAGTGATGTCAAAGAGCTTATTCCAGAATTCTTTTACATGCCCGGGTTTCTTGAAAATTCAAATTCATATCATCTTGGTGTTAAGCAGGATGGGGAACCTATAGGCGATGTTGCTCTCCCTCCATGGGCAAAGGTAATAGTTCCTCTTGAAGTTAGTTATATTTGTCATAATTCCTTGAGGATGAATTATTTGTCCACCAAGATAGTTCTGTTGCTTTTCTAATGACAGTTAGTTCAGCTTTGCAACTGTTAGTAAAAAAACTGTACTGTTCTCAATACACAGGATATATCTAGCTTTCTCAATATAAAATAGATTTTCTCATGAAAGACATCCCAGGCTAATTTACTTCACATAATGTTTTCTTTATATTCTGACTTTGACCATCTTCAGTTCGCAAATTCAACCCTAATAAGTTTAGCATTGCAAAGAACAACTTCTGTATACTGTTATGTTAGCCCAGCTTCATAGCATTCATTGTCAATTTTGAAGGTGATGACATGTTTCCTGCATTTTGGGAAAAAAAAATTGTGAATGGTACAACAGATCGCATTGCTTCATCATTCTATGAAATTCTTTTACATGCCTGAGTTTCGTATACATGTTACATTTCGTATCCCATCTAATATTTTACTTGTGTTATATGATTATTAATCCATACAAAATTGTAGGGTTCACCTGAAGAATTCATCCACATCAACAGAGAAGCCCTTGAAAGTGAATATGTGAGCTCTAATCTCCATAACTGGATTGACCTCATATTTGGTTACAAGCAGCGTGGACAGCCAGCTGTTGAGGTGCAACTGTGTTGCTATTTCCAGCATCATTGAAACACTGTTAGTAGAATATTACCTAACTCATGCATATATTTTGGATAGGCAGCAAACATATTTTACTACGTGACATATGAAGGTGCAGTTGATCTGGAAAATATGGATGACATGTTACATAAATCTGCTATTGAGGATCAGATAGCGAATTTTGGACAGACACCAATCCAGATTTTCCGGGTGAAACATCCAAGAAGAGGACCTCCCATCCCAATTGCTCATCCACTGTATTTTGCACCACAGTCGATAACATTAACTTCAAGTATTTGTAGTACAGTCAGCCACATGTGTGCTATACTATTCATTGGTTTGTTGGAGAACACTGTTGTATTGATGAATGAGGGACTCATATTGTCAGTAAAGCTGTGGTTAACAACACAGCTGCAGTCAGGTGGAAATTTCACATATTCTGGACCACAGGTTCTTCTTGACTAAAGGCTAAATGTTAAAGACATTGGTATCCCAGTAAATTTGTGTTTATTACATTTGCTCTTTTTTTTTGTAGGAACATTTATTTGAAATTGGTTCAGATGTTATCTCTCCTCGTAAAATTGGCACTTTCCTTGCCGAAAACGTTAAGTTTGGAAGACAATGCTTAGCAACAATGCAAAATAGTTGTGATAATTATTTGATTTTATGTGGAAACTGGGAGAACAGTTTCCAAATAATTTCTCTTAGTGATGGAAGAATTATGCAGAGCATCAGGCAACATAAGGATGTTGTTAGCTGTGTTGCAGGTATTTAAGACATTTAATGAGTTTATGCTTATCCATTTTCTTTAAACTTTCCTGAATTAAGCTACTAGATTTTGGCTGTTAGCAAAAATCACTGTATTCAAATAAAGAGATTCCAATAAAGATACAGATCCCTTTTTCTGGCTTAAGCCCCTGAAAAGGACAGTAGTGAGTTGATGTCTCCTTATTGTGTTTTTGGCATGTAGTAACATAAGAGAACTTCTAATACTGAATATAGTCTGTTGGCCACTGCATATAACATGATGCAGCCAGACCATTTGTATGTTTTCAGTTCGGTGATGATATCTAATTAGATATTTTCTGAGTAAGGCATCTCAGCTAGGCTGCCTTTTTTCTGTCTTCATTATGTTTCCTGCATTTTGAAAAAAAAAACTGTGAATGGCACCATATCACATTGCTTCATCATTCTATGAAATTATCTGCTGTATTTTCCTTTTTTTTGTTGATATAAATAAGGCAAAACAAACTTTTATGCTGCAGTTTCGTCTGACGGAAACGTGGTTGCAACTGGTAGTTATGACACAACTGTTATGATCTGGCATGCATTTCGAGGAAGACCAATTGATAAGAAAATGAGGGGTGCCAATTTTGAACTCTCAGAAAAGGAACATGTTATAGTGGAAAGGCCTGTTCATATCTTATGTGGTCATGATGACATCATAACATGCTTATTTGTTAGCACTGAACTTGACATTGTAATCAGTGGTTCAAAAGATGGGACTTGTATTTTTCATACACTGCGTGAAGGGAGATATGTTCGGTCCATCCAGCATCCTTCTGGTGTTGGTTTATCAAAACTGGTAGCATCACAGCATGGGAGGGTGGTATTATATTCTGAGAATGACCTCTCCTTGCACATGTACTCCATCAATGGACGACATATTGCTTCTTCAGCAACCCTTGGACGTCTCAATTGCATAGAACTTAGTTGTTGTGGTGATTTCATTGTTTGTGCTGGTGAGCTTGGACAGATAGTCTTACGCTCAATGCATTCTCTTGGTATTGTTTGGAGGTATGATGGAACTGGGAAGACAATTACTTCCCTAGCTGTGACTCATGAGGAGTGCATCCTAGCAGGAACCAAGAATGGTAGACTGCTGGTATTTTCAATAGAAACTCCTCTCCTTCGCAGGGGGAGCATGCAACGAAATAGAATAAAGCCCTCCACAACTGGTTAAGTCATTGGCTACAAGATATCCACCGAATGTATAAAATGACCGCTTCATGCTGTAGGCATAAGGTGTGTCAAGTTTTAAACTTAGTTGCTTTTCTTATTGTTTTGAACAGCAAGGCCTTTTTTGATGCTATAAATTCCGTACACCATAATTATGCTTTTTTTATTTACCTTATTATGTTTTAGTGTCCTGTAGAACTAGTCCTATGGTCATCTCATGCACCTGCATGATGAACTGCATGTACTCACTGTTAACTGTTTATAATGTAGGCCAAGGCAAATATTTAGATATCTTTGCCTGTTTTATCAGGAACTATTAAGATTGTAGTAACCAAATGTTGCCTCAATGTCTGTCCTATGATTTCTACAAGAATGTTTTTTAATCCTGTAGGATGTCCCCCCACTAGATTGAGAAAGCCAGATGGTCTTACAGAGTAGAGGCGGGAAAGGGACACATTATGACTTGGGACGCGAACTTACAAGTTAAGCATGAGCATGCCGAATTATATGAGCTAGCTATACTCTTATGCGAAACATTGAACAAGAAAAGCAACTAGAAAGCATTTAGTTAGAGTTAGTGATGTTTTAATATTTACGTAGTCAACTAGATCTATGTTATGTTTGGTAATTCAGAAAGGTATTTGACCTATCAGATCCAAAAATGTCATGTCAGGTTTGGTTCTAGACTCTGTAAAACATCTTTTCGTCCTGGTCACTAGTAATCTGCCAAGTTCATTTTATAGACTTGGATAATTTAGCTCAAGGAAACTGCTGTTACCTTTTCTGTTGTTTGCTGAAAGTACTAAGTGCTTAATTTCCTTGAAACTCTGTGCAGGTCATTGCCAGCTTATAGAACTGTTCTCACGACCACGTAGTCTGCACATAATGAAGCACGCTTTTGTCATTTGTGAACACTACCTAAATTAAAGATGGCATTCAGGAATGAGGATTGTCAAGATATTGAGCTGGTGATGGTCCTTGAGTACTCAATCTGACAATATATCGAACTAATGCCGGGAACACTGGTTAGCCCTAGGTCCATAGTTGATTTAAGGCTAAGGGTAGACGCAAAGAATCTTCACTTCTTAGCCTTCACTTGGTAGGCACTGACATCTATCACAATTTGTAGCATTTCACTTCGTTGGTGGAGGGGTTAGGTTCCGTGCAGTTTGTCTTTGTGTAGTATATATATGTTATATTAGATTCCAGTGCTTTTGTAATACCAAGCCATATTGTAAATGTACCAATTTTGCGATCTAAACGGTATTACTAGAAAGCATCTTCATATATCAGCTGCCTTGTGGTCAGGTCTCACCTCTACCTTTTATAGTTTATAAGTTCTTCAATGTAAAGAAACAGCCCTTCACAACCCGGCTGCAGTGAGGTGGTGGTGTTTGTAAGGGGCCAATCCTTTCTCTCTTTAATATAATGATACGCACTGCGTATTCGAGAGAAAAAAAAATATCAGCTGCCTTCATCTATATATTGATAAAGGTGTTCTGTATTTCGGAATCCGCTCACATGTACTATTTGATTCGGTTGATTTGTTCAAATTAGGGTAATGCACGCGTGCAGGGTTTTTTTTTTTTTGGCTGCTGCTGCTGCTGCTGCTTTGAGGTCCGGCAAGGTTGGCACGTAAAACCTTCTGTTCCTACTCTGCCTTCTGCCAGCTGCTTGAGCAGGAGAGAGCACCCATCACATTCACTTGCAGATGGAAAACAGGCGTCGCCTGACGCCTGGCGCCAGATTTTGGCACGAAGCTAGTTCCGATTGTGTTCGGGAGCGCATGGCCACCATCCATTTCCATGCCTCTCCTTGGGCAAGGATAAGCTGGCTAGGAAAAGTACTATGCTTCGAACGGAACCTGCCTTATTTGGACAACTACGGAGTCGGGGCCCGGGGTGCCTGGCCACATGGGTTCGTGCACGTAGACTTTGTTAGGCCAGCTCCAATGTAAGGCTAATCTAGAACCGTGAGATGAGAGAAAAGGCAGTAGAAGTCAATTTCACGATGGAGCAACCGAATCATGGCAAAAGATTTTACGGTTGGATGCTCAAACACGGTTCGAACACAGAGGGGGGGGGGGGGGGGGGATACACTAGCAGCTGAGATGTGACCCATTGACAAGAGGGAAAGGGAGTAAAAGTTTGAGAGAGATTTACCTACCAATGTACACACCAGAAGAAACGAACCGTTCTCATAATCGCTTTTAGCAGGCCCACCAAGTCAGGTCTGGACTCTAGTGTGTCATGGGATCGAATGCAATCCTAGACTCTAGTGTGTCCCTCGCAAAAAAAAAGACTCTAGTGTGTCATGCAATCGAATCGTGGGAGTGAAAAAGCGAAGCATGTAGCGATCAAATCGTATATTTTAGACTCAAACTCACATGTTGCGACGTGTTGAACTATGATGACTAAATTTAGCTACTGCACTATATGAATGTTTTAGACTCAAACTCACATGTTGCGACATGTTGAACTATGATGACTAAATTTAGCTACTGCACTATATGGATGTATCCAACCAGAAACGGTAGGTCCCATGCACCGAACAGCACACAATGAGCAAAACTCTAGTGTGTCATGCAATCGAATTGTGGGAGTGAAAAAGTGAAGCATGTAGCGATCAAATCGTATGTTTTAGACTCAAACTCACATGTTGCGACGTGTCGAACTATGATGACTAAATTTAGCCACTGCACTATATGGATGTATCCAACCAGAAATGGTAGGTCCCATGCACCGAACACCACACACCGAGCACATCTTCTCACACCATAGTAAATTTGTAGTTCAAATATAGCAACATATTGTTGTCGAAGTGCAGAGCCGCCGCTGCCGCCTAGGGTAGAGCCGCCACCACATGTCTGCTCCTCGCTCCGCCGTCGTGTCTAGAGCCCCTCTCCTTTTTTCTCTCTCTGGTGCGTCTGCTAGAGACAAGCAGGGGAGGGGATCTATCTTTTTTCCGTAGTTTTCTAGTATCTTATGGTTGAGTCCAAATAAATTTCTGGCGAAATCAAATGATTTTCAGTCGGAATCGTGTGTCCTGCGATGACTTCGGTGATTGTCACGACAAGATCATCGTTGCACACGTCGATTTCATCGTTAGGCGGCCAATTTGTGGTCTTTATCTGCAAGAGGAGGGGTGCTTTTGGACTTATGAGGAAAGCGACTCCGGGTCATCGATCTCATCGTTGATGGTTGCAGAGAGAAAATTAAGATCTCGAGGTGATGAATCTACATCCTATGTCGTACCCGACGATGCAACTGCCGATATTCTTTCAGCGATTTAGATGCGTTTTGGACTATTTCCGAAGCGTTAGACCTTGCGACATGTCCAATGTTTTGGGGTTGGTCGTTGAATTTGACGTAAAGACTGCACTTTGGCTTCGGCATTCGAGGGAAGCCATTGAGGAAGAAGAAGATGGAAGAATCTAGATATAATACTATGTATTTTTTATTTCAGATTTTTTTTCATATGTAATTTGGGGTTGTATTGTGTCAAGATTTAATATAAGTCCCATTTTCTTTGAAAAAAAATAAAAACCAGCACTGTCAGTACCGGTTCATTTCAAAAAAAGAAAGAAAGAAAGATCAACCACAACACAGACTGAGAGCCACACCTACGCTCCTGAATAATCTTTGTCCCCACGTGTTCCCCATGTCGTTCTTAACGATTTGGCCGACCCGGCCACACTGTTTCCGTGTTTCGCATAGAAGTACAGGACTACTAGCTACTTACCAGTTGTAGCATGCATGCATGTGGGCCCGGCCGCAGGTGACACTCTGACAGCGACGGGGAGTTCCCTAACGGGCAAGTGTTTTTAGTTGTAAGCCGCGCGCTGCCGTTGCATAAACGAAACGATCGAGAGCACGCCTAACATAGGCCGGATATATACGCACACGCCACAAAACGAAGCCATGCGCTCGCGCTCGCGCACACGTGTGCCAGCAAAAGTGCAAAACACACGTGCGCCCCAACCCAAGCAGCAGGTGGAGACGGCTTTAAAAGCACGCCGCGCCAGCCATCTCTTCATCTCCCGTCGCCTCCGCCCTGTGCTCAGTTCGCATTCCTTGCTTTGTTCCCTCTCTTCTCTCCCAGATTCTAATCGTGTCCAGCAGGGAGAAGAAGAGGGCCAGCTGAGAGCTAGCTACAGAGATCGATCATCAACCGATCCATGGAGACCAACCAATCGGCCATGGCGACGAAGCCGAGCATGCAGAGCGGAGGTGCGGTGCTGGAGAAGGCGGTGGCGGCGGGCCGTGCCATCGAGGCCACCGAGGAGCAGGCGAGGGCGATCATCTGCACTGCCAAGAGGGCGGTGGAGGAGGAGGCAGCCAACAAGGCCAAGATCAGAGGGGACGGCGCCACCGGGAAACCGTCCTCGTCGTCGTCGCTGAAGAGGTCGCTCGAGTGCTTCCTGGAAGGCCGAAAGAACATGGCGCCGTCGTCTTCCGCAACTCGTCGCCACCTCGAGACCTCCACCGCGTCTTCGTCTTCGTCGTCGTCGTCTAACTAACAGATAGCCGGCGGCAGGCCGGCTCGGCCGGGAGCGGTCATCAAGACATCAAGTCGCGTCTCGATGATCGATCGATCGTCATCAGTTTTTGTTTCATGTCTTTCTGTAAAGAGACGCATGCATGCATCATGCTGGGTACGGTGCAAATGCACGACGATTGAATGACATGGCGCAGCCGGAATTTGCCGAAATTTCTTGGCTAGAGTTATTATGATCGACGCGATGTGACATTTTCTTGGATGTTCGACCTATCTGCTTCTGCTCGTTCATGGCTCTGCATGCCTTTGTTCATGTAGAAAACACATCGGCGCTCGATATCTATCGATCTCGTTGAAGAAGAGAGTAGATATCACATCGTTTTAGATCATCTCTAGTGAGTCATGGGATGACCTTGGTAGCCCATGAGTCAACGACGTATGCCTACCAGAGAGGACAAAAAACTCACTCTAGTCTCTAAAGTACAATTAATGTTGTATGTAAGGAAAATAAAAAATAATGTATGTACAATGAACCAACCACTCGTCGTCTCCTTGACCGTTGGCAACTAGCCGTTGTTTTAGGCTGCCTATATATTTATTTTTATCATTTCAAAAATCTATACATGTACCTACTTGTCGGTACCAACAGTACGGGGGTACCACAGCTATCGCCAAAACACTAACAAAAACCGAAACCAGTAGAAAAGATAGCCCGCTCGACGGGGCGCCTCGACCGCGCCCCGGCTCCGACTCGTACGAGGCCCGCTCGACGGGGTGCCTCGACCGCGCCCCGGCTCCGACTCGTACGAGGCCCGCTCGACGGGGCGCCTCGACTGCGCCCCGGCTCCGACTCGTGCGAGGCCCGCTCGACGGGGCGCCTCGACCGCGTCCCGGTTCCGACTCGTACGAGGCCCGCTCGACAGGGCGCCTCGACCGCGCTCCGGCCCCTCGACGCCCTTTCTTTACCTACCCGGGACAAAGGCCATAGCATTCAATGCGGTTACCTACTACCACCGACCGACATGGCCACGGCATGGGTCAACGCGGGAACAATACCCACGTCAAGTCTCACTGTTTTACCGCCCATCCCGTGATGGGAGGTGAAAGCCGTCACTGTATCCACCATACCGCGCACTATTCACCATCAGTCACCCTCGAGGGAGGATAAGACAAGGTCCGTCCCCCGCGATACCGGGGATTCGGCCTTATCCATCCGACCTCGACCCAGCCTCGACCCGGCCCCAACGCTCGACTTAGCTCGAAGAACGGTATGGCCTGGCACTCTGGGTCATTTCACCCTCTTGTCCCGTACCGCGTCAGGATACCCAGGGATGGCCGGCCATCCCGAAGCCACGTCGCTACAGTCAACTCAACAGGAATCGACGAAACATCACCTCAAGCCCTCCCCTCGACTTGGCCACCTCTCGCCCTATAAAAAGGCAGGCCGGGGCGAACCAGGGGGAAGAGGAAAGAAGAAGAGGGAAAAAACACGAAGAAGAAGAGGGAAAAAACACGAAGCATCACGGAAAAAACGCGAAGCAACCATCTTTCTCCTTTTTCTCTTTGAGACTTGGGGCTCGACACCCTCTCTCGCCTGCTTGTAACCCCTACACGAGCACCCCGGTGCAAGGAAATACAAACCTCTCTTCCCCGCTGGACGTAGGGCCTTCTTTTGCCCGAACCAGGATAAACCCCCTTGTGTTCTCCTTGCATCACCATCCAGGAAAGAGTCACACAGCATTTACTCGTTGGTTTAGGACCCCCTTGGTCCGAACGCCGACAGTTGGCGCGCCAGGTAGGGGTACGCTGTGTGCAAACCTCGCTTTGTCGCCGTTCTTCCTGGATGGCTAACCCCGAACGCCCGATCCCGTTGGGTACGGTGATCTGGTTTGGGAGTTTGGAGTTCATGTCGCTCGGCTCTGGCTACGACATGGTCCTACTCCCACCCAGGCACCCAACCGACGAAGATTACGAGCTCTCCCAGCCCGAGGGAGCAGTCAACCGGCACCGTCGCTCCAGGCGGTCGCGGGCCGCCCGGCGGCGGCGAGCCCAGCACAACTACCGTCTCTACCTGACGGAGGGCGATGGGATCCCCCGGTCCGGCACCCCCCAGACAGGCGCTAGCCTAGATCTCCTTTTGGAAGATTCGGGAAGGATGAGCCTGGTCGAGGGTCGCGTGCCAACGAGGAATCCCGCCGCTCCCCCGTCCGGTGAGACACCACTGTCCATAGCATCTATTTCGCCACGAACAGTGACGTCCCCATCACCATTCCCGTTTGGACTGGACTCGGTCGCCCGGGTGTATGCATCCTCCGTGAGCACTCGCATGAGCGCTTATGAGGAACTCCCCGGACACCATCTACGCTCCACTCTGGACCTCGTTGCGTCCACGCCGGTTTCTGATTATCGGGACTCTACGGAGACACCGGAAACAGAACCCCGTGTGACTGCTTCTCCACGTCACCACCTCGGTGATGATTGGCATCGGCCACACATTCCCCCATCATATTACTACTTTGGCGCACCTGACTCCGACTCGGCCGACGACACCTATGATCCGACTCGTGAGTGCTTCAACATCGACGTTGAAAGCACCTCGGAATCAGAGGACGAAGAGCCGGTCGAGGAAAGGCACACGCCCCCTCATGTCGAGCTTCCTGCTGAGCGAAACGAGCCCCAGTTCCTTGCGGATCAAGGAGCGCAGCTCGGACAGATTCGCGACTTGCAGGACCAGCTTGACGAGGAACGCGAAAACCTGGATCTCCTCCGGCAAACCCTCGAGCGTGAGCGTGCGGAACACGCATTTGGCGGGAGAGCTCGTGAGAGGGCTCGCGACGTCAACCGTCGCATCAACGAGGACCGGGCGGTCGACCCCCCGGTTTTCGCTCGAGCCAGCCAAAACGTTGTCGCCGCTGCCATGCTCCTGCGCAACATGCCCGAGCCGTCAAACCCTGACGCCCGTCGGGCTCGAGACGAAATCCGAGGGCTCCTCGAGACTGCCGCCATGCAGCAGGCCGAGAGCTCTGCCTCGAGGCGGCGCGAAGCAGCCTCGGAGCGGACCCTCGAGCCTTCCCGACAGGAGAGAGAAGCCTCGGTTCATCCCGAGCCTGCCCGGCGAAACCGGGTAGCACCTGCCCCCGAGCCCATCGCCAACGACCGCGAGCCTCGAGACACCCGTGGCAACATCGTCGAGCGTCGCACACGCAAACACGGTGACGGTGTGGCTCGAGGCTACCACGTCCACAGGGGCGGACGCTACGACAGCTCGGAAGACCGTAGCCCTTCACCCGAACCTCCAGGCCCTCGGGTGTTCAGTAGGGCTATCCGTGAGACGGTGCCCCCGGCTCGGTTCCGTCCCCCCACGACTCTCACCAAGTATAACGGCAAGACCAAACCCGAACTTTGGCTCGCCGATTTCCGCTTGGCGTGTCAGTTGGGCGGGGCCACCGATGACCGGGCCATCATTCGGCAACTCCCCCTGTTCCTCTCCGACACCGCCCGAGCCTGGCTCGAGGATCTCCCACCTTGGCAGATCCACGACTGGGACGATCTCGTGAGGGTGTTCGAGGGAAACTTCAAGGGAACCTACATGCGCCCCGGCAACTCGTGGGACCTCCGGAGCTGCAAGCAGAAACCAGATGAGTCCCTCCGGGACTACATCCGGCGCTTCTCCCGGCAGCGCACCGAGCTCCCCAACATCACCGACTCCGACGTGATTACGGCCTTCCTCTCCGGTACCACCTGTAAGGAGTTGGTCCGGGAGTTGGGCCGTAACACCCCGCTCACTGCCAACGGATTGATGGACATCGTCACCAACTTCGCCTCCGGCGAGGAGGCGGTTGGTGCGATCTTTGGCGGCGAGCCGGCGAGGGAGGAGCAGAAGGTCGACGACCCCGCGAGTTCCACCCGAGGCCCCAAGAGAAACAACCGCAAGAAGAAGAAAGGCCAGCAGGGCAAGCTCGAGGCCCCGGCCGACGAGCTCGTCGCTGCTACCGAGCACAAGAAACCTCGAGGCCCCCCCGGTGGGGGCGTCTTCGACAAAATGCTCAAGGAGCCGTGTCCCTACCACAAGGGACTCACTAACCATAACCTCGAGGATTGTCACATGCTGCGCAGGTACTTCGGGGGTGCCGGCGCCAAGAAGGACGACAAGGGGGAGGACCCTAAGGGTGACGACAAGGACGGGGAATTTCCCGAGATCCGCGACTGCTACATGATCTACGGAGGACCCTCGACCTGCCTCTCCGCGCGTCAGCGCAAGCGAGAACGGCGCGAGGTCTTCTCCGTACAGTCGGCAGTACCCCGCTTCCTTGATTGGTCTGCGGTGGCCATCACTTTCGACCGTGATGACCACCCAGACTACGTCCCCAACCCGGGGGTCTATCCACTCGTCGTTGACCCCGTCATCGCCAACACACGCCTCACCAAAGTGCTCATGGACGGCGGAAGCAGCCTCAACATTATCTATTCTCAGACCCTCGACCTCTTGGGGGTCGACAGAGCGCGCCTCCAGCCTAGCGTCGGGGGCTTCCACGGAGTCGTGCCAGGGAAACGGGCGGAACCCCTCGGGCGGGTCGATCTGCCTGTTTGCTTCGGCACGCCGGCGAACTTCCGAAAGGAAACTCTCACTTTCGAAGTGGTCGGATTCCGTGGAACATACCACGCTATCCTGGGACGCCCATGCTACGCCAAGTTCATGGCGATCCCGAACTACACCTACCTCAAGCTCAAAATGCCTGGCCCAAACGGTGTCATCACTGTAGGGCCCTCGTTTGAACATGCCTACGAGTGCGACGTCGAGTGCGTCGAGCACGGCGAGGCTGTTTTTGGGTCAGCGATCCTGGCCGCAGACCTCGACGGACTAGCCAATGCGATCCCCGACCCAAAACGCCATGCCGGCAGCTTCGAGTCCGCCGAAGACGTCAAACTCGTACCCCTCGACCCCGCTGATCCCAAGGGGAGGGCGCTGAGCGTCAGCGCCACCCTCGATCCTAAATAGGAAGCAGTGCTCGTCGACTTTCTCCGCGCGAACGACGACATCTTTGCGTGGAGTCCCTCGGATATGCCGGGCATACCCAGGGAAGTCGCCGAGCACGCCTTGGAGATCCGGGCCGGAGCCAAACCGGTGAAGCAACGCCTGCGCCGCTTCGACGAGGAGAAGCGCAGGATCATCGGCGAGGAGATACACAAACTGCTGGAGGCCGGGTTCATCAAGGAGGTTCATCATCCCGAGTGGCTAGCTAATCCTGTCTTAGTTAGAAAAAAGAGTGGGAAATGGAGGATGTGCGTAGACTATACTGGTTTAAATAAAGCATGTCCGAAAGTTCCCTTTCCTTTGCCACGCATTGATCAAATCGTTGATTCCACTGCGGGATGTGAAACTCTCTCATTCTTAGATGCATACTCCGGCTACCACCAAATCAAAATGAAGGAGTCCGACCAGCTCGCGACTTCATTCATCACCCCATTCGGCATGTATTGCTACGTTACGATGCCCTTCGGTCTCCGGAACGCGGGGGCAACGTACCAGCGATGCATGCAACATGTTTTTGGGGGGCACATTGGGTCAACCGTCGAGGCTTACGTCGACGACATCGTGGTCAAAACCCAACGTGCCGGCGACCTGGTCAGCGACCTCGACGTTGCATTCAAGTGCCTCAGAGCAAAAAACATCAAACTCAATCCAGAGAAATGTGTCTTCGGCGTCCCACGAGGTATGCTTTTAGGGTTTATCGTATCTAAACGTGGCATCGAGGCCAACCCTGAAAAAATCTCTGCGATCACCAAAATGGGCCCCATCCGAGATCTCAAGGGCGTACAGAGAGTCACAGGTTGCTTGGCGGCACTCAGCCGTTTCATTTCGCGCCTCGGCGAAAAAGCACTCCCTCTGTACCGTCTCTTGAGGAAATCGGACCATTTTTCCTGGAACCTCGAGGCTGAGGAGGCTCTCACAAAACTGAAAGCCACCCTCTCTAGCTCACCGATCCTCGTCCCTCCGACCCCGGGGGAACCACTCCTACTCTATGTCGCAGCGACATCACAGGTTGTCAGTGCTGCCCTGGTTGTCGAACGGGCCGAGGAGGCACACACCTTGCTCGTCCAGAGGCCGGTCTATTTCGTTAGCGAGGTGCTCTCAGAAACAAAGTGTCGGTACCCACAGATCCAGAAACTGCTGTATGCTGTCATCTTGACACGGCGCAAGCTCCGACACTACTTCGAGGGTCACCCGGTTACTGTGGTTTCTTCTTTCCCCTTGGGAGAGATAGCCCAGAACCGGGAAGCCTCGGGTAGGATTGCCAAATGGGCGGTCGAGCTTATGGGCGAGGCATTGTCCTATGCGCCGCGAAAAGCTATCAAGTCACAGGCGTTAGCAGATTTTCTGGCCGAGTGGACTGACACACAACTCCCTCCTGCACAGCTCCAAGCGGAGCTGTGGACCATGTACTTCGATGGGTCATTAACGAAAATGGGAGCAGGCGCGGGCTTGCTCTTCATCTCACCCCTCGGGGTTCACATGCGCTACGTCATCCGGCTTCATTTCCCTGCGTCTAACAACGTCGCCGAATACGAGGCACTCGTCACGGGGTTGAGAATCGCCATCGAGCTCGGGGTCCGACACCTCGACGTCCGCGGCGACTCTCAACTCGTGATTAATCAGGTGATGAAGAACTCGAGCTGCCGCGACCCCAAGATGGAGGCCTACTGCCAGGAAGTACGGCGCCTCGAGGACAAGTTTCACGGCCTCGAGCTCAACCACATCGCACGCAGGTATAATGAGGCCGCTGATGAATTGGCAAAAATCGCGTCCGGTCGAGCCACGGTTCCACCGGACGTCTTCGCGAAAGACCTTCAGCGCCCATCCGTCGACCTCAGGCCAGACGAGGGGGTCGATGGGGCGTCGCTCGACCCTCCACCTGAGGCAGAAGCCCCCTCGACCGGGGCTGAAGCCATGCAGGTGGAAAGCCCGACGTCACCACCTGACCTCGAGCCTGATTGGCGCGTCCCGTACCTCGACTACCTCATCCATGGGGACCTCCCCTCGGATAGGACTGAGGCTCGACGGATCGCACGTCGGGCCAAAACTTTTGTGATCATGGGCGACAGCAGGGAGCTCTACCGTCGTAGCCCTACCGGTATCCTCCAACGTTGCATCACGAAAGAGCAAGGCAGAAATCTGCTCGGCGATCTTCACTCGGGGGCTTGCGGTCACCACGCTGCGCCTCGAACCCTTGTCAGAAACGCCTTTCGACAAGGATTCTATTGGCCGACCGCGGTCTCCGACGCTGTCAAGCTAGTACGCTCCTGCGAGGGTTGTCAGTACTATGCGAGACAGACTCATCTTCCGGCACATGCCCTACAGACTATCCCCATCACATGGCCGTTCGCCGTTTGGGGGCTCGACCTTGTCGGACCACTGAAAAGGACGACCGGCGGCTTCACCCACTTGCTCGTCGCAATCGACAAATTCTCCAAGTGGATCGAGGCCCGCCCTATCACCAGCATCAGGTCCGAACAAGCTGTACTCTTTTTCACTAACATTATTCATCGCTTCGGGGTCCCCAACTGTATCATCACGGACAACGGCACCCAGTTCACTGGCAAGAAGTTTTTGGATTTCTGCGACAACCACCACATCCGTGTGCTCTGGTCGGCCGTGGCTCATCCAAAAACAAACGGGCAAGTGGAACGTGCCAACGGCATGGTTCTACAAGGCCTTAAGCCCAGAATCTTTGACAAACTAAACAAACATGGCAAAAGATGGGCTGCCGAGCTACCCTCGGTCCTGTGGAGCCTAAGAACAACGCCGAGTCGAGCCACGGGGTTCACTCCGTTCTTCTTAGTCTACGGGTCTGAGGCTATGCTACCAACCGATATAGAATACGGGTCCCCAAGATTGAAGGCATACAACGAAATACACAACGACGCCACTGTAACACTCCGGTGTTGCGCAATGCATTTTTGCATGGCAATCATATTGCATAGCATTCATATCATTATAATCATGTATGATAATGGTATAATTTGATTAAAATAAAAGCTTAAACATGCTATATTTAATGAACTATAATAATATGATAATCACATTATATCAAAAGCCTTGCAACCATAATTCTTACATCACTTGGAACCTTGGTTCAAATTTTGGAGCTCAAATTTGGTCAAACACTTGTTCAAAAACAATTATGAAAAATATTCAAAATTTTTCCCTAATTTAGCTTTTATTTTGTCATTTAAAATCTATTAAGAATTTTTAGTTGACCCCTTAATCAAAGTTGTAGAGAATTTAATTCTGAGCAACTTTTATTTTTGGGCCAATTCCAGAAAATATCTTCTTCTTGTTCAAAATGTGGTTTGAAGTTGAAATGCATTTAAATTTGAATTTGGAAAATCAAAAATCCGGTTTTTCCTTAGCAGGCCGCCGCCTCCTGTTCGGCCCACGTCCGGATGCGGCCCGCGCCACTCCCGCGCGCTCGCCCGCGTCGCCTCCGCCTCGGCCCGGCCCAGCCGGCCCCCCTCCTCTCTCTCTTCTTCCCGCCCGCGCCCGCGCGCGCTGGCGCCCCGGCAGGGCGTGCCCGCCGCGTGGCGTCCGCATGCCGGCGACGCCCCGCGTGGCCGTCCGTGGACCCTGCGCTCACGCTCCACTTCAAATCAACCGAGCGCCTGGTCTCCATCCCGCACAACCATCACTTGCTCCCTCTCTTCCTCCCTCCGGCGCCCTCCACCGCGGAGCACCGCTCGCCACCGCGCACCGCCCCCATCTCCGCCTCGTTCCGGCATCGGTAGACCGCCTTCTTTCGATTGCCTGTGCCCAAAGCTCCGCCCCGTCCCCCTCTTCTCTGAACGAGCCTCGACGTCTCCTCGTTTGGATCGGTAAGGCTCAATCGAGCTTTCCTCGCCGCGCCACCGCGTCGGTGCCGCCGGCCTTGAGCTCCGTTCATCGCCTCGCTCGCTCCCTCTCCGTCTTCCCAATCCTTCTTCTCAAGTTCGCGAGTTCCTGGCGATTGTTGTGCGCTCGCTCGGTGGTCGGGACTTGGCCGGCAATGGCCGGTTGGCCGCAACCGCCGCCGCGACATCGAGCGCGTGGACGCCGGCGACCGCGCTCGGTTCCTCTCGGGGAACTAGGCCGCGCCTCTGGGCCGCGCCCCGAGCGGGCCGGCTCGGCTGTTCCCCCGCGCGCGCGAAGCAGGCCGAGAACGGCCACGGGCCGGTTGTTTTTCCACGGGCCGGCCCAATCTCTTTAACAGAAAAATCATTTTCTATTTCTTTTATTATTCTTGATGAAAAACACTTGGAAAATGATTTCTTGGTCATTTTAGCTCCAAAATTTGTGAAATAAATTTTTATATACTCATTTGAATCAGATCTACAATATAAAAATGTTGCATGTCAATATTTCATTACTTTTCTGTAGTGTTTTATTTAAGCCTTGAAATTGGTGTTTTCTTGAAAAATTGATAAGAAAATGTAGAAAAATCAGAAAAATGTAGTTCCAAGTTTATTAATCCTGTTATGCCATGTACTTGCTAGGGTAATTTTATTTCATGGTTGTTCTGTAGAAAAATGTATAGTTGCAGTTCAAATGCTTTCTATTACCAATATTTGTTATTTTTGTTATTTAAATAAATTTGAATAAAACATGCAAGTGATAATTTTTCTATAGTGTTTGTTTAGGTAATAGATAGTAGGAAAATTCCTAAATCTGTTGTTTGATACTTTTCATAATGTAAAGTATTTTAAATATCTATTTTAGGCCTTAATTTGTTATTTTTGTATAGGCAGTTCTAGTTATCCAAATGTAGTAAAATTTTTGTGTCAAGCTATTCTTGATATTAGTAATCCACTGTAATTTTATGAGATTTTTCTGAGCTACTAAAATATGTGTTGCTGTTCAACCATAGGACTAATTAGGGTTTCTATTTATTCTTAATGCAAAGTTAGTTAGAAAAATATACTTTGGTGTATCTTTGAAGCATCTTAATTGTTTAATACTCTCGCATGGTAGGAACTAGTGTTGGTAGTTTCCGAGTACATGTTCTTGGATGACGTAGACTACCTTGTAGAAGAGTCATAAGTTCCACATAATCCGATGACATAATACATTCATTACACCGTATGCATTCCGCATCTTCATCATCTCATGTCACTTCTGCATTTCACCTATGCATGTTGCACTCATACTTCTGCATCATACAGGATCGCAGGAAGTGGTTCCGACAGTTGTTCCCGAGGACGCAGAGGAGCAGCCCGAGGAGCCGGAGCCAGCAGAAGTAGAAGAGGAGTCCGGTGAAGAGCTTCCGGAGTGCCCCGACCATCGTCCCAGCTCCTTCGAGCGAGGCAAGCCCCGGAGCATTTCTCCCCCGGTTTGCAAATAATTAATTATTAATTTTACTTAATCTGATGCATTAAGTTTAGGAGTTGTTTGCAAACGTTGCTGCATTATACCTTGTTCCACCTTGTTTTACCGATCCTTGTCACCCTGGTGTCCACGGTCAATACTTGCTTAGCTTGCTTAGACCGGTAGAAGTCGGGTGATTGCCTGTCATCCGCGAGCTATAGGGGATTACCTGGTTTTGTGAAAGAGATGTCATGTGAGAATAACTCAGTGTGGAAATGAATGTGAGACCGGGCGGAAGCTTGCAGGGTTCTGGACTGTAGTGTCTTCCGTCTGTGTCGATTAAGGACCGTCCGATGTCGGGCCTCGGGTCATGTTGAACGCATGCCTCACATTTAGCTGGCCGGATAAAGTACCTTTCGACCGCGAAGCCGGGAGGTTATTCGGGCCGAGTGGATTGCCCGCAACGCACTGTACCGGAGCAGTAGTGGCAGGAAACGGGGGCGCGATGATAAGGCCAAAGAGCAGTCGGGCGGCCCCCGGGTACATGTGGTTCCTGGCAAGCTCGCGACTTTACCTGAATGGTTGACTCGGTGACCAATACCTCACTTTAGCGGGTGAGTGAGGTTTGTGTGAGGAATAAATTACCAGCTGGTCAATAATCGATTCGAATCGCCATCGTTCACTGGATAGTGAGCACTTGACTTGAGTTACTTCATCGTAGTAATATGGATACAACACTTGGATAGTTATGAGAAAATGACATGGTAATTATTGTCAAATATCAATGGTAATCCTTGCTTGCTCAATTACATGGTTACTTTAGCATAAAGTGCAAATATAGTTGACAGGAGAATAAAGATTTAGAAGATGACATGCTTTTGTAAATGATTTGGTAAGCTAAAAATGCTTTTCTTGCAAATGAGTCAGCTACCCCACCAAAAAGCCTATCATGATCCTTGGAGTCTTTTGTTTTGGTTCTGTCGGGTAAGTCTAGCTGAGTACCTTCTCGTACTCAGGGCTTTGTTCCCACTTGTTGCAGATGGACAGATGTACTATGGGTATTGTATCAACTGTCTCTACCCTGCGATGGGCGAAGCCTAGGACCATGGGCAATGGTCACTCACTACTCCTCGCCTGATGCTTTTGTGGGAGATGATCGCGAGCTGGCACTGTATTTTGGAAAAGATGTGTGTGTGTGTGTGCTTTGAACTAATGCTTCCGCTACTTTATTTGAAACTGGTTTGTAATAACTATGTTTAAACTCCGATGTATTTTGTGCCGCAAACTGCTGTGTAACTTATGAAGGTAATCGCTGAACTTATTACGATCTTGGCTGTGATGTGAAATGGTTTGAAATCCGTCGAGATTTCACGGACTACCGGGTTATACGGGCTTAAGTTTGGTAAATTGTCCATCCGTTGGATGATTTTCTTACTTAATCTCGTATAATTGGGCGGTTCTGTTACAGCTGGCATCGGAGCATGGTTTAGCGTAATTACTGTTCATAAGTGTATTTAAACCAAAACCCTGCTTAAAAAGTGTGATTTTGAAACTAAAAAAAGTGTGCCAGTGGTCATATCCTGTATGCCCAGTTAAGGACTCTAGGTGGCTATTTAAGTACTAACTTGGGGTTCTGCACCATATTTCTTTTTCGTTGCTCATACGGCGTGCTATTGTATGAGTGCCACTTAATTGAGTGGTAATGTATGGATCAGTTACCTCTACGCTTCGGTAAGTGTGAGTTGTGAGAGCATGATCGGATACACCGCCGATCTAGGGAAAGTGCTTATATGATACTTGGATAATTACATGTTTTACACATGTTTTTATAAAAGTGTCGCATGTGTGGGTGTTCCGTCCGTTGAGGCGATGCCGTCAATAGGACGATGTGTTTGGGTAGTCACTACCGTTGTACACGCATCTGGGGATTCGTGTAAAGCGTGTAGGTAGGTTTACTGCTTTCATGCATTCATGGGGAATGGGCTGAAATGAGTTTTCTGCAGGTACATAACAGCGTATCGTGTAGACCGAATTAGTTACGTATATGAGAGATCGTTGTATGCCACCGAATTCACCGTTAGATGTTTTTTTTTTAAGTTTGTGAGGACGTAAGACTCGTGCATGCATCATATTGTTTGTGCATTCCATTCATGGCATGCATTCCTCCCCTTATAAAAGGATTATCCCATTTCGATAAAAGTGACCTCAACTAAAATATGTTCTCACCGGGTAATTTAAAACTTGTGCTACAGATGGCCCGCACGAAGCAGACTGCCCGCAAGTCCACTGGAGGAAGAGCACCCCGTCGTCAGCTAGCCCCGCGGGAGCACCGCAACACGGACACTTTTCTAAGCGAGTTTGGCATGCCCACCTTGCTTTGGAGAGTGCTCCATGATGTGGGGTACCCGGAGGGACAAGAGCCAGTTTACTCTTGGAGCGAGAGCCAGCTAGCTGAAGATGGACTTGCTGTGGTAGAGATCACCGTCCCTGCTCTTGGTGATGCGCCAGAATGGGATGGTTGGCATTTGGAGTTCGAAGGACGCACTCCAGTCGAGGGTGCAGAGGGCGTAGCTTTTCGCGTCATCCGAGACATCATGAGCAGATTTCCCAATGAGTTAGCAGCAGCTTTGGCCGGTACCTTCCCGAGAGATGATCCTCGCGACGCCATTTGGGTACAGCCGCAAGGAAGTGCCCTGGTTAGAGGCCCCAGTGAAGGACTGGCTAGCGACAATCACACCATGAGTGCCATGTATGCAGCCATCAGAGCATACCAAGGTCTGGAGAATACCTATTGGACCTTGACTGGCCTACGTGGTGATGATCGGCTTGAAGCAAGGAAGCAGAAGAAAAAGCAAGCGCGTGCCATAGCTAGCTTGCAGGAGCAGTTGGCTGATATGAGCTTGCAGCGGGACCGAGCTCTCGAGAGAGGCGAGAGTTCCATGCAGCAAGTACAGAGGCTGACTCAGGCCAACAGGAATGCAGATCGCTTGTTGGAGCAGCTAGTACAAGAAAGGAATGAAGCCTGGAACGAGAGAGACCTTCTGAGGCAGAGGGTCGAGGAGCTAGAAGAGTACAATGCCAACTTGCATGAAGAGTTCCATGCCCTCTACAACGGGATGGGCCCGTATGCTCCTCCGAACGCCGCTCAGATGGACATCGACGACGACGCTGCAGCTGAGGGTAGCGATGGCGACGCCTCCGACATCGACGATGGCCCCGAGGAGTAGGATAGTGTCATGCGTTAGTAGCTAGGCGTGACGCGATGGCCTTCTTTTGGGTTCCATGTATCATGATGTATCCTGTTCGACCTTGAGACTGATGATCTTTGGAGTTTGGTTGTGTATGCGATACCCGAACGCATAAAAGTCCAGTGTATGTATGCTGGCAACATGGTTGTATGGAACGCGATGTTGCTTTTAAAGTAACTTAATTGATGCTGTTGTTCAATTGGAATGAAATTATTGCGCCTCTGTTTTCTTGTATGACTTGTTCTCTCCAATGAATTCAGTATGGCATGATTGTTCCTTCGGACACAATTTTACAACTTCACTCAATGGTGCTTGTTGCTGAAATATGCAGATGGCCAACACTCGTCGTGCTACGTACGAAGCCGCTGAGACTGGTGGCAACGGTGCAGGAGCTGGTGGAAGTGGTGCCAACAATGTCAACCACCAGGAACCACGTCCAGAACCACATTTGCCCCCTCCTCCGCCGCTTACCGCAGAAATGTTCTTCACACAGTTTCTTGGAAGTCAACGCAGTACTGAACAATCACAGAGGAATATGGAAGACTTTCTGCGTACCATCGCGGAAAATGTTCAAAGAGGAAATAATCAAGGTGGTGGCCATGGAGTGAACCAGTACAGCAGTTTCAAGGATTTCATGGATACGAGGCCACCTATTTTCAAAGAAGCAGCAGAGCCACTTGATGCCGAAGAATGGATTAACACTATGGAAGATAAGTTCCGTGTGTTAAGGATGACAGAAGTTCTGAAAGTAGAGTATGCTGCACATCAGTTACAAGGACCAGCAGGAATGTGGTGGAAGCATCACCGCAGTACTTTTCCTCCTAATGCCCAGATCTCTTGGAGGGATTTCACTGAAGCTTTTAAGGGAGTTTATATTCCCCCAGGGTTGGTTGAGATGAAGCTTGGAGAGTTTTTAGCCTTGAATCAGGGTACCAAGACGGTGACACAGTATCTGCATGCCTTTAATAACTTGTGCCGCTATGCCCCAGACATGGTTGACACAGATGCAAAGAAGATTGCTAGTTTCAAGAGAGGGTTGAGTCCGAAGATGATGAAGCATGTGGGTACCAATACCCGCAACAGATTCAACGACTTTATCAGTGACTGTTTGAAGCAAGAGAAGAACAATAATGCTTACACCGCATCCAAGAACCGCAAGAGAGTGTTCGAGTCAGGACCATCCCAGTCCAGAGTTGTCCCTGCCAACCGTTCATCTTATCGTCCGTCCGCACCTGGTGCGAGGTTCAGGCCGCCGCAGCATAAAACCCAGAATTACAAGGGGCCACAGAAACCGTACAAGATCGCAGTGCCGCCAACAAAGACCAGCGCAGCTGCAGAACAGAGCAACTCCAAGGGAGCTATAGGGTCTGCTGGTACAGTGAAAGGGCCCTGCTACAACTGTGGTCAGCCAGGCCACTTTTCCAAGTTCTGCCCTTATCCGCCTAAAAAGAAGCAACAGACTTACAATGCTCGTGTACACCACACCGCCATTGATGAAGTTCCTGAGGGAGAGCCCGTAACTGCTGGTAAGTTTCTTGTGAACCATCACCCTGCAGTTGTTCTTTTTGATTCTGGATCTTCGCATTCTTTTATGAGTCAAGCATTTGCACGGAAGCATGAACAACTATGCACAGAATTGAGTTATGGTTATCGCATAAGTTCAGCAGGAGCTGATGTGTTAACCAATAAGATGGTTAGAGGGGCAACCCTTGAGTTAGGTAGTCGGAAGTTCCGAGTGAACCTGGTAGTTATGCCTGGACTAGTTTTGGATGTAATAATAGGAATGAACTGGATGAAAGACTGGGAAGCAGTCATAGATACAAGCAGTAGGATGCTTACCCTTAAAGATCCCCAGGCAGAGGGTACTTTTCAGGTACCATTGCCTAAAAGAACAGATCTTGTGAGTGTGACCTGTGCCATGGAAGTTGCTCCTATCCATCAGATCCCAGTAGTATGTGAGTTCCCGGATGTGTTTCCAGACGAGTTGCCTGGCCTTCCTCCAGACAGAGATGTTGAGTTTGGAATCGAGTTGATCCCCGGGACAGCTCCAATTTCGAGGAGACCTTATCGGATGCCTCCGGATGAGTTAGCTGAGTTGAAGAAACAGTTGGAAGAGTTGTTAAAAAAGGGGTTTATTCGTCCAAGTAAGTCTGAATGGGGATGTCCTGCCTTGTTTGTAAAGAAAAAGAAAGAGGGTACTCTCAGGATGTGTGTGGATTACCGACCTCTTAACGCTGTAACTATCAAGAATAAATATCCACTGCCTCATATTGATGTTCTGTTTGATCAGTTAGCTAAAGCCAGAGTGTTCTCCAAGATAGACTTAAGGTCTGGGTATCATCAGATAAAGATTAGACCTCAAGATGTTCCGAAAACCGCCTTTTCTACCAGATACGGGTTGTACGAGTATCTTGTTATGTCATTTGGACTAACAAATGCTCCTGCATATTTTATGTATCTGATGAATACAGTTTTCATGCCAGAGTTGGACAAGTTTGTAGTTGTCTTCATTGATGACATTCTAGTATACTCTGAAAACGAGAAAGAGCATGAAGAGCATCTGAGAATTGTCTTGACCAGGTTGAGAGATCATAAGTTATATGCTAAGTTCAGCAAATGTGAATTTTGGTTGAAGAAAGTTCCTTTCCTCGGTCATATCCTATCTGAGAATGGAGTTTCTGTAGATCCGAGTAAAGTGCAAGAGGTTATGGATTGGAAGACTCCAACCACAGTGTCAGAAGTCAGAAGTTTCCTAGGGTTAGCGGGTTACTATCGCCGTTTTATCCCAGACTTCTCGAAGATTGCCAAGCCTATGACAAGTCTGTTACAGAAAGATCACAAGTTTGTGTGGACAGAGGAGTGTGAGACAGCTTTCCATACCTTGCGGAAACTGTTGACCACTGCTCCAGTTCTTGCACAACCCGACATCGAGAAACCTTTTGATGTGTTCTGCGACGCATCAAAAACAGGATTAGGGTGTGTGCTAATGCAAGAAGGAAGAGTCATTGCTTATGCCTCCCGGCAGTTGAGAAAACATGAAATCAATTACCCGACACATGATCTTGAGCTTGCCGCTGTGGTGCATGCCTTAAAGATTTGGAGACACTATCTGCTGGGTAATGTGTGCAATATTTTCACCGATCATAAGAGTCTCAAGTACATTTTCACCCAACCCGAATTGAACATGAGACAGCGAAGATGGTTAGAACTGATCAAAGACTACAACTTGAATGTACAGTATCACCCTGGGAAAGCCAATGTGGTAGCTGATGCTTTAAGCAGAAAATCACATTGTCTGAATGTGCAACCCTTGCTTGAAGATGGTTTCGATCTAATGCACCCTGCCGTGCTACAAAGTATTCAGGTCAGTTGTTCCTTGGAGAGTAAGATTATAGAAGGTCAGAAAACAGACAAGGGGATATTCCACATCAAAAAGAAGATTCAAGAAGAACCCTCGAAACACTTCAGGGTGGATGAGCAGGATGTGTTGTGGTTCGACAACCGTCTTGTTGTTCCAAAGGATAGAGAGCTTAAGAATAAAATTTTGGATGAAGCTCATCTCTCTAAGTTGTCTATTCATCCTGGCAGCAGTAATATATATCAAGAACTAAGACCTCGTTATTGGTGGACCAAGATGAAGAAGGAAATTGCAGCGTATGTAGCCAGATGTGACACATGTTGTAGAGTAAAAGCAATTCACATGAAGCCTGCCGGAATGCTACAACCTTTGTCAGTGCCGAGTTGGAAGTGGGATGACATAAGTATGGATTTTATCACGGGTCTACCCACTACTCAAAAAGGTCACGATTCCATTTGGGTAATTGTGGATCGTCTTACTAAGACAGCCCACTTTCTGCCTGTCAAAACGGAACATAGACCACCTCAATATGCTGAGAAGTATATTGCGGAGATTGTGAGGTTGCATGGCATACCAAAGACTATAGTGTCTGACAGAGGGTCACAGTTCACTGCTCACTTTTGGGAGCACTTGCACAAAGGTTTGGGGACTAGTCTGATTCGTAGCACTGCCTATCATCCTCAAACAGATGGTCAAACTGAGAGAGTTAATGCTGTTCTAGAAGATATGTTAAGAGCCTGTGTGTTGTCTTCCAGAGGTTCATGGGAGTCATGGTTACCATTAGCAGAGTTCTCATACAATAACAGCTATCAAGAGAGTATCAAGATGGCACCTTTTGAGGCTCTGTATGGCCGAAAGTGTAGAACACCGTTAAACTGGATTGAGCCCGGAGAAAGAAGGTATTATGGTATTGACTTCGTAGAAGAAGCCGAAAGGAAAGTTCATATCATCCAGCAGAATATGAGAGCAGCCCAGTCACGTCAGAAAAGTTATGCAGATAAGAGAAGGAGACCGCTTGTGTTCGAAGTTGGTGACTATGTCTATCTAAAAGTTACGCCAATGAAAAAGAAAAGATTTGGTGTGCGCAGAAAGCTGGCCGCCAGATTTGTGGGACCTTATAAAATCCTGGAACGGAAGGGTCCTGTGGCTTACAAATTGGATTTACCAGAGTCAATGGGTGCTATATTCCTAGTTTTTCATGTATCACATCTCAAGAAGTGTTTGCGCGTTCCAGAGGAAAGGATTGAACCTCGAGGCATAAAACTGAAGTCAGATCTGGTGTATCGTGAGCAACCAGTTCGAGTTTTGGATACCAAGGAAAGGGCTACTCGAAACAGTGTGGTGAAAACATATAAGATACAATGGAGTCATCACGATGAAGGGGATGCATCTTGGGAAACGGGTGAATACTTAAAGAACGCTTATGAAGATTTTTATAATAAATGGTTCGTAACCCAAATCTCGGGACGAGATTTTTATAAGGGGGGAGGGCTGTAACACTCCGGTGTTGCGCAATGCATTTTTGCATGGCAATCATATTGCATAGCATTCATATCATTATAATCATGTATGATAATGGTATAATTTGATTAAAATAAAAGCTTAAACATGCTATATTTAATGAACTATAATAATATGATAATCACATTATATCAAAAGCCTTGCAACCATAATTCTTACATCACTTGGAACCTTAGTTCAAATTTTGGAGCTCAAATTTGGTCAAACACTTGTTCAAAAACAATTATGAAAAATATTCAAAATTTTTCCCTAATTTAGCTTTTATTTTGTCATTTAAAATCTATTAAGAATTTTTAGTTGACCCCTTAATCAAAGTTGTAGAGAATTTAATTCTGAGCAACTTTTATTTTTGGGCCAATTCCAGAAAATATCTTCTTCTTGTTCAAAATGTGGTTTGAAGTTGAAATGCATTTAAATTTGAATTTGGAAAATCAAAAATCCGGTTTTTCCTTAGCAGGCCGCCGCCTCCTGTTCGGCCCACGTCCGGATGCGGCCCGCGCCACTCCCGCGCGCTCGCCCGCGTCGCCTCCGCCTCGGCCCGGCCCAGCCGGCCCCCCTCCTCTCTCTCTTCTTCCCGCCCGCGCCCGCGCGCGCTGGCGCCCCGGCAGGGCGTGCCCGCCGCGTGGCGTCCGCATGCCGGCGACGCCCCGCGTGGCCGTCCGTGGACCCTGCGCTCACGCTCCACTTCAAATCAACCGAGCGCCTGGTCTCCATCCCGCACAACCATCACTTGCTCCCTCTCTTCCTCCCTCCGGCGCCCTCCACCGCGGAGCACCGCTCGCCACCGCGCACCGCCCCCATCTCCGCCTCGTTCCGGCATCGGTAGACCGCCTTCTTTCGATTGCCTGTGCCCAAAGCTCCGCCCCGTCCCCCTCTTCTCCGAACGAGTCTCGACGTCTCCTCGTTTGGATCGGTAAGGCTCAATCGAGCTTTCCTCGCCGCGCCACCGCGTCGGTGCCGCCGGCCTTGAGCTCCGTTCATCGCCTCGCTCGCTCCCTCTCCGTCTTCCCAATCCTTCTTCTCAAGTTCGCGAGTTCCTGGCGATTGTTGTGCGCTCGCTCGGTGGTCGGGACTTGGCCGGCAATGGCCGGTTGGCCGCAACCGCCGCCGCGACATCGAGCGCGTGGACGCCGGCGACCGCGCTCGGTTCCTCTCGGGGAACTAGGCCGCGCCTCTGTGCCGCGCCCCGAGCGGGCCGGCTCGGCTGTTCCCCCGCGCGCGCGAAGCAGGCCGAGAACGGCCACGGGCCGGTTGTTTTTCCACGGGCCGGCCCAATCTCTTTAACAGAAAAATCATTTTCTATTTCTTTTATTATTCTTGATGAAAAACACTTGGAAAATGATTTCTTGGTCATTTTAGCTCCAAAATTTGTGAAATAAATTTTTATATACTCATTTGAATCAGATCTACAATATAAAAATGTTGCATGTCAATATTTCATTACTTTTCTGTAGTGTTTTATTTAAGCCTTGAAATTGGTGTTTTCTTGAAAAATTGATAAGAAAATGTAGAAAAATCAGAAAAATGTAGTTCCAAGTTTATTAATCCTGTTATGCCATGTACTTGCTAGGGTAATTTTATTTCATGGTTGTTCTGTAGAAAAATGTATAGTTGCAGTTCAAATGCTTTCTATTACCAATATTTGTTATTTTTGTTATTTAAATAAATTTGAATAAAACATGCAAGTGATAATTTTTCTATAGTGTTTGTTTAGGTAATAGATAGTAGGAAAATTCCTAAATCTGTTGTTTGATACTTTTCATAATGTAAAGTATTTTAAATATCTATTTTAGGCCTTAATTTGTTATTTTTGTATAGGCAGTTCTAGTTATCCAAATGTAGTAAAATTTTTGTGTCAAGCTATTCTTGATATTAGTAATCCACTGTAATTTTATGAGATTTTTCTGAGCTACTAAAATATGTGTTGCTGTTCAACCATAGGACTAATTAGGGTTTCTATTTATTCTTAATGCAAAGTTAGTTAGAAAAATATACTTTGGTGTATCTTTGAAGCATCTTAATTGTTTAATACTCTCGCATGGTAGGAACTAGTGTTGGTAGTTTCCGAGTACATGTTCTTGGATGACGTAGACTACCTTGTAGAAGAGTCATAAGTTCCACATAATCCGATGACATAATACATTCATTACACCGTATGCATTCCGCATCTTCATCATCTCATGTCACTTCTGCATTTCACCTATGCATGTTGCACTCATACTTCTGCATCATACAGGATCGCAGGAAGTGGTTCCGACAGTTGTTCCCGAGGACGCAGAGGAGCAGCCCGAGGAGCCGGAGCCAGCAGAAGTAGAAGAGGAGTCCGGTGAAGAGCTTCCGGAGTGCCCCGACCATCGTCCCAGCTCCTTCGAGCGAGGCAAGCCCCGGAGCATTTCTCCCCCGGTTTGCAAATAATTAATTATTAATTTTACTTAATCTGATGCATTAAGTTTAGGAGTTGTTTGCAAACGTTGCTGCATTATACCTTGTTCCACCTTGTTTTACCGATCCTTGTCACCCTGGTGTCCACGGTCAATACTTGCTTAGCTTGCTTAGACCGGTAGAAGTCGGGTGATTGCCTGTCATCCGCGAGCTATAGGGGATTACCTGGTTTTGTGAAAGAGATGTCATGTGAGAATAACTCAGTGTGGAAATGAATGTGAGACCGGGCGGAAGCTTGCAGGGTTCTGGACTGTAGTGTCTTCCGTCTGTGTCGATTAAGGACCGTCCGATGTCGGGCCTCGGGTCATGTTGAACGCATGCCTCACATTTAGCTGGCCGGATAAAGTACCTTTCGACCGCGAAGCCGGGAGGTTATTCGGGCCGAGTGGATTGCCCGCAACGCACTGTACCGGAGCAGTAGTGGCAGGAAACGGGGGCGCGATGATAAGGCCAAAGAGCAGTCGGGCGGCCCCCGGGTACATGTGGTTCCTGGCAAGCTCGCGACTTTACCTGAATGGTTGACTCGGTGACCAATACCTCACTTTAGCGGGTGAGTGAGGTTTGTGTGAGGAATAAATTACCAGCTGGTCAATAATCGATTCGAATCGCCATCGTTCACTGGATAGTGAGCACTTGACTTGAGTTACTTCATCGTAGTAATATGGATACAACACTTGGATAGTTATGAGAAAATGACATGGTAATTATTGTCAAATATCAATGGTAATCCTTGCTTGCTCAATTACATGGTTACTTTAGCATAAAGTGCAAATATAGTTGACAGGAGAATAAAGATTTAGAAGATGACATGCTTTTGTAAATGATTTGGTAAGCTAAAAATGCTTTTCTTGCAAATGAGTCAGCTACCCCACCAAAAAGCCTATCATGATCCTTGGAGTCTTTTGTTTTGGTTCTGTCGGGTAAGTCTAGCTGAGTACCTTCTCGTACTCAGGGCTTTGTTCCCACTTGTTGCAGATGGACAGATGTACTATGGGTATTGTATCAACTGTCTCTACCCTGCGATGGGCGAAGCCTAGGACCATGGGCAATGGTCACTCACTACTCCTCGCCTGATGCTTTTGTGGGAGATGATCGCGAGCTGGCACTGTATTTTGGAAAAGATGTGTGTGTGTGTGCTTTGAACTAATGCTTCCGCTACTTTATTTGAAACTGGTTTGTAATAACTATGTTTAAACTCCGATGTATTTTGTGCCGCAAACTGCTGTGTAACTTATGAAGGTAATCGCTGAACTTATTACGATCTTGGCTGTGATGTGAAATGGTTTGAAATCCGTCGAGATTTCACGGACTACCGGGTTATACGGGCTTAAGTTTGGTAAATTGTCCATCCGTTGGATGATTTTCTTACTTAATCTCGTATAATTGGGCGGTTCTGTTACAGCCACAAGACAGGACGCCCTCGACCAGCTCGAGGAAGCCCGAGATGTAGCTCTGTTGCATTCTGCCAGGTACCAGCAGGGTCTCCGACGCTACCACGACAGATACATCCGCAAGCGTGACCTCAACGTTGGTGACTTGGTGCTACGGCGGAACCAGAACACCAAGGGACGGCACAAGCTCACACCACCATGGGAAGGGCCGTACATCATCGCAGAAGTATTAAAGCCGGGCACCTACAAGCTATCCAACGAGAAGGGTGAAATCCTCACCAACGCTTGGAACATCGAGCAGCTACGTCGCTTCTTTCCTTAAAAAGCCTCGAGGCTCTGTATTTCCTTTTTCGTCAATAAAGAATACAGCGATGTTTAAAATTTCTCGTTTCGTAATAAGGAAGGATCGACCCTGCACTCCCAGAGTCGACCCTCCCTCGGGGGCTGGCAAGGGGGGAACCCCCGGTCCCCGAAAAACCGAAAAAACTTGCGCTCTTTTTTAAATTTAAGAACCGTTTCTTAGATCGACTTCGCTGAAAGAGCACCCTAAAGTTCGAAAGGGCTCTCGAGCCTGGAGCATCACCTACGCCTCCGAGGCTACGGTACCTCCACTCGACCCTTGCGCCTTTTGGAGGTACGCCTTCACGCTGAGAAGATCTAAACAACGGTTCCTAAAATTAAAAAAGAACATACCCCCTGTCGCTTAGATCAGGCTCTCACACGATTTACTAGGCCGCAACATCACCCTGAAGCTCGAGGGCAGTCGAGCCGCGAGATCACTTACGCCCCCGAGGCTACGGTACCTCCACTCGCTCCCTTACGCCAAAGGATGTAGCTGCGCGCTAGGTAAATCACGCGAGAACACGATCCGTGCGATAAAGGGAAGAAAAGCTCGAGTAAAACTAAATCAACCGCGAACCGGTTTATGTTTCGAGTCTTTTAGGCCTCCGCGGCCACCGCGATCAAAATTCGAAATACTAACTTATTACATGGGCCTTCATGCCCAGATTTGGCTCACAGGCCTTCGTCGTCGGCAGGAGGAACCACCTCGGCTTCAAAAAGCGAGGCCAGACGACTCCCAGGCTCTTCGGCGGCTTCGATCAGCTCCACGCAGGCGTCCTCGTTCTCCTCGTCCGTCCGATCGGGGTCTGTGATGAAGCCCTCGGCAACGAGCCTCATATCAAACACAAACCCCGAACGGACGACCGCCAGCGCCCTCTTCACGCCGTGATGGAGGCCGTTCCGTATCTTCTCCCGGGCAAGGCGGCCCAGCGCCACCATCCGTCGGACGAAGGAGTTCCCCGGAACATCCTCCCCGGTGTCGGTGTCGGGCTCGACCCCTAGGCCATCACACACAGTGGTGATCACGCCCTGGAGAAGTTGGGTCCTTCGGACCTCGGCTTCGAAGAGGCTCTGGAAGGAGTTGGCGCACGATTGGGCCTCTCGGTTCTCTCTCTCCAGCTCTAAAACACGACAAACAAATTAGTGCCCAAACGCGGGGCCTTCAACGTCGTGACTATAACAACCACACTTACCCTCGACGTGGGTCTGCAGGCCCACGACCTCGTCGCGGAGCCCCCCACATGTTCGCTCGAGCCCCAGGAAGGCGTTGTCCTTGTCACGGATGGCCGCCTTTAGCGCCTCGACCTCCTGCCGAGCAGACTCGAGAGCTGCGTCCTTCTTTTGGACGGCTCCCTGCAGCGTCGTGACCTCGGCATGGGAGGCGTCGCGCTGAAGACTAACCTGGGAGACATCCTCCTCAAGCTCCTTCACCCGCGCAGACAAGGGCTCGAGGTCCCTGCGCGCCTGGGTAGCCTCCTCCCGAGCCTTGTCCAGGCTTGTGCGCATCACGGCCTCGGCCGCCCATGCCTGCGCCGCCTCTTCCTTCAATGTGGCGTATGCGACGCGCAGTTCAGCCATCTCGGCGTTCCGATCGGATAGCCGTTTCTGGGCCTCCTCGACCAGAACCCGTTGCTGGGACAGCGCGCCCCACACGCCACTCTCGTCCCGGATGAAGAGTGACTTGCGGCGGGAGTACTCCTTCAGCTCCTGAACGCAATTCGAAAAGGTCACAAATCCGAAGAAAGAACAGCCTATCAAGCGAGCCGACGGGTCGATCATACCTCGGTGGCATCCCCCATACTCCGCACAGCGCCGGACGCCACTCGAAGCAACCGGTCGAGATGCTGGCGGACGCCCTCGAGGTACTCCCATCGGTGCACTTCGTCTTTGTCGCTAAGGACAAAGACGGGCTCGGCGTCGGGGTTAGTAGCGTCCCTGAACTCAAGGGACGGCCCCCCCCACTTCGGCAGCTCCGCCTCGACCCGCGCTATCGCCAGCGCGGCGATGTCGGGCCACGAGGAGGACGACCCGGCCGGGGCGTCTCCCGGTCCCGCGGAAGGACCGGCCTCGCCCGCGGTATCCGCCTCTCCAACGGCCGTCGAGACACCGGCCTGGTCCGCGACCTCACCCCCCTCGACCCCTATCGTTTGTTTTCCCTTGTCCAGGGAGATGTTGTCGAGGGGAGCGTGAGGGCGGGCACTTACGACCGCCGGCGCCACCGGAGCCGGCACCTCGACCGACGACGGCTCCGGTACCCTCGCCTTGACCGTCGGCACCGCCGGAGCCGGCGTCTCTTCTTCGGGTGCTCCGGATGGGGGCTCGACCGCCCCGATCTCCACCACGCCCGCTGGCTCTGCCGACGGGCCTTGTCGCGGCTGTGACCCCTTCGCCAGGACCGTCTCTTGCCCCGACACCGACGCGACCTCCTCCTTGGTCACGTCAGCACCCGCCCGTTCCGCGTCGCGGACGGGTGCCTCGCTCGTCGCGACCGCAACGGCAGCCTCGGCCGTCCCCGACGGCCGGGGCCCCGCCTCGACCACGTCAAGAGCCGCCGCCCTTGCCGGTTCGGCCCCCTCGACGGCGGGCTCCGGGCCGGCAACCGCCGCGGCGTCGGCCGACCCTTGCTGATGTCGCAGGCGCCCTTTCGCTGCCTCGACCTGACGGACCCAGGCCGCGTCCTGCTCCGCCGTCCGGTTGAGGACAACGGCGCTGGCTCGCAGCGACTTCACAGGGGTAGGCCCTATTGGCTCCGCCTTCCGCTTCAGCCTGCGAAGTGAGAAGAATTGTCAGCCGACGGACTTTGGGAAAAGCAGGACAACCAAGTTGAGATACTTACCCGGAAATCGGCACCAAGTACCTCGACCCTGCGCGGCTCGAGCCTCCCGGGACGGCCGCTGGTGGCCCCGCGGCGGCCTCACCAGCAGGCCGAGCGCTCCTGGGAGCCCCGGCCAACACACCGCCCTGCGCCCTTTGTGCTCCCGAGGCCAGCTGGCCTCGGGTCCTTACTCCAACCGGCGCCGCCGCTGATGACGACGCCGGTACCACCGTCTCCGCCCCTGCCGGAGCTTGCGAGGCCCCGGCTGGTGCGGACGTCCCCGACGACCCCTCTCGCCGGGTCCGGGGTAAAATGGCCCCTCCCCTCGAGGGGCCAGATCCCTTCTCCACCTTCTTCCCCTCGACCTCCTCGACCACGACGACCGAGGAGGACCCCCCCCCCGATGGGCTCCAGCAGGGGGCGAATGTCGGGGAGATCCCCAAGCCTGGTCGCAATCTCATACCGTGACAGGGCGTCTTCATCTTCATCGCTGCTGCCGTCGTCCTCCCCCGAGACTGTCTCGGAAGGCGACGGTGACAGGGGCACTCCGTCGATGGCTTGCTGGCGCCGGCGCTTCTTCAACGCCTCTGCTTTCTTGGCCTTGCGGATCGCCCGCTTCTTGGCCGTCTCCTTGGCCTGCTTCTTCTGGGAGGCATGCAGGCGTCGAGCCTCCCGGGCGGGCCGGTCCTCCGGGACTGGTGGGCGCGTTTCCCGCAACGCCGACAAATCCTACGCGCCGGCCTCGACCACATCAGCAAAATCCACAGAAAAACAAGAAAAGCAATACCTCAGCCCCGGGATACGTACCACGGATTCGCACCCCTCGGTAGGCCTCATGGGAACCTGATTGGCTTCCTCCGCCTTGAAGTTCCCGACCATCCGGCGAGCCCGCCGGAGAACCTCCTCAAGGGTGAGGGATTCGTGGGACATCCGGGTGCCCTCCAGGTTCGCCTCCGGAGTCATCTGGTCCAGGCGGAGACGACGCTGACACAACGGCATCACCCTGCGGCGATGGAAGCCCGCAGCCACCGCCGCAGCCGTCAGGCCCCGAAGGCGAAGCTACTGCAGCGCCGCCAGCAACGGATCCAAGCGCGGCTTCTCGGCCTCGGGCACTCCGTACGACCAGTGCTCTTCTCGAGCAGTCAGCACGCGGCCGGTGTACCTCGGCAACTGATTTTCATCATTGCGGAGGTAGAACCAACCCTCGTGCCACCCACTGTTCGAGGAGATGAGTCGGGCCGGGATGTATAGATCCGTTCGACCCGATCTCACTTGCAGCACGCAGCTCCCCACTCGGGCCGCGGACAGGACGCCTTTCTCCCCTGCCCTCTTGGCGAAGAGCTCGGCCTTGAAAAGGTGAAGCCACAAGTTCCACTGTGGCTCCACCCCAAGGTAGCCCTCGCAGACCGCCGCAAAGATGGCAGCCTGCGCGACGGCGTTGGGGGAAAGGTGGTGAAGCTCCACCCGGTAGTAGTGGAGGAGCGCACGCATGAAGACCGACGCCGGCACGCCGAACCCCCGCTCATGAAAGCTGACAAAGCTCACCACGTACCCTTCGGGGGGCACTGGCTCCTGGTGGGCGGGGGGCGGTGCCACCCACTCCGGCCGCGCCGAGTTCGTCCTCGGCCGCAACAGCCCGTCCTCGACCAACTCCTCCAACCTCCTCTCCGTCACCGAGGAGGCGGCCCAGTCGTTGGCGGGAAGGATCTGGCTCTTTCCTGCCATCGATGTCGTCGGAAGGGGATGGGAGAAAAGGATGCGGTGGCTACGGCAAGACGGGCGGAGAACGCGATGTGGCAGGGGATGTCTAGGGCAAAGGATTGCAGGGATGCAAGTAACCGGTGGGGAACGGAGACCCCAAGGCCTTAGCTTTATATGCTCGGACGGAAGCCCAACGGCCGTGCGAAAAGTAAGGAGCAGTTTCTCGCGATAAAACCGCTCGCCTAACCGTTTCCTTATATCTCGCAGGAACTGAGCACGTGGCCGCTCCCCACGTCGTAACCATACGCCGATAACGCGCCGGTCTCGCCTCCCGGAAAAACGCGCCCGGACAACGAAATATCTCCAGGTATGTCTTAAATGGGTGCGAAGCCCGCAATAAGTCTCGAGGGAGCGGAAGCTGGCCCTCAAACGGGGTTCGACAGCTGCCCTCGAGCAACAGAGTTAGGGACGACCCAGGGTGCGCCCGTACATGGCCAAGGGCTCGAGCCACGCTCTCGAGGCACCCCAGGACGTATTCGAGGCCGAAGGAGAAGGTTGTGGTAGGAATCCCTCCGGGGGAGGCATCGAGCCCTCGAATCCTGTCGAAGGGAATCGAGATCCACACGACCACTTCTTGGCATTTTTGAGGGCGCCTCCGGGCCACTAGCCGACCCCTAACGAACGGGGCACGGGTTCTCACTCGAATTCCCCCGCTAGCAGCTCACCGGAGATCGTCGTAACTCGGGCCCAAACGAGGGTAGTGCGACATTCTCCACCCCTCCTCCTTTTTTCGAAAAAGGAGCGTGAGGGTCGCGAAAGACGGCCGGGACTCTGATCGACCTCGTGCGTGCGAGGCTCGGGGTCCCGACCGCAAAAATAGGTGCGAAGCCCGCAATAAGTCTCGAGGGAGCGAAAGCTGGCCCTCGAACGGGGTTCGACAGCTGCCCTCGAGCAACAGAGTTGGGGACGACCCAGGGTGCGCCCGTACATGGCCAAGGGCTCGAGCCACGCTCTCGAGGCACCCCAGGACGTATTCGAGGCCGAAGGAGAAGGTTGTGGTAGGAATCCCTCCGGGGGAGGCATCGAGCCCTCGAATCCTGTCGAAGGGAATCGAGATCCACACGACCACTTCTTGGCATTTTTGAGGGCGCCTCCGGGCCACTAGCCGACCCCTAACGGACGGGGCACGGGTTCTCACTCGAATTCCCCCGCAAGCAGCTCACCAGAGATCGTCGTAACTCGGGCCCAAACGAGGGTAGTACGACATTCTACACCCCTCCTCCTTTTTTCGAAAAAGGAGCGCGAGGGTCGCACAGCAAAAGATGGCCGGGACCCTAATCGACCTCGCGCGCACGAGGCTCGGGGGCTTGACCGCAACAAAATGTCCCCCAATCGAACGCAAACAAGACCTCGGAGGAGTCTCCATACTCCACCGAGGCCTCGGGGGCTACACCCGGCGGGTGCGCTCGCGCGCCCCCACCGGAAAAATCACGACGCTACGACTCCAGTTCTGACTAACCTCTGGGAGAGTGATCACACACTCACCCAAAGGCTCGGGGGCTACTGTCGGTACCAACAGTACGGGGGTACCACAGCTATCGCCAAAACACTAACAAAAACCGAAACCAGTAGAAAAGATAGCCCGCTCGACGGGGCGCCTCGACCGCGCCCCGGCTCCGACTCGTACGAGGCCCGCTCGACGGGGCGCCTCGACCGCGCCCCGGCTCCGACTCGTACGAGGCCCGCTCGACGGGGCGCCTCGACTGCGCCCCGGCTCCGACTCGTGCGAGGCCCGCTCGACGGGGCGCCTCGACCGCGTCCCGGTTCCGACTCGTACGAGGCCCGCTCGACAGGGCGCCTCGACCGCGCTCCGGCCCCTCGACGCCCTTTCTTTACCTACCCGGGACAAAGGCCATAGCATTCAATGCGGTTACCTACTACCACCGACCGACATGGCCACGGCATGGGTCAACGCGGGAACAATACCCACGTCAAGTCTCACTGTTTTACCGCCCATCCCGTGATGGGAGGTGAAAGCCGTCACTGTATCCACCATACCGCGCACTATTCACCATCAGTCACCCTCGAGGGAGGATAAGACAAGGTCCGTCCCCCGCGATACCGGGGATTCGGCCTTATCCATCCGACCTCGACCCAGCCTCGACCCGGCCCCAACGCTCGACTTAGCTCGAAGAACGGTATGGCCTGGCACTCTGGGTCATTTCACCCTCTTGTCCCGTACCGCGTCAGGATACCCAGGGATGGCCGGCCATCCCGAAGCCACGTCGCTACAGTCAACTCAACAGGAATCGACGAAACATCACCTCAAGCCCTCCCCTCGACTTGGCCACCTCTCGCCCTATAAAAAGGCAGGCCGGGGCGAACCAGGGGGAAGAGGAAAGAAGAAGAGGGAAAAAACACGAAGAAGAAGAGGGAAAAAACACGAAGCATCACGGAAAAAACGCGAAGCAACCATCTTTCTCCTTTTTCTCTTTGAGACTTGGGGCTCGACACCCTCTCTCGCCTGCTTGTAACCCCTACACGAGCACCCCGGTGCAAGGAAATACAAACCTCTCTTCCCCGCTGGACGTAGGGCCTTCTTTTGCCCGAACCAGGATAAACCCCCTTGTGTTCTCCTTGCATCACCATCCAGGAAAGAGTCACACAGCATTTACTCGTTGGTTTAGGACCCCCTTGGTCCGAACGCCGACACTACTCTACTTCTTTTTTTTTTGAAAATTTCACAGTACAACGTAGACGTATACAACACGTACGCACACTCCCCCTAGGAATAACCCATACAACTTATAAAATAACAAACAAACACGACAAGTGCTCAGATTTTGTCTCTACTTTACAAAACACAAGCGTGCAGTGGACCAATATTCATCTACTAGTTTCACAAGCCACTTGAACTCTTCAACCTCAAGCCCCTAACTAAATGGCCCACAAAGTGCCTGCAACTAGTAGCACCAACATTTCCATCCACTTAAGCTTTGGAGATGACGAGGTTGAGACGTGCCTTTGTCTAGAGATGAGTGATTAATTGTCAAGGTTAATTGAGAAGCTTACAATTGAGTTAGTTTGGGTTTGTTAGGTTGTTTATCAAGATGTGCTCCCGAAAGAACACCGCATGGAGCGTATGTGTATTGAATAGCTCTAACACTATTGCTTGTGATTTTGGTCATTGAGGCCCCCTTTAGAACGTAGGAATTTCATAGAAATTGTATAGGAATTTCATAGGAATCTATTTATTTTTCACAGAAAAAACACAAAAGAGGAAAAATATCGCATTCCAGAAGCGGCCTAAATGGTAATATGTATAGTCATTGAGAACAATTTTGGAAATCGTTATGGAAAAAAAAATACGAGTACTAAAAAGGTGGCGAGCTATAGATGCATTAAAGAATTATGAACCATGGAAAGGTGAAAGTGCATCATATATCCAAATATCTTATTTATAAACTTTATTTCAGTTATTAAAACATGTGACAATAAGGCATGGGATATGAAAGCCGGCTAACCCAGAAACCCATAGGATAGAAACTATTGGGTTTCTGGGAGATTGAAACCTATAAATCCTCTTCCTAAAAGAAATTAAAAGATCTACATTAATTAAACGGCATTGAAATGATATCTCGCGCGATCTTAAGTCCCTTTTAGAATGTTTTTTAATCCCTTTCAGTACAACACAATACTACCACACACATCCTTGCTAGCTAGAACTGAGCTGTCGTCGTCCAAACACACACGCGCTAGCTAGCAATATGCAAGCTCTAGCTCGATGCCATTGCCATCACTAGAACCTAATCCGATAGATCAACCAGCTAGTGTACAACACAGACAGAGAGCCGCATACACGCTCCTCCTAAATCTCTGCCAGTTTCACTGTTTCAGCACGTGCTCCTCATGTGTTCTAACCTGCAGATTTGGTCATTTGGCCGACCCGGCCACACTTTCCCAACTTACCGGTTGCAGCATGTGGCGGCCCCGGAGCTGACAGCGACGGGACTTTCCCAAACTGGCAAGTACGTGTGCTGATAACCCATTGCACAACCGAAACGATCCGAGAGAGCCGAGCGCCTTACATAGGACGCACGCACACGCCGCAAACCGAAGCCATGTGCGCGCGCGCGCACGTGTGTGGCAGCAAAACACATGTGCGGCCCCCAACCGTACCCAAGCAGCAGGATGGAGACGGCCAGCGCCGGGTTTAAAAGCACGCCTGCCATCTCCTCATCTCCCATCGCCTCCCGTGCTGCTGCTTGTTCAATTCCCTCTCTTCTCTCTGAGATTCTAATCGTGTGCAGCACCAGGGAGCTAGAAGAAGAGAGACTAGCTAGCACAGACCAACTCAACCAATCGGCCATGACGACGAAGCCGAGCATGCAGAGCGAGGCTGCCGCGGTGGCGGAGAAGTCGGCGGCAGTGGGCCGTGGCGTCGAGGCCACGGAGGAGCAGGCGAGGGCGATCATCTGCACGGCCAAGAAGGCGGTGGAGGAGGAGGCCAAGACCAAGAAGACGAGAGCGGACGGCGGAGCCGGCTCCGCCGCCGGGAAACCGTCGTCGTCGTCGCTGAAGAGGTCGCTCGAGTGCTTCCTGCAAGGCCGGAAGAACAAGCCGACGTCGTCGTCTGCCGCAACTCGCCGCCACCTCGAGACCTCCACCGCGTCTTCCTCGTCGTCGTCTAACTAACAGATGGCCGGCTCCGGGAGCAGTCAAGTCGTTTCTGCGATCGTCATCACTCATCAGCATTAATTTGTTTCATGTATTTCTGTAAACAGATGCGTCATTCAGTTTTTGTTTGTACGTATTATCTGGGTACGTTGCAACGATTGAATGACATGTGCGGCCGGAATTGAACGAAATCAAATCTCCATAGTGTTATCACTTTTACATGGATGTTAGACCTATCTTCTACTTGTTCATGGCTCTGCCTTTGTTCACGTAGAAACACGTCTCAGCTCGGTATCGATCTCGTTGAAGAAGAATAGGTCGGATCATGTCTTATTAGGCCATCTATAGTGGCCTAGCTCATGGGATGAGCTGGTAGGCCATGAGTCAGATGCATGTCTATGACTCCATGCATCCTCATTAGAAAGGACAAAAAAATCCACTCAGAGTATTAATCAATATAGAACAATAAAAAAAATAACATATGTACAATGAACCAAACAATGACCATCGTCTTCTTGACCGCTGGCGACTAGCCATTGTTTAATTTTAGTCTCTCTCTCTATATTTAATTTTTTCTACATTAAAAAATCTACATGTGTACCTATTCTACTTCTAGAAGCAATCAAATAATGCAACCTATAAAAAAACAAACAAATACAACAAGTGCTCGACTCTCATCTCTATTTCACAAACACGTACTAAGCATGGGCTCATATTCATCTGCTTGTTTCACAAGCCAGTTGAACTCTTTAACTTCAAGCCCATAACTTAACGGACCACACGAAGTGTCTACAACCTTTCCCCTCCACCTCAACTCCTGAGATGACAAGGTTGAGATGTGCCTTTGTCTAGAGATGAGTGATTAACTGTCAAGGTTAATTGAGAAGCTTAAAGTTGAGTTAGTTTGGGTGTGTTGTTTATGAACATGTGCTCCCAAAAGAACACCAAATGGAGCCAAAGTGTATTGAATAGCCCTTATACCATTGTTAGTGATTTTGGTCACTGAATGACAGTATAGTTATTGAGACTAACATGCCACTATGTCACACATATGTCATCCCAAGTGACATGGTACACTAGAGATGATTAGTCACCCCAACTGACATGGTACATTCGAGATGAGTAGCCTCATGGCAAGTATTACTACCTAAGTTATTACTATTGAAATAGATTCTTAGCATTCTCTCTCTCTCCTCAAGGCCTTCGAGGTGCTCGACGAAATGGCGGCCTCGGGCTGCGCCCTCGACGAGGGGACGTACGATCTCGCGGAGCCTGCGCTGCGCTAGCGCGCGCCGGGAGGATCGACGTCGCTCACTCGCTCTCGAGATGTTCGATGGATTTTAGCAAAGGGTGGGGACTGGGCGAGCACCGGTGGCCGTGTATTCGGTGATGGTGGACGTGCGCTGGCCAAGGTACGGAGGCTTGATGCGGACATGGGGATGTACAGGGAGATGGTGGCGGTCGGGCATCGGGTGAGCACTGCCATGGTGGAGGCGTTGGTGAGACCTGGGAAGCTGGATGCTGGGATGGAGCTTTGGGAGGAGATGAGGAGGGGAGGGCTCCGACCGAGCTTTGGCTTGTACACCATGGTGGTCGAGGCCAATGCACGGTCTGGAAGGTTGGACATGGCCCGATGGCCGCCAAGTTGTTTGGCCACATATGCTTGTCTGGTGGAAATGCGTGCCTCGAATCTCCTCCGTCTCTCGGCGTCGAATCTCCTCCAGCCTCCGGCCACCGAGCACACTCTACTCGCCGTTGCTGCCCTCACCTCTGCTGGGCCGGCGCGTTGAGCGGAGACCCAATTGGAAATCGAACTGACTTGGTCTTTTGTTGGGAAGAAATCGCAAGATCCCTTGTTTGCTGCAAATGATTAGTCCAAATCTTTCCGGCCGAGATGTACGCTCCAATCCATCCATACACTTTACCGACGAGTTGCTTGCTACTCTGTTGTTGTGTGCGCACAGTGCGCGTGCACTAATTAGTTTACTACGCTGTTTTTTGCGCTCTAGCTCAACTGCGGATATCTGTAGGTTGATTTCAGCATCCCCCGTCAGGAGAAGCGAGCGATGTCAGGAGCGATCACAATACATCCATGGTGATGTGGATGGCCCCCGTCGCGATCATGTATGGGTTCTACTACCAGGTGTTTCCAGGTTCAGCTGTTGTTCCTGTTCTCATTACTGCTGCATGGTGTCCACCATCTGCTATGTTCAGATGGAGTACATAAATTTTATTGGGTAATAATTATAATTTTTTTTCTTATTCTCAGGTGTGAGTCAGATGTCATCCTCGGCGCAGACACTCGCCAGCGGGTTCCTGGCCGTCATAGCAGTTAATCTGGTGATCAGCTTCTACATATTCACGGCAATGAAGGAGACTCCACACCAGGAGTCACAGCCAGATCCCACCTTCCTGGCAAACGCTAAAGCGAGTATCAACCAGCCAACAACATCCTCTCAAGTGAGTGATGATGAAGACAAGGGGAAGGGAAAGGTTGAGTAAGCTGTAGCATGCTGGGTCTTGTGTATGTTACAAGTGCCTGTTATTTAGGAGGAATAGAATAGTTATGCTACACCATCAAGACCGAGCCTTTCTTGAATTTCATGATTTTTCTGTAGATCTTGACAATTATGGTTATGGAGCAATATGAGGTTGAACATTTTGTACCTAATCGATTTGGAAACTGTGTTCAATGTTATTTTAGGATGGATGCTCATCGGAACAACCGCTGGTTGTAGTTAGGTCCTTTTTGGTTATTTGGGTTGATTCTAGTTAAGCTTGTGCCTTGAACACACATATGCTGATATGTGGTGTCATTCTGGCTTTTCGTGAGACAAACATAGGGCCGGTTTAGATCCAAAAAATTTGGCAAAATAATACTGTAGCGATTTTTCGTTGTTATTTGGCAATTAGTGTCCAATCATAGTCTAATTAGGCTTAAAAGATTCGTCTCGTCCATTTCGTCTAAACTGTGTAATTAGTTTTATTTTTTATCTATATTTAATGTTTCATGCATGTGTTCAAAGATTTTATGTGACAGGGAATCTTGAAAAATTATGCAAATTTTTTTTGGAACTGAACAAGGCCATAGGTAATGGCTGATATTTGCAATATTTGCTTCAGTGTGCAATGGATTTTTTTCTGCACACTGGTAACCTTTATTACCTCTGGTCCAACTCGTTATCGGTGATTGTTATTATGTTATTATTCTGCAAGGAGGACATTTGGTTGCATTGAATTACATGTGGAAGTTTGTTATAATGTTATTATTCTTTTTTTTTTCCTTTTGACCTATAGCAACCTTTATGCAACATGTAAAGTTTATTATAGGATAGATGGGATTTTGTTGAAAAATGCTACATGATCCTATTCAATAGCCTAAATGGGCACATGTACCGGAGAGTAAGGGGGAGAACCTCATGTACAAGATTTTAGAAGATGCACATAAGCGAAGAACCTCATGTACAAGAGGCCAATGCACATGAGCGACGTCGTGCAGCCTTCTCACTCTCCCTCCTCACACCCAAAGCATTAGAAAGCATAGAAGAAAGTTGTTCCCCATGAGCAGCTCTCTTCTCCAACTCCTTCACTTTACCATAGTTCAAGTCCTGTACTTCCACACAGGTCTCTGTTGTCATGAACACAACAATCGCAGCATCACACAAGCGCTGCTGAATTCACCGCTATAGAACATCTGCCGACCCCTTACACCTCCAATATCACGCGGTGGAGTATCAAGATCGATCCAACCAACCTTTCACTTCACGTTCATAAATCACAATGCCAAAACTGTGAACTTGCAGGTCCAGCCTACGAACGATCTCCCTGGGAATACAACGCTTCGACAGAGGAACTGGCCAAACAGCCTACAAAAAAAATGATAAAAAAACAAATCATAAACTAAATAAAGAAAACAAAGATCCCAATATCACACATGCTGATTAATCAGATAAAACAAACACACTCCAGGAATATTAAACATAATCAGCATCTTTAACACAGCACACATTCTGAAAGCCCTTAGCATGCAGAGCACCTATCAAACCAGACCCAATCAAAGGCAGCAACGACAGCACCGCACGTAGCAAAACAAAGGCCCATCCAACATGTAAGCCCAACAGGACACTTCAGCCTAGGCCCAAACACATAGATGCACACTAAAAGAAAGCTTGTATCAACGCCCACAAACAACCTACTCTCTCCGTCCTTAGATAAGTGTCGTTCTCGCTTCCTGAGAAATAACTTACTAATTTTATATAAAAAATATTAATATTTATGGTACATAATTAATATCATTAGATAAATCGTTGAATCTATTTTTCTAATAAATTTATTTGGAGATAAAAATGATGCACGTATTTTCTATAAATCTTGTCAAATTTATGGCACGGAAGGGACGAAAGGAGTACATCGTATGAACAGCCCTGAATACAACGCAAGCACAGAAAAGAATGCACACACAGGAACGCACGCGATCCATCCAATATTATAGCTATATAAAATTTTTGAAATCAATGATTAAAGATACAGATGTTTGACTTATTATTAAGACAAAGCTAATACGACATGTAAAAAAACAGTAGAAGTATTTCAAATCATTCGTAATCTCCATAACAACGTATGGAGCATCCTTCTAGTTAATAAATAAAATCGGTGAGAACAACATGTCCCAATTAAATAGCTGAAAGGCATTGCAACAATAATATCTCGCACGATCTCAAATTCCTTGCTAGAATCTTTGCTGACGTCTAAATACACACATGCGCTAGCTATAGCAAGCTAGTTAGATATATGTCGATCACCAAAATCTAGTGTAATTAATACAGAGCCAACACTAAACCTGAGTCACTGACACGCACGCTCCTAAATCTTTTTCACCACGTGCTCCTCATGCTCGTTCTAACTTGTGATTTGGCCAGCCAGCACGCAGTCTAGTCCCAGGCTAGCTAATTGCCGGTTTGAGGCTTTGAGTATGTGGGACCTGAGCTGACAGGGACAGGACTTGCCAAAACCGGTAAGTGGCAAACGTGGTAACCATAAACCATGCATGCAAAATAAGATACGAGAGCACACCAAACATAGGAGAGATCGAGCAATGCGCACGTGCGCACTCGCGTGCCAACCCAAGCAGGAGCCCGGCCGGGTTTAAGAGCAGGCCGGCCGGCGCTCTCCCATCGCCTCACTTGCAGTTCTTTCATCCCACCACATTCTTGCTTCTTCTCTCTGATCGATCAAGAGCACAGCAGAGGCGTCAGGGAGGTGTCGATCGGTCAAGGCCGAACATGCAGAGGTGCGTCGCGGGGGCAACCATGCGCGGGAGCACGCCGGCGCCGGAGAAGACCACAGAGGAGCAGGCGAGAGCGATCATGTGCGCGGCGCAGAGGGCCGTGGAGGAGGAGGCCAAGAGAGGGGACGACGACGACGGTGGCGCCGGGCCGGGACTGTCCCTGAAGAAGTCGCTCCAGTGGTTCCTGGAAGGCCGCAAGAACAAAGCCATGGCTGCCGCCGGCGGCGGGATCCATCGCCAGCTTGAGGACGAGTCCGCGTCGTCGTCTAAGTACTAAAATTGACGGCCGATGTAGTTCTTCAGAGTACATTGTGCGAGCTCTCCTGCATATTTTGTCATCTCTTCTTTTTTTTTCTTTGAACAAACAAGATTTGTCATCACTGGGCACTGGCCCTGCTTCTTCTCGTCGAATTGTTTCGTGTCTTTCTGCAACTGTTCCTTGTACTACGTTGCAAGATTGATTAACATCCGGAACGGAAATCTCAGTTAGCGACATACTGTACTTGTTTTGATAAATGAAAAAAAAATCTTTTTTTTACTTTACTTTATATAAGTGAACTTTTTATATCAAACTCTCAGCCAAAAGTATCAACTTAATTAAATTATGTGAACTAGGTAAAGCAGTGGGGCAAGATCTTAATCAGTAACCTAATCGACCGGCCGCTAGGGAGCCATCGCCTTGCCGCTCCCTTCTGCCGATGGCCGCAGAGTAGCCCTCTGCTCAACTCCGGCGCGCGCGGTTGAATTTCGGTGAGAAGAAGGTGCGCCGCACAGCGAGACGGGGCCGACGGCGAGCACGGCCTTGCCCGTGGCCGCCGCGAGGCGCGCGGCCGAGCCGTGTTCCAGCTCCTCGAAGCTGTTCACGACGATGCTGACAGAGTCCCTGTCCAAGCTAAGCAACCTCGAAGAAGTGTTTTTGATCGTTTGATTTTCCCTTTCGATCCCAGGCCGGCCTTGAGCAAAGGAAAGAACACCATTGGCCGAGTTCATCAGGCTAGCCCAGAGCCTATTGACACTAGTCTAAGTTTGAATCATGGTGTAGCCTCGGGTCAATGGTCCTCTGCAAATAATCTTAGAGCAAGTACAGTAAGGCCACAGTGGAGAGTTTCATTTCGTTGTTTCCAAGACTGCCATGTCATATAGAATGAAATGAAACTCGGATGAAACACCCACTCTCAATGGAAAGTTTCACTCCATAGTTTCATAGACATTTAATTCTATGACTCATAGAGAGTTGGTAACTGTGCCAAGAGAGTTTCATCCCCATGAAACTCAATTCTTCTCTCTCTTCATTAAAACGTTGACATGTCATCAAAAATGCATATGTGGCAGGCTATTAAATGCAAATGAAACTCTAGTGAAACTCCCACTGAGACTGGCCTAATAGACTTATAGCCAAACTAGTCGGCATTTTTGCTGATGTGGAGGAGAGAAGAGTGCGACTCTTATTGTAGCACCAAGCTGCACACGGAAGCATAGGCATGTGTGGACCTAAACAATAGTGTATGTGAGAAGGAGTAAGAAAGAGAAAGTAAGACATGGTACCACATAATAATAAAAAACTTTTTTATAGATAAATAAGAGACAACTATTGTATGACTTGGCTCATATAACTTGACTTATAGACAAGCACTTGGCTCTATTATTAGCCTTGCTCTTATAGAAGCTCTGGCGCCCGGGATTTGCTCTCGTTGCCTGACTGCGGGACACGCTAGGGAAGCGTGCAAATCTCCCATCAGATGCTTTGCATGCTTGCGTGGGGGACATGTTGCGTTTAATTGTCCAGGCGGCAGTAATTCGAAAGGTAAAGATAAGGAGCTGAATGGTAATGGGAAGGGGGCCGTAGTGGACTTAAATGAAAAGCAGATTGTTGAGCGGTCCGAGTCTATCGCATTGGGAACTGATTTGGTCACTGGGCCGCGGCATCCAAGTCCACCCGTCTTTAGTTCTTTTGGGGCTTGGGCCAGATCACGGGCATCTACCTCTCAGGCTCCGCCGCTACCAGAGCCAATCATCATACAGTGGACAACCCGAGCGCCCATGACAGGTGGGCCTCTTGAGGCGGAGACCCACAGTTCAGTGACTGACCTCTGTTTGAGCAGTGTGCCAAAACAGGCCGTCACTGCTCCGTCTTCCTCTGATAAATCACCTTTGGGCAGTAACAGTGACAACCCAAGAAAACCCCAGTTTCATAGTGCTAATCCAACACCATTGCCACAGCTCCAAGCTCAGCCTACTCCACCTCAACCCTTTGAGTGGCCAGCCATGGCATATCAGTGCGCCGATCCCTTCTCCTTCAAACCGAGAGGGATGCACATTGAAAACATACCCAACAGGCCGCTGATGGTTCGGGCGGTAGCTGCAAGGAGGCCGAGGCCAAGAAATGAGGACCTGGCTATTGTCACCATATTGCCGCTGCCCAGTAATGTCCTCCACTTTCCAATGGTAGATGAAGTGGTCAGGGAGTTTTTTGCGCATAGAAGAATCCAGATCAAAGATGTGCAACCCTGTCATTTAGGCCAGGCGTTTGTTCGGTTTGAGAATGAGTTTGATAGAGATCCTTTGTGCTTGAGAGTCCGCATCCTTATGGTGGGGTAGATTTTTCATTTGTAAGGCATAATCAAGGCAGGAATTGGTGGAGAGTGGTTTTTAATCAAGAGTGTTGACTGATGTTAATGGGCTTACCTGAGGATTACTGGGAGCAAGAGTTCATTGAAACTGTTCTTGGGCCTTATACTAGAGTTGTGGACTGGGATAATTACTCTAATCACCTAACAAGACAGATTGTTAGAGCAAGGGTGGTTGACCTAGAATGCATTCCTCATTTTACTGTCTTCTCGGACAGTCCGGGCTATGAGGGGCAGTCATGGACAGTGCAATGCGAGATACTGCAGCATGAGAACTTGGGCATTGGCCCCCTGATGAGGAGCAGGTACCGGTTCAGGATGATGATGGTCCACCGCTTTTTGTTTACTTTGGTTTGGGTCAACAAGTGCTTGCACCGATTGCAGCTCATGACCCTCTGCTCAATCTGAATGAGCAGAACATTTAGGCGGAGCAAAATGAATAGACCCGCAACAGCAGCAACAAGGTTGGGATGACTGGCCAGAGGAATTACCAGCAACACCACAGGTTGGAGGGCAACAATTAGACCTTAATCAAGCTCTTTTGGCCATCGATCAGGATCTAAACATGGCTCCTATAGAGGACCCCTTAGAGATGATTGGGTTGTCAATCTAGTTAACCCCTCCAATTTCGTTCAAAAAACTTAATTAAATTATGAAGCTTTTTAGCTCTAAGATGAGAACTTTGTTTGCAGTGATGTTTCAAATGAAGGGATTAAAGTGTTACGTCATGCATGTCACAAATGATGCTCAATTTTGTTTTACTTCAAATGTTTGATGCAGGAAACTACTCCAAGCGGATCCATGCCAAATTGGTATAGCTGCACCCCCTAATTCTTAGATCCAACTCCTTGATTGTTCATTGGAGTGATTTTAGCCGATTTTGATTGTGGGCATGCGAGAATTGATCCTGTTGTGATTTTTGTGGGAATTGAATAGGGAACAATGAGGAGCAGGTTTTTTAGTTCTCACCTTTCAGTGTAAATGGAGAAGTGATTCTTGTCTGCGCCCTACCAAAATTTGTGCAGGTTTTTGTTATTTAGCTAAGAAGGAGTAGTGTCCATAGTTCTCATATAAATTCTGCTCAAAGAGTGCTACCAAACGGCTCGCTAGGCTTCAAGGCTTCTCTTTTGCTTTCTTGGTCAAACAAAAAAAGAGGTTATTGGTAGATTTCCTAAAAGAAAATCAACATGGCATATCGGCCATTGGCTTGGCAAAATTGACGCTTGAATCTTCTCTCTCCTACCAAACATTGATTTTTACACCGTACCATGACTGCTCTTAAAAGCCTGGACATACGTTGCTTTAACTTGTATGAGCATATAGAAAGCTCAAAGATTTATCCAATAGTTGTGTATTGCGTTCTAATTTATGTTGAGATCAGACTCCACACCCAAGACATGATCTAATTTATGTTCACTTGCTTTGCCAGGCACTATAGATGCGGTCCTGATTGAGATGTCTTTGCCCAAAAGTCCTCTCGTTGCTGAAAATCTATATATTCTGTAGTAGTGGTTTAATCCATAGAGCTTGAGAGTTTTGAGAGATTGGGTTGTTGCACCCTTATATCTTGGTTGAGTCGGAGCACTTGAGGTATTCATGATCTTCCGTGAAAGCATGGTGACCTTCCAAGCAGTGATCCTCCGTTCTCGATGCGGAGAGGCATCGTATCGGTGTGTGGGGGGACAAGGAGACCCTTTCCTCATGTGAGAAGCTTCATAGTGTACATGATGTCTAGGTGATCAAAAGAGCCAGATATGGTGATGTGAGACTTACTAACTCACGGCACTAGCCTTCTGTGGGAAATCCAATGGTGACTGTGACTCCACGAGAGTTTTGAAGACCTAGAGCGTATCTCGGTGGAGCTCCACCATGAAACAGGGCCGGGTTGTAATTTGGCAACCGACAGAATATCTCGTTTCATCTTCAAGAGTTCGTCCTCTCTATGCTTAGCACTTTGTTCGCCAAGTGTGTGGCTTCCACTTGTGTGACTTTTACTTCTCTAAGTTAGCTATAGACTAGTTGATATGATTGACTCTATGTAAGTCGTAAAACTATTTTGGTTTCAGAGTAAGTTAGAGCATGCTACAAGAATAATCTATACATACATAATAATAAAGAGGCAAAATTTCTTCTCATCTATTTTTTTATCCGTCCTTTTTTTTTTGCTCCGACCTCACTAACTACCGAACAATGGAGAGTTTGTTCCATGCAGGCTTATATATATAATATACCTATGCTCATACGAGTTAGAATAACTATTGTCTACGCGATACGGAGTCCCATTCCAAAACGTTCCGTGTCCTTTCTTGTTTTCTAAGGTAACATGTCGGTGTTGTGTCCGTGTCCCAATTCCGTGGTGTTCCAGATTCTCAAATATTTTTCCCTATATCCAAGAGTACTTTGCCGCGAAGTTCCAGAGTATTATTAGTTTTTTTTATCCTAGCCAACTCTCTATCCGTACATGTTTTTTTTAAGAATTTCTTTTTTCTTATAAACATAAATAATCAATAATAAATATAATATTATACACTATTATAAGTCATTGAACTTATGATCTTTCTAGATAAGGTAATCTGGGTAGTTAGAAATCTTAACCAAATGGAGCCAAAATTTCTATCACGAAATCTTTTGTCCAGCCTAATCACACACTTGCTCAGATGCCATTTTTTCCATCAATTATTTTCCTTTTTGGGACCTTTTTTTTTGTCCTACTTCTACATTCCGCGTCCGTTTTTTTCATCGTCCAACCTTAGGTTTCTTTTTTTCACGTCCTTTTTCCATTCTTTTCTAAGCCCGTTTCGAGTTTTTTTTTTTTTGCGAGGTAAGGAGGGTATTTCATTTAACCAAGAGGGGAGTTACTTCTCATAGTTAAGAGATCAATAACGTACGCAGACACTTGCCTCGTTCAAGTAGCTATATGAATGTTCCGCCTAGCTGAATGAGCGATTTCATGGATCACCTTGTTACATTTCCCTTTGACCTTCTAAATCTTCCATTCAGTTAACAGCTATGGGTACTCCTTCGCCTCCAAAGTGTATCTGAGCTTAGACCTACCTGCGTTGATATGCCGTAATGGCGCCACAATTCTAGCAGAGTGCTTTTTTATTGTTTTTATTTTCTAAAATATCTCTTTTATATATAGGTCTTTGAACCATCGACCTTTTCTAAAATAGATTTTCACCATTAAAGTTGATGATGGACCTTTAAACCATTGACCTTTCCTAATAAATAAAGATTTTTACTACTAAATTGTTGATGTAGTTATGATTAGAAATAAAACTTATTGTTATAAAAATCTAGATTAGCTGATGGTTCAACTAAACAATGAAGCCATGAACTAAAATCTTGAATAATTTATAGTCTGATGTAATCTAAATAAATAGTATCCCTACAATCCCCAACAAGGGATGCCTTGTGAAAATCAAGACAAGTCTTCCATCATAATTATCAGTAGAGAGATAAATTATTGACACATCCGCACTATTAATTTGGGACGAACCAGCCGCAGGGGTTTTTTTCCCCGGAGGGGACCAAGCATGTGTTAGTGTATGCATGTGGTGTGCGTGCGTTGAGCTTGATAGGTGTGTTCTAAGTCTGCTCAGGTAGTCTTATCTGTGTTTAATGCGCGGTCACCACAGGTGCCCCACTTAAGTTCTTATATGATATTGCCAGTGCTCCTGACATATTTTACATGTTGGCAACAAACTCTTTATCGACTTTAATCAGAGACTACAATCATGACTTAATATAAATATTTGATAGTTTTTTCTCCCGTTATAATGCACGGGCATATTTGCTAGTTAAACCTTAAGTGTACATCCTAGTAAAGTATGGTTTCTATAAGGTCGGTACCAAAAAAACTGTTCCAACAAATTAGTGACAATGGTAAACACAACCGGAGCCGGCTGCTTTGCCGAGGGCCCCAGGCTCTCGGCAAAGCCTCTAAGGCCCTCGGCAAAGCCTTTGCCGAGCGCAGCTCTCGGCAAAGCGCCCTCGGTAAAAATCCGATCGGCAAAGGCTTCTTTGCCGAGAGCCGTTTATCGAGCACTCGGCAAAGCCTTTGCCGAGAGCCCGACGCTCGGCAAAAGCGCGAAATAAAAAAATGCGAAAAAAACCTGGAAAAAAATTTCAATCGGGGGAGGGGCCCACTGGCCAGCGCCCGCCCGTCACCGTCGAAGTCGCAAGTCGCGGCATTTTTCGCGCAAAATTCACGGCTACGCAGTCGACGGGATTAGAACTCGTGACCTCTCACTCACGCGATACCTTCTCTGCCACCTGCACTACACATTCACATGCGTCTATATGCCGTTTCAGTTACTCAAATATTATACTAAACCAAGTGAAAATTGATTGTTTGAGGCCCTAAACGAATTCAAATCAAAAAGTTGTCAACCACAAAGTTTCATAACTTTTCGAGCACTACATTTTTCATATAGAAAGTTTTTCCATCCGAGGTCTTTTGAAAAATTCAAATTTTAAAATTTTGAATTTCAAACGTAGTTTTGCATGACAAGATGAATTCAAATGAAAAAGTGGTCAACTACAATGTTTCATAACTTTTTGAGATCTACAAATTTCATTTAGGAAGTTTTTCCATCCGAGGTCTTTTGAAAAATTCGAATTTTAAAATTTTAAAATTTTGAATTTCAAACGTAGTTTTCCATGACAAGATGAATTCAAATTAAAAAGTGGTCAACTAAAATGTTTCATAACCTTTCGAGATCTACAAACTTCATTTAGGAAGTTTTTCCATCCGAAATTATGGTGCTAACATTGTTCACAAATCTTATATATCTCTCTTGTAGTTTCATGGAACTACATGAGAGACATAGATTTTGTGAACAACGTAATTATTATTTTGTCGAATAAAGAAATGACCAATATAAAGTTTGTAGATCATGAAAAGTTATGAAACTTTGTAGTTGAAAACTTTTTTATTTCAATTCGTTTAGGGCACCAAAATGTGGTTTGAAAAATTGCTTTGCCGAGTGTTTTACTTTGGCACTCGGCAAAGAAGCCTTTGCCGAGTGTTTTTTTTTGGCTCTCGGCAAAGAAACTTCTTTGCCGAGAGCCGTTTATCGGACGCTCGGCAAAGCCTTCTTTGCTGAGTGTTTTTTTTTTGGCTCTCGGCAAAGAAATTTCTTTGCCGAGAGCCATTTATCGGACGCTCGGCAAAGCCTTCTTTGCCGAGTGTACAGGCTTTGCCGAGTGTTTTTTATTTGGCTCTCGGCAAAGCCTTCTTTGCTGAGCGCCCGAAAAAAAACGCTCGGCAAAGCCTCCAGCGCTCGGCAAAGAAGTGAATTCCGGTAGTGAAACTAAGTACATACACACAACCACCACCATTACCAAGATAATTACATGGAATGCATGAACTCTCGTGAGAGTCACTTCGTCAACAACATAGTAAAGTATTGCATACACATAGTTTTACACAAACCGATGTGTCATGCCCTTTTGCAACGTCTAAATATAATTGCTAAGGACACATACATATATAAACTTTCTTCTTTATTTATTTATATTTATAGAGGAGAGAGAGAGATTCATCAAGGGTACATATGTCCCGAGCGCACACACGATAATTTCACCTCAGCAACGACTCTGCAGGTGCGCGCCGGCCGCCGTAGAGGCCGGTTCAGGAGCAGGCGGCGCCCGCCACCGAAGCTGACGATGACGAAGAAGAAGCCCCACCCTGGAAGCAGCACCCGGCGGCGGCCGCGTCGTGCGCCATGTTGACGCTGGAAATGTCCATGTCCTCCTCGACGATGGTGTCGAGCTTGGCCGGCCTCGGCGGGGCGACGGCGGGGACGAGCTGCCACGGCGCGACCTCGGAGAAGAAGACGCTCGCCATGCTGTACAAGCTACTCGGCACTCGGCAGTAGTGAAACTTGGACGGCGGCACGCACAAGAGCTGAGCACATGGATCCTAGTATTAGAGCGGATATAGCTAGCTGCCTTGTCGATGGCGGAGCGACCGGGCTGGCGTTTTATAGCCGCGCGCGCGCTCGGTTTCGTCCCCGGCGATTCTTGTAGCGTGTGGCTTGCATGGTATCGCCTATCGGCGGCCGATCGAGGGCAATCTAGCTTGGAAAAGAACTAATGGTGGTGGGTGGTGGTTTCCACTTCGCTGTCAGCTTGCACTGCAGTGCCGTTTGCAGCAGGGCATGGTGACCGGTGGTATGCATGTACTCAATCAGACTGACATGCCGGGAATTGGTGGAGCAGTGCACGGCGCAACTGTGCGTGCGAGGTGAGAAGCGGTCAGAGAGACATGCATGTTCAGTCAGGCATGCACATCGATCCCGCCGATCGACCGAGATACGCATATCGAGATCCCTTTCCCCGGCCGTGCAGTCGTAGTGCCGGAACAGCCAGGGCAACTCTCTTTGTCCTACGCCATGCGTTGTGCGGTTTCCAGGTCGTCTCTTCTTGCTGAAACGTACCCATCATATCAATTCGTGGTTTCCCGGTCTTGCTGGGCTCTTGCTTGCCTCTTGGTCTTGCATTGAGACGACGGGATCAGACAGACACGTACAGACGTGACGTCGGGCCTCGATCGATCGCATTTACAGCGGCGACGAGCTAGCGAGCGAGGTCGCCGTCTCAGGCAGAAAGACGCCGCACGTCGGCTTGCCTCCGCCGGCCCGCTCACGGCATCCGCTGCGCGCGACGACGGCATGCATGTTGCGGTTGGTCGTCCCGCCGCAGCGGCGCGGATAAGGGCTGGCTGCGTCGGAGCGAACGGAGCCGTGCAGCTGTGTGGACTCCGGCGGTCGGGAGGCGCGCGGGACAGCACAACCCGGCCGGCCGTACGTCGGGCTCCAACGTTGGAGAACGACGCATGCGTGGCGCGCGTGAAGTTCACGTGTGCCCACGGTTCGACCGCGATGTTTCCTGACGCGGCGGGCCTTGGCATGGGGTGGCAGAGGAAGAGGAGGATGTTACGGACTCAAATTCGGACGGTGGTGGCGCGGGACTCTCGGACTGTTACAAATTGTCGCCCTTTTGGCCTTTTCGCGACTTGACGGAACACTGTCCAAGAATCTAAATGGGCCGGCCCATTATTAAGCTATTGGGCTCCTCGGCGAGATAGCTAACGACAAAGATGTTCGCCATTCGAGGAAGTGAATATTTCTCAAAAAAAAATTAAGGAAGTGAATAATAGGTCCCTCAACCACAAGTTTTTTTTAGGCCGGTGAGCACCTCTAGGGACTGTTCATCACGTGATGTCCGATATTATTCATGACACGACATCGACATTTACGTTCACTTTCATTTTTTTTTACGCTCAGGCGGATTTAAAATATTTTCTCTACTGTTTATCGCGGGCGTGGCGACAGCGCGCCCAACCGTGCTAGTATGTATCTGTTCTATCTAGTACCACAACAAGCCACGTCATCAAACGAGTAACTGCCACAGCGAGGCATGTCATCAGCTGAGTAATTGGACTGGTTAGATATTTAGTAACTGCTCCACTGTTGAAAGAATTCTCTACCGAGTTAAAGAGGCTCACATTGCATGTCAACAAAGCATCGTGGCCCTCCACCTTCTCACCCCTGTCGCTTCCATTCACCAGTGATGACTGTTCATGTGAACAAGTTAATTAGTGACACGGCACCATTGCAAGCAAGGCCATCTTTTAAAAGACAAATCCTGCACCATGGAATCGGGCATCTCATTTGTCCGCGTGTTCATGACTTCAAACAGTCACGTATCCGGCGGCGCAAGGGCTTCACCAATGGAAGCCAGCAAGCTTGTTGGCCTCAGCCAAAAGCAGTAGTGCACGTAGGCCAAAAAAAGCAGCAGTACATGTAGGCTAAAAAAATTTGGGCTATCAAAACTTACAAGGGAGACAGCTTCTTTGCTCTGATACGAGCAAACACCTTTATCTCTTTCCCTAGCGCGAGTGCTCGACTTTATTGGCTGGGGACCATCGGAGGCAACTGCTTCCCTTGCTGCAACGCGCGCTTCAAGAGATGCTCTAGCTTTTTGTCAGGTGGAGCTACCACTTTCTCTGCAAGATGCTATGTCATGCTGCGGGACTACTACTCATGGTGACGTAGACTTGAGGAGCAAACATGGAGGTTGGGGCAGCTGTCCAGGTAAGCACGTTGGGGAAACCCTAATCAGCCACGTAACAATTCACCAAAGCGATTTGATAGGGGGCGCATCTCTCCGCCTGCCGAGCCACGTTCGTCCGCCTGGCCTCGACCCTCTTCCCCTCGCTGCGGCTGCCGCCTCGTCTTCCACCTCGGGCTGGCCGCACGGCGCACACTGAGCTTAGAGGTAACGTTGATAGTGTAATCTTCACCCCGCACCCCCTGCGGCCCTTACACGCCGCCACAGGGAGGAGCGCGCAAGCTCAAGAACCAGCCATATACTACGGAGCTCAAGAACCATCCATAGACTACGGAGCTCAAGAACCATTGCCCAGGTCCATGGCACCTCTGTTACCGTTTGAGCCCTTCTTCTGCTGATGTTTGGGTTGATCCCAAATGCCGTGTGCGTCTTCTCCACTCTAATAATGTCATCCCATGAACTGATTTCAGGCTACAGAAACACCGGTTTTGTACTGTATACATTTCAGGGATATGCACCCCAGTTGGTCGATGAAATGCCACACGAAGATAGCGTTCATTGACACAATTCAGCATATGAGCAATACTGATAATATGATGGGTATCAAGCCTCCAGTATTCAATTCAATCTTATATGTTGCATATATGGTAATAGAATCACATAACTGCTTAGTGCTCACTTTTGTGCTTTGCTGCTGACTGCATCTTTCCCATAATTCTGGAGGATATTCGATTGATTATATCACAATTGCAGGCAAAGCTATTGATCCTTCAGTTGGAATTCCTCAACGTGGAAGGAACACAAGCTGAACTTCGAGCATCGCCAGAGATTTTCATGGGGTACCCTTGTTAAAGATACACGACAAATTTGAATGCACAGTTGATTGAGCAATGGATATCACTGCTCCTTTTTCAGCATTATATACTTGCAGATTATAGGTTCTGATTTCTCAATTCTAAAACTACTGAAGATTGGTAACTTGGCCTTTGCTATTTAAAATAATAGGTCATACCAATCAATCCAAACTAAACTGGCATACGTGCTAAATTTTATGGCTTTTAAATTTGTAGAGAAGTTAAACAAAACTGCTTTAGGCAGTGCATGATCAATACAAATTCAGGTGGGGATCCTCCGCCTCACCCCCCCCCCCCCCCCCCCCCCCCAGTGACATTCAAAAAAAATTGCAGAGAAGTTGATCTAGGCTCATGATTGAAAGTAAATTTAGAATGCAATTAACTTGAATGGTTAGAGCTGAACAGACGAAATGTTTGGACTGATACTGGCTCTTCCTCATTATTTTGAAAAAAGAGTAGCTTCTTCCTTTCTTTTTTTTAAGACACTTATTACACTGCACTTAGGACTTTTGGATAGCCACATATATGCTGACACCAAGATCTGAAGCTAGCTCACCTGTAGTTCACATGCTGCAGTAGAGAAATGGTGGTATCTTCAAAGAATTCAATGTTATCATCAGGTTGTGCTTCAGTAGAATTGCTCGTACCAATAGAAGACAATTGTGTTATTTCTGAATTCTTGATGGATTGGCTACCTTCAGCCGCATACCTTACCATGGCTGAAGTATCCTGTTTCAGCATTCCATATTCCTCATGAGCTGCAAAATTCTTGAATGCAGAAAATGACCCAAAGTTGATGTTCTGCTTAATATCAGCCATCCCATCACAACATCCATCAATTGATTGCTTTTCCTGATAAGCTAGTGCTTTGTTTGATCCTACAGTGCTGCCAAATTCTATGGTATGTGATGGTATTCTAAAAGATGAGGTCTGCAGGTGAGGAAGAGGCCTTAATGTCCCGAATCCTCCAAACAAGGAAGCTTGCAACTGTCCAGTCTGTGGTGCAGAGGGCTTGGCCACCATCTGAGAAGAGGATCGTTCAAGTTGATCACTTAGGTAAAGTTTAGGATCATATTTTTAATTGCCAAACATTTGTACTTTTATAAACAAATTATCATTATCTGAACCATCCTCTCTTCTTTTGTTAACTAAAAAACATTTGTGCTGCCTCAAAGAGCAAATTACAGAGTTCATGGTGGGTCTGTTGTGCCTCATGTAGGTGTGAACTATCAACTGCGCCTTCTGCTATGCACCTTTGCCGGCCAATACCTCCCTGCGTCGCTCCGAGACAAGGCACGCATAAGAGGGCTCACAGGTCTACAACAACCGCCAGACTCTCTCGAGTACCATAGCTACATACAAGCAGAGACGATATAGATATATTAAAAAAGAAAGGAAGGCAACACATTTACACAGCGCAACAGTATTGCGCTGACCGAACAATATTCCAACATCATTCCGGTCCATACACAGTTTCAGACCCAATAGGCCTCCTACGCACATTGGGCGCGGCGAGGCCGCGCCTAGCTTTTCTAGTCCAAACTAGAAACCCTGGCACGGCGTTGCCGCGCCAGGTTGGGCTGCGCCAGTATAGAAAGAGACTATGAGTAGTATTGTTTGATGCAATTTATGGATATGGAGAGAGATCAGCACCAATACACAATGAATTTTGAGGCTAAGATATGAATTTAACCCAGATTTAATTATACATGTTGGCTGTTGAGATGACAATTCATCGAGCAAGGTTATTCCAGTTTGTGCAGGCATTTTATCACTATCTTATTGCAAGTTTATATTTTAAACTTTCAGGCAATAACCATTAGTGAAATAATGTGCGTTGCATAGATGTAGGAGGACAGAAGACAACAAACTCTGAAAATGTGACAATAATTCTAAGGAGTTCTTGCTTGTCTCGAAACAATGTGGTTTTTTTTTGGGCGCTCAAAGGTTGTTTAGACTTGCAACGGAGCATTGTATATAGATCTCCAAAGAGGCTTTCATGGGGAAAGGTTATAGTTGAAAGCCAAAAGGCTGTATGCTAGTATTATTAAGAGTGCAGCCAAACTTCTACAAAGAAAAAAAGAAAAAGAGTGCAGCTGTCGTCAAAAGAGGTAGTACATGCATAGTATTTATTTTATGCGCCAATGCCTCCTTAAGATGGGCTTGAGATCCAGTAAGCGAGCAGCCGACGTCATTCACTAACCAAGCTGCTACTTTGAAAAAACAACAGACGTCTTTGTGGGCTGCTGAGCCTGTCGGAAGTCATTGGACTTTAAGCTGCCTAGGTGTTTGTTCATTCAAGTTATAAACTGACAATGCCATTCATGATGAACAGAGGAACATATGTGTCTATTCAGTTCATCTCACATAATCAAATAGCACAAAATTCAGAACTGGGATGCTTTTGTTCATCTTTCAGAATGAACATGCTTGTGATGGAGTACCCATTATCATTTATGGAGTATGAAGAACTGTAGTATTCTCGTTCTAATTGACAACACATGAGCATTTATGTATTAGAAAATACATCTGAAATTGTTGTGGCCAATGCAATTTGACTTCAAAGTTCTCAGCACATCAGCCTACATAAATGTTTGCAATTAAAACTACGGTGCAACAGACAGCAGGGATCAACATTGCCACCTAGTCCATATTCATTCGCTGAACTTTTCACACAAGATTTAATTTGTATGGAATTCCACACGGAATCAGCTCAAAGAACAACACGATCTAGTCTACTACTAATGCTGAATGAATGTTGAAAACACTTCTACTGCATACACTTTAGTTATACAAAATGCCTGAAGGATTGATTGCACTAAATCTCAGGTACATAAGTTTGAAAACATTAAGATGTATCATTGTTGAGTTATTTTGGGAAAAAAATATCTTGGATGCACAAGTGTTAACAGGATCAACAAACAGTTAGCTTAGTTACTGTTTGTATTGTTGACATGAGCGCTCATTGCAGCAAAGAGAGGCTTGGCCAGCTGGTTAAGCCATTCTTTGCAAAGCAGCCTACAACAGTGCTTCGAAGAAAGATGGCACCGCACCAGGCAGCAGTGGCCATGCGCCAATGTCAAGAGCTTGGTAAGAGGGAGAGGACCGACCTGAGGGGCAACGACAGCAACGTCTCGTACAGTTGTGGGTGTTGACTTGCACATCCAGTTATCCACCTTGGCTGCGGCATTTGCACGAACAGGAGAGTGATGTTTGACCTTGCTTCTTCTTCCTCAACGCAGGTAGAGCAGAGGTGGCACCGCCGACGGGGAGAGGAAGGGCAACACGGCGTGGCTTCCCCCCACGGCCGCCGAGGGGTGGTCCGGCCAATTCGGCGCTGCTGCTTGCGCGAGGAAGAGCAACGCGCCGTGGCTGGCCCGCACGGACGCCGAGGGGTGGTCCGGCCGATTCGAAGCTGCTGCTTGCGCGACGGGACGGAGGTGGAGAAGAAGAGGGCGAGCATCCGAGTGAAGATGCCGCTGGGGGAGCTGGCCGAGGCGGCTGCCGAGCTGAACCGCCGGCGAGGAGAGGAGGAGCGATGCGCCGTCACCACGGCGTGTGGGCGTGCGGCTCGAGCGCGGTAGTCCCGGCGGGCTCCCTCCCATGGCGTTGGACTGGCGCACGTCGGCGCCTGGGCTGCGGCGCTGGGGCCTGCCCGCGGCGGGAATCCGCGCTGGAGGCGTCGCGCGCGTCTGGGGCCGGGCTGCTATGCCTGCCGCTCCGGGGGGCCGCCCTCGTCCCTTCGCGCACCGGTGCGGCGCCCAAGCGGGGCCGCGTCTGCGCCGGCGCGCCTCCCACGTCGGGGCGGGGTGGCGGCGGCCGCGACCGCGGCCATCGGCGGGGTCCGCCCTCGCCGCGGCGTGTTTTGCCGGCGCGCTCGGTGCCCGGCCGCGCCGGTGCGGCCCGCGGGGGTGGCCGTCGCGCCGCACGACCCGCGCCCAGGGGGGGAACGGGCGCCAGGGAGAGGCAGCTGCGCATCAGCGGCCATGGCGGCCGGGTCTGCGCGCTGCGCGTCATGTGGGAGGGGGCGATGAAGGGAGCAGAGAGGAGCGATGAGAGCGAGGGCGAGGGCGCGGGACACGTGGCAGGAGAATAAGGCAGGAGCGATGGTGCGGATTTCGCTAGTAGAAGATTCCTAACCCCACACCATAATAAAGGGCCGCCCGTTGAGCTTGAGACTAAGACCGGTCTCATTTAAAGTTTCGTGGTGTTGTTTTCAAAATTATCATATTATATAAAATAAAATGAAACTATGATGAAACACATACTTTCAATGTAAAGTTTCAATCCATGATTTTATAGACATTTATGTGGTATTTGGATACAAAGATATAGGGAGTGGGATAGGGAAAGAGAAATAGATGAAGGACTAGGATTAAACGAGACGTAAGGAATGGATGGCTAAGATACAATATTCTCTATCTCAATCCTTATCCTTATCCTATGAAACTCATTTTCTCTCTCTCTTTATTAAAATATTGTAATGTCATAAAAATACATATGTGATAAGCTATTAAATGCAGCCGGGCCTAATAGACTCTAGAAAATGTATTCATTTGTTCTCACCTGCAGGAGCACTAGACGTGCTTTGTACTACCAGGCTACCAGTTCAACACTTGAGAGGAACGAGAATGATCTAGAGTCCTAGAGTTGTTGCCTTGTCTCAAAAACGTCTACCTTCGAACCAGGTGTGACATTGTTAGAGAGTATTGTTAGAGAGTAGTGTTAGAGAGTAACTCTCAGTATGAGGCTTGCTATACTTAGCTCCCTCATGGCTTATATGTAAACACAACCTATCACTGTTCAATGCATTGAGTATTCTCTCCCATTCATCCTCTTTCATGGTATCAAGAGACGGTTCGTTTCCACGACCTCTTCACTTCCGCTAACCCTAGAGTCGCCGCCGCCGAGTCCCCTCGCCGGCCACACCAGCCGTCGCTGAGTTCCTTTCGCCGGCTCTCCTTCCTTCGCGCCGTGATCCACCGCCGGCCCAGCGCAACTTCCTTCGCGCAGCTGCCCTGCGCGATCACGTGATTCGTTCGCGGTCCGCAACTCCGCGCGCCCAGCGCCGCTCCCTTGGTGAAAGTCCTACGTTTGGTGTTGGCAATTAGTGATAATGCCTAAGTACTAACCACATATGCATAAGAATGTGTGTAGCTATGATGTGGTTGGTGCAATGACATGGTGAAGCAAGGATCAAGTAATGGTGATGTGATCAAGTGCTTGCCATGGTGAAGGAGGAACAAGGTGCAATCCTATGGAGCTCAAGGCAAAGGTATCAATAGGGTTTTGCATTTTGGTGATCAAGACACCTAGAGGGTGTGATCACATTTAGGATCGATAGTCGTACTATAAAGAGGGGAATTTCCAGGGCTATTGATCACTTAAGTGCCACTAGATGAAGATTCATTTGTATATGCATTTAGATCTAGTGAAGAGCTATTTTAACGCCTCGAAAATAATTATAAAAATGCTAACACACATGCACATGGTGATGATCACTTGGTGATGTTAGCACGTTTGCGAAGGCGGTGGAGTTGGAGCGGTAGAGAGGGGTTTGGGTTCCTCTCTCCCTCCCGCCGAGCTTACGAGGCGGGATTCAGTGCTTTTCGGGAAATGAAACGCCTATTTTTCATTGCGCCAGACGTGAGGAAACGGAGGCGAACGGAGGTCATAGAAGTGACCGGACGCGGTCTCAGCGTAACCGGACGCGTCCGGTCAGTGTTAGCGAGCAGCGTGAGGGGCAGCTAGGGTTTCTAACTGGAGCGTCTGACGCCTCACGGGACCGGCGCGTCCGGTCAACATGGCGTGGAGCAAAATCAGCGAAAAGCTAACCGGACGCGGTGTCGAGTCCGGTCACGGTGGACCGAACGCGTTCGGTCGTGGTGGGAGCTTACTGGACTCAAACCGGACGCCGGGTGTAACGCGTCCGGTCAGTTCTGCAACGCGTCCGGTCGCTGATTCGCTGGAGCACTACTCGGCTTGACCAGCGCGTCCGGTCGAGCTTCGCGCGTCCGGTCTGTGCGACCAGCGTGTCCAGTCAGCGCGACTGCAGCAGAATCAAGTGCCTAACGGCTCTATTCGAAGGGGTACGTCTATAAATAGGTGTTGGCCGGCTCTTTGGAGTAACTCTTGGCTTGTTGATCATTCTAGCACTCCTTTGAGCTGAGCACATCCCCCACTCATCTCCCTTGCTTATTTGCCTAATCAAAGCAAGATTGAGTGATCCCAAGTGCATTTGCTTGTGAGTTTGCATCTAGTTGGCACTTGTGTGTTCATTTGCTGCGGGATTCTTATTTCTTGGTGATTGCCCCCACCTAGATGGCTTGGAGCAGCGGTGGAGGTCCGGCACGTGTCGGTGATTGTTCGTGGCCGGCTTCGGTGAGCTTGTTGTGAGGGGTTGTTGTGGTTCCCCGGCGGAGCGCCAAATTCCAACTCTAGTAGATTGCTTGTGTCGGAACTTCTCACCATTTGGTAGGTTCTTGTGGTGTCTTTTGAGAGGCTTGGTGTGATACCAATTAGCCACCGAACCACGTGGTGTAGGGGAACACAATGGGGACTAGCGTGCCGGCAAGTACGTGAACCTCGGGATAAATCATCGTGTCTTCACTTCTTTGATTGTGATTGATTTATCTTGGTGGATTGGTTATCTTGATTATCATCACTTGGAACTATTGATTGATTGGCTCAATTCATCGCCCCTCGGTGAAATATTTCTTACCCTACTATTGTATTACATTTCAAGTACTTAGTTATTTTCTCTAGTGCTTAATACCTTGAGTAGAGTAGCCTTCTAGTTTTCCTCTTGCGGTTTAACTTGTGCGGTTGTGTGACATTCATTAGAATTGTGTATTGGATAGATGACTCGCAAACCCCCTTTAGGCTAAGCTAAACTTACATCACACTATTTGTTATATTGATAAACTTGTTTAGCATACTTTGTAAGAATTTTTAATAGGCTATTCACCTCCTCTGGCCATCAGACCTTTCACTTGGCTTCCGCGACGCCTCGCCACACGCGCTCACGGTCCGCGACGTGCCTTGCTCACGACCGTGCCTTCCTCTCACGACCGCGTGATCTGCCCAGGCCGCACTGCACGCCTCCACACGATCTGCATGCACGCGAGCCTCACACGATCTGCATGCACGCTGGCGCCACCGCACGCCTTGCTCCGCGTCACAACGCACCGCAAATAGCATACAGCAGAGCAACTCCTTCCTTTTCTTTTTCCATCCAGTCCAAAAATAGCAAACAAAAAATCTTCCTTTCTCAACCACTCCTGCCCCGTGACGCGTGGTGATCTGCTACCCCAACTCGCGATCCGCTGAGTCCCCGCTCCTCCCGCTGCGCCGCACAGCCGCGAAGCTGCATCCCCGCACCCACCAAGCTGCGACGCGCTGCTCCAGTCGTGCCCGACACCCCGCCGTGCCGCATAGCTGCAAAGCCTCCACTCGCAATCGCGACTCACGCCGCGCCGCCGTCTTCTCTCGCGACGCCCGCATCCACACGCCGCGCATGGCTCCTTCTGATGATGACGCCTAGCGCCACGAGCACGAGGCCAAGCAGGAGCGCCTTCAGCGTGAGGCCGCCACCAAGGCCAAGGCTGATCGCGATGCTGCCCTTGACGCCCTTGAGGCCAAGCACGCTGTCGTGCATGCCCAGGCCCTCGCCATCGTCAACGTCAAGGTGCTCATCCCCATCATGCTGGATCGTACCGCCAACAACTACGATCGGTGGCGCAAGCTCTTCCTCGTCATCCTCGGGAAGTACGCCCTCACCGACCACGTCCTCACCGACGCGGCCTACCCCGAGCGGTCGGCATGGGTACAGATGGACTGCACCGTCCTCACGTGGATCTACAGCACCATCGCCCTTGATCTGCAGTAGCAGGTCATGCTCTGTGACCCCTCCGCCCGCGTCGCTTGGACCATCCTCGACAATGAGTTTCTCGGCCAGCGGGAGTCCCACGCCCTCCTCCTCTCCACGGAGTTCCACATGTTCAAGCAAGGAGCATTGTCCATCACCGATTTTTGCAGGCGCCTAGAGACAAGGGCAAGCGCCCTCACTGAGTTCGGCGATCCCGTCGGCGACTGCAACTTGGTGCTGACGATGCTGCGCGGCCTCAATGGGAAGTTTTGTCATATGGTTTCTAACCTGAAAATGCAGCGCCTCTTCCTAACATTCGACCAGGCTCGCACCCTCCTCGTTCTCGAGGAGATCGACATCAATGACGTCGCCGCGGATGATCCTCCGCCCGCCCTCTACGCTGCGCCGCCACCTGCTCCCCAGTGTCCTCCCGGTGGCCACGTTGGGGGCGGTTCTGGTGCTCCTCCTGGTGGCACACCGGACGGTGGTCAGCGCTAGAACAACCGTCGACGCGGGCGCAGCGGCAAGTCCGCTACTCCTGGCACCAGCGGCACCGGCGGACACGGCAGACCACGCCCCGGGCCTCCTCCTCCGCTCGCCCCAATCCCAAACCCGTGGGCGGGCACCCTGCAGCTATGGGCGCACCCCTATGGCCCGAGCGCCCCGGCTGGCTCAGTGAAAGGTCTTGATGGCTAGAGGGGGGTGAATAGCCTATTAAAAATTTTCTACAAGGACAAGCTAAACAAGTTTATCAATAAAACAAATAGCGAGATGCGAGTTTTGCTTAGCCTACGGGGTGTTTGCAAGTCACCTAACCAATTCACAAATCTAGTAATTGCACTCAACCGCACAAGTCAAACCGAGAAGGAAACTACAACTAGCAAGCTACACAAAGAAGCTACTCTAGCAAAGCTAACTAGCTAGCAAAGATAACTAAGAAAGTAATGTGGAGTTGAGTTAGGAGGGTATCACCGAGGGGCGAAGTATTGAGCCAACCAATATGATGAACAATGAATACCAAGATAACCGAACACCGGGATCAATCAATCACAATATGAAAGTGATGACACGAAGATTTATCCCGAGGTTCACGTGCTTGCCGGCACGCTAGTCCCCGTTGTGTCCCTCTTCACCACGTGGTTCGGTGGCTAATCGGTCACACACCGAGCCTCTCAAAAGGCGCCACAAGAACCTACCAAATGGCAAAAGGTTGCAATGACACGAGCAATATACTAATGTTGCCTTTGGCGCTTCGCCGAGGTAGGCACAAACCCCTCACAATCACCGGAGGTGGCCAAGAACAAACACCAACTCTTGTCAACACCTCCAAGCTGCTCCAAGCCGTCTAGGTGGCGGCAACCACCAAGAGAAACAAGAATCCCGCAGCAAATCAACCACCAAGTGCCAACTAGATGCAATCTCACAATACAAATGCACTTGGATCACTCAATCTCACTTCGAATATGCAAAGAAGCAAGAGAGATGAGTGGGAGGGGAGTTGCTTAGCTCAAAGTGCTCACAAGTATGTCAAATGTTCGAGAGAGGGAGCCTTGAGCCGGCCAACGAGTATTTATAGACGTACCCCTTCGAATATAGCCGTTAGAAACTTAAACAGCCGAAATCGGGGTGACCGGACGCGCTGGTCCAACTGACCGGACGCGCCGGTCGCCCAACGGCTAACACGTGAAACACTGACCGGACGCGCTGGTCCAAACGACTGGACACGCTGGTCGCCCAACGGCTAACTGCGAAGCAACGACCGGACGCGCTGGTCCAACTGACCGGACGCGCCGGGAACGACCGGACGCGCTGGTCCCGTGCAGGACCGGACGCGCTGGTCGCCTGAGCAGCGCTCAACGAAACAGTGACCGGACGCGCTTAAGAAGATGACCGGACGCGACAGTGCCAGCGTCCAGTTAGAGTCCAGTAAGCTCCCTGGACAACCGGACGCGTCCGATCATCAGTGACCGGACGCGCCTCGCGTCCGATCATCGAACTGAAAAACGCGCAGACACTGAACACTGACCGGACGCGTCCGGTCCTGCAAGGACCGCGTCCGGTGCAGCGTCCGGTCACCTCTGTGACCTCCGTTCGCCTCCGTTTCTTTTCGGACTTCCGGCGTAGTGAAAAATAGGCATTTCAACTTGTCAAAAACGCCTGAATCCCGCGCTCGCAAGCTCGGCGGGAGGGAGAGAGAGACCCAAACCCTCTCTACCGCTTAAACTTCACCGCCATCGCAAATGTGCTAACACCACCAAGTGATCTCAACATATGTGAGTGTGTTAGTATTTTCACAATCATTTTTCGAGGCGATATTAGTTCTATCCAAATGCATATGATCATGAAATACACATCTAGAGGCACTTAGGAGTTCAATAGCCGCGTCATTCCCCTCTTTATAGTACGGCTATCTATCCTATAATGTAACCACACCCACTAGGTGTCTTGGTTACTAAAACACAACCCTTAAGCATATACCTTTGCCTTGATCACATAGGGTTGCGTCCAAATCCAAGTGTGGCCATCATGATCACCATGTCCATCTTGCCACCAACCTTGGAATGTACTAATCCTCATATGCTACATACAACTTAGGCATAGGATTAGTACTTAGGCATTGTCACTAATTACCAACACCAAACATAGGACTTTCAATCTCCCCCTTGTTGGTAATTGGTGACAAACCTTTCACAAAGATGTTATGATAATATTTTTGATTGAACCCATGTCACATTGTCCAAGTATATTACCATGTGTAAGAATTATGGACATGTGATCATGAATTCAAATTGATAGCAATAGCTCCCCCTACATGTATGCTATATGTTTGGATTTTGGAAGCATACATGTTAGATAGGAAAAAAATATAGGAGCATTGACTACCAATAGGTGCTAAGTGTTTTAGATTATAGACCTTTGAAGCGTGATACCATCGGAGTAGCGATAAACACCATCTTAGCACCTTGTGTAGTTAGATTCCACTTGGAAAAACACAATCATAACTAGAAACCTCGTGAGATTAACATTATAAGCAAGGCTCTAGTACCACTATGAAAAACATGAAGCAAGAAAAATCTAACTACTTCCTATTCATGCTAGTACCTCAATACACCATTCAAATTATACTAGCAAGTCACCACACAAGCAAAGTATTGGAGAAAAAGAAATGCATAACTATGCATCATACATATGAATTGCACATGGAAATGCAACATTCATGTTTAAGAGCTTGCTCCCCCTACTTGTGTGCTCAAAATTTTAGTTGATCCCCTTCTTTTATCAAAATTTCCCCCTTTAGGATTTATCTTTGTGAACAACATTTTCTCCCCCACAACATTTTCTCCCCCTTTGAGTTCTATCTTTGTGAACAACATTTTCTCCCCCTTTGGCACCAATAACCACAAGGGACCAATTTTAGATAGATTATCATATTAAATTATGGGGTGAGGATCAAGTTTATGATTCAACCTAGATTGCTTGCATAAAATGCTTCGGTTTGATCCAAGGGCAAGCTTCTTCACACCTCACTAGAAGGGTTATCATGCACCATGTTGAAGCAAATATTTAGTCAAGTTTTCTAGATTAAATACTTAGGATCACAAGCTATTTAAACAAGTTATATGCAACCACTAGATCATACAAGTCATGGAAACAATAGTGGCACCATATAAACTTCAAATTCATTTGACTTTCATGAATGAGCCTAGAACATGTAAATTATGACTAGATGCACTAAACAAGTCCTTAGCATAGAATGTATGACATGTCAACCAAATGTACCTTAGGGCTCGAAGGAGAGGCATGTCATATATGGGGTGCATCAACTCATGTTGGAGAAGTCAAGTATGTTCAACTCATTCTTTAGCTTGTGAAATCTTTTCTCATCAAGTGGCTTGGTGAATAGATCGGCTAGTTGATCTTCGGTGCCCACACTCTCAATAGCGATGTCACCCTTTTGTTGATGATCTCTAATAAAGTGATGGCGAACATCAATATGCTTTGTTCTTTGATGTTGAACCGGATTGTTGGTTAGCTTCACGGCACTTTCATTATCACATAGCAATGGCACATTCTTGAAATTGATTCCAAAATCCTTCAATGTTGCCTTCATCCACAAGATTTGTGCACAACAACTACCCGCGGCGATGTATTCGGCCTCGGTGGTAGATAGTGCAATACTATTTTGCTTATTGGATGACCATGAGACAAGTGATCTTCCCAACAATTGACATGTCCCGGAAGTGCTCTTTCTCTCCACTTTATCACCGGCATAGTCGAAATCCGAATATCCAACTAGCTCAAAACTTGCACCTTTGGGATACCACAATCCAACATCTTGTGTATGCTTTAAGTACCTCAATATTCTCTTTGTTGCCTTCAAATGACTTTCTCTTGGTGAGGCTTGAAATCTTGCACACATACATACACTAAACATCACATCGGGCCTTGATGCCGTCACATAGAGTAGGCTACCAATCATTGATCTATATAGCTTTTGATCCACCATGTTACCACTCTTGTCACTATCCAAGCTTCCACTAGTGCCCATTGGAGTTGTTATACTCTTTGCATCTTCCATGCCAAACTTCTTGAGCATATCTTTAATGTACTTAGTTTGGCTCACAAATGTACCTTCTTTCATTTGTTTGATTTGAAGTCCAAGAAAGAAACTAAGTTCACCAATCATTGACATTTCAAATTCCTTGGCCATCATTTTTCCAAACTCATCACAATAATCTTGATTGGTTGAACCGAATATGATATCATCAACATATATTTGCAACACAAACAAGTCTTTCTCAATCTTCTTGGTGAATAGTGTTGTATCAACTTTGCCCATGACAAATCCTCTGGATAGCAAGAAGTCCCTCAATCTTTCATACCATGCTCTAGGTGCTTGCTTCAATCCATACAAAGCTTTTCTCAATTTGTAGACATGATTGGGTTTCTTATCATCTTCAAAACCGGGAGGTTGCTCCACATATACCTCCTCTTGGATGTATCCATTGAGAAATGCACTCTTCACATCCATTTGAAATAGCTTGATATTGTGAGCACAAGCATAGGCAAGTAAGATCCTAATTGCTTCCAATCTTGCAACTGGGGCATAAGTTTCACCAAAGTCAAGACCCTCTATTTGTGTGTAACCTTAAGCCACTAGTCTTGCTTTGTTCCTTACTACTATCCCATCTTGATCTTGCTTGTTGCGAAAGACCCATCTTGTTCCAATGACATTGTGATCCTTAGGCCTCTCAACTAGTTCCCATACTTCATTTCTCTTGAAGTTGTTGAGCTCTTCATGCATTGCATTTACCCAATCCGGATCTCTCAATGCTTTATCAATGTCCTTGGGTTCTTCCATTGAAACAAAAGAAGAGTGACCACAAAATGATGTCAATCTTGATCTAGTTTGAACTCCTCTTTGTATGTCACCAATGATGGAATCCAATGGATGGTCTCTTGCAATGTTAGTTGGTTGAAGCACTTGGACTTGATTGCTTGGATGTTGATGTTGATCATGAATTGGAGATGATGAACTAGCCACTTGTTGATTTTGTTGCACTTGAGATGATGTACTAGCTTGATTTTGCATTAGAGAACCACTAGCTTGTGTAATTGGACTTTGGAGCACTTGATCTTTGTTGTCATCCACATCAATTACTTGTTTTGGTCTAATATCACCAATATACATCTCTTTCATAGCATTACTCAATTGAGTTCCTCTCACATCATCCAAGTTATCTTCTTCATCTTGAGAGCCATTTGTTTCATCAAACTCAACATCATGTACTTCTTCAAGTAAACCACTAGCCAAATTCCAAACTCTATAAGCTTTGCTAGTAGTTGAGTAACCAAGTAGGAAGCCTTCATCACATTTCTTTTCAAACTTGCTCAATCTAGTGCATTTCTTCAAAATATAGCATTTGCAACCAAATACCCGAAAGTATGCAATGTTGGGCTTTCTTCCATTTAAGATCCCATATGGTGTCTTCTCTAGAAACTTGTGGCAATAGAGGCGGTTGCTATAGAAGCAAGCCGTGTTGATTGCTTCGGCCCAAAATGAATGACTCACATTATACTCATTCAACATTGATCTTGCCATATCAATTAAGGTTCTATTCTTCCTTTCAACTAGGCCATTTGATTGAGGTGTATACTTGGCCGAGAATTGATGCTTGATTCCAAGCTCCTCACATAGCTCATCAACTCTTGTGTTTCTAAACTCACTTCCATTGTCACTTCTTACTTTCTTGATTGTGGTCTCAAACTCATTTTGCACTCTCTTGATGAACTTCTTGAATATATCAAATACATCACTCTTGTCCACAAGAAAGAATACCCATGTGTATCTAGTGAAATCATCCACAATCACAAAACCATACTTATTGCCACCAATGCTTGTGTATGTAGTTGGCCCAAATAGATCCATGTGCAACAACTCAAATGCCTTGGAAGTACTCATAATGCTCTTCAATGGATGAGTGTTGCCTACTTGCTTTCCGGCTTGACATGCACTACATAGCTTATCTTTCTCAAATGTGACATCCTTCAAGCCTCTAACTAAGTCATGCTTCACTAACTTGTTCAATTGCTTCATGCCAACATGACCAAGTCTTCTATGCCATAACCAACCCATACTTGATTTGGTGAGCAAACATGTTGAAAGTTGAGTGTCACTAGCATTGAAATCAACCAAGTATAGATTCTCATATCTAAAACCTTTGAAGATCAAGTTAGAGCCATCAACACTAACTATCTCCACATCATCAACACTAAATATGCACTTGAAACCGAGATCACACAATTGAGCAACCGAGAGAAGATTGAAGTTCAACTTTTCAACTAAGAGCACATTAGAAATGCTATGATCATTTGAGATTGCAATCCTTCCAAGAGCCTTTACATCACCCTTGCTATTGTCACCAAATGTGATGCTATCAATGCCACTATCATTTGATTTGAGAGAGTTGAACATTCTTGAATCACCGGTCATATGTTGAGAGCACCCAATATCAAGCACCCAATGCCTTCCTCCGGCCTTGTAATTAACCTACAAAACAAATTAATGTTTCTTAGGTACCCATACTTGTTTGGGTCCTTGGAGATTAGTCACTAAGCTCTTTGGTACCCAAATGGCCTTCTTCTTTGGGCCCACAATTGGTGTACCAACAAACCTAGCATGCACACCTTTCTCACCCTTAGTAAGCACATAACAAGAATCAAAAGGAATGTAAGGTACATTAGCATTTTTCTTATTCTTGTTCACTTTATTGCAATTAATCTCTAGATGCCCCACTTGCTTGCATCTATTGCAATAACGACCATTGCCCTTCACAAAGCGAGACTTTGGAGTAGCAAAGGCCGCCTTGCCCTTCTTAGGAGTATAGCCCAATCCCTCTTTGTTAAGAGAGAACCTTTGGCTACCCAAGCATTTTAGCAAGCGGGCATCCCCACCATAGGCGTTGCCTAATGCGCGGGTGAGATCATCCACCTCTCTCTTGAGAGTCTCAACCACAAGTGATGAATCACTAGTAGTAGAGGTAGAGTTGGTTGTGGTGGATGATGATGTGCTACATGAAGCATTAGTAGGACTAACAAATAAAGAATCATCAATAATATCACATGTTAGTCCAATATCATAAGTGACAATCACTTGCTCCTCCTTAGCTTCCTTCATGAGCTTCTCCAACTTGAGGTCCTTCTCCTTGATGAGCTCAAGTAGAGAGGAGTGGGCTTCCTTAAGCCTAGTGTGAGCAACTTCAAGGTCCTCGTGGTCTTCCTTTAGACACTTACGAGAGGCCTCTAGCTCATCAAAGGATTTCCTAAGAGCTTTGAGCTCTTGTTCAATTCCTTTGCACTCCTTACTCTTTTTGAGAGCAAGAAGCTCCTCCATCAAGGCATCATTTTCATTGCACTTAGCAATGAACTCTTGTTCCAAGATTTTGTATTTCTTGGTTGTTCTCTTGTAGCCCTTGCTCATTTGATCTATTACGCCTAATAGATCATCCTTGGAGTAGTCCTCATCCTCCTCATCATCACTCCTACAATCATCACTAGCACAAGAATCATCATCACTATCATCATATTTTACCTTGGTAGGCTTGGCCATAAGGCATGTCGATGTAGTGTCGAAGATGGATAGCTTGTTGGAGAGGGCGATGTTTGCAATGGCTCGCCGAGTGATCCTCTCATCATCACTAGAGCTTGCATAATCATCACTATCGGAGTTGTCACTATCCCAAGTGACTACATAACCACCACCCTTCTTCTTCTTGTTGAAGGTGAAGCTTTTCTTTGTTTTCTTCTCATTCTCTTTATTGTTCTTCTTGAGCTTCAAGTCCCCATTATGAAGTCTCTTATCTTCATAGGGGCAATCCCCCACTATGTGATTGGGGTTATTGCAATTGTAGCAAAGGGTCTTTGCCTTTATAGTGTCTCTCCTCTTTCTTGCCCTATATCCTTTCTTCTTCATAAACCTTCCCATCTTGTGCACAAGGAGGGCCATGGTCTCATCATCGAATGGATCATCATCACTCTCCACCTTGCTCTTGCCCTTAGAGGATGAAGCCTTGAATGCAATGGGCTTCTCTTGCTTGACCTTGGTCTCCTTCTTCTCTTCTACCTCATCTTCATCATCATTGTATTGGGCATCGGTCATTATATCTCCAAGCACATTGGTTGGTTTGACCTTGTCCAATCCCTCTCTAAAGATCATTCTTCTCAAGGTGGCAAACTTCTTGGGTAAGCACATCAAGAACTTATGTGAGAAGTCCTTGTCCTCAATCTTCTCCCCAAGCCCCTTGAGATCATTGACAATGACTTGGAGCCTATAGAACATCTCCGGTATGGACTCATCATCCTTCATCTTGAAGCTTGCAAACTTATCCTTGAGCATATAGAGCTTGGCACTCTTTACCGTTGAAGTGCCCTCATATGTTTCCTCTAATCTTGTCCAAAGCTCATTTGCCTTTTCAAGATCTTTGATTTGCTCAAATACTTTATCATCAACGGCATTATAGATTGTGTAAAGTGCGCCGTGTTGCATTGTTTGTTGATGCGGTCATTGGGAGTGAGGTTTTCCTCATCAAGAATGATATATCCTTCTTTGGTCACATCCCAAACCTTCTCATGTATATTGCCTAGATATTGCTTCATCTTTCTTTTCCAATGATCAAAGGAAGAGACGCCATCAAAGAATGGAGGCTTGCCATTAACATGATTGAACATAACTTGAGCCATCTTACACCAAGGTTGTTAAGCCTTACAAACGGTGACCACGGCTTTGATACCACTTGAAAGGTCTTGATGGCTAGAGGGGGGGTGAATAGCCTATTAAAAATTTTCTACAAGGACAAGCTAAACAAGTTTATCAATAAAACAAATAGCGAGATGCGAGTTTTGCTTAGCCTACGGGGTGTTTGCAAGCCACCTAACCAATTCACAAATCTAGTAATTGCACTCAACCGCACAAGTCAAACCGAGAAGGAAACTACAACTAGCAAGCTACACAAAGAAGCTACTCTAGCAAAGCTAACTAGCTAGCAAAGATAACTAAGAAAGTAATGTGGAGTTGAGTTAGGAGGGTATCACCGAGGGGCGAAGTATTGAGCCAACCAATATGCAAATCAACCACCAAGTGCCAACTAGATGCAATCTCACAATGCAAATGCACTTGGATCACTCAATCTCACTTCGAATATGCAAAGAAGCAAGAGAGATGAGTGGGAGGGGAGTTGCTTAGCTCAAAGTGCTCACAAGTATGTCAAATGTTCGAGAGAGGGAGCCTTAAGCCGGCCAACGAGTATTTATAGACGTACCCCTTCGAATATAGCCGTTAGAAACTTAAACAGCCGAAATCGGGGTGACCGGACGCGCTGGTCCAACTGACCGGACGCGCCGATCGCCCAACGGCTAACACGTGAAACACTGACCGGACGCGCTGGTCCAAACGACCGGACACGCTGGTCGCCCAATGGCTAACTGCGAAGCAACGACCGGACGCGCTGGTCCAACTGACCGGACGCGCCGGGAACGACCGGACGCGCTGGTCCCGTGCAGGACCGGACGCGCTGGTCGCCTGAGCAGCGCTCAACGAAACAGTGACCGGACGCGCTTAAGAAGATGACCGGACGCGACAGTGCCAGCGTCCGGTTAGAGTCCAGTAAGCTCCCTGGACAACCGGACGCGTCCGATCATCAGTGACCGGACGCGCCTCGCGTCCGATCATCGAACTGAAAAACGCGCAGACACTGAACACTGACCGGACGCGTCCGGTCCTACAAGGACCGCGTCCGGTGCAGCGTCCGGTCACCTCTGTGACCTCCGTTCGCCTCCGTTTCTTTTCGGACTTCCGGCGTAGTGAAAAATAGGCATTTCAACTTGTCAAAAACGCCTGAATCCCGCGCTCGCAAGCTCGGCGGGAGGGAGAGAGAGACCCAAACCCTCTCTACCGCTTAAACTTCACCGCCATCGCAAATGTGCTAACACCACCAAGTGATCTCAACATATGTGAGTGTGTTAGCATTTTCACAATCATTTTTCGAGGCGATATTAGTTCTATCCAAATGCATATGATCATGAAATGCACATCTAGAGGCACTTAGGAGTTCAATAGCCGCATCATTCCCCTCTTTATAGTACGGCTATCTATCCTATAATGTAACCACACCCACTAGGTGTCTTGGTTACTAAAACACAACCCTTAAGCATATACCTTTGCCTTGATCACATAGGGTTGTGTCCAAATCCAAGTGTGGCCATCATGATCACCATGTCCATCTTGCCACCAACCTTGGAATGTACTAATCCTTATATGCTACATACAACTTAGGCATAGGATTAGTACTTAGGCATTGTCACTAATTACCAACACCAAACATAGGACTTTCACTCAGCCCCAGCACTGCGCCCTCCGGCGTTCTCGCCGTCACCACCGACTTCGGCCTTCACCGCGCTGCCCCAGCACTACTACGCTCTGCAGCAGGTGCAGCTGGGCTATTATGGAGCGCCCCTGGGTTTCTCCTACAGGGGCGCCCCATCCTCAACGCCGGCCTATGCTGCTATTCAGCAGCCACAGCAGCAGTCCCCCTGGACGCCGATGGCGGGCGACTCCTTTGAACAGGGGCCTCTGATCAACAACTTCAGTACCATGTCATTGACGCCACCACCGTCTTTCCGCCGAGTGGTACGTCGACTCAGGGGCTGGTTCACATATGGCTTCTAGTGCTAGTATACTCATCTCCTCCCACCCTAATGTTTCCAGTCCTTCATCTGTTATTGTCGGTAATGGGGTTGTCCTTCCCGTTACTTCTGTTGGGTCTTCCTCTTTTATCACACCACATCGGTCACTTGTTCTTTATGATGTTCTAGTCGCTCCTAACATTATTAAGAATTTGATTTCCGTTCGTCGCTTTACCACTGATAACAATTGTTCCATTGAGTTTGACCCATTTGGCCTTACTGTGAAGGATCTTCAAACACAGAGCGTGATCGCTAGGTGCAATAGTTCGGGTGATCTCTACCCGTTCTTTTCTCTGGCAGCCAGCACCACCGCCCTCACTGCCACCGCATCCTCCACCACCCTCTGCATCGTCGTCTCGGTCATCTCGGTCATGAGGCCCTGTCCACGCTTGTCCGCTCCAATGCTATCACTTGTAATAAATGCACCACTGATCACATTTGTCATGCCTGTCAGTTAGGTTGTCATGTTCGCCTACCATTCACCATGTCAAACAGTCGTGCGTCCAAACCTTTTGATTTAATTTATTGTGATTTATGGACATCTCCTGCTGTTAGTGCATCTGGATATAAATATTATCTTGTTATTCTTGATGACTACACTCATTTTGCCTGGACATTTCCCCTACGCCTCAAATCTGAGACATTCGACACTTTGTCAAACTTCTTTGCTTATGCATACACGCAGTTTGGCGCTTCCATCAAGGCCGTTCAGTGTGACAATGATCGTGAGTTCGATCACTCCTCGGCCCGCACGTTCCTCCTTACTCATGGCGCCATTCTCCGCATGTCATGCCCATACACCTCCCAGCAAAATGGTCGTGCTGAGCGCATTCTTCGCACCATTAATAATATTGTGCGCTCTCTCCTCTTTCAGGCTAGTCTACCTCCCGCTTACTGGGCTGACACCCTTCACACTGCCACATACTTGCTTAATCGTCATCCCACTAAAACTTTAGACAGCCGCACCCCTTTTTTCGTTCTCTTTGGCACTCACCCCTCCTATGCTCACCTTCGCGTTTTTGGGTGTGCTTGCTATCCCAATCTATCATCCACAGCTCCACATAAACTTTCTCCTCGCGCCACCTTGTGTGTTTTCCTTGGATATTCCATAGATCACAAAGGGTATCGTTGTCTTGATCTTCACTCCAATAGGATCATTATTTCTCGACATGTTGTATTTGATGAGTCATCTTTCCCATTCGCCAACATGTCCAGCACACCCGCTGATCCCACCACCTTGGATTTTTTGAGCGATGATTACACCTCCACTTTGCCCATTGGGCCTAGTGCTGTGCATGCAGGTACCTCAGGCACCACTCCTCCGCCGGTCGACGCCCCATCGTCACCACTGTCTGCTGGTGGTGGGGGTTCGTTGCCCCCTGCTGGTGGGCCACCACCGTCTCTGTCTTCCGGTGGGTCGGGCGCTGCTGCCCTATGGACATCTCGTCCAAGGTTGCTGCCAGCGGTGCCCCTGGCCCATCCCGTACCGCTGCCCCTGCCTCGCAGGTTGCTGCCAGCGGTACCTGGTGCACTACTTCCACCGCCCCGCAAGCCATTGTGCCCGTCACCAATGAGCATGGCATGCGTACCCGTGGTAAATCTAGCTTCATTCAGCTGGTGGACCGCCTCAACCTCAGTGCGGCGGCCCTCTCTCCACTTCCAGCAACGTTTCGGTCAGCCCTCGCTGACCCGAACTGGCGTGCCACCATGCGGTCTGAGTTCGACGCCCTCCAGGCTAATGACACCTAGACTTTGGTGCCTCGACCTCCAGGCATCAACGTTGTCACTGGAAAATGGGTTTATCGCCACAAGTTCCTCTCAGACGGCACACTTGACCGCTACAAAGCTCATTGGGTCCTGCGTGGTTTCACTCAACGTCCTGGAATTGACTATGATGAGACTTTCAGTCCGGTTGTGAAGCCTGCTACCATTCGTGTGGTCCTCAGTTTGGCTCTTTCTAGGTCATGGCCAATCCATCAGCTTGATGTCAAGAATGCATTTCTGCATGGGACACTGACAGAGACAATATACTGTGCTCAGCCTTCTAGTTTTGTTGACTAATCTCGACCTGAGTATGTCTGCCGCCTGAACCGCTCACTGTATGGCCTGAAGTAGGCTCCTCGTGCCTGGCGAAGTCGCTTCGCCTCTCATCTCACTTCACTTGGGTTTGTTGAGGCCAAGTCTGACACTTTGCTATTCATTTATTGTCGGGGCACTGAGATGGCTTTCTTACTGCTCTATGTTGATGACATTGTGCTCACAGCTTTGTCGCAGAGTTTTCTTCACCAGATCATTTCAGCTCTTCGTCAGGAATTCTCTATGACAGACATGAGTCCTCTTCATCACTTTTTGGGCATCACTATTGAGCATCGTGTTGATGGTCTTTTTCTTTCTCAGCGTCAGTACCTACTGGATATCCTGGACCAGGCGGGCATGTGTGACTGCAAGCCTTGCAGCACCCCCGTGGACACTCATTCCAAGCTGTCTGTTGATGGTACGTCGGTGTCTGATCCTACCCACTACCGCAACATTGCTGGTGCCTTGCAGTACCTCACCTTTACTCGTCCAGATATTGCCTACGTTGTTCAGCAAATTTGCTTGTATATGCACAACCCCAGAGATCCTCACCTTGCTGCTATGAAGCGGATCCTGCGGTACCTACAGGGCAGCCAAGATCTCGGCCTTCATCTCTACCGAAGTGCGCCGATGGATCTCACAGTTTACTCAGATGCTGATTGGGTTGGATGCCCGGATACTCACCGATCTACCTCCGGTTATGCTGTCTTCCTATGGGACAATCTTATCTCCTGGTCCTCCAAACGCCAAGCGACATTATCCCGTTCGAGTGCTGAAGCCGAGTATCGCGCCGTGGCCAATGGCACTGCTGAAGCTTGTTGGCTTCATCAGCTTCTAGGTGAACTTCGTTGCCCCCTGCGCCGTGCCACCATTGTTTATTGTGACAACATCAGTGCAATATACCTCTCTACCAACCCAGTTCAGCACCAGCGTACAAATCATGTGGAGATTGACCTACACTTCGTTCGTGAACGTGTTGCCCTTAGAGAAGCTCGTGTTCTACATGTTCCTACAACATCCCAATATGCTGACATCTTCACCAAAGGTCTTCCGACATATGTGTTTACAGAGTTTAGGTCCAGTCTTAACGTTCGCGGTGCTCCCAGTTCAGACTGTGGGGGAGTGTTAGAGAGTATTGTTAGAGAGTAACTCTCGGTATGAGGCTTGCTATACTTAGCTCCCTCATGGCCTATATATAAACACTACCTATCACTGTTCAATGCATTGAGTATTCTCTCCCATTCATCCTCTTTCATACATTACCATCCTCAAGCAGACTTGCACGGAGAGTCCGAGGTATCTGGTGGTGATGGCATCGCCAGACCTCCAGCGTCAAGATGTCAACGGGGAATTCCCCATCGGGGAATGCCTTCCCATCCCCGTCCCCGTCAACACTCTCGGGGGCAATTTTCTTCCCATCCCCGTGGGGATCCCCGTCCCCGCGACAAAAGCAGAGAGAACAAAGCGAATGCGGTGTTCAGTCATAGACATCAGTTGGAGAAGCAAAGATTTCTCTCATTACCATGCGGATTTCTACGAAACGTTGGTTGTTCTCATCCCACAAAATCCAAAGAACGAGAAATATAAACATTTATTATATGTCAAAATAAAAAGAACAAGAAGCACTAGTAGTTCTGTTCTTACAAATCCAAATAAAATACATAGTACAAAGAAAGGAATCGGTATATAGTGCTTAGTATCTTGACCACGTACATCTTCCGCCCACTCCCTGTATCTTTTGGCTCTGGTGAATAGTGCGGGGCCATGGGGAGATTTGGGATTTGGGAAGCAATAGACCTGTAGATGGCTTGCGACCTGGCGGCCAGGGAGACTGCGTCCGTAGTCTGTGACTCCGAGAGCGGATGCAGGAGGGAGTACGTGCGCGCAGATACGAGCGACGAGCAGGACCACTGATTGCGATAGAGCGGGAACGAGGTAGGCGCCTCGGGTGCTTGGGGTTCAGGTGGCGGTGGGAGCAAGAAGGGATTGAGGATGGAGAGCAGACAGGGTTGGTTGGGTGTTAGGGTTTGCTACTTTTATACGTGGACAGATGGGCTGGTGGTGTAACCGGCCGTGGATGGTGGGCTGTTTGGTGTGGGCAGTGGACCTGTGTATTGGCATTCGACACATGTCGACTCGTGGCCCTTACCAGCCTTACAGGGAACGGGGAAACGGGGATGGGGAACAACATACCATCCCCGCCTCCATGAGACCCGACGGGGAATGAATTACCCCCATTTTCATCCTCGTGGGGACAAAATTCCTCCCATCCCCGTCCCCTAATAGGGGAATTCCCCGCAGGGAATCGGAGATCGGGTCCCCGTTGACATCTTGACTCCAGCGCCACCTCAGTGCACTCCTGGAAAGCAAGGTTGGAGGGGACAATTTGTTTAACAATATTTACTCTTTCTTTATATTTATCACCCAAAATTGTTACCTATGCTCATTTGAATATTTTCATTCGATAACAAGTATGACAACATATATATTCTTATTACCATAAATCAACAATATTACATATCTTATATATGTGTTGTTTTTTTTTCATTGTTTAACTTGCAATGCAATCCAAATTACTCTGATCGTCGTGACCTGAGGTGCTGCTTTGCTTTCTTTAAAAGCACGGTTTACCTCCTAAAAAAACCTGACGTGTTGCAGCCTAGGGGGGCAGAGATGGATATTAATTGTATTTTTTCTGAGAAAAAAGTCTGTCTGACCTCCTTCAATAAAAGTTTTTGCAAAAAAAAAACTATTATGAAAATTTGATTTACCTCCCTTAATTAAAAAAATCCGATTTTTGAGACTACTCTATCTTTTGAAACTATCTGATTTACCTCCTTAAGCGGTTTTTATTGACGTGACACCACATCATCCGTCCTATATGGCACCAAGTTAGGCTCAGGGGAGATAAATTGTTGCACTTCTACAATAGTTCAGGTAACTTGTGTTCATAGTAAGGGATGACTTGGTACATCTTATGAGCTACTTATGGCGAAAAAACTGAAATTAGAAGCCAAATGATGTGGTGCAACTTTTGTTTATATAGCCCCTATTCGTAACTTTTTCTAGCCACGCTTCTCCTCGTAGTCACCGATTTTGCTCTATTTGTGCAGCTTCTCAAGAAAAGTAGAAAACGCTTCGCTCCGTAACTGTACCAATTAGGACCTAAAGAGGAACAAGTATGATGTGGTTACATCATTATATGACGACATTAAAGTTCTTAGTGCGTGCCATCGACGTAAACTAATTATAACAAATACGAGAGCATGCCCTAGCAAATAAAGCAAAATAAAGTCCATATAGAAGAATAAAATAGTTTCAGTTTAGGCACCATAAAATAGAGCATGATTTCATAAAAAACTATGAAACCGGGTTTCATAATTTTTAAGCTAAAATAGATTTTCTAAAACTAAATCAGATTTTATTAGGATATTTAATTGTATAATTTTGTAGGAAAATATATTTACCCTCTAACTATCAAATCATATAAGTCCAATTACCTAAACTATCAAATCAAATAAGTCCAATTAACATCTTTGGTGGCTGACATGGTGTGATGTCTGACAAAACCGCTCAAGGTATATAAATAAAAACAAAGTTACCAAAAATGGAAATTTATTCCATACCCAAAGTAGTAGGAAACACATGTGTAAAGTCCCCTCGTGGGTCAAAATGGCAATGAGTAAATCCCCATCGGGTATGGACTCCCCAAACCCATCCCCGTGACAACAATATGACACCATGGGTATCCCCATATACGGTCACGGGTAGGGGAATTTCCCCAGACCCATACCCGGCCGGGTAAATTAGACCCGGCGGGTCACCTATACCCGCCAAACATCAGCAATTCACAAGCACAGAAGCACCAGTCATGTAGTAGCAATTCACAAGCATCAGTCACATAGCCACCTCACCATACCTGGCAAATAGTAACATAATAATTTCTACTGCAACCACTAGTCACGTAGCACCATAATAGTTCATGATCCATACACATTACGTAGTAGAGAGTAGTACTTTGCTAGCACCTAGCAGTAGTCGCTAGCACTTAAGAGTTAAGACATTACAATTTGCAAGTTCTAGAAGACCGATAATACATCACAGAAGTCATTCGGTCATACATAGCCAAAAGGGGTACATAAATAAATCTCCAAGTTCATAGCAATCAACATATATAGCCAAAAGCCCAAAAGTGATGATTTGCTTCACTTAGAGGTGGAGGTAGCTTGCTTTGCTCAAAGTTCAAGTTCCTGTATGGCAAGCAGTACAAGAGCAATTTACAATGTCAGTACGTATTTAAAATAACAGAATAAGAGCACAATTGCATTACACTAGTTTAATTTGAATATGTGCACTAACCTGGAGGCGAGCTGCTGGTTAGTGAGGAGCGATGCGAAGCTGCAAAAGTGCATAGAGAAAGCGTATAAAAAGAAAAGGTCCAAAAGCAAGATTGTCACCGTCCGTCGTTGGAGCTGCCGTGCACGTGCTCAGTCGCTGGCATTGCGTCCAGCAGATGCGGCGTATTTTAGTGCTGGCGAATCGGCGATGGCGAGGTGTGCGTGGGGACCGAGTGCGACGTATTTTAGTGCTGGGAGATGAGTGTGGCGACTGGCTGCTGGTGGTGGCTGGCGTGGGAAGTGGGATTTGGATGGGGAGGGGCGGGGAGGCCGGGGACTGGGGAGCGTTAAATACTTAGGGTTTTAGTGTATGGGCTGCTGGTGGACTGGTGCCTGGTGGGCTTCTTTAGTTTTGGGCCGGGTATTTTTTACCCATGGATAAACGGGTATGGGGACTACCCAATGAGTGAAGGGTTTGCTCCGTTTATGAACCCATTGGTACTGATTTTACTCTAAGTTGGTACCCTAATGGAGTAAATACTGTCGGGTCGCGGGTCCCCATTGACATTTTGACTCGTGGGCTTGGGCCTTTTCGTGCAGGCGCATTCCACGGCCAGACGTGGCAGAACGGGCGTATCCACGTAACCCTCCTCTACGCCACGGGTGACGGGTGGCGCCTCCGTTCCAAGGCCCCCAAACCGAGCGGCCGCCGCCGCCCTCCCTTTCGTCTCTGACTTTTTCTCCAAGCTCATCTCCCCTCCCCCGATCTCGGGAGCGACCGAAGCATGTCCTGGCGGTGGGCTCTCGCGCGCCGCGTCGCCGCGCTGGCCGCGACCGGCGGCGGCGGCGGTGCCCAGGCGCAGAGGCTCCTGCCCACCTCGTCGGCCGCCGCCGGCACTGGCCTCCTGGGGCGGCACCACATGCCCCTCGCCTCCCAGATTCGGAGCAAGGTCCACTCCTCCGTTCCCCTCCCGTCCTTACCCTCTGCCGCCGGTGCTGCTGGCGCTGGGTGGCTGGCAGCTCGGCCGCCAGCCACCGCCCGCGATGTGTTTGCGTTTTTGCCGCGCCCCGGTAGAAACAGTGCGGGGTCGCATTCGCGCGAGTTTGCCTGTTTAATACGCTGCCTAGTCCCGTTAATCACAAGGAATATCGACCGGTCCTTCATATGTGGCCATACTGTTTGTGGTATGGCAAAAGTCTGGCTTTTCCGTTGTGCTGACACAGGCTCTGTACGTTTTGTATCGTTTAGTAGGTGGTTGGTTGCAGAGGAGCTGCTCTCGTCAGCTCCAGATGGTTGCATGATGCCCAATACCAGGTTCGCCAGGATGGGGCTTCAAGAGCTCAGGTAGTTGAGGCCTCACCTCTGTAATCATTTGTTTTGTGCTGCTCATTAAGCGTGAAATGATCACTTTGTGCTTTTTTCTTTCTTTCGATAAAAGGCTTAGGGTAGGGCATAATTAACAAATAAAGTATGAAATGATGGTCGACTTGTATAAATGCACAACGTAAGTCATTGGGCGTCACATTATTCAGTTGACTGCGGCTTGTTACTATTACATCTCTTGTTTGTAGCACAGTGGGTATCCTTTTTCTAATGCACTGTCACTCGATGGCTTCTCATCTTGAGCCTATCTTGGATACTACCTCCGCACATTAGTTATCGTATGAGCTAGCTTCTATAAAGATGATAGTCCCAATATGATTCCTTTTCATAGATATGCTGTTAGTCCATCTCCAGATCAACAAAAAGGATAAAATGTCTGTCAGTTGTTAATTCATAAAAAATCATGTAATGCAGCCAGGTACATAGGATACTGTTACCGGTTTGACTAAGCTAATACGGCAAACAACACATTATGCTCTATAGATCATTTGAAACTTGTACAGGACAAATTGGTTTTCTTTTCATCATGTAGACTGTTTTATTTGATGTTCCCAGGGAACAAGTCTCTTGCCTTTTCAAGTACTCCCTGCATTCCAAATTATAAGACGTTTTGGCTTTTCTAGATACGTAGCTTTTGCTATGCACAACAAAAGTAATGTATCTAGAAAAGCCAAAACGTCTTATAATTTGGAACGAGGGAGTAGTTGGCAATTTACCATCATGTTGTATGGACTTGAAAGAAAGTTTCATTCATATTGCAACAATAAGGTTTTGATGTTGTTTTGACATGAATCAAATATTATCTTATCTTATCTTAATCTGCTCTGAATTTATCCTCAGCTTTTTATTTGGTTTGAAATGTGAAAGCTAATGAAGGACAATATAATGTATTTGTTATTTTCTTGACTGTAATATAGTCTGAAGAGTCTAATTTTCTCGTGTTCTCAGGAACAGCAAGATCCATTTGAATTAGTCGCCGATGAGCTATCACTTCTTGCAAATAGGTTACGATCCATGGTGGCTGCTGAGGTCAGTAAGCTGTTGATTCTGTTCACCAAAACCCATCTAGTCATCTGTGTAGTACTCCTGTGGACTACTGGTAGCAAAGATCATTTGATGCTTCGTTGATCTAGTGATGGCCAAAATTTTCATTCTCAGAACCCTAAATTGCTTCAAAGTTGCATTTGCAGGTCCCCAAACTGGCATCAGCAGCCGAATACTTCTTCAAGGTGGGAGCAGAGGGAAAAAGATTCCGGCCTACGGTAACTCCTCAATTTCTGGATCATTTTTTTTTTGAACAAATGACTACATTATCATTTTATTCTTGGTTGTTGCCTACTCTCTTCTTGATCTTTCGTGTCTCTAATGCTCTAATTTGTCTTTGCAGGTTTTGTTGCTCATGGCATCAGCTCTGAAATTCCCTTTGTCAGAATCAACAGAAGGCGGAGTTCTCAGTATATTGGCAGATAAACTCCGCACACGGCAGCAGAACATTGCAGAGATAACTGAAATGATTCATGTTAGTATTGTGGCTGTGCTTCAGAGCCACATATTGCTATTCTGTTCTTTTCCTCAATCTGTTATCTTCTGTAGGTCGCAAGCCTTCTGCATGATGATGTTCTTGATGATGCTGATACTAGGCGTGGCGTCAGTTCATTGAATCTCATCATGGGGAACAAGGTATTCACACATGCAGTATACTAAGCGTATCGCTCGCATGCATTGAGACTAGTTACTTGGATAGTTGGAAGTCCCAAACTATGAAAAGTTTTAGCTTCCAGTGAACTGGTATGCATTGGTGCTCTAGTAGGCAAATAAACGCTTCTTCATTTGATCCCAGGTTAATATGAAGTTAGGATATTTGGAAATCAAAATCTTTTTGTAAGCATTAAATTAGCTGGCGCTCTCATCTTAAAGTTACAGAAGCACCATTTTGTGTTAAGGGACAGCAGTGTTAAGATATTTGTTCTCAAAACTGTTTTCTTTGTGGTTTTCTGTTTCTAAACTGGAGAGTTTTGTACAATTGAGATTGTTTGACATCAGTATTCATCGAATATTCTGTCTGCAGCTTTCTGTGCTGGCTGGTGACTTCCTCCTGTCTAGAGCATGTGTGGCACTTGCAGCACTTGGGAACACGGAGGTAAATTGATGTGTCTTATTCATTTGTTTTTAGCAATCTTCAAGAATAGGCAATATGCTTAGTTTATTTTATCTTCAGAAGGGAATTACAGTTGTTATATGCTGTATCAGTTGCTTCTTTGGATGCCATTTGACTCAATTCATATGTCTGGATCTCATTCATGCACTTGTTCTGATCTTAAATTCTATTTCCTTGCTATTCTTCAGTAGCATAACCTTATCTTGTTCTGTAATTCTAGATCTGTCCTTGTGGAGTTGTGGTTACAGTACCCACATGCTCTTATCTTGCAAGTTGTCTATAGCACCACCAACTGGTTACTACCTTGTTTGTGCAGGTGGTTTCTCTAATGGCAACTGCTGTAGAACATCTAGTTACTGGTGAAACTATGCAGATCTCTACAAGCAGAGAGCAACGACGAAGGTTTAATATGTTCTCTCTATCATGGTTTTAGTTGCTTAGTCAGATCTAAAATTTATACAAAGAGTTGCAGTGTGAAATTCTTGCACATAATTTTTACTTTTGTTTTACTTTCATTGATGTCTTTTATTAGCAAGTTCTGATATGGATTCTTCCTGCAGCATGGAGTACTACCTGCAAAAGACATACTACAAAACGGCATCATTGATATCAAATAGTTGCAAGGCTGTTGCTATTCTTGCAGGGCACACAGCTGAGGTCTCCATGCTTGCATACGAATATGGTCGAAACCTGGTTTGTAAAACATGTTTCCCATTCTTTTTCTTGAATCCATTTCCTTACAAGCTAATTCTGTAAACTTGGCTACAGCTTAGCTAACTTGGTACCATGCAGGGTCTAGCCTTCCAGTTAATTGATGATGTTCTTGATTTCACCGGCACCTCTGCATCCCTTGGGAAGGGTTCATTGTCTGATATTCGCCATGTGAGAATAACAACCCAAGTTTTTTCATTCTATTTACTTTGCAATGACTAAAGGTGTAATCATGTCTATCATCTGAAATATGCATTTATCTTTCTTGAAGTCAATATGTTGTCATAATAGTTTTGACAGACTTCATTAGGAACTTACAGGAGATCTATAAATCTTTTTATTCCTTGTATTAAATTTTTTTTCCTTGGTTAATATGCATATATTACGTTCTGTCTAGCACAAACTGTTTTAATGCATGTTTGCTGTCATCTTGGAGATGCCACTCTCATGATAGTTCTCACGAGAAACAATTTTTTGGTGACTGGATTTTTGTTGACGTGTCGGCTTCACATATCAGTTAGGTGGAGAAAAGATTATTGTTGTCTAGATAAGTAGAATATGACTAGCTTTGTGGTAAGCTTACTGAAATTAGATGTGAGATATGGTTAGGCTAGAGCTTTTATATCAACACAAAAATCAAAGTTTCTGTTTGATGGCATTATATTTATTATATCATGGCATTCACTATGCAGGGAATCATCACTGCCCCGATGCTATATGCGATAGAGGAATTCCCGCAACTACAAGAAGTTGTTGACCGGGGTTTCGATAATCCTGCAAACATTGAAATTGTGAGTAGTTATTTTAGATTGTGAGCAGGTTTCATTTTTTCATTCTTTATTTACCTATAACTTAAAGACACATTAGGGAATAGTTTTCTCTCAAAAAAAATATATAATGCAAATGTTTCTAGTGAAGGACAGTGACTTACACAGTGCAACAGGACATGTTTAACAAAGAGAACTTTATTTATATGGTTTACTTACAAAGTTCAATAAGGTGCTAGGCGCTGACCCATAGCCTAGCGCCTAGGCTAGCCTAGGCGTTTTTCTAGGTGTTTTGCCAATTTAGCACACAATATATATATATATATATATATATATATATATATATATATATATATATATATATATATATATATATATATATATATATATATATATATATATATATATATATATATATATATATATATATATAGCAGAAATGCTGAATAAATTAGTTTGAGGTGCAGGCTATGTTGTGGACATCCTACATTCAGATTTCAGAGTTCAGTACTTCAGTATGCAATAGCCTATCCATACATTCAGAGTTCTGAACATTCAGGCAATACATATATGTAGCAAATCAGCTAAAACATTCAGTCACACATCCTACATTCAGGCATTCAGAGAAGGCATTCAGAGTAACATTCAGGCATTCATGCATTCAGAGTAGGCATTGAGAGCAAATAACAATTAACAAGTGACAGCAATATTACCAAATGACAGCAGGCATTCAGAGTAAACATACTAGCTAACAATCTAACATTCAGAGTAGGCATACATTCAGATTCAGAGGACAGATCAGCCTCTATCATTCAGATCAGGCATACATGATACATTCAGATTCATTCAGAGGACAGAGGAGGTAGTGAGCAGAGTAGACAGGAGCAGCCGAGCAGGGGAAGGCAAGGTACCTGCAGCCGAGCAGGGGAGGGCAGGGGAGGGGAGCGGCCGGTTGGTGCAGTCGTGCAGGCGGCCAGCCACCCGGCGGGGAGGGGAGCGGACGGCTGGAGCAGCAGACCGGTGGGGACGGGAAGCGGCCGGCGGGAGCTCGAGCAGCAGACCGGCGGGGATGAGCGCGACTGGCGGGAGGCGGAGGGGAGGAGTGCCACCGGCGGGAGGCGGCGGGGAGGAGCGCGACCGGCAGAGAGGAGCTGTGGGCGCGACGGCTTCTTTTCCCTCTTATACTCTGCCGCCCGATTCCATCTGCGCACGCTCCTCGCTTTCTTTTCCGCGCCTGATGCCAGTTTCGCGTGCGCACTCCCCGGGGGCGAAATTTCTGCGCTGCTCGCCCGCGCCATCCGCCTCCGCGCCGCCCAGTCGTTCTGAGGCGCCGCCTTACTCAGCCTAGGCGCTGCGCCCGCCTAGGAGTCCGCCTACCCCCATAGGCCAGGCGGAACCCCGTCGCCCAGGGATTAGGCGCGCCTCGGCGCTTGCCTTACGTCGCCTTTTTGAACTTTGTTTACTTATTAGGCATGCTAAGGAATTTTGATATCTAGTGGCACAAGGCTACAACTTTTTGGACGGACGTGAATAGTTTAGCTGGATATTGAGGAACACTGTAGATCATTTACTTAAGCTCTGGCAGTTATATCCAAATTTTATTTGTTCTCATAGCCAGCTAATTGCATGTTGAGCATTTAATCGCTGGGTTTAGCATCAAGTCCTTGCACACTTGAAAGTGCATGTTTTCTGTAACAGCATTAGAAAAAACAGCAGGACAGGACCATAAACTTAATGGACTACTTTCTTCTTTAAATCGCAGGCCCTTGACTATCTCCGGAAGAGCCGTGGGATTGAAAGGACAAAGGAGCTTGCACGAGAGCACGCTGATCGTGCAGTCAAGGCTATAGAATCCCTCCCAGATAGCGACGACGAGGATGTTCTAACTTCAAGGCGTGCTCTTATTGATATCACAGAGAGAGTCATCACAAGGACAAAATAGCAAGGCGTTTGGCGTTCACAAGGTGAATAGAAAGCTGAACCTTGCCTCAAGGCCTAGTGTTCCACTTGGAAAATTTTGTATACTTCGGTTCATTGCATTCTTTTCACAGCCCAAACCCCAAGTTTTGTGTAACATTGCTGAAATTTAGGATTAAGAAATGGCCCTGCATTTCTGGGAGCTCTAGTGGTTTTGGCTGCATGTATGTGGCAACAAAATATATATGTCACGGATTGCAATGATCACCAGATATTGTGTAGCCATATAAGTGTGGGTGCATTGTACCCAATATACGAGAAGAAACGATTGTTGACTCCTGTCAAGACTCAATATAGTACCATATAGTATCTGTTAACCATTCCCCTCTTCAAATTTTGGTGGTTGTTTCTCATGAAATTATGTGTTGTCAAATGTTCGTTCCGTGGGCTGAATTCTGTAGCCACATTTTGACACCTTGTCTTCTTTTATGATCGATATATAATGTGCAAACTGAAGAGTCACATTTTTGACATCTTGCCTGCTTATGAATTATGATCTATGCAAACTGAAATCAGAAATGTATTCAATCTTCCATAATGAATGAAGCGTTACAAAATGTTGGTCCTGGTCACTAGGTGCCTATATATACCACAGTAGAATGTTTGCATAATTACATAGGCACGCCATGAATTGACGGATCATTTTATCCTGATCGTCCGGTTAACGGGCCTGGCTCCAGAATCTCTCTTTGGCCCATGCAATCGCCTCATCCACCGCAGCGGCGCCGACGCTGTCGATGTCGTCGCCGTCGTCCATCAGCAGCGGCGCACGCTCCCTCACCTCCATCACCACATCCTCCAGCCGCCGCGGCGTCCTCGCCAGCGGGTTGGTGAAGAGCGACGACGACGTGGCTGACGGCGGCGAGTAGTAGTACCCATAGTCGGCGCCGGAGTAGTCGGTGATGGTGGCCTCGGCGGCCGGTGACCGCGCCCCGCGTGCGGCCTGCCGGAAGCTCGGCGCGTTACTGCTGGTCTCCGGGTTCGACGTGAAGCAACAGAAGCTGCTGCCCCCGCGGTGGTTCCGGTGGTGGCGTGTTGCCGCGGCCGACCCACCGCCGCCGGCTCTGCTGTGGTTCGACCTGCTACCGGCGGCCTTGTTGGTGTCGCCGCCGTAGTAGTAGCGAGCTGCCGGGTACGCGGCCGTCGAGCACGTGAAGCTGCTCTGGTACTCACCTCTCGTCGACGTCGATGACGGCGGCGACGAGTCGTACCGCCGCGAAGGGATCGTCACCGGCCTGCCAAGAACGGCACGATCATCTTAATTAGCGCTAATGATGATGATGATCCCGATGCATACATTGCTGGATTAGTCATTTTGTGATTTGTGACGCACGACGCATTTTTCCCGTGCTTCGATCGTCCAGCTTTTGGCACGCACGACTGTCAATGAGCTCTGTCCTACCTGAGCCTAGATGTGAACGAGGAGAGCGTGGCGTCGACGCGGCTGCCGCCGGTGGCCACCGGCCGGCAGAAGCCGGCGGAGGGGAACTCGTCGGAGCTGACCGCCGACGATGACTTGGACTTGGACCTGGACCTGGACCTCATGTGCCGACGGGCGCCGAAGATGTCGTCAAAGAAGCCCTGCTCCGTGGGCACGGCCGCCGCGCGCCCGTCGGGGTACGGCCGGCGACAGAAGGCTTCGGCGCCGCCGTAGCTCGCGTACTGGTGGCCCGTCGGGGAGTGGTAGTCGACCGCCTCGCCGCCGAAGCTGCGGAGGAGCACGGTGCGCGGCGGCCCGCCGTACACGTCCCGGAAGTCGTCGGGGGCCAGGCTCTGGTGGCCGGCGCCGGCGGCGTGCTGGTCCGACGACCGCTGCCGCGGCAGCACTGAGCCCATCGTGCATCTCCACGACTCGTCCATCCTCGATCTATCTGGCTTATCTGCGAGAGAGAGCTTTGTGTGTGAGAATGGAGGTGGTGATCTTTATGCAAAGGCGATCGTTGGAGCTATATAGGCCAACGAGCAGGAAAGCTTGGTGCTTTTGTTTCGTCGGATGCATGTGTGTGTATATATACTAGTAGCTCACTCTGCATGTATCACTGTTTGTTTGCAGGTACAGAAACGGTACGAACAAGTACTGTTAACATCATTTCAAATTGCACATGTTGATCCATCCCCAACTAATTCCTGCTGTAGGGATTAAGCTGAACTGTTTCTGAAACTGGTGTTTTATTTTGCCTCTGGTGAAGTATTTCTTCCCAATAGTTTATACCATACCATACATAAACATGCATGGTTAAATGTAGCCAGTCAAACTTTGAAAGCCTGCATGATGAAGTACTCAAATGGCCACAATCATGTGTAACAGCTTGCTAATCCTATCACATGCATGAAGAAGCTGCTGATTCATATATATACCACCATGCATTGACGCATGCATACTGAAGGCTGCTTTAAATTAAGTTGTTACACCATTGTGTGGCTACCAGGAGGTAAATAAATTAACTGGTTTTGTTTTATGTTGCTTTGCTGTTGATGTAGTTTGGGATAAGATAGTTAGATGAATAATGATGTGTGCAACAGGTGAGTAGCCAATGGATGATTGATTGGCATTACCTTTTGGAGGGGAGGGAGGCATGTGATATGGGATGATTGTGTTCTGCTACCCTCTTTGTAGACAGAGCATCATGGTGGTTGATCCATGGCCTCATTCTTCCAATCTCCTCACTCTTCATTCTCATGTTTTTTTTAAAAAAAAATGCATTCCCTGTTCCACTTCACACTGCTACTCCTTTTTGTTTTTTTATTTTGGTGTTTTTGCTTTTTTAGCACTCAACTATGTTATCACTACGATTATAATTTAAATGGGCTATCAAATAATTACCCATCTGAAAGCTTAACAGTCTAGGACCATCCAGTGTTCATGGAAAAGGCTAACCAGGCAGAGCCAGATCAAAGTGGCTAATCACTCTAGCATCACGCAAACCTTTTCCTTTTTGGATCAAATTAACACTAAGCACATAGTCTGTCTGCCTCAAGTTTAAACAACACTAGCAACTTGAGGCACTACAACTCAGGAGCAGCTCACGATTAGGCTGCAAATCATGTGGAGTGTGCTTAAAGCTGTAGCTTAGGGTACTAAAAGTGAGCTACAACTTGTGACTGCAGATGCCACTATACATCGTGCATCTTTAACAACTCCAGCAAAATCTTGGCCAGAATCACATGGATGTTTATTTAATTTACTGCCCTGAGAAGCAATCCCAGATCCAAATCCAACTGCGCCTCCCTGCTGTATGTATGATCTGTGGAAATCATGCTATATCTCCATGAATCCATAGCAGCTCAGCATGTAGCTAAAAACTATCTGCACATCAGAAAATATGCAAAGCTGACATGCAGGTGTGTCAGCTTATTTCTGGCATAAAAAACCGAGATCCTTCCTTCTCAAAAGAACATCTTTTTTTTTTTTTGCTGCAGCCTGCTGGACCCCATTGTGTTCTTCCTATGATCAGTCAGTCAGTCACGAATTCAGAGCATGCAGATCAGGTATGTCTGCCCATTCATTGCCCATCATGAATCCCAGTCAAATGTCGAGCTTGACTCCATGCGCATGCATGCACTTTTCATTCACGGACAAATGACATTTCAGAGTGAAAAATTGAGGCTTCAGACTAGATCAAGTGTGTTAGTAGTTTGTTTGGGTAATCGATTAGTCTTGGCGGCTATAAAGTATAAATACGTAGCCGCATCATCTGTTATAATTAATCAAGCAAGAAGAACTTGCCCTGAGATTCGTGCTCAAGCATGCTCTGTCAGAACTCAGAGAGCATTGCCATACCTGTAACTGTAAGGCTCTCAACATCTAATAACAATGAATAAACAAGCTCAGTTAACGACGACTTAAGATACTGATCTGGTAAAAATGTGGTGATCCTTTCAGATTCAGGTAGGCTGCAGCAAGAACAGTGGCGGCTCAGCTCTCTGCCAGCAGCCCAGCAGGCAGCTTCTTGCAGTTGCAGGGGAGCAGACACAGACAGACAGGCTCAAGGGCGGGAATGATTCGGTGTCCCACAAGGCGCGAGCAGGCCAGGCAACGATCGGAGCGAGGGGGGCCGGCGGTGATGCGCATGATTCGCCGGTGTCCCCCTCACCGGCGGCAAAAGCTCGCGGCGCCAACATTTGTGCGAGCAAAGGAGGAGCAGCGCCGCAGCAGGCTGGGGCTTTTGTTCTCAAGCTAATTTTCTGAAAAGAAGCGTAAAGAAGGCGAGCAGGAGAGCAATCTACGCAAAGCGCCATGATAACCACTGCAATTTGTGGGGGCGTCAGTCATGGAGCTAACTAGTGGAGGTGCTGCAACGTAACTAAAAGACGAAATCTTTCACTTGAAATTTAGACGAAATCTTTCACTTTTAAAAAAAAACAAGATGTGCATTTATGACTCATCTGTATGATTTTTTTTATAAAAAAAAGATAAAAGAGGGGAAAGGGAAGAACATTTAGGTGTGCATCTTCAGGTGAGAGACTGAATATGCCTGCAGAGCGGATTGAAATCTAACTTTGTAGATTGTTAATGATCCTTGGAGAACATGTCGAGCAAATCAGCATACCTGTTACGCAGCTTTGAGAGACAAGCTCATGATGATGCACCACAAACTAGCAACATGCATTAGTGGCAGAGGAATAGAACACCATGGCCCTTTTTAAGCTTCTGATACCTCCATCGCAAGCATGCATGTGGACCACACACCAGTAATGTTCAGAGCAGAGGGGTAACCAACAGACGAGACGAGACCAAACAGTGCCTGCAAATTGCAAAGCTTTCCAGGCTTTAAAACAAGCAAGAGCTCAGCTTTACACACATGTATGTACATGAGACCAAATTACACCTTTCTCCTTTTTCACTTTTATGTATATATACTATATACACAATCATCATAAAAGAATACTAATAGGCGGCTCTGACAGCCCAAATGGTAGAGGCTCATCCTGAAGTTGGTGCTGGCAGTAATTGAGGAATTGATGCAAGACAATGCAAGGATACGAAGCTATATGGACTGCTCATGTTAACCTCACCTTTACCGTCCAATCCTGTGTACAGTATGCTCATGTGCTCTGACGCAGTTTTGTGAGATTAGTTTAGTCAATTTGGTTCCTAAATTGACACTAGAAAGAAAGTGAGGTCGTCCCGCCATCGTCGTCCATAGATATGACAGCAGGAAGGGAAAGATCCAAAACGCAGCTTTTGCCTTTATATATATTAGGGCTTTCTGTGCAAGATGCCTTCGTGCACTTCGTAGCTTTATCTTCTTTAATGGTGTATGTGCAAAGGTTTTTTTTTTCGAAAACGTGCAATGCACGCATTAAGGGAAGTTAGATAGAAGGTATACATCCCGGAGTGGCCTGACGGCGATGTGCCATAGGCCAACAGCGAGCAGAACACTAACAGAAGGCACCGGCTCGGACGATGGAGCTTAGAGCTTTGTACCAGGTGACGATACTATTTTGCGACAAAGGTGGCATAAGCACACTAAGCGGCAGCCGCGAACAGCGGCGCCAGACTCCGGAAGCCAGACGCAATCCAGGTGTCGCCCTCATCGCGGATGAGAGCAAGGAGATGCGCCGGCGTCCTGCTGTTGCCGTCAAAAGTCCTCGTGTTGCGCTTCTTCCAGACCTCCCACTAGACGAGCAGCACGAGTGAGTCGAAGCTGCGCCTGAAGGCGTTGGGAACCAGCGTCCGCGCCTGTAACCACCAGTCCACCAGGGAGGAGTTGTTGCTCGGGCAAAGGTGCTGAAAACCGACGTGGGCAAGCAGGCGGTGCCAGACCTCGCGTGTGTAAACGCACGAGGCCAGAAGGTGGTCGGAGGACTCATCATCCTAGTTGCACAGAGCACAGTCGGTGTCTGGCTGGAGCCCATGGCGCATCCAGCGCTCCGCCGTCCAGAGGCGGCCATGCAAGAGCCAGAAGAAGAATTTCACCTTCGGCGGGGCGGACGTTCGTAGGTGCAAAGGTGAGGCAGAGTTGTAAGTGCTCATGTGAACTTTGTAAAGTTCATGCATCGGCAAGAGGAAATATGCGTGAACTTTAGTAGCTAGCAGTAGGCTATGTTGAAAACCATGGAATGGAACCATGCATGCGGTGATCTCATGCGACGACACTAAGACACATTTCACAGAGATTTGAATTCTCAAAGAAATGTTTTCCAGCGTCTTGTCAGCAGCCGTGGAACAGCCGGAACTTGTTCATGTCGTGTAACTTTGAGATTTTCCTATCTACTTAATGAAATACATGCTACGTCTGATCTAGAAAAAAAAAGAAATGTTTTCCAAGAGAAACTAATTTTGATTCTTCTGTGAAACTGGTTTTTCTAGGAGATCATGAAAAGGGACTACCCTAAGGTACGCCACTACATGCAACACATGGGGTCTTCTGTGACGATTGGAAATTGATATTAATAGAGTTATTTTTATCATAATACCTAATCTATAATGGTAATGATAGGATGCCATGCCGGTGTCTGTCCTTCCAGACGCCCCGCAACCGCACTCCGCTTGCTGCTTCAGAGCGCGCCCGTACTCCGCCTCCGTATCACCACAAAAAAAAACATGCTCATCTTCTCCGGCGCAGCTGTGTAGGGCCGCTCGCCTCAGGCAGCGCACCCGTCTATTGCGGCCTTCTCCAGCGCGGCGGCGCCACACCCGTGCCCCATCCCTGGCTGCTCCGCGGCAAGGAAATAAATAGCGTATAGCGGGTTGGTAGTAGATTGACGTCGATGTAGCGGATTGCGGATAGCGGGCGATATTACGGACGATAAGTTCCAATAGCGGCACCCGATAGTCTCATATAATTTTAAGTACATATATCATGAATAATGAGTATAAATAATTTTAAGTACATATATCATGAATAATTTTAAGTTTCACAGCCAATGCGTGAGTATTTGAATTTGAGGTGTGAGTCATAGTGGGCTGGACTAATTAGGGATATTTACTTCCATGCTATTGTGGCCTGCTACGTGCAATTGCGGCCGCAATATCGGCCCGCTATTCAGAATTGCGGCCGCAAAGTTACAGGATACAAAGTTCAGAGCGCTACCTCATAGCGGTAGCGGCAATGGACCGCTACCGCTATTGCGGATGCAATTGCGGCCGTTACCGCCGCTATTTATTACCTTGCTCCGCGGTCCGCACCACCATCCCGTGCCGCGCCTCCATCCACCTCACCCATCGTGGAAGGGGAGGCAGGTGAGGCATGCGCCTGCACCTGCACCCCCATCAACCTCCCACATCGGCAGGAAGGGGAGGCCTACGCCTGGGTGTACGCTGGGCTGTTGACGTCCTCTTGACTAGTGCATGTTGTAAGAGTATGATTCAAATGTTTCAAATGTTCCTGTGATATGTTGCAAGTGTTGTATATTGGTGTTGCAAAAGTAAATCGGGATGTTGCACATATTTTAATGGTTGTACACGTATGTTTCAAGTGTATATTCCAAATGTTTCATCTGTTTCAGACGTTGCAATTGTTTTATCTGGATATTGCAAAAGTAGATCTGGATGTTGCATATACATGTATGTTGCAAGCATATGTTTTCAAGTGTTTTCAGGTGTTTCATACGTATGTTTGCAAGTGTTTTATCTGGATGTTGCATATATTTGCAATAATTTTTAAATGTTTTCACACGTTTTCTTAAGTGTTGAGACGCTTGCTTCAAGTGTTTCATATGTCTTTTTTATGTTGCAACTGTTGTATCTGGATGTTTCAAAAGTAGATCGAATGTTGCAAATGGGATGTGCGTGGGAAGCAGCCTACCGCGGGGGCAACATTCAGGGCGCGTGGGTGACGTCTGGTGGGCCCACTGCTGGTGCGCTCGCTCGCGACTCGCTTGCCCGATGAGCTAGGCACTTGCTCCCTCCCTGTGCGGGCACCGTCCGGACACTAGCGTGAGAATCGGACATCCGGAAGCTAGCAAGTCCTAATCTATAATGTCTTAGTTGTGAAAACCCATCGTCACAGAAAATGCATCTCTGAACACCTTATGTGATAAAATAAGAAAAAGTGTCATTGATTTAATGATGAGTCCGTTATTGTATAAACGATTATGACGCTCAAAACCATGATAAGGTTATAAACCAGGCCATTGCCACACATGGAGGGCCATGTGGCAAGTCACATGGCTGCTGATGTGGCAAAGACGTTATGAGAAATTGCATTGTCATAATTCCATTTGGGCTGATTTCAATGGCTACTTTATTTGGGCTTGGCCCAACTAAATTATGGTTTGAGCTATTTATGTGCCCATATCAATTCAGCTTAGTCCAATAACCAATTAAAGGTTCATTTTGGGTTAGGCCAAATTGATATGAGATTTTTTTCTTTGCTTGTGGCCCAATCCGATTGTCACATGATAATCACGCCCATAATTTGACATAAATGAGAATTTTGGCCCAGCAAATAAAAGAAGATAGTATGTTTTCAGATTATAACACTTCATCCACAACCATACATATCAATAGCCAGTCAAGTATGTTCAAATGCAATTAGTCATATGTTACTCAGCCAATCTCACCAAACAAAACTATGGACATTTCATCAAGAATCGACATGGCATCAACACAGTACACAGTTGACAAAACGATTGATGAGATCTGAGGCTAACCAAAACAACGAAGAGCGACTAAAGTTTGTGCTATCATTGACAACATGCATTAAGTAAACATTGTCATGCAATTAGAACTCTGGTGTAGAGTAGTGTCTCATACAAAAGTGGAACCCGTCTCACTAGTACACGTTTGCTTTTGTGTGGCGTTGGCCTTTTGAGATTGGAGGCGGGCACCTCTTTTGTCTGCCTCCATTGTTGGTGGCATGGCCAGCCCCAACCAGCCACCCAAAGGCCCGCCTCGGTTAACTATTAATGGAGGCGGTCGCCTTAACGGAGGCGGTTGCCTTAGGCCGACCGCCTCCATTAAAGGCTTAATGGAGGAGGTCGACTTATGGTAACCACCTCCATTAATATGTGATTAACCAAGGCGGTTTTTAATGGTGCCCACCTCCATTGTTCATGCACTATATATAAATGCTGCAGCTCCGCCCCTTTCTTCTTCCTCGTGACTCTTCCAATTTTTAGGGTTTTGAGATCAAAAACCCTAAAAATTGAGCAAAATCTAGGGGAAGAAGTTTTGCTCTTGGTTTGTTGGACGAGGACACCACAAAAGGTTGAAATTAAACACGCTCTCCAAACCTCATTCCTCTATCTCTTCTTCATCATTTGGGCCTCTCTAGATCTAGATCTAGATTCATCTTTTCATGGAGGAGAGAGAAAATTGCTATTCTTTAGCTCTAGATCTATTAAATTCTTTGTAATACTTCTTTTTGTTGGTCAATAAGGTTTGCAGGTATGGACAGGTCTGAATGGATGTACCGGATGAAGAGAATGGAACCACAATACTTGGTTCATGTCAGGAAGTTTATTGCAGTTGCGAAAGCTCATCGTCAAAGTCTGGATCAAATGACAACCATATGTCTGTGTTCTCACTGTAAGAACATGAAAGCCCACATAGACAGCGATGTGCAATCTCACTTGATCAGGTTTGGTTTTGTCAAGGATTACACGGTCTGGACTTTTCATGGCGAAAAGGTAGTAGATGCGACTGTGGGTGATGCATCTGGAGGGAACTCGACGTCATCGACGACGGTCCATGCAGAGCATGTAGGACGACAACTGCCTCCTCATCGGTAGTAGCAGCCAGTGACGACAATGCTCGTGATTACATCATGATGGAGGACTAGTTCCAAGACATGGCTGCTAACGACGATGGTGGTGGGGATGGTGATGAGGATGCTGCTGTGAGGGACCTAGATTGTGTGGAGCTTATGGAGGAAATAGCTAACCGCCTTGACAAAGATGACATTCTGTTTGGGAGCCCAAGGTGGCTGGAGAATTTCATAGAGATGAAGCAGGCTGCAATTGACCCTCTCTATAAGGGCTGTCCGAAGCATTGGACGGTGCTGTGTTTTGACCTACATATGCTGATGTTGAAGGCTCGGCATGGCTGGTCCGACACTAGTTTCAATGACCTCATGACTGTTGGGTGAAGAAGTTGATCCGGCCAGTGGCGATGAAACTTAGAAAGTTTGACGCCTGCCCTAACCACTGTATCCTTTATCGGGAGAGCAGTATGAGAAGTTGGAGAGCTGTCCGCACTACGGCACGAGTTGATATAAGAGGAACGCCGGTTGTTAGGTGGATGCGAACGACGAAGGACCCATGGGTGGGCCGAAGAAGAAGAAGAATAAGGTGGTGAAGAAGAAGCAGTTCTCGGTTCAACTGGATGAGGAAGAAGTGGGTTACATGTAGAGGAAAAGTCCTACACTATCGATGTGGTACCTGCCTGTCATTGATTGTCTACGGGCTATATTCGGGAATCCCAAGGATGCTAAGCTAATGTCCTAGCATGCATCTGGTGATCGCACGAAAGATGATGGCAAGCTGCGGCACCCTTCCGATGGCAAGCAGTGGAAGGATTTCAACGCCCATGTGCCTAGAGTTTGGCAAAGAGGCACGGGACGTTAGGTTCACGCTGAGTACCGACAGAATGAACCCGTTCGGTGACCTTAGCAGCTCACACAACACTTGGCCAGTCATCCTGATCATCTACAACCTACCTCCTTTGATATGTCAGAAGCGCATGTACCTTCTGCTAACTTATTTTTAGACCGAAGCAGCCTGACAATGACATATATGTGTTCCTAGAGCCGCTCATGGAATACATGAAGAAACTATGGGAAGAAGGGGTCGAGATGATGGATGCGTCCCTAAGGAAGAAGTTCACTCTAACAGCCATAATCTTTGTGACCATCACCGATTACCCTGGTCTCTTTTCGCTGTCTGGGCAGATCAAAGGGAAGACTGGCTACATAGTTTGCATTGATGGTACCTGCTACACTTACCTTAAAAGATCCAACAAGATGGTGTACATGAGGCACAGATGATTCCTTGTCAAGAAGCATAGGTACCGAAAGGATATGATGATTAAATACTTTGACAGCTAGCCGGAGCCACAACTTGACGAACGAAACAGACCAGTTACGGGGAAAAGGTGTTTGGCATGGTCAAGGATATGGATAAGGTCGAGTTTGGAAAAAAGAAGAAAGCGACAGAGGGGACAAGGAAGAGAAAGCGGGATAAGGAGGAACCATCTATCGTCGTTCCTTTCAAGAAGAAGTCAATTTTCTTCAAGTACCTGTCGTACTGGAAAACACTTGATACACCCCATGCCATTGATTGCATGCACCTCGAGAAGAATGTCTTCGAAAGCACGATCGGTGTCCTGCTAGACATTAAGAAAAAGACAAAGGATGGTCTAAAGTCACTGACGAATCTTGTCAACCTAGGCATCAGGGATGACCTTCACCCACAACCATCCACATAGAATGGGAAAGTCAATCTCCTAGGTGCGGGATATAACATGAAAATAGACGAGAGGAGGGCTATGTGCTAGTGGCTTAGGGGTGTCAAGGTGCCGACGGGTTTCCTTTCCAACATCAAGAGCTTGGTCTCGATGAAAGACCTCACAATGACCAACTACAACTCACATGACTGCCATGTCATGCTGACGGTGTTTCTTCTAATTGTGATCAGGGCCATTGGTCTAGAGTACGTGAAGATGGTGATCACATGGATGTCCTACTTCTTTAATCGCATCACCCAGAAGGTCATCGATGAAGCTGAGCTGCCTGCCCTAAAACAGTTCATCGTGGAGACTCTTTGCCAGCTCGAGATGTGCTACCCACCATCTTACTTTGATATCATGCCACACCTGATAATGCACATGGTTGATCAGATACAACAACTGGGCCTCGTGTACCTGCACCAGATGTGGACATATGAGCGGTTCATGTCAACCCTCAACAGATATGTCCTCAACCGTGCCCACCCAGAGAGCTCTATGATCGAGGCATACACAACCGAGGAGGCTGTGAACTACTGCATGAGATACATCCGAGATGGAAGGGCGATTGGGCTGCCTATCCATCAGCACAAAGGCAGAACCTCAGGGATGGGGTGCACGAGGCGAAAAGTACGCACTGATGTACAGAACAAAATGATTCAACAAGCTCATCACAACATCCTTCATCAGTTAGTGGTCATGGAAACCTACGTTGACAAGCACCTGGAGGAGATCCACGCCGCTCATGACGGGCAACGCTCGGAGGCATGGGTCCAAAAATAGCACAAGAGCAGTTTTACAGAGTGGCTCAAACAGCTTGACATACCCCATGGAGAAGTCGATCAATCAGTGAAGACCGTTAAGAGGCTTGCGTCCAGCCCGTCCACCCAAATCACCACATGGCAAGGGTATGACATCAATGGATACAAGTTCCATGTAAAAGAGAAGGACATGAAGAGCGCGGAACAGAACAACGGTGTTTGATATGAGGGCATCGACGAGTCCACGGGGTAGAGGAGGCAATACTATAGGGTTGTTGAAGATATATGGGAACTTGACTATGGTAGTGACCTACAGATAACCGTCTTCCGATGCTAGTGGGTCAAACCAAAGGGGGTTGTCGTGGACGACTATGGGCTCACCACCATGGAGCTCCAAAGTGTTGGCTACAAAGATGATCAGTGGGTACTAGCATCTGAGGTCGCGCAAGTAGCTTACTATGTGATGCCAGAGAACAACAGGAAGCATGTGGTTGTGTCCAGAAAGCAAAGGATCATGGGAGTTGATGGGGTCCAGAGTCCCAAAGAATACAACAACTACGCAGAGCTCAAACTTTTTACCGATCATCCAAGGAAGATCAAGAACGTCGAGGATCACTTCAACAAGTCCAAGATCATGCCCTGGGCCTGCCCTGACAGTGAGAAGAGGGCTGTCTTAGGATCACTTGTAGCAAAATGGTATGTATGCCACGCATTTATGTAATAATATTGGGATCAGACTCATGTGAAGACAAGTTTTTGTAACTCATTAATGTAATGGAACCATATATGCCACACAGTTATGTATGCATTGTTGTGTTAAGTGCTACTATACTAGTTCATACTAATACTACAATACTACCTCTACTACTCCTACTACTCCGTTTACTCCCACTCTAGCTACTAAATCTACCACTACTCTATTACTCCTATAGTACTACCACTACTCCCACTCTAGATACTACATCCACCACTACTCTATTACTCCTATAGTACTACTGTCCTACTACTCTTTACTCCACTACTCCTTACTACTACTTAACTACTACTCTCTACTACTACTGTCCTACTACTCCTTACTCCACTACTCCTTACTTGTACTTAACTACTACTGTCCTATACTACTCTCTACTACTACTGTCCTACTACCACTACTCTCTAGATACCTCCTTTACCACAACTCCATTACTCCTATATTACTACCAATTTTACCAATTTTAAAAAGCATTAGGAAAACTTAAAAACCTATGAAAAAGTAATTAAACCAAGGATTTAAAAAATAGAAAAATCTTAACCGAGGCAGGCAAATTACGAGGCCCGCCTTGGTTAATATTAACCGCGGCACGCATTTGAACCCACCCACCTCGGTTAAGATTAACAAGGCAGGCCACCTAATTTGCCCGCCTCGGTTGTTCCTACCCTATATAAACTCCATGGCCGCCGCTGCCGCGTTCCAATTCTTCACCCGCGTTCGATTTCGGCCCCGAAGGGCTGCCAAAATTTCGAATCGCGCGCTGCTGCCATCACCGGTGTGGTCTCCCCACCCTGCCCCCGCCCGCACCCCTGCACCGTCTTTCCCACCTCCATCAGAACCCTAGCGGTGGTCCGCAGGTCTCCACCACCATTTGTCGGAACCCTAGCGGTGGTCCGCCTTCTTCACCGCCTCTGTCTCTGTCTCCGTCTTCATGCCATCCGTCGTGCCGTACGTTCACCGTATCATACGCGCGCCGTGCTCTCTCTCGCTCATGGCCTCATGGGGACAACTACGTGACCACCGTCGCCCTACAACGCCAGGTGCCTAGGTCCTCGCCGGTCCCTTTGTCAGTGATGAATGAGCACCCAAAGGTATGAGCACCCCTTCTCCTCCCTTCCTGCTGTCTCGGTATGCAATCAGTAATCATATAAGGTACCAGATCCAATGAGGACTCCACATCTTGATTTTTCCAACTCATTCATGAATTCTTCAGTGATTCTAGCATTCTCCAATGCTTTTGTGGATTTAAAACCCACTCGGGTTGTGTTGATTAATTTAGCCCTCCATCATGATAATTTTGTTTGGAATGCTTCCATTATGTTTCTGGAATGTGATATAATTTTGGATGGAATTCTAGATGTATGATGCTTTTAGCTGCTAAGTTTTTATATGTTTCCTTTGCTCTGATTGGCCATAGTTTTATCCTTCGTTCTATGCTTTTGTTTCTTTCCTTATTGTTGTAATTGGTTATCTGTTGACATTACATTATTTCATACCAGTACAATATTCACACACTCTGCCAAAGACCTCGCCTCTTTGAACTATGCCCCCATTTTTTTGTTATCGTTGTCTTGGTTGTGGTTGACCAATCATTTGCCAATGAGAAGTTCAGATTTGCTTCACTCCTATTCAATGTTGTGAACAGAATAAGCTTCCAAATGCTATATCCCTTGGCATATGTACTCAAAACTTTCAAATTTGACTCAAACTATTTGATCAGGGTTGTAGGCGTCGAGCTTGTGCCCTTGGTTCCCTGACCCTGCGGTCGACCCTGAGCTCATCACCGGTGCCCTATAGGCTATCTTGTTGTGCACATTCAGGGTTTGGCTCTCTGATGGTCTCTCATTTAGGTTTTAGCTGTCGATGATGCTTGTGATGATCTGTAGCATATATGCCACTGCCTATGATGCCTCTATTTTGTTTGAGCTGAACATGTCATTTTTCTGAGATAAACACTGCCTATGATGCCTCTATTTTGTTTGAACTGAGCATATGTTATTTTTCTATGATTAAATTGAGCATATGCCTCTATTTTGTACAATTGAGCATATGCCATTTTGTGAGTAGCAACAAATTGAGCACTACTTTCTACTACTACTACTACTGTCCTACTACTACTACTACTACTGTCATATACTACTCTCTACTACTACTGTCCTACTACTACTTACTCCTACTACTACTTAACTACTACATACTACTCTATGCTCCACTACTCCTTACTGCTACTTAACTACTACTGTCCTATACTACTCTCTACTACTACTGTCCTACTACTACTTACTCCTACTACTACTTAACTACTACATACTACTCTATGCTCCACTGCTCCTTACTGCTACTTAACTACTATTATGCTCCACTACTACTACTACTGCTAGTTACTACTTGCTACTACTGCTAATGACAACAACTACTGCTAGTTACTACACTACTGCTAGTTACTACTTGCTTGGGTCTTTTCTATGGCATATGCAATGATGAAATGTCTAAATATGTGTTGAGGCAGTCCACATTACTACTTGCCTCGGTTAACCTTTTTGCTCACCTCCATTAAGTTTTCTGTACTACCGACTGTGTTTTGATAATGTTTGAGCTTCTCTAGCATATGCAATGATGACCTTTTTCAAATTTCTAAAAAAGTGCTGAGGCAGTGGCATAGCTACCCCTGATGACAGTGACGAAAGGTCATCATCAGTCTGTGGCAAAGGTGGTGAAGGCTCAGGCTCAGACGGGACCACCTCATACGAGAGCGAAGAGCTAACACCGAGGCCAGTGAAGAAAGTTCGTGGAGAGGAAGAAAACGATCCTAACTTTGATCTGGTGGTCGAGAAAAAAGGTTCTCGCAAGCAGCCACGCCCCATGACTCTAGATGAGGATATCGAAACACCAAGGCTCAAGGTACTTGCATCAGTGATCATGTTAATTATTAGCACAGTGTCTGGTATATAGCTAATGTGAGTCTTTGCCCTCGACAACTACCATTGGTGCCTCAAACTTTGGAGTTTGCCTTGGAACAGCAGGTAGAAAAAGAAAGTTCCCACACGGAAGCACCCGCTCCCTCCACGACAACCTCTGCAACTGCAACTGCCGGTGACAAGCCGACCCCGGCAAGGGGACAACATGGAAGGCACAAGAAGCACAATGATATGCACGTGATAGCTGAGGTGGGGCCTCAAGGAGAGGCCTTGCAGCCAGTAGAGATCCTTGGCAAATTCAGCAACCAGTGCTCAGTTTTAGTCAGGGAGAAGGTTGAGATCACATATGAAAAGTGGAAGCAAGTCCCAGAAGCACTCAAGGAGTACGTGTGGCTCGAGATGCTGAAGCGGTTCACGTATCCAGAGGGCTATGATAAAGAGAAGTGCAGGGGGCATGTCATGGCCCTTGTAGGAAAGGCGCTTCGAAACTTCAGGTACAAGCTCAATAAGGAATATGTGCAAACAGGGAGGTCACCCTGCGCCCATTACAATTACTTCTTGCCTGAAGTTTGGGAACAATTCGTCAAACAAAAACAAAACCCAGAAGCAAAGCTCAAGAGCGAGCAGTTCTCCGAGCTTGCTAAGCTGAACCAGCACCACCACCACATGGGCATGACAGGGTATGCCGGTTGTAAGGTCCAAATAGGCTAGAGGGGGGTGAATAGCCTAATTAAAACTTCTACAAGAATTACTTAACCACACGTTAGTACGAAAGGTGGCGAAGCAAATGCACTAGCTCTAACTAATTAAGCAAGCCACCTACACAAGTCTATAACAAAGCTATTCACTAAAGACAACAATAACTATAAGCTAGAAACAAGAAGTAATATAAGAGAAGAGCTTTGAGTGAATATACCGCCATGTAGATATGAGAAGTACCAATCAATCAATCACACAAGAGAAGTCCTCGGGAAGAGAATGACACAAGAATTTATCCCGAGGTTCACTTGCTTCCCGGCAAGCTACTCCCCATTGTGGCGATACACCCACTTGTCGGTTCACGAGCTAATCGACTATCAAGAGTCGAGCCCTCGGCGGGCGCCGCACAACCGCACACAAGATGGGGATCCTCCAAGCCACGAGCTCCACTAGAGTATCCAATTCGCGAACTCCCACGAGGAAGGATCAAGAACCCCTTACAACACTTGGTGAAGGCTCCAACAATCTCCAATTGTGAGCTCAATCACCTCCGCTGCTCCAAGCCGTCTACCGTGTCGGGAAATACGGAAGAGTAACAAGAAATCCGCAACAACTCGAAGAACAAGTGCCTCTAGAATGCAACTCTCAAGCAATGCACTTGAATCTCACTCAATCTCACACAAGATGTGCAACTAAGCAAAGAGATGAGTGGAGGGGTTGTTCTCTAGCTCAAAGTATGTCTCTAGGTCTCAAAATGTGCAAGAGTTACCCTCAAACCCCGGCCAATGTCTATTTATAACAAAGGGGTACGCAGCTAGCCGTTACCGGACGACGCAGTTCAAATCGTGATGACCGGACGCACCGGTCAGGGTGACCGGACGCGTCCGGTTACTACAGGACAAGCGTGAACAGTGCGCGTCAGAAGTTACCGCTGCTATGACCGGACGCGCCCTAGCGTATGACCGGACGCCAGCGTCCGGTCAGAGTCCAGTAAGCTCCCATCACGATCGGACGCGTCCGATCGTACATGACCGGACACGCCTCGCGTCCGATCATCACTCCTGCGCTCTCTTCCCCTCTGGACGCCTGACCGGACGCGCCGGTCCCGTGAAGGACCGGACGCGCTGGTCGCGCGCTATGCTTCTGCGCACAGGTGAACTGACCGGACGCGCTGGTCAGGCCAGACTAGCGTCCGGTCACTCACCCTAGCCACGCTGACCGAATGAACTGACCGGACGCGCTGGTCAAGCCATGACCGCGTCCGGTGCAGCGTCCGGCCACCACAGTGACCTCCGTTCGCCTCCGTTTCTTTTCCGACTTCCGGCGCAGTAGAAAATAGGCATTTCACTTCTCCAAAAAGCGCTGAATCTCGCCTCGCAAGCTCGACGGGAGGGAGAAAAGAACCCAAACCCTTCTCTACCGCTCAAACTTCACCGCCTTCATAAACGTGCTAACACCACCAAGTGTACACCACCATGTGCATGTGTGTTAGCATTTCACAATCATTTTCCAAGGTGTTATGTTAGCTCCTTACTAGATCCTAATGCATATGCTCAAGACATTGATCTAGTGGCACTTGATTTCCGAGCTAACCGTGATCGCCCCTCTTGATAGTCGGCTATGTATCCTAAACCTAGTCAATCACTTCTCTACTCATCTTAGACCGGCAAAAGGAAAACCCTATGGTTATACCTTTGCCTTACGCTCTTAGATCCTTCTCTTCCACTTGATCATCATGTCCTTATGTGTATCTCCACCATGATCATCATTTCATGTCCATGCACCATCTCTTTGTGATCTTGTGGCCACCACTCCTTGCCACATACACCTTCATCATATGTGTTGCTTGTGCCTAACTGAAAACACTTAACACGTGGCATTAGCAACTTGGTGTCATTAATTACCAAAACCAAACTTGGGCTTTCAATCTCCCCCTTTTTGGTAATTGATGACAACCGTCACAAAGATATGTAATGAAATCAATTTTCAATTTCGATAGTATTAGCTCCCCCTACATATGTGCTTCCATGAGTTTGGTTCAATTATGCACATATGTATGGATTTGAATTTTGGGAGAGTTACTACTATCAAATTGATGCTAAGGTATATAGAATGGACCTTTGAAGCGTGATACCAATCGGAGTTGCCTTTATATACCATCCTTAGCATCGATGTAGCTAGACATCACTTGTAATACATCACTTGTAAAGATCACAAACACTAAAATACCCCGTGATATCAACATTATAAGCAAAAGGTGTCTAGATACCGCTTGTAAAGCTACTCTCAACAAATCATCATTCAAGTTCTATTTCTAGCAAACACCATTCAATCATGAATATCGAAATTAAATTTACAATGCAACACATCATCATGTTAGTGCACATACAAATGCAACAAATGATTCATGAGCTTGCTCCCCCTACTTTTGTGCTTAATTTTAATTGATCCCTTTCTCCCCCTTTGTAACTTAACTTTTTATCTTTGTGATTTTTCTCTCCCTCTTATTATATCTTATTCTCTCTTTGCAATATCTTTGTGACTTTTTTTCCCCTTTGTCAACAATCATCAAAAAAAGGTGTCAATTTTAGTGAGAGATAAGTCAATCAATATGAGAGAGTCCAAATTATGGTTCAATCTGGATCACTTACCTAGAATATGTAATTCGGTTTGATCCAAGGATGTAACACCCTAAAATTTTGAAAAGAAGAAAAATAGGAGAAATATAATTTTTGTATATTTTTGTGAGCATGCAAACTTAGAATGATAATAATTTTTATAAATTTAAAAATCAAATATAAGGGTAGAAACATGATTGAGCATTCATGCTGCTGCATTTAAAATTTTATGTTGAGTGGTTTTAGTCAAATTCAAATTAGATTTGAAAATCTTTTGAAAAATGGCTTTGAAAAATTAGAAAAAGAAAAAAAAGGAAAATCAGCTCATCTCGGTTTCGGCCGAACTCAGCCGCAGCCCGCCTTCTTCCGCGCCCGCCTTCGGTTCTCCTGGGCCGAGCCCAAGCCAGCGCACGCGGCCTGCTAAGCCAGCCGCCGCCCCGTTTTTCTTCTGAGTCGCCGACATGTGGGTCCCGCCTGTCAGTGACTGTCTTCAGCTTCCTTTCTTCTTCCTCCGGTCGAACACCGCCTTCCCCTTCTTCACCGATTCGGTGATCCGAATCCGCCGCGAATCTTCACCCCTTCCTTGTTTTCTCGCATCTACAGACTATAAAACGGAACCCCCGTGCTATTTCGCATCCATCCCATCTCTTTTGAGCCGCTTTGGTCGTCTCTTCAAGCCACCGCACGCGCCACCACCGCCATACCCGCCACCGCGAGCTAGCCGCCGTCTTCCGATCATCCCCCGGCCCTATCGTCGCGCGGGGTGAGTTCGCTGTGAGCTTCTCAACCTCCCGGTGTTTTTCCTTCTCCGTTTGGTGGCCGGAGCAGTGTTTTGATGTTTTCCGGTGATGGCGCCGCCGTGGGGGCTCGCCGGCGGCCGAAAGTTGGCTGGAGTGCGCCGGTCGCTCTCTTTCTCCCTCCCTGATCCGATCTCGGCCGTCCGTTTTGAATCGGACGGATCTTATTTAATGATACCGGTTCGCGTGAACATTTGTAAAAGAGACCCTAAACTTTTGTGTTATCGAACCCGCGGTCCAAAGCGTAAACCGGAAAATACGTTTTGATTAAATGAAAACGTAATTCGTTTCGGAAAAGAAAAATACGCTTTCTGATATTTACAGTTTTGCCATTTAATTTGTTTTAGTCGTAGAATCTTCGTTTTAACTCCGATTTGGTCCATTCAAATTGCGTTAGATTCATATTTGCGAGCTCTATGTAACTATACAACTGTACAGTAGGTTTGGATTAATTTATTTTTGAGTTTTTAATTAAAGTATTCATTTTTCTATAGGAAATCTTTGGAAATTCATAACTTTGTCGTTTTAGCTCCGATTTTCGTGATCTTCGCGTCTGTGTGATCCTAGCGAGTTGTAGATTCGTTTTAAAGACTTTTTATCTTATTTTCTTACTGTTGGTGTATTGTTCTAATTATAGTCTTGTTTGTCTATGCATGATTGCCTCTGGATGAATGTTGTTGCTATTGTTGATCGAGTATAGACGGTGAGCAATTCGTTGGAGATCAAGAGTTTTACTACGAACAAGATCACCAGGACCAGTTTGAGCAAGGCAAGTATAGCATGGGATTATCCTTGTTGTCCTATTCATATTAAGCAAATAATATCATTATGCATATATTCCTTGATAAGGATGACTTAGTATTGATCTTATTCCTTGATACCTGTTATACTGCATGGATTAGTATTGCTAGTGCTCAACATGAACTATGATCATGTAATTTGACTAATGGAATATGCAATAAACATTAAAAGATTATTTTATTACTGTTTAAGGGTACTAGAGCATGGGGTTACTTTGGTGCTCTTGTTACTCTCCATAAGGACTCATCTGTAAGCGAAAATCTGGGATTTACAGTACAACTGTGAGGGCTAAAATGGCTCTGGCTTTAGTCATATAGAAGGAACTTTTCTAGCTTGTTAGAGGTATTCCTTTATGGCGTAAGAATGGCTTGACGAATCGGGTATAGTGCGGCCTCTGTCCTCATGTGTATAGGCTGCGTGTTATTGTGCCATCAGGAAGGGGGGCTCTACATCTGTTTGCCGAGTGAAATCTAATGGCCCTAACTTGTTAGACGAACCTTTGAAAGACATCATAGTGAACCCTGCCGACCTTCCTTGGAAGTGGGTCAAGAGATTAGCTACCTCGGGCGAAAGGGTAAATCACGACTCACAGTGAAAGTGTACAACCTCTGCAGAGTGTAAAACTGTTATAACAGTCGTGCTCACGGTCACGAGTGGCCTTGGACCCTTACAGAATAAATGATGAACACTGATGATAATGATAACACTGATGATATTGATGTTCACTAATGATTATTGTTTCTTGCTATACATTATTCTCGTATACATGATCATAAGATTATTTGGGCTTATGGTAAACTTGTTGCTACTCAAATGCTAAAAAGTTGACTCACTAAAAGCTATTGCAGTAAACCCGTGTCAAACCTTTTGAGCCTCATGAACCCTATGATATATTTGCTGAGTTCGACATGAACTCACTCTTGCTATTTCCCACATCTCAGGAAGGGTACCAGATTTCTAGATTCTAGAATTTGTTAGGCTTGTGATCAACCAGTCAGTTTGATCCTGGAGTGAGGTATACACCCGGTGTTCGGAGTTGTCTTTCCGCTGTGTTGCTCTCTAAGGTATATTTTATACTATTGAGTTATGTTTATTAAGCATTTGTCTCTTGGTATTACACTTATCTGCGGCTATATGTGAGATTTGACTCTTTTATTTCACATATAGTGTATGTCTGGTTTTGTCTTTAAAACCGGGTGTGACAGAGTGGTATCAGAGCAATGCTGACTGTAGGACGCAAGCCTAGTTAGAAATTAGTCGTGTTAAGGTTTTGAAACTGCTATAACAATCCTTGTTCTATAAACCTTGGTATATTCTTCCATACTGTATCCTTGCCCTTGATATTATCCCCGCCTTGTTGCTTATTTTAAAAGTTTTTGTTCTCATCTTCACTCCTTGAATTGGTATGCTTTTAGAACCTCATCTTACCATCTTCTTGCGATATCGAAAGAGAAGCATTAGGATCTTTTCCCTATATATGAAGAAAACGATAGCATCGCAAGTGGAGTCATTGTTGAGTTGTGCTCCTATATTGCCTTGTTGGATTGTCTTTATGCCTATGCTTGTTTTGGATCTTTGTAACGATTGCAATGAACTTGTTGGGTGTTCCCACAATTTCATTTAGTTTATAGGCCTAAGGTATAAGGATTAGTGAAATAAATAGTTGGGATATGGTTTTCTTCTATTCTCTTCGTCCTGTCTTTTTAAAGCAGCCTGCACTCTTCGCTTTATATCTCTGATTTTGGACAATTATAAATCATGAGAAAATTCTGGACAACATTAGACTTCAATATCTTTCTCTAAATACAAGAATCACCCTCATAGCTATTTTGGATTGGGAGATACAAAAATCACAAGACGATGTAACTGTGCTGTCTGAAAATTGGAACAGAATCTGATATGTGCTGTTTTCGACCAAGTAATCTATAGAATCTGGAAGTATGTTCTATAAGAAAGTTGTAGAGAATTTTATAAGTTTTCCATCGGTGTAAACTACAGCTTCATTGGATTAACAGAATGAGAGTTACAGCTGTTTTACTGCACTGCTGATTTTCTGCTCGCGAGAAATTTCAGATTTCTTGTTCTTACCCATACACAAGAGTATCATTGGGATGTCAGAACACTTTTTAGCTCATCTAGAAAAGGGTTCAAGCTACCCTATTTAGTGTCCCTTATTTTAAGGGGGTAGCCAATGTAAAGAAGGTTTATTAAGTTTGAACTCTTTATTTGGAAGTATTGGTTAGTCTCCATGATTGAGTTGCCACTCATGAGCAAAAATATCCTATGAACCAGGTTGATAATTTTGGATCCATGGAGATGAGAGTTGTCCCTTTAGATAGCTCATGATTATGATCATCTATACTTGCTCCTATTGCTGATATTGGTCACTTGATGATAGGGAGTGTAGTATCCCATGACTCAGGAGTTCTATATGACGTCTCGCACTAATATGTGGGAAAAGGCTGATATTTCTGCCATTGAAGGATGTTATGGGTATGATAAAGCTAAGCACTATCAAAACAACAACGTTGCAGAGAAAGTTGGGAGTGAACTAAGTCAGAATCCACAATGATGAAAGCGAAAAAGGAAAGTCCATAAGAAGCCTGCTCAAGGAAGCAAAGCGCAGCAAAACTATGTCAATAAAAGACTGAGCAATGTGGATATGGATAAAATTCATGGAGTTACCAAAGTAGTGGGAGGTTATATTCAAGTAAGTTCAGTACAAGTTTTTGCTTTATTTGACCATAGTGCTTCGCATTCTTTCATTTCCGCCGACATTGTAGAGACGTGCAAGATGGTGAAGTGTCCAATGAGGAGGCCTTTGCTAGTTCAAACTCCAGTGGGAGAAATACAGGCAGATCAGATATGCCCGGATGTCAGTCTTGTCATAAACAAGGAAAACTTTACCGCAACACTCATTGTGTTGGAGTCGCTTAAAATTTGCGTAGTTCTTGGTAATGGATGGCTCTGTGCACACAAAGGAGTGATTCATGGTACTCGGTGCACAATGCTCTTAATAACACCGTCAGGGAAAAGAATTGAGTATCAAGGTGGTCGACTTTTACCTGAGGGAGATGAGAATGACCAATTAGAATATAGGTATACTGAGGGATAGCAAAGTGGACCGTGAGTTTACATAAGTCATAGCAGAGGAACAAATAACTTTGGAGGAGCTCAATTGGAGAGATGATCATGTTTAGGCAGATTAGTCAGTCAGGATATGAGAAACTATCTCATGACTCTGAACGAAAGAAGTAATTTGAAAAAATGAGGATCAAATAAAGACAAAGTGTCATTATCTCTTTTGTCATCATCTTTCGAATCTCGGGACGAGATTCATCTTAAGGGGGTAGAATTGTAACACCCTAAAATTTTGAAAAGAAGAAAAATAGGAGAAATATGATTTTTGTATATTTTTGTGAGCATGCAAACTTAGAATGATAATAATTTTTATAAATTTAAAAATCAAATATAAGGGTAGAAACATGATTGAGCATTCATGCTGCTGCATTTGAAATTTTGTGTTGAGTGGTTTTAGTCAAATTCAAATTGGATTTAAAAATCTTTTGAAAAATGGCTTTGAAAAATTAGAAAAAGAAAAAAAAAGGAAAATCAGCTCATCTCGGTTTCGGCCCAACTCTTCCGCGCCCGCCTTCGGTTCTCCTGGGCCGAGCCCAAGCCAGCGCACGCGGCCTGCTAAGCCAGCCGCCGCCCCGTTTTTCTTCTGAGTCGCCGACATGTGGGTCCCGCCTGTCAGCGACTGTCTTCACCTTCATTTCTTCTTCCTCCGGTCGAACACCGCCTTCCCCTTCTTCACCGATTCGGTGATCCGAATCCACCGCGAATCTTCACCCCTTCCTTGTTTTCTCGCATCTACAGACTATAAAACGGAACCCCCGTGCTATTTCGCATCCATCCCATCTCTTTTGAGCCGCTTTGGTCGTCTCTTCAAGCCACCGCACGCGCCACCGCCGCCATACCCGCCACCGCGAGCTAGCCGCCGTCTTCCGATCATCCCCCGGCCCTATCGTCGCACGGGGTGAGTTCGCTGTGAGCTTCTCGACCTCCCGGTGTTTTTCCTTCTCCGTTTGGTGGCCGGAGCAGTGTTTTGATGTTTTCCGGTGATGGCGCCGCCGTGGGGGCTCGCCGGCGGCCGAAAGTTGGCCGGAGTGCGCCGGCCGCTCTCTTTCTCCCTCCCCGATCCGATCTCGGCCGTCCGTTTTGAATCGGACGGATCTTATTTAATGATACCGGTTCGCGTGAACATTTGTAAAAGAGACCCTAAACTTTTGTGTTATCGAACCCGCGGTCCAAAGCGTAAACCGGAAAATACGTTTTGATTAAATGAAAACGTAATTCGTTTCGGAAAAGAAAAATACGCTTTCTGATATTTACAGTTTTGCCATTTAATTTGTTTTAGTCGTAGAATCTTCGTTTTAACTCCGATTTGGTCCATTCAAATTGCGTTAGATTCATATTTGCGAGTTCTATGTAACTATACAACTGTACAGTAGGTTTGGATTAATTTATTTTCGAGTTTTTAATTAAAGTATTCATTTTTCTATAGGAAATCTTTGGAAATTCATAACTTTGTCGTTTTAGCTCTGATTTTTGTGATCTTCGCGTCTGTGTGATCCTAGCGAGTTGTAGATTCGTTTTAAAGACTTTTTATCTTATTTTCTTACTGTTGGTGTATTGTTCTAATTATAGTTTTGTTTGTCTATGCATGATTGCCTCTGGATGAATGTTGTTGCTATTGTTGATCGAGTATAGACGGTGAGCAATTCGTTGGAGATCAAGAGTTTTACTACGAACAAGATCACCAGGACCAGTTTGAGCAAGGCAAGTATAGCATGGGATTATCCTTGTTGTCCTATTCATATTAAGCAAATAATATCATTATGCATATATTCCTTGATAAGGATGACTTAGTATTGATCTTATTCCTTGATACCTGTTATATTGCATGGATTAGTATTGCTAGTGCTCAACATGAACTATGATCATGTAATTTGACTAATGGAATATGCAATAAACATTAAAAGATGATTTTATTACTGTTTAAGGGTACTAGAGCATGGGGTTACTTTGGTTCTCTTGTTACTCTCCATAAGGACTCATCTGTAAGCGAAAATCCGGGATTTACAGTACAACTGTGAGGGCTAAAATGGCTCTGGCTTTAGTCATATAGAAGGAACTTTTCTAGCTTGTTAGAGGTATTCCTTTATGGCGTAAGAATGGCTTGACGAATCGGGTATAGTGCGGCCTCTGTCCTCATGTGTATAGGCTACGTGTTATTGTGCCATCAGGAAGGGGGGGCTCTACATCTGTTTGTCGAGTGAAATTTAATGGCCCTAACTTGTTAGACGAACCTTTGAAAGACTTCATAGTGAACCCTGCCGACCTTCCTTGGAAGTGGGTCAAGAGATTAGCTACCTCGGGCGAAAGGGTAAATCACGACTCACAGTGAAAGTGTACAACCTCTACAGAGTGTAAAACTGTTATAACAGCCGTGCTCACGGTCACGAGTGGCCTTGGACCCTTACAGAATAAATGATGAACACTGATGATAATGATAACACTGGTGATATTGATGTTCACTAATGATTATTGTTTCTTGCTATACATTATTCTCGTATACATGATCATAAGATTATTTGGGCTTATGGTAAACTTGTTGCTACTCAAATGCTAAAAAGTTGACTCACTAAAAGCTATTGCAGTAAACCCATGTCAAACCTTTTGAGCCTCATGAACCCTATGATATATTTGCTGAGTTCGACATGAACTCACTCTTGCTATTTCCCACATCTCAGGAAGGGTACCAGATTTCTAGATTCTGGAATTTGTTAGGCTTGTGATCAACCAGTCAGTTTGATCCTGGAGTGAGGTATACACCCGGTGTTCGGAGTTGTCTTTCCGCTGTGTTGCTCTCTAAGGTATATTTTATACTATTGAGTTATGTTTATTAAGCATTTGTCTCTTGGTATTACACTTATCTGCGGCTATATGTGAGATTTGACTCTTTTATTTCACATATAGTGTATGTCTGGTTTTGTCTTTAAAACCGGGTGTGACAAAGGACAAGCTTTTTCACACCTCATAAAGTATAAGGGTTATCTTGACCATGTTGAATTACACATCATGAGCTCGTTTAATAGATTTAACACTAGGTTTGCAAGCCCACAAATATGTCATATGCTACCACTAGATCAATCAAACATAGAAGCAATAGTGGTACCATATATATCAAAATCATTTGATTTTCATGAATGAGCCTATTTGATATGCAAATATGTCTATATGTTCTAACCATGTCTTTAGCAAAGTATAAATGATATGCCAAACAACTTTACCTTGCTATGTTGGAGGAGAGGCATGTCATATAAGGATGTGGGGGTGCACTCATTTCAAGTTGGAGAAGTCAAGTATGTTCAATTCATTCTTCAACTTGTAAAATCTCTTCTCATCAAGTGGCTTTGTAAAGATGTCGGCTAGTTGATCTTCGGTGCCAATGCTCTCAATGCTAATATCACCCTTTTGTTGATGGTCTCTTATGAAGTGGTGCCTTATGTTAATGTGCTTAGTTCTTGAATGTTGAACCGGATTTTGAGTCATCTTGATTGCACTTTCATTGTCACAAAATAATGAAACATTCTTAAACTTGATTCCAAAATCATTCAAGGTGGCCTTCATCCAAAGTAATTGTACACAACAACTACCGGCACTAATGTATTCGGCCTCGGTGGTAGATAGTGCAACACTATTTTGTTTCTTTGAAGACCATGAAACAAGAGACCTTCCAAGAAATTGACAAGTGCCACTTGTGCTCATTCTATCAATCTTGCATCCACCATAGTCGGAGTCCGAATATCCAATCAACTTAAAATTAGACCCCTTTGGAAACCATAGTCCAACATCATGAGTGCCCTTTAGATATCTCAATATCCTCTTGGTTGCTTTCAAGTGACTTTCTCTAGGTGAAGCTTGATATCTTGCACACTTGCACACACTAAACATCACATCCGGCCTAGAGGTGGTGACATATTGCAAACTTCCAATCATAGACCGGTATTGCTTTTGATCTACCATGTTGCTACTAGCATCAACACCCAATTGATCATTTGTGTCCATTGGTGTACTCATTGGTTTAGCATCTTGCAATCCAAATTTCTTGATCATGTCCTTGATGTACTTTCCTTGACTTACAAAAGTGCCATTCTTCATTTGCTTGATTTGAAGTCCAAGGAAGTAACTAAGCTCTCCAATCATAGACATCTTAAACTCATTAGCCATCATATTTCTAAACTCTTCACAAAAGTCTTGGTTGGTTGATCCAAAGATAATGTCATCCACATAGATTTGCAACACAAACAAGTCATTTCCAAGCTTCTTGGTGAAAAGAGTGGTGTCAACCTTTCCCATCTTGAACCCTTTAGAGAGGAGAAAGTACCTCAACCTCTCATACCATGCTCTAGGTGCTTGCTTCAAACCATACAATGCCTTCTTTAGCTTATAAACATGGTCGGGCTTCTTGTCATCTTCAAAACCAGGAGGTTGCTCAACATAAACTTCTTCATTGATGTAGCCATTGAGAAATGCACTCTTGACATCCATTTGATAGAGCTTGATGTTGTGTGCACAGGCATATGCTAATAAGATTCTAATTGCTTCCAATCTTGCAACCGGTGCATATGTCTCTCCAAAGTCAAGACCCTCAACTTGAGTGTATCCTTGTGCTACTAATCTTGCTTTGTTCCTTACAACCATGACATCTTGATCTTGCTTGTTTCTAAAGACCCACTTAGTACCAATCACATTGTAGTTCTTTGGCCTCTCAACAAGTTTCCAAACTTGATTTTTAGCAAAGTTGTTTAGTTCTTCATGCATGGCATTTACCCAATCGGAATCCTTCAAAGCATCTTCTAATTTCTTTGGTTCTTCAAGTGACACAAATGAGTAGTGCTCACAAAAGGATGCTAGTCTTGATCTAGTTTGAACACAACTTTGAATTCCACCAATGATTTGATCCAACGGATGATCTCTTGCAATACTAGTAGGTTGGAGTATTGGGAGTTGATTGCTTCCACTTGTTTGACCTTGAACTTGAGCTTCATCATGAGAACCACTAGAGTTTGCTTGATTTGTATCAATTTGCACATTTTGGTCGATCACATGAATATCATCATCATCATCAACTTGCATCGGCCTTATATCACCAATGTCCATGTTCTTCATTGCATTTGATAATTGATCTCCTCTCACATCATCAAGGTTTTGAGCTTCATTTTGAGATCCTTGGGTTTCATCAAACTCAACATCATGAACTTCTTCCAAGGTGCCATTTGTGAGATTCCAAACTCTAGATGCCTTGCTTGTGGTAGAATAACCAAGTAAGAACCCTTCATCATATTTCTTTTCAAACTTGCTCAATCTAGTGCCTTTATTAAGAATATAGCATTTGCAACCAAACACTCTAAAGTATGCAATGTTGGGCTTTCTTCCATTCAATAGCTCATATGGTGTCTTTCCAAGCTTCCCATGGTAATAGAGACGGTTGCTACAATAGCAAGCCGTGTTGATGGCTTCACTCCAAAATGAATGACTCACATTGTATTCACTAAGCATTGATCTAGCCATATCAATCAAAGTTCTATTCTTTCTTTCAACTACACCATTGGATTGAGGAGTGTATGTTGGTGAGAATTGATGTCCAATACCAAGATCATCACACAAATCTTCGATTCTTGTGTTCTTGAACTCACTACCATTGTCACTTCTAATCTTCTTGATGGTAGTCTCAAACTCATTTTGCACTCTCTTGACAAAAGACTTGAATAGATCATAAACATCACTCTTGTCATAGAGAAAGAACACCCAAGTATATCTAGTGTAGTCATCAACAATCACAAAACCATACTTGTTGCCACCAATGCTAGTGTATGTTGTTGGCCCAAACAAGTCCATGTGTAATAGCTCAAATGCCTTTGATGTGCTCATTTCACTCTTACTAGGATGTGTATTTCCAACTTGTTTGCCGGCTTGACAAGCACTACATAGTTTATCCTTCTCAAAGGTGACATCCTTCAAGCCTCTAACTAAGTCATGCTTTAAAAGTTTGTTCAATTGTTTCATTCCAACATGACCAAGCCTTCTATGCCACAACCATCCCATACTAGATTTACTAAGCAAGCATGATGTCAATTGTGCCTCACTATCATTGAAGTCAACCAAGTATAAGCTACCATGTCTAAATCCTTTGAATATCAAATTTGATCCATCAACACTTATGACTTCAATATCATCACTACCAAATATGCACTTGAAGCCAAGATCACAAAGTTGTGCCACCGATAAAAGATTGAAATCTAAGCTCTCAACTAGCAATACATTAGATATGCTCATGTCATTTGAGATAGCAATTTTACCAAGCCCCTTGACCTTGCCTTTCTTGTTGTTGCCGAAAGTGATAGCATCAAAACCACCATTTTGACTTGTATCAATTGAATTGAACATACAAGAGTCTCCGGTCATATGTTGAGTGCACCCACTATCAAGCACCCAATGCCTTCCTCCGGCTTTGTAATTGACCTACAAGACAAGATTAATTCTTTTTAGGTACCCAAACTTGTTTGGGTCCTCCAAGGTTAGTGACCAAGCTCTTTGGTACCCAAATAGCTTTCTTCTTTGAGCCCATCCATGGTGTACCAATGAACTTAGCATGAACACCATTAGTACCCTTGGTAAGCATATAGAAAGAATCAAACTTAATTGAGGATACATTAGCATTGGATTTCTTGTTCATGTAATGTTGCTCTATGTGACCAACTTGCTTGCAACTTTTGCAATAGCTACCATTGTTCTTCACAAAACGAGTCTTGTGAGGAGCAAAAGCGGCTTTACCCTTCTTGGGGTTATAGCCCAATCCCTCTTTATAGAGAGAAGCCCTTTGGCTACCCAAGCACATAAGCAAGCGGTCCTCACCACCATAAGCCTTAGCTAATGTGTGATTGAGCTCTTTTACCTCCTTCTTGAGATTTTCATTCTCAACTATTAGTGTGGAGTCACAAGTGAAACCATCACTACTAGATGAGGATGATGTAGATGCGCTACATGAAGAGTTAGTGGGAGCAACAACAATAGGCTTATGAAAGGATTCATTAATTATATCACATGATATGCCTATGTTGCAAGTTTTAGCTTTCTCAACATTAGTTGGCATGTTTTCACATTTTTCAACTAGAGAGGAATGAGCTTCTTCAAGCTTGGTGTGAGACTTTTGAAGCTTCTTATGGTCTACCTTTAGACTCTCATAAGATGCCCTAAGCTCATCAAGTTCTTGCATAAGGTTTTTCTTTTCCTTAAGCAAGCCCTTGCACTCCTTTCTAGATTCTTTAAAATGTTAAGTGCAATCTTCTAGCATAGTGATTAGTTCATCTTTAGTGAATTCTTCTTCGTCACTATCACTATCACTAGCATTATCATGATCACTCTCATCGTCGGATGATACCTTAGCGGACTTAGCCATGAAGCACGATGGAGTGTCGAAGAGGGAGACCTTCTCTTGGATGGCAATGCTAGCATGTCCCTTCTTCTTGCTCTTGTTGTCATCCTCATCATCACTTGAGGAATCATCACTATCCCAAGTAGCAACATGAGAATCATTCTTCTTCTTATGAGAGCTCTTCTTCTTTTCTTGCTTCTTCTTCTCCTTCTTGATAGCATCTTCATCATCACTATCATAAGGACACTTTGCAATGAGATGGTCCTTGCTATGGTATCTAAAGCATCTCATGCTATGCTCACTCTTCTTGGATGAGATCTTCCTCCTTCTTGCACGATAGCCTTTCTTCTTCATGAATTTGCCAAATTGCTTGACAAAGAGAGCCATCTTCTCATCAATGTCATCACTATCACAAGAGCTTGAGTCTTCATCACTTGATGACTCAATCTTGAATTTGCCCTTGGATGTGGTGGCTTTGAATGCCACACTCTTCTTCTTTTCATCATCTTTCTTCTTATTTTCCTTCTTCTTCTTCTTGACTAACTCATCCTTCTCATCATCTTCTCTATATGAATCATCGGTCATCACTTCTTGGAATATTTGTTGAGGAGTTGAATCCTTCAATGTAGTCCTCACTAGCACGGTGATCAATGTATCAAATCTCTTGGGTAGACTTCTCAAGAACTTCATAGAGAATTGATTGTCCTTGACCTCCTCACCAAGTGCCTTAAGCTCATTGACAATGACTTGCAACCTATGAAACATCTCCGGTACACTCTCATCATCTTGCATCTTGAAGCTTGAAAATTTTTCTTGCAAGATATATGCTTTAGCGGTCTTTGTGCCCTCGGTGCCCTCAAATGTTTCTTCTAGCTTGGCCCAAGCATCATGAGCAATCTCAATGTTCTTTACTTGCTCAAAGGTCTTGTCATCTAATGCCTCATGAAGAGCACTAATGGCAATGTCATTGCATTGGAGCTTCTTCTCTTTCACCGGTGTAGGTGCTTTCGGATTAGCAACCTCAAATTTTGTTTCGGTGACCTTCCACACTTCTCTATTGATTGACTTTAGGTGTGCGGTCATCTTAACCTTCCAATATGCATAATTTGTGCCATCAAAGTGAGGTGCCTTCTTGGTGTTGTTGATGTGCAAGCTTAATTGAGCCATTTCTTTTTCACCGTAGGTTGTTAAGCCTCAAATAAACGGTGCCTCGGCTCCGATACCACTTGTAAGGTCCAAATAGGCTAGAGGGGGGGTGAATAGCCTAATTAAAACTTCTACAAGAATTACTTAACCACACGTTAGTACGAAAGGTGGCGGAGCAAATGCACTAGCTCTAACTAATTAAGCAAGCCACCTACACAAGTCTATAACAAAGCTATTCACTAAACACAACAACAACTACAAGCTAGAAACAAGAAGTAATACAAGAGAAGAGCTTTGAGTGAATATACCGCCGTGTAGATATAAGAAGTACCAATCAATCAATCACACAAGAGAAGTCCTCGGGAAGAGAATGATACAAGAATTTATCCCGAGGTTCACTTGCTTCCCGGCAAGCTACTCCCCGCTGTGGCGATACACCCACTTGTCGGTTCACGAGCTAATCGACTATCAAGAGTCGAGCCCTCGGCGGGCGCCGCATAACCGCACACAAGATGGGGATCCTCCAAGCCACGAGCTCTACTAGAGTATCCAATTCGTGAACTCCCACGGGGAAGGATCAAGAACCTCTTACAACACTTGGTGAAGGCTCCAACAATCTCTAATTGTGAGCTCAATCACCTCCGCTGCTCCAAGCCATCTACCGTGTCAGGAAACACGGAAGAGTAACAAGAAATCCGCAGCAACTCGAAGAACAAGTGCCTCTAGAATGCAACTCTCAAGCAATGCACTTGAATCTCACTCAATCTCACACAAGATGTGCAACTAAGCAAAGAGATGAGTGGAGGGGTTGTTCTCTAGCTCAAAGTATGCCTCTAGGTCTCAAAATGTGCAAGAGTTACCCTCAAACCCCGGCCAACGTCTATTTATAATGAAGGGGTACGCAGCTAGCCGTTACCGGACGATGCAATTCAAATCGTGATGACAGGACGCACCGGTCAGGGTGACCGAACGCGTCCGGTCACTACAGGACAAGCATGAACAGTGCGTGTCAGAAGTTACCGTTGCTATGACCGGACGCGCCCTAGCGTATGACCGGACGTGCCCTAGTTGGCATCCGGTCATAGTCTAGTAAGCTCCCATCATGATCGGACGCGTCTGATCGTACATGACCGGACGCGCCTCGCGTCCGATCATCACTCCTGCGCTCTCTGCCCCTCTGGACGCCTGACCGGACGCGCCGGTCCCGTGAAGGACCGGACACGCCGGTCACGCGCTATGCTTCTGCGCACAGGTGAACTGACCGGACGCACTGGTCAGGCCAGACCAGCATCCGGTCACTCACCCTAGGCACGCTGACCGAATGAACTGACCGGACGCGCTGGTCAAGCCATGACCGCGTCCGGTGCAGCGTCCGGTCACCACAGTGACCTCCGTTCGCCTCCGTTTCTTTTCCGACTTCCGGTGTAGTAGAAAATAGGCATTTCACTTCTCCAAAAAGCGCCGAATCCCGCCTCGCAAGCTCGGCGGGAGGGAGAGAAGAACCCAAACCCTTCTCTACCGCTCAAACTTCACCGCCTTCACAAACGTGCTAACACCACCAAGTGTACACCACCATGTGCATGTGTGTTAGCATTTCACAATCATTTTCCAAGGCGTTATGTTAGCTCTTTACTAGATCCTAATGCATATGCTCAAGACATTGATCTAGTGGCACTTGATTTCCGAGCTAACCGTGATTGCCCCTCTTGATAGTCGGCTATGTATCCTAAACCCGGTCAATCACTTCTCTACTCATCTTAGACCGGCAAAAGGAAAACCCTATGGTTATACCTTTGCCTTGCGCTCTTAGATCCTTCTCTTCCACTTGATCATCATGTCCTTATGTGCATCTCCACCATGATCAAAATTTCATGTCCATGCAACATCTCTTTGTGATCTTGTGGCCACCACTCCTTCCCACATACACCTTCATCATATGTGTTGCTTGTGCCTAACTCAAAACACTTAACACGTGGCATTAGCAACTTGGTGTCATTAATTACCAAAACCATACTTGGGCTTTCACCGGTAAGAGGCCACAGTGGAGGGCAGAAGAAAGGGCTTTAGCTGAGGCTGGGCTGCCCGATCCGTACGAAGACTGTGATGAGAGGTCATAGGACTTCCTCTAAGGTCGCCAGCCAAAAAAGCTAAAGGAGGACAAGAGAAAGTTCAACGAGCCGTAGATCGAGGAGGCGAGAAGAGGATCTTGGAGGTCACTGCAGCCTCCAAGAGCGGGACGTTCAAACCTCGCAGAGAGAGGAACTACTAACTGAGACGTTGGGAAACCTCGAGCACTGTGGTCGTGTCCGTGGCGTAGCCTCAAGGAAGAGCTGGAAGACCGTGGATTCCTGGCAATCCGATGCCAGCACTTACCATACGAGGCAAAGATATAAGGAAGGTCTTGTCTAGAAAGGCAGAGATGAGGCAATGAAGGAGATGATCAACAAGTCCATACAGGACACTTTCACGAGTACCGACCCTAGGACAGTGGAGCTGAGGAGGCAAATGTTTTGCCAGGCTGGTGTGCTACCGCAAGAGGGTCCATCCGCTGTACAAGGGCATATGGTGCTAGGTACTGGACAACTCCTAAGGTACCCAGTCGATGACATCATGGAACCTATGTTTTGCACGCTCCAGATGCCCTTCGGCAGGGCCGGGAAGAAGAGGGAAGTGACCCAGGGAGTGGTACAACCGCCCGAAAGCGGCGCCACTTACAATGGCAAGCCCATCCCGCCCGACTATGCCTTGGTGGACGTGGTGTGGGTGAACCCGGACTTCGAGCATGAAGAACTTGACTTTCAACTGAAAGGGAAATACTTTGATCGGCGGTGCTCTCACTTCGCACGTGCTATGGAACAAGGCAGACATCATGTTGGAGATGCCGACGCCGGCTTCACAACCCTCGTACCCATTGTCATCCCCACCGGGTGATGACGACGACGACGATGGCGATGACAATGGCGCCAATGGGAATGACAATGTTGGCGGCCTAGACAGCAATCCTCGAGATAGTCCACCTCCCGACAACAGCAGTCCACATGGAGGCATAGGGGCAGCACTGGGCGATGTGACACCACCGTCTGCAAGTGGTTCGAACAAGGGGTCAAGCAAATGTCCTCCTCTGCCAAGGAAGCCTGCAGATGAACCGGAAGAGGAGGCCATACCTTCGAACCACTGCAAGACGAGTTAGGCGGCCTATAAAATAGCTGACAAGCACCCATACTCAACTACATTTGAAAGGTTTGCTACTAGTGAACATAGTCACTCTATAATTGAACTGGAGATGTTATATGCTTTTTCCATTCACTAACATCTGAAGCCCCGGTACGTGTGTTGCAGGTCGAAAACATCGCTAGAGTTTTAGGGCCAGTCCGATGATTGCCCTGAAAACTATGTGCATGGGAAGTTCATGTTGACCTTGGGTGACCTCGTTGTAGAGAGGTGGGAGGTAAGGAGGTTCCATATCTGGTACATGGAAGCGGCGAAAGCTGGCTTGCACAACTATGTCATCAAGATTCCGGCGGTCCTCTTCCACACGCCGACAGATGGTGAAGTTATCGTTGATTTCCACGACATGCATAGACTACTGAGGCGAAAGGACCTCGACGTCGCTCAAGTCACCTTATTTTCCATGTAAGTTCATTACAACTTTGACACCACTGCATCGTTCAAGGTACTTTATGAAGTATGCACTAATAATGCCATGTTGACTTCTCCTTGCAGGATGCAGGCGTATGTAAGCAAGGAATTGAACAAGGATATTATCTATCTCTCTCTGATACTTATTACTGAGAGAACCATCACGGGTTATGATATACTAGATGATAGTTCAGAACTAGTGAACTTGAACGAGGAGGAGAGAAAGCAATTCCGGGTCGATGCGGAGATCGAGTATAAGTATCGGGCAGGATTGTACATCTATGAAGCCATGAAGAAGATCCGGGGAAATGAGTGTATCATGGCCGCCCACCAGTTCGGGTAAGTCGATAAGATACTTGTAACATATATATAGCTCATGGGATTATGACTTGCCATATTTGAATATTTCAATTCTATATTGTGTGAATGGTTTAGCAAGGGCATCATGGGCCACTGGATTGCATTCATAATCTATCCTCAGGATGGAAGGACCTGTATATTTGACTCTTTGCGGGATACAAATAAAGCCAGGTACAAACACTTTGAAAGCGTATTGAGATAGTAAGTGACGGGACTTATTCATTTCAAGTTAACATATATACTTGTTCAAATTGTCATTGACACAACATGTTTTCATACAGTGCTTATAAGAAGTACCTGAAAGATCCCAAATGTTATGATCGAAGATCTGAGAAGAAGAAGAAGAAGTATGGCATGAAACTGAAACTCAGGCGCAAGTTCCCAGTACGTATATCAAAAGTCATACTCCTACTGCTACTTCCTACTACTACTTACTACAACTTACTACTTACTACTATTTACTACTACTACTTCCTACAAGTTACTACTACTTACACTACAACTTAGTCCTATACTACTATTACTTAGTACAACTTACTACTACTTAACTACACCTACTGTCCTACTTACTTAGTCCTATACTACTACAACTTACTACTAAGTCCTATACTTTTCTACTACTTACAACTACTACTATTCTGTACAATTGAGCATATGTCATTTTGTGAGCAGCAGCAAATTGAGCACTACTTTCTACTACTACTGTCCTATACTACTCTCTACTACTACTGTCCTACCACTGCTTACTTCTACTACTACTCTACTACTACTTACTCATACTACTACTTACTCCTACTACTACTTACTCCTACTACTACTTAAGTACTACTTAGTCCTATACTACTACTACTTAGCCCTATACTACTACTACTTGCTCTAATGATTGTGTATTCTCGTGCAGTGCGCCAAACAACCCTATGGCTCACTTGTTTGTGGATTCTATGTTTGCGAGTACATGAGGACATGCACCAGATTTAGCGGCAGCTGGCGGTAGTTCAAGAAAGCACAAAATTGGTGGCAAAAGGAGAAGGTTGACCAAGAATTCAAACAAACAGTCGTAGACATATGTAAGTTTGTCACAGAGTGCGCGCATGAAGGGCGACCATTCTTCAACCCGCAAAGCGAGCTAGCTAAGAATCCAAAGTTCGAGAATATCAGAAACTGGAGCAAGAGGGGATAAAACTCACTGATTACATATTGTCGGACCTCTTTTCCTTGAAGAAATGATAGCGGGGTGTTGGCATTGTAGATCTTAGTTTCACAAGTGTAAACATTTGACATATGCTTGTGTAATCTAACTTCGAATGATGTTGCATGCTTACGAAACATGGACAACATCAATGAATGTGTTATATGTTTGTGCTATGTTTATATATGTCTTTCTGCTTATATATGTGCTTGATGTGCGAAAATATAATTCAAATTCAAATCAAACTACAGAAGCTATTTTTTTAAATGCTAAAAACGTAACGGAGGCGGGCAAATAATAACTGCCCGCCTCCATTAGGTATGCAAAGGAGGCGGGCGTTATACAGTGACCACCTCGGTTAAGGTCTTATTGGAGGCGGGCCATTAATGGCGCCCACCTCCATTAATGACTATTAATGGAGGCGGTTGCCTTATGGCGCCCGTCTCCATTAAAGGCTTAACGGAGACGGGCAGGGCAACCGCTTCTATTAAGTCACGATTAACTGTGACCTTTGGTTGGAGGCGGTTGCAAAGCCCGCCTCCATTAAGCAAAAATGCCCGCCTCCAATAAGTTTTCTGTACTAGTGTCTTATACGAAAGTGGAACCTAGGCCAACACTGCCAAGTGGGACACATTAACCAACATAAGCCTTTTTTACCTAAATCATTTACAAGTTATGATGAATAAATATTGTCATATAATATCACAACAAGTATAATGCTATAACAAGTTATGTCACCAATTGACCCGTCCATGTGGCAATGTACCACCTTCTAACCGGCGATTAAACTTCTTATCGATGCCGGTTTTGTAAGTGTGTGCCGCAGTTGGTGGCAAACCCGACGGTGCTAAATGTTTCCACCACTAGTTTGGAGTATGATGGGTTATATACACTTTATTTTTCTATGATTTTTTCATGTATATGACAAAGTGTTTGTGTATTTTTTTGTTAAACTGTCATGTCTCACCTGAGCTTTTCCTCATGTTCTAAAAAATTGTCATGGACCATGTTAGTTTTTGTATTAAAAATTGTTGCAACTAAATCATGTTTTATTTTTTTCACATTATAGAAATAAACGTGTTAGAAAAAAGGAATGTTTTGATCTCATCCTCATGTTGCATGTTACAGCAAATAAGAAAGTTAGATCATGAGTGTATATTAGATCTAATAGGAACTTAGTTATCCTATATTTGTCCTTTTGTCTCCTAGGACTAGGAGGTAAATGTTGCCATCCAGATTTATGGTCTATATATAGTTACTTTGAATACCGTAAAAAAGGGACTCTCCTATATCTCTACTCGAATCTTTCCTTTTGGTAGGGATTCTGAGTTTTCTCGCACCCTAACTCCCTAAGAGCATCTCCAAGAGTTCCCTAATAATTCTCAATATTTCACTTTAAAAAATCAAATTTTGGTCCCACTTGGGTTTTTTTTGTGGTATTTTTTTTCAGCGCGAGTCTTCCTGGTCGTGCAACCCTACGCCGCCGCCACCTCCTTCCTTCGTGGCGCCATCTAGTAGCAGCAGCAGCAGCTAGGCATCAGCAACTTCAGCAGTAGTTGCCGGCCATCAAGTAGCAGCAGTAGGTAGACATCAGCAGCAGCCGGCCAACAGTAGCATGCAGCAGCCATCAGCACCCAGCGATAATTGAACACAGGCACACGTCGGCCGACCACAGGAAGGCACCCTCTCGGCAACAAGCACACAGCGGCAGCATCGACACAGCGGAAGCATCCACACAGCGGCATCACACAGCGGCAGCAGGCGCAGACTAGGCTCGGCTATGGCCAGAGACGACGGCCAAGGCAGTTCTACCGGCGGCGGCCATGGGAAACCTAGCGGCGACGGCCAGCACGAAGCCATAGCGGCGACTGCGGCGCAAGAAGCACACGACCAGATTGATGGATCAGGAAGAAGATGGCGAACCAGATCGATGGAGTACGTAACAGGAAGATGACAGCAAACCAGATCGATGGAGAAGAACCGCGGCAAAAGAAGGCGCGGGAAGAATGATGCCCTATCCGCGCGACTCGACTCCATGCAAAGTTACACGCGGGAGGTGATTTCCTAAGGCCTTCTACAGTGTGGAGTGTGTTAGGAGTGGCTGCCTAGTGGGCCGGTCACCCTGTCCTAGTGGGCCTGGACACCTTGTCCTCCCAGCTACCCCTGCCTCCAGCTACAAAGGGGAAGGGACCCAGCGAAAGAGGAGGGAAGAATATCAGAAACCATTTCTACTTTACTGTTTATCTTTATCCTTTACTTGCTGCTCATCTTCTTCCCCAAGTTGATTCCTCTTGTAACCAGATTTCCTATCTCTAGTTCCTTCTAGATCTTTCTAGACTTGTATCCTGCTACTTCCCTGTTCTAGTTCATCTCGATTTATCGGTTTCTAACAATTGGTATCAGAGACATCGGTCCTTGGTTCGGTATCCATCACCATGAGTCCTCTCGACGCCAAGCTCATCCTCGATGAGATTCCCAAGCTGAATCGGCGCTTCGACGAGTCCTACGCTCGGATGGAGCGGTGCTTCTCGCGGACCCTAGCCGCGCTGGAGCCGCGGGGCGACGCCGTCGAGCTTCGCATCGGCAGCCCCGAGCAGTTCGGCGCGACGCAGCCCGTCGTGGCTGACAACTGGGGCGGCCTCTTCGGCGAGATCCCAACGCCCGATGCCACCTCCACCGACTCCGACGCGCCTCCCTTCGCGCCCGCGCCTGATGACTCTAAGTTTCACAGCACCAATGGCGACGCTGCCTCCACCGTCGAGCCCAACCCCGACCCCAAGGCGGGCCACGCCACACTCGTCCCTGTGAAGAGTCCTCACCTCGACGATATCGTCGATCTCGACCGCCTCAGCATCCTTCCCGACGTGCTGCTCGGCAACATCGTCTCCCGCCTCCCCCTCAAGGACGCTGCACGCACGACGGTGCTTTCCCGTCGCTGGAGGCCTCTCTACGCAGCCCCGTCCGCATTGCTGGACGCCGCTACGGGCGAGCACTTCTGCCTCACGACCTAGGAGGGGAATCCCACCGTCAAGCACGAGAAGGCGCAGATCGAGGCGAATCCATTCTTCCTCGTGCAGATCGAGCAGGACGCCATCGGGTCCGCCCTCGCCCCTTCCGTTCGGCGCAGTGGTCGAGGCCCGCGTCGACGACGACGGCCGCCACGACTCCTGGTTCACGGTCGCCGTCCTCGACTTCGAGCCCGCGCGATGCTGCCGCAGCCCGGCGCGGTACACCACCCAGTCCGCGCACCTCCGCGCCGACATCGAGGGCGTGCTCGCGGAACCCTTCACGACGTCCGTGGCCGCGCCATCATCAACAACTCCGGCGGCTCTCTCGACGTGCTCTGCCGCGGCCCCGTCTGGATGCTGCCCGATGCTATTGTCTTCGAGGAGCTCATCTTCCACAGCCTCGCACACGATCTCTCCGACGGGCCCCTCCGCAGCTGCGTGCTCCGCCTGGACGCGCTCCCGGGGAAACGCCTCTCCGGCACGCTCCCTGACGAGCTGCCCTTTGCGCCGGACTCCATCGTGCTGGCCATGCTGCTCTTCGTCGACATCAGTAAGGAGCATGCCAGCCGGGGTGCCCTCCAGGTGTTCGAGGTATTGTCACTGCATGCCGATATCTTCTGCAACATCTGTATTGACTGGGAGCTGCTGAGTCATTTGTCGCTGGGAGTCACTCAACACCAACCATGGCCACCACCTAATGAACTGAGGTTGACGAGTTGTGATGCTGAGTTACGGCCTACACCATGGCCGTCGTTCAACATGGCTAAGAGGCTCTCTGTCAGGAGTTCTTGTGGTCGACTTTGGAAGCCCCCATGGCCTATACATATTCGACAACACGTCAGTTGCCCATGTGATCTGCTTATTCAGGCCTTGTTCATTTCCCATGCCAACCCAAAATATTTCCTCTTCCGCCCATCACATCGAATCTTTCGACGCATGCATGGAGCATTAAATGTAGGTAAAAAAGATAACTAATTGCATAGTTTGTCTGTAAATGTCGGGACGAATCTTTTAAGCCTAGTTAGTCCATGATTAGACAAATTTTGCCAAATAACAACGAAAGATGCTACAGTAACTTTTCACCTACTTTTCACGAAGTGAACACAGAAACCATGGCCTGCTAGGCACGGCCAGCAGGACGGTCTCAGTTGTGCAACCACTACTGTACTACTATTGCTAGAACTACTCAAGCTCAAGGAGAATTGACAGTGTGCTCTTTGCTCGGGGCCTACACATCTTGGTGTCACTAGAGATTGCTTCACAGATGAATATTCCATTGCAAATCTCTGTGGTTGTGTGGTTCTGACAGGACGTCTCCATATGGCTAGTGATATAAATGTGCCAGTTCTGTTGCTAGCTGGTGAGCTCACTCAAGAGCAAAAGCAAAAGGATCACAATGGATGCAGTAGCAATACAAATATCATATTCACAAATCCACAAGACTCAGTTCAGTTTTGTCTTTCTTTCACCTTAACCAATAGTTGTTCCATGAGTTGGGTTGTCAGTTGGATACCACCATGGCTGATACCACTTCGCCAACAAATCAGGTACAGAGCTGTGACTAGTGCTTATTACAGAGGTGCATTGGGAGCTTTGCTGCTCTATGACATCCCCAGACGCCAGAGCTTCCATCCTATACCTTGCTGGCTAGATGCACAAGTCCAGGCCGTCAAGAACATTGTGATCATGCTGGTTGGCAACACTAGTCATCTCAAGGAGCAGAGCACAGTGAGCATTGGAGATGCCAAGTTCCCCGTGCAGGAGCATCTCTTCTTCCTGAAAAGGGCAATTACTGTGCAGGAGCCATCAAAGATATGGAAATGGTCCACAGAATCCCCTGACATACTTGTTGTTGTGCTAGCCGAAGGAGGAATGGATGAAGCACTGGATGCCTTGGATGAGGTAGAACGGATTACTGCTGGTGCTGCTGCTGCAGGCGATGCCATGCTGTGGGCCTAGAATGGTTGCCGTGAGGCTCGTTCTGGGAGCTTATGAAGGGATTGGCGGTGTGCTACATCGAGTTCACGGAGTTCACGGACCAGGAGATCAATGCAAGTTCATCGTCGACCACAACCGCGGCTTGGGGGCAAGCCGCATTTCAAGCGGTGGGGAATGTTAGGAGTGGCTGCCTAGTGGGCCGGTCACCCTGTCCTAGTGGGCTTGGACACCTTGTCCTCCCAGCTACCCCTGCCTCCAACTACAAAGGGGAAGGGACCCAGCGAAAAAGGAGGGAAGAATATTAGAAACCATTTCTACTTTACTGTTTATCTTTATCCTTTACTTGCTGCTCATCTTCTTCTCCAAGTTGATTCCTCTTGTAACCAGATTTTCTATCTCTAGTTCCTTCTAGATCTTTCTAGACTTGTATCCTGCTACTTCCCTGTTCTAGTTCATCTCGATTTATCGGTTGCAAACAGAGTGGAGCCTAAAATATATTGGGTCCCACCAAGAAGAAATAAGCACCGGTGCGCAGATGGCTGCAGTGTGCGGCATCACTTCATGCAACCGTGGCCCCCACCAGATGCCCTAAACCGTGATGAATGAAACAAAGGGCGAGTTTAGATTCCAAAAATTTTTGAAAAAAATTCATGTAGCATTTTTTGTTGTTATTTGGTAAAATTTATCCAATCATGGGCTAACTAGGTTCAAAAGATTCGTCTCGACGTTTTACAGACAAACTGTACAATTAGTTATTTTTTTACCTACATTTAATACTCCATGCATGCGTGTAAAGATTCGATGTGACGGGTATTGCGCAAAAATTTTTGGGTCTTTTTGCCCATCTAAACAAGGCCAAAGAGAAAACGAAAAAGGCTGACAACTCTTGTATCTTCTCTCTCACATACCTGACATAATTTCTCTCTTGTTGCCTTTGGAGCACCCGTGCTTCTACATGCTCAGCTCCCATTTATTCTCGCACTACTCTAAATTGGCACCACAGACTGCAGTGTGCTGAGTGATGCCCAAACACACTCTCTCTCTCTTGGCATCACTCAAGGGCAACGCTGTGCGTACTCTCTCCGTCTTGTAATAACTGCACGTTTGCGGTTCAAAAAAATTTCTCAAAATGAAGGGTCACAATGTATCTGAAGCGTAGCAGACTGGTAGCTGTAACCTGTGCCACTTTGACCGAAAGAATAAAAAAAGATTGAAAAAAGGAAAACGCAGGGAGTGCTGCGTGCGTGCGTCCTCTCGTCCACACATTCAAGTCAATCCCCACCGAGCCTCCTCCAGTCCATGCCTATCGAGCGCTTCCTGTCCACTCGTTCCCACTAGCCTTTCATCGATTTGCCAATAAAAAATAAAGGAAAACGGATGCCCGGCCTCATCTCATCCCTTCATCTCGATAGTTCTTGTGGACTCTGCAAACTCATTCAGCCGCACCTGTTCACCCTTGGTTTTCGTGCCAGACCCTACACGAGCAAATATTACGAGACGGAGAGAGTAAATTTTAGAAGGATTGATTAGGAGTTGTTGGAGAGGGATTTTTTCTCGTCTCGCTAAAAATTAAGGATTAGGAAGGAACAGGGAACTCTTAGAGATGCTCTAAGAGAGATATCTGAAGAATGGACCGGGCCTACCATGGTTTACTGGAGCGTAAGAGAGATGTGAAGCGCGGCCTGGTCCATGGTTGTAACGGGCCGTAATCCCTATGGGGGAATTGATCGACATGCTCCGGCTTGACTGGGCTGAGTCCTCTTCAAAATTCTTCCGGGCTAACTTTCCTCAATAATTCCATCTAGGCAAAAGCAATAAGCCCAATCCAAGTGTTTAAATGATGCTCAACAAACAAAGGCCCATGTGCATGGGCCAGATGTGAATGGAAGCACTGCCGCCCATTCAGCAATCAAACAGCCAGATGAAATGAATGGCGGATTTAGCACCGTGAACAGCATACAATAATCGGATACTCGTTTTAGCCAGCCTAATCAAACTGGCTTATCCACAGATTTAATTTTTATTTGAAACGCTTATTCACTGAATTGGTCCATCTGAATCCAGTCCAGGGACATCCCAAACTAAAATGCTATTGCCATGGCAAGGAGGTGGACACGTCGATCATGTACTGTATGGTGCATGGCATGGATGGAGCAGCTGGGAGTGATCCCGTCCATCTCCATGACACTACTGCTATCTGCATCTGTCATACTGCAGCTTTGACCGATACAGGTCAATACTGAGGTACCGTTTAGATGCCAAAAATTTTGCCAAAATTTTCAGATTTCCCGTCACATCGAATCTTTAAACGCATGTATGAAGCATTAAATATAGATAAAAAATAAAACTAATTATACAGTTTAGACGAAATGGACGAGACAAATATTTTAAGCCTAATTAGACTATGATTGGATAATATTTACCAAATAACAACGAAACTGCTACAGTAGCGTTTCGCCAAAAAATTTGCCAACTAAACAGCCTCTGAACCTGAAGGGAATCTTTGGCTCCTGCAGCCCCTGCTGCCAGTGTCGTCTCCGCGACCGAGCCTGCAGCTCATCAGACTGCCACGGCGTGTGCATGGGGGGTGCACACGACACGACACGGCACCACCGCAGCGGCCGAGACGACGACATGTCGATCGGTGCGTTCGTCCATGCCCCGCGCTGCACGCTTTCTGACGAACAGTCCCGGCTGGCTGCGCGCACTGTTGCCGCACATGGCACTGCACACTGGGCTCCATGCCTCCATGGAGCTGACGACGGTCAGAGCTCGATCAGCTGAAGATGAACAGACGTCCTCCGGACGGACTGGATGGACCAACCTGCAACTGTATAGAACAGCAGTTTGAAGCACTACAGTCTGCAGGTAGTAACAAGATCCATCCATGCAATGCATGCATGCACCGAGCTCATTGTACGTATATTCAATTATTCATGGCATGGGTCACACGCAGCGTGTAATGACATAAATAATCAGTCAGAGACTCTCAGTGATCGGTAGGGCAAAGAACAGGATATATGATAGAGGCCTTGTTTAGTTCCCAAATTTTCCCCCAAATTTTACTATGCAAAAAGAAGATTCCCCATCACATCAAAATGCCGGCAAATGCATGGAGTACTAAATGTAGATGAAATCAAAAACTAATTGTACAGTTTTGTTGTACTTTACGAGACGAACATTTTGAGTCTAATTAATCAATTTTTGGACAATTTTTTGCACTAAAAAACAAAAGTTGCTACAGTGTTCCGATTTGGGGAACTAAGCACGGCCAGAGGCCTTGTTTAGATGCCCGATTCGGGCACCCCCGAATCTACTGTGCAGCACTGTGCTGCACTGTAGTAATTTTGTTTTTATTTGGTAATAATTGTCCAAACATTGATTAATTAGGCTCAAAACGTTCGTCTCGCAAAGTACAACAAAACTGTGCAATTAGTTTTTGATTTCATCTACATTTAGTACTCCATGCATGTGCCGACATTTTGATGTGATGGGGAATCTTCTTTTTACATAGTGAAATTTGGGGGTGAATTTGGGTATCTAAACAAGGCCAGTTATATATCAAAGATAGAGTATGTAGGAAAAGCAGGGTGCAGGCCAGCAGGGAGGAGATAGATATGGTGATCAATGCCTGGTTCTCTTGGGCAGAATGAATGAGAAAAGGGAGCCCCTTGCCCTTTTGAAGTTTTGATATGCTGCTGCTGCTGGCCTGCTGTTGCATGCTGCATGGTTGCAAGCTGACAGTGCTGAGGTGTGGAGCACCGGACGGACAGCGGGGCCCTGCCCGGGATCCGGGCATGTGTCCAGATTTTCTTGGGCATTATCATAATCCCTGCAACCCGCTTTTGGATTTCTCTCATAACTCGGGCGTTTTTTTCTAAGCGGCCTGCGTGGCCGCTTTCTCTGCCTCTGCCAGCCTCGCTCGTCCTCGTCATCGTCCTCGTGTGTGGTAGGTGGCGTCGCCGCGCCGCGCTGCTGCGTCAGCCATCTATGCCGGGCTCTTCCGGCCGTGTTGCCGCGCCGGCCGTGTTCTCTTCTTACTGTCCCAGTCTACATGTAGCAATGGCAGCACGAGGTGCAGTGGGAATCTTGGCAAGTCTGTCTTGTCATTCCCCCGGCTGGCCTCGATCTCGCTCGTTTCATCCAGAGAAGAGACGCAATGCAGGGCCGGCCGGCGTTTGTTGAAACATGCATGGTCCATGCATCCAACGCCGTGGTATGTGGACGCAGCAGCAGCAGCACACATAAGTATATGCAGGGACCATGCTGCCTCCATGCACGCGCGCGATGAAGCAGCACAGCAGGAGCTAGCACTTACAGTTCACACGGGGATGAGAGGCCAGGGACAAGCAGACGATCGAGGCCGCTAAATTAAGGTCATGTTTAGTTTCCAAAAATTTTCAAGATTTCCCATCACATCGAATATTTAGACATATGCATGGAGCATTAAATATAGACGAAAAAACTAATTACACAGTTTGGTAGAAAACCACAAGACGAATCTTTTGAGCCTAATTAGTCAATGATTAGACACTAATTAATAAATACAAATGAAAGTGCTGCAGTAGCCGAAGCTAAAAATTTTCGCAAACTAAACGCACCCTAAAGCCGACATGCGGCCTCTGGCCCATGCTGTGCTTTGCTTGCTAGAGCTTGCGCACGCCAGGCGTGGGCTACTGCTAGCTGCCGACCAGCCAGCGCCCGCCGCCGAGCAGCACGAGGACAGGATGCGGTCACACGGTGAGAACCACCGTAGAATTGCCGGCCGGCTACATGCGCAGATCGAGCTAGCCGGCCGGCGTCTCGTGTCACTCCTCGCGTGTGGTGTTTCCGTTAGACATGCAGGTGCAGATGAATCCAGACGACGGTTGCAGGATGTTTGGCGAGAAATTAAAGATTCAGAGAATTTGTGTGTGAGAGAAAACTGTTAGAAGTATAGCACCATTAGAACATAGATCCAGTAGGGTACACAAGAATTTCGAGTAGATCAGTTGGGTAGAACCTTTTGCATTTCGGGTATAAACAACAAGAACCTAGTATGAGGTCTACCGGATCCGAGAGGTAGAGAGAGAGGAGGGATCAGGGTGTGTGCAAATCATCCGAAGGAAGAGCAGTGGCGATGGAGTTGGAGCTGGTGCCGGCCATCTCGGTGCAGTGGAGTGGCGATCTGGAGATGTGGTGACGGAGTGGAGGCAGAGGTGAGTGGCGCCGCGGTCGGTGGCGTTTCCCGTCACTGGCTGCGCCCCTCTCTTAGAACGGGATTAGGGTTTGTTGGTGGGGAGTGCGGCTCAGGCGAACCTCGTAGGTAGAGCCGCCGGCCTCCACCTGTTTTTATAGCGCAGTGTGACGGGGCCCCACCAACCATTTAGGGTTGGGCGCCCCCGATCAGGGCGCGTGACCAAGGGCCCAAGTGGCCGTTGGGCCACTCGGTGGAGAGATCATTCCAACATTCTCCCCCTTGATCTCACCTTTCATTTTAACCTTTAACTTTAACACTTTTCATTTTACTCGTTCCATCACAGATAAATGCATAGAGCATGTTTCATCGTCACGGTCAATCGCCGATAGATTTGACAGCTACAATGCACGTCTCTGATCCGAAACAGTTACTTTAACTTTTGGGCCCTTTATTATAGTCCAGGAGTTATAGGCTTTCCCTTAAACCCATGTCGGCTACATGTTCTCTGAACACGTTGGGTGGTAAGCCTTTTGTAAGCGGATCCGCGAGCATCTTTTCAGTGCTTATATGCTCAAGATTTATAATTTGATCCCGGACTTTATCCTTCACAACATAATACTTTATGTCAATGTGTTTGGCAGCACCACTTGACCTATTATTGTGAGCGTACTGTACTGCTGGATTATTATCGCAGTATAACTTTAGTGGCTTATGTATGCTGTCGACCACCTTCAAACCGGGTATGAACTTCTTTAGCCAGTTCACCTGCCCCGTTGCCTCATAACACGCTACAAACTCGGCATACATTGTGGACGATGTAGTGACGGTTTGTTTTGAGCTTTTTCACGAAATTGCTCCTCCTGCGAGAGTGAACACATATCCTGACGTGGATTTCTATCATCTCCCGCATAATCAGAATCCGAATACCCCACTATCTGGAGAGAATCTGATTTTCTGTACGTCAACATGAGGCCTTTCGTACCTTGCAAATATCGCAAGACTTTCTTTACCAGTTTCCAGTGTTCAATTCCTGGATTACTTTGAAATCTACCAAGCAACCCGGTAACAAAAGCTAAGTCAGGGCGCGTACACACTTGAGCATACTGTAGGCTTCCGACAGCAGAAGCATATGGAACCACTTTCATTTGATTGAGCTCGTATTGGTTCCTTAGGCATTGAAAATCCCCATATCTGTCGCCCTTGACCATGGGTGCAGGTGAGGCACTACATTTATGCATACTGAATTTCTTTAAAACTTTTTCTATGTATGCCTTTTGTGATAGTCCTAATACCCCTTTACTTCTATCTCGGTGAATCTCTATGCCCAAAACAAAAGATGCTTCACCAAGATCTTTCATATCAAATTTTGAAGATAAAAACTTCTTTGTCTCCAGTAGTAGATGGACATCACTACTAGCAAGTAAGATATCATCTACGTACAGGATTAGGAAGATATACCTTCCATTCTTAAACTTTGCATAAACACAATTATTCTCAACATTTTCTTTAAACCCAAAATTCTTTATTGTTCTGTCAAACTTCAAATACCACTGTCTTGAAGCTTGCTTTAACCCATAAATTGATTTCTTTAAGCGGCATCCCATTCGTTCTTTTTCTTCCACGATAAAACATTTCGGTTGAGCCATGTAAATATTTTTCTCCAGATCCCCATTCAGGAATGCCGTTTTTACATCCGTCTGATGTAACTCTAAATCGTAGTGTGCCACTAATGCCATTATAATTCTGAAGGAATCTTTAGATGAGACTGGAGAAAACGTCTCATTGTAATCAATCCCTTCTCTTTGTGTGAAACATTTTGCCACAAGTCGCGCTTTAAACCTTTCAATATTCCCTTGGGAGTCACGTTTTGTCTTATAGACCCATTTACAGCCTACTGTCTTGGCTCCTTTAGGAATAGATTCTAAGTCCCAAACTTTGTTGGTACTCATTGACTTTATTTCATCTTCCATGGCCTTAAGCCACTTGGATGAATTATCGCTTCTCATGGCTTCTTCAAATGAAGTGGGATCACCCTCTATTTGAAATTCTTCAGTGCTATACACCTCATAATCATCAGGTATAGCTGATCTTCTAACTCTTTGGGACCTTCTCGGGGCCTCCACATTTGGCACATCTTTAGTTTGGGGCTGTTGTTGCTCCCCTCATCTGTGGCATCAGTTTGTATAGGTTCCTGAAGGACAGGTTCCTCATCATTATTTACTGTCACCATAGGAGAACTGACAATAGGTGTTGGCACTACAGTATCTAACACTGTTGGTGCAACTAGAACAGGTAGTTCAAAGAATGGTTCCTAAATCATCGGAGTGGGCACACATACCCGCTTCTCCTCAAGAACAATTTTTTGAGCCACCATGCTCCCCCTTATTATTTCATCCTCTAAGACAACAGCGTGTCTCATTTCTACAAATTTTGTGTATCTGTCTGAATAGTAGAAACGAAAACCTTTTGACTTTTCAGGATAGCCAATAAAATGGCAGCTAACTGTTTTGGGATCTAGCTTCCCAATATTTGGGTTAAACACTTTTGCCTCAGCAGGACTCCCCCCCACACGTAAGTGTTTTAGTGAGGGTTCTCTTCCTGTCCATAACTCATATGGTGTTTTGGGCACCGCTTTACTTAGTACTCTATTTAGAATATGAATGACGGTTTTTAATGCCTCCATCCATAGACTCAATGGCAAGTCAGAGTAACTCATCATACTACGCACCATATCCATCAAGGTACGGTTACGCCTCTCAGCTACTCCGTTCTGCTGAGGTTCGCCCGGTGTAGAATACTGGGCTACTATACCATTTTCCTGTAGAAACCTTGCAAAGGGTCCAGGAACTTGGCCATATGGGGTATGCCGACCGTAGTACTCCCCACCACGATCAGATCGGACGACTTTAATCTTTAAATTATGCTGATTTTCAACTTCAGCCTTAAATATTTTAAATTTATCCAACGCTTCATTTCTTTCTTTAATTGGATAAATGTAACTATAACGGGAGTAATCATCTGTGAATGTTGTGAACGAGTCAAAATCATCCACACTTTTCACAGGAAAAGGACCACAGATGTCCGTGTGAATTATCTGTAGAATTCCTGTGCTTCGTTTAGCATCCTTTTTAATTTGCTTTGTGTATTTTCCTTTAATACATTCTCTACACTGTTCAAGGTCTGAGAACTCTAATGGAGGAAGAATATCATTCTTAACTAGTCTCTCTATTCTCCCCCTTGAAATATGGCCTAAACAACAGTGCCATAATTTCGACGACGTATCTTGAGTTCTCTTTCGTTTTCTATTTGCATTCACAAACGAGGATACGTTTTCATTCGTATCACATGTGGAATTCACATTTTCACGAAGTGATAACAAATAAAAATCTTGCTTTTGAAAAGCAAGGCCAACACATTCATTATTACACAATATCTCACATTTGCCATCTCCAAAATGGCAATCAAATCCATCGTTGTCCAAACATGACACACTAATCAAGTTTCTATGTAATGAAGGAACAAATAAAACATCTCTAAGCAAAAGAATAAAACCATCAGCAAGCTCTAAAGGAACATCACCAACAGCTTCAACATCTGCTTGGACTCTATTCGCGACTTTAACGTGTCTTTCGCTTCTTTGCGTAGTCCTCGTCGAACGGAATCCCTGTAATGAATTAGCAACATGAACAGTTGCACTTGAGTCAATCCACCAAGTAGATTTCGAAAACTATACATACAGGGATTCATTTATGAACGTAATAATGTTCTCACCTTTCTTTGCCATGATCATCTTTAAGAATTCAGGACAATCTTTCTTGTAATGTCCCTCCTTCTTGCAGTAGAGGCACTGGTCTTTGTTCACTGCAAACCTGTTTTATTGAGGCTGATGCTGCATGGGACCCTTGCCCTTTGGCTTTGAGGGAGAGTTGGCATTGGCATTGAAATTCTTTCTTTTGTTATCTTTAACAAAATTGAGAGAACCACCATTGGCGGCCTTTATTCTCTCTTCCTCTTGCACACACATCGTCATACAACGTTCTAGATCCCATTTCTCGGGCTGAATGTTGTAGTTGACAACAAATGTGTCAAACTCTTTTGGTAAAGAAGCAAAAATCAAATGGACGAGAAACTCTTCCGTAAGAGCTAGATCCATTGGTTTTAGCTTGTTGTTCAAATGGTTCATTTTTTATATGTGCTCTCTTATGCCATTGCCATGTGCACCTCCAGTGTATTTTTCTGTTACCAGCTGCTTTATCAGCTGAGTAGCATATGTCTTTGAAGAGCCATAGAACTGACTTTTTATCCTTTCCAAGTATTCTGTGACAGTGTCACACTCTTGGATTGAGCCCATTATGGTAGGCTCAATTGTGTTCTTTATGACAGCAACACACTTTTTGTTGGCATTGACCCACTTTTGCTTTTGTAGGTCATATGCCATCTGTATGGGAGCATGGTCCCTTTCTTTCTTTTACCATTCAGCATCAGACTCACTGGCGTCCCTCACCGGTGCCACTGGTTCAGTAGGGCATGGTGTGGTGACCACCCAGTCCACCTCGGCCAATACAAAAGCGAGGTCAATTTTCTTCTTCCATTCGGTGTAGTTGTCACCTTTGAGGGGTGGAATATCTTTGATAAACCCCATCAAAGAGTAACCTCCAGTAAACACAAATCATATAGAGTGAGAACATAAGTACCAAAATAATTGCATGCTTTAATTCCAACGTTGGTCAAAATTAAAACATACAAAATTATCCTTTTTACACTAATTCTAGATCACCGTTGGGCAGAAATAGAATTAATGCATGACAAAACCACATAATAACATCATAATACTGCTATTAATCCACGTTGGTCAGAATAATAACAATATTATAATAATCTGTAAATTTATCCATTTTTAAAATTAAATCCTCCCGTTGGTTCGAATTTAATAATGAAATTAACAACATCAAGTACACAGCGGAAACACTTTTAACGGTCTCATAATATTTTCCAGAAGCACTTGAATCACTTTACTGTTGTCTGAACAAATAATATCGTTGGATAAGAATTTGCACAGTAAATTTGCATCAAATTTGAATCGCAAATGATAAAAAACATCAATTTATGCTTCTGGTAATTGAAAAATAGAATTCTTTGATTCTTTAACGCGGCGGCCCAGCAAAGCGCGGCCCACGGCCCGCTTCACGCGCGCGCTCGCCAGCGTTCCTACGCCCAGGCCGCAACCTGGGCCTGGACCGAGAATTCGGCCACCCGCTCTCTCCCGTGTGGGCCGATTTCAGCCCAGTCACTGCGAGGCGTCGATCTGAGGGCGATTTGATCCGACGGTCGCGCGTGCACATCGGAGGGTCAAAAGGTCGGGCGAGCGCTGCCCGAACGAAACCCTAGTTTCATTTCCATCCTCTCCTCCCTCTGTTCTCTCAGCGCCGCGCAACAGAAGAGCAGCAGCACCGGCAGCCGTCCATGGCGGCTGGAAGGAAGAAGTGCGACGCCACCGCGGTGCCCCTCGTCGGCGTGCGCGTTCCCCGCGAGGGAGAGCGCGCCGCCGTCGAGCGGTTTCGTGATGGTGTCCTGTGAACTCGCGCGCGTGCCGCGGCAACCCGCCGACGAGCGGCGGCTCCGCTAGCTTTTCCCGCACGGCGTCCAAAACCGCCAGCGATAAGGGCGGCTGGGCCCGGGTAGGTCCCCTCCATGCCCTCCTTTCTTGCTTTTACCCGATTAGGGTTAGGGTTAGGGTTCCAGTTCTTATCCTAGTTGATCCATCCGGTTGATTCTTTCTGTGATTTCCCTTTCCTTTTCTACCCCATAAACAAGATCTACCGAGTACTTTCCGATCCAAAAATCGAACCGGTGTTATTCATTTCTTTTCCCCAAACTGGATCTACACCTAGATCCAGTCCTCCGATACCATTGTTAGAAGTATAGCACCATTAGGACATAGATCCAGTAGGGTACACAAGAATTTCGAGTAGATCAGTTGGGTAGAACCTTTTGCATTTCGGGTATAAACAACAAGAACCTAGTATGAGGTCTACCGGATCCGAGAGGTAGAGAGAGAGGGGGGATCAGGGTGTGTGCAAACCATCCGAAGGAAGAGCAGTGGCGATGGAGTTGGAGCTGGTGCCGGCCATCTCGGTGCAGTGGAGCGGCGATCTGGAGATGTGGTGACGGAGTGGAGGCGGAGGTGAGTGGCGGCACGGTCGGTGGCGTTTCCCGTCACTGGCTGCGCCCCTCTCTTAGATCGGGATTAGGGTTTGTTGGTGGGGAGTGTGGCTCAGCGAACCTCGTAGGTAGAGCCACCGGTCCCACCTGTTTTTATAGCGCAGTGTGACGGGGGCCCACCAACCATTTAGAGTTGGGCGTCCCCGATCAGGACGCGTGACCAAGGGCCCAAGTGGCCGTTGGGCCACTCGGTGGAGAGATCATTGCAACAAAAACTATTAAAAGCTGAATCATCAGGCACCGGATCGATCGGAGCTATCGTTGCCTTTGCCGCCATCTTTTCAACGCCCTTTTGACTCTCCTCGCCTCGCTCGCTACCTGTAATGCGCGTGCCTGTCGATCAATCCATCATCAGCAGATACGGCCTTGGATCCGCACGCCTGACTTGTTTCCTTTCCCTCGATCACTCGATCCAATTGGCCGTTCCACTTTCCATCTAGCTTGACATATCTGTCAGGTACTCAGGTCAGGTCAGACGATCCAATTTCGCCTCTCTCTGACCTTCAATCGCTTAATCATCGTCATCATCGTTTCCAATCCAATTCTAATCGCATGTCCGGCGGCCACCTCGTTGATGGCCTCGTCGAGCGAGTTAGTGCTTGCTACCTCATGAACTCACGATAGATAGACGATGTAGATAAGAACGCCACAGCAGCAACACCTGCATATTGTTCCCGCGAGTTCTTTCCTTCCTTCCTATTTGTCAGAAACATCAACTATATATATATATATATATATATATATATATATATATATATATATATATATATATATATATATATATATATATATATATATATATATATATATATATATATATATTATCATTATCACTGCATGTGCTCTCCATTAAACAAACAAACCCAGCGATTATAGACTGTGCTGATCTGACCGTGCAGGTTGCAATATAAGGCCCGTTTGATTTGATTTTGTTAAAGTTTAACTCCCATCACATCAATGTTCCCTCAAATGCATGGAGTACTAAATGTAGACTAATTGCATGTATGTCGGCACAGATTAGGAGTAATTTACGAGACGAATCTATTAAGCCTAATTAGTCCAAGATTAGAAATTTTTTATCAAATGAGACGAAAGTGATACAGTGTTTGTTAAACTTTAACTCCTCCAACCAAACACCCCTAATAAGCTTGGCTTTGGACAAGCAGGCCGCGTGTTTGCCTCCTGGAGAGGCGTCAGCCGGGAAGCAAAGCAGGTCGCGGCAGGCCGGCAGTGGATGGGCAGCGATGGGGCGTGCATGCCCTGCTTGTTGCATTGCATGGCTGTGCCTGCTTCCTGCTAGCTCTTTATCGGCATGAGCATGAGGCAGACATAACTAAAACCCTCATGCATGGGGGACACTGATTCCTCTCCTAATCATCATCACTGTCTCTAGACCACTCCAAAACAGGACGGCACTGGGCACCCAGAGAGAAAAAAATCATATTTTTATTTAATAAGCACTCCTCCAGCTTGTATGATGCACCTGTGTCCTGCCGGTGTCTATCACAAAGGCCGGCCGGCCGGGCCCACCTAGCTGGTGTATGATATTAGGGCACTGTCCTTGTCATGCAAATGCTGGCTTAATAATAGTCTATATATATAAACCTTTGCAGATTATTTATGCTGATTCTACTTTTATATTTTCTTTTGGACCTTCATGTGGCTGTTGTTATCAGCCTAATTCCCCTCCTGCTCGGACAGAGTGGTCCAAATAGAGGTCAGCCTTTCTGGCTTTCTGCAATATACATAGGAGTATTATATATGATGGAATTAAGCTGTGGTGTCACTTCATATTACACTATGATTAGTTGGACCCGTGCGGCTGTTCATGCCTGAGAATTAGGGTTCCATTTGCGAGGGTGGAGCAGTGCTCCACAAGCTTTTGTTTCGGAATGTCCTGCACCTCTGCAATATAACTAATCAATTCGTTTGACCCCCCGCTTTTGGTGGTGCTTTCAGAGGATTAGGTATCATTAAGTGGTGCTCCGTGTCTGCAAGTACTACTGTAGTTGATTAGCCCCTAACCTGAAACTGGACTGGGACTGGACTGGACTGGACTGGGGATTACTGCTCAACGACAGGAACATGCCTGCATGTAAATGTGTTTGTTTGCTGCTGGATTACATTATTGGTTATTGGCTAAACCCTTTATTAATTGGCCACTGCCCCATGCTTGCATGTTTGTTTTTTTAGTAGTAGGGCCTTGTTTAGATCCCAAATTCTTCCCCAAATTCCACTATGTAAAAAGGAGATTCCCCATCACATCAAAATACCGGCAAATGCATGGAGTACTAAATGTAGATGAAATCAAAAACTAATTGCACAGTTTTGTTGTACTTTGCGAGACGAACATTTTGAGTCTAATTAATCAATTTTTGAACAATTTTTTGCACTAAAAAATAAAAGTTGCTATAGTGTTCCGACAGGAACACTGTAGCAACTTTCCCCAAATCGGAGCGCTGCTTTCGGGATCTAAACATGGCCTAGCTTGCTTGCAATGATGGAGCCAGCTCCTTGAGAGAGAGAGAGAGAGAGAATTTGAGGTGCTGGGCTATTTGTTCTGTTGACTAGGAGTATAGATCTGAACTTCTCTTCAGACAGGTGAAGCTTCCCATGCTGCTAGCTACGTACTAGTGAACAAGCATTTGGCTGTATATTCCATTCCATAACTTTTCCACACAAGGTGAAAATGAAATGAATCCTTGGCAAGGGATCTTAATCAGAAGAAGATATTATCTGCATGACATTGCATTATTAGTCCATGTCACTATCTGATGTGGTGTGTCAATTGCTTTGCTCCAAATGCTTGTTGCATTGGGAGAGAAAAAGCAGTGTTGACACTTCACCACATTTGTGTTTCAGGCTCAGGGATCAACAAAGAAGCAAAGGGACTATTGTAGAACGGGTGCCGCTTTCGTGTTGCAAGCAAGCAAAAGCTGGCTGCATCTCATGCTGAATTTGGTAATGATGGATGCAAGTGCCCATTCGAGGCCATCTAGGCCGCCTAATTAACAAATCAGCTAGCAGTAGAGTAGCTATTTCAGGCTACGCACTTTATCCCCCCGAAATCATGATACCTAATCTCACTCACAATCTCCTCTCTTTTATTTATTTGCACATTGGAGGAAAAGGTTTTATATCCTTCTGCTCAACTACTACTACTAGTAACTTGATGGAGAAAACAGCAGTAAGCAGGCTGGGGCTTATCCTGGGATCATTGGATGCCTTTCTTGACTCCCTTTTGAACACTGTTCCTCCTCCTCTCTTTTTCATCCCATTTTGCTGTGTTTAGTTCCATTAAAAAAATACACTATGCAAAAAAAAAAGATTTCCTGTCACATCAAACTTGAGATACATGCATGGAGTACTAAATGTGGATAAAATCAAAAACTAATTGCACAGTTTGGTTGTACTTTGCGAGACGAACGTTTTGAGCCTAATTAGTCAATGGTTGGACAATTATTACCAAATACAAATGAAATGCTACAGTATCACTACCATAAATTTTAGTAACTAAACACAGCAAAAAAAATGGTCATGTCATGCTTTTCTCCCACCACCACATGCATGATGCACCCCTCTGCTCTCACATCAAGGATTTGATTGCCCACAAGGACAGCACAGGTGGGCCCGGCCCCTCTTTGCCACTGGGACCCACCGTCCATGGATCAGGCGGAGGAGGAAGAGGACTGCTGTGGGTGAGGGGTTGCATTCAGGAGCACTGTTTTTGTTGCCGCTGCATGTGTGTGTGATATGTACATGTATTAGACTAGCCGCAGGTACTCTAAAGAGATACGCCGTCCCTGTACAACGTTAATTTCTGGAGCGGGCCGAACTGTTCCATCTTTGACAAGATGGACCGAAAGAAGCGTCTTTATTTGGATCTTGCTGATCAGTTCGAATCCTTTGATTTATTTCCTGATCGATGAACACTAGCTCTTGCCGATCGAAGGAAGCTAGTGTGTGTACTTGGTGCGATTCTCGGTTGCTTTCCAGATTTATTTACAGAGAGCACGATTGATCATTTCGATAGTTTGATTGGTTGTCTTGTGTGAATACTGTTCTTTCGCCGTCCCAGGAGATAAACATTGCTTTCCAGTAGTGGAGCCTTCTAACGAAAATTTTAATTAAGGGCCTGTTTAGTTCGTAAATTTTTTTTAAAAAAAATCACTGTGGCAGACTATAGCATTTTCATTGTTATTTGGTAATTAGTGTCCAATCATGGACTAACTAGACTTAAAAGATTCGTCTCGTTATTTACAGTTAAACTGTTTAATTAGTTATATTTTTTTATCTACATTTAATACTTCTTGCATGTGTCCAAAGATTGATATGACAGGGAATCTGAAAATTATTAGGAAAATTTTTGGAACTAAACAGACCCTAAAAGGCCAAACCTCAATATCATTAATTGACACCGAGATCGATGTTTTGGATTCCCCGGCCATGACCTTGATAGTACCATTTCGCTACAGTGCATGGTGGGATCCAGCCTAGCCCGTAAAACTAGTGTCAGTGGAAGTTCTCTGTTTCTGAGATTATGAGATTTTCTGGTGTTGCAAACACTGTAAACAAATTTCAACCTCATAAAACTCATTTCATCATGTGAATCTATTTTCATCTCTCTCTTCATTTAAACTATGTTACATTATCTTGTTTAATGTTCATAAAACTTCTATTGAGACTGGTCTAATATCCACGCACTAGTTCCACATCACCTCTAGATTTAGGGTGTGCTTGGTTGCCAGCCCAAGCACGCCACCACCACCGCCTAAGCTGCAGCGCCAGTTTTGCCGCCACACTCTGGAACAACTGTAAAAAGTTGTGGCTGCCGCAGTCAAATCACCAACCAAACACTATCCATTTTCTGTGGCACTGCCTAACGTTCAGCGTGGCATCCTGTGGCGTCGAACCAAACACACTCTTAGCCTCCGCAACTAGTAAGGTTATTCTCAGTGTAAGTTTCATCAGAGTTTCAATTGTATTTAACAAGCTCCTACATAAGTGTTTTCGATGATGTATTGACATATCCAAGAAGAGAGAAAAAATGAGTTTCATGGTGATGATGAAACTCCCAAGACTTGTTTACCAATTCAAGATGAGTCATAGAACTAAATGTCTACCAAACAAAAGAATGAGAATATGTACTGAGAGTGATGGTTTCATCCATGTTTTATTACATTCTACGTTGTCAAAAATAACACTATAAGACTCTACTGAAAATGGCCTACGGGTCTGGGGTCTAAGTCAACCCAAAATTCTAATATGATGCATGTTCTACCTTATATATTAGGCTCTCCCACGATCAATATTCGATGTAGCACAAAACGTAGAGGCAAGTATGTTGGCTTTATCTCATAGACAGTCTCTTACATTGTCAGGCTTAATAGGCAACGTATACAGTGATTTGTCTTTTAAGTCGTCTCAACTCAGCATTCCTTAGTTTATGCATAGAGCAAACAAATGTTGTGAGTTGCAACTTGCCAGCACGGAACAATAACTCAAATATATAATGGTGCAAGATCTGATACTGAATTTTAGTTTATAAGACGGTGATTTTACAAAATAGTAATGCCATCTTTATCTGACCTCCCGTCTCTCTCCTTTCCACCTCATAAAAAATCTTAATACCACGTGGCATCGTGAGAGGATGACATATGAGACCGTTGATACGTGAAGTAGAGTACAGTACTTGCTTGGGAGTGTTTGGAACTTTTGCCACAAGGAGGCTCACAGTAATTCTCCTGTCGTGCATACAGTCGGTAGAGAGAGGACGATGGAGCCATCCAGTTGGCCTCCGCAGATATCTGATGCTGAGGGTGGACAGGGCGACGAAGAATACGGAATTACGGATGGATCAGCAGCAGTAACAGCCGCTCCCTGGCCGTGCAAACTGAAGCCGACGAAGAAGCATCGGTTGCCCAGGCCCTTTTCACAGTCTGTTTACTGCAACTGGGGGGCCTGTGCATGCTCGGTGATTGGTGAGGGCATGCAGCACAGTTGCAGATATTAAAAAAAAACTAGTAAGTACTGTGCAGCAGGTACCAGTACGTGCTTGCTTGCACATCATTTCGGGAGATTCCTAGGAGGATCAAAAGGCAGCCTCATCAGGCCTCGTTTAGTCTCCAATTCTCCTCAAATTCTACTATACAAAAAGAAGATTCCTCGTCACATCAAAATGTCGGTAAATGCATGGAGTACTAAATGTTGATGAAATCAAAAACTAATTGTACAGTTTTGTTGTACTTTGCGAGACGAACATTTTAAGCCTAGTTAGTCAAAATTTGGATAATTTTTACCAAATACAAACGAAATGCTACAGGAATTCTGATACGGTGTTTTTCTCCCCTGTTCTGTGAACTAAACGAGGCCTCAGCCTCACGCTGCAGCAGCAGTGCCCAATCTTGGAGATGATAGAGTAGATGTAGAAATAAAGAAGAGCTAGCTATCCTTTTTCTTTCTTTCTTTTCTCTTTTTTTTCTCTTTGCACAGTACTAGGTGCTTGTACTGCTAATTAACAAGTCCCTCTACACTTGATTTCTTATACTCCGGCAGTCCTGCAGGAAGAAGAAAGGAAAGAAACCATCATGTGAGCTGAGAATTGCATATATTGATCCCTTGTTTGGTTTCAAACCAACAAAGCTCGGCCTGTACTGGCTGTCGATTGATAAAGGTTATGTGAACAGTGGTGCCTTTCGAGGGGAGGGGATGGATTAGTTGGTGGTTGCAGGCTGTGTTTAGTTCCTAAAAGTTTTTGCCTTCTACAGTAAAAGAGCATCTTTGACACATGTATGGAGTACTAAATGTATATGAAAAAAACTAATTACATAGTTCTCGGAGAAATCGCGAGACAAATCTTTTAAGCCTAATTAGTCCATGAAAGGTCTTAAGTGCTACAGTACCCGCATGTGCTAATGCCAAATTAATTAGTATCATTAGATTCGTCTCGTAGTTTCCTGACAGGTTCTGTAATTTGTTTTTTTATTAGTATCAAAAACTCTTCCTAACGTCCTTAGAACACATTCGAAATGATACTCAAAATCCCCAAGCTAAACACCCCCTCAATTTATTGTGTTTCGCTCAGATCCAATAGGTGACAATTGTACAGCCGGTAGGGTTACCGGTCACATCACGGGCACAATCATACTGTTTCTTTGACGCGACTGGGGAGAACGAGACCTAAGAGAGAGAGAGTAGAGAGAGAGAGGAGGCAGTAGCCATCACACGCACAGTTCCATGGAGTGATGTGAGTTAAAGCTGGGAAAGGTACAATTGGAAAACCCTCAGAGAAGGAAGCCCTAGGATCTAGCGTCGCAAAAGCCATGCGTGGCATCGCCAAAGCTTAAACTACTCCTGATCATCATCATCCACAGCTAACAGCTAGGCCTTGTTTAGTTCCCTATCACATCAAAATGTCGGCAAATGCATGAAGTACTAAATGTTGATGAAATCAAAAACTAATTGCACAGTTTTGTTGTACTTTGCGAGATGAACATTTTAAGCTTAGTTAGTCAAAATTTAGATAATTTTTACCAAATACAAACGAAATGCTACAGGAATTCTGATACAGTATTTTTCTCCCCTATTCCGTGAACTAAACGAGGGCCTGGCAGTAGTAGGCGCCATCCATTTCGGTCACCTTCCCTTCCATGAAACTAGCAGTGAGAAAAAAACGATATAATCCTATTTAGTAGCGCCTCCGTCCTCAGAAGAACACAACAATGGTTCACGTGCTACGAAAAATGGTTCACGTTTGATCAAGTTTTTAGTAAATAATATTCATAATTATGTTTTTAAATTAATTTATTATGAAAATACATTTCGTAATTAATCTAATGATATTTATTTAATATCATAAACATATCTTTTTATCTATAATTGGTCAAACTTAAGGTACTAAAATATGATACTGTGTTATAATTGCATTCTTGGCGGAGGTAGTAGCACATGCATGTTAGCAGGCCAGTGGCCATGAAATTAAAAGAAAAAAAAAGAGAAAAGAAAAAGAAAACTGTGGGTGATATATTGGCTTCACCCCTAAGGAAGAAATCTGGAGATATGAAGGGAGGCTTAAAGATAAGCAAGAATCAAGAAGGGGGTGGGAGCCTTTTTCCTATGCCCTTGTCTAGTTCCCAATTTATACCCTAAATTTTACTATACAAAAAGAAGATTCCCATCACATTAAAATGCCGGCACATGCATAGAGTACTAAATGTAGATGAAATTAAAAACTAATTACACAGTTTTGTTGTACTTTGCGAGACGAACATTTTGAGCCTAATTAGTCAAAGTTTGAATAATTTTTACCAAATACAAACGAAATGCTACCGTGCGTATTTATTACGCACTGTTCCAACTCGGACGCCCGGAATCCGGAACTAAACATGGGCTGTGATGGAGTTGACAGCCATCACTAGCACCACTATAGCTCTACTAGTACTAGTGACCGGAAAGAAAGAAACCCTAGCTGTAGCGAAAACTAGAGCCATCATCTCCTTTCTTTCTTTCTTTCTCCCAAGAGGGCCTGATGAATTTTCTCTGGTTTCTCTCTGAACCACATGATACCCTGATGAATAGAAAACCTGCAATCTACCCCCCCCTGGACGCGTATGTAGAGCCCTCCATTTCTTTTTCATCGCCGCCTCAAAGAGAAAAGCTAGCCACCAAAGGGAAAGTAGGCTTGCATTCCACAGGATGGTGATTAAATCAAATAGAAAAAAACGGCGAAAATTCAATCCACAAAGAGATACTCAAACTATAGCTGATGATGCTTGGGAATAAGGGACTGAAAAAAGAATTGAACAAGCTCTCTGCTTTGGTACTTGATATCCTTTCTTTTGGAGTTCCTAGGCCTTGCATTGTTCCCACCGCTTTCGCCACTCTAATCAAATGTAAGTATAGTACTGTACATATATGTATACTAACAATGCCTTTGTTTTTGTGCTAAATTGTATAGCACTACTATATGATGATCAAACTTAGGAGGCAGAGGAAGCCCCACAGCCACAGCAGGCCCCTCCTGTCTGTTTCGGGGTCCGCACAGCACATGCTGTGGCTTAGAATAATGCCAAAAGCAGCTTTAGGGCAAGCTCGATCTGCTTGCAGTGCCGCTGCTGCTTCGATCCATTAATCCATCCCCTTCCCCTTCCCTTCATTCTCTTCCCGTGGTGGATGGATGGATGGATTGTTTTCAGAATTATTCAGGCCACCACCAGCATTGCGGATAGATGTGGTCACGTGGATGGGGTTAGGCTGACGGTGACGGAGCTTCGTATCATTCCTTGCGAGGTTTCTTGTGCTCGGTGAGGATGCTTCCTGTCCAGCAGTGTCGTCGTCGTCCACCGATCCCACTCCAGGCCTGGCCTGGGGCACCACCGCACCGCTTGCAAGTGTTTGCTACGATAGTAAACTGTAATCCCAAGGCCGTCCCAGCCAGCAAGCCCTAGGGCAACCACATAGAGACATGCCTCTCTCTCTCTTTCACCATTGCCGACGCGGGGAAGGGGAAAAGGGACACCGTGTTTGACCCTGCGCTCAGCTCGCAGGGGAGCAAAGCCACCGTCCTTTTTCCCCCACGGCCGGCGTGGGTGAGAGAGTGACAGGGGTAGTGAGTGATGGACGTCGGTGGACCATCCGTCGGCAAGGTGGGGAGACCCAGAGGCCAGAGGGGTCCCAGGGGGACGACGACGATGAGTAGGAGGGCCATGGCCCATGCCCATGGTCCTGGCTGCGGCAGGGCTCTGCGCCCCGATCTCTGCGCCGGAGCTCCGGTCCGTGTGGGGGTGGCTGCCGGCCGGGCTGGCTGGGGCGAGCCGGTCGGAGCAGCAGGAGTAGCAGAGCACTACTAGAGCAGCGTGGTGCACGCGCGCGCAGGGCCATGGCGGAGCCCCTTTCACTGTTGTTGCAGTGTTGCCAAGCAAAGCTCCCTCCCCTGGCCCCTGCAGCTGTATCCGGATCGATCGGACCTCACCTCAGTAGGCCACGACGTACGGGTCCGTCCATGCACCATCATGAGGCGCACGAACCAGCAGCCAGCAGGTGCGGGCGGGAGAAAGCCATCCCATTAGGCATTAGCCATGCATGGATATGGATGATGGATCCAGCTAGAGCCCGGTCCAGTCCAGGTGCTTGCGATATTTAGGACAGCATGTGTACACAGTGACTGCCAGGTGGGCCCGTATGCCACGGCTGGGACGGGAGGGTTTTAATGGCCCTAGTTTGTTTGGTGGCATGAGCAAACGCAAACCAGCCCCGTCCGTCCCCATGCTTGCTGGAGTTGGAGGTAAAGTGGTAAACACAGGTGGCGGCAACACCCATGACCCGACAATGCATGTAACTTCTTTTTTCCCCCCTCGAAACACAGCACTGCAATTGCACCACCACCACCCACCACGCACGAAATCGCACATTCAATTCATACGAATACGAACACATATAGGGTTGTTTGTTAACTAACTAATTTTTCGTTTAAATTAACTCCAGCTTATCAAACAGGAGGGCTAATTGGTAGACTAATGTTTTGACCAATTCTCAAATTAGGTGTTGCCAACTTGCTAATCGACCATTTCTAATTTAAATTAATTTTTATCCTCAACCATAGGCCCAAGTCATATCACAAACTTATCCAGTAAATACATACACACACATTAAGATCGACAAAATAACTTGTTCTCTACCATTCAAAGAGAAAGAATAGTTAGCAGAAAACCCAAGCACCGATTATGAGTTGGAGACTCATATAGATATGTTCCACCACCATAAGACTAACAACATGAGCTATGCTGCTATGATCAATTTGACGGTGCTCATAAAATTTCACACAAATTTCACAAAAATACCAAACCATCTCCTACATGAGCTGCGTGGTTTACAAATACAAATAACACCTTTGGTTTGAAATGTTGGTTGTTTTAGTATTCTCAACCTTTTTTCCTACATTTTCCAACACTCAAGTTACATGTCGGTCTGATTTTCTACCAAACTATGAAAGCCGGTAATATAACAAACACACACCAAATGTTGAAACCGGAGAAATTTAGTCATCTGGCTGGTTTCATAGGTAGTTTTCTATTTTCTAAAATAATAAAAGTCTGGTTTGATCTCTTAAATTTCATATTTTTTATTTTTTAAATCAAAAAATACAAAACTGGTATTGATTTTTTTTATAAAAAATGTAATGGACCTATTTATGATCAATATATAGTTATATGAAATTAGTTTATTTATCTTTTTGTTGCTTTGTTTCTTATAGTCGTGCTCATTATTTATATAAAACAAATAAGATCCAAATAACTCTAAATAGTGTATCAACATATAGATAATTTTTTTTAGAAGAAACTAGAATTGGTTTCATATTTCTTCGATTTAAACAAATTCATTATGGATTTTCAAGACTCAAACAAGTTTTTATTATGCTAAAAAAGTATAAAACCACCTTTAATGCTAGTTGTAGATGACTAAATTTATCCGGTTTCAATAGCTAAGTGCGTGCATTCTAGAAATTTATGGATGTCATCGTAAAGCGTGGTAGCTTAGTTTAAGGCTTTGCTTGAGAGGTTTTTCTCACACGAAGTCAGAGCTTCACGAAACTATTTGTTTTAGCCAAGAAGTCGGAGCTGGCAAAAGTAAAAATAGTAGCTTCACCGGGTTCCACACTCCATATAATTTATTTTCATGTCATTTTTGTGATCGAATTTCGTGATTGCTAAGCTGCACGAACACTATATTGCAGTGCTACGCAGACATGCAGATACCGCTGATCACTGCCATCATGGCCCCCTCTCTATAGTAGATAAACAATATTAATCCATCCACAAAAAAAAACATAATTATGAGATTGTACAAGTTAAATAATAAGATTAATTTTAATCAGCTAGATATACTATGGAAATATATTTTAGAATTAATTTAATAATACTTCCATTAATAGATATTAATATTTTTATCTAATTTTGATTAGTTTCACTTTAAAAAAACGAGAATTACGTTTCTTGGAATGGAGAGAGTAACGCTGCACTGCTCAGTCTCAGCGGACGGAACTCTGAGAAACGACCTACGTACGGGTACACCACGTTCAAGATCCGTCCCCGTCCCCTGTACAAAAGCTTGTCGTCGTACTAGCATAGGAGTAGTATGATCGTAGGCGGCATTCATTTCCACTCATGAGAGCGATGGAGCGTCCATCCAACGTCCCAGAAAGCAACACGAAACGCCAAACGTTCGTCGCCAACTATCTATACTTATCTATCTTGCCCAGGTAGAGCTCGTAAAACGGCCGAAGGCGACGGTCCGGACAGACGACCTCCGTCCCAACGGACGTACGCTTTCGTCACCACTCATGCACGGTGGACGGTGTGCCGCCCCGGCCTGGCCGTTGTCCACGGCGTACGCCGTGCAGGTCACGGCCGCCGTACAGTCGGCACATGTCCCTTGGACGAACGTGCCAGTGCCAGTCCGCGCCCGCAAGGCCGCCGGCCGCCGCCGTACCCCTGTCGGTGCCAGGAGGACTGTAGCAGGCCGGCCGACGCCGACACGGCCGCCCGGGGCTGCTGGGGATGGACACCGTCGGCACCGCGGCACGCAGTGATAGATTTGGCTGGCCGAGTTTTGGTTGGTTCGTTCTGAAGGCATATACGCGGCATGCATGTCGATGCCGATGGCTCACCGGCAGAGGGCGGCGGGTTTCTCTGTCCGAACGCCCAGTGGGGGCATGATCCATTGCTCCGGCAAGCAAGCAAGCAAGCGATCGAGCAAGGACGTAGGTGCGCGCGCGGCTGCCGTCAGCGCCCGCCGCCCGGCCGTGTGTGTGTCGTCACCGGCGCGGAAGGCGTGAGCCGTGAGCGGCCGGGGCAAGGGTGGCTGTTGCTTCCTGCACTGCACGAACCGCGCGCGCGCACGCATCGGCACGGGCGCGGACCGACGCCACGCCCCACCCCACGCTAGCGGCCGGGCTGGGACCGGGACCGGGACCGGGACCGCTCGACGGGACGGTTTCACATGAAAGAGAAACAACAGCGGGAACTGCTGGCATGCCGACTGCCAGCCGACGTGCTGGCCGGACCAGCGGGTCGCCGTCGGTCTCGAGCCCGTGCTGGCCTGGACTTTTTTTTTTGAACCTGATATACAGTACAGTACTACTCCTATGTAACTGTTGTCATCTCCAAACGAAATACGTATTTGGTGCGAAATCTGGCTCAAACTGCCTCGTGCAAAGGGGGAATACTAGTACATAGTAATACAATATTATACAGTATATATGTAAATAAAATAATAAAAAGGGAGGCTGGGTCAAGTCAACGATTCCTGACACATGCCAGATATAGCATGACCCGAGGAAGAAGCGCCCATGTGGCACCGTATCTCGTCGACCACGACCACGCAAGTATGTTTTCTTTCCAATATTGCCCTTGTCTAGGGGTTGTTTAGTTGGTGAAAAAGTTTGGGTTCGGCTACTGTAGCACTTTCGTTTTATTTGGCAATTATTGTCCAATCATGGACTAATTAGGCTCAAAAGATTTGTCTCGTGATTTACAACTAAACTGTGTAATTAGTTTTTTCTTTCGTCTACATTTAGTACTCCATGCATGTGCCGCAAGATTCGATGTGACAGGTACTGTGCAAACTTTTTTGGGTTGCATGGGCAACTAAACAGGCCCTTAGTTGCCCTCCAAAATGCAAAAAGTGCAAAAATTCCCTATCACATCACTATCACATCAAATTGTTGGACACATACATGGAGTATTAAATATAGGTTAAAAAATAACTAATTACACAGTTTGTTTGTACTTTGCGAAACGAATCTTTTGAGCATAATTAGTCAATGTTTGGACAATAATTGACAAATACAAACGACATGCTATAGTATTTCTGGCACCTCCTAACTTTGGAACTAAACAAGGCCATTATTACTATATTTATGTAAAACTCGCATATAAGTAGATTGGACTTTTATTGATAGTAGCAAATATGCTCGTACGTTGCAACGAGGCTATAACTTACTTTCATCCATAGTATAAGTTAATGATGCCAATAATATGAAAATGTTTTATTAAGCATATAGCACGTCTTTGTATACAAAAGTACAATTTTAAAAGTTTTTTTTGCCAAAACACAAAATATTTACTCATGAATATATCATTGCTCTAATTTTCATACAATACATGTATTATTACAATAATATCAAATTTTGTGCTTCCTTTGACGAGGACCCATAAAAGTACGCAAGGAATTAATTGTCGATATATAAAGTATTGGGATGATTATGATAAGAGACATCTCTCTATTTTACACATGGTGGCACTTATCAGGGTTGCACTGCTACATGTGTAAAATGCAGAGATATATTAATTTAGACTGGATTAGATAACAAACTACTCAACATTTTAGCTTACTGTTATATTAGACAAATCTTACTCCAAGCTTATCTTAACTCAAAATTAAACCACGAAGAGCTGTTGGCTTCCTCGGTTCTGATTATTTTTTTTATTGATTTTCTCTTCTGTGTTTCGATTGGTTTTTTTATTTTTTCCGTTCCGTGTATATTGTCACACCCATTTTTAAGGACAAAAATAGGATGCATAAAAGACTCATGTGCGCCCCAGAAAACAGTCACACACATAAGTTGACAAATTACAAAGTATCATCACAGTGCTTATTACATAACGAATAAGTATTTAAGACATAGTCTTGAACGATAAGTAATAATAACTAATAGTAATTCTTCAGCGGAAACTTCACACAGGGACACGGTTGACTGGTTGACACCAAGACTAGTACTCATTCCGATAATCTTCCTCTATATCTTCATCTGTTATGGTGGAAATAGCAAGGGTGAGTCCATGTCGAACTCAACAAATATAACACAGGGTTCATGAGGCTCAAAAAGGCTAGACATTGTTTAACAGCGTTTAGCTTTTAATCATATATTAGCAATTGAGTAGCATCAAGATAAACCGCTTCCCATTAAAGAACCAATGATCAATTGTAATAAGGATAATGAATAGCATTAACATGAGCAAATAATAATCAACAATAATTAAGCATGATATAACAGTTATGATCAACTATTCCATAAGAATCCCCAAGGCCGCTCGTATCCGTGAGCACGGCTAGTATACCAGTTTTTAACTCTGCGCAGAGGTGTACACTTTCACTGTGAGTCATGATTTCCAAATGAGTGGGGAGATCAAGCCCAGACACCCGAGAACCATATAAAGCTACTCAAAAGTTCGTCTAACAAGTTAGGGCCATTAGATTCACTCGGCAGGCAGATGTAGAACCCCCCTTCCCTGTGGCACAACAACCGTAGCCTATACACACTAGGCCAGGGGCTCGCACTACACCCAACGTGGCAAGCCTTTCTTACGCCATTTAAGGTAACCACTAACAAGCTAGAAAAGGTCTCTTGAACAACTAAAGCCAGAGCCATATAGCCCTCACAGCTATACTGTATATCCCGGTTATCACTTACAGATAAGTCCTTATGGAGAGAAACCAGAGCATCAAAATAATACACATGCTCTAGCCCCCTTTTTACAGTAATAAAATCATCTTAATAGTTGATTGCTTAATCCATTAATCAAATTACAAGATCATTGTTCTTAGTTTAAGCACTAGCAGTAGCTACCCATATGCATTCCCAAGGTTGACAAGGAATCAAGATAACAATCACTAAGTTATAATCTCTAAGGTTGTTAAAGTAAGCACATGCATATGTATGACAATTCAATGTATAGGTAACAAGGACAGTCCTGTGTTATACTTGCCTTGATCAAAGCTTTCCAAGTGATACTGCTGACTTGGCTCAAAGTAATACTCCGAATCGTCCAGATACTGCTCACCTTCTATACTCGATCATCAATCAACAACACACATGCATCCAATCAAACAAACACGAAGCAAACAAAGAGATACAATTAGAACAGTACACCAACAGTAGCAAAATAGTAATAAAAGTTTATAAAACTCTTCTACATGTTTCTACGATCACACAGACGCAAAGATCACCAAATTCGGAGTTAAAACGTGAAAGTTATGAATTTTCTAAGATTTCCTATAGATAAATAAATACTTAATTATAAACTCAAAAAATAAATTATCAAAACTAACTGTACAACTACACTAACATGTAGAGCTCGCAAATACGAACCTAACTCAACTTGAACGGATCAAATCGGAGTTAAAATAAAGATTTTATGACCAAAACAATTCTAGTGGCAAAACTGTAAATATCTGAAAATGTATTTTTGACTTAACCGGGAGAGAATACGCTTTCCAAAAACGAGAACGTACTTCAGGAATTATGCTTAGGACGGCGGGTTCTATAATCCAAAAACCTAGGGACTCTTTAGAAAGATTACCCCGCGAAGGGGTAAGTTATAATCTCGTCCGTTGATCCAAGATCGGACGGCCGAAAATGTTCCCAGCAAAAGAGAGAGAGAGCGCGGCTTCTTCTTCCCCTCCGGCCGGCGGTCACCATAGCCAGCCACCGGAGTTTGCCAGAAAAACTCGGCTTCCCCGTTCCCGACCACCAATCAACCCGCAACCAACACCAATCGAAAGAGGAAGTAAACCCGAACTCATCTAGGCGGTTTAGGAGCACTACGACGACCCGAGGAGAGAACACGGCTCGGGGATGAACGGCGGCGCCATTGTCGGCCACGGTGAGCTCCAATCCCACGATACAAAGCACAAAAACTCAAAAGAAAAGCATAGGGAGGGAGAGGAGAAGATGACAAACTCACCCAAGCGAAGAAAGAAGGCGCAAAACCACCCGTAAGTGACGGCGGTGTGCGATCGAACTCGCCTAGGGTTCCAAGCTCGCAAGGCTCGATTTCACGGGGCTAAACTCGGCTTTTAGATGGAAAAAGGGGTAAGGGGGGTCGCGGCTTCACTTTTAAAGCTCTATCACATCGTGTTCGGGTAGGAGATCTCGGTATAGAGGCGGTGGAGATTCGGTGATTGCGAGCTTGAATCCGGCTCGGTTACGACGCGAGGAGGAAGGTGCGTCTGACATGTGGCCCCCACCCGTCAGCGACCAAGGAGAGAGGGAAACGCTGCTGCTGCGGTACTGGGCCGGCCCATCCGGTGGCTCGCGCGGAAAAGCAGGCCATCGGCCCAAGGGGAGAGGGAGAGAAGGCAGGCCGGCCCGGGAGCACAGGAAGTGATTTTATATTTTTCTTTCTTTCTTTCTTTCACTTATATATATATTTCCAAAACCAAATTAATAAAATAAAACAAATATAACCACACCACAAAACAAAATAAATGCAACAACATGAATGCATCACCAAATATTCTTTTCTAAAATTGTTAAATCCTAATTCCCCATTAAATGTTATCTAAATGATTTGAAACCCATTAATTCTAAAATTTGAAATTTTTGGGTGTTACATATATTTTCCCATGTTTTTATTTATCATGCTTACTTTTTCCCTTTCTATGTTCAGTTCCCTTTTTCTTTTCGGTTTTCTTTCGTATTTCCTTTTTCGTGTTTTTTCTTCTGGGATTTTCTTATTTTAGTTTTCTTTTCCTTTTATGTTCCTCATTTTAGGGGGTGTTTGGTTTGAGTAGTTAAAGTTAACAAACACTGTAGCACTTTCGTCTTATTTAACAAAAAGTTTTCAATCTTGGACTAATTAGGCTTAATAGATTCGTCTCGTAAATTACTCCTAATCTATGCCGACATGCATACAATTAGTCTACATTTAGTACTCCATACATTTGAGAGAACATTGATGTGATGGAAGTTAAACTTTAACAAACTGAAACCAAACAGGCCCTTAGCTCCAGCTAAGACGCAAAACGCTAGGACGCTCAGGCTGATTCGAATAGAATTTCTATCTAGGAAGTGTTACACGTTTTAAAATAGGATCTAGGAGCTCTATTTGGAATAGAATTTCTAGTAATCCACGTACATGACCCGATATATTGTGGAATTGGACTCTGTATTGTGTTAGATAAGAGTTATTCTAACTCGTATGAGCACGTATTATATATATAAGTCCGGACGAACGAAACTCTCCATTGTCCAGTAGTTAGAGGGAGACGAACCCAAAAAAATGGATGGACCAAAAATTAGGTTGAAATTTTGTCTTTTTACTATCAGGTATAGATATAGGCCATGTTTAGTTCCAAAAAAAATTTAAGATTCCCCGTTACATCGAATGTTTGGACACATGTATTGAGCATTAAATGTAGACGAAAAAACTAATTACATAATTTGATAGAAAACCACGAGATGAATCTTTTAAATCTAATTAGTCCATAATTAAACACTAATTAACAAATACAAACCAAATGCTCCTATAGCCGAAGCTAAAAAAATTTCGCGAAACACACCCATGGATAGATTCTTATACGGAGTATAAAATAAAAAAAAGGAAAAGATTCCCTAGGTAGCCATCGCCATCAGGAATTCAGGAGGACGAACAGGAGCTCCCAGTCAGGTTCCGCCGCGGCCGAGTTGAGGCCGAACCCGGCGGATCGATGGCGGCAGCGGTTGCTGTCGCGCGCAGGAAAACGAGAGGAGATGCCGACGCATCCCCGTACGTCCTCGTATCGTCGTATATGGCGAGGACGCGCGCGCGTACAATACGCCGTGGCGGCGACGGTGTCGCTCGTGGACGCCTCCGTCTTCAACTGTTGGTCGACAGGAACAGTTCCGTTGCAGTCCTGGCCTGGCCAGTCCACCGGAGAACAACGAACCAACCAAAACGGGTGCAGCTCGCGGCGCCGCCGATCGCCATCGACCCATCGAGCCGTCCGTCTCGCTCGCTCTGGCGGATACATATTGGACGTGAGCGAGGGACCAGGACCAGGGGCGGGCATTTAGTTCTGCGTTCGTTCCCGCGCCCGCTTTTTATTTATTTTTGGCTACTGCGAGCGTGGGCAGTTTTGGTGTTGGGCTCAGGAACCAGTCGCCTCAAAATCCAACCTTTTTTTCCCCTTCACTCACCACACGCCTTTCACTTTCACCGTCTCCATCGACCATCGGCGGCGGCTATTGGCATGCAGTGTTTTTTGGTTACTGCTGCGACTACTATTACTGCAGTGCTAGGCTGCTAGCTGGTTCCAATTTTTTTTTTTTTTTTTTTTTGCTTCTATCCATCATGTCAAATATTTGGACACATGCATGGAGTACTAAATATAGACGGAAAAAACTAATTGCACAGTTCTCAGGGAAATTACGAGACGAATCTTTTAAGCCTAATTAATCCATGAAAAACTTTAAGTACTACAGTAACCAACATGTGCTAATGACGGATTAATTAGTATTATTAGATTCGTCTCGCAGTTTTTCTGATGGGTTCTGTAATTTGATTTTTTATTAGTATCAAAAATCCCTCTTAATATTCTTCCGACATGTTCGATGTGATATAAAAAAATTGAATTCGTGATCTAAACGCAGCGATCGTCGAAGCTAGGCCTTGTTTAGATTGAAGAAGTTAAAATTTTTTTGGAACTGTAGCATTTCGTTTGTATTTGACAATTATTGTTCAATCCAACTGTGTAAGAGCATCTCCAAGAGTTCGCCAAAAATCACTTGACAAATATCGTGATTTGGCAACTTGCTAAGATATATGACAAGTGAAAAAATAGACTCTCTCCAAGAGTTTGTCATTCGTACTTGGTAAAATAAGAAGAGCCCCGCTAAGCGAACGAAGAACCCCGCTTAAATAGGCACGTGAAGCGCTCGCGCTCAGCGCACAAATATGCGCGTGAAGGGGGGAGATTTGCCAAGTTAGATGCCAAATTGTTGGAGCACAATTTTTTCTGTTTTGCCAAAAATAGATGGATGCTAAGGGCTTGTTCAGTTGCAAAAATTTTTGCAAAATGACCCTGTAGCACGTTTCGTTGTTATTTGACAATTAGTGTCCAATCATGGTCTAATTAGGCTTAAAAGATTCGTCTCGTCCATTTCGTCTAAACTGTGTAATTAGTTTTATTTTTTATCTATATTTAATGCTTCATGCATATGTCTAAAGATTCGATGTGACGGGGAATCTGAAAAATTTTGCAAAATTTTCTGGGAACTAAACCGGCCCTAAGTTAATTTGGCAAACACTTGGAGATGCTCTAGTTATTTTTTTATCTATATTTACTGCTTCGTGCATGCATCCATAAATTTTGCAAACTATACAGGCCCTAAACGAGGCCCTAGCGGTGAATTCAGCCGGTCACCAGTCCAATCAAAATTTACTACTCCTACAGGTAGAAGTAGTACAGGTGCAGGTACGTACAGGTAGTGCCGGAGGGGAGACTGGAATAGCGACTGGAATAGCGCCGGCCGGTTGAATGAGCAGGCGCGCGGTCAAAACTCACCGCACAGCACAGCACAGCATCCGGTAGCAGTTGCAGCTGTCTTAACAGAGTTCCCACAGTGCTAATCGTGCTTCCGTACCAGGGCGGGCATAATGGGGGATCAGCGAGGCTAAGCACCTGCCAATCAAGCATCAGCATAATAAGCGTACTACAAGCCACAAGCCAAGAGAGGGCCGACCGAGCGATGAGGACGTGCGTGAGGGGGTGAGGGGAGGTCAGCAAGGTTGGGGCCTTGGGGTGCGGCACGCGGAGCACTGTACGTACGTGTGCGATTGCACGTCGCGCGCAGCGCAGGCAGAGCCACTGAACCAGTAGCCGTACTACTCTACTGGGAGGGGGGAGTAGTAGAGCCGAGTGGAAGGAAGCGAGGACACAGAGAATTGACAAAAAATCACGAGCAAAGCTGAAAACGAGGAGCACCACTCCTGGGGTGGGGTTAAAACCCCGAGAACAAACTTGGGAGCAGCAGCGGCCAGCCGGAGCGAGCGAGACCGAGGGGGAGGACGCAAGCAGCGAGACGAGCGAGCAAGCGAAAGCATACCAGAGCAGCAAGCAGAGAGGGGCGCTTCTCCTTCTCCCTCCCTGCAAGGCGGCTGCAACTGTTCCAGTTCCAGCAAGCCCCTCCCAGCCTCTGCGTAGTAGTAGTATTGCCAGGGAGCGGAGGGGAGAAGCGGCGGCGAGCGAGCGAGCATGCTCTTGGCGCGGCGCCGGGCGGATCTGCCGGAGGGCGGCGGCCGGGGCGCGTGCAGCGCGGTGCTAAGCGCCCTCGACGGACCTCGCGGCCGCGGGATCTGACGCCGCGCCTGCCTCCTCGGATCGATCGACCCCAGCGGCGGCGGCGGCAGAGGCGCCAGCGCCGGGTCTCTCGGCCCTGCGGGACAAGGTAACCTTTTCCTCTGCGCATTCCCGCCGCTCAAATATCGCAACCAGACCGACCTTTCCAAGCAAGTGACAAACTTGTGTTCCTTCCTCTGATTATAGAAGGGAAAGATTGCGCCTGCGCTTGCTTGGGCGCCGCGCCGGTGGCGGTAATCTGGCTGCGGCACGCGGTGGAGGGAAAAAAAAGGGAGAGAGAAGGCTGTGCCTGCTTGCCTGTCTCTCGCGGTGACTTGGCGAGGAGGAACTGGGAAAGCAGCGAATGGTTTTCGGGAAGGCGCTGTGATTTGGCCTGAAAAGGAGGAATCTTTCCTTCCTCTTCGCCTTCCTTTGCCGGCTGCTCTTATATCGCCCTCATCAGATCGGCGGCCTCGTTGCTGCTGCTCCTTCGGCAACGGGCGAAAATGAGGCTCTCCTCGTCGTCCGGCAGCGTCCTCCCTGCTCAGTCGGGCTCGCCGGAAGGTACTTCCCTTCGCCTGCTCTGCTCTGCTGCGCCGACTTCGACTTCTCGCTGGTGTCTTGTTCATTCATTAATTAATGCTCTTTCCGTTCGTTGTTTCCTGTTCCGTATTAGTTTCAGTTGGAGTTGTAAGACTGCTATTTTGTTTCTGTTTGTTCCTAAATGCCTCGCTTTAAAGTTTAAACCTGCTCTGTGGCCGCGTGTGTGATCCTGCAGCAGCGACCCAGTGCGACGTGTTTGATTTGGGAGGGTTATTATCTGGATTTGTTTTGATGATTTCTTTTGAAGCCGTTACTATCACGAACTGGGAACCGTTTTTTCTTTCGATTTTGGCCCCCTTTTGGTCTACTTGTTCTTGCTGTCTGTTGATTTCTTGATATTTCTCCTTCCCGGGAATAGATTGATATGTATTTCCACTCGAGTGGTTGGTTATTTTCAAGTAATAAGATGTAAAATAGTCCCTTATCAGTCCAGTTTAAGGACACTTATTGTAAGTTAATACACCTTCTTGATTCTCAATTTTATGCACTTAGAATTGGAATTTATGTTGTACCATCCACTTTCTGAGACATTTTTTTTTGTTGGCATAAGCATATGTCACCAGTTCATTCTCCCTTGATATTTTGTTCCTGAAGAAATTTCAGTATTCAGTCTTGTTTTCAAAACAAAACAAATACTTCTGCCATTGCAGCTGTGGAGGAACACAAGTGTCTGAACTCGGAGTTGTGGCATGCCTGTGCCGGCCCGCTTGTTTCCTTGCCCGCGGTGGGTAGCCGGGTTGTGTACTTCCCTCAGGGCCACAGCGAGCAGGTTAGTGCACAAGCTCACCATGCCCGTGAATCCTATGTCCTCTTCCACTTTGGCTTTCAAGCTCAAACCCCCAATTATCCCCTGCCAGTATTTCCAAAATTCGAAAAAAATCCCCCTTTTTTTACACAAGTTCTTGGTGAATTTCTGCTGCAGGTAGCAGCATCAACAAACAAGGAAATGGAGTCTCAGATCCCCAATTATCCTAATCTGCCGCCACAGCTTATATGCCAACTTCATAATGTGACGATGCATGTAAGTTTGGGACCTTGGAACACTTTTTTCCTTGAGCTGAGTAATTTTAGATTTGTGTTTCATTATCTGTGTTATTTCCCTTCTTTCAGGCTGATGCAGAGACAGATGAGGTATATGCACAGATGACACTACAACCACTCAACCCGGTAAACTATATTGTTTCCGTCTATTTGTGTCATATATCATGCAAACTCCTCTTTTTTTTTCTTTTTTTTTGAGGGGAACAGGAGGGGCTTGAGCCCCTACTGCATTTTATTTAAAGGAGGTTCAAATAAAATTACAAAACAGAGAGTACCCATTATTTAACTGCAAACTCCTTTTAACTGCAAACTCCTCTTGTTATCTATGAAGAGTAATTTTTGGCTTGCTTTTTGTGCAGCAAGAACTGAAGGACCCATATTTACCTGCAGAATTAGGTTCGGCCAATAAACAGCCAACAAACTATTTCTGCAAAACATTAACAGCAAGTGACACAAGTACCCATGGTGGGTTCTCTGTTCCCCGTCGAGCAGCTGAGAAAGTGTTTCCTCCACTGGTATGTGCAACTTATCTCAAGTTCCAAGTTCATTATTTATGTTGATTTTGTTGCAGAAAGTGAACTTCTCTCAAGTTTCAAGTTCATTATTGAGTCTTTTCCGTGTATGCCATTATAAAAGTTCGCAATTCCTTCTGTGCCACGGAAAAAGTTTGGTGGACTTCAGCGCCACTGCTCCAAACTTTTTTGCCCTCCATGCCACTACCGGCAGATTGGGCTCTAACGGTGTCAAGCTGCAGGTGTGAAAAGTCAAAAATACCCTTAGGTCTAAATATGTTATTAATTTTTTTAGCATTTTAACGACTTCAAATGAAAAAACTCAAAACTAGAAAGTTGTAGATCTCGTCGAGGTCTACAATTTTCATATAAAAATTATCTTCATTTAATTTCGCAAAAAAAAGATATGATTTGATATGATTAATATGTCTTAGAAAAATAATATTTTTTTTGCGCAATTAAATGAAGATAACTTTTATATGAAAATTGTAGATCTCGACGAGACCTACAACTTTCTAGTTTTGAGTTTTTTTATTTGAAGTCGTTAAGATGCTAAAAAAATTAGTAGCATATTTAGACCTAAGGGTATTTTTGACTTTTCACACCTACAGTTTGACACCGTTAGAGCCCAATCTGACGGCAGTGGCATGGAGGGCAAAAAAGTTTGGAGCAGTGGCGCTGAAGTCCACCAAACTTTTTCAGTGGCACAGAAGGAATTGTGAACTTTTATAATGGCATACACGGAAAAGACTCTTCATTATTTATGTTTCCTCCACAGATTGATCTAATTTGCCAAATACTATGTAGGATTTCACCCAGCAACCTCCATGCCAGGAGTTGATGGCAAAAGATCTTCATGGCAATGAGTGGAAATTCCGTCACATCTTTCGCGGTGAGCAGTTTTTCTTTTTTCCTTTTAACTGTGTTTGCTGTGCATTCTAGGGGCTGTCGCATAACCTTTGAACTGCCGTCCTTGATGCAGGTCAGCCAAAGCGGCATCTTCTAACTACAGGCTGGAGTGTCTTTGTAAGTGCAAAGAGACTCGTTGCTGGTGACTCTGTCCTTTTTATCTGGTATGTTCATATTTCCGGCATTCCAAACAATCACTTGTTCTCTCCTTTTTTCCTCTTCTTCCAATCAGATATAGTTTCTTTTTGTTGATTTTATGTCTCGTTGCGTTGTCAGGAATGACAATAACCAGCTTCTGCTGGGAATTCGTCGGGCAAATCGGCCACAAACAGTCATGCCATCTTCAGTCTTATCAAGTGATAGCATGCATATCGGTCTTCTTGCTGCAGCTGCTCATGCTGCTTCGACAAATAGCCGGTTTACAATTTTCTACAACCCAAGGTAGGACCTCTATAATCACTTATTTTTTTTTGGCGTTTTTCCTGTCAAATGTTTTAACATTTGCTTTTGCAGGGCAAGCCCTTCAGAGTTTGTCATACCGCTTGCAAAGTATGTTAAAGCTGTGTATCATACCCGTATATCTGTGGGGATGCGTTTCAGGATGCTTTTTGAGACAGAAGAGTCTAGCGTTAGGAGGTAAGTTCAAATCTGTTTGCAACTTCACCTTTTATGTTTTACCTCTTAGTTCATTTGCCATTTTAATTTTTCTTTCTCTACCATTTTCCTACACATTGCCTTTGTCTAGTTTTGAGGATTACTTCATTCGCCAATAAAATCTATGGCTTAGGCCGCATGTGAATATACCTCTTTCCTTAACACTGAACATTGAACTACCGTATATGCAGTCATAAGTGGTATTAGCAGTCTAATCAGATCAAATACATTCAATTCCAGATACATGGGGACAATTACCGGAATCAGTGATCTTGATTCTGTTCGGTGGCCAAATTCACACTGGCGTTCTGTTAAGGTATATTTTGGACCTGTGCTTCTCTTGTTTCCTCTGCTTACTATACAAGCCCTTGTCAACCATGTCTGTTGCACATTTTCAGTTGAAAAAACGATACTACTCCAGTACTCCCTTAAAGTTTGTTCTCTCAGAGATACCTACTTCATGGTTTTGTATGATCACCAAAATTTACGTGTGAATGAATATAGGTTGGCTGGGATGAATCAACTGCTGGTGAGAGACAGCCAAGGGTGTCACTATGGGAGATTGAGCCCCTGACAACTTTCCCAATGTATCCATCTCCTTTTCCGCTTAGGCTCAAGCGTCCATGGCCAACAGGCTTGCCTTCTCTGCATGGTATGAGGTGCAGTTATGTTTAGCTAGCCTTTTGTAGATATGTTAGCTTATTAAATAATTTTGCAATATGCATTCTATCACCAATAACCTTTCATGTGATGTCTATCCGTAGGTGGGAAGGATGATGACCTAGCAAACTCTCTCACGTGGCTTCGAGATACCACAAATCCTGGTTTTCAGTCGTTAAATTTTGGTGGACTTGGTATGAACCCTTGGATGCAGCCAAGGCTGGATGCTTCCTTACTTGGTCTGCAACCTGACATGTATCAGGCGATGGCCACAGCTGCTTTCCAGGATCCAACAAAGCAAATATCATCACCCACAATGCTGCAGTTCCAGCAGCCACAGAACATAGCTGGCCGGGCCACGCCACTTCTTTCAAGTCAGATTTTGCAGCAAGCACATCCTCAATTTCAGCAGCAGCCGTACCTTCAAAACATCTCCGAGAGCACAATCCAAGCGCAGGGTCAATCTGAGTTCCTCAAACAGCAGCTCCAACGCAGCCAGTCATTCAATGAGCAGAAGCCCCAGCTGCAACCCCAGCAACAACAGCAAGAATCACAGCAGCAGCAGCAGCAATCACAGTGTCTGCAAGTCCCTCAACATCAACAAATGCAACAACAGAACATGACCAACTACCAGTCTGTATCTAATGCATTATCAGCATTTTCTCAGCTGTCGTCAGCCTCTCAGTCTTCACCTGTGACACTGCAAACAATATTACCGTTCTCACAGGCACAGAGCTTTACAGACACGAATGTAAGCTCATTGTCTCCATCCAACACCAACACCAACACCAACACCATGCAAAATACACTGAGGCCATTCTCATCAGAAGCAGTTTCTCACCTCAGCATGCCGAGGCCCACTGCGATACCTGTCCCTGACCCATGGTCATCGAAGCGAGTTGCGGTGGAGTCTTTGCTTCCTTCTCGGCCCCAGGTTTCGTCCCAGATGGAGCAATTGGACTCTACACAAGCTAGTATACCTCATAGCTCTGCGTTGGCACCACTTCCTGGAAGAGGATGTTTGGTGGATCAAGATGTGAACTCTGATCCTCAAAATCATCTCTTGTTTGGTGTTAGTATAGATTCACAGTCACTGCTATTGCAAGGAGGCATCCCTGGTCTCCAAAACGGGAATGATTCAACTGCTATACCTTATTCCACCTCCAATTTCCTGAGCCCTTCCCAGAATGATTTTCCTTTGGATCACACTCTAAATTCTTCAGGCTGCTTAGATGATTCTGGATATGTGCCACCATGTTCAGATAATTCTGACCAAGTGAACCGACCACCAGCGACCTTCGTGAAGGTGAGTAATGTTTTTTTTACTGGGAAGGAATCCATGTTACTTCTGTGAATTGAACTTTATTTATGCGCCGAATGCACATGTGATTGCCAGAATATTTGACTATTTGCTCACAACTGTTGAAATTTGTGCACTGTGAATACTTACAAGTGTTAATCATTATATTGGTAGAATATAATGGATAATCATGCAATGAAGCTTTTAGAGCATTTTAATAGACAATAGTTTACCTGTAAGCAAGCACTTGACATAAGAAGCTAGTCTCTGAGAAGTTCTGTTTTTTTTTTCTCCTAACCTATTACCTTCATACTCTAGCACTAATCTGCACATTTGCTTCTACTTGGATAACAGGTTTACAAATCTGGAACCTACGGAAGGTCGCTCGATATCACTAGGTTTAGTAGCTATCATGAGCTCCGTAGGGAACTAGGGCGCCTATTTGGCCTTGAGGGCCAGTTGGAAGACCCTTTGAGATCAGGCTGGCAGCTTGTATTCGTCGACCGTGAGGAGGACGTCCTTCTCGTGGGCGACGACCCTTGGCAGTGAGTTCCCATGACCGTCCATCTTGGTGATACATCCTGAACAATTTCATGTGCTTTTCCATCCACTCTTCCTTACATTGTTGCCTGCCCGTTGCAACCTGCAGGGAATTCGTGAGTACGGTGTCCTGCATAAAGATACTCTCGCCGCAGGAGGTGCAGCAGATGGGCAAGCAGGGCTTGGAGCTCCTGAGCTCGGCCCCCGCGCGGAGGCTAGGTAGCAGCTGTGACGACTACGTTAGCAGGACTCAAGAGTCGAGAAGCCTAAGCACCGGGATTGCGTCCGTCGGGTCGGTTGAGTTATGATGAGCAGAGGATAGGGCGCCCGCAGCAGCAGCAAGTTACATGCCCTCAGGTTAGGGCTGAGGGCTGGTCTGCGACCCGACCCGCGAGCTTGTTTTGCACTTCCAATGGTCTAGTGACCTTGGGATGGATGGAGCTGGAATGGAAGTTCAGTGCGGACCAAGCCTTAGCTCTCCAAGTTATGTACCACCTAATAATTCTGTTCGTCGTATGATATCATCAACTCCTAAGTAGAAAACTACCGACGGCGGGTCGCCGCCGTTGGTATACATGCTGAAACTTTGTTCTTGTATGGAGAAATACTAATCCTGTGAATGTAGCCAGGCTCTCTAATGATGGATCAGGCGATAGCCCTCTTGTTGCCTAGCACGGCAATCACATGCCTGGTTTGCTCATGGTCCTGCAGAGCTGCACGTTGATTGCGTTTTTGGTTCTTGAGCAATTGTGGCATGCAGCAACCAGACAGCAGGGAGGGGGTGGTCCTGTCCTGCCATCCTGTGTGCATTGCATTGCACCATCGTCCATTGGCAAGTGAAACGTGCTCCATTCCAAGTAGGGGCAGCAGCATCCAGGACAAAGTTTGGTACCATTCGCTGCCACTGAAGAGCATGAGCTGATGAGCATTCCATTTGTAAACCTGGCCTTGTTTAGTTCTCCCAATTCTCCCCCAAATTTCACTATGCAAAAAGAAAATTCCCCGTCACATCAAAATATCGGCAAATGCATCGAGTACTAAATGTTGATGAAATTAAAAACTAATTGCACAGTTTTGTTGTACTTTGCGAGACGAACATTTTAAGCCTAGTTAGTCAAAATTTGGATAATTTTTACCAAATACAAATGAAATGCTACAGAAATTCTGATACAGTGTTTTTCTTCCCTATTCGCCGAACTAAACGAGGCCCCTATCTGACATGGACTTTGCTTCTTCCAGATCTGTAGTAGCGTCCAAAGCCACTGTTCCTTTTACTGACAATGGGCGCCTGGCCTCTGGTGCGAAGTAGGAGTATGGGAGTTGTTGTCTGGTGACTGGTGTGGCTAGAGTCTGTGAAGTGTGGAGGCAGACGCAGACCCACATCCGGATCGGCAAATGGCAGCCCTTTTCTTGGGCCTGTTTAGTTTCCCAAATTCATTCCTAAATTCTACTATGCAAAAAGAAGATTCCCCATCACATCAAAATGTCGGCACATATATGGAGTACTAAATGTAGATGAAATCAAAAACTAATTGCACAGTTTTGTTGTAGTTTGCGAGACGAATATTTGAAGCCTAATTAATTAATGTTTGGACAATTATTAGCAAATAAAAACAAAATTGCTACAGTACAGAACAGTGATTCGCTGGCCCCTATTTGGCCATCTAAACACGGCCTCGTTGGATTGGAGGTGGAGGAGGGACGACTCTGACGAGGGGAACGGCATCATTCCATTCCAATGGGACAGTGACTGCCTGCAAATGGGGTGGGCCGTGGGGGCCAGCATCGATCCATCCCCGTGCGTCCCATCTCATCTGACACCTGATGGTGCCTGCACTGCACCGGTGAAAATCGTCGAGGGAGGCGAAAACGAAAGGAAATGGGGAAGGATGGATCGGCTGAGCCTGACCTGTAACCACCCTCCCTCCCTTTCCTGAAGGTCAGTCAGTGGTGAGTGGGGAGTGTAGAGTAGTGTGGGTGTGAATGCGATGCCCATCTCCTCCGTACGGAGTATCCATGAACCATGACCCGTTCGTGCAGATCGCAAATTCTCAACGCTTGCGTGTCCGTTATCGCAGAACCGGTCCGATCGATCCAAGTCCATTTCTTTCCATCAGTGATTCGTCCTTCTCTCGTGCGAAACACGCTACACGCGGATCATCTGGCCTCTGCAGTGGGGATGGATGGCCCTCCCAACAAGGCCGCAAGGGTAACAAGTGGGTGCCTGTCCTTGGCTTTGGCTGAACTGGAGGGGGTTCTGGTTCTGGATGACGACGAGCGAGCTGAGATGAAGAGATGTCGAAAGAGGCAGCATGTGGAGCACAATAGGACACGCCACCCACTGACCACTGCTTCCTCCCAAGGCCAAGGTCAAGGTCACTCGAGGCATCTCCAATTCTCTGCGATGTCCGATGGGCGAATGGCAGCTCCGTCTCCAATTCTCCATGACGAGGATTCGTCCGTCCCAGTCCGATCTCCGGGCGGCCCCGCGCCCGGATCTCGTGCGTGCCCGATCGCCATCCCGTCCCAGGCACCCGGCTGGCCTGGGAAAAAGGACGGAGGAGAGAGCGAGGTCTACTTTAGCATTGCCTGCATCCTGATCCTGATGCCTGGTTGGGGAGTGAAACACGCAACTGACTGACTGGTTGGAGGAGCTGCTCCGTGCTCCTCAGGAGGCCCTGTCTCATTCGCCAGGTGCTCCTGCCGCTGCCAGCCCCGGCCAGGTGAAAACGCGATCACGCGCTGCGGCTGCGGCTGCGTGGTTGGTGCGCAGGCCCGGTGCCGGTGCCGCCGACGGACGGACGCCCAGGAATCTGCACCAGTCACCTGGCCGGGATTCTCATTTGCAGTTGGTACTGGAGTGCCTTGTGCCTTGCCTGCCTGACCCCGCTGCTAACCTACGACGGTGCCTCAAATTGGCCGTCCTCCTGTGCTGCCCGCGCCGTGCATGCACTTTTTACCCAACTTTAGCGTCGGCGGCGGACCACCGCGGCGGCAATCACGGTTCATCCCCCCTCGGAGAATCATAGCACTGCGGCCCAGGGTAGGGTACCGTCGTTTCCAGACTCTTCTCCTAACCGCTTGTATTAGGAAAGGTACCGTCTCTTTCCAAATTATAGTTTGTTTAACTTTTTTAATCTCAAGTTTGATCACTCGTCTTATTTAAAAAAATTTATGTAAACATAGTCAAATTTAAGTCATTTTTGAAGAACTTTTATTAATAAAGCAAGTCACAGTAAAAGAAGTGATATTTTGCACGATTTTTTAAATATGACGAGTGGTCAAATTTAGGGTCAAAAAAGTCAAACGAACTATAATTCGGAACGAATTTAGTACATGATTGAACCCTGTATTACAGGTCCGATCTCATGGGTTGCGTGCTTTAGCTCGTATATCCAAGTTTGAGTCATGCAGTTTCCTTATATATGGTTTTTTTAACAAACTGGAGGGCCCGCAGTCCCTACAGAACTTTATTAACGCAAGCAAAGAGAAAGGAGTTACAAAGGAAACACATAAAACACCACCCTACAACAAACAACAAAGAAAAAGAGAGCTAGAGAGCTCCACGCAGGGAGATCAAGACACAAAAAAGGAAACAAAGAAAATAAAACAGAAACAGAGGCTTAAATCATTTCTAGGGAATCCAGCCATTGATCAAATTCATGAGAGAGCCCATCTTTCACTCTGAGCCCCACAAGCTTTGTCTCCCTGAAGAAGAAGCTTCTGCAGTCATTCAAGCTGAATTGGTTTGCATTGAAGATTAACTCATTTCTAGCTGTCCAAATGACCCAGCACATCAGAATCAAAGCCTCCATGAAGAATTTGGAGTTCAGCTGGAATTTTAGTGCTCTGAAGTTTTCAAAAACTCCCCCGCTTATAACTGAAGATTGAGCATGCCCTAGCAGTCTTGAGCAAAAGGGCATTGGAGAAACAAGTGCTCTAAGGTTTCCTCAACACCTTGATTACAAAGTTCACAGTTGTAGCTTTGCAGCTGCATGTTCTTCCTTTTTAAGATGTTTCTCGTACTTAACATGTCCTTTAAAAGAAGCCAAGCAAAGACTTTATGTTTGGGCTGATTGAAAATTTTCCAAATCCATTTAAAGACCGGATCTATATGTTCATGGCCAATCAATTGCCTATAAATTCTTGGAGCTGAAAATTTAACCGACCCTCCATTGTAAGCCTAGATGTCATTTTCATTTTGCAATGTGACTGTCTCTATCATTTGCTGAAGATTCTGCACCTGACCAAAGGTAACCTCAGAAAGAGGAAGATTGAACATATCAAAGATGGACTCCAAGTTAAAAACCTTGCTGACTGAAATTGCTTTGTCTTTGACAAACGAAAAGCTTTCAGGCAGGTCAATTTGCAGGATTTGATGCTGCCACTTGTCTTTCCAAAACATACATGAATTTCCATTCTTTATTTGAACTATTGACACTTCCTTGAACTGGGGGATTAATTTTAAGACATCCCTCCACCAGAAAGATCCCCTCCTAATTTGGTCAGGCAACTTCTCATTTTTGTAATTTTTCCCCATACCAAGTTTACCCAAGGAATGCCCCTTTTATTGAAGAATTTGTCCAAATTTTTCATTAATAATGCCTTGTTTTGTGTTTCTATATTGATTATTCCCAGGCCCCCTTGTTCTTTTGGTTTGGACACCATTTTCCAAGCAGCTTTTGGAATGGTTCTTCCATTGACATCTGAGCCTCTCCACAAACAATGTTTTCTAAATTTATCAATTTGTTTGATGACTGCCTTTGGTAACTCAAGAGAATACATGCAATAGGTTGGCAAAGCCGAAAGAACTGCATTGGTGATTTGCAACCTGCCTGCCTGATTCAGCATTGATGAGATACCTCCCAGCTTTCTTTCACATTTGTTTATCAAAGGCAAAAAATCTTGAAACTTTGGTTTTGTTAAGCCCAAAGGAAGTCCAAGGTAAGTGAAAGGAAGGCTTCCCTTTGAGCAGCCGAAGGTTCTGGCAAGATGCTCAAGTCTTGTTTCAGTGATGTTGATTGGTAGCAGCATGGATTTATTATAATTGACTTTTAGACCTGTTGAATCAGAGAAGACTTGAAGCAGTGATTTCAAAAAGAACAGCTGTCAGGGATCAGCTTCCATGATAATTAGGGTGTCATCAACATACTGGACCACAGGGAAATCAGATGATGACTGCAGAGGGATAGGTAGCTTTAGCAAATTCATATCCTTGGCTATGTTGATCAAGGCTTGGAGATAGTTAGCTGCTAGGACAAAAAGTAACGGGAAAGTGGGTCCCCTTGCCTCACCGCCTTTTGCAATGTACTGTCTTTCCAGGGACTCCATTTAGAAGCACCTGAGATGTTCCTGAGCTGAAAATGTTCTTTACCCAAGATATCCATTTCTACCCAAAAACCCTTAGCCTCCTTATATCTGGTTTGCCTGCAGAGGTTCTTACGCAGGCATGTATAGTGCTCAAAGACCAATGAGACATTAGCTAGGACGTCGGGTTTTTTCCGTATTTAAGCTCATAGACACATAAAATTAAAATGTTTTCATATTCTCTACCTTTACGCGGCTTGTTTACGCAGGATAACCAAATACAATGGCACTGTATACTTTTATGCTAGCTTTTTTTTTATCGGCTTTTATGCTAGCTTTGGTTGTGCTGTATAAGGTTTAATACAGACTAAGCTTAATAAAGGCAACCCAATAAGACCCACGCTATATATAGCTCATCCTCGTGATGTTGCCTACTTCTGTGCACTGTTTTGATGGTAAGCGCACACAAAAGCACAGCAGATGGTCCTTGCAAATGCTATTGTACAATTTTCTAGCTAGTACTGCGATATTTTACACCGAAATGTAAAAAACATGCATATGATAATCTCAACCTGCCACAATGAGCTACTCCCTCCATTTCAAATTATAAGACATTTTGTTTTTTTAGATACGTAACTTTTACTTACACTTTGATATACACTATTTCTAGATAAATATTAAAACAATGTATTAGAAAAGCCAAATGTCTTATAATTTAGATAGAAGAATGAGGGAGTGCACTAGTGTCTTTTCCAGCCCAAGCAATAATCAACTAGCAATGTCATACAGCCCATGCAGTTAAACAATCCATATTTTTCACAAGTTTAGCTCTAATCTCACTCGAGAAAACAAGATAAGAGCGTCTCCAACAGATAGTCTAAATTTCACTCTTTATATCTTCATTTGGCTATCCATTTCCACAACATTCCTCCTCTATATTTTAGCACACTCTAACAGACTAGCCAAATCCATTATTCATATACTATTGATCTATAGTATACTGGTATTCAAAATAACAAGAATTGATACATTTTCCATGATTTTGGATAATTAAACCAATACCCTAAAGTTCAAATAACTTAAAGAATAGTCATTTTTTATTTATAATTTGCAAGTGATTTTGAGGTAAGTACAACTAAATGGGTTCTCCATTATATATTCTATCAGCCGTAAATTTGGCATGATTTTAGAAATTTGATGTACCCCACCTTTGGAGTTTTTGAAAGAGGAGAGAAACAATGAATTTTTGAAGCAAAACAAGGTAAGCAAGAAACCAGTCCTTCTGTTAGGCGCGTTGCAGCATGCTATATTTCCGAAGCCAGAAGCATGATATGGTGAGCCTATTGGGTTTGGCGAGGCAGATAACATGACTGTTGGAGGCTTGTTTTCTACCTGTTGGTCAGGGAAACAACGATGGCGAGTTGGATGGCTAATCTCTTGGAGATGCTCCAAGGCAATCTATGGTACACTTTCTCATCCCTGTTTCAGTATGATAGATTGCCTTATAACATCTCCAAAGTCCAAACCAACGGTCAAGTCTTATCATGGTTACAACTTACAACAACGAGCCCTACATTATTACGCGCTTTATGGATATACAGTACGATTCAAATTTTATTACCTCCTTCTAGAAAATGATGCAGTAGTTCTAACTTTAGAACAAACTTATAGAAAAGGGTATAATATCTCTGACACCAAATAGGTTACTATAAAAATATGCTCCGGGGCAAATATGATGACACTTGTTTACTATCACAAATATTTATAATTATTTATATAAGCTTGATCAAACCCTAAATATTTTGACTTGTTACTATGCTAGAATTCTTCCTTACAGGATGAAGGGAGTATCTCTTAACCACGAATACAACTCGAGGGACCTAACTTTAACCATACTGTACAAATTTATTTGAGACAATTCTAACATATAAGAAATCCTTCACACTTCAGCTAACTGATGATGCCCCCCTTCATGGTGGAGGTGCTTCTGAAACTTGTCTCTAATTGCTTGCAACTCTTTTAGAGCATCTCCAATTGATGGGCGATTTGTTGGCGTCTGGTCTGAACAGTAAATCACAACTTGCAGAATTGAAGCGATGCAGGCATTTCTAGCGCTTCTAATACTGCTAGAGTTTTGAAGTGCTTGGTTCATCATCTTCTGTCTTTGTTAGTAGTTGTTGATCCACAGTAGTGCTCAACCTGTCTGACAATGCCATTTGAACATAGTTTCGGAGCTCAATGGCATCTCCAAATTCATTGCCCGTTGGTCTTTTCCGGTCAACATCTCTAGTATCAGTATGCCGAAGCTGTATACATCACCATGGGTGGAGACTTTATTGCCAAGTCCATACTCTGAAACCAACAACATGCATTTCTTTGTAAGAAAGTTGTTTATGGAGAATTTTAATATATGCTCATACGGTAACGTTATAGTAGGAAGTTTATTTCCTAAACAGTAAGTTTGCCTATTTATTTCAGAGATTTCAACTCTCCCGTATTCTTCAAATTTTAGCCATTGTTTAGCTATATTTAGGTATTTAAGTAAGTAAAACACCCAAAAAGTCTTAAATTTAGTATTGCCTACATTGTGGATTAATTAGAAGAGATAAAATAGAAGCATACCTGGAGCTGCATAACCAATTGATCCTCTCATTGATGCCCAAACACTTGATTCATCTTTGTCTTGATGCAAGAACCGCGCTAGCCCAAAATCACCAACGTGTGCAACCATGTCACAGTCCAAGAGAACATCGCTTGGCTTAAGATCACAGTGAACAATTGGCGTTGGCTTATATGTTGGTGTAGATAATCAAGCGAGGCTGCCACATCAATTACGATGTGTAGCCTTGCAATTAGTTCTAGTGACTTTTGTTCACCTTAGCCATTGGTCCAAATTTCCATTTGGTAGAAACTCATAGACGAGGGCCTTGAAGTCACAACCTTGAAAATCAATACTTGAGTAGACGGTTAATATCTTTACAAGATTTTGATGTCGTGCACATCTTAAAGTGTTGCATTCTGCGACAAAAACTTTGAGATGCGCCACGTTGCATGAGGTTGCGAACCTCAACAGCGACAACTGCATCCTGACCATTTACTGTCATTTAGCCTTTGTACATTGATCCAAAGCTCCCTGCTCCGATGAGGTTTTCAGATGCGAGACCATTTGTTGCATTGTCCAATTCATTGACGGAAATCCTCACATACTGCTCACTCAAGATTGAACGTTGTTGGTTTATTGATTTTGTCTTCTGCCTCATTTGGTCGAGTGCGCATAGTACAAATATTAGTGTGACAAAAACAAATGCACTGCATATCGAAACCATCATGACAAGTTTCTGATGTGGCTTCTTGGTGGTGTGGTTGGAGCAAGGTGGTAACTTTAGTTGAGGGATACCACCACACATGCCATCATTCCCAGTGATTAAGACTGTGGTTGCATTCTGAAATGCCCCATCTGTTGGTACTCTTCCTTCGAATTTATTGAACAAGAGGTTCAATGAAGAAAGAGCCAATAATCTACCAATGGTATCTGGAATGGTCCCAGATGAATTATTGTATGAAAGATCAAGCGTGAAGAGGCCCCCTAGAGTTCCTAGTGATACTAGAATTGTCCCCTGAAAGATGTTTCTAGATAAATTGAGATATACCAGGATTTGACACCCGCTGATCGAGTCTGGAATTTCATTTGATATCATATTATTAGAAAAATCGACTTCATTGATATTTTTTGGATTGCCCACTTCTGATGGCAAAGTCCCTGACAACGAATTATGTGAAAGACCCAAGTAAATTGATAGTGTTGATATGAAAAACAGTTCTTTAGGTATTGAACCAAAAAGATTATTATGAGAAAGATCCAAAAGTTCTAATGGACAGTTTTTGAGACTTGAAGGTATAGGTCCACTATTGTGATTACCCAAAAGAAAAAGTTTTGTAAGTTGTGTCAGATTGCCTAGAGCTATAGGGATGGGTCCTTACAAAATGTTATTTGATAAAGATAATATGTTTGACTTCTTGAGTTTACAGAGAGATGGTGGAATAGCGCCTAAAAGAATATTTTGACCCATACCAAGTGTCTCTAGGTTGATGAGGTTCCCTATTCCTCCTGGTATTGTTTTATTTTGTTGTTTTCTATGTTAAGAAACTTCATTCCGATAGAAAAATTAGCAATTGAATTGGGAAGTGCACCTTTGAGTTTGTTGTTCGATCTGTCCAGAATTTTAAGAGAAGAGCGGTTGAACATCGGATGAGGCAAAGATCCTTCTAGCTCATTATTGTATAGATGAAGTCCGTTGAGGGCATGGAGGTTTCCAAGGGATTGGGGTATCGAACCTGAAAGTTTGTTCCCTGTGATAGAAAGTACTGTAAGGAGCTTAAGATTTCCTAATGATTCAGGTATTTGACCCACTAGACCGTTTCTCTAGAGGTATAGTCTTTTTAGTGAAGAGAGGTTTCCTAACCAAGGAGGGATAGTTCCTTCTAGCTTGTTTGCCCCCAACTCTAGTACATCGAGAGAAGAGAGGCCTTGCAGTGGTGGGATGCTTCCTTTTAGTTCATTCTCTGCAAGACTGAGCAGGGTCAATGCTGAGAGGTTTCCAAGTGAAACAGGTATTGTTCTAGTTAACTGATTGCCACCTAGAGATAAATGGGTGATACCGACAATGCTGCCTATCTCCGTTGGAATTTCTCCTGTCAAGTTGTTAAATTGTAGGGCGAGCACTTTTAGACTCACAAGGCTTCCAATGCTAGAAGGGATTTTTCCCGTAAGTCTATTTTCATCGAGGTAGAGGTAGGCAAGGTTATGTTAGGTTTTGATCTCCTCGCTAATAGGCCCAATGGCCTATTGGGCTTGATCCCGCGCCCTGATCGGGGGCGCCCAACCCAACTATAGTTGGAGGGCCCCTGTCACTCTGCGCTATAAAAAAGGAGAGGTGGGGAGCCAGGGCACACACGACGAAGTTCACCACCGTCACTTTCCCCACCTACAGTCCTAACCCTAGTCCGATCTAAGTGAGGGAGCGCAGTAGTGACAGGAAGCACCTCCACGCTGTCGACGTCACTGCACTGCGCTGCCACGGTCTCCACTGCACCGCCTATCTTCACCGAACGCCGTTGCCCGAGCGCAGCCTCCATCAACGACCGTGATGGCGACCGGCTCCAGCTCCAGTGCCCCTACAGTTCCCACCGACGGTCTGTGAACTCCACCATATCTCTACCTCCTCTCTCCTTCCTCTCTTTGTTATTCTTCTAGTAGATCATGTTCTAGGATCTTGATGTTTATACCAAAATGAAAATAAAGTTCCCTGTTTGATCTACTCTATTTGATCCTATAGACTTAACAATGGTATCAGATGCCTACCTAGGGTAGATCTTGTTTATGGGGCAGAAATGGAAAGGGAAATCACAGAAAGAATCCACCGAATCGATCAAATCGGATCGGGACAGAGCCCTAACCCTAACCCTAAAGGGGTAAAAGGAGAGGAGGGCATGGAGGGGACCTACCTAGGCCTCGCCGCCCTCACCGCTGGCGCCAAGAGAACGCCGTGCGGGAAGATGGACGGAGTCGCTGCTCGCCAGCGTCACTCCGAAGCACGCGTGAGCGCTCTGGGCACCGTCGCGAGGCCGCTAGACGGCAGCGCGCCCATCCTCGGGCGGACGCGCGCACCGCCCAGGGGCCTGATGGCGGTGCCGCCACGCCGTGTTTCTTCTCCTTCCCTTCTAGTCGCCATGGTCAGCGGCTACTCTCACTCGTCGCCGTGCTAGTGAAAGACCATGGGAGGGAGAAAGTGAAAATGAACTAGGGTTCGGTGGGAGCGGCCATCGGGTTTCCTTTTGATCGAGCGAAAATGACGGCCAGCCGTCGGATCAGATCCGACGGATAGGAATCACCGGGCCAGATGCAGCCCAGGCGGGCGAGAGCGGGGGGCCAGATTCCCGGCCCATGCTCAGGTTGCGGCCTGGGCGCGGGAGCGCTGGCGCGCGCGCGAGTGGGCCGCTGCAGGAGCTGCTAGGCCAAAATGAATAGTACACAGTAACGAGCTCAGTTTTCATTTTCATTTTTATTTTTTTTCAGAAGCAATTATTCATGTATTTTGATGAATTTGATTCATTTTAATGCAAATTTTCTGTGCAATTTTACCCAACGATAATTTTTGCTTAGTGAAGTATTATAAAGTGCTTCTGGAAAATAGAATTATGAGAATTTTACAAATGTTTCCGTTGCGTAATTACATATGTTAATTTCATTATTAAATTTGAACCAACGGGAGAATTTAATTTTAAAAAATAGATAATTTTTTAGATAATTATAATATTGTTATTATTCTGACCAACATTGATTAATAGCGGTATTATAATGTCATTATGTTTTAACCATGCATTAATTCTATTTTTGTCCAACGGTGATGTAGAATTAGTATAAAAGAATAGAAAGATAAATTGTATGTTTTACTTTTGACCACCGTTGGAATTAAAGCATGCAATTAATTTTGTACTTATGTTCTCACTCTATATGATTTGTGTTTTTAGGAGGTTACTCTTTGATGGGGTTTATCAAAGACATTCCATCCCTCAAAGGTGACAACTACACCGAATGAAAGAAAAAGATTGATCTCGCCTTTGTCTTGGCTATGGTGGACTGGGTGGTCACCGCACCATGCCCCACTGAGCCTGTGGCACCGGTGAGAGAGGCCAATGAATCTGATGCTGATTAGCAAAAGAGAGAGAGGGACCATGCTCCTGAACAGATGACATATGACCTGCAAAAAGCAAAAGTGGATCAATGCCGATAAAAAGTGTGTTGCTATTATAAAGAACACGATTGAGCCTACCATAACGGGCTCAATCCAAGAGTGTGACACTGTCACAGAGTAATTAGAAAGAATAAAGAGTCAGTTCTATGACTCTTCAAAGACATATGCTACTCAGCTGATAAAGGAGTTGATGACAGAAAAGTACACTTGAGGTGGAAATGACAATGGCATTAGAGAGTACATATCAAAGATGAATCATTTGAACAACAAGCTCAAACCAATGGATCTGGCTCTTAAGGAAGAGTTCCTTGTCCATGTGATTTTTGCTTCTTTACTAAAAGAGTTTGACATATTTGTTGTCAATTACAACATTCAGCCCAAAAAATAGGATCTAGAACATTGTATGGCAATGTGTGTGCAAGAAGAAGAAAGAATAAAGGCCGCCAATGGTGGTACTCTCAGTTTTATTAAACATAATAATAAAAAGAATATCAATGCCAATGCCAACTCTCCCTCAAAACCAAAGGGCAAGGGTCCCATATAGCATCAGCCTCAGCAGAACAGATTTATAGTGAACAACGATCAGTGCCTTTACTGCAAGAAGGAGGGACATTACAAGAAAGATTATCCTGAATTCTTAAAGATGATCATAGCAAAGAAAAATTAGAACATTATTATGTTTATAAATAAATCCCTATATGTACAGTATTCAAAATCTACTTGGTGGATTGACTCAGGCGTAACTGTTCATGTTGCTAATTCTTTACAGGGATTCCATTCGACGAGGACTACACAAAGAAGCGAAAGACACATTAAAGTCGCCAATAGATTCCAAGCAGATGTCGAAGCTATTGGCGATGTCTCTCTAGAGCTTGCTGATGGCTACATTCTTTCACTTAGAGATATTTTATTTATTCCTTCATTACAGAGAAACTCGATTAGTGTGTCATGTTTGGACAATGATGGATTTGATTGCCATTTTGGAGATGGCAAATGTGAGATATTGTGTAATAATGAATGTCTTGGTCTTGCTTTTCAAAAGAAAGATCTTTATTTGTTATCACTTCGTGAAAATGTGAATTCCGTATGTGATGCAAATGAGAACGTATCCTTGTTTGTTAATGCGAATAGAAAACGAAAGAAAACTCAAGATGCGTCGTTAAAATTATGGCACTGTCGTTTAGGCCATATTTTGAGGGGGAGAATAGAGAGACTAGTTAAGAATGAAATTCTTCCTCCATTAGAGTTCTTAGACTTAGAACAATGCAGAGAATGTATTAAAGGAAAATATACAAAGAAAATAAAAAATGACGTTAAACAAAGCACATGAATTCTACAGATAATCCACACAGACATCTGTGGTCCTTTTCCTGTGAAAAGTGTGGATGGTTATGACTCGTTCATAACATTCATAGATGATTACTCTCGTTATGGCTATATTTATCTAATTAAAGAAAGAACAGAAGCATTGGATAAATTTAAGATATTTAAGGTTGAAATTGAAAATCAGCACAATTTAAAGATGAAGATAGTCCGATCTGATCATGATGGGGAGTACTACGGTCGACATACCCCATATGGCCAAGTTCCTGGACCTTTTACATGATTCTTACAGGAGAATAGCATAGTAGCCTAGTATTCAACACCGGGCGAACCTCAGTAGAATGGAGTAGCTGAAAGGCGTAACCGTACTTTGATGGATATGGTGCGTAGTATGATGAGCTACTCTAACTTACCATTGAGTCTATGGATGGAGGCGTTAAAAACCGCAATTCATATTCTAACTAGAGTACCAAGTATATCGGTGCCCAAAACACCGTATGAGTTGTGGATAGGAAGAGTACCCTCACTAAAACATTTACGTGTGTGGGGGGGTCCTGTTGAGGCTAAAGTATTTAACCAAAATATAGGGAAGCTAGAATCCAAAACAATGAGTTGCCATTTTATTGGATACCCTGAAAAGTCAAAAGGTTTTCGTTTCTACTATCCAGACAGATACACAAAGTTTGTAGAAACGAGATATGCTGTTTTCTTAGAGGATGAAATGATGAGAGGGAACATGGTAGCTCGAGAAATTATTCTTGAGGAGAAACGGGTATGTGTGCCCACTCCAATGATTCAGGAACCATTCTTTGAACTACCTGTTCTTGTTGCACCAACAGTGCGGGACATTGTAGTGCAAACACATGTTGTCAGTTCTCCTATGGCGACAACGAATGATGATGAGGAACCTGTTCCTCAGGATCTTATACAAACTTATGTCACAGATGAGGGGGAGCAAAAACAACCCCAAACAGAAGATGTGCCAAATGTGGAGGCCCCGAGAAGGTCTCAAAGAGTTAGAAGATTAGATATACCTGATGATTATGAAGTGTATAACACTGAAGAATTTCAAATGGAGGGTGATCCTACTTCATTTGAAGAAGCCATGAGAAGCGATAATTCATCAAAGTGGCTTGAGGCCATGGAAGATGAAATAAAGTCAATAAGTACCAACAAAGTTTGGGACTTAGAACCTATTCCTAAAGGAGCCAAGACAGTAGACTGTAAATGGGTCTACAAGACAAAACATGACTCCTAAGGGAATATTGAAAGGTTTAAAGCACGACTTGTGGCAAAATGTTTCACGCAAAGAGAAGGGATTGATTACAATGAGACGTTCTCTCCAGTCTCATGTAAGGATTCCTTCAGAATTATAATGGCATTAGTGACACACTATGATTTAGAGTTACATCAGATGGATGTAAAAATGGTATTCCTCAATGGGCATCTGGAGGAAAATATTTATATGGCACAACCGAAAGGCTTTATCGTGGAAGGAAAAGAACAAATGGGATGCCGCTTAAAGAAATCTATTTATGGGTTAAAGCAAGCTTCAAGACAGTGGTACTTGAAGTTTGACAAAACAATAAGGAATTTTGGGTTTAAAGAAAATGTTGAGGACAATTGTGTTTATACAAAGTTTAAGAATGGAAAGTATATCTTCTTAATCCTGTATGTAGATGATATCTTACTTGCTAGTAGTGATGTCGGTCTACTACTGGAGACAAAGAAGTTTTTGTCCTCAAAATTTGATATGAAAGATCTTGGTGAAGCGTCATTTGTTTTGGGCATATAGATTCACCGAGATAGAAGTAAGGGGGTATTAGGACTATCACAAAAGACATACATAGAAAAAGTTTTAAAGAAATTTAGTATGCATAAATGTAGTGCCTCACCTGCACCCATGGTCAAGAGCGACAAATATGGGGATTTTCAATGCCCTAGGAACCAATACGAGCTCGATCAAATGAAAGTGGTTCCATATGCTTATGCTGTCAGAAGCCTACAGTATGCTCAAGTGTGCACACGCCCTGACTTAGCTTTTGTTACCGGGTTGCTTGACAGATTTCAAAGTAATCCAGGAATTGAACACTGAAAATTAGTAAAGAAAGTATTGCGATATTTGCAAGATACGAAAGGCCTCAGTTTGACGTACATAAAATCAGATTCTCTCCAAATAGTGGGGTATTCGAATTCTGATTATGCGGGAGATGATAGAAAATTCACGTCAGGATATGTGTTCATTCTCGCAGGAGGAGCAATTTCATGGAAAAGCTCAAAACAAACCGTCACTACATCGTCCACAATGTATGCCGAGTTTGTAGCGTGTTATGAGGCAACGGGGCAGATGAACTGGCTAAAGAAGTTCATACCCGGTTTGAAGGTGGTCGACAGCATACATAAACCACTAAAGTTATACTGTGATAATAATCCAGTAGTACAGTATGCTCACAACAATAAGTCAAGTGGTGTTGCCAAACACTTTGACATAAAGTATTATGTTGTGAAGGATAAAGTCCGGGATCAAATTATAAATCTTGAGCATATAAGTACTGGAAAGATACTCGCGGATCTGCTTACAAAAGGCTTACCACCCAACGTGTTCAGAGAACATGTAGCCGGTATGGGTTTAAGGGAAAGCCTATGACTCCTGGACTATAATAAAGGGCCCAAAGTTAAAGTAACTGTTTCATATCAGAGGTGTGCATTGTAGCTGTTAAATCTATCGGCGATTGACCGTGACGATGAAACATGCTCTATGCACTTATCTGTGATGGAACGAGTAAAGTAAAAAGTATTGAAGTCAAAGTTTAAATGTTAAAGTAATGTTGAGATCAAGGGGGAGAATGTTAGGTTTTGATCTCCTCGCTAATAGGCCCAACGGCCTATTGGGCTTGATCCCGCGCCCTGATCGGGTGCGCCTAACCCAACTATGGTTGGAGGGCCCCTATCACACTGCGCTATAAAAAAGGAGAGGTGGGGAGCCAGGGCACGCACGACGAAGTTCGCCGCCGCCACTTTCCCCACCTACAGTTCCTAACCCTAGTCCAATCTAAGTGAGGGAGCGTAGTAGTGACGGGAAGCACCTCCACGCCGTCGACGTCACTGCACTGCGCTGCCACGGTCTCCACTGCACCGCCTATCTTCACCGAACGCCGCTGCCCGAGCGCAGCCTCCATCAACGACCGTGATGGCGACCGGCTCCAGCTCCAGTGCCCCTACAGTTCCCACCGACGGTCTGTGAACTCCACCGTATCTCTACCTCCTCCCTCTTTCCTGTCTCTGTTATTCTTCTAGTAGATCATGTTCTAGGATCTTAATGTTTATACCAAAATGAAAAGAAAGTTTCCCGTTTGATCTACTCTATTTGATCCTATAGACTTAACAGGTTATGCAATGAGCTGACCTCACTTGGTATTTCACCCTGTATCATATTACCATAAAGAGAGATGACAAGGTGACTGCAATTCATGAGTGATGGTGGAATGTATCCTTGGATGGAGTTGTGTCCAAGTACAAGAGTCTCAAGGTCACGAAGATTACCAAGCTCTGGTGGCATGACGCCATGGAAGTGGTTCAATGAAAGATCGAGCAGCCTCAAATAGGTTAGGTTTCCCAGCGCAGTGGTGATGGTGCCAACAAGGTTGAGACTGGTGAGGTTCAGCGCCACCACACGGCCAAGTCATCTTCCTTTCAAGCCGCATGTCACACCGGGCCACTGGCACATGGGAACAGACAGGTTGCCCTATTGCACCAGGGCTCCCGACGGGTCCATGCTCACGTGTGACTTGAACGACATGAGCAATGGTCGGTGGTGTTGCTTGTGGAAACATAGCCAGGAGAACATGCAAGCAAGACCAAGGTGAGCAAGAGCGACTCTCGGAGTAGCAGCACCATTGCTGCTGGGGGAGCTTTGGAATTTGTTGCTGGGATGGCTGTGTTTGTTTTAGCGTAAGGCAACTCATGGTGCTCCTGATTTATACTAATAACTTGCAACACAAATCAATCTTTGTCAAATGTGATGTAAGTACACAGAGTTGGCACATTAGCGTCACTCTCCTCCAAATGGCAGCTGGTGGGAATATGACAGTCGTATGTACTTCGCTTTGATAGGTTGTTCACCAGTCATCACAGTGCTACTAGATCATGGAATCCTTCATCAGCCTTCCAGCCGGCTGCCGGCCAAACCTTTTCCCATGGAGGTTATCGTCCTTATTATGGGTTCAAAGATCGACCGATATTTTTAATCTTGTGAGTCCTTATTGCATCATACATTGGAGATGTCCCTGGCTAGCAATTCAGGCGGCCACTTTACGCCCCTATTTTTTTTTGGCAACTCACGACGGTTTGGTTATTTAATTTAAAGTGAATCAAAAACTTATTTAAGCCTAAGCAAGGGTACGTCGAGCATATATAAACCCAAATAATTTAAATATAGCACCTTCGTGCTAACCACTTTAAATAATATGAGAGAATAATAATAAGAGTAAAAAGAAAGGTGCTATGTACTGCAGGCTGAGCGTATTTTGATGATATGTGTATTCATATGTTAAACCCCAAAATATTTGACCATAAACCATCCTCATCATGGTGTACACTTGTGTACATTGTTGTGATATTGATAAGCACAAAACCAACTGCACAACTGATTAACTGAATAGATAGTTCATGCAAACGTTATTCTACCAGTTTCAAACTCATGAGTCAAACTGTGATGCACCCCCACTAGAGTAATCTCGGCCTGCCACAATGTGCTTACGCCTTTTCCGCTTAAGTAGCATTCAACTATCAATGTTTTTCTAAAGGAGATTAATTCTGCTTTTTAGAAAGCAATCAATGTCACTGACAGCATGCAGTTATACACAATCCACATTTCACTATCTTAGTTCTAATCCCGGTGAAGAAAATAAGAGGGTCAATCTATTTTAGTCTTTCTCAGCTCTGTTTCACCATGACCTCTCATATATCAAGTAACAGCATGAATCTCAGCCACTCGGTATCGCTCCATCGTTTCCTTGACCGCCTCCTCTTCGCTCTCGCTGTCATCGTCACGTCACTCCCTGCCTTCTCTGCTCCTACTTCGCAGCACGGTTGTTTGGAGGAGGCGAGGGCATGAAAGTCGCAGATAAAGTACAGTCTTCTAATTACTATAAGGTCACACACACCAAGTAGTAATGTATTGGCTGTAGGAATAATCAAGAATTTTTTAAGGCATCACAAAAGCAGAGCGAAACGATGAGCAATTGCTAACACAAGCTAAGATGTGCCTACAACAGTTTTTTTAAGACACGACTTCACGTGTATTTCATTAAAAAGAAGTTTGAGTGCCGAAGAACGGCATACACAATACACTATGGGAGAACCCATAGCGCAGCACACAGAACCACAAAGATAGTGGTTAAGAACAACAAACACAAGAGAAAGAAAGAAACATGATAGGGGGAGGACCATCTGCCACATCCTAACCGACTGGACCTGCAAGGACAAACAACGCAAAGACTGCCATGAAGCCGCAGTGGCAAAGCATCCACCGAAAGAAGACGACTACGGCAGCAAAGTATCCACCCGAACAACCAGCAGCTCTGCGGCAAAGCATCCGCCAGAGACCTCGCGATAAAGCATCTGCGAGAGGGGAGTGACATCGGCGGCAAAACATCTGCCCAGGGAAGCGACAACAAAGCATCCGTCGAAAGAGCACAAGCGACCAAGTATCCGCTGCGAAGAACCAGACGACTGCGGCGACACTAGACATCCGAGATAGGCAGATCAAAGCGAAGATTAAGCTGAAGCACATGCAGGCACAACACAGCCAGGAGCAACTCTGACGAGAGAAGCGGGACGACGGCAAAAGTGCTCCAATGAAGCCTCCAAGAAGGAGATGACATCCATAGACGCCAACAACGTTGAACCGCCCCCAATGACCCGCACGACGAACAGAAACTTCAACGACGCCTTCAGGAAAGTAGATGGCACATGCTGTACCACCGCCGCCAGCTCGAAACCCGGGCAGAGTTTTCACCCAAGAAACTGATCGAGCACCGCCACTGGGCGTCCCATAGAGAGCCGCCCGCAGGCCCCGACCGCTATGCACGCCATCAGAGGTGGGCGGGCAGCAGCCATGTGGCCGCGGCACCCCAGAAGTGGCTGCCACCTACAGGTTTAGGCAGGCAGGCCACATGGCCGCCAGCCACCACAGACCAGCAGTCGCCAGCTGTTGCCCTGACCGCGACCGACCCTGGCCAGCGAAGACGTAGGCACTGGTCTGCCACATCCAGCCGCCGGCCGCATGCAAGCACGCTCCAGCTGGCCGCAGGCGCCCCGACCGCCAGGGGGGAGTCCAGCCACACCCGGGCTAGATGGGTTGACACCGGAGGCGCGGGTTGCGCCGCCCGCCGGCTGCCCCAGGCAACCAGATTTGCCCGTCGGCAACCCTAGCTAGCCGCCGTTGCAGCCCCGTCCCTGGCGACACTAGATCCGGCTGCGGGGGGGGCCCAGATTCGGCTGGCCGACCGGCCCACGACGCCAGAGTTGGAGAGGGAGAGTGGGGAGGTGGAGGAGTGAAGGGGACGGAGGAGGGTCTGCGGTGGAGAGAGAGGAGGGAGCACAGGGGGTGGCCTTTTTTATCTCCCCTGCTGGCCGCCGCCGCCGAGAAGGAGGCCGTGGTGGCAGGTGGCGGCGGCCGAGCCAGCGAGGAGTGCCGAGTCTCGGGGGCGGCGGGTCGGGAGCCCTCGAGTCGCCCTTGCGAGGAGACGACGCGAGGGAACTACCAGAGGGAACTGTGCCTACAACAGTTTGTTTCTCATAGAATTAATGTCGGCAAGAAACTGCAGGAACTGAACCGCACGCTTAGGCAAATTACAGGTAAAGACATCTGCAACCAAACTGCAACCAGCGCACTAGTGCTACAGAGATTATAAGTAAATAAGTAATTCCGTGTCAGAGATTGATTCACTGGGACGCTGCACATATCTGGATCAATAAGTCGATGCTCTGTTTCTTACATGCGTGAGACGATAAGAATCTGCAGCTAGAGCTATTATGTTCCCAGCAAGAAACAGAGACAAAGAGAGCAGACAGAAACAAGCTGCTGCTGCTGCTGGCTTACACATGCAAGGATGGCTTTACTGTTGCTACTGGAATTGAAAAGATTCAGAACCTGAAACAATTGGCTACTGCTCAGAAACGATCTGTAGCTGCTGCTGGGTTAACAAACCTCAAAGTTAATGTGAGCTTTAGCTGTCGCCGCCTCGCCGGAGACAGAACAGAGAAAAACCGCAGCCCGACCAGTGAGGCCTCAGGCCTGTCTCCTTCGCAAGGTGCTCCTACGGCGGCCAAGGTGAAAACGTCATCACGCGCTGCTGCTGTCCGGTCCGGTCCGGTGCCGCCGAGTGACGCCCAGGAATCTGCCCGACTTTAGGGTCTGTTTGGAAAAAGGAATGTGAAACAAAGGAATGGGAGAAACCATAAGAAAGGCGTAGGAATAAGATAGCAAAACAGAGGAATAGAAAAACACAAGAAGATATAGAAAGAAGTGTTTGGAGCACCGGAATTGAAAGTACAGGAATTACATGGACCATTTTATAACAAAACCTATAAATGCAAAATACGTGTACTTCGTGTACTAATTAGCGGCCAAAATCCTAGGTAGGTCACATGTCAGTCTATACTTTTCAACACCACCCGTGATGATTCACTGCTAGCTGCTGCTGTAAATCAAGCTGGAGACACGCCATTGGCCATCGAATGATATCTGTGCCTCGGGCTTACGCGAAGGAGAGTGAAAACCAGAGATGAGAGTGGATTTTTTCATTCCCGTGAAATCGCAGGGTGTCTACAGGATTCCAGAGGAAAGGATCTGATGGTTCCTTTGTTCCAAACGACCAAAATGTTACCATTCCTATGGGTAGGATGTTCATGTACTTGTCCTCCACAATTCCCTTAATCCAAACGAGGCCTTACTGCCTTAGCGGGGAGCACCACTACGGCAATTAATCACGGTTCATTGGAGAAAAAAACACTCTGGTACATGATTGAATCCTACATTAAATAGCTCATCCTCATGATATTTCATGCTTCTGCGTAGACAAAAGCACGGGGGAGAAGTCAGGAATCATAATTCACGTCGGGGGAGGCCCAGATATGACTGTTGAGGGCGATTCGGGTGGCGACTCCGATGATCTCGATGGCGATGTTAGCCGGCGGCTTGTTGACGTTGGTGATCTCGGAGTCCTCCCACACCGCGTTGATGATCGGTCCCTCCGCGCTGTCCGCGGTGAAGATAGGCTCCTCCGCGTTGCCGGAGAGGGCCTCGTTGTTGCGTCCGACAAGTGTGTTAACGGGATCGGTGATGCCGTTGGGCGGCCACTCCTTGTTGCTGGAGAGGATTACCTTCTGCCGGACAACGTAGATACCGGGAACAGCGGCATCGCGATGCAGCCCCTCTGCGGTGACGGAGATGGCCGCGCCGTTGCCGGGAACAGTAGCATCGTGGCGAGGTGTTCGAAGGAAGCCGTCGTGATCAACGGCGGTGATTCTGAAGGCCGACGTCTCGACGACTTCATCGACCACGTCGGAGTGAAGATGATCACTGGAATGCCTGGTAGGTCTCTCGCAAGGCGACCTCGCATTCCGGTGATCTTGGAATCTCGCGGGCGTCCGACACATCTGACTGTTCAAAACGAGGTAAGTTCTAGTAGTGATGTGGTAAACAGTGGAGGGACGGAGGATGATGACGACGGCTGGATAACCGTTGGTGGTCGTGGTGATTGGGTTCTTTCCGATCCTGCAAAAGATCTCCGTCCCATAGGGGTTAAGTCCAAGTTCTGGGCGATAGCGGACGACGACGAATCCGATGAGGAGATCGTACAGTCACCGTTTACACTAGACTTGGTATGCCAGGCAGCAGTCCATGGATTTGGAAAGGAAAAGCTGGCCAAGGCGGAGACAGCTTTGCATGACTCGTCGATCCAACGACGGGTAGAAGCATCTACGTTTCCGGCATCTTCTGACACCAAGGTTGTGTTGGTGCGTAATATAATTAAATCTTGGGTGGATCGGCGGCAGCCGTTGATGACGCCGTGGTCCGGGAAGTTGCCGCGACCAAGAACATCGCCGGCGATGACGCTAGGCGATTGTGCGGCAACGATCTTGCGTGGTCGACGATCAGTGTTAGGGGGTACTCTAGCTGAGGCCCTAGAGAGATCACTGTCATCATCGACGGCGAGGTCAGACCCGGCATCTTTGCGTCCGCAATTTCAAACGGTGCCCGATCCGTTTTCATCAGTGAAGGAACAGTACCATGCAATTTCTTTGTTACCAACAGAGACGTGTGGGCCCAAGGTTGGAGCCCAACGAAGGCCTGGTGTCGTTGGCGGATCCAGATGGGGTCGTTGTGGCTCAGGGAAACTAGCGGACCGCTTCTTTTGTACAGAGTTCGACATCGACTCAATCAATCGAACAACCCTAGCTGCCACTCCCTACGTGGTTTATCCTTCATATGCGCAAGTGGCAGCAGGCATGGCTGCGGCAAGCGCGACTGGTGGCGCAAGAGGAGGTTCTGGAGGTGACGGCGGAGGTGCAGGAGGCTGAGGCTTTACTGCGGGGCGCGGTGGTGGACGTACAGGCGGAGGAGTGGGCGTGCGTGGTGGCAAGCAAAGCTCCGGTGTCGGACATGGCTTTGGAGCCGGCGCTGGGCATGGCTCTGGTGGCGGCTTCGGGTACAACTACAGCAATGACGGCGCACGTTTCAATGGATCACGGTTCAGCCCCAACCTGGGCTCCCATCCACCGAACTTTGGCCCGGGTTGGGAGTATGAACGTGGTCGACGAGGTCGGCATGGCGGCAATGGCGGCCGCGGATGGAACAGTTCCTATCGTCCAGGGCGCAACTTTCGGCATGCGCCGTACCGGGAGCAGCGAGGACAGCAGCAAGGTTATCCGCAGCAGCAAGCTCCGGTACCTCCGCAGGTGCCGATTCAGCAGTAGCCGAGCCATCAACCCCAGCAGCCGATCAACCCCATGTGCCGCTGCCACCGCCGAAGTCGGCTGGCACGATGACACATCCAGTGCCACAGCAAGCGGGACAGGGGTTGAACCAGCATGTCGCGCCTCCCCAGCAGCCGGCGTTAGAGACAGGTGTCTCCTCTTCGGCGACATTGGGTAAGGCCGAGAAACAGCCGGTGTCTCAGGTGCTACATGGTTCTTCTTCGGCAGGCGTCGCAATTGATATGCAAATTGAGAATTCAGAGATTGTGGTAGCTGGTGCAGCCGCAATAGAGGTAGCGCACAGGGATTCCACTAATAAAGTTTGCAGAAGGTGTGGAGTCAAGGGACACCTGATGTATGAGTGCACCGCGATAGTGTTCTGTGAAATCTGCAGGAGTAGTGATCATGCCATGGTTCGGTGCCCGGTCCTCAAACAACCGAAGCCAATAGTCCAGTTAGTGGGTCAGGCTGCAGATACACTTGCTGGCTATTATTTTCCTTATGCTTCTATTCAGCCGGCAAAGAAAGACTCGAGAATGGCTCTAATATCTACTTCAGGCAAAAATGTAACTGAGGACGAAGTAGTAGCTTATTTGCGTGTGTTGGTGTCGGATACTTTTGCTTGGGAGGTTAAAAGGCACAGCGGTTTCGAGTTTAAGGTCCTTTTCCCTACAAAAGGGGACCTGACGAAGATGATAAAATTTAATGCAAATATGAAAGAGGAGGTCACACTTAAGTTCCAAGAGTTCAAAGAGGAGGAAGAATATTTTGGTCATGTGTTACCTGTGGTTTGGATGCGGGTTACCAACCTTCCAACAATTCTCAGAGAGTATGTCATTCTGTGGGCCTTAGGAACACTTTTCGGTGTTACCCAGGAGGTGGACATGGTGACTACCAGAGCAAGCAACTTTGGGCGGTTTGCCGTGGCGGTACTTGAACCTGCGGCAATTCCAACCAAACATGATGTAATCATCGGGAATAGGTACTTTCAGCTGACTTTTGAGGTTGAGCCCTTTCCTCCAAATCTTGGTCTGAGGAATTTGGGAATTTTACAAAATGGTGGGAATGAGGATCAGGGTGATGGAGCAGCAAAAGGCACTGAGATGAAGGAGGCTCAAAATAATGGGGCTGCACCAGATGCGAATGTTAGTTCAGCAGAAAATAATATTTCATCCAAAAATGACGCCAAGACTCTTGAGGCGCAGATGGATTATGATTGGTCCAATGATGACTTGCTAGGCGAGGAGGATGAACTTAGTGAGTCGGCTCATAATTTTTTAGGAGTCCAAGAAGGAGAATAAGTTAATGTAACAAATGCTACAATACTTGCTTCGACGAAGTCAGCTGGGATGTTGTCAGCACCAGCGCGCTTGGGGCAGCGCTTCTCACTTCCTAAGGCACCTGGGCTTTCACTGAGTCAGGCTGATGGGGGAAGGATGAAGGGAGGGGCTGACGGCCAGGCACAGCAGCCTGCGCTGGCTGCTAGCGCAGGTGCAGCGGAGCAGCAGGTGTCGGCGTTCCAGGAGGATGGGGTTGAAGGGGCGCATGCTCAGGGATCTCAACAACTTGGTTTTCTGCGTGATGCCATGCTAGAAGCTGGGATTGCAGCCGATGGTGGGTTAGAAAAGGAGTTGGGTAGTGTCATGAAGATGGCAGTTTTGTCAGAGGGGAGTTGACACCGGTACGGCGGAGCAAACGGAATGCAGACATGACTGATGTGAGGTCGTTGGAGAAAGCAGAAAAAAGGATTGCGGTCAAGAACCTCGAGGAACCGCAAGGTAATTTAAATGTTAAATCATTTTGTTCATTTCCTAAAATTCGTATTGAGGAAAACCTAGGGAAAGTAGGCATAAGGTTGGGTGATACTGATGTTTTGATTGACGGATCCATTGATATTTTAAAAGAAGTTGAAAATGATAGACTAAAATCATCTTTTTGTTTAACAAAAAATGAGAATGAAATTGAGCCAGAGGAGGATGAGATCGATCTTGATACCTTTACCATAAGTTGACTTTGTGGCGACTTAACGGAAGAGGTGATGGACGAAAATAGTGCGGACCTAGATGGAGTTCTTGTTGATGTACCCATCAAGGTGGCAAAAGAAAAAAAAAGAAAAAGAAACTCCTCAATAAAAATATGGTTGTAAAGAAAAAAAATAGTTTTCCAATGAAAGGTGTGTTCTGGAATTACAGAGGTCTGCGAGACCTACCTAAACATACTTTCTTGCATGATATGGCTCGGGATAATAACCTTGATTTTATAGCACTTTCAGAGACCAACAAAAACAGTTTCTTGACTCAGTGTTTAGACAACTTCAGTGCGGGGATTGATTTTATTTGGCATTGGCGATGTCCCCGTGGCATGTCTGGTGGAATGTTGATGGGTATAAATCAGGGTTGTTATGAAGTACAGGATATTGAGGACGGTGATTATCATATTAAGTTTATATTGAAAAATAAAACAGACGGTTATCTTTAGGCTCTTTTATCTGTTTACGGGGCAGCTCAGGAGGAGCACAAAGAGCATTTCTTATCAGAGTTAGTACGAGCTTGTACTAGCTGTGGGGATCTTCCTTTCATAGTAGGAGGAGATTTCAATATCATTAGGAACCCTTTTGAGAAAAATAATTCAAGGTATGAGAATAAATGGCCTCTGTTATTTAACGCTATTATTGAGACCTTGAACTTAAAAGAGCTTGAGATGTCAGATAGGAAATGCACTTGGGCTAATTATGCTAAGGTGCCAACATACAAAAAGTTAGACCACATCTTAGTAACAACAGATTGGGAACAAAAATTCCCACTAGCCTCAGTCCAAGCACTTACCCCGAGAGATCTCAGATCATACACCTCTCTTGCTAGATACTGGGGAGCCATCTCGTAGAGGGAACACTAGAAACTTTAGATTTGAACTAGCGTGGCGACGAGAGATGGTTTTTTTTGAATTGGTCAAAGAGGTTTGGGAATCTAAAAATAGGGTTGGGTCACCTTTGGAGAAATGGCAAAATAAAATTAGGAGACTACGACGCTTCCTTAGGGGTTGGGCTAGGAACTTATCTTCACAAAATAAGAACCTAATCTAATTTGTTGGCTAAGATAGATGAGTTGGATAGGAAAGCAGAGGTTCTGTTGTTGTCACCTGAGGAGGTGGATCTTAGAAACAATCTCAAAGGACAGTTAACTAAGTTGTTGAGATAAGAGGAGATTTATTGGCTCCAACGATTGAAAATAACAAAGTTATTGCAAGAAGACGATAATACTAAGTACTTCCACATGGTGGCAAATGGAAGACATAGAAAGACAAAAATTGTACAACTAGAACATGAAGAAGGAATTATTGTTGGAGATGCAAACCTAAATAATTATATAACTGAGTATTATAAAGGACTGTTTGGACCTCATACACTGAATTCTTTCTCAATGGATGAGACTATAAGACTTGATATACCTCAGGTCTCATCAGAGGAGAATGAGTTGTTGACTGCTCCATTCAGTGAGGAGGAAGTCAAAATGGCAGTTTTGGACATGGAACATAACAAAGCACCAAGTCCGGATGGTTTTCCAGCGGATTTTTATCAATTTTTTTGGGATATAGTAAAGCCGGACTTAATGAAGCTCTTTGTTGAATTCCATGCTGGGAGACTGCTTATTCATAGTTTAAACTTTGGAATTATCACTTTACTACCAAAGATGGCTGATGCAGTAAGAATTCAACAATATAGGCCAATCTTCTGGTTAAATGTGAGATTTTATATCTTTACGAAAGTGCTAAAAACATAGAATTTTGAAAGTGGTGGATAAACTAATTGGACCATCACAAATAGCCTTTATCCCCGGTCGTTATATCATGGAAGGAGTTGTTATGTTGCATGAAGCGATTCATGAGTTACACAGGAAAAGACAAGATGGGGTGATTTTAAAGTTAGACTTTGAAAAAGCATATGATAAGTTAAAATGACCTTTTATACAACAGGTCCTCAGAATAAAAGGATTCTCACAAACTTGGTGTGATTGGATCTCCAAGATTTTGTCTAGAGGGAGTGTTGCAATAAAGGTCAATGATAATATAGGCCATTATTTTCAAACTTGGAATGGAGTGCGGCAAGGTGACCCGTTATCTCCTATCCTTTTTAATATAGTGGTTGATATGTTGGCTGTTCTCATTTCACGGGCTAAAGAGGCTGGACAGGTCCGAGGGGTTGTCCCGCATTTGGTGGATGAGGGGCTTTTAGTCCTTCAATATGTAGACGATACATTCATCTTTATGGATAATGATCAAGAGAGGGCCAAAAATATGAAGCTTTTGCTTTTTGCGTTTGAGCAGTTATCAAGGCTCCAGATCAATTTCCATAAGAGTGAATTGTTCTGCTATAGAGCAGCCAAAGCAATTCAAAGTGAATATGCACATATTTCCGGGTGTGACTTAGGTTCTTTTCCCTTTAGGTATTTGGGAATTCCTATGCATCATAGAAAACTCATGAATAAGGACTGGAAACACGTCAAAGAGCATTTTCAAAGAAGGCTGAATTGCTAGAAAAGTAAGATGTTATCAGTAGGAGGGAGACTAGTTCTACTAAATTCTATTTTAGTAGTCTTCTTATGTTCATGCTTTCCTTTTTGAATTACCCAAAGGAGTGCTGAAGAAGTTGGATTACTTCAGGTCAAGGTTTTCTGGCAGAGTGACAACACAAAAAGAAATATATATTGACTAAATGGGAGGTAGTTTGTACACTGAAAGATCAAGAGGGGTTGGGTATCTTAAATTTAGATGTTCAAAATAAATGTCTCCTAAGTAAATGACTTTTTAAGTTGCTAAATGGAGATGGAATTTGGCAACAATTGCTTAGGAATAAATATCTAAAAACCAAGACCCTAACTCAGGTTTAATATATGTCTGGGGATTCTCAATTTTGGGCTGGTCTCATGAAGGTCAAGGGGGAATTCCTTTCGTTAGGCAAGTTTGAACTTGGTGATGGATCTCAGGTACGATTTTGGGAGGATGTGTGGATAAGACCACGTCCTTTAAAATCGCTCTTTCCTGCGCTTTATAACATTGTTAGGAAAAAAGGTGCTTCGGTGAGAACGGTGATGTCTACAACACCGTTGAATGTAGCTTTTAGGAGGTCCCTAATAAATGTTAATTTACAAGCATGGCATGATGTGGCAGCTTTGGTTGCACATGTACAATTAACAAACCAGAGGGATCGCTTTGTGTGGGGGCTACATCACAATGGATCGTTTTTAGTCAAATCTATGTACAGATCGTTATTAGGAACCGAAGCTATACCTTACAATAGTTTAATTTATAAACTTAAACTACCTCTTAAAATCGAGGTATTTTTGTGGTATTTATATAAGGGGGTAATCTTGACAAAAGACAATTTAGCGAGACGACATTGGCAAGGAGATAGGAAGTGTTGTTTTTGTTCCGCGGAGGAGTCCATACAACATTTATTATTTGATTGTCATTTTGCTAAATTTGTGTGGCGAACGATTCAGATTTCCTTTAATTTAATACCCCTGACTAGTATACACAATATGTTTACAGGCTGGTTACAAGGGTTTAATAGGAAACTAAAAGCCAAAATTCTCATGGGTGCGAGTGCGATGTGTTGGGTAATTTGATTAACCCAGAATGAAGTGGTCTTTGACATGATCACATTACCATCTTATTTGCAGGTTATCTTCAGGAGGACGTACTGGATCAGGTTTTGGTCCTTACTTCAGAAGGAGGAGGATGGCCAAAGGATGAAGATGGGATGCAGGCAGCTTAAGACCACCGCGATGGAGGTGTTTGCAAGAAATGGGTGGAGATTCAGCAATAGAATTACATGTTAAATGTTGCATTTGGAACTTTTACCTTCTGCTTTGCTTCAAAACTTTGTTTTTGAGATTGCTTGGAACCTTGTTTAGTTGTGGTTGGTTGTAATAAGGAACATATATATGCATTATTCGATACAGAAGCTAGGATATTAATATATTCAATTTTCTAAAAAAAGACAAAAGCACGGCGCAGATAGTTCTTGCCAAAGTTACTTTTCAATTTTCGCACATACACCAAAATGTCAAAAAAAAAGAAACTGTGGCACACCGCCAGCTCAATAATCTCAGCCTGTCACTACTGTCTTTGCCGCCTGAGCAAAATTCAACTACTCATATACTCCCCCTGTCCCATAATACTAGACGTTATAGCATTTTGAATCTTGTACTAGAAAGAAAGACGCTATAGCCTACAGATCCCATCTACTTACTGTCTGCACCCTCCATTCCATGCACATAGTGCATAGACAACGGCATAAAGTGTGTGCACAGGAACAAAAAGGACTGCTACAGTTTCATACAGTACCACTTTACTGACGCATAGTGTTTTTGCAGTGAGGTTAACCAGGTAATTTGCCATGTCTGCTATTTTTTTCTTGGGAAGCTCCGACGTCTACCTTTCTGGGACAGAAGGAGTAGTTGGTTTACACGCATGTCACCAAACGCCTATAGAAACATGTTAAAACCCAAAATAGGGAAACAAAGTAGGACCCAAAATTTATCTCTTAACCATCAATTACAACTCATGTCCAGATGACCAGATGTCTTAGCTTTAACCATATTGCCCATATATTCGAGACAACACACAAAAATCCTTCACACTTCAGCTAACTGATGCCGCCCCCCTTTATGGCAGAGGTGCTTCTGAAACTTGTCTCTAATTGCTTGCAACTCTTTTAGAGCATCTCCAATTGATGGGCCATCTGTTGGCGTCTCATCTGAACAGCAAATCCCAACCTGCAAAATTGAAGTGATGCAGGCAATTCTCACACCTCTAATACTGCTGGAGTTTGAGGTGCTTGGTTCATCATCTTGTATCTCTGTTAGTAGTTGTTGATCCACAATAATGCTCACTCTGTCCGGCACTGCCATTTGAACATAGTTTCTAAGCCCAATTGCTTCTTCAAATTCATTGGCCGTTGGTCTTTTTGTAGTGAACATCTCCAGCAACAGTATGCCGAAGCTGTATACATCACCATGGGTGGAGACTTCATTGCCAAGTCCATACTCTGAAACCATCAACATGAATACCTTTTCAATATAGTTGTTTAAGAAGAATTTTGATATATGTTCATACAGTAACGTTAGTAGAAAGTTCATTTCCAAAACACTAAGTTTATCCTATTATTTTAGTGTCTAACTATAAATTTCAGAGATTTCAACTCTTTCATATTCTTCAAATTTTAGCTATTGTTTAGCTGTAATTAGATATTTAAGTAAGTAAAACACCCATAAAACTCTTAAATTTAGCTATAGCCTACGTTGTGGATTAATTAGAAGAGATAAAAGTAGAAGTATACCTGGAGCTGCGTAACTAACTGATCCTCTCATTGATGCCCAACCAGTTGATTCATCTTTGTCTTGATGCAAGAACCGTGCTAGCCCAAAATCACCAACGTGAGCAACCATGTCACAGTCCAGGAGAACATTGCTTGGCTTAAGATCACAGTGAACAATTGGTGTTGGCTTATATTGGTGTAGATAATCAAGCGAGGCTGCCACATCAATTGCGATGTGTACCCTTGTAATCAGTTCTAGTGACTTCTGTTCACCATCTTCTTCCATAGTATGTTGGTGTAGCCATTGGTCCAAATTTCCATTTGGTAAAAACTCATAGACAAAGGCCTTGAAGTCACGTCCTTGAAAATCAATACTTGAGCAGACGGTTAATATCTTTACAAGATTTCGATGTCAAGCACATCTTAAAGTGTTGCATTCTGCGACAAAACTTTGAGATGCGCCACGTTGCATGAGGTTGAGAACCTTAACAGCGACAACTGCATCCTGACCATTTACTGGCATTTTGCCTTTGTACACTGATCCAAAGCTCCCTGCTCCGATGAAGTTTTCAGACGCGAAACCATTTGTTGCATTGGCCAATTCAGCAAAGGAAATCCTCACATATTGTTCACTCAAGATTGACCTTTGTGGGTTTATTACTTTTGTCTCCTGGCTCTTTTGGTGTAATGAGGATACTACAAATACTAGTGTGACAAAAATACATCCACTGCATATGGAAAGTATCATCGCAATTTTCTTGTGTGACTTCTTAGTGCTGTGGTTGGAGCAAGGTGGTAATTTCAGTTGGGGGATACCACCACATAGGCCATCATTCCCAGTGATAAAGACAACAGTTGCATTCTGAAATACACCATTTGTTGGAACTCTACCTTGGAGTTTGTTGAACATGAGATTCAATGAAGAAGGCAAGGGTCTCAAGTATGGTCCCAGATAAATTATTGTAGGAAAGATCAAGTCTGAAGAGGCCCCTTATAGTTCCTAGTGATACTGGAATTTTCCCTTGAATGGTGTTTCTAGATAAACTGAGATATACTAGGCTTTGACAATCGCTAATAGAGTCTGGGACCTCACTAGAGATCATATTATTGGAAAAATCAATTTCATTGAGGTTTTTGAGATTGCCCACTTCTGATGGCAAAGCCCCTAACAAGGAATTATGTGAAAGATTCATGTAAATTGACAATGTTGATATGAAAAAATAGTTCTTTAGGTATTGAACCAAAAAGATTATTGTGAGAAAGATCCAAAACTTCTAATGGACAGTTTTTGAGACTTGAAGGTATGGGTCCACTGATGTGATTACCACTAAGAAAAAGTTTTGTAAGCTGTGTCAGATTGCCCAGAGTTTCAAGGATGGGTCCTGACAAAATGTTATTTGATAAAGATAATAAATTCAACTTCTTGAGTTTGCTGAGAGACGATGGAATAGCGCCTAAAAGAATATTTTGACCCATAACAAGTATCTCTAGGTTGACGAGGTTCCCTATTCCTCCAGGTATTGTTCCAGTTATCTTGTTGTCCTCTATGCTAAGAAACTCCATTCCTATTGAAAAATTAGCAATTGAATTGGGTAGCACGCCCTTGAGTTTGTTGGATTCCAAACCTAGTTGCCTCATATTGCTACAATTGGATAGACTAGACATGAAGCTCCAATCAGCATCATTTGTTGCTTCGAACTCACTTTCTACAAGTGCCACTACGGACAGGTTCATTTGGTGAGCTCCCAAGCACTCTGGAACTCTTCCTGATAGGAAGGTGCTTATTATTTCAATATATTGAAGCATGGAAGCATTGCATACGGATGCGGGGAGGACACCATGAAATTTATTATATGATATAATGAATGTTTTTAGTTTAAATAGTTCGTTGCCCATATCAGGTGGGAAAACCCCAGTCAAGTTGTCATTTATTGTCAGGATTTCAAGAGAAGAAAGATTGAACATCGAATGAGGCAAAGATCCTTCAAAGCCGTTCTCATGTAGAAAAAGTTTGTTGAGGGAATGGAGGTTTCCGATGGAATGAGGTATCGAACCTGAAAGTTTGTTAACTGAGAGAGAAAGCACTGTAAGAAGCTCAAGGTTTCCTAATGATTCTGCGATTTGACCCACTAGACCGTTTTTCTGGAGGTCTATGGATACTAGTGAAGAGAGGTTTCCTAACCAAGGAGGGATAGCTCCTTCTAGCTTGTTTGCCCCTAGGTAGAGCGTCTTGAGATTATGCAGTGAGCTGAACTCGCTTGGTTTTTTTTTCGAAATCGTGCATTGCACGTTCTTCATTAAGAGAAGTGGGAATAAAAGTACAGTACCCGGTAGGTCTAACAGCGAGTTGCCATAAGCCACACGGGTTGAACACTAACAATGATCACCGGCTTGAACGGTGGAGCTTAGAGTGGCGTACTAAGGAATGAACTAATGTGCGACTAACTCGACGAGGACGGCTACTCAGTCGTCGAGCGCTGCTTCGTGCTCCGCCAAGGAACTCAAAATGTGATCAGCGCGCAACGGGAATAATATACTCATCGCCTCCCTCCTCGCAGTCGGAGATGTCTCGGCGAATACTTTGTGGAACTCGCTGTGGACTATGGAGTCCGGCGTGTCCGAATTGACATGGCTAGGCTTCCACTTGTTGATCAGAACGCGCTTCGCCTGCCTCTTCGGATTCGGATCACGGGAGGCCGCTTTCGCTGCCAGGCGGACACTGCGACGTGGGGTCCAGTCGGCGTCGCGTCTCCTTGGGATCCTTGCACGAGGTGTAGCCTTGATCAAAGGCTCTTCCAGCGGCAGCCTGAAGGAGTCGACGAATGCCGTCACGGAGGCCACCGTAGGCACACCGGCAACAGGCTTGGGAGGTGCAGGTGGCGCGGCAGCCGTCGCGCGTGGCGGGGTAAGTGCCCCGACATCCGCAACCGCCACAACCTCAGCACCCTCCTCCAGCACCTCAACCTCCAGAGGTAGACACGGAGAGTTGAGGAAGTCCGCGGTAGCCGGATCAGCAGCAGCAGGGCCAGTCGGCAGTCGTGCCCCGGCGTCGTCAGAGGCCCCGGTGTCGTCGGAGGCCACTGCCGTGGCCTCCACAACATCCACCCCTGCTGCCTCAGCATCTGCAGAGCTGAGTGGAGAGGCCACGGTCGTGGTGTCCTCGCCAACCTCCACCGGCTCCTCGTCAGCTGCGAAGCTTAGCCGGATCAAACGTAGCGATGACAGGGGGTCCGACGGTGCTGCCCGGGACTGCAAAGAGGCGGTTGTCGGAGCTGGGCGCGCGACGAGAGAGGCATCGAGCTCGTCAAGCATCGGGTCAACCCAAATGGGAGGCCCCGCACCCTCAGATGGCACAAGTGCCAGTGGGTCGGTGGCGGTGGCAGCGGTGGTGGTCACAACATTGACCTCCCTCGGCCGCTTGCCTCGACGCCGCCTGCTTCGACGACGGCCACCGCGTGGCGTGTCTGGTGCGCGAGCAGTCCCCTTGCCACCACTGCCATAGTCGCATGGCCCCCCACCCCCCACTGCTAACTGACTGTGGGTCGGGCAGGGGATCTGACCGACGAGGAAGGACACTTGCGGTTCCGGCGCGCGATCCGTGCCCTGATGATCGCTGCCGTTGCCGGGAGGTTGGTGCGGCAGCGATCCAGGATGACCACGCCCTGGGGACCCTCCCACCTGGTCCGAGGAGAAGTGCCGAGGCGGACGATGACCCTGTTTGCAGTTCCACGCCCGATGCCTCGTGCTGAGGCAGAAGAGGCAGCGGGACGGGAAGGTGCACCTGGCCGCGACGTGGTCATCTGCCAAACAGTTGAAGCAACGACCGATAAGTGAGGACGGCATGGGCCGCTGGGGACGAGGGTGAGACGAGGCTCGGGAGCGCCCGCGTCGATGACTTTGCACGAGCGTGAAGCCATCCGCATCGACAGGCGCGGCTGCACGGGGCGCACGACATGGAGGAGGCGCGTGCGTCAGGCCGAAGAGCGCCTGTCGTTTGTCCGAGGAACTCGCGAGCCGAGCCTGAGGTGCGCCGGGATCCTCTCGTCGGCGACTCGACGCCCCAGCCGCTGGTGGACGGGCCTGCGGCCCGGGTCAGAGTTGCGACGGGCGGTGACGTGTCGTGGATGTGCGGCCGCCACCGCGGGTTGCTGCGCCTCATCGCCTGGCGCCGGCGCAGCCTGCAGGGGCACTGCGCCAGCCCCCCGTGCCTCAGCAAGTTGGCGCCTTTCACTTCGAGGCCGACGGCGACGCTTCCCCCGGCGCCTGGCTTTGCGCTCCGTGCCCGCTGCTGGATCTGAATCTGGTGCCTCCGTTGACTGCCGCGACGTGGCACAGGCGTGCGGCTGGGGTTGGTCCCCTACCTTCAGGACGACCTGCGCCAGCGGGCTCCGACGGATGGCGCCACCTGGGGAACCTGGCTGTAGCGGGGCTGGATCTGGGTCAAAGTCGTCGTCGCTGAGATCGGACTCGGACGACCATCTCATGGCCTTGGAGCGGCCCGGGGTCGCGGAGGGGAAGAAGGGGGTTGGGGACAAGGAGGAGGGGCCGAGGGGGCGGCTCTGGGGAGGGGAGGTGGCCACCGGTGCCTGGTATTTCACCTTGTAGCAAGAGCGATGACGACAAGATGACTACAATTCGCGAGTGATGGTGGAATATATCCTTCGATGGAGTTTTCTTGAAGTATAAGAGTCTCAAGGTCACGAAAATTACCAAGCTCTGGTGGCATGATGCCATGGAAGTGGTTCAATGAAAGATTGAGAATCCTCAAGTAGGTTAGGTTGCCGAGGGCAGCGGTGATGGTGCCAACAAGGTTGAGCCCGGCGAGGTTCAACGGCACCACACGGCCAAGTTGGCTTCCCTTGAAGCCGCATGCCACACCGGGCCACTGGCACGTGGGAACAGACAAGTTGCCCCATTGCACCAGGGCTCCCGACGGGTCCATGCTCACGTGTGACTTGAACGACATGAGCGCAAGGTAGTCGGTGGTGTTGCTTGTGGAGACATAGCTAGGAGAACATGCAAGCAAGATCAACGAAACTGACCACCGATGGTTTTGAGGCCCAAACCACCAAACCGCGCCGATGGTTTTGAGGACGAAACCACCAAACCCCTGATGTCGATGCGTGTTCGACCTCTGCCAAGCTCGACGCCTTCGCCTTCCTTCTTAACTTGACCCACCGACCTCCGCCAAGTGCTACGACACCATCGTCCTCCATCTTGACTTGATCGACGTCGTCTTCATCACCCATATACACTTGCACTTGTCGATGTCTCAGATGTCAGCCACCGCGACTGGTCACCCGGTCTCCTGGTTACTCTGTCCAAGCCTCACGTTCGCCCTTCACCGCTCCCGGTCCATCAGCATGGTACATCCCTACTTGACCTTCACCTTGCCGTCAATCACCGTATCCGGGCTCCACACCTGCACACCACAAGGCTAGAAACATATTGCACAACCCAACTCACGCCATGGTTAGCTCACAAACTCAACCTAGGTCATGGATCACGTTGATAATCACTTATCACAAAACGAACTACAAGGGCACATATCAACCTTGTGTTCGCATTAGTCAACCATAACTCGCCTAGAAATTGCAGATCTAGACTTGCAAATCGAACAAAGGCTTCTAGAGATCCAAATTCCCAGCTTGAGATCCTCCACCGCATCCTGGACCTCAATCAATACAAATTGGTCCTCAACCTTCATGTTGACTTGCAAGCGCATGCGGGACACTAATATTTTTGAACGATACCCAATGATACACACACGAGTATATGGTAGGTAAATAATGGAATTTGGAACCCAAAATATACCGTTGTCATCGCAGTCAATAACCGGTTTTGAAAGGCAAGCCGAGAGAAAAACAAATACATTTGGGTGGAGCCCAAAACCATAAGAACAACCAAGGACATCGAGGCCTCACCGTCTCAGGCCTATCTCCTATCACCAGGTGCTCCTAATATGGAGCAGCCCCAGCCAGGTGAAAATGTGATCACACACTGCGCCTGGGCGGTTGGTCCGGTGCCGGTGCCGGTGCCGGAGCCGCTGACAGACGCCCAAGAATCTGCAGATTTCTCCGTCTTCCATCCAGTCTCCAGGCTACGGGATTCTCACTCAGCTCGGATAGAGTATGTATTTGCCACTGATACTAGAGCGCCTGCCTACCTCTGCTGCTAACCTACGACGGCGCCTCAGATTTGCTGTGCTGCACTTTTACCCAACTTTAGCGTGGACCTATCACTACAGTACATGATTGAATCCTACATTGCATAGCTCATCCTCATGACGCTTCATGCTTCTGTGCACTGTAATGATGATAAGTGTAGACAAAAGCACAGCAGATAGTTCTTGCCAAAGTTATTGTACAATTTTCGCACATACACCAAAATGTCCAAAAAGAATCTGTGGTACACCACTAGCTCAATAACCTCAACCTGCTACTGCTGTCTTTGCCGCCTGAGCGAAATTCAGCTACTCATGTAGTTGCTTTACATGAAGGTCACCAAACACATGTAGAAACAGGTTACAACCCTTAAGGAAACAATGTAGGACCCAAAATTTATCTTTTAACCATCAATTACAACTCATGTCCTAGCTTTAACCACATTGCCCATGTACTCAAGACAACACATACGAAATCCTTCACACTTCAGCTAACTAACTACGACCCTTCAAGCAGAGGTGCTTCTGAAACTTGTCTCTAATTGCTTGCAACTCTTTCAGAGCATCTCTGATTGACGGGCGATCTGTTGGCACCTCATCTGAACAGCAAATCCCAACCTGCAAAATTGAAGTGATGCAGGCAATTCTCACATTTCTCACATTTCTCATACTGCTGGAGTTTGAATTGATTGGTTCATCATCTTTTGTGTCTATTAGTAGCTGTTGATCTACAATAACACTGACTTTGTCTAGTAGTGCCATTGGAACATAGTTTCGAAGCCTGATGGCTCCTCCAAATTCATTGTCTGTTGGTCTTTTTCTAGTCAACATCTCCAGTAATAGTATGCCGAAGCTGTATACATCACCATGAGTGGAGACTTCATTGCCAAGTCCATACTCTGAAACCAAACAACATGAATCCCTTTTTAATAAATTTGTTTATGGAGAAAATTTTGATATATATTCATACAATAACGTTAGTATAAAGATGATTTCCAGACAACTAATTTTACATATTTATTTTAGTGTCTAACTGTGGGCTTGTTTGGGACTGCGGTGCGGCACTGTGCGGCACAGCATCATGACCGTGGCCTCCAGCCCGCAGCATGGAAAACACGAGCGCTAGTTCAATTTTGAGGTTTTTGTGCCTTGCACGGTGAAAAGAATCGATGATACCGGGAGGTGTTTGGTGGAATTTTTTGATCCTCACGGTGGGGTGGCCGCAAATCCGATTTAATCGGAAACAAACACGCCCTATAATTTTAGAGATTTTAGCTCATTCACATTCTTCAAATTTTAGTTACTGTTTAGCTATATTTACATATCTAAGTAAGTAAAACACCCAAAGTACCTTAAATTTTATTCTAGCCTACATTGTGGATTAATTAGAAGAGAGCGGTTAGATGCATACCTGGAGCTGCATAACCAACTGATCCTCTCATTGATGCCCAGCCACTTGATTCATCTTTGTCTTGATGCAAGAACCGTGCTAGCCCAAAATCACCAACGTGAGCAACCATGTCACAATCCAAGAGAACATTGCTTGGCTTAATATCACAGTGAACAATTGGCACTGGTGTATGTTGGTGTAGATAATCAAGCGAGGCTGCCACATCAATTGCAATGTGTAGCCTTGCAATCAGTTCTAGTGCCTTCTGTTCACCATCTTCTTCCATGATATCTTGGTGTAGCCATTGGTCCAAATTTCCATTAGGTAAAAACTCATAGACGAGGGCCTTGAAGTCACGTCCTTGAAAATCAATACTTGAGCAGACGGTTAATATCTTTACAAGATTTCGGTGTCGAGCACATCTTAAAGTGTTACATTCTGCAACAAAACTTTGAGATGCGCCACGTTGCATGAGGTTGAAAACCTTAACAGCGACAACTGCATCCTGACCGTTTACTCTCATTCTACCTTTGTACACTGATCCAAAGCTCCCTGCTCCAATGAGGTTTTCAAATGCAAAACTATTTGTTGCATCGGCCAATTCGGCAAAGGAAATCCTCACATTTTGTTCACTCAAGGTGGACCTTTGTATGTTTATTGCTTTTGTCTTCTGGCTCTTTTGATGGAGTGTGTATAGTACAAATACTAGTGTGACAAAAACACATGCGCTGCATATGGAAACTATCATGGCAAGTTTCTGATGTGCTTTGTTGGTGGTGTGGTTCAAGCAAGGTGGTAACTTCAGTTGAGGGATACCACCACATAGGTCATAATTCCCAGTGATTAAGATTATAGTTGCATTCTCAAATACCCCATCTGTTGGAACTCCACCTTGGAGTTTGTTGAACGAGATATTCAGTGAAGAAATACCCGTTAATCTGGCAAGGGTCTCAGGTATGGTCCCAGATAAATTATTGTAGGAAAGATCAAGCTTGAAGAGGCCCCTTAGAGTTCCTACTGATACTGGAATTGTCCCTTGAAGGATGTTTCTAGACAAGTTGAGGTTTACCAGACTTTGCACTCGCTGATAGAGCCTGGAATCTCATTAGAAATCATATTATTAGAGAAATCAATTTCATTGACATTTTTTAGATTGCCCACTTCTGATGGCAAAGCCCCTGACAAGGAATTATTTTCAAGATTCATGGAAATCGACAATGTTGATATGAAAAACAGTTCTTTAGGTATTGAACCGGAAAGATTGTTGTGAGAAAGATCCAATACTTGTAAAGAACAATTTTTGAGAATTGAAGGTATAGGTCCACTAATGTCATTATCACTAAGGAAAAGTTGACTAAGTTGTGTCAGATTGCCCAAAGCTACAGGGATGGGTCCTGACAAAGTGTTTGTGGATAAATATAATATATTCAAATTCTTGAGTTTGCCGAGAGATGATGGAATAGTGCCTGAAAGAATATTGTTATCCATACCAAGTGCTTTTAGATTGACGAGGTTCCCTATTCCTCCCGGTATTGTTCCAGATATCATGTTCTCCTGGATGCTAAAAAACTCCATTCCTGTTGAAAAATTCGCAATTGAATTGGGTAGAACACCTTTGAGCTTATTAGAGGCCAAACCTACTTCCCACATATGGCTACAATTGGTTAGACTCGACATGAATCCCCAATCAGCATCATTTGTTGCTTCAAACTCACTTTCTTCAAGAGCCACCGAGGACAAGTTCATCTGGTGAGTTCCCAAACACTGTGGAATTTTTCCCGATATGAAGGTGCTTACTATTTGAATATTTTGAAGCATGGAAGCATTGCATATGGATGATGGCAGCACGCCATGAAATCGATTATTTGATATAACGAATGTTTTGAGTTTGGATAGCTTGCTACCCATATAGGTTGGGAGAACTCCAGTCAAGTTGTTGTAATTTATTGCCAAAATTTCGAGATAAGTGAGGTTGAACATTGACTGAGGCAAAGATCCTTCTAGATTGTTATGGTTTAGATAAAGTTCATAGAGAGCATGGAGGTTTCCGATGGAATGGGATATCGAACCTGAAAGATTGTTCTTTGTGAGAGAAAGCTTCGTAAGAAGCTCAAGATTTCCTAATGATTCTGGGATTTGACCCACTAGACTATTTTCCCTGAGGTCTATGAATACTAGTGAAGAGAGGTTTCGTAACCAAGGAGGGATGGTTCCTTCTAGCTTGTTCGCTCCAAACCAAAGAAAACGGAGAGACGAGAGGCCTTGCAGTGGTGGGATGCTTCCTTCTAGTTCATTTTCTGCAAGACTGAGAATGGTCAATGCTGAGAGGTTTCCAAGTGAAGCAGGGATCGTTCCAGAAAATTGATTGGCACCTAGAGACAAACGGGTGAGATTGACAATGCTACCTATCTCTATTAGGATTTCTCCTGACAGGTTGTTATATCGTAGGACGAGCTCTTCCAGACTCGCAATGCTTCCAATGCTAGAAGGGATTTTTCCCACAAGTCTATTTTCGCCAAGGTAGAGCTGCTTGATATTATGCAGTGAGCTGAACTCTCTTGGTATTTCACCCTGTAATTTATTAGTATCAAGAGCGATGATGACAAGGTTACTGCAATTTGCAAGTGATGGTGGAATATATCCTTGGATAGAGTTTTGTCTGAGTACAAGAGTCTCTAGGTCATGGAGATTACCAAGCTCTGGTGGCAGGATTCCATGGAAGTGATTCGATGACAGGTCAAGCTGCCTCAAGTAAGTTAGGTTGCCCAAAGCCGTGGTGATGGTGCCAACAAGGTTGAGCCCGACGAGGTTCAACGCCACCACACGCCCAAGTCGTCTTCCTTTCAAGCCGCATGCCACACCGGGCCACTGGCACATGGGAACAGACAGGTTGCCCCATTGCATCAGGGCTGCCGACGCGTCCATGCTCACGTGTGACTTGAATGACATGAGCGCACCATGGTCGGTGGTGTTGCTTGTGGACACAGAGCCAGGAGAACATGCAAGGAAGACAAAGGTGAGCAAGAGCGGCTCTCGGAGTAGAGCCATTTGCTGCCGATGGAGCTCTGAATTGGTTGCTGGGATGGCTGGACAGGGTGTGTTTGTTTTAGCAGAAGGCAACTCGTGGTACCTCTTATTTATATTCAAAGGTAGCACTTCCTACCAGATTCAGCTCGAATTTACCTGTAGGCTGTAGTCAAAATTTTCACAGACCAGAGACGAAGACTGGATCAATTTGATGTACAGAGAGTTGGAACATTAGCGTCACTCTCCTCCAACTGGAAGCTGATGGGAAGACAATGACTGGTATATAGTTTGCTCTGATAGGTTGGTCATCACATCACAGTGCTACTCGATCCTGGAATCCTTCAGCTTGCACCGGCTGCCGGCCAACCCTTGTCCTTATGGGTTTTGTTTGATCTTGTGAGTCCCATATGTGCCAAAGCAATCCAGACGGCCACTTTACGCCAGCCTGTTTGGTTCGTGGATGGGCTCCGTCCGGCACCAGTTGGCTCCTCATGCATGTAGGATCAAGTCGTCCATCGTTTTTTCAGAATGATGGAATAGGCCGTGCTAGCGCCCGGATGTTCGGACGGATGCCCGTGCCTGCACTTCGTCTCCCCCATGCCCACCTATGCGGGGCCTGCGCCGCCCGACTGCACGTGGAGAGTCCCGCTCGCGCCTTATCTGCTTCTCACGCGTATGCACATAGCCAGCAGCTGCAGCAGGTGACTAAGAGGGGGAGAGGGCGCTAGATGCCCAGCCAGCGTCGAGAGGAGCACTACTACACAAAAAAAATAACCAAGGCGCTTGAAAAAAAGCTTCTGAGGCGGTTGAGCCGGTTGCCCGCCTCAGTTATTCATGGCCGGGCAGCCGGCCCAATAACCACCTCGGTTAATGCTTAACCGAGGCGGGCAACATAACAGAACCGCCTCGGTTAATGTCTATTAACCGAGACGGTTGTCCTAACGTAACCTATAAGGCCCGCCTCTAAAAAGGCCGAGGCCCAATAGGCCCAGGCGAGGCCCGGTAGCCTTCTTCGAATATAAATACATCACCTTAGGGTCTCTCTTCTCATTCACCACTCCTCTTTCTGATGAGACCGAGCCGAGCGGCGCCCCTCCTCGCGAGTCGTGACTTCCCTCTCCCAAACCGAGCCCGAGCGATGCCGAGCCTCCTTCCTCATGAGCTCCCTCTACCTCCTCGCGACCTTCCGGCGACGGGCACCCATAGCTCTAGCGGATTGAGGCGGGCTCCCTCCCTCTCTCCCGGCGCTCCCTCCCTCCCGGCACTGGACCATGGTGGCTCAGTGAGGGGTGCACGGTGGACGTGGCGGTGAGCGGCGCGGTGAGGGGTGCGTGGTGGTGAGCCGCGCGGCGCCCCTCAGATGCACGCACAAGGAGCAAGGGCGCGGGCAGCGGGCTCGATCCGGTGGTGCAGCAGGTACACAAATCCCTGTCCCTCTCTCTTCCCTCTCTTCATCTCCCTCACTCTCCCTTTGTAGATCCGGTGGAGCAGATGCAAATCCAATGGAGCAGAGGCAAATCCGGTGGCAGGACTCTCGAGAAGGGGCAAATCTAGGCGACGCCGCGATGGGAGCATGGAGGGCGGCCGACGTTGGCATGGGCATGGATCTGGCTCTGGGGCTAGGATTGGGCTTGCCGATGGGCTCGAAAACGGGCTCGCTGGTGGGCTCTGGGTTTTTTTTATTTTTTTTAATCCATTAACCGAGACGGGCATTCCTCGGTTAATCTATTAACTGAAGCGGTTGGCCAACCGCCTCCGTTAAGGCCCAATTAATTGTGACCTTTTGACGAAGGCGGTTGGCTTGCCCGCCTCGGTTAATCGATTTTGTCCGTCTCGGTTAAGTTTTCTGCAGTAGTGGAGGAGAAGGAGGAGACACCGAGGGGAAGCGGAAGCAGCAGAAAAGTAAGGACAGAGATGTAACACCCGATCTACTTTTGAAACATGTGAATGAAATACTTGCAACATACGTCTGAAGGCAGATGAAACACATGAAATATGCATATAAAACACTAGCTGCAACACCAGATCTACTTTTGAAATATCCAGATGAAACACTTGCAACATATATACGAAACAGTTGAAACACTCGAAACATGCGTATGAAACACTTGCAAAAAAACATCTAAAAACACTTGAAAACCATTTGCAAATATACGCAACACCTAGATAAAGCACTCGCAACATTGTGTGAAAACATATACAACATACAGATGAAATACTTACAAACATAACATTTGGAACATACACATGAAACATACGTGTATAGCCACTGCAACATGTGCAATATTCCAATCTACTTTTGCAACATCAAAATGAAACACTTGTAATATCCAAATAAAACATCTGAAATACTTGAAACATACTCTTGCAACATGGGATTTGCTTGAACGAATGGAGGCACGCTGATGCGGAGGTCGACGGCGGTGCATGGAGCTCGCTGTGTGGCAGCGACATGGGCAATTCGTTGGTCTCGTCCCCCTTGCCTGCTTACTGGAGCATCCATCGTGGAGGCTCGCCTGCTCGGTGGAGGTGGTCACGCGAGCAGGCCAGCCGTAGCGAGGAGGCAGTGCGGTGGAGGTGGGCGAGGCAGACTGGGCCCGGTGGGGAATACAGCTCGGAGGAGGCAGCACGGGGAGGTAGCGTGGAGGAGGTTATAGGGATGGGCGTAGCGCGGCAGGGGCGCGGCGATGTGGGGGATCGACAACGGCAAAGACGGAGTGGGGTGGGCGGATGGGCATGACGACGTAGGGAGGAAACGACGCAATGAGCATCGGGGCACGCGGACGGGACAAGTGGATAGGGTCGCTGGACGAGTAGCGCTTGCGGGAATGAGCGGAGGAAGGAGTACGTCCGTCCAGACGTCTTAAGTGTATATCATTAGCCAAATGGAATAGCTTGGTGACGGATGGCATAAGCCGAAGATGCAAACTAAATGCCCATCATAGATTCGGAGCTAGGATCGGATGATTCTGATTTGAGCGGTGCGTCAAACCCAACATGCTGTAATTTTTTGGCAACTCACGACGGTTTGGTTGTTTAAAGTGAATCAAAAACTTATTTAAGCCTAAGCACAAGTGAACAGGTACGTAGAAACCTTGACAAAGTCGTAACGGAAGGGTAGGGAGAGCATATATAAACCCAAATAATTCAAATATAGCACAATCTTGCCAACCAAACAATATGCGAGAATAATATAAGAGTAAAATATGCGAGAAGAATATAAGAGTAAAAGGAAATGTGTAGTGCAGTCCACGGCTACCCCATCTGGGTCTAGGCTGTCAGCGTATTTTGATGATATGTGTTTTCACATGTTAGGGTTGTGTTCACTTCGCGAAAAGTAGCTGAAAAGTTACTGTAGCATTTTTCGTTGTTATTTGGCAAAATTTATCCAATTATGGACTAACTAGGCTCAAAAGATTCGTCCCGACATTTACAGACAAACTATACAATTAGTTATCTTTTTTATCTACATTTAATGCTCCATGCATGCGTCGAAAGATTTGATGTGATGTGTGTAAGAGGAAATATTTTGGGTTGGGAGGGGGAAGTGAACGCGGCCTAGACCCCATAATGTAAGACCATAAACCATTCTCATCTTGTTGTATAGTACATGTGTACATTGTTGTGATGATAAGCACAGCACAACTGAACAGATAGTTCATGCCAACGTTATTCTGCCAGTTTCTAACTCATGAGTCATACTGTGATGCACCACTAGTACAATCTCAGCCTGCCACAATGTTTTCTGCCAGCAAAATTCAGCTACCAATGTCACAGTTATACATAATCCACATTTTTCACTATCTTAGTTCTAATCTCAGTTTACAAAATGAGAGAATCCATTTTAGTCTATCTCAGCTCTGTTTCACCAGTACCTCTCTTACATCTAGTAACAGCATGAATCTCAACCACTCGGTATCACTCTATCGTTTCCTTGATCGCCTGGGAGCCGCCTCCTCATCACTCTCGCTGTCATCGTCTCGAAGGGCGCTTCTACTGTACCTGTCTCCAGACTGGGCTCTGGCTCCATCTGCTCCAGAGTTTCCAGTGTTATCATGGCCCCTGCTGCCCTGGTCTGATGACGCTGTTTCGAACCTGTCCCCACGGTCACCCCCTGGCCTTCTCTGTTCCCGCTTGGCAGCACGGTTATTTGGAGGTGGCGGGGGCATGAAGGGCGCCATACCCATGGGGCGATTAGGCCGTCCAGGCCCTCCCATTCCCATGCCTCCCATCAGTGGGCCACGGCCAGGGCCCATCATCATGTCAAGACCCAGAGGGAAAGGCTGCGGGGGCCTGCCGGGGAAGCCCATCCCCGGCATCGGGCCTCTAGCGAAGTCCCCGGGGAACCTTGGGCCAACAAATGGCGGGAAGCCGCGTGGCATGCCAAAAGGATCAGGCATGCCGAAACCGCCGCCGAAACCAAAGCCATCACCCATCATGTTGGGAGGGAAGCCACGCCCTGCCATCATTGGCCCACGCATCATCGGCATTTGAGGCGGCCACATCATCCCCCTTCCTCTTCCCCTCCCTTGAGACTCTTGACCGTTGCCTTCTTCTTCCTCCTCGCTTTCCTCTTCCTCATCCTCTTCATTGTCGTCAAACAGCACAATATCTTGATTATCAGCTGCCTCGTCAGCACTGACTCCCTTTGCTTTTTCCTCCTCTCGCTTGGCCTCTGCTGCAATTAGCATAGCCTGAACCCATATTCAAAAATATCAGACACAGGAAATGGACACTTCAAACAAGTGAAGAAAAGGAAGAGGCAACATATGGTAACTAAAATAATATATATCAAGTAAACACAAGTGGACCAGGCCTTTCGACAAAAATGTACCAGGCTAATTCTCTTTTAAGCAAAATAGCACTAGCACCGACCAACATGTGGAGCTGTGTGCTACTGCTTGTAGAGAAGTGTATATGCAATGTTAGTCCTTATTCCATGAAGAGAATATAATGTGCCATTATTAAATTTTAGTCAATCTAAAAGCAGTAGCAATTATCTCCATTAGAATAAACCTTTAGTGTAAAGAAATATTGTAAATTTTACTGATATCTTCCACCTCTTTCTAGCACAACCCTGCTATGTGAATGTTATATGCACATAAATTATGGTCACCCACAACCATGGTTTGACAATTACAAAACTAGTTTAGAGTTAAGAAACAAGGCAAATGGTGCTCAAATGTGACTAGACCAAATCCTAGTGTCAGTTGTGGTTGCAATGGACTAGGTTGATATGCCTGATAGTAAGAAAACAGAAAGGTAATGGGAATGTTAAAAACAAGATAAATGGCAATGGCAATAAATGCATAACCTACCGTAAGTTCGCTGTCTGGCTCCAGATAAAGCAGAGAAGCCAACTGCTCACCAATGAAAGGTTCTAGTTCCTGGCAATCTCTGCTGATCTGCATTAATCAGAAGTGAACTGAACAATTAAATCCTGGAAACTTTTTGAGAATGTAAATGTATAAAAAAAGCATACAGTTTCAACAATCTAGTCAATCATCAGTGTGTGCATACCACTAGAATTTCTGTTACTTTTCTTTCTGGCCAACATCAATTTAGAATATCCTACCGGCAAGATTAATTTTCCAGCTAGTGTTTTAATCATTATATAAACTGTACAAAAGTTTGAAGTTTAATCAACCAGCCAAACATAACACAATATTATAATCTCTGGTGAAATATAAATCTAGACAATAAGGATGAACAACATATGTATGGTTTGTAGTTAAAGCAAAGTCAGCTCAGTATTTCCAGGCAGGTTTGACAATGGCTCATTCAACATATTAAATATATCAAAAAAATATGAAACAAGACAGGCCGTGAAATAGTGCTATATGTATAAGCTAAACCAACAGTTTCCACACTTGCCATTTGATAACATATAAAAAACATAAGGCGTCGTATTTCAAGGAGCCAAGACCAGCGAACACCTAAGACAAGGTGATCCACGTACCTTAACAGGGAGGTTATCATTGTATGGATTGCGGAGATGATGGGTTTTCTGAAATGACAACTCACAAAGCTGCAGTGCAAAAACTGTTGTAAGTACAGACATAATGATGATATTAGACACACTGTAAGGCTTTCATGCAAAAACAGATGGCAAGAAATATTCAATGAGAAGTCTTATCAGCCACAACTTCAATTAATGATTTGTTGAATGATATAACCATGCTTGTAAAGTGTAAACTCAACACCAATTTTATGGTCCAGTTAAAAAAAAATATATCAATATAAAGGTGATAAGCCATATTCAATTGTATTATGTCCAGTTCATAAAAAACGCAAACAGAACATAAACACAAGGCCTTTGGCCTACACGCTTGCAAGAACTGAAGCTAACCAATGATTAGTTCATCTGTACAATTAATGTAGCAGATCCAAATTTTGATATGGAGAACAGCACCCAATGGAATGACACTTCAAGGCATTAATACGATACTTTCTGCTCTAAATAAATTGTCTGGGCCTAAAGCACATCTTAACCACAATTCCATCAACATACAAGTCTCACTTTCTATCAATGTTTGCATGTTTGTAAACCTGAGCTTGGCTATTTTAGATGGTTTTTCCAGAGGAGAATTAAGTCCAGATTCCCTTGGGAACAGGGTCAGGGTTGCACAGATGAATAGGTGGACAGAAAGGAAGATTTGCGCTGTTACTAACCTAACCAAAAGTACAACATACAAAAGTCTTCATGCACTATAATGTGAATTTATAACCATACTGTCATGGGCCAGGGCTAGGCGCAACACATTAGCCAAACTGCACGGCTTCCCCGCCCAAGCCAGACAGCAACAGCATGAACTTATGTGATGGGTTAGTTTTTGAGTCATTAGTTGCATTAGGAATTTCCATCAGTTTGCCACAATGCCACATGAGCATTTCAAGAAGTAATGTGGTCTGTGAGGAATCGAACAAAAAGAGAAATCAATATCCATGCCGATCTATCTTCTCCTAGTCCTGCCCTTGTGGTGAGGCTACCGCCGGCCAACAAGGTCACTCTGTTTGGGCTCAGGGCCATCTAAAACACGCCCATAACACATAAGCTATGATAACAGTTATCAGCTCAAAACTCGAATATCCCAACATCTGGAAAGGGCTAAGCTACGATTAAAGTGGTGATAAACAAACAGGAGTACATAATCAGCAAGAAAACTGCACCTTAAGCCACTGCATAGAGAAGTTCCGACCATAATGTGCTGTTCCATGAGCAGATTTCCAATTTCCACCACCAATGTAGCCACCAATCCTAGAAGTCATCTTTGCACACCCCTTGAAAAGCATAACATTTAGTCTAGTAAATAAATTTAATTGAACATATTCAAAATAGCATTTTCAAAGATTAGATCAAAGACAGGCAAATACAACAGTATTCATAACAAATATGAACCTTCAGTATACCTGGAAATTGCGAGTTCTATTAATTGAGAATATCAAAATAACATTCTCAGTTGATTCAAAAGCTTCATTGAGTTTAGCCTCGTTACTCCTCTGTGTGGCCCAAATTCCTTGTTGAACTGATATTTCCAGATTCTCCCGATTGCAACTTTTAACAATGAAGTACCTAATGTTTTACATTTACCAACCCAAGACTGGATTAGAGAACCATTATAGTATAGCACAGCTGATACCATTAAACAATTAAATGGAACTTCTGACAAGATGCATAGGTAATGGTACTAAAATATGGGCTAAATTACAGCATTCACTCAACCATAGCGATAGGTACAGAAGTAAAAAAAAATTGACAAAAGTAAGCAAGTAACCTGACAGAAGGTGAACCCATAGTACTGTTATTCATAAAACTAAGTAACTTGCTAAGCTCCATATATATTTCAACAAGCAAGTCAAATATCTGATTACTATGTTTGTAAAACAAAAGGGATATTCTAACCCTTCTTTTTCAAGGGATTCCTCAAGAGACCCAAAAAGAAACGGAAAAATGTTGATTTCCCAAGAATTGCAGCACATGAACCAGATATATAAAAAAAATAGTGAACTAAAGATGTATGAAAGCCTAACATACAGGGTCAAGTTCCTATAACTAAAAACTGTAGTTTGTCAATATAATGGCATCTAAATTTGAAAATACTAAACAAGTACAGGTTCAAGTAATCAGGTTAAAGTATAGTGTAAACTGCATATGTGAATAATCCTGTGCATTGTCTCCAGGGGCAGCAGAGGCGTGCTCAATACCCTGTGTATGACATGGCCTGGATCAGACTACAGGTCTCCAAAATTAACCATTCATGCGATGTTCACCATCTCATGTGCTACTTGAACTTTCCACCACGAAATCCGTCTATACAAATAGAGTAGTAGCTTAGCAGTAACTATCATTACAAAAAGCTTCTTCTATTGAAGAGCTAAATATTGTGGAACCAACCTCAGAGAATAACTAGCTGACATATAACCTAGCTTTGTAATCCAAAGAGCAAAAATAACTACAAACTTTTTCTTTCAATCAGTTACAGAAGACACAAGGTTGAAATTAAGTACAATTTATCAACAAGTGTCAAAACATATGATATAACATAGTAGTTTTATGAGATACGCTGTTGCAACCAAAACTAAACTATATACGTAGTTTTCACAGTTCTAAAAGCTTTACAAGCATGACTAGAAACTCCACACACACCTAGATGGTCCTTGTGGAAGGGGTGTGGCGATTCTTGTGGCCTGATGGCCATTTGAAACACCTTGGGCCTGGTCATTTGTATTTGGCTTCTGCTGCTGCTGTGGTGGCTGTTGATTCAGCGTTTGTGCTTGTTGTCCACCAGCTGGTGGAGCTGCAGCAGTAGCATTTTCTGCCGAGTTTTGGTTAGGCATCCCAGAACCCTGTGGATGTTGAGGTCTCTCCCCCTGCTGATTATAATTATTATTTCTATTCTGACCATATCTGTTGAAAGAGCGCATCTGCAAAATCTTCTGAAGAACTTCCTCAACAGAAGGCGGTGGCCCAGGTAGCTTGATATGCTTGTACCGGCAATTAGGACCATTGGGACAAAACCCCATCTTGTACCTGAAAAGTATGGAACAACAGAGATTCAGATGTGACGAAAGATGGTAAGCAATCATTCTTAACTCTGAATCTGAACAATGACAATACAAAGCTAATCCTGAGTCACAGCTTTACAGGCTATAGTTGTAGTTGTAGAGCCATTTTTTAGCAAAAAAAAAAACTGCCAAATACATTGCATTTCCAGAATATCATGTCAGGTGTAGCTTCTTTCGGTGAAATTATCAAAGTCGCTAGATTCTATTAAATTGAATCAAACCGGACTAAGAGTAACCCAGGGACCATGATCACTATAATCTCAAACCCAAATCCCCAATCAATCAACACGAATTGACATCTTAGTTAGAAAATTTTCCAACAAGTTAACAAATTTCGTCGACCACAGCCACCACCAAGCTTATAAAAGCCACCTATTTCCCACCCAGACGCTAAAATCAACACGGGGAACCCGAACAAGTCGGGTGGGATCAGAGATCTCACATGTTGCACTCCTTGACGTCGTCGTACGAGTGCTTGTACGCGCAGTCGGGCTCGCGGCACTCGCCGAAGTCGCGGAAGAAGCGGCAGACGGGCATGCGGGCCTTGTCGAACTGGTGCAGGAACCCGCACGCCTCGCCCTTCATGCAGAGGCCGCGAAGCCAGTGCCGGCACACCGTCTGGCGGTAGCTCCCGCGACCTCGGCCGCGCCCGTGCATACCCAGCCCGTCGCTGCCTCCGCCTCCGCCCGCGCCAGGGTCGGTGGAGGACGGCACGGGGCCCCCGACCCCGGCCGCCGGGACGGAGTCGAGGCCGCCCTCGAAGTCGAAGCTCAGTCCGCCGTCGCCGTCGTCCATGGAGAGATGTTAGGGTTTGGGATTTTTTTCCCCTTCGATTGTGTAAAAGAGAGAGGCATACGAGAGCCTTTTATCTGTGTGCCATTACGAAAGTGTACGGTGCCACTCGAAAGTTCAAACGGACATGGGTGCCATCGCCCATCTTCGCTTTTAACCGTGGGTACCCTGACATGTGGGACCCGCCTAGACAATTGTCTAAAATGATCCTTTTAATTTTTTTCCCATCTCCTCCAGTATCCAAAGCGCGACCCCCGCTCCCCTCCCGTTACGCGTCGCGACCCCCCGCTCCCGCTCCTCCTCTGTCTCGCGTCGCACGGAGTGACTTCGCCCAAGGGAGAGCCCCGCGCCGACGCCACGGAGCGGCCGAAGAGGACAGGCGGCCGACCATCGGCGACCGGCCACGGCTGTGACTCCCCTCGCCCGGCCCCCACCGTCTCCCTTTCTTCCTCCCTCCTTGCACGTGGCGGCCGCGAAACCCTAGGTGCAGCGGGTCCGGCGGCTGGTGGCTGTAGGGAGGGCGGCGGGGAGAGAAGAAGGCAATCCACCATGCCTGTTGAGGGGCTGGAGCGTGGATTCAGAGGATAGGCCACCCATGGCGGAGAACAGGGTCGACGACGACAGACTGTTTGGGTGAGTTCAGCTCTCCTTTGTTTGCTTCTTGTTTGGTTTCCCTAAGTGATTGATGTTGCCTGCCCTGCGCTTGTAGTGTTGATTGTGCCCTCATTGTTCATCTGTAGGATAGACGAAGAATATAGCTACAAATTAGAATGTCGGATGGTGGCTAACAATTGTCGTGCTAGGTTGTATGAGTTCGAGAAAGTTGTTGATGCTAACCTAACCAGCTTCGATGGCCTAGTTAGTGAAATTATGGATAAGTTTCCAAGTGGCTATGGTGATCTAGTGCGACTGTTTTACTTCTGCATGGATAGAAAGGTCAACATCCAAGTCTTCAATGACCAAGATTTGGTTGATATGTTTGCAAAACATAAGTTGTTGAAATGCTGCTCGTTAACTATCTCATATCACCACCCAAGTACTGATCCCCTGAGATTCCAGATTGGGAGTGTGGTAGTAGTGTCCAATCTATAGAACCTCCATTGACCACCACACAACCAAGCCACAACATACACAATGAACCTGGCGAAGAGGAGTCCTGCCCTGGATCATTTTTTTTGTCATTGATCACCACATAGTGGGCAATAAGATAAGGTTCAACAGGTTATTCTTTGCACTAAAGCCATGTGTTGATGGATTTGTTAGAGGTTGTAGGCCATACCTTGTAGTAGATAGCACCTTTTTAAATGACCGGTACAGGGGGCAGTTGTGTGTAGATTGTGCAGTTGATGGGCATAATTGGATGTACCCAGTAGCTGTTGGGGTCATTGACTCAGAAACCACTGAAAATTGGGTGTGGTTCATGGAGAGGTTAAAGGAGGCAATACCTATTTCCCCAGAATTGTTGACCTTCTGCACAGATTGTGGTCAGGCAGTGATGAATGGGATTAGTGAAGTTTTCCCTGAAGCTGAGCATAGAGAGTGTATGTTTCATCTAGTATAAAATTTCAAGAAAAGGTACAGTGGAAAGGTTTTTGATGATCACTTGTGGGCTGCTTCTTGCTCATGGGGCCTATATATGTTTAACAAACATTATAAGGCAATGGCTGATGCAAAACCAGAGGCAATGAAATATTTGTTGGACACTCACAAGAAACTTTGGACAAGGAGCCAGTATAGGACAACATCAAAGGTGGACTATGTAACCAACAATCTGGCAGAGTCATTCAACAACTAGATTAAGGTTGACAAGGGAAAAAACCTAGATGACTTGCTGGACACTCTGAGGCAGAACTTGATCAAATGGAATCATAGGAAGAGGGTTGCCAAAACATTTCAAGGGAAGATTTTTCCTCACATTGTGCAGAAACTGAGAGAGGACAGTTATAACCTTGACATTGAGGTGATCACAGACTCCCCTGATGGTGTAGCTAAACTTTGTGCCAAGGGGAGTAGTAGCCAGTACAGGTTTGTGGTCAACTTACCTAATAGGACATGTACTTGTAATGCTTGGCAAGGTTCTGGAATCCCTTGCAAACATGAAATAGCCTACATCACCTCAGTTCCTGGTGCCCAACTAGAAGACTATGTGGATGAATACTACTCAGTCAAGAAATTCAGAGAGGCATATAAAGGTTCCATCCCTTGCATTCCAGACAAAAACATATGGCCTAATTCAAATCATGGCTTCTACATGCATTCACCCTTGCTTAAGTCAACAGGAGGAGGGAGACATAAGAATAGGATGAAATCATCTATGGAGGGAGGAAGCAAGAAGAAGAGAAAGAGACATGAGTGCCCCATATGTCATCAGTTAGGACACCACTGGTACACTTGCAAGAATGGAAATCTAGAGAATATAAAAGCAATGGAGGCTGAAAGGTAATATAATTGGCTTAATTACTTTCTAGTAAATGTCCATCTTAATTACTTGGATTAACTACAATAGCTTGTTCTATGCAGGGGTCCCCAAAGAAAAGAATTAAAAAGGCAGCAAGCCTTAACACAGAGACTAGCATGGTGGTTGCTCTATCTGTGATGCAATTTCCATACCATGAGGCGGTGCAGAATGCTACACACAAGAAAAGGCAGAGAAAAACAACTAAGGTCCAGAAGGGCAACGACCTAGGTTCAGCTAACACATCAAATAGTGTGTCTAACAGGTATGTATACCTTCTTCATGTCTTGGTTTGACACCAGTACCATCACAACTCATGGTAATGAAAAAAATACTTCTTTTTCACTAGGTCTGGAACTGGATCCAATAATCCTATTCAAGAGCAAACTGTTTTGCTTCTACCTTGCCCTGAGGAAGAAGCTCCTAGCACACACACTGACACACACATTGATCCACTGGGAAATGTGGTGCCGCAGTCCACACCAAGGAAAAGGATTGAGATCAGGAAGATGCTCAACCCATCCGGTCCTTCTTCTAATACCAGAAGCAAGAAGCTGCAAGTGAACTAAAACAGCTGGCTGTTTCATTTTGCTCATGTGGTTATGGTTGTTTCCTCCCTTTTGCCAAGAACAGTTAGCTATTATGCCAAACAAACTTAGCTTTTATGTCATGTTCATGTAAATTGTTGTGTGATGAGAACCATTGCCTGTGTGTCATGTTGATGCCATGTGAACTGATGAGAACCATTAGCTATTATATGTTAAATGTTGATGTCATGTTGGTCATGTGTTTGATAAATTGTTGGCTGTGTTTTTTAATAATAATTGTTGGGAGAATGTTTTATTCATGCATCCATCATTTTTTAGTAATAATTATTGCCAAAATGGGTGATGGTCATGCATCAGAATTGTTGTTTTATACATGAGCCGATGCATCAGAATTGTTGTTCAAAAATAATTGTTGACCATCGGCATTAGTTTGTTGGGCCTCGATGGCACACAAGGACAACACTAACACTAGACAAGATATAGTGCAAGAATGTAAAGGGGAGTGAATTGATTCTTATACCGACAGTGTAGAGATGAGATGTATCCAAATAATCATTCACACATAATCACAAAGAGAATCCTCGGTAAGAGATGACACAAGATTTTTTACCGAGGTTCACTTGCTTCCCGGTAAGCTACTCCTCGTTGTGGCGATGCACCCACTTGATGGGTCACGAGCTAATTTCCTATTAAGAGTCAAACCCTCAGCGGGTGCCGCACATCCACTCACAAGATGAGGATCATCCAAGCCACGAGCTCCACTAGAGTAGCTAATTCGCGAACTCCCGCGGGGAAGGCTCAAGAACCCCTCATAATCACTTGGTGAGGCTCGAAACAATCTCCAATCACGAGCTCAACACGCTGCTCCAAGCCGTCTAGGATGTCAGGAAACACCCAAGAGTAACAAGAAATCCGCAGCCAACTCAAGGATCAAGTGTCACTAGATGCAAATCACTAAGCGATGCACTTGAATCTCACTCAATCTCACTAGAGTAGATGAGTGGAGGAGAAGTTCTCTAGCTCAAAGTATGTCTCAAGTGTTCAAAGAGTTAAGAGAGAGCTCTCAAAACTGGCCAAGCAACTATTTATAAGCATCCCCAAAGAATAGAGTCGTTAGGCTCGAGATGTCGCTCTGCGCGCGTTGATCAAACGCGCTGGTTTGATCGACCGGACACGGCCAGCGTCCGATCGCACCTGCGCGACTTCGCCGATGCTCACCACGTGTTCCTTTTTGAATCTTGCTCGTTAGATTTCCAACGGTCATGAAACGTTACGCTCTCAGGTAAAGTGTGACCGAACGCGCTCCACGCCATGACCGGACGTGACAGTGTCAGCATCCAGTCGCTGTTCAGAGAGGTTTTAGAGAGCGACTTTGTCGACCGGACGCGTCCGGTCGCACGTGACCGGACGCGCCACCGCGTCTGATCAGCTCTGAGACTCACGCTGTTCTTTGGGTGCGTGACCGGACGCTCCGGTTCCATGAGGGATCGGACGCACCGGTTGCAAACCCTAGCGCCCCGCGCCGCGCACAGCTGCTACCATTGACCGGACGCACCGGTCATGCCAAGACCACGTCCGGTCATTCTAGTGACCTTCGTTCGTCTCTGTTTCTTCGTCTCTGGTGCAGTAAAAAATAGACGTTTTACTTCCACAAAAGCGCTGAATCCCGCCTCGCAAGCTCGGCAGGAGGGAGAGAGGAACACAGACCCCTCTCTACCGTTCAAACTCCACCGCCTTTACAAATATGCTAACACTACCAAGTGTACACCATCTTGTGCTCGTGTGTTAGCATTTTCTCAAATATTTTACAAGGAGTTAGCATCTCACTAGATCCTAAATGCATATGCTCAAGAATATTGACTTAGTAGCACTTGATTCATGAGATGACCGTGATTGCCCCTCTTGATAGTCGGCTATCAATCCTAAACCCAGTCAATCACTTCTCTACTCATCTTTAGACCAGCAAAAGAGAATCCTATGATTATACCTTTGCCTTGATCATCTCATTCCTTGTCCATCACCTATATGCATGTTCACCATCATCTTTATCTTCATGCACTGTGATCTTATGGCCATCACCATCATGTTCCTTACTCTTTCATCACATGTATTGCTACGCCTAACTCAATTTACTTAACACAATGACATTAACAACTTGGTGTCATTAATTACCAAAATCAAACTTGGGGCTTTCAGTAAGTTCAAGGTTGATATAAACTATTAGCACATATTAACAACTTTAGACAAAGCTAATGGAACTAATAGTTAGCTTCTTTCCAGCTACTCCCTCCAAACCAATTTATAAGACGTTCCGACCAGTTTAGCAAAGATTAAGGTAGAGTACAAATTGTCACTTCTACCCCTCTGCCACCAAATTAATTACACGCAACAGAGAGCACCGAGACTCGTGGGTGCTAGCTATCACAACAGAGAGCACCGAGAATTTCAAACGCTACACGCAACTCTGACGCAACAGGCAGCACTGAAAATTTCAAACTTCTGCTGCAAACATGAACCATCCCACCTCTCGCCGTTGGCACCAGGAAGCCCACCATGCGGGGGCGCACTCCACTGCTTGACGCCCAGCCACTCGCCCATGATTTCCTCCATGAGCTCAGCTCCCCTGCTACCGCTAGCCATCCGCCTTCACTGGATTTGTTCCAGAAGCAAAGGTCCCCAAGTCTGATCAACAACCAACAGGTCCTCCAAGCATGCTAGCCAACCAGGTGAGCATCTATCCTTGCATGCCCATGTCCGACTAGCCAGCTACCCTCCTCCCTCTAGCTTTCTTCACGAAGCCAACTCATTGGATGCTCATCTGCATAAACAAGTGTGAAATTGGGTGATTGGATCAGCAATTCACCTCCATGGCAACGGGTATTCGTCTTGACCTCAACTGTACTCCTCTAGAAGACTTAGATGGAGGGATCATACCTGAAGGTGAGGCCGTAGCCCACCAGGATGTCCATGCTCTAGCTCAAGATGAAGGAGATGACTCTAATGCTACAGGTATAGGTTCTGCTTCTGCATTTGCCTCTTCCTCGCTCCTCTTTTGATAGACTTGATGAGGTAGAAATCTGCTATACAAGGTGTCACCGGAGATGTTGATCCATAAGATCCACCCCCACAAACCATTTTTGTCAATAATGTGATAAAAGATCAAGAGCAGAGCTGCACTAGAAGTGTCATTGGAAACTAATGTGATGTTGATCCATGAGATCCACCCCCACAAACCATTTCTGTCAATAATGTGATAAAAGATCAAGAGCAGGGCTGCATATTTCTAACAGCTTATACAACTCAAATGCATTGCATCCAGTTACTTGATAAGCTGAGATGCTCCAATTACTAGTTCATTGATTAGCTAATCAAATTGCACAATTCACAGTACATCAGTTAACAACATGCATTTCCAATTACTAGTTGTATGCTTGCAAATTAAAGAAGTCATTGGCACTATGTTCGCCCCCAATGGGCAAAGACCGGCGGAGCAGAATGACAATATAACAAAGGACATGGGGTTTCCTGACACAAAAGAATGACAGAAAAAGCAGAATACCGCCAACAAGAACCAAGACTAGTAAGACGCGATAACTGGCATGCACGAAGAGTCTTGTAGAATAATCTTGTCTAAGGACTATGAGAGCATATGCAGACTTTTGTAACAACAGAAACATGCACTATAATTTTTTAATGATGGTATAAGCAGCTTCAAACACACATCGTTCACTCACCACATAGCCATTTGGAGTCCACCGTATTACGTCCCACATAATTGTTATGTTCTCATTCGGATCAAGTGGATCATATGCACCTGCAAATTACCAAGAAAAGTTCCATGAAACATGGTACTACTAGCTCCAGATTGAAGATGTTACGGTAGCACATGTGTACATGAAATCATGATAAAACCATAATGATAACAAAAACGCAACAAATTACAGCCAGAAGAGCTTTCAGCGTGGAAACCAATGACCAAGAGGGTTGCAACTAGCCATAAACAACAGGAGGTCTTGGTCAGGGTTATAGTTCAGATTGCATTAAAAAAGGTTTATATTTCTACTTCAGACAAAACAGAACTACAGGTGTTGGAAATTGATAGTTTGAAACATATGAGTAACATATTTGTAGCAAACTAAATTGAAAGAAATTTATGAAGTCCATTTTCTTGTGCTTTTATGAAAAACAGCTCTGCCAATCCTTGTGATTTTATACAACATCATGCTATCTATTCAAAAATTTGTAGATGAAAATTGCAGTAACTAGCTTATCTATAAGTGAATTCTGAACAGCATGTTGGCATGTTGCTTGATTCAATCTTTTAGTTGTTCAAACCTTGAATAAAAATTATGTTAATGTGAATCAACCTAATTTCCTTCTTTTATTGTTGCACTTGCAGGTGTTCAACCACATATGAGGATAAGGAAATGGTTAACTGATGCACAAAGATATGCAGTGTACGCAGCTTTACATGTAAAAGCAAAAATGGAAAACTACTAAAGAATGCAACGAAGGAGGTTGCTGCTTTCTTCCAGACACGTATTCGAGTTGTTCAAAGAATCTGGAAATGTGCAAGGGAGCAGATTGCACTAGGACAAGAGGTTGATGTTTCTAACAGAAAAACTGCCCATGTGGGTCGCAAGAAAGTGGAACTTGATCTCACTCGAATGGCCAGTATTCCACTACGTAGGAGATCCACAGTCACTAGCTAAGTCCTTAGATGTCAGTGTTTCTACATTGCATAGAAAGTTCAAGCTAGGTGAGATAAGACGCCATTCCAGTACCTTGAAGCCACTCTTGAGAGAGACCAACAAAAGAGATAGGCTACAGTTCTGCATTTCAATGCTAGATCAGGAAACTCTAGGAGATGCAGAACCTAAATTTAAGGATATTCAAAATATAGTGCACATCGATGAAAAATGGTATTTTATGACAAAAATGGAAGGAAATACTACTTGGTGCCTGAAGAAGATGACCCTGTACGCACGGTTTAGAACAAGAATAGCATTAGTAAAGTTATGTTTCTAACTACTGTAGGTAGGCCGAAATATGATGAGCAACGAAATTTGACATTTTCTGGAAAGCTTGAAGTGTGGCCCTTTGTGAAAGAGGTGCCAGCAGCAAGATGGAGCCGGAACAGAGACAGAGGGACCTTAGAAACCAAATCTGTCATAGTCAACAGGGAGGTAATGAGACAATATATGATTGAGAAGGTTATCCCAGCTATTGAAGAGAAGTGGCCAAGAGAAGACGCAGACAAGCCTATTTTCATTCAGCAAGATAATGCTCGAACACATCTTCGTTCAGACGATCCAGCCTTTCTTGAAACTGTGGCGAAAACTGGGCTAGACATTAGACTCATGCAACAACCGGCAAACTCCCCAGACATGAATGTTTTGGACCTGGGGTTTTTCAACTCTATACAGTCCTTGACTGACCGTGGAAGTCCCGAAACTATTGAAGATCTAATTTATAATGTGGAGAAATAGTTTGAAGAATACGATGAGGCAAATCTCAACCGAGTATTCCTAAGTCTACAGTTGTGCATGAAAGATGTTATGAAAATTGGAGGAGGAAATGGGTACAAAGTCCCGCATATGAACAAGCAACGTCTAGAAAGAGAAGGGAGGCTACCTCATCGAATGTCATGCGAGAGTGGTCTCTATGCTATCGCGCTTGCCCATCTAGCAGAATTTAGTTGAGTATCTTAGTGTGTTTCTATAGGAGATTTTGTAGAGATTATGATAGCACATTTCCATAGATTTTGTAAAGATTATGACAACACATTTCCATGTGTGTAAAGAGAGGAACAAAATATTGATTCAGAACATATGTATGAGTGACAATACTTATCTATATTTTCCATTATTTTTCAGTCATCAATATATTTCACTGAGATTTAATACAAATATGCATCTATAGTTTCTCAAACAATCTACTAGCATACCTCTAATTATTCAGTCTTTTCTGTTTTAAATCGAAAAATTCAGATGCATAATTCTAGCAGTATAAAAAAATCGATCAGGATATATATCTAACATGTTCAATTAGAAACAGTAAGGAACTGGGAAAGAATTCGTATGTACCTTTGTTGAGCTGTTAGGATTCATAGACCTTCTGGACTTAGGCCCTGTTTGGTTCATGAATGTTAAAGTTTAACTCCCATCACATCAATGTTGCGGCAAATGCATAGAGTACTAAATATAGACTAATTACATGCATGTCGGCATAGATTAGGAGTAATTTATGAGACAAATCTATTAAGCATAATTAATCCAAAATTAGAAACTTTTTGTCAAATAAGACGAAAGTGCTACACTGTTTGTTAAACTTTAACACCTCTAACCAAACAGACCCTTAAGCATAAAGCCAAGATCACCATCTTCTTGCTGCTCATCATCGAGAAATAATACTCAAGACTGTAACATTGCAATAGTCTAAATATTGACAAATCACAAGCTAGACTTGAGAATGGTACTGTAAATGTGTGCAGAACTTATACCAGGAGTGTAAGCTCATGAAAAGAAAAATGGGGCTATAAGATCCATTGGGGGCTTCTCTCATACCAGCCTGAAACAAACAGGGTAAAGTTAAGCACTGGCCATATAGTTTAGCCCAAGTATTCCTAGAAGTAGGAAATCATCAACTAACCTGCTCTATGCTAGAATCTGCACCGTTGGTAGTGGCTTCATGTTGCTGGAACTCAGCTGCAGGTTCCGCACTAGAAAGCCGAACATGACTACTCAGGCGGTAGACTGGTAGTGCGAGTGCAAAGCTACCAACTGACCTGCTCATGAAAGAACATGAATTGCAGTCAGCATAATGTGAACGAACATGCAACAGTAAGCAGCTGTAGTGTGACCAAAGATATTGACTGATAGATGACACTGACCGACAGTAACTCATCAAACAAACAACATGAAGGAAGAATCACAATCACACACCACAACACACTTGACATGGGCGGAAGCAGCGAAGAAACGGTTGAATACTTCAGTTTTGGGCTCACATGTTATGATAGAAAAATATTTTTATTCCTGAGAGTAATCATCAACCACAAGTTTATGAGAGTAACCTTTTTCTGCTGTTGTGGATATCCCATGCTTATTTTCCCAACAGATCTGCAAAAATCATCGATTTTCAATATGCGTGAAGGGAAACAATCACTCTGAGAAAGCAAGTACTCTTGCTTACCAATAAAATTATGGATCATCAATAGTCACAACTTGTGGTTGCAGGTTCAACCATAGCTATCCAAGTCAAGGGAACACAGTGAAAAATTTTCAGAACAAATTGCCATGGATGGGTAAGGAAATCAGAGGGTAAATCAGAAACTTGCTGAGTCCTAACCAAAGCAATTAGAGAACAAGTCAGGAGGTATTCAGAGTCCCAATCAAACAAATCAGAATAAAAGAGAGATTTCCTCACCTCTTCACCCTCTTCTTCTAGGATCCAGGGGCTTCGTGAGGTATTGCGGCAGCTTGAAAGGGCTGTCGCGTCTAGGGACCGAGCAAGTAGTTCTTGGCACCGCAACAGTTCAACGAGGGCGTCATCACCGGGAATGCTGAGGCCGAGGCGGTGCGAACCCCGGCTCCTGGGCGAGCACAATGAAGGGATTGCCGAGTCCTAATAGAGAACAGGTCAGGAAGTATTCAGAGTCTCAATCAAACAAATCAGAATAAAAGAGAGATTTTTCCTTACCTCTTCATCCTCTTCTTCTTGGATCTAGGGGCTTCGTGAGGTGTTGTGGCAGCTTGAATGGGCTGCCATGTCTGGGGACCAAGCAGGCAGTTCTTGGCACCAACGGCGGATTCGACGAGGGCGTCGTCGTCGGGAACGCCGAGGCCGAGGCGGTGCGAGTCCTAGCTCCTGGGCGAACACGACGAAGGGCTTGAGGTCGAGCAGCGACGCTGGGCTGTGCGCTGCCGCCGGCGAGTCTGGGATCCGGCCCCTCCTTCACTAGCAGCGGCGCCAAACGTGTCGCGTTCTAAGCCAGGTCCGGATTCACCTTGTAGACCTCGACGCCACTGCCGCCCTCCACTAATGGCGCCTCCTCAGCCAGATCCAGCTCGTTGTCCTACTGCTCGTCCTCCTCGGCCGGTGCGAGTCTCGTTGGGGGGAAACAACAGGAAACAACGCACTCGGCAGAGTGCAGCTGGGAAGGCGCAGCGATGCGCTCGGAGGAGCATGGAGCGCCGGCGATTTGGGGAAGCAGCGGAGGACGACTCGATAGAGAGAGGGGCGGAGGGAGCGTGGATAGGAACGGAGGGTGCGAGGGCATTTTAGGAAAAGATGAAAGCGGGATGAACGTCGGACGCGAGGACGTCTTATAATTTAGTAATTCCCACCTGACCCAGAACGTCTTATAAATTGGTACGGAGGGAGTAATAATTAGCAGATATGCTTAGATTCACTAGTACTAATTTAGTTGTCACTCCCTCCGCTCTAAATTATAATATATTTTGACTTTTTGATATATTGTTTTTATTATGTAACTAGACATTTTATATCTTAATGCATAACAAAAACTATATTAAAAAACAAAATATCTTATAATTAGAGATAAAGGGAGTAACTTTTAGTGCTAATAGATCCAGACAAGCGCCAAGGAAAGAACCAAGCCAATCTTTTAGTGCTAATTTCATCTTATTTATTTATTTATTTATTTATTTATTTATGCCACATCTTTATGATTTTGTACAGACCAATGTTGTAAATATAATTCATTCAATATCTTTCATTGTATTGCAATATATTGATATCGTTTCATCATTCATGTACACTTGTCACGCTAAACACATGGGGCTTTGAGTTAGTACTTGCCTATACTTGCTCTGTTCCAAAATAATCCAAAATAAATGATCTTTTAGCTATGAATCTGGAAAGGGTATTTGTTCAGGGATGAAAGGAGCAGATGTTTTCATACTTTTTTTTTGAACGGGAGCGACACAAACCGGAGCTCATGCTAGCTTAGATAGTTTCCCCCCAACCTTCTTCCTCCATTGCTCCGAGCAAGGCACTTCGGCGGTTCAGCCTCCTCCGGTCAGGCTCCATGGCAGCAATGCCAAGCACGACGACTCCCTTGCCCACTCGTCGTCTTCGGTTTCTGACTACAACTCTACATGTCCAAATTAGGTATTGGATTTTGGCCCAACAACTATCCACTGAAGTCTGGACTGCAGGTCCAGTTAAATCCAGGCACTAGTGGGCCCTTCCCTCTCTCGCTTTTTCTTTCCTCGGGCACCGCCGACCGGGCGAACGCCGCCGCCCTCCGCCAGGTCTTCGCCGGCGACGAGCACCCACCAGGTATGCCCGATCCTTCTCCTCCCTTCCTACTGTTCGAAACCGAGCACTCCAAACCCTAGCGTAAGCTATCTGTATTCGGATCCCGTCGAGATTCTTAAGTAAACCAGGCATCAACTCTTGTCTACTAATTCTGCGAACAGAATCCAGCAGTAGCATATCCAATTTTCTTTAACCTGTTATACATGGCATGCTCATCTACCAGAGGGGGGATCGTTCTTGGCACAATGGAAGGAGAAGGACCACCAGGGCCATCCCAAGCCATCCCGGTTTCCGGAGACGCCTACTGCAACAGCTCCACTGCGCCCGTGGATGCTGCCGGCAGCAGCAGCTCACCGGCCGTCGCGAAGCTCCGGAAGCTGCTGTTCCGGCGGATGCTCATCGGCGTCAACGACGGCCGCTACTTCCATGGCCTGTTCCACTGCATCGACAAGCAGGGCAACATCATCCTCCAGGACGCCGTGGAGTACCGCAGCGCCGCCCGCCACTGCTCGCCTCCCACGGAGCAGCGCTGCCTGGGGCTCATCTTGATCCCGGCCGCCTGCCGGTCCTCTTGCCAGGTTGATTGCTCCGTTGAAGAGAAGATGTCGCTCCTGTGTTTGGATTGAAATTGTGTTTCTGAAGATGCTATGCATTTACTAAGCTACTGAGCATAGATTGCAGCCAATTCTGTATCTGAGAGGCCTGGCCCTGCATTGTTTTTTTTTTTGGGTTGTACTAGCTAACATCTTTGAAGAACAAAATTGTTGTTCCTATTTTTAAAGAATTGTGTTCCTATTTTTAAAGAAATGTTTTTTCTACTATGATGTAGAGTTCATTTTCCATAGCCTTTAGTTAGTTTCCGAGCAACAGCTATCTACAGAAGCAGTTCAGAAGAATGCATATCTGGGACTGCAACACTAGAAGCAAGAGTTTCTAGCTTCATGCCTCGTAAAAAGAGAAGGGCAGAAAATCTGTAGCACACCAATTGCATTCAAACTCCTGAAGTTTAATTACAACATCATTGACAGATAACCTCGGTCAGAGAGCAACTTTCACAACAAAAATGTAAATGCTAGCACTAGCAGTATAGCTCTGTTCTATTTTAATAAACTTAAAAAATTCTGAAAGTAACAACAACTTGCAATTAGATAACAATCTTCTTTCTTGCATGATCTATGACAGTTCAATCCTGAAAATTCAGAACTCTGTGACATCATATTTGGGTCTCAGATTCGCTTAAACAAATATAGCAGTACATATGAAGCAAATCAATGGCTTCTAACAAAATTTAGTTTACAGCGTGAGCCATGACTCTACCCAAGTTTGCACAACTCTTAAGTGAAAGCCATCAATTAATTGACATCTTCACCATCAAACCATTTTAGACAAGGAATGAGCGTCACGACAAGAGTTCTGAAGTTCTCCTTGCTGGCAACTGCATTTCCTTTGATATCAAGCTGTGCCAACTTCAGAGATCTGAAGAGCAGTATGGCATCCCAATATTCCTCCACGTTGATATTTAACTTCTGGTACTCTTCAAAAGCTTCACTTGCTTCGATTTTGTGTGAGAATGGAGACGAGCAGATATACCGTGTTGTGTCTATTGAGTGAGCTCCAATCTTGTTGAAAGATAAATCCAGAACTTTCAATGAGATTATATTCGTAAGGGGTTCAAGTGCTGTGAAACTACTGATCTGGTTGTTGCTGATGTTCAAGAACACAAGGTGCTGCAAAGCCTCCAAACCTTAAAACAACAAAAAGTTAGCATCCCAAAGCCACTGTTTCTCAAACCTTATCCTTCAGGCATTTGCTAATGACTAAGCCAATTATCTCATAAATAGAAATTAGTTTAATATAGTTAATCAGTTCTGCAACTGCATTTGAGAAGCTAATTCGCAGGCCTTGTTACACTATGAAAATATCATTAATTTTTCTTGAAGTGGACATAGGAGAGATGATTCAAATGCTAACCTTCGACTGATCTAAGACTATTATGGCTTAGGTCCAATATTTGAACCCACAACAGGCGTTCAGCAAATCCAATGCGTGTTAAAGACAATCTGCAAAGTTGCACATGATTCAGGGGAGCTGAATTTGGTTGAACCTGAACTGAACAGTGTTTCATGAAAGTCTCCATGTCACATGTTAACTGCAAGAAAAAGTTAAGTTAGACAGAAGCACATTATCCCTTAGCAAAGTCTCTTCAAACATTCTTTACGCTACCTTATCCATCAGGACTAAGCTCCGTTCGTCCTCATAGTACTGCTTATGAGATGGATCAAGGTGAATCAAGTCAGTGAAGAGCCCCAGTGCCTCTTCACAGTAACCCTTCCTTTCAGTTAGAGATCTTCCACGGGATTTTATAGCAGCACAAGCAAACAATAGCCGGGCTAATGTCAACTTCCCAAACTTGCTGGAAAAGAGAGTATGATATGGAAATAGGGTTATAATTATGAAAAAGCAGCTTCAGAATTGATTTAGAGCCAAACCTATTGTCATCAGGTAACTCTCTGAAAAGATCTATTTCCTCAGATAGTCTTTCAAAATGCCAATTTGAGTCCTGTTCGACCAAGGCACTAGTGATCTTTAGCAGATCAAAAGGGATAGGATCGTGGTTTCCATGAGACTAGAATGATTCTGAGAAATTCCAAGCAACTGGCTTATCAAACAGATCTAAACCCTGGGCTGTGTCATTGCTGATTAGTTCAATGTTAAATGTAAAATGCACAGGATGATTGTAGTTAGAGCCACTTCTAGACACAATGTCATCCGAGCAGGGTATGCTCACTTCAACAGAATATTCCTGCAAACTGCTACATTCATTTGCAATTTTGAGATATGTGGCCCAACAGTTAGAACACCCAGAGTCTGCTATTGTGAGGGGCCTCCATTGAATATCCTTACCGAACTCCAAATCAGACTTTAAGTTAACACTTGATTGATTTAATCCTTTGACAGGCTCATTAAAATAAAGAACAATGGGTACAGTTGTTGACCAGATGGATGACAGTGTGTGCTGCCCAGCTTTTTCCTTGATCAAAGGGAAACTGAGTTTTGCAGCATTAGAAGGCCATGAAGCAATCAGCTGTGGGTTATCTGGACTAGACGTTTGAGCTAAAAGCCAGAGGTGATAGAACCATCCGCTTTGGTCACTTGGATCCGTAAAAAGAGCTTGAGTAACAAGTTCAAACTCCTCAGAAAAAATCTTCTGCTTTGACTCAAAACCTTTGCTCTGCTGGATTAGTAGGTTGGACAGAAGTATACTGCCAAAAAGGTGAATGAGAATGAAATTACAGCAAATATATATGATTTAAATATTGGTACCAAACCAACAAGTAAACATAATACTACAGAATGAGACAAATAGGATCAAGGGTAATACAAGGCAATCAAAATATCCTTTGCCAATTACAGGAAGTAAGCATTTACTGCATATCGAATTATATTACAAATTACAAAAGACTAAACATATTGTTTTCATCTTCTGTTTAACATGAAATACAATCACATTGCAATAAAGTGGCAGCTCAGTTTGCCAGTAATTAGTGCTTATATTTCACTAATGCCAAAAACTTAAGGTGGACCAGACTACATTTTCACTCCAATGGCTGTTATTAATTGCATCTGTTTTCATTAATCATAACCCATCCAGGGTCACCAAGTATAGGTTTAGAACAAAAAATCTAACATCACCACATGGACATATGAAAAAGTCAGAGTAAGCATTTAGAAAGAACATCCATAAATAATAATTGCATACAAATCATTCTGAAAGAATGACCATAAATAACAATTGTATACCTACGATTATGCCATGCTGAGTAATTACTGAAGTTGTCACTGATTTTATCCATCGTATACTTTAGCTCCTCATCATCTGGCACGCCCATGAATCTTGCAAGGAACCTGTAAAAGGGGGGAATCAAGCCAAGCAGACTATCTTGACTGTAATCTCCAACAACAGAAACTTACCTTCGGTAATTCCATCCATGGAAATTCCTAGCGTCCACCTTCAACAGTTTATCCAAGAGGCCAAACTCACGTTTGAAATCCACAGGCGCTAGTTTTTGGCTTAGCAACCATTTCCGGTGATACCAAGCCCCATAGGACTTTGGGTTCTGCCTCAAAGCAACCTCAACCTTCCAAATTCCAAATTTGAGCATCATCTAAGTAGGCAATTGCAATGGGCGCCAGAAACGACGAAAGCACAAAAACACAAGAGGTCTACTTCTAATTGATACAAGAGTGTTGATAGATCAGAGAACTAACCACTCTCAGCTCATCATCAACAGCAGACTTGATGGCCTCCGGGTCAGAAAGCTCCTTGACATTGTGCTGAAATGCAAGCTTCTGGTAGTTCCACGCGGTGTAGGCCTCTGGATTTATCTCGAGCAGCTTGAAGCTCAGCCCAATTGCCTCCTTGGTGTACCTACAGGCCCCAGCCATTATCCAAATAAGTTCAGTGTGTCATTATGCACTACTCCGGAAGACTGAATTTGAGATCTTTTACTTTGTCGGACAAGGAAAAGAGAAGTGAAATTGCAATTCGGATATGACATCCAATGTTTTTTTGTTATGATTGATTAACCGGCAGATAATTTGTAATGATATGCACCAGTCCAGAAAATGAGGACCTCCAATTGAACAATGAGGCAACCGCGGGCCTTCATAGCTTCATCAAGAAAGACGCAGGCAACACAGCGTGAACGGAGCAATAAAATTTACATCTTTCCTCCGCAGGAAAAATCGCCAAGCCATGAGAGATAATCGAAGCTCTATCATATGGAGTACTAATCATAGAGGTTGATAAAATCGACCGGTGCTAGATGGAGCAAGCAGAGAGGGAGGAGGGTGTAGTACGGGCAGGCGGCGGCTTACGTGCGGGCATGGTGATTGTGCAGGACCTGGGCCTGGAGGTCCCGGAGCTTGGCGGCTTTCGCTGACGCTGTCTCCTCGTCCTCAGGCTTGGCCGGGCACCGCGGCCGGCCGTGCATCGCCTCCTCCCTCCGTCGCCAGCGTCGCGGGTGCGGGGGTTTGGATCTGGGGAGAGCGGCTGTTCACCCTTCCAAGTAGGCCCCTTCTTTTTCTCCTGGGAGTCTGGGACCTACCAGTACTAGGAGGACCAGTGACCACTGGCTTGCAGGTGCAGCACTGCACAGCGGCAGACGAAAGCGGGATGTTTTCCCCAACTGCAGGGACGTGGCGTACTGCCCTAGACTCCATGCTGGCATAAAACATCCATGTCGAGCTAGTCAGTAGCCTCGCAGACATGCAGAGTCGCCTGTAGAGGAGGTAGTAGCCTTGTCAGTCAAAAGCATGAGGCCACTAGCAGGATGTGTAGGGAGTGTGGTCCAAAGAAGAAAAAGTACGAGCAGTTGACAGGAGAAAGGGACGTGATGGGAAAAAGTTACGAGCAGTTCACAGCTGCCTGCGATGGGACTTTGCTGCCGACAGAAGACAGCTTCAAACGTGTACCGATGTGTACCTGTCCTTTTACCTCGGGGCTAACAGCCCGTGCTGCCCCGGTTGGGGGTGCCCTACAAGGGCAGCCCCACTGCAAGCTGCGTGTAGTTTGTATACTTTTTAATTTTTATAAATATTACGTATATAAATCATGGTATTAATGGATAGTTTTTATAGAATAATTTTTTTACCTAATCACATACATTCTCTCTCCATTCTCTACCAATCATATCTATTCATGTCTTGGTTCTCGTGTAGACATGATTTCTAACTTAGATCCGATTTCTACGATTTTTGTTCTCTTTCTTCAATAACTACCTTGCCACGTCAACAAAACGCTTAAGTGGCAGTGTAATTAATGTCTATAGAAACTATGATAGTTTCTACATTAGGTGTGCCCTATTTTGATATCCTGATGCACATGGTTCCTCCATCCAGAAAAGAATGCAACTACGTGTTACGTGCCATCAAAAGTAGTTTATTTTTTTTACCAAATTTCTAGTAAATATTATTCGCATTTACGGCTCCAAAATAATTTATTATAAAAATATATTTCGTAATTAATCTAATGATATTTATTTGATACCATAAATATTGATATTCTTTTATCTATAATTGATCAAACTTAAGATATAAAACCATGACATTGTGCTAAGATTGCGTTCTTTCCTAGACGGAGGGAGTAGCTTAGATCAACGCATCTCAATTTTGTTGGTAACAACAGAAACGGAAATGCTGGAAATTGGCAGTACTTTGAATCTGTCCCAGAACAGTCTATTGGCCGATTGCCTAGAAGCAAGCCAATAACAGTTTTACAAAGGTGATCAGATCATCACTACAGCTCAACAACCATGTCTCCTGATACAAAGCTACACAGCTTACACTGTAAGCATTCCAATAACTTTATTTGTTTTATTGATTTTCAAAGGAGGAAATTTTGCAGCGTAAATTCAAGATCACTCTTCATCCTTGCCAGCATAGTGATGTCGGAATGCACACGAGAAGTCTTTGAGTTCACAGCCATCCTCGCACAGCTTTCGGTAACTGCAGAGAACACCAGCTTAGTTGCCAAGCAGTGGAGAGGGGGTAACATCTTCTACCAAGTCTTATCTCATGAAAAGAATGAAAAAGAGGGGGAAAATGTATTACATTTCAAGTGCCTCGGAACCCATGGGGCATTTGAAGCCGACTCCAGATGCAGAAGCCATGGCCAAATCCAAATCTTTAGCCTGCAGCACAGGGATGTAAACCATGGTTAAAGTTTAATCTGATACTATACTCCACACAAGCTAACTTATTAGTACAAGCTATTAAATACTAGTAGTAAACACTGTTCCCAAGCAACTCACTTGTATTCATAAGAGTATCTTTTTAGACACATCAACTCATCCTTATGTGAAGTAATCTACCTAATATTCTACAGTAGAATTTGATCAAGGAAACATTTGAGTCAATCTGTACCATTAGTTTGGAAGTGAAACCACCGCTATAATTCCTTGATGATGGAACACCTTCCATAACTCCAGGAACTGGATTATATGTATCACTGTTGAAATCAACAGAAAAGAAAACCACTTAAAATTCAGATGATACAACATATGAGCTGAAGCTAAAAACTTAATCTCCATAGTTCATGACACCCAACTGAATCATGGTTGTTACACTTCCAATTCTTTAGGAAGCAAATTCCAAAGTCACAGCAGCTTAGACTGGCAATAAGATGAGCAAAGGAGACAATACCTACTCCAGCAGCGAGCGGTTGAACAGTTGAAAATGTCTGTAAGAGTGGTTGCTTTGATCCCAAGGTTCTGACCAAGAGCAAAGGCCTCAGAGACCCCAAGCATGCTGATTGCCATTGCCATGTTGTTACATATCTTTGCAGCCTTAAATACCCAAATATCAAGAGTAGTCAGAATCATCATCACACTATTTATTTTTTGGTGAAGAATGAAGGTTAATAAAACTTGCCGAGCCATTTCCAGCCCCACCACAGTAGATTGCCTTTTTCCCCATTGCGAGAAGTAAGGGCTTGGCTGCTAAATATGCTTCCTCAAGACCACCCACCTGTACATCATTGCTTCAAACAAAAAATAAAGATCAATTTCTTTCTATATTAATGTAATAGTTTTTTAGTCTGACCGAACAGCTAGAGTTATGATGAGAAGCAAGAATAATACCATGAAAGTTAGCTTGCCAGCTTCTGCAGCAGGAACACCTCCGGACACCGGAGCATCCAGAATCATAGGGCTTTCAGCATAACCTGAATATAGTATTAATTGATGCCAGTAACATAAATTAATTTTGCACCGTTCATTTAAACTCAGTTAAAGTTTTTAATTGACAATTGCCAATAGTAGATTATATGGCTCTAATGTTATACGGTGGAACTTAACCTTTCTTTTCTTTTAAATGGCATCTTGAGATAGCTGTCGATATCTTTCTTGATGTTTGTGGATCAACTGTTGATGAATCTATGTATAACCATGGTCCCAGGCGTTCGCCCCCAAAAAGCAAGCCATTGGGTCCATTGTATACATCTAAAACCTGAAAAGCATCCATGACCATCCTAAATCAAAGTACCAGGAAAATAAGCTATATTTATAAAGATGGTGGGATATAGGACATGCTACACAAGGATAATTAGTGTCTACTTCTGATGTCATAATCCAAACAGTGGATCAACAATGGAATTGACAAGAATGGGAGTTACAGAAACAATCTACTTACATGAGTAGATGAAGGAAGCATGGTAATTATGACATCACTCGACTCTGATACTTCAAGTGGGGACTGTTTTGTGGGAATTCCATCGTCTGAGAATTTCTTCATGGAATTTTCATTTCTAATAGATAGATTCAATAGTTATCGAACAAGAACACTCCATTAGACAACCAATATTGAACAGGAAGAAAAATCAATGAACTCTGTGACCCATGCCATGAACAGTATGTATGTAAGGATAGGCAGGACCTTACATATCATGAACAGTCACTTTATATCCAGCCGTGATCAAGTTCCTTGCCATATGGGAACCCATGTTCCCGAGTCCGATGAATCCAACATTCTGAAAAGCACCAGCAACTCATGAAAACCAGCATTGCACATCGCGATGCCCATGTCTACCTTAAACAAGGACTAGGTGAACTGAGTTAGAAAAAGAATGTCAAAGCTTCTTCCTTTTTTTAATTATAAGCCATGGTAGACGTTGCAATTATAATAGGAGGAGTAGTAGTTTGTGCAGTCAGACGAAACCATCTAGACATCATGATTCGTGGATGATGGTTGCTGCTAGAAAGAGCACAAGATTTCAAGATAGAAATAGATGGATTGTCACCTCGAGCTGAGACGGAACTGCAGCAGAAGAGAAGCCCCGGAGGCAGCTCCAGCCCCATCTCTGCAACTTTGAGCCGACTCTCCATCCGAGCCCCGCCATTGCCTGCCGCGGGACTGAGTAGGACTCGGCGTGTGCCGCGCAGGAGAGGTCCGCAACCGCAACCTACTGATGCAGAGAAAGGCGTGGGAAAATGAATTTGATTGCTGATAACAAGTTAAACGAATCCATCCAAGCAAGTTATGATTCGTTACCAGCGAAAGGACTGGACCCAACCCGACGCAGTCCACTCTGATCCAATCCAATACCAGTACAGCTGGGGCAGGAGGAGGAGGGCTTCGGCGACGATGGGTGCCCGGCGTGCTTGGGTGGAAGGAAGCTGGATGAAGGTTCGGTGGCGTGGGCGCCGCCGCCGCCGAAGAGGACAATGGGGTAACCGATGCTCAATTTGTGGAGGTAGTACTAACTGAGTTCCTCGTTGCTCTTGTCGTTGAGCAGTTTCAGCAACCGTAGCACACTAACACACGCAATTGGGAAGCTTTATAAAATCAAGAAAGCGTTTTGCAATCAGTAGGTTATCCACACCCACTCCACTGCGTTATCCAATTAGAAATGGATCGGACTGTTCTGCAGTCGTTGATTCTATCAGTTGCAAATTTATTTCGTAGAGCAAGATGTTCTGTATGCTACACTAATGTTTGTCTGATCCCGCTGAATCTAGTAGAACTCTCACAACATTGAAGGAAACAGTTTGGGATTTGGGTAATTTTGATCCTTACAAATCTGAGATTTGGATACAATAAATCAAATGAGATTTAGCTGCATTTGGATGTGCTTATTACTTTCATTGATAAGCGATAATACTTCTCATCTGCTCTGCTGAACAAAGTACCTTGTAAGATTTGTGCTGGAAGAAGCGTGTGTCTGCCAAATTCATACATGTTGCCTGTAGATGGCTTTACTAGTAGAACCTGCAGAACAAACTCTTCTGGAGAACCAGCATCACTTGGGTATTTCGATCGTTCGCATTGCATACAATTCCGTGGTTCTCAGTTGAGACAATTGTATCACAATTCAATCTGAATATTTCTTCCGTGCTGACTACCAAACGTCAATACTAGAAAGCTACACTTCATTTATATACGTATATCTATAATTCTATATGGGGATATACTCTCAAGTCCCAACTATATGCTGCACACACTTAGCGATGTACACTACTTCTGTAATATCAGATCTATGAACCTTAAAATGAATAACCCATACATTTGGTGTCAAATTACTAGACTAATAATACACAAACATATCATGTTTTGGTTCGTCTCTGCGTGATGTATAATAACTATATCCGTGAGCACCCTCCACGTGGCATACATGAAGATATATGTTTTTTCAGGTTTCAGCTTCTTGTGACCGGTGCCGAGTTGAATGAGCTAAACTTACTGTACAGACAGCTGTTCACACCCATAACATTTCATAATCTGCAAAAAAATAACATTAAGATAGGAGGTGAGCATATTAGCATGCATTCGCACAGATCATTGGAATTTTTGCACTGCTCGAGAAAAAAAGAAGAGAAACCACTACTTAAATTTGCTGCTGACAAACCTGAATCATCATACAGCATTGTTCCCAGAATTTGGATCGTGCCCTTGCTGAGCACCATCATTGTCATTTGCACGATCATTCCCAGATTCTTGATGCTGTGCAGCATTGGCAGCCTGCTGAGCCAAACGGTGATTCCTCCTAGCTCTCCACCTCAAATACTCTACTAGCAGAGAGTTCGTACTAATAGCAATACCGAACCCAGTGAATGAGGAGAGTAAGACTGCAAGGACTGGATTCACTCTCAACTGCATGTGATCACAAGACAATAAGCAGCATCACACAAACACTTATCTGCAGTAGATGTCACCCAAGAGGAGTTTCGTACCACATTGTAGAAGATATGAGCAAACAGGATAACGATAGCAAACTGGAATGAAGCATAGGCCCATAGATAGCTCTTCGACACTGTTGGAGCAAAGAAAAGATGGGTTTTACACTTTTACATGAAGTGACAAGAGAAGTTCACCAAATAACATAAATTCAACCCTAAGAGAAAAAAACAGGTGCAATTTAGTTTTAGTTATCTGCACAAATACTTAAATCAAGTACGCTGTTTCCCTAGCACTTGTTACAGATGGGGGCAGATAATGGTGAAGTACTATACCTTAAGTCTCTAATCTCTTACTAAACACTGAAATGATTTCTACCTTTCTCTATAAAATAACTAGTTTTTTTGACACTGCAAGTGTTTATTATAACAGCATGAAAGGTAAATGATTAGGGTACAATTGATCACCCATAGTTGATGCTATCATTGAAGAAAGGAGGCCTAACACGCATGAGAAAGGCAATGAAATTGCCAGTGCACGTGACTGCAAATTAGTAACCTGTTCCAATGAAAGACACTGTTACAAAAGAAACGGAAAGAGAAGTACAGTTGAACATTCAAATGCACTAGTAAATGAAGTAAGCAAGGGACACAAACCAGAAGTTGTTCCAAGAAACAGAAGTACGCAAGCATGCTAACCATCACCAGAATTGGAATGTCCTGCCAAAATCTGTTAGGAACTGAAGTCAGATTGTACCAAGCATGCAAACCCATCAAGAAAGAAAACAAAAACAATACAGTTGTATCTCCATATCATGATAGCAGTAAAAACATCATAGGTCCATCAATGTAGCATGATAGAACCCTCTCCGTCTCCCTCTCTCTCAACTATCTTTGACTTATTTTATTTTTTGGACAAAGCTAATCTTACCTGTATTGTTGAGCTGTTCTCTGCTGAGCAGCATTTGCTACCCGCCTGTTTGCAGTTTGAGTTGGTATTCTCAGTAACGTCACTGGCAGATTCTGAACTTCTTGTTTGCAGACATCACATATCTTGTTTCCCTTGATGCTAAACCATTTGACAGCACAATCTTGGTGTGCAAGGGCAAGTTCTCCTTTGCAGCTGCACTCCATTTTAAGTGTTTCCCCTCCTTCGTTGAGCTCAACAAAACAAATTCTGCAGACTGCCTCTTCTTCAGGAATATCTTCACCTCCATCTTCAGGGACTGTCAGGGACTCAACAATGTACTCAGATGAGCACATGGTGCTTTTTTGAAGCAGCATTCAATTTGTGTAGTTATCATAATAGAGGATTGTAAGAGTTTATACCATCGATTGTTTCTTCAATTCCATCGTTCGATGCGGTTGCATCGACTGGCACCGGTCGTGGGGTTGTTGGAATCACACGGATGACACCTATTGAATCTGCCCGCCTCAAACTTCTGTTTTTGCGATTTCCTGGTACTGAAAGCGAGCGCCTAATTTTTGCTTCAACTCCTTCATTCTGTTAGTAGTGTAAAAAAAAACATCTTAATGCACTGGTAGTAAACTATTTAGCATTACCTGGTTTCATGTAAAAAGGTATTTAAGTAGCATTTATGGGCACTGCTTAGCAGGAAAATATATGTACTTACAGATGCAGTTGGCAGGGTATCTAATTGATTTGCAGGAGATGCAACCTTGTCAGTAGTTCCTACAGGCGTGACTGGAAGAGAATGGGCCCTTTTGGCCGATAATGAGCTAATGACCTTTCTAAAAGAAAACGATCTAGCTGTGGTTGGGTTATCCTGCTGCCCTTCACATGACGTCCCAGGATTTAGAAGGACCACTCGATCACCTTCCTGGGCTGAACTCCTTGCTCTGAAACTGTTCTGAGGAATGATGTTCTTGATAGATGATTTTGTTCTCGTTGAATTAGGTCTCGGTGGCAAACCCACTCTTGTTGAACTGGGGCTGGAGGATATAGTAACTCTTGTTGAAGTAGGCATACTGGTATCCAAGGTCCTAGCTGGTATTTGCAAAGAAAGGTTTGGCCTTCGCGAATTATGCCCAGGTGTAGTTTGGGCATCGCCATCCTGAACCGGTGCCTACACAGTCATGTAAACAATACATCCAGCAACCATGGTCAAATAAGCCAGATAAAACTTGGTAAATGAGTGAGACGAAAAGAAGAGGAACCCCCATCACTTCCATGAAAGAGGGGCTTCATTTACCCATGACACCTCATCGAGCTCATGGGACTCATCACTCCTCTCATTCTCGATTATGAACAGATGGAGTGACAATATCTGACATTCTGAATGCTCCTTCAGGCGCAGCTCTATGCTGTATACCCCCCGGAGTCTAAATTAACATGTCGACAAAAGAAAGGAAACTCAAAAGGAACGAAACTGAAACTTGGCCATCAAATCTTCTATTGGTATCCCTAATTCCTATTGTCTGATTGTGGCATAACCACATGGACATATCGTAAATTTAAAATGCTAGTTTCTTTAAGGTGTAATCTAGATAATTCATGTTGTAAGACGCTGAATCTGGCCTGGTATTACATTAGTCAGAACACGTTGAGCTAAACATGCACACAATTGAATTCTACTACTATACTTGTGGTGACATAATCACAGAGTCACTTAGTGCATGGAAATTTAGAAAAGTGATACACTACAGCAGTTTCGTCAGAAAGGTAAAGGGCCTCAAAATAGAATCTAGTCCAATTTTAGCTCAAGTGACACAGTGGCAGTACAAGGAAGTCAAGTTAGGCAAACAAGAGCAATCAGTCACTGCCGAGCGAAAACTGCCTGATGAAGCAAAGCAGCAAATATCCGATCTTCCGGTCCTAATCTAGTTTGCCAAAAAAGAGAAGAAGGAAAAAAAAAAACGAAGCACAAAATAGCAGAACAAAGATTCGCCCAGCTCGGCCAAAATTCACCAGCAAAGGTCGCATCTTTGGAGTTGTAGCTGTAAAAATTGAAGCTCCAATTTAAATCCAAGCAGATGAGGACAAGTAGGTGGTAATTGGTGCCGCGTAGTCTTCGCACGGGAAGCAAGGAATTGGCAGAGCATGAGCCAAAAACTGTAAGAGAAATGGAGGGAGGAAATCTGAGGGGAGCAGGGGCAGGCAAAGCAGGGCCTCACCGCGCGATCACCGGAGTCCGGGGACGGCCCCTCGGCGTTCTCCATGTAGGATTCGATGAGCTCGAGGGAGAGCCGGCAGAATCCAGAGAGAAAGAGAGTGGGTAGGCAAGTGGTGTGGAAGTTCTTGTTAGGCAGCAGCTCAGCAGGGGAAGCGGTCCGGGAGGTGAGGGGGCGCTTTTTGCAAAGGCCTTTCTTGCAATTTGCTCTCCGGGCTTATACTTTGGGTGTGTTTACCATTTCGCCTAAAAAAATTTTGGGTTTTGATCCCTCATTTTATAGAATGAAACTAAATACCATATAAAAATTTTTGATAAAAAAGTATCTATTCTCCATTTTGGATTTTAGCCTCAAAAGGCTAAAAAAAGCCAAAAAGTAAAAAAAAACCCTCACCCACCTCATGGAAAATTTGGCATTTTGGATAAAACTAAACACACCCATACAAATTTTAGCATTTTACATTTCATTGTTCCAAAGTAGTTGGTATTTTATATTTTGTATTCCATGGGAAACTAAACACAACCTTTATCGCATTTAGCCATTTGGACGTGGACAAATCATTGGATATTTGGAGGTGTATCAAATGGAGAGAAAATATTTGGTGGAAACCACCTCGGACCAGTTCGAACTTTCCCTTTACCTACAATTTTCTTCCTGAGGGATAAGACTAGATAATTTCCACCTTAAAATATCACTCCTTCGTTTTCAAAATGATTAGAACTTTGTCTTGATCTTCCATTTTCATCATGAACTATAAGACTAGATTTCTTTAGTTTTAGTCGAAGTCAAATTTCCCTAACTTTGAGCAAAGCTTTTGGAAAATATATATATTAATATATACAAAATGAACTAATGCACTATCAAGAAATAATTTAGTCAAAGTTGGAGAAATCTAACTTTGGAAAAATAAAATAAAATGGTCTATATTTTGGAATGGATGGAACACAATGCCACTTCTCAAATACTATATCGGTTTGAAAATACAAATCGTTTTAGTTTTGTCTTAACTTAAATTTCTCTAACATGACCACATTCGTATGGAAAATGCACCAACATTTGCAACAATGAAATGATTTTTAGTATTGCATTTATTTCGAATCATAGCTATCAATATATTTTTTTTATACAGACTTGGTGAAAAGTGATTCTTCTATAGGTAAAAGTAAACCAATTAAGAGAAACTAGTTTTATTTTTCAGGCCTCAATGTATTAGATTATTTTAGAGAACCACCTAACAAAATCAAACTATAAGTTAAAGGGTATGTTGGTATTTTGGTACAAAAGGTTAGCTAGGGTGGCTCGGGTTGGCGAATCATCTCAAATGGATTCACACATGCTGTCTTTTTTTTTTAAAAAAAAAGAAGAAGTCCACAGTCCACACATACGAAAACGAAACGACCAATATTTTAAGTCGGAAGGAGAGGTCAGTTGCTAAAACAGCAAAGCTACTACTAATAGCATGTAGCAATGATTATGGTTGTGTGCATCTACGGCGAAGAATAATCCGGGCGCTATCTAGTCTAAGAATGGAGTCGTAAAGCATGCTGAACCGCAGGTCTCGCGAGCTCAAGCTAGTTAGGGCATGTTCGGCATGTTCGGTTTGGAAGCTAAAGTTTAACGAATATTGTAGTATTTTCGTCTTATTTGATAAAAAGTTTTTAATTTTAAACTAATTAGGCTTAATAGATTTGTCTCGTAAATTACTCCTAATCCGTGCCGACATGCATACAATTAGTCTACATTTAGTACTCTATACATTTGAGGAAACATTGATGTGATGAAGTTAAATTTTAACTCCTCTAAACCAAACTGAGCTTTATTCTTTTTTCGGGTCTTGTTTAGATCCCAAATTATCCCCCCAAATTCCACTATGGTTGTGTTTAGTTGTGTAAAAAAGTGTAAAAAAAGTATTGTAGCACGTTTTGGCTTTATTTGGCAAATAGTGTCCAACCGTTGACTAATTAGGTTCAAAACGTTCGTCTCGCAAAGTATAACCAAGCTGTACAATTAGTTTTTTATTTCATCTACATTTAGTACTCCATGCATGTATCGCAAGTTTGATGTGACGGAGAATCTTTTGTTTGCACAGTACTTTTTTTGAGGAAGTAAACACAGCCTATGCAAAAAGGAGATTCCCCGTCACATCAAAATGCCGGCAAATGCATGGAGTACTAAATGTAGATGAAATCAAAAACTAATTGCACAATTTTGTTGTACTTTGCGAGACGAACATTTTGAGTCTAATTAATCAATTTTTGAATAATTTTTTGCACTAAAAAACAAAAACTGCTACTGTGTTCCAGCAGGAACACTGTAGCAGTAGAGCCCAATTCGGACGGCCACATTTGGGATCTGAACACGGCCTCGATCTTTCAAGCTACTTATTCTACTAGCTAGGGATGCGCTAGCTAGTCCATGGTAGCCACTTCCCACTGGGGGTAGGCGTATATCGGATCTAAAACTAAAAGTGTGTTGAATTCGTGCTCCGAATTTTCTGAAACGAAAATGACGCCCGCACCGCACCTTCGCCGTGGATGGTCGTCGTCTTGGAAAAAAAATATGCGTGCCGGCTGCCTGACTGCGACAGGTGGTGGCGGGTCTCAGCTCTAGACTAACCGCAGTGGGTACTCTAAAACGATACTCTAAAGCTTTAGAGTATGAATATAGAGTAAAAACCGCTGCACTGGGTACTCTAAAACGATACTCTATTCTTTCTCTCACTCTATATTTAGAGTAGTACTGTGCTTACTCTATACTCTATAGTGGCGGGCCCCACTAGCTAAACAAAGGAAAAAAATGCTATAACACACAAACTAAAAATCCAAATTAAATTTCGATTGCACCATTAAATTCGTCTCAATAAATCCTTCAAAACTAGATCACACATGGATATATTTAGATAAAATGACAAGTGGGTCCCATAGTGGATAGAGTGAATAGAAGATGATATAGAGGATGGATGGGTGCGGGAGAATTGAGTATAGAGGAGAGAATCTTACCGACTAGGACGTATAGAGGATGAATATAGAGGTCCATAAGTGCGGGTAGTCTTATGCCTGCACTTGCGCCTTTCCTGCCTTGCCTTGCATACTAGTAGAGTGTAGGTGGCAGCGGCTCAGGCTGGAGACGAGGACGGGGAGGGGTAAAGCCAGGCTCTCGTGCTTAGGGCTTCGTTTAGTTTCTCACCAAAACTTTACACCTATCATATCAGAGGTTTGACATATGTATAAAGTATTAAATGTAGATTAAAAAATAACTAATTATATAGATTGCGTGTATTTTATGAGACAAATTTTTTAAATCTAATTAGTCCATGATTAGACAATATCGTACTATAGTAAATATATGCTAATGATAGATTAATTAGTTTTAATAAATTTGTCAGGCGAGTTCTATAATTAGTTTTTTATTAGTATCCGAATATGTTTTCTGATATCTCACGAAACATCCGATGTGACGGCTAGTAATATACTAGTATGTCAGTGTTAGGTCCGGTCCGGGGCGCACGGCACGGCACGGGCGCGCGTGGAGGAGAGGAGAAAAGAGGAGAAGAGAGGAGGAGCAGCGTGCATCCCGTGCAAAGCAAAGCAAAGGCGCAGGCCGGCAGCAGCAGGTCAGGACGCCACGGCACGGCACGGGACGGGAGCAGGGTCGTCCCGACTTCAGAAATGGCGGCTTCCTCTCCTCCTCGTGCGTGAAAGCAAAGTGGCTGGCTGTACCGCACGAGAAAGAAAGAGAATAATACTAGTACGTAGTATATTTTAGGCCCTGGGAAACTAGGAAAATACCCCACATGCATGCAAACGTGCCATGCCCATATTGTACATACCCACTTGCCAGTTGAACGTGCGTGCTCATCTTCATTACATTACATTATTCCGTGCACAATGCCGTTTCACACGCTCTAATGTTTTGAAACTTTGCGCCTCTTTGGCTACGTAACGATCTACTCCCAAAATAACAAAATATTTGGAAATTGCTACATAGTCTATCAACATATTCTGTCGGTCTATATCTGTCAGATATTTTCAGTCACTAGTAGATGGATGTGGGTGGAATCAACGCGGTGAATCTCTCTCCCCCCTTCCCATCCCCGCCCTTGGTGGATCTCTTTTTGATGTGTACCATCCTGTACCGGGGACTTTTACTGTGCGTTCCCCCTCCTTGCTAAGACTAGCGGTAAATAAAGTGCATCAGTCATATATGCAAGGAAAATAATTAATTGAATAAACTAATTAGACATGTTCATAATGGACATTCATATAAGCAACTAGCAATGTTTTAAAGACGACTAGGCGTCGAGGCAAGTCTTGGGTCACATGGACACCTAGGCGACAAGACGCCACTATTTTCTAAGGCGAGTTGAGTACAATTGGGCGCCTAGCTAGGCAACGCCTTTCAAACACTGGCAACGAGGGAGATTAACAACTTAACGTGCAAGTAAAGGAGAGGTATTATAACAAAGATGGGATATATATGTACTAATGTAATCACTACGGGTGAGACCACTACGGGTGAGACCTTGACGACCATGGCCTTGGCATGAACCTACGTACTCTTCTAGGGGTCTTACCTTCTCTGTTAGTTCTCCTTGTCCGCGCCTGTATATATATCCATCATGTCTTGAGTTATAAACGTGACATCTCGTACATGCCTTCTTTAGTTCCTCCCCAAAAGTTTACACTTTATCTCATCGAATGTTTGGACACGTGCATGAAGTATTAAATATAGACTAAAAAAATAACTAATTGCACATATTGCGACTACTTTACGAGACGAATCTTTTAAGCCTAATTAGTCAATGATTTGACAATAAAGTGCTACAGTAACACATGTGCTAATGACAGATTAATTAGGCTTAATAAATTCGTCTCGCGGTTTACTGACGGGTTCTGTAATTTGTTTTTTATTAGTATTCGAACACCCCATGCGACACCCCTATGTGACACCCGATGTTATACCTCAAAACTTTACACCATGAAACTAAACAAGGCCACAGTGCGAGTCACAACGAGAAAACCTGTGTTAGGAAGTTATCAAGACTGACATGACCTCAGTGCTTCCAAAAGACTCCATGGAAAATGGCTCCAGCATTTTGGTGACCTGATCTACGTACTGCTACATGGAGTAAGTGCTTTGTACATCAGACATCATGGAGCTCTGTCTGTCTAAAAGCAAGTTGCTGCGTAGTCGGAACGACGACCATGCATGATGGAGTTTGTGGAATCTGACTCGATCACACTCAGCCACCAGCTGCTTAACAGTTAACACTAACACTAATCTGCGCGCAGATAACTAGCTAGCTAAGGTACTAGCTTTATTTGTCGACCGGATTGGCTAGCTGTTCAAGTGACGATAGACGGACGATCGAGCAGCGAGAAATTAAAGCAGGGGATGGCGGATACTATCTCCTCCAAACCACATATGTTAAAAAGGAATTAATTATGGTACTCTTTACGTTTCAAATTACAAGACGTTTCGGCTTTCTAGATATATTTGTTTTGCTATGTACTTATATTTAATCTAGATACATAGCAAAAGTAATATACTTAGAAAAGACAAAATGTCTTATAATTTGAAATAAAGGACAATTAGTCGTTTCCACGTAAATGGTCCAATTTATACAGATATAGGAGTAAATTTAATTTGGAGGGATGGATTGAGTCTGTCCACACAACGAACCCGGCCCCTCTATCTACGGCAAGTGAAGGCCGGGTCCGTTTGCCGTATACATTGTATGTAGTACAGAGCTGATGTGCTGATGGCATCGTATACGTACACATGACACGAACAAGCACGTACGTACGCCAGGCGTGGCGTGGTGCTCGCCTCGCCCTCGCGCGTGATGGATGACACGCCGCAACAATGACAACACGTACACATGTACGTAGTATTTTGTTTGTATCATAATGTGATGATGGTGGACTGGTGGTTGCTGGAGCTCGATCTGCTAGCTGGTAGCCTCAAGCTAGCCGGCTAAGCCCTCAGTCGTCGTGGGCAGTTGGATCGTGGAGCCGCGGAACTGAACAACAAAGCCAGATATCGGCCTGTTTGTAGACCTGGGAAGTGGGAATGGATGTGCATTGTTTCGGTTTCTCTTTGTTCCAGATTCGTTTGCGTTTCCGGTTTTTCTGTTTCCGATTCTCTCTCTTTTTTTATGTTCCGCTCAGGATGCATTTGATGTTTTCGATTCCATTTTTCTGTTTCCGATTCTTTTTTTTTTGTTCCGCTCAGTTTGAGTTTCCTTTTTTTTTTGTTTGACTCGGCTTTCTGTTTTTGATTTTTTTGTTCCGGCCTGTTTATATGGGTCTAATTTTCTTTCGCCCGTTCCTTCGCTCTGGTTGTCCTTTTTCTTATAAACATAAAAAAAAACATATTATGAGCCTTTGGCCCATTGACATTTCTCTAAAAACAAAAAAAGATCGCTAATTTATTAAATTAGTGATTTAGTTTTGATTAGAAATATAACTTATTTTTATTAAAATCTAGCTTAGTCTGGTCCAACTAATCAAACCGTGAATTGAAACCTTAAGTATTTTGCTATCGAATCTAGACACAATAAAGGTATCTTTGTGATCCACGACAAGAGTTGCCGTGTGAAAATTTGAGAGAGATCTTCCATCATAATCATCAGCGAATTCTTAATATGTCGACAACTAACTCTTTACCGACTTTAATAAAAGATCAGAATTACATATTTTTAGGGCGCCCAAAGAAAGTCACTAAACTTGCTATTTAATTGTAGCAATATATGGATAGTATGAAGTTATGATATATTTACGTCTAAGTATCTATGTGCTTTGCTATAGAAAAAATTATCAGTGTTATATTTTAATCTAATACATGTAGAGTATTGTCATATTATTGACAATATTAACTTATATTATTGATGACACCATCAATGATCATCATAAATAAATTATAGATATGAAATCTTATAGAAAGGATAAAACATAAATAGATATGTACCATTTTGTTGTTGTTTTCTATGTTAATTTCTTTTTGTCCTGTTGTAACGCATAGGCATGTTGCTAGTAAGTAAATAAATAGATAAATAAATAAATAAATAAATAAATAAATAAATAAATAAACTGACCGAGCGGTATGGTGGACATGCACGTGAGTGTCTATATTATACTGCCGGGAAGAAAAATAACAGTCTCGATAGATGGCATGCGCTAGCAGAACCTCCCCTGAGATGGAGTTTATAACAGATAGATAACGCAGCGCGCACCATCTGATATTTCATAATCCAAACTAGTTAGCGCATAATCCAATTAGTTTTGCATCATGCATGTGCCACCGGATGACTATGCGTTGCATTGCAGGCTTGCAGCGACGTGACGACGAAACCATGGCTTGATCGATGATTTTTTTTTTATATATAAGTCGACGGGAGGGGAAAGAATCCCCACCTGGATTGATATACTGATTGGTGGCTCTTAAGCAGCCATATGATTACAAAGATACATTTTGTTGTTTGATGCTAAGTTTACATTGCGCTAGCTATTACAGAGCACCAAAAGTTGTGGCAACACTTCTATCACTTCTTGACAATCGGGCTCCCCACAGGTGGGCTTCAGTCTTGCATGCTGCCAGTGCCGCATTTAGCGTGATTCTGTCATTCCTGAGCTTGAACGATGATTGAATTACGTTAATTCTCCATCCATCTCGCATGGACGAATGAAGCCACCTGCCACCTCACCTTACATGATCGATGAATACTAATGATTTTGTTTTTTGAGTAGTTGATTAATTAATTACATGTGTTTTACCAGTAAGTTAAAATAAAATTTGCTAGTTAATTATTTACACTAATTAGCATTATTGAATAGTTAATTAAATATAAGTAAGTAAAAACAAACAATTAAGGACTAATTAATATTATTAACTAGCTAACTAAAAGATTAGTAACTAAGTATTAAGGGGGCGAACTGCGGGGGAGGGGGCACAAGCCCCTTGAGCCGGCTGAAGATTGTGTCTCCTTCGGTCTCTCCGCACGTGTGGGCGTCATTCATTTGTTCTCTCTAGAGATCGGTCCTCAGTTATTTTCTCCGTTCGTGTCGCACACCAGGAGAAACGGAGTTGTATGTCTAGTCCGATCTGTCCGAGAAAATAAGTGATGGCCCATCTCCGGAGGGAATAAAAGATGAGGTCCACGTGTGCAGAGACACCAAAGGGGGCACAAAGAGCAGACACATAGGCTTAGCTGGAGGTGGAGAAATTTTGATGTCGCCATGTTGGAAGTGGTTTGTGTGAAGCCTATAAGCGACGAGAGGCCGACAATGAGAAAAGTGGAGTTGGCGCTTGAGGGCTTTCACACGGCGAGGGAGAAATGCCTTTGATCCAATGACGTAACAAATGATGATTCAGGAGAAAGTTGTATTCAGGTTATCATCTGCTGCGTGGAGGAACTGAAAGAAGAGTAATTGTTGTTTTGGTGCATCGGCTATCATGTGTTCTCTCTATCTCAAAATAAGTTAGGATTTAGGCCTCAGTGTATATACCAAAGGTTGGTGGTAAAGCTTCTATCCCTACAAAAAAGACTAGGACATTCTTTGCAGCATCAAGCCTTTGTAAATGTGTGTTGAATAATTCGTGCTCGAAACGAAAATGACGCCCGCACCGCACCTTCGTCGTCGATTGTAGTCGCGGAAAAATATGCCGTTCGGGGCGCATGGGCAAGCGCGGAGGAGCCGCTAGCGTGCGTGCGTGCGTGCATCCCGTGCAAAGCAAACGGGAGCAGAGGCACAGCAGGGTCGTCTCGTCCTTCACAAGTGTTGAATCTGACACGGGAAGACTTGCTGCACCGCCACCAGTTCAGCGTCCGAGCATCCTATTGGAGTCATCTGGCACTTGCTAAGGTTCGTAGACAGGCCCGATGCCCCAGCGAACAGCTCAAGTATTTGCCGAATGCGGCTGAAATCCTTTGAATTTGGCGACAGGGGGATGACGAGGTCGTCTGCGTATATCGATATCCTGAATTTGATTATGTTCCCGGGCACCGGTATTAGGATGCCTCTACGGTCCACCTCCGCAATGAGCTCGTTGAGTACCTCCATGACTATCACGAACAGAAGCAGCGAAAGCGGGTCTCCTTGGCGCAGACCACGTGCGTGTCTGATTCTGCGACCAGGACGCCCATTGACGAGCACCCGCGTGCAGCCGTTCCCAGTAGGGCAGACAGCCAATCCCTCCCGTGTGTTAGGAAGCCCGCATGCTAAAGCACCTCAAGCAGGAACGGCCACGCCACCGAGTCGAAAGCCTTGGCTAGGTCGACCTTCAGGAGCACCGTCGGGTGACGCTTGGTATGAAGCCATCCGCACGTGAGTTGTACGGTGCGGAAATTTTCATGGATTTGCCTTCCACGGATGAAGGCCGACTGATTTAGGCGTACCAGCTCCGCCATTCTGAGCGCTAGCCGTAACGCCAAACCTTTGGAGAACAGCTTGCCCACTGAGTGTATGAGGAACGTAGTACAGTATATGCTTTATCTAATTGTTGTCTTCAAGCGTAGACTTGCGTATCCGGATTATATATATATGCAATGTAACCATCGTCAATGAATAAAACTCTTGTGAGGTTTAAAAAAATACTCACACACCGAAAAATTACATTAACATCAACATTTTTCTATAACCACGTGCTCCTGGGCTGCCCTTGACGTCCATTGCATGCTGGGAGGTGGGCCCAACGTACAAGCCAACGTGGTTCGCCGGACGGAATCGCCTGGTTTACGAGCCACTCAGATTTCGGGTCCGAACACTCAAGATCCAAGTGGTCCGCGGCATCCGAGGTCTCCTCCCTAGGCCCGGGCCTAGTTTCCAACTGTTCTCGCGGCCATCCTGGGCTATGAGAGCTCTTCGGGATGATCAGGCACGCATTCTCGCTTCGAAGGTGCCCTGGGCCTCTCAATGCTCTTTGATCCGGTCATGGACGTGGGGCCGCCGCGGGTCAGGCCCATGTCTTTATTCCCGGCGAGGCTTCGCACTTCGGTCCCTTGGTTGGCCGGAGTTGCTACCTGAACTGTTGTGGCTGCTTTCTCCAGGTGGGCCACGAGTGGCAGAGCAATTCATCACCCGGCGTCTGTCCTCACTGATAGGGTCATGTTTTCGTGGCATTTCAATGCCGGGAAAGGGAACTTTCTGCCTTCTTCTCGATGGCGACGCTAAGACGGTCTCCAACCGCGCTCACCTAAATCCATGATAGCATTTGTTCGTTTGGGTCTCGCTGGAAAAAAAAAGGGTTAGGCACCAAAACCGGACGTTTTCCAACAGCGGACCCAAATCAGAGCCCCCAAGCAGATCCCCGCCAAGCAAATCCCGCCGCCAGCTTCCCTCCCCGCCGAGCGTCGAGCCTCCCTCCCTCCCCGTGAGCGCCGAGCCGGCCACGCCCTGCCGCGCCCCGTCGCGGTCCCGTCGAGCGCTGAGCCGGCTGTGCCCGGCCGCGCCCCGTCGAGCACCGGCCGCGCCCCGTCGCGGACTTGGCCTCGCTCCCCGCTGCCCCCCGCCGCGGACCCGGCCTTGCTCCCCGCCTCACCCCCACCAGGGACCCACCTAGCAGCGTCGGCCGCTCCCCGCCACGGGCCCGCAGGGTTGCCGGCGTTGAGGAAGAAGAGGCTGCCCGATGAGATCTGGACCCGCCGCCACCGTGCGGGCGAGCTCCGGCACTAGCCTCACCGTGGTAAGCTCGTCCTTTAACCCCACGACGAGCTCGTCCTCTAGCCCCACCGTGCGGCCTCTGCCTCTACCGCCGTCAACCAAGAAGAGGAGGAAGAGAGGAGCGCAGAGGGGAGGAAAAGGACCGGCGCAGGCCTCGCTAGAGATTTGCGTCAGTGGAGAGAGACTACGCATATTTGCGTACTGGATCGGCTGGTACGCAAAATGTGTTCTCCGATTGCGTCGTCTGTTGGAGCGTGACTTTTCCACCTAAAACATCGTGCATGACCTTATTTTGCGTTTGGGTTATGTTTGCTTGCCTTGTTGGAGACGGTCTAAGGAGGTGTTTGGCCTCATGAATCTTTTTGTTGGTCACTAGTCTCTGTACCTAAATATCTGTCATTTACGTTTTTCAAGAAACAACTTTGACTAAATATATATTAAAAATATTAATATTTATAGTACATAATTAGTATCGTTGAAAAGTTCTTTAAATCTAGTTTTTTAATAAATTTATTTGGAGATGCAAATATTACATGTATTTTTTATAAATCGAGTCAAACTTGTGGCACGTACGTCAAAGGTGACAGATAATAAGAGACGGAGGGAGTAGGTCAGATATTTCGTGGATGTTACCTAGGAAACACACAGTCGCCGCCACGTTCTGCGCCGCGATCGCGGATGGTTGGGGTGCGAGGAGCCCCCACGTTGCCGTTGATGTCATGTTGGACGGCGTGGGTGCAGTCATGGGGATGGTTCGCCGGTTAGCGCTGGAGCTCCCGACGCCGGTTTGGAGTTTCTCCTGCTACGCCTTGAGGTGGCCCGCATTCTCGCAGAGGTAGGCGGCCTGCTGCTTGGGGCTCCGCCCGTCGTTGGTGACGAAGCACTTGCGCTCCAAGTGGTAGCTCCAGGTGTCGCCGAAGTCATCCTCAGTCTTTACCGGAGAACTACTGGAGGAGAGCACGAACCAAGGCGGCGTCCACCCCAATGGCTCCGGCGAGGATGGTACCGGGCCGTGCGCCCCCGCGCATCACTTGTGGGAGCTCTTACTAGAATATTTGTATTTTAGCAACAACTAGTCTAGATCTATGCATGGTTTTTTTTTGCGAATAGTATCTATGAGTAATTGTGCACCAAAACTGATAACTTTGTAGCTATATATTGGAAGGTATTTTCTCAAGAGCACGTGGATTTTGTCACTTTGAAAAAAAAGTAATGCTCAAAGTTTAATTTGAAGAACATACTAGGTCAACATTAAAATAAATGGGGTCAAGCGGCACTTCTTAAAATGGATGAAGTACATATTTTAAATCCCAATGTTTCTTGTATGAAAATATCTTACTAAATAGTTTCCATACAACATACAAAATTATACAACGTTAGTCTTCAATGTATGTTTTATTGCTTTCTTTTCAGACCATTTTAAATAGTAATTTTTCTATGTAACATTATACATTCCTACTTTTTAGACCAGGAGGGTTATGCTGTTGTTGTTCTACGTGATCATTGCTGTGGATTGTTCCCATTATGTCTTGGACCAAGACCAACCCAACTGGTATGGTTCTTTTAATCTTGACACAGTTTATCTATATTTGCAATATCTTTTGTCTACTGAGGTTGTGATCGTGATAATAGCCAAATTGAATTATACGAAACTTTTGCAAATATGATGATTCCAACAAATACTATGCAAGCATATCATGTTCTATGGGGCAAACGGTATTACGTCTTAATTTAGTGCTAACAATATTAAACATGTACTCATCGGATATAGCTTTGATCCAATGGGAGAAATATAAGGAGATTGAAATTGGGTTCTAAATCGAAGAAATGTGTGTCTTTGTGTATATGCTAAATCATATCGGATATGTGTGATGTTTATCACTATTTAGTTCACATCCCATACAAACACAATTAGATTAGTTAGATTAATTAAATATTTCTCTTTCCCCTACTTTTGGTCCGGCTGGATGCACAGACAAGGCCACACGGCATTTCTCTATCATTAGTTATATTGCTTCTGCCTTTGTGATGGTTTCTCCATGGTATGTTGGCATAACTCTTGCTTTTTATGTTTTATATTGAAAATTTTCACTCTTTCTCAAAGTTTAAGTGACATTAGTTGGAAAACATCAATATCTAATTAATTCCACAGGGTGTGCGTAAACAAGAAGTTTGATGGACACGAAGATCTTGCAAAGGATCGATGGTATATGGCTTTTCCTGGAATCGTGACATTAGATTATGTTACTTGGGTCGGGTACTCATTCAAGAAGTGCTACTGTGATGCGGCAGTATACATGATCATTAGCTTCATTGTTGGACAGGATGATGCACATGGAGACCCTGGCTGGCTCTTCCAAATTCCCCTGTTCGACTAACCCGACATCTCAGGAATATCTGGATCGCAGGTGATGCCACACATCAGGCCAAACTTGACCGGGTTTTGCTATAAACTAACGGTTAAACCTTGTGTGACCACTGCTCCTGAAAATTGACTCGTAAATAAAAATATTAACTGCACGTTGAAGATTTGCATTGGGAAAGTGACTTTCACATTTGATTGTTAGGATGACAAGGGGATCTTTGTTGGTCTGTTCATTGCTATGGGGTTAATTATCTATATTGGCAGCAACAGACACTCCAGTGGATTTACTGTCATGATTGACACTTTCGTGGCACAAGCTTGTCTATGGGCACAGTAAGTCAAAGTTGATTAAGATTGTGAGTTTTTAATATGTCAATGCAATAGCATTACATAACCTTTTTTACCTAAAACTTATAAGTATTGACTTAATGTAGGCAACATCAACTTTAGTCTTATACTGTTCATTTGATTTTATTCAATTTTCTCTACTCGATTATTTCCTTATAATTATTGCCACAACATATTATTTTACCTGAATCTATGCATATCTAATTATATATGTTGTAAAACAGTAGCTTTGGGTTCTCATTATCTATACAATCTACAAATTATGTCAATAATCCATTAATGCATTCCCTTCTCAGTACATGTTTGTTGTTTAACAAGGGGTAGCTAACTGTTTACTACGTTGGATTACACACAGTTCTCAGGATACCAATGCATTGTCTTGCCCGCTGGCTTAGCTATACATTCAGCATCCTCATCGTGTCCTGACACAACCATTCTGAGTAAGTTACATCTCACATATAGCGACTAATTTTCTCATAATTAATACTTCATAATAATTTAACCAATTTAGTTTACTCCTTGCGTTCTAAGTTAATTTACTTTTTGTATCCATCTAGACTTCAATTGTGCTAGGTGTAATTCGTGGTCTGGAGCTTGTTTAGTGGACAATGTTGAGTTAAATGTAGAAAGGAATAGGGAGAACACCTCACTCCATCAGGGAGGTGTGACTTTCATATATATAGTCGCAAGAAGTTCAATACAATTACAATTAGACCCCTAGATATATACACATTTAACACCTCTCTCTCCCGCAGTCATAGCGGGAGGTTCACAGACGCATAGACTGGACTAAAAATCAGTGAATAACTGTACAAGCAGGCCCTTAGTCATGATATCCGTGAACTGATGCAAGGACGGCACATGTAGGACATAAACTTCACCAAGAGCGACCTTCTCACGGACGAAGTGGATGTCGATCTTGTTGTTCTTGGTCCGGTGGGAGTACGCGCTCGCGTCACGCGTGAGCGGATCCGCCTCTCGTGCGAGACCGAACCAGCGCGGGAGAGAGATGCGGATCGTGCAGGAGAGCGGGTGGAGGGGATTGGAGAAGAGGTCAGGGCCGCATGAGAGGGAGATGCGTGCGATGGGAGAGGTCAGGGCCGCACGAGAGGGAGATGCGCGCTGGGCACCGCAGCCACGCTGCTTTGATGTCGCCGAAGCGCCGTCGGGGAAGGGAGAGGAGCGGAGGGAGAAACAGGGAGGGTCGGAGAAGCGCGATCCGGGGAGGAGAGGGGAGTGGGTGGAGGAGAGGAAGCGTCGTTGGCGGAGGGGAGAAGAGCGTGTGAAGAAAAAGGGAGAAGGCGTCCTCATTGGAGGGAGAATAGCAGGCAAAAAAAACGGAGAGGCGGCGGCATCGGTGGAGGGGACAAGAGCGAGCGAAGAAATAGAGAGGCGGCGACATCGGGCATAAATAGGGAGGTGGTGGCTGAGAGTCTGGAGATTCTGAATTAGGGTTTGGGAGTCGGAATATTCAGAGTTAGGGTTTGTATATTACACATGCGAGTTGAAGCTGACTGAGTTGGGCCTTAACATGCCTTCTCCAGATCTGGCTATTGTCGGGCTGGCACGCGTCATGCTAAGGAAGCGGCCTAGGCACGGCCCTCCCATTGGGCTGGTCCGACACGGGCACGGTGGTCATCGGGCCGTTCCATGCTTGTGCTGGGCCAAAAGAGCAGGCCATGGGCCATGCCCATGGGCCTCGATCCATATAGCCATCTATACTTGGCACAATAAGCTACATGGCATGACCCATATTTGGTGATTAGGGCAGTGCTTGAGTCAGCATAACATGAAAATAATCCATCTATTGGTGTCTGTGTTTTATATGGTCTACTAGTGTAACAATAGTCATTCATGAAAACACTAAATACGACCCGCGGCCAGTACACGGGTGGACAGGCGGCGGCCTGGTAGCGCCGTAGGCCTTGTGCAGCGCCTGGCGAGTTTCGCAAGTTTCGATTTGGGCCTTGTTTAGTCACCTTCTAAATTCCAAATTTTTACACTCTCTTCATCACATCGGATCTTTAAACGTATGTATGGAGCACTAAATATAGGTAAAAGAAATAACTAATTGCACAATTTATCTGTAATTTGCGAGACGAATCTTTTAAGCCTAATTAGTCCATGATTGGACACTAATTACCAAATACAAACGAAAGTACTACAATAGCAAAAATTAAAAAAACTTGCAATATAAACAAGGCCTTGTTATGTTTTAGTCTTCTTGACGAGCTTGTTTTCAGCTTGGTATTCCTACTTCCTAGGATGTCTTTTTTAGAGGGGTACGTTTTATATATATTTCCTCGTAATAAAAATCGGTAAGACTTTTGTCGCCTTTCTCGAAAAAAAAACGCAACAGAAAACAACATATGAAGTGACCAAAAGAGACGGTGGGCTAAACGTGGACCTGGGTGGCCGATGGTCATGCGGGCCTTGCAGCGGCCTAGGCCTTCTGCTGCCATGCTTCTTCGGAGTTCAAATCGACCCATGGGCTGAACCTGGACACTAGAACATTTCGAACCCATAATGGGCCGGGCCATCAAGACATGCTGAATTACCGTAGCCATGCAAAATGGGTGCGCGAGATTTCCTCAAGAAAATGAAGACAGTGACCGCGTGACCGTGACATGATTAACCATGGTTGAAGCAACAGCATGCCTCAGGGCGCTGGAGCTCGCTGATCAGTATGGTATCTCTCACATTGAGCTGGAGACGGACTCAACGCAACTGGAGGAGGCCATCAGAACTTGTTCCAGATCTCGGCCCCAGCGGAATGCTCTTCAAAGCTATACGACAGATCCTTCATTTGCGCTTTAATCTTTGGGCTTTTAAGCATGTACCCCGTTCTTTGTAACTCGTCTGCCCAGTTAGCTAGAGGATGGGATCCGGGCCTGATGCATGTATGGACGGATTCCCTACCTATTAGCCATGTAAACGCTGCCGTTGCTCGCGATTTAGCTGAGCTATTGTTGATTAATGCAAAGGCCATAGAGCCGAGATGTGAGATCCAAAAATAATCATGACCAGCCAACACCGCCGCCAGCTTTTTCTCGTTGGACGAACAGCGAGAGCAACAGCGCGCCTCGCCCAGAACACTCGCGACCGGCATCGGGCTGGCCGGTGATCGCCTGCTGATGTGCAGTGCAGAACTGTTGCTGCGAACGAGAAAGGTGGGTTGCGCGCGCGCGCGCGCGCACACACACACACACACACACACACACACACACACACACACACACACACGTGCACAGGGTGCGGGAGAGCGACGCGACACAGCTTGCCGCACACACAGTTCCGCCCGCCGGGGGGCCGGGAGCACGGTCACCAGGGCAACACAGCGCCCCGACGCAGAGTGCTGGCCAGTGCCAGGCCAGTTAGTTGACGACTCGCGGCTTGCACTTGCACGCCGGGGCCGGGCCAACCGGGCAAGACGACGTGACACGCCCAACAGCGGCAAAAAAGAGGTAGGCCGCGATCGCGCGTCGGCCGGGCGGGCACCGCCACCGCCAGCGAACGCCGGCCGCCCGATCGCCCGTGGAGCCCCTGTGGACTGGCGAACCCGTCCCTGTCCGCTCTGAGATTTCCCGATGGATCCGCCGGCCAGCTTGCGCGCACGCGCGCAGGACCCCGACCGACCGACCGACTGCGCCTTTGCGCTGATCGCTCCGTCGTGTCGTTGAAACCGACGGCCGCTGCTGCATATATGGCTTGCGTAGCGGTGACGCCATTCCTGTGACTGTGAGCAGACGAGACGAGCGCAGCAGACGCCAAGGTAGGCCAAGGTGTACGAGACGACGACGCTACTGGACGCGGCGCTGGGTGGCAGAACACACGTCGACGGACATTGATTTGATTCCATGGGAGTAAGGGCCGGACATATGCCGCAGTACTGCCGCCGTACCGCCGCGCGTACGACCAAGGCGCGAGATCCCATCCCGTCACCCCGAGGCCCCGACCGTCACTGCGCGAGATCCCCTCCGCCCCGTACCGCATCCGCACCTCACGGATCGGCAATCGGCATTGTCTAGAGCAGCAAGCACCGTCATCACGACACGTCCACACACCACCTAGTACAGCCTACAGGCTACAGCTCGTGACATTGCTCGGCTCTGTTGGATTGATCTCCGAGGCCCAGCCCAACGGCTAAGGCCTCATCCCCCTGGATCGCGCCCTGATCGGGGGCGCCCAACCGATCCATGGTTGGTGGGCCCCCGACGCGCTGCGCTATATAAAGAAGGGAGTGGGGGCCGCAGACACTTGATCCAAGGTTCGCCGCGCCCGAAAACCCACTCCACAAACCCTAGGCCTCCGATCGGCTTGCGCAGTGGCGTCGGGAAGCACCACTGCGCCACCTCCGTTCTACTCCTTCCCCGTCGTCGGTCAGTGCCGGTGGAGGCCCGAAGGACGACGGAATCTACTCCGCCACCACATCAACTCCATCACCATGGATGCTTCCGGATCTGCTCCCACCAACGACGGTCGAAACCCTAAACTCCTACATCTATGTGTCTCTCTGTTTCCTTTTACTTGTAATAGATCTATTGTTGTTCCTATGTATCACTGTCTTCATTGTTTGTACCCTGACCCGATACATTGCTAGTAGTAGATCCTGTTTTTCTATCAATGGTATCGGTCGATCTAGTAGTAGATCGGGCTTGGGGACTAACCATCGAGCACAGCAAGTAGAAGGAGGGCTTTTTTTCCCTTTTTCCAAACCCTAACCCTAGCACCCAGATCCAGACGCGCAAGAATGAGAAAGGGAATACCTAACCCTAAAAGCAAAGAGGAAGGGCGGGGGGATCCATGCACTTACCTGTGCCGCGGTCATCCCCGCACCGCCACCGGGTCACCGGCGACCGGGACGAGCCAAGGGACCGGCCGGGGAAACCACGCCACCGCGCGGCTCTCCATGACCGTCCATCCAGCGAGGCACCGCGCGCGAAGCCGCTAGACGGCGGCGCGCTCCGCCATGGAAGAGCGCGCGCACCGGCTAGGGGCCTCGGGGCGGCGCCGTCCTTCTCACCGGCCGTCGCAGGGGGTTTCTCCTTCTTGCGGCTCGGAGCGGTAAGAGAGAGGACAGAGGGAAGAAAGAGAAGGCGACGGTAAGAATGAGCCTAGGGTTTTCACCGGTCGGATGCCATCGGGGTTTTGTTCACCCGAGATCAAAGGACGGCCGTCCGATGTGATCCAACGGCCAGAATTTCATTGGACGAGATTCAGCCCAGACGGGTTTTCGACACTGGGCCGATTTCGCGCCGCCGGCCCAGGTTGCGGCCTGGCTGCGCGCGCGCACTCCCGCGCGAAATTGGACTGGGCCGCAAGCGACCGTGGGCCGAATGGTTGGCCGCGGCCTGTTTAAGCACAGTGAAAATTTTTCAATTTCTTTATTTTTCAGAAGCATTTAAATAATTGTTTTGCCCAGTTATTAAACTCTATTTAATTGCACCAACGTGTTTATTACTTAGAGAGCAAAGTCAGCAAGTTATGCTTCTGAAAAATAGCAAGTTAATTAAAGTTTTCCGCTGCGCAAGCTCTAATATTTTATGCATTTATTCTATTCTGCCCAACGGTGATTAGGATTTATGTACAGAGTTAATTTTTGTATATCTTGATTTTGACCAACGTTAAATTAAGATATGCAATTATTTTTTCCTAGATTTAATGTTGATGACCTCACTATTTTATTATGTTTAATTTCAGACCAAGCGCTCAATGCGATGCACTTTATTAGTGCAATCCCAAAGCTAACGGGACAGAACTATGTTCTGTGGCGCGAAGAACTTGATGCAGCTCTAGCACTTGCTGAGATAGATTTGGCTCTTCAGGAGCCAAAGCCCACTAAGCCAGAGGAGCCCGAAAGGGCCCAAAATGAGACCGATGAAGCTTTTGCTAATCGGAAGCGAGACTATGCTCCCATTAGAGCAAAGTATGATCTTGAGAAGTACAAGTGGGAAAAGTCAAACCGCAAGTGCAAGATTGTCATCAAGAAAACCATCACAGAGGGCTTAAGAGGTGCCATCCCAGAATGTGAAACAGCAAAAGAATACCTTGAGAAAGTAAAGAATCAGTTCACTGGTTCCACCAAAGCTCATGCTTCCACACTGATCCAGAAACTCACTAACATGAGGTTCACAGGGGGGGAGTGTGAGAGAGCACATTCTGAGCATGAGCACCATGGCAGCTAAGTTAGACAAGCTAAAGATGCCCCTGGCAGATGATTTCATCATTCACCTAGCTCTAAACTCCCTTCCCAAAGAGTATGAGACATTTGTTGTTAATTACAATACACAGCCAGAGGATTGGGATTTAGAGAAGGTGATTGCCATGTGTGTGCAAGAAGAAGAAAGGCTAAAGAATGCAAATGGTGGTTCTGTGAACTTTGTCAAAGGAAAGAACAAGAAACCATTCTACAACAAGAAAGCTCAAGATGCCTCCACCTCTCATAATAATGGAGGAAACTCTTCACAGCCTAAAGCACAGCCGAAACAAGACAACCAGCAGAAACAGGAGGACCCGGATCGCTGTAGATGGTGCAATGAGACAGGGCATTGGAAGCACGACTGCCCCAAGTTCATGAGACACTGCTGTAAGGTCGAGATGGCGGACTAGAGGGGGGGTGAATAGTCCTTTCTAAAACTTAAACACGTTGGCTAACCGAAACAAATGCGGAATTAAACTTAACGGTCTAGCCAAGACTACACCCCTCTATCTAAGTTCTCTAGCACCTTGCAAAGATCCTAATTAAGCAACTAAGGTGCTAAGCTTACCAAGAGCTCACCTAATCAATTCTAGAGCAAGGTCACACAAACCTATGCACTAGTACTTTGCAAGCAAGAGGGAGCTCCTACACAATTCTAGTAAGCAAAGCGCACAAAGCCTAAGCTCACTAGCAATGCTCAATAACAAGGCTACACAAGCCAAATTAGAGAGCGCAAACTACTTAGCTACACAAACTAAGCAATGTGACTAACAAGGTTACACAAACCAAATTAGTCACGCAAAGGGAAGCTTCTAGCTACACAAGCAAGAAGACAACTAGCAAGCTACACAAGCAAACTAGTTAAGAGAGCAACTACACAAGCACAAGTATATATATGAAAGTAAATATAAGCTTGTGTTGCACGAAGGCAAACCACCGAGAAGAGTAGACAATGTTGACACGGTGATTTTCTCCCGAGGTTCACTTGGTCGCCACCAAGCTACGTCCCCGTTGTGTCGACCAACACTTCGTGGTTCGGCGGCTAATCGGTCACACACCGAGCCTCTCAAAAGGCACCGCAAGAACCCACCATAAAGTGTGGTAGCTCAATGACACGCTCAACTAGAGTTGCTCTTCGCGATCCCCGCGGGGTGAGCACAATCCCCCTCACAAAGCTTCTCCGGAGCCTCGCACAATCTTCTTGCGAGCTTCGACGGAGCCACAAGCCACCAAGCCGTCTAGGAGGTGGCAACCTCCAAGAGTAACAAGCACCACCGGCTTGCAACACGATCACCTAGTGCCACACGATGCAATCTCTCAAAGCAACGCACTAGAATCGCTCTCTCACTCGATCCGATGAACACTATCAAGCATGAGTGAGTTAGATGGCTCCCAAGCACTACCACACAAGTCACAAAGACTATAGTGTGCTCCACTCCCGGCCAAGGCCGGCCACAAGGTCTATTTATAACCCCACGGTCAAATAGAGCCGTTACCCCACTTGTCCGTTTTTCCGCGGGAGCACCGGACGCGCCGGTCGTAACAGACCGGACGCGCTCAACCGCGTCCGGTGCCCTAGCGATTTCAAATTCGTCCGTTAGAACCTCCAACGGTCACTGCGCGCCAACGGTCAAACGACACACCGGACGCGCTGTTGCGAACCACCGGACGCACCGGTGCGCACAGTTCCCGCGCGCGCGAAGACATCACCGGACGCGCTCCTCGCAACCACCGGACGCCACAGTACCCGCGTCCGGTGCGAGTCCAGTAAGCGCCCGAGACCACCGGACGCGTCCGATGGTGTGTCACCGGACGCGCACCGCGTCCGATGACTTCGTGACCCGCTGTTCGCCAGACCGGACGCGCCGGTCCCGTGGGTCACCGGACGCGCCGGTGTCAAACCCTAGCCCGCGCGCCTGACGCCCGCGCTGCACTGACCGGACGCGCCGGTCCATAGTGACCGCGTCCGGTGCAGCGTCCGGTGCAGCGTCCGGTGCTGCGTCCGGTCACCTCTGTGACCGCGTTCGCCTCCGTTTCTTTTCCGACTTCCGGCGTAGTGTAAAATAGGCATTTCAACTTCTCAAAAACGCCTGAATCCCGCGCTCGCAAGCTCGGCGGGAGGGAGAGAGGAACCCAAACCCTCTCTACCACTCAAACTCCACTGCCTTCGTAAATGTGCCAACACCAACAAGTGATCACAACCTTGTGCACGTGTGTTAGCATTTTCATAATCATTTTATCGAAGGAGTTAACCACTCAACTTGCCTCGCCACTCGATCCTAACACGTATGCAAAGTTAGATCGCTCAAGTGGCACTAGATGACCGATATGCAAACAAGTTTGCCCCTCTTGATAGTACGGCCATCTATCCTAAATTCGGTCATAAACTTCTCTACACACCTATGACCGGTGAAATGGAAATGCCCTAGGTTATACCTTTGCCTTGCGCATTCCACTCCATCTCCTCCGACATTGATGCAACACATGCACCAACCATATCACAAATGATATGATCCACTTCATATCATCATGTGACCTTGGTCCATCGATCTTGACCTCACTTGCTCTTCACCGTTGCGTCGGTCCATCGGCGCCAAGTCATGCTCAAGCTTCACCGTCACACGCGGTCCCTCACTTCAAAGCCTCTAACTTGCCCTTCACACTTGCAACCGGTCCATCAAGCCAAGCCTCATCTTGATCTTCTCCACCTTGGTCACATGACTCTATGTCATGTCTCATATGCAATGAGCTCCTTCATGACACCATTACATGTGGACTAATCTCCTGTGTATCTCACATAACCACATATTAGTCCACCTAAGTTGTCACTCAATTACCAAAACCAAACAAGGACCTTTCAATCTCCCCCTTTTTGGTAATTGATGACAACTCTACAAAGATATGGAAATTAAGTTCTTTTGGACTTTATGCCACTTATCCAACATTTAAGCTCTATGTTAGAATTTGGATAAGCACCATAGAATCCGACTTGATAGTGATAACTCCCCCTACATATGTGCTCAAATGGTTTGGTTTCAAGCTTGCACATATGCATAAATATGAAATTTGTGGGAGGGTTAGCACTACTAAGTGATGCTAAGGTGTATAGAATAAACCTTTGTAGCTCGCTACCAATTAGTAGCTTGATACCATTTGAAAATCACAAGTTTGCCATCATCCTTAGCATCATGAGTAGCTAGACATCAAAAACACTAGAAACCCCGTGAGATCAACATTATAAGCAAGGTTCTAGTTTTTGCATGATAATCATAAGTCTAGCTAACATCCTATGCATGCTAGTTATCAAATCATCATTCAAGTTCTATAACTAGCATACACCACACAAGCATGCATATTGAATTTAAGAACTTTATGCAATGCAAGCAAGCACATGAATTATGCACATATCAAATGTAATCAATCAAAGTTCATGAGCTTGCTCCCCCTACTTGTGTGCTTTCTTTGTCCAAGAATGTTTGATCCCCTTACCATTCTTCAATGTTACTCCCTCTTTGTCCATGTTCATGTCCAATCTTTCCAATCTCTCCCCAAAGCTCAAAAGTTTTCATATCTTTGTCCAACTTCTCCCCCTTTGTCATCAATTTCCATAAAAGGTGTTCTTCTCAATTGATACAAAGGCTTATATTGGGGTAGATGGTTGAGACTTGAATATTGCATTTTTGATGGACATTACCACATATGTTGGAATGACAAACTTTATGGTTGCTCTTGAGATTCCACATAGGATCTTTGACCTTGATACCAATTGGTGGGGCTCCTCCCCCTATGTCATAGCATGTGTCATTCACTTGAGATACCACTTGAAAATGAGGGTAGCATTACTTGATTTGATCACTTAAAGTTGAGGATCACTTGTGAAACCATTGTCTTGCATGAATGATACCACGTGAAGATACCATGAGTAGGAATGTGATATCATTTGAAAGAATTTTCTAGTATGGATCCACTTGAAGGATTTGGCAATAATATTCACTTCTTGAACATTTGCTATCTTTATGAGTACCACTTGTAAGATATCACTTGTAGATCATTATCTAGACACCACTTGTACATACCACTTGGAAGATCAATTTGAGTCTAGATACCACTTGAAACAAACTAGATATCCATTTTCATTGTTGTGCTTGTACTCTTATCATTGTCATGAGCTTCTTGTATGACTTGAACTATATTGATTTGCCTAAGATTCCAAGTCCGGTTTGATCCAATGACAAGCTTCTTCACACCTCATGCTAAGGGTTATCTTGTCAATGTTGTACTTGTCACTTGTTAGCAATCCAAACTAGATCAAGTACTTGGGTTCACTAGCTCATGAACAAATTCATACTCATACCACTAGATCATTTAGACAATCAAGCAATAGTGGTAGGCTATGAATCTAAAATTTTTGTTTGTCATGCATGATCCTAATAGGCATGTACTATATGCACTAGCCGCATACTAGTAAGGAATGAAATGATCATGCTCATTACAATGATACCTTTGCTATGTTGGAGTAGAGGATAGTCACATAGATTCCAATTCATTACTCCAATAGCAATATGAAGTCCAATTTATAAGCTTGGTGAAGACCAATCATCATAGATAAATCCATTCTTCACCCATATGAAAATGTAAACCACTTATGATCAAGTGCATTATCTCTTGTTGTGGTTGGCTTGCTTTTTCTCTTTGATCAATGCTTGCATGAGAGAAGTACTTATGATACCAATTGAAATATATGACTAGCTCTCTTTTGGGTGTTGCTTGCTTTTCTTGATCAACCCTTTTGATTGCTTCAACTAAGCATCACAAGTTCCTCGGATCACCACTTCCATGTTAGCCTTCCAAGTCCCAAACTTGGTTTCACCTACACACGGCGGCAAGCCCCTCACTAGGGAGAAGTGACCTTTCTCCAAAGAACCACTCTTGATACTCACTTGAAATAATATAGTTTGATTGATCCAAATGATGAACTCAATCTTGATGAATAATCCTTGAATCTACATTTGAGTCCAACTCTTTCTACTTGTTTAAGTCCTTTTCTTTCTACCAAATGATCTCTAATCATCACTAGAACTTAAACTTCATCTTCATCTTAAGTTTGATCTTGATCTTCAAATTGAGTACCAAATAAGTACACCAAGTACATTCCACAATCAAATGTTCTTGTACTCATTGCTTTTCATGCTTATAGATCAATCCAAAACCAAACTTAGGTACCTCAACCACTTATAAACAAGTTTCCAACTTGAGGACCTTTCAATCAAAGTGACTCTAGATTAATCCAATAATTGTCACTTTTCTTGGCAGATTCTGTACCCTTCAAAGAATAATTCATATCTCACAATGTACGGATCTAAATGCCATGAAATTTGGTGGAGATGTGCTTCACTAAGTCATCTAGCAACTGTAAAAATTTGAACTTCTTTTGACTTCTAGATTGCTACTAGATTTCAAATCTTCCACCACTGCTGCATGCTGAAAACTGCTGCACTATAGCTGACAAGATGTACTCCAAAGCCGAAGCATTTCTCATCCAATTATCATGAAATTTATACAGCATCTCATATCATAAGTCTAGAGCATGCATACCAAATTTCAAGCCAATCCAATATAATTTAGTCACTCAAACTCAGACTTGATCTCAGCTAGCTCAGATTTTCAATAATGGACAGATTTCAATATATTGAGCTATACTTCACCAAATTGAATCAAACTTGAAACTAATTTGTTTGAACACTTTCATAAGACATATATCCATTCAATCCACTTACTAAATGTCATCTCATGAATTTATCCAACACAAATCAATTCAAATTTGATTGCTAGGCATTGAATCCATTCAATCATCTCATAGCAAGCAACATTGCATATATATCCAATTCAATCAACTTATATGCACCCAACTAAAATGATCAACAAGAGATATACCTTGGTTAGCCCATGATCATCCAATAGCAAGCTTTTACTCAAATAAATTGCAAGCCATCAAATATATCTAATGAATCACCACAATCTTGAATGTTGCACTTGTATGTTGTAGCATTTGGACTTCACTTATTTTGACTTGGCATTGGGATAGAATATGCACTAAGCTTTAAAACTTGATTCAACATATGATGACCAATATGAATCCAAATGAATCAAGCCTCCAATACCGATGGTACCTACAAACAATCATCCACTTTTTGATGGTACCCAAACAAGTTTGGGTCCTCTCAAATTAGGTGCAACATACTTAGGCATAGCCTTAGTATGAGTAGCGGGATGTTTTGCAATTTTAACCAATGAGGTACCATTGCCATCCTTTCTAAGCATATTAGTATCATCAATTGAACTAGGCTTAGAATTCTTACCTAGGGGACATGAATGTGCCATGTGTCCCCTTTTCCGGCATGAGTAGCAACTTCTCTTAGATTGAGCCTTTTCTTCCTTGCTCATATGTTGCTTCTCATTGCCTTGCCTCTCACGAGTTGCTTGAGCCTTCTTCTCAAGCTTGGTAGGACACCCCGAGGCGAAGTGTCCCTTATCTCCACATTTAAAGCACTTGATGTGAGCATGTATTTTCTTCTCATCTTGATTCTTGCTCATCATCTTGACATCTTGAGTTTGCATTGGATGTCTTGCTCTTCCACCCCTTCTTGTTTTCTTCTTTATCATCAAGTCACTAACATCTTCGTGATTGATTTTGACTTGATCTTGGGGCTTTGCTTTTGGCTCAACTTGAGACTTGTTGGTAGGGCAACACTTGTCAATATGTCCCACTTCATGGCATTGGTAGCACATGAGTTGGGATAGCTTCTTTGCATCTTGCTTCTTCTTAATCTTGCCCTTGCTCTTGTTGTAGCCAATACCACTCTTATCACCATATCTTCTTTGATTGGTCATGATATGCTCAATGGCGATTTTAGAGTTGTAGCACCTCTCCAACTTGTTGCTCAAATTCTTCACTTCACTTTTGAGCTCATTGTTCTCCTTCAAAAGGTTAGTCTCACAAGACATAGAAGTAGAACAAGCATCTAATTGTGAAGAACATGGCATATCTAATAAATCATCACAAGAGGTGGATACATGCTTCTTGCCTACATCACAAGGGTTAGTAATATGTGATTGATCATTTGACCCAAATGATGAGCTCTCACTAGATTTGGTTTCTTCATTAGAAAGCTTCTTAGTGAGTAAAGCATGTTCTTGTACCAAGTTATCATGAGCAACACTAAGTTCCTCATGAGCCAATTTTAGCTCCTCATGTGAACAAGTAGTAACATAAAGTAGATGCTTTTGTTGTTCACATGTGGTCTTTAGAAAAGAGTTTTCATTTTCCAATTTACTTACTCTTTCCATTTCCCTTTTCAAGGCTCTTGAGAGTTTATATAAAAGCTCTAAATTTGGATCATCACAATCCACAACAAAACCACCAACATGTATCTTAGTGTTACCATGTGATGATGTTGAAGAGCTTATTGAAGCATCACTCTCATAGCCATCATCTTCACCATCAAGTGTGCATGAGGTAGAATCAATGTGTGCATCACTTGTGGCATTATCATTCTTCTTGTCAAGTGATCTTGTGATATGATCATCTTTGTCATCACTTGACCGTGAGGTGGAGCAATCCTCCACAACCACCTTGTTGTGGTCATGCTCGACATCCTCATGTACCTCCATCACTATGTGATCATCCTTCTTGAATTTTCCATCATCCCAAATTGAGGAGCCACAATAGTGATGCTTGAGCGCCGTCCACATGCTATGTGCACTTGAGAGACCCCTCACCTTGTCAAAAATCTCATCATTCAAAGCTTTGATTAGATAAAACTTAGCTTGTGCATCAAGTGTTCGGCAATCCTTTTGAGCTTGGGTACGGTTACCACACCCATCCAAGTCATGAGAAAAACCAACAACTATGATCCACCAAAACTTAGGGCCAAGAGCACGAAAATGATCAAGCATGTGATTTTTCCACCGTGCATAGTGAGTGCCATCAAAAATGTGTTCCACACAATCATCTAGCCCATAAGTCGCCATCCTCTCGGGTCGGTGAAGACCGCAAATGAGAGACCCGGCTCTGATACCACTTGTAAGGTCGAGATGGCGGACTAGAGGGGGGGTGAATAGTCCTTTCTAAAACTTAAACACGTTGGCTAACCGAAACAAATGCGGAATTAAACTTAACGGTCTAGCCAAGACTACACCCCTCTATCTAAGTTCTCTAGCACCTTGCAAAGATCCTAATTAAGCAACTAAGGTGCTAAGCTTACCAAGAGCTCACCTAATCAATTCTAGAGCAAGGTCACACAAACCTATGCACTAGTACTTTGCAAGCAAGAGGGAGCTCCTACACAATTCTAGTAAGCAAAGCGCACAAAGCCTAAGCTCACTAGCAATGCTCAATAACAAGGCTACACAAGCCAAATTAGAGAGCGCAAACTACTTAGCTACACAAACTAAGCAATGTGACTAACAAGGTTACACAAACCAAATTAGTCACGCAAAGGGAAGCTTCTAGCTACACAAGCAAGAAGACAACTAGCAAGCTACACAAGCAAACTAGTTAAGAGAGCAACTACACAAGCACAAGTATATATATGAAAGTAAATATAAGCTTGTGTTGCACGAAGGCAAACCACCGAGAAGAGTAGACAATGTTGACACGGTGATTTTCTCCCGAGGTTCACTTGGTCGCCACCAAGCTACGTCCCCGTTGTGTCGACCAACACTTCGTGGTTCGGCGGCTAATCGGTCACACACCGAGCCTCTCAAAAGGCACCGCAAGAACCCACCATAAAGTGTGGTAGCTCAATGACACGCTCAACTAGAGTTGCTCTTCGCGATCCCCGCGGGGTGAGCACAATCCCCCTCACAAAGCTTCTCCGGAGCCTCGCACAATCTTCTTGCGAGCTTCGACGGAGCCACAAGCCACCAAGCCGTCTAGGAGGTGGCAACCTCCAAGAGTAACAAGCACCACCGGCTTGCAACACGATCACCTAGTGCCACACGATGCAATCTCTCAAAGCAACGCACTAGAATCGCTCTCTCACTCGATCCGATGAACACTATCAAGCATGAGTGAGTTAGATGGCTCCCAAGCACTACCACACAAGTCACAAAGACTATAGTGTGCTCCACTCCCGGCCAAGGCCGGCCACAAGGTCTATTTATAACCCCACGGTCAAATAGAGCCGTTACCCCACTTGTCCGTTTTTCCGCGGGAGCACCGGACGCGCCGGTCGTAACAGACCGGACGCGCTCAACCGCGTCCGGTGCCCTAGCGATTTCAAATTCGTCCGTTAGAACCTCCAACGGTCACTGCGCGCCAACGGTCAAACGACACACCGGACGCGCTGTTGCGAACCACCGGACGCACCGGTGCGCACAGTTCCCGCGCGCGCGAAGACATCACCGGACGCGCTCCTCGCAACCACCGGACGCCACAGTACCCGCGTCCGGTGCGAGTCCAGTAAGCGCCCGAGACCACCGGACGCGTCCGATGGTGTGTCACCGGACGCGCACCGCGTCCGATGACTTCGTGACCCGCTGTTCGCCAGACCGGACGCGCCGGTCCCGTGGGTCACCGGACGCGCCGGTGTCAAACCCTAGCCCGCGCGCCTGACGCCCGCGCTGCACTGACCGGACGCGCCGGTCCATAGTGACCGCGTCCGGTGCAGCGTCCGGTGCAGCGTCCGGTGCTGCGTCCGGTCACCTCTGTGACCGCGTTCGCCTCCGTTTCTTTTCCGACTTCCGGCGTAGTGTAAAATAGGCATTTCAACTTCTCAAAAACGCCTGAATCCCGCGCTCGCAAGCTCGGCGGGAGGGAGAGAGGAACCCAAACCCTCTCTACCACTCAAACTCCACTGCCTTCGTAAATGTGCCAACACCAACAAGTGATCACAACCTTGTGCACGTGTGTTAGCATTTTCATAATCATTTTATCGAAGGAGTTAACCACTCAACTTGCCTCGCCACTCGATCCTAACACGTATGCAAAGTTAGATCGCTCAAGTGGCACTAGATGACCGATATGCAAACAAGTTTGCCCCTCTTGATAGTACGGCCATCTATCCTAAATTCGGTCATAAACTTCTCTACACACCTATGACCGGTGAAATGGAAATGCCCTAGGTTATACCTTTGCCTTGCGCATTCCACTCCATCTCCTCCGACATTGATGCAACACATGCACCAACCATATCACAAATGATATGATCCACTTCATATCATCATGTGACCTTGGTCCATCGATCTTGACCTCACTTGCTCTTCACCGTTGCGTCGGTCCATCGGCGCCAAGTCATGCTCAAGCTTCACCGTCACACGCGGTCCCTCACTTCAAAGCCTCTAACTTGCCCTTCACACTTGCAACCGGTCCATCAAGCCAAGCCTCATCTTGATCTTCTCCACCTTGGTCACATGACTCTATGTCATGTCTCATATGCAATGAGCTCCTTCATGACACCATTACATGTGGACTAATCTCCTGTGTATCTCACATAACCACATATTAGTCCACCTAAGTTGTCACTCAATTACCAAAACCAAACAAGGACCTTTCAATCTCCCCCTTTTTGGTAATTGATGACAACTCTACAAAGATATGGAAATTAAGTTCTTTTGGACTTTATGCCACTTATCCAACATTTAAGCTCTATGTTAGAATTTGGATAAGCACCATAGAATCCGACTTGATAGTGATAACTCCCCCTACATATGTGCTCAAATGGTTTGGTTTCAAGCTTGCACATATGCATAAATATGAAATTTGTGGGAGGGTTAGCACTACTAAGTGATGCTAAGGTGTATAGAATAAACCTTTGTAGCTCGCTACCAATTAGTAGCTTGATACCATTTGAAAATCACAAGTTTGCCATCATCCTTAGCATCATGAGTAGCTAGACATCAAAAACACTAGAAACCCCGTGAGATCAACATTATAAGCAAGGTTCTAGTTTTTGCATGATAATCATAAGTCTAGCTAACATCCTATGCATGCTAGTTATCAAATCATCATTCAAGTTCTATAACTAGCATACACCACACAAGCATGCATATTGAATTTAAGAACTTTATGCAATGCAAGCAAGCACATGAATTATGCACATATCAAATGTAATCAATCAAAGTTCATGAGCTTGCTCCCCCTACTTGTGTGCTTTCTTTGTCCAAGAATGTTTGATCCCCTTACCATTCTTCAATGTTACTCCCTCTTTGTCCATGTTCATGTCCAATCTTTCCAATCTCTCCCCAAAGCTCAAAAGTTTTCATATCTTTGTCCAACTTCTCCCCCTTTGTCATCAATTTCCATAAAAGGTGTTCTTCTCAATTGATACAAAGGCTTATATTGGGGTAGATGGTTGAGACTTGAATATTGCATTTTTGATGGACATTACCACATATGTTGGAATGACAAACTTTATGGTTGCTCTTGAGATTCCACATAGGATCTTTGACCTTGATACCAATTGGTGGGGCTCCTCCCCCTATGTCATAGCATGTGTCATTCACTTGAGATACCACTTGAAAATGAGGGTAGCATTACTTGATTTGATCACTTAAAGTTGAGGATCACTTGTGAAACCATTGTCTTGCATGAATGATACCACGTGAAGATACCATGAGTAGGAATGTGATATCATTTGAAAGAATTTTCTAGTATGGATCCACTTGAAGGATTTGGCAATAATATTCACTTCTTGAACATTTGCTATCTTTATGAGTACCACTTGTAAGATATCACTTGTAGATCATTATCTAGACACCACTTGTACATACCACTTGGAAGATCAATTTGAGTCTAGATACCACTTGAAACAAACTAGATATCCATTTTCATTGTTGTGCTTGTACTCTTATCATTGTCATGAGCTTCTTGTATGACTTGAACTATATTGATTTGCCTAAGATTCCAAGTCCGGTTTGATCCAATGACAAGCTTCTTCACACCTCATGCTAAGGGTTATCTTGTCAATGTTGTACTTGTCACTTGTTAGCAATCCAAACTAGATCAAGTACTTGGGTTCACTAGCTCATGAACAAATTCATACTCATACCACTAGATCATTTAGACAATCAAGCAATAGTGGTAGGCTATGAATCTAAAATTTTTGTTTGTCATGCATGATCCTAATAGGCATGTACTATATGCACTAGCCGCATACTAGTAAGGAATGAAATGATCATGCTCATTACAATGATACCTTTGCTATGTTGGAGTAGAGGATAGTCACATAGATTCCAATTCATTACTCCAATAGCAATATGAAGTCCAATTTATAAGCTTGGTGAAGACCAATCATCATAGATAAATCCATTCTTCACCCATATGAAAATGTAAACCACTTATGATCAAGTGCATTATCTCTTGTTGTGGTTGGCTTGCTTTTTCTCTTTGATCAATGCTTGCATGAGAGAAGTACTTATGATACCAATTGAAATATATGACTAGCTCTCTTTTGGGTGTTGCTTGCTTTTCTTGATCAACCCTTTTGATTGCTTCAACTAAGCATCACAAGTTCCTCGGATCACCACTTCCATGTTAGCCTTCCAAGTCCCAAACTTGGTTTCACCTACACACGGCGGCAAGCCCCTCACTAGGGAGAAGTGACCTTTCTCCAAAGAACCACTCTTGATACTCACTTGAAATAATATAGTTTGATTGATCCAAATGATGAACTCAATCTTGATGAATAATCCTTGAATCTACATTTGAGTCCAACTCTTTCTACTTGTTTAAGTCCTTTTCTTTCTACCAAATGATCTCTAATCATCACTAGAACTTAAACTTCATCTTCATCTTAAGTTTGATCTTGATCTTCAAATTGAGTACCAAATAAGTACACCAAGTACATTCCACAATCAAATGTTCTTGTACTCATTGCTTTTCATGCTTATAGATCAATCCAAAACCAAACTTAGGTACCTCAACCACTTATAAACAAGTTTCCAACTTGAGGACCTTTCAATCAAAGTGACTCTAGATTAATCCAATAATTGTCACTTTTCTTGGCAGATTCTGTACCCTTCAAAGAATAATTCATATCTCACAATGTACGGATCTAAATGCCATGAAATTTGGTGGAGATGTGCTTCACTAAGTCATCTAGCAACTGTAAAAATTTGAACTTCTTTTGACTTCTAGATTGCTACTAGATTTCAAATCTTCCACCACTGCTGCATGCTGAAAACTGCTGCACTATAGCTGACAAGATGTACTCCAAAGCCGAAGCATTTCTCATCCAATTATCATGAAATTTATACAGCATCTCATATCATAAGTCTAGAGCATGCATACCAAATTTCAAGCCAATCCAATATAATTTAGTCACTCAAACTCAGACTTGATCTCAGCTAGCTCAGATTTTCAATAATGGACAGATTTCAATATATTGAGCTATACTTCACCAAATTGAATCAAACTTGAAACTAATTTGTTTGAACACTTTCATAAGACATATATCCATTCAATCCACTTACTAAATGTCATCTCATGAATTTATCCAACACAAATCAATTCAAATTTGATTGCTAGGCATTGAATCCATTCAATCATCTCATAGCAAGCAACATTGCATATATATCCAATTCAATCAACTTATATGCACCCAACTAAAATGATCAACAAGAGATATACCTTGGTTAGCCCATGATCATCCAATAGCAAGCTTTTACTCAAATAAATTGCAAGCCATCAAATATATCTAATGAATCACCACAATCTTGAATGTTGCACTTGTATGTTGTAGCATTTGGACTTCACTTATTTTGACTTGGCATTGGGATAGAATATGCACTAAGCTTTAAAACTTGATTCAACATATGATGACCAATATGAATCCAAATGAATCAAGCCTCCAATACCGATGGTACCTACAAACAATCATCCACTTTTTGATGGTACCCAAACAAGTTTGGGTCCTCTCAAATTAGGTGCAACATACTTAGGCATAGCCTTAGTATGAGTAGCGGGATGTTTTGCAATTTTAACCAATGAGGTACCATTGCCATCCTTTCTAAGCATATTAGTATCATCAATTGAACTAGGCTTAGAATTCTTACCTAGGGGACATGAATGTGCCATGTGTCCCCTTTTCCGGCATGAGTAGCAACTTCTCTTAGATTGAGCCTTTTCTTCCTTGCTCATATGTTGCTTCTCATTGCCTTGCCTCTCACGAGTTGCTTGAGCCTTCTTCTCAAGCTTGGTAGGACACCCCGAGGCGAAGTGTCCCTTATCTCCACATTTAAAGCACTTGATGTGAGCATGTATTTTCTTCTCATCTTGATTCTTGCTCATCATCTTGACATCTTGAGTTTGCATTGGATGTCTTGCTCTTCCACCCCTTCTTGTTTTCTTCTTTATCATCAAGTCACTAACATCTTCGTGATTGATTTTGACTTGATCTTGGGGCTTTGCTTTTGGCTCAACTTGAGACTTGTTGGTAGGGCAACACTTGTCAATATGTCCCACTTCATGGCATTGGTAGCACATGAGTTGGGATAGCTTCTTTGCATCTTGCTTCTTCTTAATCTTGCCCTTGCTCTTGTTGTAGCCAATACCACTCTTATCACCATATCTTCTTTGATTGGTCATGATATGCTCAATGGCGATTTTAGAGTTGTAGCACCTCTCCAACTTGTTGCTCAAATTCTTCACTTCACTTTTGAGCTCATTGTTCTCCTTCAAAAGGTTAGTCTCACAAGACATAGAAGTAGAACAAGCATCTAATTGTGAAGAACATGGCATATCTAATAAATCATCACAAGAGGTGGATACATGCTTCTTGCCTACATCACAAGGGTTAGTAATATGTGATTGATCATTTGACCCAAATGATGAGCTCTCACTAGATTTGGTTTCTTCATTAGAAAGCTTCTTAGTGAGTAAAGCATGTTCTTGTACCAAGTTATCATGAGCAACACTAAGTTCCCCATGAGCCAATTTTAGCTCCTCATGTGAACAAGTAGTAACATAAAGTAGATGCTTTTGTTGTTCACATGTGGTCTTTAGAAAAGAGTTTTCATTTTCCAATTTACTTACTCTTTCCATTTCCCTTTTCAAGGCTCTTGAGAGTTTATATAAAAGCTCTAAATTTGGATCATCACAATCCACAACAAAACCACCAACATGTATCTTAGTGTTACCATGTGATGATGTTGAAGAGCTTATTGAAGCATCACTCTCATAGCCATCATCTTCACCATCAAGTGTGCATGAGGTAGAATCAATGTGTGCATCACTTGTGGCATTATCATTCTTCTTGTCAAGTGATCTTGTGATATGATCATCTTTGTCATCACTTGACCGTGAGGTGGAGCAATCCTCCACAACCACCTTGTTGTGGTCATGCTCGACATCCTCATGTACCTCCATCACTATGTGATCATCCTTCTTGAATTTTCCATCATCCCAAATTGAGGAGCCACAATAGTGATGCTTGAGCGCCGTCCACATGCTATGTGCACTTGAGAGACCCCTCACCTTGTCAAAAATCTCATCATTCAAAGCTTTGATTAGATAAAACTTAGCTTGTGCATCAAGTGTTCGGCAATCCTTTTGAGCTTGGGTACGGTTACCACACCCATCCAAGTCATGAGAAAAACCAACAACTATGATCCACCAAAACTTAGGGCCAAGAGCACGAAAATGATCAAGCATGTGATTTTTCCACCGTGCATAGTGAGTGCCATCAAAAATGTGTTCCACACAATCATCTAGCCCATAAGTCGCCATCCTCTCGGGTCGGTGAAGACCGCAAATGAGAGACCCGGCTCTGATACCACTTGTAAGGTCGAGATGGCGGACTAGAGGGGGGGTGAATAGTCCTTTCTAAAACTTAAACACGTTGGCTAACCGAAACAAATGCGGAATTAAACTTAACGGTCTAGCCAAGACTACACCCCTCTATCTAAGTTCTCTAGCACCTTGCAAAGATCCTAATTAAGCAACTAAGGTGCTAAGCTTACCAAGAGCTCACCTAATCAATTCTAGAGCAAGGTCACACAAACCTATGCACTAGTACTTTGCAAGCAAGAGGGAGCTCCTACACAATTCTAGTAAGCAAAGCGCACAAAGCCTAAGCTCACTAGCAATGCTCAATAACAAGGCTACACAAGCCAAATTAGAGAGCGCAAACTACTTAGCTACACAAACTAAGCAATGTGACTAACAAGGTTACACAAACCAAATTAGTCACGCAAAGGGAAGCTTCTAGCTACACAAGCAAGAAGACAACTAGCAAGCTACACAAGCAAACTAGTTAAGAGAGCAACTACACAAGCACAAGTATATATATGAAAGTAAATATAAGCTTGTGTTGCACGAAGGCAAACCACCGAGAAGAGTAGACAATGTTGACACGGTGATTTTCTCCCGAGGTTCACTTGGTCGCCACCAAGCTACGTCCCCGTTGTGTCGACCAACACTTCGTGGTTCGGCGGCTAATCGGTCACACACCGAGCCTCTCAAAAGGCACCGCAAGAACCCACCATAAAGTGTGGTAGCTCAATGACACGCTCAACTAGAGTTGCTCTTCGCGATCCCCGCGGGGTGAGCACAATCCCCCTCACAAAGCTTCTCCGGAGCCTCGCACAATCTTCTTGCGAGCTTCGACGGAGCCACAAGCCACCAAGCCGTCTAGGAGGTGGCAACCTCCAAGAGTAACAAGCACCACCGGCTTGCAACACGATCACCTAGTGCCACACGATGCAATCTCTCAAAGCAACGCACTAGAATCGCTCTCTCACTCGATCCGATGAACACTATCAAGCATGAGTGAGTTAGATGGCTCCCAAGCACTACCACACAAGTCACAAAGACTATAGTGTGCTCCACTCCCGGCCAAGGCCGGCCACAAGGTCTATTTATAACCCCACGGTCAAATAGAGCCGTTACCCCACTTGTCCGTTTTTCCGCGGGAGCACCGGACGCGCCGGTCGTAACAGACCGGACGCGCTCAACCGCGTCCGGTGCCCTAGCGATTTCAAATTCGTCCGTTAGAACCTCCAACGGTCACTGCGCGCCAACGGTCAAACGACACACCGGACGCGCTGTTGCGAACCACCGGACGCACCGGTGCGCACAGTTCCCGCGCGCGCGAAGACATCACCGGACGCGCTCCTCGCAACCACCGGACGCCACAGTACCCGCGTCCGGTGCGAGTCCAGTAAGCGCCCGAGACCACCGGACGCGTCCGATGGTGTGTCACCGGACGCGCACCGCGTCCGATGACTTCGTGACCCGCTGTTCGCCAGACCGGACGCGCCGGTCCCGTGGGTCACCGGACGCGCCGGTGTCAAACCCTAGCCCGCGCGCCTGACGCCCGCGCTGCACTGACCGGACGCGCCGGTCCATAGTGACCGCGTCCGGTGCAGCGTCCGGTGCAGCGTCCGGTGCTGCGTCCGGTCACCTCTGTGACCGCGTTCGCCTCCGTTTCTTTTCCGACTTCCGGCGTAGTGTAAAATAGGCATTTCAACTTCTCAAAAACGCCTGAATCCCGCGCTCGCAAGCTCGGCGGGAGGGAGAGAGGAACCCAAACCCTCTCTACCACTCAAACTCCACTGCCTTCGTAAATGTGCCAACACCAACAAGTGATCACAACCTTGTGCACGTGTGTTAGCATTTTCATAATCATTTTATCGAAGGAGTTAACCACTCAACTTGCCTCGCCACTCGATCCTAACACGTATGCAAAGTTAGATCGCTCAAGTGGCACTAGATGACCGATATGCAAACAAGTTTGCCCCTCTTGATAGTACGGCCATCTATCCTAAATTCGGTCATAAACTTCTCTACACACCTATGACCGGTGAAATGGAAATGCCCTAGGTTATACCTTTGCCTTGCGCATTCCACTCCATCTCCTCCGACATTGATGCAACACATGCACCAACCATATCACAAATGATATGATCCACTTCATATCATCATGTGACCTTGGTCCATCGATCTTGACCTCACTTGCTCTTCACCGTTGCGTCGGTCCATCGGCGCCAAGTCATGCTCAAGCTTCACCGTCACACGCGGTCCCTCACTTCAAAGCCTCTAACTTGCCCTTCACACTTGCAACCGGTCCATCAAGCCAAGCCTCATCTTGATCTTCTCCACCTTGGTCACATGACTCTATGTCATGTCTCATATGCAATGAGCTCCTTCATGACACCATTACATGTGGACTAATCTCCTGTGTATCTCACATAACCACATATTAGTCCACCTAAGTTGTCACTCAATTACCAAAACCAAACAAGGACCTTTCAACTGCCTAGTAAAGGGTGAGGACATTATAACTTTTGTTAATGAATCCTTATATCTAAGCTATGCTAGATCCACATGGTGGATTGACTCAGGTGCAACTGTTCATGTTGCCAACTCTTTGCAGGGATTCAATGGAGGGAGAACCCTTCAAAGAGGAGAAAGACAGATTAAGGTGGCTACTGGTGTTGAAGCTGAAGTTCGAGCTATAGGAAATCTATCTCTAGACTTAGCTAGTGGTTTCACACTTGAATTGCATGATGTTCTTTATGTTCCCTCTTTAGCCAGAAATTTGATTTCAGTTTCATGTTTGTCAGACTATGGTTTTGATTGTCATTTCAGCAAGAACAACTGTAAGCTACAGTTAAATAATAAGTGTGTGGGTCTTGCCTTCCGACAAGACAAACTTTATTTATTATCTATGTAACACCCCGGGTGTTATAGTGCTAATTAATCTGCCATGTCATCATAATGCATTGCAAAGCATCTCTATTAGGTTAACATTGTTATGCATCAACTAAAACAAGTTTACTTATCTAGGTTGAATGTGTTTCTCAGTGGTGTGCTCCGAACCCGAAAACCCTAATTTCGAATGCCACCGCAAATACTTAGTCCATGCCCTGCGTAATTTGAGGTGTGCGACTGTGTTGCACACTAGTGTCAAGTGTAGGGTATGAGCTCAAGTACAATATCTAAAATGAAGTTCCAAATTTGAGTTTGAATTGGAGTCCCAAAACTTGTCACGAGTTTTCCGATTCAAATTTAAATTCAAATCTGGGAAGAAATGTAAAAGAATTTTTAAAGCTAATTGGTCAACCAAGAGTGGCATTTGGTCAACCATGTCATGTTGGTCCAAATGATGCCCTTGGGTGAGGTTTTGATCACTAAGTAATCACAAATCAAAGTAGCAACAAATTCCAATTTAAAATCCCTCCGAAAACCCTAAATTTCAAAACCCTGTTTTACCCCTTTTGAAATAATTCAAAATCTAAGCAAAATTTGGGAAAAAGTTCAAAACCAAGTTTGTAGAACTTTTCAAGGGCTACAACTTTGGTGTTTTGAGTTTTCAAAGTTTTAGTGAAAAATGTGGAGCAATTTTGAAGATAAACAAATTTCAAATTTAATTCATTTTTGTCCCCAAACTAAGATTTCAAAATGGAGGCTGAATTTTAAAAAGTTTTGAACAGCAAAGTTGTAGGTCTGGTCAAGATATACAACTTTGATGTTTGGAGATTTTGAAGTTTCAATATAAAATCAAAAGTAATTTCTAAATTACCAAATCTGAAAAATGTGTCCCTTTTTGAATTTAAACTCAAATTTCAAAATCCAGTTAGAATTTGAAAAGCGTTCAATACAAAACTTGTAGAGCTTGAAAATCTGAAGATGTCATACATTGGAAGATTTTCAAGTTGCTATACAAATTTGAAAGTAATTTGAAAAACCAGTTTGAATTTCAAAAGTTGGGGGGAACAGCTACAGTGCACCGGCGAATCACCCACCGGCAGCGCGCGGCATGGGCGCCGGCGAGCCGCCGACGTCGCGCTGGCCGCTTCCACGACCTTCCATCCTGCCACCGCGACCACAGGGACCGCTTCGCGCTCTCTAGCTGCTTCCTTTGCTTCACAGCGCTATAAAAGGGACCGACACCGCCACTGTCGCCGTCCGGTTTCATCATCGCCGCCGCCACCGTCCTCATTGCTCCGGCCAAATTCGCCCTCCCTGCTCCACCGCATCCATCTCCATCTCGCCAATCGCTCCGCCATCACCTTGCGAACCTGTTGCGCCTCTTGGTGTAGATGCTACCGCTCAGGATCACCGGGGAACCATCGTCTTCCACCTCGGGTCGCCGCCGTCCCGGTTGAGCCCCGCCACCGTGACCAGCCGCCTCCAGTGCCTCTCCACTTCAACCGATCACGCCTCTGTGATCGTGGTACGCCCCTGATGCTCCCTGGCTAGATAGTTTAAGCTTTGCACCTTTGTGTCGTCGAGTCGTCGGTCACCGTAGTTGCCGAGCCGCCACCGTCGTCGGTGAAGTGTCACCGGAGCCCGAACCGTGGGGCAAATTAGTAAAATGGAGTCGTGGGAAGGTGTAGTTGGTGTCGGTCGGGTCAGTTGGTTGACCGAAGCCCCGGTCACCGGCCGGCCACCGCGCGAAGGTGAGTGAGCGCGCGGGAGAGAACGAGAGAGCGGAGGTAGGTGATGACGGGTGGGACAGAGCTGTCAGTGAGAGAGAACGGGAGAGTGAGCGCGCGCGGGCTGGGCCGCGGTGCTGGGCCGCTCGGGCGAGTGCGGGCGCAAACGCGGGCGCGCGTGAGCGGGCCGTCTGGTTGGGCCGGACCGCGGGGAAAAAGAAAAGTCAGCCCGATTTCGTTTTTGTTTTTCTTTTTCAAAGATATGAATAGTGTTATTATTTGTTTATTTCATTAAAAATTGTGTAGAGTTCCAAAATTCATGAAAATTTTTGTGTAAGCTTTTCAATGTATAAACTATCTAGGAAAAATGTTAAATCATGAATTTGAATACTTTGAGCAGTAGAATTAATTAGTTTCATTAAAGATTAAATGCAACTTCCAGTAATTTTAATAATTAATTTATTTATCCAAAAATTATGAAATTTATTATAGCACTGTTATAAGTCATTCTTAACCCATAGAAAAAGTTTGAGCTTGATTAGGTAAAATTTGATCAACTTCTAATTATGCCCTAATTATTAAATAGAAAATAAATATTAATTTGAGAACTTTAAGTGTTGTGTGCCTTTTAATTGAGTGATGTCCTTAGGTCACTACCTTTTTGTGATCTCTGGCACCTTAATTTCATGATTGAGCTCGTTAGTAACTTGTTAGGTTAAAAGCTGGTATCGCGGGAAAACGTCGCTACTAGTTAGTAGGTTTTCTGTTTACGTTTGTACCGTGAAGAAAAGTTGTACTCAAATCGTAACCGTGGCATGTTATCATCAAGCATCATGTTTATCATCGAGCATCATGTTAAAGCATGTTATGTATTCGTGTAGTCTCCGCTTTCGAGGAAGCCGAAGTCGTCGATCAAGCTTCCGGAGAAGAGCGATCGTCGGTGGGTTCCGGACCAGGGGGTGAAGTCCTCGAGTCTGAGTCGGTCGTCGTGTTTGAGCAAGGCAAGCCCCGGTGCATTTAAACCCTACCTTGAGTTTTACAAATGTTTTATTATTTATATTATGGTTGACTGCATTAAGTAATTAGGAGTTGAGTGATAACCTAATTGCTGCATTATCATCCTTGATTATTGTGATATCAACCTTGATACCTGCTTTACAGAAAATGCGTAGTATGCTTCGCTATGCTTAGAAGTTAAGCTTTTAAATGAATGTTTACATAGCCATGACGGCATATCGAATGAATATTGAAATATGTGAATGAACTTGTAAGATCGGGCGGGTGGTTTGGCCACTGTTAACATGCATTGGGAAAGGAGTCCCACTGTATTGTTTCCGCCTTATCAGTTAAGGACCGTACGTTGTTGGCCCTCGTGTCATGGAGTTTTTATTAGTACTAGCCATGTGCCCATGTCGGGTAAGCCTTACTTTGGTTAGTCCATTACGAGAACGTCTAACCTCGCACTGGGAGTGGAGAGATGGCGAGAGTAACGTGTACCCTCGGGGCTAGAATTGGGCCGGGTTCGAGGAGTACTGTGCTCTCGGGTGGCGATGGACACGTTCTGGTTTTGGGTTATTCGGGTAAGAGTTGATATATGCAAGATTCAGTTCTACATATGTCGTGTGGTTAGGAATCCCCAGCTGGGTAAATGAAGTGGTTCGAATCGTCGTTACTCCACGAGAAAGGAGTCTTGGCCTTGCACCAACATCGTAGTTAAGAACTGGAATTGAAAGAAAGTATGAGAAAGGTTTTGATGATAATTACTTTGATCTAGATTAGGATCACCTAGAATTGGTTAATGAACCATCAATGGTAAAAGTAAAATGTTGAAGATAAGGACTTACTTTAATAAGCTTTTCTGCAAAAAGAAAATTTGATTCTTGATTACCCGTACCTTGATTCCCTAAAGCTAGCATGCCCTTGGAGTCTTTGTCTTAGTCGGGTAAGTCTTGTTGAGTACTCTCGTACTCAGGGTTTGTTAACCCCTTGTTGCAGGTGCGGTTCATGAATAAGTCTGCTTCGAGCCTTGTTGCATGACCGTCGTGGTTGAAGACAGTGACGACGAGTAGATTGTGTGGCCTTTGGGCAAGGCATCTCGCTTGTGTGTTGTAATAAAGTTACTACCGATACTTCTCTACTACTGGTTTGTAATAATGTTGCATAAGGTTTTAAGTTTGAAAACTGGTTTGTAACCTAAGTTATTGTAAGACTTCCGCTACTTTACTCTGTTGAATATTTTGAATAAACTGTTGTAATATTGCAATACTCCTGTGATTGGATCCTGTTCGGAGGAAAGCAGGCCTTTTAAGTTATGGTGAACATAAGTACGACTGTCAGAGGTCATTATGGCAATGACGTGTGCTTGTGGGCCATCATAATTAGGAGGTTCTGTGACAGCTGGTACCAGAGCATAATCACTTGAGTTATTGTAGTATTACTTTGTAAAACTTCAAAATGATTTGGGTCAAACAAATTTAATACTGATATTTTGGGTCCAAATTGCTTTTGCTTCTCTTAATCTATTCTAGTTTCCTTAGCTCATATTTGAAAGCTTCGTAGTGAAGTATCATGTATAGTGCCCTATGTTATAAAGATTGCATGTGTTACTTAAATCTTTCTGTTAGATCGTAAGTACGATGCATGCATCATGTTTAATTAACCTGCTTAAGTTATCTTCCCTTTTAAAGTGGTTTGGGTTAAGTAAGGTTCAATCCTATTCATGCTAACCTTCAGATCCCCCTATCTGTTCTCATCATCCTAATTCTATCTTGCTTTAGGATGGCACGTGTGAAGACGACTCCTCGCAAGAAAACGGGTCCGCAAGGAGTGCCGCGTCATCAGTTGGCCGCCAGAGTTGATGGAGCAAGCAGTAGCCGTAATCCGAACCCGGATTCGGAGTCAGAGGTTGCAAGGCTTACATCAGAAGTAGAGCGACTGAAGCGCAACATGCGTTTTTGGAAACAGTTCCAGAATGAGTCGCTGGAAAAGGAGACAGAAGCCAGGGCTCGTGTTCGTGAGTTGGAGCTTTATGTGACACACCTGGAGCAGTACAACACAGTTCTGCATGAGGAAGTTCATAGGCTAAATGATCTGATGAATCCCAATCATCAGCCCCAGGCAGTAGAAGATGATGTCGGTGCTGTGGTTGTTCCTGATGGAGAGGACAATGAAGAAGATCCGGAAGAAGATGAACCCATGATGGAAAGTGGGGATGATGCAAGTCATGTCACGGGTGCAAGTGCTCCAGAGAATGAGGATGAAGTAATCGTGATCAGCGATGATGATGAGGAGTGAAATGTTGACATGAATGGTTGTGTAATATAGTAGTTTTTCCTGCTTTCTAAGAACCTTAGTGGGTAGTTTCTTGCTTGCAAGCCAGTTTGTAATGAAATATGTAAGATGAGTTTGTATGTGTATACAAGTTCTGTGCTAACTGCTTTTTAATTCAATAAAGCAATAAAAATAAACATGGTTTGTGTACAACAGATGGACGGTACTGGAACTTCCCAGGGAGGGGACAATACTCCGAATCCCCCACCATTTCCACCCACCTTGGCAGAAGCTATTGCCGCACTGGTTAATGCCACTACCCTGTTGGCTCAGAATCAGAATCAGAATCAGAATCAGAATGGAAATCAGGGTCGTCGAGGCCGTAACAATGGAGGGGAAACCACTTATGTGGATTTCACTGATACCCGTCCACCAGTGTTCTCAAAGGCAGATGAGCCGCTAGAGGCGGATGACTGGCTCCGTACCATGGAGCAGAAGTTTGAACTGTTACAGTGCACGGAGCACCAGAAGCCCGTGTTTGCAGCGCAGCAGCTTAGAGGTGTCGCAGGGGCGTGGTGGGCGAATTTGGTCGCCGCACAGCCTGCTGGCCACCGTGTCACTTGGCAGGAGTTTCGTGAAGCCTTTAGAGCACATTATATCCCAGATGGTGTCATGGCCATGAAGCTAGAGGAGTTTCTCTCGCTGAAGCAAGGGAACCAGACAGTTCTGCAGTATGTGGGCAAATTCAATCATCTGTCCCAGTATGCAGCGGAATATGTGAACACCGATGCGAAGAAGAAAAGTTGGTTCATGAGAGGTTTGAGTACCAGAATCCAGGAAGCATTAGTTACCTGCTATAATGCCACTTACCATGAGATAGTCAATGTGGCTATTGCGTCAGAAGAGAAGTCCCGACTGCACAAAGAGTTGAAGAAAAAGAAGCCAGTGTTTTCAAGTCCGTCTGGCGGCATTAAGAAGCGCCATAAGTTTGTTTATCACCCTCAGAACCATTTCCGCCCAACTTATCGTCCACCGCAATACCAAGCTCAGCCGCAGATGTTTTTCCGTCCTGCCGCAACCCCGCAATTTTTACAACAGCCGAATGCCCCTGGTATTCGAAACCAGACTCCGGTAACCCATAACTTTCCCTGCTACAACTGTGGAAAGCCAGGTCACTTTTCCAAGGACTGCCCATATCCAAGGCCGTACAATCCCAATTATCCCAGAGCTCCCGTACCACAACAGCAGCAACTTCAGAGCAAGAATAATAATCTGAATGTTCAGAAGGGTAAGGGTGAGAAGAGGAAGACCGGACGTGTATTCTATACTCAAGCAAGTGCAATCCCAGAGAGAGAACCTGTTATGATGGGTATGTTCCCTGTTGCTAATCATCCAGCAGTACTGTTATTTGATTCAGGTGCATCGCATACATTCATAAATCGCACCTTTGTTGTTAAGCATGACATTCCAATTGTGGGAACACAAGAAGATTTCTTTATCCAGTCGCCCGGGGGACGACTGTGTACTAAGGAGATGGTACGTGACGTACCTATAGAGTTAGGTGGGCATATATTCCCTACCTCAATGATAATATTACAGAAACATGATATAGATGTAATCCTGGGTATGAATTGGATGTACCAAAGAGGAGCCCTTATAGATGCACTGCACAGAACTATAAGGTTGAACCTGCCAGATAATAAATCTCATCTTCTTATCCAACTTCCTATCCCAAAGAGAACAATTGAAAGGGTATGTGCAACTTCAGTACAGGAGATTTGTGATATACCGGTAGTCTGTGAATTTCCAGACGTGTTTCCAGATGATCTACCAGGTCTGCCACCAGACAGAGATGTAGAGTTTGTGATTGAGTTAAAACCGGGGTACTGCCCCAATATCCCGGAGAGCTTACAGAATGCCACCCAATGAATTAGCAGAACTTAAGGATCAATTGCAAGAGTTACGTGACAAAGGTTTTATCAGACCCAGTTCCTCACCATGGGGATGTCCAGCTCTTTTTGTCAAGAAGAAAGATCAGACTTTAAGGATGTGTGTTGACTATCGACCGCTGAATGAAGTAACCATTAAGAATAAATATCCGTTGCCTCGCATTGATCTGCTCTTTGATCAGCTTGCGGGGGCAAAGGTATTTTCAAAGATCGATCTTCGATCAGGATACCATCAAATTAAGATTCGACCTGAAGATATTCCAAAGACTGCATTCACCACCAGATATGGACTGTATGAGTACCTAGTTATGTCTTTTGGTCTCACTAATGCACCGGCACATTTCATGTATCTGATGAATTCAGTTTTCATGCCAGAACTTGACAAGTTTGTGGTTGTTTTTATTGATGATATTCTAGTATACTCCAAAAGTGAAGAAGAGCATGTTGAGCATCTCAGAGTTGTTCTGACTCGTCTGAGAGATCATCAATTGTATGCCAAGTTCAGTAAATGTGAGTTTTGGTTAAAAGAAGTGCAATTCTTAGGACATGTGTTGTCAGCCGAAGGAGTAGCAGTAGATCCTGGCAAGGTGAAAGATATTCTGAATTGGAAGCCACCAATCTCAGTTCATGAAGTCCGAAGTTTTCTGGGAATGGCGGGTTATTACCGTCGATTCATACCTGACTTTTCAAAGGTAGCCAAGCCAATCACAGAGTTGTTGAAGAATCAAACTAAGTTCATATGGTCTACAGAATGTGAGAAAGCTTTTAGAATTTTAAAGAAGTCATTGACAACCGCTCCAGTTTTGGCACAGCCAGATATAGAAAAGCCATTTGATGTTTACTGTGATGCCTCGGGTATTGGCCTTGGTTGCGTATTGATGCAGGAAGGCAGAGTCATTGCTTATGCCTCAAGACAGTTGAAGCGCCATGAAGAACATTATCCGACACATGATCTTGAATTAGCAGCTGTGGTTCATGCATTAAAAATATGGCGTCATTACTTGTTAGGTAATACTTGCCACATGTATACAGATCACAAGAGTTTAAAGTATATCTTTACTCAGTCAGAATTGAATATGAGGCAAAGAAGGTGGCTTGAGTTGATAAAGGATTATGATTTAGAAGTACACTATCACCCTGGAAAAGCCAATGTAGTTGCTGATGCACTCAGTAGAAAGAATCATTGCAATTGTACGACTGTGAAGCCAATGGATTACAGTTTGTGTTACGAATTGGAAAAGTTGAATATTGAAATAATTCAACAAGGTCAGCTGACTAGTGTCACAGTAGAATCAACACTCAAAGATCAGATTGTATCTGCTCAGAGAACAAATTCCGGAATCACTCACATCAAAGAAAAAGTTAGAACTGGTCAACAGACAGATTTCAGTATTGATGAGGCAGATGTGTTATGGTTTAAGAACCGGCTAGTGGTCCCAAAGGTTCCAGAGTTACGTCGGCTCATTCTTGATGAAGCACATAGTACAAGGTTTTCTATTCATCCAGGGAGTAATAAGATGTATCAAGATTTGAAACAGAGATTCTGGTGGACCAAAATAAAAATTGAGATTGCTAAGTATGTTGCTAGATGTGATACTTGTTGTAAAGTGAAGGCAGTACACCTGAAGTCGGCAGGAATGTTACAACCCTTGCCCATTCCATCCTGGAAGTGGGAAGATATCAGTATGGATTTCATTACTGGGTTACCCAAGACCTCAAGAGGCTTTGATTCAATTTGGGTCATTGTGGACCGTTTGACTAAGTCAGCTCACTTTGTACCTGTGAAGGTTGACTATAGAGCATCTCGATATGCAGAAATATATGTTGCTCGGATTATGAGTTTACATGGAATACCCAAAACAATTGTTACTGACAGGGGTACTCAGTTTGTTTCGCAATTTTGGAGACAATTTCAAAAGTCATTAGGTACTAAACTTCTTTACAGCACAACCTATCATCCACAAACTGGGGGACAGACTGAAAGAGTAAATCAAATTTTGGAAGATATGTTAAGATCTTGTGCTCTCACCTATCAAGATCAATGGGATGAATGTTTACCGTTAGCAGAATTCTCATACAATAACAGTTACCAAGAGAGTATCAAAATGGCACCGTTTGAAGCATTGTATGGCCGCAGGTGCAGAACTCCGTTGAACTGGTCAGAACCAGGAGAAAGATGGTTTTATGGAGTTGATCTGGTGAAGAAAACGGAAGAAAAGGTTAGGCAGATACAAAAGAATTTAAAAGTTGCTCAGTCTCGACAGAAGAGTTATGCAGATAAAAGACGTAGACCCTTGATGTTTAAAGTGGGAGATTATGTTTATCTGAAAGTGTCACCCATGAAAGGAGTTAATAGATTTGGAGTCAAAGGCAAACTCGCACCACGTTATATTGGTCCTTTTCAAATCATTGAAAAATGTGGGAAGGTGGCATATAGATTAAAGCTGCCTGAACAACTGTCAGCCGTGCACAATGTATTTCATGTATCACAAATGAAGAAGTGTCTGCAAGTACCTGATCAAGTGGTTGATGTTGAGGGAGTTGAACTTGAACCTAATTTGACATATTCTGAATATCCTGTCCGAGTTTTGGATCGAAAAGATCGTGTTACCCGGAGTAGAACAATTAAATGGTACAAGATACAATGGGATCAACATTCAGAAGAGGAAGCCACCTGGGAATCGGAAGGTTATCTGTTGGAGAATTTCCCGGAGTTCTTTGCTTCTATCTAGGTTGCAATTTCTTCTTTAAACTGTAACCTATCCTTTTAAAAATCTTTATAATGCAGAAAACCCCTACCCGTTTTGTAGACAAGTCTTGGACGTGTTTGCTTGACACGTTTCCTTTTCCATTACTTAACTCAAGGCTTTAAATCTCGGGACGAGATTTCTTTAAGGGGGAAGGGCTGTAACACCCCGGGTGTTATAGTGCTAATTAATCTGCCATGTCATCATAATGCATTGCAAAGCATCTCTATTAGGTTAACATTGTTATGCATCAACTAAAACAAGTTTACTTATCTAGGTTGAATGTGTTTCTCAGTGGTGTGCTCCGAACCCGAAAACCCTAATTTCGAATGCCACCGCAAATACTTAGTCCATGCCCTGCGTAATTTGAGGTGTGCGACTGTGTTGCACACTAGTGTCAAGTGTAGGGTATGAGCTCAAGTACAATATCTAAAATGAAGTTCCAAATTTGAGTTTGAATTGGAGTCCCAAAACTTGTCACGAGTTTTCCGATTCAAATTTAAATTCAAATCTGGGAAGAAATGTAAAAGAATTTTTAAAGCTAATTGGTCAACCAAGAGTGGCATTTGGTCAACCATGTCATGTTGGTCCAAATGATGCCCTTGGGTGAGGTTTTGATCACTAAGTAATCACAAATCAAAGTAGCAACAAATTCCAATTTAAAATCCCTCCGAAAACCCTAAATTTCAAAACCCTGTTTTACCCCTTTTGAAATAATTCAAAATCTAAGCAAAATTTGGGAAAAAGTTCAAAACCAAGTTTGTAGAACTTTTCAAGGGCTACAACTTTGGTGTTTTGAGTTTTCAAAGTTTTAGTGAAAAATGTGGAGCAATTTTGAAGATAAACAAATTTCAAATTTAATTCATTTTTGTCCCCAAACTAAGATTTCAAAATGGAGGCTGAATTTTAAAAAGTTTTGAACAGCAAAGTTGTAGGTCTGGTCAAGATATACAACTTTGATGTTTGGAGATTTTGAAGTTTCAATATAAAATCAAAAGTAATTTCTAAATTACCAAATCTGAAAAATGTGTCCCTTTTTGAATTTAAACTCAAATTTCAAAATCCAGTTAGAATTTGAAAAGCGTTCAATACAAAACTTGTAGAGCTTGAAAATCTGAAGATGTCATACATTGGAAGATTTTCAAGTTGCTATACAAATTTGAAAGTAATTTGAAAAACCAGTTTGAATTTCAAAAGTTGGGGGGAACAGCTACAGTGCACCGGCGAATCACCCACCGGCAGCGCGCGGCATGGGCGCCGGCGAGCCGCCGACGTCGCGCTGGCCGCTTCCACGACCTTCCATCCTGCCACCGCGACCACAGGGACCGCTTCGCGCTCTCTAGCTGCTTCCTTTGCTTCACAGCGCTATAAAAGGGACCGACACCGCCACTGTCGCCGTCCGGTTTCATCATCGCCGCCGCCACCGTCCTCATTGCTCCGGCCAAATTCGCCCTCCCTGCTCCACCGCATCCATCTCCATCTCGCCAATCGCTCCGCCATCACCTTGCGAACCTGTTGCGCCTCTTGGTGTAGATGCTACCGCTCAGGATCACCGGGGAACCATCGTCTTCCACCTCGGGTCGCCGCCGTCCCGGTTGAGCCCCGCCACCGTGACCAGCCGCCTCCAGTGCCTCTCCACTTCAACCGATCACGCCTCTGTGATCGTGGTACGCCCCTGATGCTCCCTGGCTAGATAGTTTAAGCTTTGCACCTTTGTGTCGTCGAGTCGTCGGTCACCGTAGTTGCCGAGCCGCCACCGTCGTCGGTGAAGTGTCACCGGAGCCCGAACCGTGGGGCAAATTAGTAAAATGGAGTCGTGGGAAGGTGTAGTTGGTGTCGGTCGGGTCAGTTGGTTGACCGAAGCCCCGGTCACCGGCCGGCCACCGCGCGAAGGTGAGTGAGCGCGCGGGAGAGAACGAGAGAGCGGAGGTAGGTGATGACGGGTGGGACAGAGCTGTCAGTGAGAGAGAACGGGAGAGTGAGCGCGCGCGGGCTGGGCCGCGGTGCTGGGCCGCTCGGGCGAGTGCGGGCGCAAACGCGGGCGCGCGTGAGCGGGCCGTCTGGTTGGGCCGGACCGCGGGGAAAAAGAAAAGTCAGCCCGATTTCGTTTTTGTTTTTCTTTTTCAAAGATATGAATAGTGTTATTATTTGTTTATTTCATTAAAAATTGTGTAGAGTTCCAAAATTCATGAAAATTTTTGTGTAAGCTTTTCAATGTATAAACTATCTAGGAAAAATGTTAAATCATGAATTTGAATACTTTGAGCAGTAGAATTAATTAGTTTCATTAAAGATTAAATGCAACTTCCAGTAATTTTAATAATTAATTTATTTATCCAAAAATTATGAAATTTATTATAGCACTGTTATAAGTCATTCTTAACCCATAGAAAAAGTTTGAGCTTGATTAGGTAAAATTTGATCAACTTCTAATTATGCCCTAATTATTAAATAGAAAATAAATATTAATTTGAGAACTTTAAGTGTTGTGTGCCTTTTAATTGAGTGATGTCCTTAGGTCACTACCTTTTTGTGATCTCTGGCACCTTAATTTCATGATTGAGCTCGTTAGTAACTTGTTAGGTTAAAAGCTGGTATCGCGGGAAAACGTCGCTACTAGTTAGTAGGTTTTCTGTTTACGTTTGTACCGTGAAGAAAAGTTGTACTCAAATCGTAACCGTGGCATGTTATCATCAAGCATCATGTTTATCATCGAGCATCATGTTAAAGCATGTTATGTATTCGTGTAGTCTCCGCTTTCGAGGAAGCCGAAGTCGTCGATCAAGCTTCCGGAGAAGAGCGATCGTCGGTGGGTTCCGGACCAGGGGGTGAAGTCCTCGAGTCTGAGTCGGTCGTCGTGTTTGAGCAAGGCAAGCCCCGGTGCATTTAAACCCTACCTTGAGTTTTACAAATGTTTTATTATTTATATTATGGTTGACTGCATTAAGTAATTAGGAGTTGAGTGATAACCTAATTGCTGCATTATCATCCTTGATTATTGTGATATCAACCTTGATACCTGCTTTACAGAAAATGCGTAGTATGCTTCGCTATGCTTAGAAGTTAAGCTTTTAAATGAATGTTTACATAGCCATGACGGCATATCGAATGAATATTGAAATATGTGAATGAACTTGTAAGATCGGGCGGGTGGTTTGGCCACTGTTAACATGCATTGGGAAAGGAGTCCCACTGTATTGTTTCCGCCTTATCAGTTAAGGACCGTACGTTGTTGGCCCTCGTGTCATGGAGTTTTTATTAGTACTAGCCATGTGCCCATGTCGGGTAAGCCTTACTTTGGTTAGTCCATTACGAGAACGTCTAACCTCGCACCGGGAGTGGAGAGATGGCGAGAGTAACGTGTACCCTCGGGGCTAGAATTGGGCCGGGTTCGAGGAGTACTGTGCTCTCGGGTGGCGATGGACACGTTCTGGTTTTGGGTTATTCGGGTAAGAGTTGATATATGCAAGATTCAGTTCTACATATGTCGTGTGGTTAGGAATCCCCAGCTGGGTAAATGAAGCGGTTCGAATCGTCGTTACTCCACGAGAAAGGAGTCTTGGCCTTGCACCAACATCGTAGTTAAGAACTGGAATTGAAAGAAAGTATGAGAAAGGTTTTGATGATAATTACTTTGATCTAGATTAGGATCACCTAGAATTGGTTAATGAACCATCAATGGTAAAAGTAAAATGTTGAAGATAAGGACTTACTTTAATAAGCTTTTCTGCAAAAAGAAAATTTGATTCTTGATTACCCGTACCTTGATTCCCTAAAGCTAGCATGCCCTTGGAGTCTTTGTCTTAGTCGGATAAGTCTTGTTGAGTACTCTCGTACTCAGGGTTTGTTAACCCCTTGTTGCAGGTGCGGTTCATGAACAAGTCTGCTTCGAGCCTTGTTGCATGACCGTCGTGGTTGAAGACAGTGACGACGAGTAGATTGTGTGGCCTTTGGGCAAGGCATCTCGCTTGTGTGTTGTAATAAAGTTACTACCGATACTTCTCTACTACTGGTTTGTAATAATGTTGCATAAGGTTTTAAGTTTGAAAACTGGTTTGTAACCTAAGTTATTGTAAGACTTCCGCTACTTTACTCTGTTGAATATTTTGAATAAACTGTTGTAATATTGCAATACTCCTGTGATTGGATCCTGTTCGGAGGAAAGCAGGCCTTTTAAGTTATGGTGAACATAAGTACGACTGTCAGAGGTCATTATGGCAATGACGTGTGCTTGTGGGCCATCATAATTAGGAGGTTCTGTGACAATCTATGTCTGAGAATGTGAATGCTGAATGTAATAATGCTGAGAATGCAATACCCGCAGATGCTAGCAAGAAAAGGAAAAGAATTGATTCCTCATCGAAATTATGGCACTGTCGTTTAGGCCATATTTCGAGGGGGAGAATAGAACGCTTAGTTAGAGAATCAATACTCCCACCACTAGAACTCTCAGAGTTAGAGCAATGTGTTGATTGCATTAAAGGCAAGTTAGTAAAGAACATAAAGAAAGGCGCTAAGCGAAGCACGGGAGTACTAGAATTGATCCACACAGACATCTGTGGACCTTTTCCAGTGACATCTGTGGATGGTTTTGATTCCTTCATCACATTCACAGACGACTACTCTCGTTTTGGATATATATATCCAATCAAAGAACGTTCAGAAGCTTTAGACAAGTTTAAGATATTCAAGGCTGAGGTTGAAAATCAACTAGACAGAAAAATCAAAGTAGTAAGATCTGACCGTGGAGGGGAGTAATACGGTCGACATACCCCTTATGGACAAGTCCCTGGACCTTTTGCAAGGTTCTTACAGGAAAATGGCATAGTAGCCCAGTATTCAATGTCGGGCGACCCACAGCAAAATGGAGTAGCAGAAAGGCGTAACCGTACTCTAATGGATATGGTGCGCAGTATGATGAGCTATTCCACTCTGCCATTGAGTTTGTGGATGGAGGCCTTAAAAACCGCCATTCATATTCTCAACAGAGTTCCAAGCAAGTCAGTACTTAAAACACCGTATGAGTTGTGGACCGGCAGGAAACCCTCAGTCAACCATCTGCGTGTCTGGGGGAGCCCTGCTGAAGCAAAAGTATTTAACCCAAACATAGGAAAGCTAGACCCCAAAACAGTAAGTTGCCATTTCATTGGCTATCCAGAAAAGTCGAAAGGTTATCGTTTTTACTGCCCTGGTAGACATACCAAGTTTGTGGAAACAAGACACGCTAGTTTTCTAGAAGATCAGATGATCAGGGGGAGCAAGACAGCGCGAGAAATCACCCTTGAAGAGAAGCGGGTGTTCGTGCCCATCCCTATGGTGCAGGAACCCTACTTCACGCTGCCTGTTGTTGTTGGACCTACGCAAGTGGTGACAACACCTGCTGTAATTTCGCCTACGGCTAATTCGGAACCTGTCTTTCAGGAACCGAATGAACCCATAGTCGATGAACAGCAGCCCCAACAAGATCAGCCCCAAGAACAAGAAATGCCAGTAGCAGAACCTTCTGGCAGACCTCAAAGAGCGAGAAAGTCTCCTATTCCAGATGACTACATAGTCTATGAATGCGAAGAAGTTCAGATGGAGGATGAACCCACCTCATTTGAAGAAGCCATGAGGAGCACTGAAGCATCTAAGTGGCAAGAAGCCATGGAAGATGAATTAAAGTCCATGAGTACCAATAAAGTTTGGGACCTAGAGGAAATTCCTGAAGGAGCCAAAACAGTAGGCTGCAAATGGGTCTACAAAGTGAAACGTGACTCCAAAGGGAACATAGAAAGGTATAAAGCAAGACTGGTAGCAAAAGGTTTTACTCAGCGAGAAGGGATAGATTACAATGAAACGTTCTCTCCCGTCTCGAGCAAGGACTCCTTTAGAATCATAATGGCCCTAGTGGCACATTTTGATCTAGAATTACATCAGATGGATGTGAAGACAGCATTTCTCAATGGGGATCTAGAAGAAAGAGTGTACATGGCACAACCGAAAGGTTTTGCTGTGACAGGCAAGGAAAGAATGGGCTGTCGCCTGAAGAAATCCATTTATGGATTAAAGCAAGCATCCAGACAGTGATATTTGAAGTTTGATAAGACAATCAGGAAATTTGGGTTTAAAGAGAATGTTGAGGACAATTGCGTATATGCAAAGTTTAAGAATGGGAAATATATTTTCCTAGTACTGTATGTAGATGACATTCTACTGGCAAGTAGTGATGTCACTCTGCTACAGGAAACCAAAAGATTTTTGTCCTCAAATTTTGATATGAAAGATTTAGGTGAAGCTTCTTTTGTCTTGGGCATAAAGATTCACCGAGATAGAAACCGAGGGGTATTGGGATTGTCCCAAGAGGCATATATAGAGAAAATATTGAAGAAATTCAATATGCATAAGTGTAGACTATCACCTGCTCCTATTGTAAAAGGTGACAAGTATGGGGAACATCAATGTCCCAAGAGCAAGTTCGAGCGCGATCGCATGCAAGCCGTTCCATACGCTTCAGCTGTCGGAAGCTTACAGTATGCTCAAGTGTGCACACGCCCAGATCTGGCTTTTGTGACTGGGCTGCTTGGCAGATATCAAAGTAATCCAGGTATGGAACACTGGAATTTAGTAAAGAAGGTCTTAAGATACTTGCAAGGCACGAAAGGGCTCATGCTAACCTACAGAAGATCTTATGACCTACAAATAGTAGGATATTCAAATTCTGATTACGCGGGAGATGATAGAAAGTCTACCTCAGGGTATATATTCACTCTCGCGCAAGGAGCCATATCATGGAAAAGCTCAAAACAAACAATAGTCACTGCATCGTCCACAATGTATGCTGAATTTATTGCTTGTTATGAGGCGTCAGGACAGGTGAATTGGCTTAAGAAATTTATACCCAGTTTAAAGGTGGTCGACAACATCGATAAACCACTAAAGTTGTTTTGTGATAACGAGCCAGCAGTGTTGTATGCTCACAACAATAAGTCAAGCAATGCCGCCAAGCACATTGACATAAAATATTATGTTGTGAAGGATAAAATCCGGGATCACGTCATAAGTCTTGAACATATAAGCACAGAAAAGATGTTAGCGGATCCGCTTACGAAAGGCTTACCGCCCAATGTGTTCAGAGAACACGTAGCCGGCATGGGTTTAAAGGAAAGCATGTGATTCCTGGATAGTAAGAGGGCCCAAGGCGAGAATCCATCTCTAAACAGAAAAGTGTTTGTGGCTGTCTAATCTAATGGTAGTAACTGTTATGATGAAACATGCTCAATGCACTAATTTGTGATGGGGTGGGTTAACAAAGCGAGAAAGCAGAGATGAGATCAAGGGGGAGAATGTTGGATTGATCTCCGAGGCCCAGCCCAACGGCTAAGGCCTCATCCCCCCTGGATCGCGCCCTGATCGGGGGCGCCCAACCGATCCATGGTTGGTGGGCCCCCGACGCGCTGCGCTATATAAAGAAGGGAGTGGGGGCCGCAGGCACTTGATCCAAGGTTCGCCACGCCCGAAAACCCACTCCACAAACCCTAGGCCTCCGATCGGCTTGCGCAGTGGCGTCGGGAAGCACCACTGCGCCACCTCCGTTCTACTCCTTCCCCGTCGTCGGTCAGTGCCGGTGGAGGCCCGAAGGACGACGGAATCTACTCCGCCACCACATCAACTCCATCACCATGGATGCTTCCGGATCTGCTCCCACCAACGACGGTCGAAACCCTAAACTCCTACATCTATGTGTCTCTCTGTTTCCTTTTACTTGTAATAGATCTATTGTTGTTCCTATGTATCACTGTCTTCATTGTTTGTACCCCGACCCGATACACTGCTAGTAGTAGATCCTGTTTTTCTATCAGGCTCGTCTCCCGCTGCCGGTGCCGCGCGTCCCTCAGCTCCCTCCCGAGCGGCCGGCAGCACGCCAGCCGCACCGACCGGGTAGTACGTACCGGACGGACGTGTCGTCACCGGGTGCGTTCGTCCAGAGATAGCTAGGTGAACGAATATGCATGCAAGTCAACAGTGCGCGGCCTCGACGGCCTGGTCGGCACGCAGATCCGGTCCAGCTAGCGGCACCGACCAGGGGCGTCGAGCGCTCGCCACGCGCAGCACAGGCTAGTCCGATCCCGCCCCGCGTGCGTGCGGGGAGGTGTGGTGGCCGGATCGGAGGATCGGCTGAATGAATGCGTGGCTGGCCACCAGCAGCAGCAGCCGCAGCCGGCACCCCACCCGTGCGCCGACGCCGACGCCACCGCCGTACCGTACGCGAGCGTCCTTCTCCAGTCCGGTCCCCCGGGGGCGCGGCGCGCCAGCTAGCGGCCCCCCGGCCCGGGCCGTACGTCGTGGCAGCTGGCCGGGCGCGACGGGCAGCCCGTCCACAGGCCACAGGGACTGGACGGGGCGTTGAACCGCTCTGCAGGGGATGGGGATGGGGATCGGGTGGGCGGGGCCCCGGGCGATCCGATGGGCGAGGCAGCCAGCTAGGTAGCGCGTGCCGTCGGTTGCTCCGTCGCGTTGCGTCGCACGGGCCATCGGCCAGCCGCCCAGCCCAACGGCCCCAGCGCTCGCTCGCTGTGGTGTGGTGCCTGCCACTGGCAGTGGCAGTGCCAGCAGTCCCCATGCACCTGAGCCGCCGTACAGGCGTGGACCAGCGCGCACGAACCACTGGGCTTTTCGATTCATCAATGCCCCGGCCCCAGCCGGGGCCACGGCCATCACCATGAAATGAGGGATCCTATTGCAGGGCGGTGCCGCTGGTGGAACCTATCAGTCCGCTGGGGTAGCTAGTAGGTCCATGCGTCGTCCTAAGCGGCGACGGGGGCACGACGGCCCAGCCGGCGACTCGTCCTGGCCGGCGCCGACAGGTCGGCCGCGCAAAGGCAACGAGGTCTTGGTGCAATGGTACCTTACACGTTTACATGCATCAACAGTCCAACACAACAGTAACAAACACAGAAACGTGTACAACGCAGTCCGTCCGACACCATGCGCTCAGACACGACGGTATCTGTGTCCGTCCGGCCTTCCGGGCTTGTTGAATCCGGCCGGCTGGGGCGCTAGCTAGCTGTGCCGCGGAGTGCAGCGCGTGCGAGGTAACTGCGGCGCGCTAGCTCTAGCTGAGGTTATAGCAGGAACAGTGGAGCCACTCCGTCCATGCGCTGCCGTAGCCTGTGTGGGTGGCACTGCAACATGGACGCCTTGTCCAGTTGTCTTGTAGCGCGCACCAGCAGTAAAGAAAGGCAGGGGGGTAACACTAACACAGCTCTCCAACCTTTGCGACACTGCGTGCGTGTGTGTTCTACGTCGTATTTGTGTCCGCAGTTATACTAGGACGCCGCTGCCGCCCGCCGGCCGTCGGCCCGGCCGGGTAAAGTAAACGCCGACGACGCGTCGAGATCGATCGATGGGCATGGAGCAACGTAAGTGCAGCGCAGCAGACTGGATGCAGAGCGAGGTCAGTCGGTAGGTCACAGGCCCATCGCGGCAGCTAGCGCCCATGCATGGCATGGCAGGAGATATACTAGTCCAGGTCGTCAGTGGTTAATAAGCAAGCGTCGATAGAGCGTTGTTGTTGTTGCGACGGATGATGGATGGATCATGGATCAGCAACCTGCGTGAGCAACGCAACCACCACCGTGAATGATTGAGCTTGAGCCTTGAGGACTACCTAATCACGGCCTCATCCGATTCTAGCTAGCTAGCTAGCTAGCTAGGCAGCCTGCACGTACGCACGGCACTCGGCACTCGGCAGGCACAACACAATATATAGTACCGCTGCCTTGCGTTGCATGCCGTCGCGGCGATGTACGTATGCCCTGTTGCCTACTACTCCTAGTAACTACCAAGGCCACGGGCGATGTACGTAACGTACGTGTGCGTGTGTGATACGATTTGATTTGCTACTCCAACTAACGCCAGCGAAGCCCCCTCTTGAGTAGCTAGCGTTGACCTCTCATCACGTACGCACGCACACGTACTCTACGTAGCTTCAGTTTCATTCTGTGGATAAACAGTCCATCAAGACACGCACGGCATGAGGGGTCGTCTCTGGCTAGTTGATACACACAGTATCACATCATCTTCATTGTACAGTATTTGTGTTGTGCCCTAGAGCCTCTGTAGGAGCGGCTCTAGAGCCTCTGTAGGGGCGGCTGCGCCAGCCGCCCTTCCCAGGGTGTTCCTACAGAGGGTGCCTCTGTAGGGGCGGTTTCCTGACCGCTCCTGCAGTGCCCTCTGTAGGGGCGGCTGGTGTTTTCAGCCGCCCCTGTAGCGGACTTCTGTAAGGGCGGCTGTATCACCAGCCGCCCCTGCTGTGTGTATTTGTAAGGGCGGTTCAATCAAGAACCGCCCCTACAGTGGATTTTTCAGCAAAAAAAATAAATAATTCAAATTCAAATCTGACCACATATATATATTTAATTCAAATTCATATACATGAAGTAGTATCAAAAGCCATTACATGTCCCTCCAACATACTGCAAGTAAACCTACTTGCTACTTGAACTAAGAAGATAAGAAGCAAGCATGTAACTAATAATCTTCTAGAAGGGAAGGAAACTAACTTCAAGACAATGCTTCCTATGAATAGTCTGCACATACTTCTCAGTTCACAGATGACAAGTCATTATACCTACATAAAGAAAATACATACAAGTGGTTAGATTATGATCTCTATTGATTGAAAATGTATCATTATTTCATTCACTCAACTTGTAAAATTACAAGTTCAGTTCAGCTGACAAAGATAAATAGCAACAGAAGCACTTGGCACTTGAACCGTAAACTCATGAAGATGGAGACCTCTATTTTAGACAGGGTGATGGTAACTAATAAATAATATAGAAGTATGCAAGAAACTGTCCTTGGCCTATCTAGCACTACAGTAATAAATGCTGGTTATATGCTTATATGATCCCTGCTTACAAGGGGAAGCTTGGAAGAACATAAGCAATAAAATGACAACAGAGTTTTGACAGTTAACTTGGGATGCTTCCAGTGAGTTCTATATAAGTTCAGTGAAATTAATGATACAGTTATCTGACTTAGCAGTATATATCCTACTCCTATGCATTACTAAAATGACAAATAGTAACAAGGTTAGGAAGACATGAGGTTCTGCAGATGATTTTCGTACCACTGTGATGCGACGTTAACGATGAGAAGAAGCTTCCCCTTGTAGGTGCTGAGGTCAACATCTTTGCCGCTCGCATCCTGCACACTAGCAGCAAGCAAAAAGCCATCATTAGACTCCCTTTGCAAATTCGCCATTTTAGTGCAAGTATTCCATGATGTCAATGTAACTGAAGGTACTGAGACTTTATATCAGTTAAATTTTGGCATAAGCACAAGTCATACACTCATACACATCATCCCAACTAGGACAGAAAATTATCTGATTCCTATGAGGGTTAATTAAACTGATTCATACCTAACTGCTTTGAATTCTAACGAAACATGTCCCAATGCTCCTGCTTGAAACCAAACATGTCCTCACTTGGCAATTGCTCCTGCTTGAATACAGAAGGTAGCATTCTGTAATTCAGATTACCTTGGTTGTGATGAACAGATCCTCCTTCTTGACAAGTCTATTCTGAAATGCCTCTGCGAGTGCATCACAGACTTCAGCTTCGGTAGTTAGCTGCAGAGCAAGTTACCAAACACACAGACAGTAAAGCACCAAGTAGAGAAGGAAAACTCCTGTGCCGACACTAGTAGTTGGGACCATATTAGCATACTCCATGATTGATAAAGAAATCGTCATGGACAGCACAGTGTGGTGTCTAAGCATGCATGTATCATTCGTACTATGAATCAAGTGTTTATCAAGATACCAGATATCTAAGAAATCTATTAGCAAACATCAGGACACTACAGCTTTGATTCATATTTGGATATTCCATGACCGCCAAAGAAATTTCAATCATGTAGTACATTACAGCTTCGATTCATATTAGGAAACTCATCTCTAGGCCAGTTGTAGGGAAAATAGCAATTATATTAACAACTGAACTGTAATATAACATGGATTACTTCATGTTTGTTCTATATATTAGATTATACCCAATTATAGTATGGTGTACAAGTAAACATTGTCATTAGTACATAATAATCTGACTTCATGGTATAGAGCTACAAATTATTAGTTCTGACCAAGCAGATATTTGTGGGATCACCTCTTCCCCGAGCAGCTAGAAGCACCTATCTGTCATCCCAAAATTGGTGACATGAAAAATTCAACTCTTGAGAACTCACATCCATCAGGCAAATCTAGTGGTAGATGGGGGCAAGCTAATAGACGGACACACTTGCCACTGTGAGAAGAGATTTCCAGTTAAAAAGTGAGATCTGAAATATGCAAAACATTTGTCAGAACAAATGAAAATCTGGACTTCAATATGAACGCTGAATTAAGCCCCTACAGAAATAATCGAGACACTTCTGCCTCTTTGAGAAGGAACACATCTCATCTCTCGTAGCGCTCATCCAGAAGGCACACACGCAAACACTTGAACTCACCTGGCAAAGGTCGAGATCCAGCTTGTAATCCTGCTCCTCACAGCTAGATCTATCCTCTACCGCTAATGCAGCTGAGAGAAGCTCCATAGAGATGAACGTCGCCCCTTCAACTCCACGGCACCTGCTAAATCGGAATCGAGGTGAAGAGGGATGGATGGATGGACTCATGGATTGGGGGCACACAACGTGCAGGATGGGTGATGCGTACCTGGCCGTGGCCGATGAGTTCGAGACTGACGCGGTGTAAACCTTATCGCGGACAGGTAAGCAGCTGTCGCCTCCACCACGGCAGATCCAGAGGAGGAGGTGCCGCCTGATCTGGAGGAAGGCGGTTCTCCGCTTCTCATCGCGAGTGGGAAGCCCGGCTTCCGTGACTAGGGACGCCTCCAAGGACGAGGGAGGGGCCCGTCGGTCCTTGCTAGATTTGGAAGAGGGAGGCACCGCCGGCTAGATCTGGGTGGAGGAAGGCGGTGCCGGTTAGCTCTTGGTGGAGGGAGGAGGCGGAAGAGGAGACGATAGAGAGGGGTGGCAGCGGCGGAGGAAGGACAGCAGCACTGGACGAGCACGAGTTGAGAGGTGTTGGCGGCGGAGGGGGCGCGCTCCTAGTCGATGAGAGAAGACGGAGGGGACGGGGTGGGGAGACGACGGTGAGATCCTAAAGTTTCGACACCGGTGAGGAGCGGATGACCGGCGGCGGCGGCGACGGCTAACCCTAGCACAGGAGAGGAGAGGGAAGGAGAGGAAGGAGCGTGGGCGAGTCGAGGGGGGAGGGGCCGACGGACGTGAGTCCAGCGATTAAGCGAATTTCATCTTTTTGGGGTCTACAGCGACGGTCACGCTATAGGGGCGGCTGAGAGGTTAGAAGTCGCCCCTACAGTTGAATATTTTTTTAAAATTATAAATCAAAATAAATTATTCATATGTAAATAATAAATAATACAGTACAAAATTTTATAATTATAGAGGTCATGAAAATTTGGTAAACATCAAAGTTGTAGAGGTCATGAAGATCTACAACTTTTATTTTGGTCATCTTATAATTTGACAAAATTTGAACATTTCAAATTTGAAATTTTAAAAAATGATAAGTTCGAACCAAAATTTGAGACCTAAAATGATTTCAACATGAAAAGTGATGAATACCAAAGTTGTTCAACTCATTAATATCTACAACTTTTATTTTAGTCATCTTGCCATTTGACAAAATTTGAACCTTTCAAATTTGAAATTTTGAAAAACGACAAGTTCGAACCAAAATTTGAGACCCAAATTGATTTCAACATAAAAAGTGATGAATACCAAAGTTGTTCAACTCATGATAATCTACAACTTTTATTTTGGTTATTTCTTCATTTGACAAATTCTTAACACACATTGTTCACTAATCTTACGCATGTCTCATACAGTCTATAAAACCTTATGAGACATGTGTCACATTTGTAAACAATGTCGTTACCACTTTGTCATATGAAGAAATGACCAATACAAAAGTTGTAGATCTTGATGAGTTATTTAACTTTGGTATTTATCACTTTTTCAGCTGAAATCATTTGGGGTACCAAAATCTTGTCTGAAGTTGCATTTTTTTGAAATTCAAAATTTAAATTGCTCAAACTTTTTATATGTATATATTGACAAAACCAAAAAATTAAATGGATAGAGAATGATTTTAGAAATTTTTAGGAAAAACAATCATCAGATTTGGAGTTAGTACGAGAAAGAAAAACTAGTTACAAAGTTGATCCGCAGATTAAAAAAGAAATCACACTGTTCACTATGATCATGTAAGGATCATCTAGAACAGTGTGATTTCTCTTTTTAATCTGTGGGTAAACTTTGTAACTAGTTGTTCTCCCTCATACTAACTCCAAATGTGATGGTTTTTTTTCCTAAAAATTTCTAAAATCTTGCTTCAGCATTTAAGTTCGATCAAACTTGGATGTGACAATGTTTTACACATTTTAGATTTTGAAATTTGAAATTTAACAAGTTCAAACCAAATTTTCAAACCCTAAATGATTTTAGATGTAAAAGTGATGAATACAAAAGTTGTTCAACTCATAAAGATCTACAACTTTTATTTTGGTTATCTTGTCATTTGACTAAATTTGAACATTTCAAATTTGAAATTTCAAAAAATGACAAGTCCGAACCAAATTTTGTGACCCAAAATGATTTCAACATAAAAAGTGATGAATACCAAAGTTGTTCAACTCATTAATATCTACAACTTTTATTTTAGTCATCTTGCCAATTGACAAAATTTGAACCTTTCAAATTTAAAAATTTGAAAAACGACAAGTTCGAACCAAAATTTGAGACCCAAATTGATTTCAACATAAAAAGTGATGAATACCAAAGTTGTTCAACTCATGAATATCTACAACTTTTATTTTGTTTATTTCTTCATTTGACAAATTCTTAGCACGCATTGTTCACTAATCTTACACATGTCTCATACAGTCTATAAAATCTTATGAGACATGTGTCACATTTGTAAACAATGTCGTTACCACTTTGTCATATGAAGAAATGACCAATACAAAAGTTGTAGATCTTGATGAGTTATTCAACTTTGGTATTTATCACTTTTTCAGCTGAAATCACTTGGGGTACCAAAATCTTGTCTGAAGTTGCATTTTTTTGAAATTCAAAATTTAAATTGCTCAAACTTTTCATATGTATATATTGACAAAACCAAAATATTAAATTGATAGAGAATGATTTTAGAAATTTTTAGGAAAAACAATCATCAGATTTGAAGTTAGTATGAGGAAGAAAAACAAGTTACAAAGTTGATCCGCAGATTAAAAAAAGAAATCACACTGTTCACTATAATCATGTAAGGATCATCTAGAACAGTGTGATTTCTCTTTTTAATCTGTGGGTAAACTTTGTAACTAGTTGTTCTCACTCATACTAACTCTAAATGTGATGATTTTTTTTCCTAAAAATTTCTAAAATCTTGCTTCAGCATTTAAGTTTGATCAAACTTGGATGTGACAATGTTTTACACATTTTAAATTTTGAAATTTGAAATTTAACAAGTTCAAACAAAATTTTCAAACCCTAAATGATTTCAGATGTAAAAGTGATGAATACAAAAGTTGTTCAACTCATAAAGATCTACAACTTTTATTTTGGTTATCTCGTCATTTGATTAAATTTGAACATTTCAAATTTGAAATTTTAAAAAATGACAAGTCCGAACCAAATTTTGAGACCCAAAATGATTTCAACATAAAAAGTGATGAATACCAAAGTTGTTCAACTCATTAATATCTACAACTTTTATTTTAGTCATCTTATAATTTAACAAAATTTGAACCTTTCAAATTTGAAATTTTAAAAAACGACAAATAGGCACTGCAGGGGCGGCTGGTGATTGAGCCGCCCCTACAGATCAGCCCCAACTGTAGGGGCGGCTCAAGTTACCGGCCGCCCCTACAGTGCCATCTGTAGGGGCGGCTGGGCTGCTGGGGCCCGAGGACGCCCACTGTAGGGGCGCCCCCAACCCCAGCCGCCCCTACAGTAAAAATGCCCCCGTTCCTACAGTAAAAATTTGGCGTAGTGTAGCGTTGACCTCTCATCACGTACGCACGCACACGTACTCTACGTAGCTTCAGTTTCATTCTGTGGATAAACAGTCCATCAAGACACGCACGGCATGAGGGGTCGTCTCTGGCTAGTTGATACACACAGTATCACATCATCATCATTGTACAGTATTTGTGTTGTGCCCTAGCTACGTCGCGTAATGAACGTACTACTCAATAATGAGAGAAAATTATTACCCGCTACCGTACGTGGTAGGCTGCGTACTCTCAGCAGAATCCAAGATGCGTGCTGCGGCGTGCATGATTCAATATCTCTATCATACGTACGTACGTGGGCCCACCAAATGCTCAAGATGACAATATTCATTAAAGAAAACTCTTGCCGCTCTTTCGAAAAAAAATTAAAGAAAACTGTATTACAATCGTTTAAGACACTTTTTACATACGAATGCAAAATACTCATGTCACAAAGACACACTACTCCATGCATGCTCCATGCAACTACTACAAGAGCGCTCGAACAGGAAACAGAAAGGAACGAGCAGAGAAGGAGCGGCTCCCAAAACGACGAAATCCGACCCAAATCAAAAGGATTCACTGTCAAAAAAATACACAGACGCAATTCAACAAGAAACGAAATTATTCCTCAAAAATCATCGTCTAGGATTGACCCAAACTACGGGAAATCGAAATCGAACCCAAGAACAAAAAAAAGGGGGAAAAATTGAAGAACACAGTGAACGAAAATCACAACTTAAATTGAGAAATCCCATTGGACAACTGAAGGATTCGGGTCTCCATTCCCAACTCAAAACTCAAGTTTGATTACACAAATTTAGAAATTTATGGACCTCTCTCAAGAACACCTCAGGGAAAGGGAAACCTAGGGCAAGGAAAAATAAAAGTGGAGAGAGGTAAGGGAGATGGAAGTTTCATCATCCTATTTAACAGGGCTATTACACAATCTCAGTTTTGCCCCTATATATTTTGAGTCGAACCACTTAACCCGAGGGCATTATGGTCCAACCCAAGGTAATCTTCATCCGATGGCCACCGCGCCCTTCATGAGATAGCTTCGCCTCGACGCGAGCTCCTCGATGCCGTCACGTGACGTCCGTTCCTGCTTGGAACCTCCGCCCGGCTTTTGAGGCCCAAACCCGTGAAACCGGCACCGATGGTTTTGAGGCCCAAACCACCAAACTGCCCACGAGTAGTGTACTCCATATGCGTCCCCTCGCCACTCAACACGTGTCACCACCATCCTCGACCGGCTGTCCGCCAAGTCCTCTTGAGCCCCGCTCGACTCACACTTCCGCCCTCTTGACTCGGTCAATACGGTCACTCCCATGTATACCTGCGTTTGTCGTTGTTCCAGATGTCAGCCACCTCAGCTGGTCACCCGGCCTCCTGGTCCCTCGGTCCAAACTTCACGTCCGTCCTTCACCACTCCCGGTCAATCGACACGGCACGTCCCTACTTGATCTTCACCTCGCTGTCGATCACCGCCTCCGAGCTCTACACCTGCATACAACAAGCTAAGAGACATGTCGCACAACCCAACTCACGTCATGGTTAGCTCACAAACTCAGCCTAGGTTGTGGATCATGTTAACAATCACTTATCACAAAATAAACTATAAGGGCACATATGAACCTTGTGTTCGCAATTTGTCTCTGCAGTTATACAGGATGCTAGTAGGGCCACGGCATACCCTGCGATCCAGCCGAGCGTAGCGCACGGCACTGATTCCGCTTAGGAGTACATGAAATCGCAGCCTGAGCGTCTGCTCGCTGCTCGATGCCTCAGCTTAGCGAAACATGATCGCGTATATATGGCACGTCTTGCCGTCCTGCGTTCCGAATGCTAATTGGTCGCCAATTTGCTTGCCTTGTTGCATCGCCAGTCTGTACCCTCCATCACGCGTTGCCCGGCGATGGCGTCTGCACGCACAGACACACTCACACAGCGCCGCTCGCATTGCCATAGACATGTACTGTAATCTAATAATCTATATTATTAGGATCGGGGATCAGATCATCATCATATCATGGCATGCAACCTGTGAGCAGCACTATGACAGTAGTCTATGTTTCTAAGATGCCGCCCTTCTCTGTATGTGGGCTCAATTCTCATCGTGTGATTCTGCTTCTTACCTTTGCAATAGTGGAACTGTGACTTCAGATGTTTGGTGCATTCTTTGACTGATGGTGATCTCTGGTGTTCTTATCGTCAATGAAGTTTATATTCCTGGTGTGTTCAGCGCGGTCTTCTGTACATTTGCTTGCTCCAACCTCACCATTGGTTGCCTTTCCAATTTCCGTCAAGATCAACCGATATGATGTTATATAAGATCTATATATATATATATATGTTATTCAGCTACTTAATTGTTGAATTTAAGAGTTATTATATATGTTATTTACTACTTCAAAACTGATTCGTGATGGAAATTTTATGATTATTCATCGAATGGCTAAATGGATTTTTTGATGCGGCATTACCCTGGACAAAATCCAAGGTCGTCCGCCACTCATGCCGCTGACACCCGAGGAACGTACGTACGTGCAGAGGCCAGCAGACTGCGGCATGCAGAGCGAGAGGTCCGTCAGGTCCCGGCATGGCATATGGCGGGTCGATCGTCAGTGGTTCAGAAGCTAGCGCCGATCGAGCGTTGTTGTTCCGATGGATGATGGATGGATCAACCTGCGTGTGCAACTCAACCACCACCGTCAATGATTGAGCTTGAGGACTACCTAATCGCGGCCTCATCATCCGATTCTAGCTAGGGCAGCTAGCAAGGCAGCCTGCACGCACGGCACTCGGCAGGGGCACAGTAGTACCGCTGCGCCTTGCACATCTGCATTGCATGCCGTCGCAGGGGACCAGAGTGCCATATATGCCCTGTTGCCCTAGCCACCAAGGCGACGGCGACGTGTGTGATATGATTTGATCTGCTACTCCAACTAACGCCAACGAAGCCGGGCCTCTTGAGTAGCTAGCGTTGACCTCTCACGTACGCAACGCACACGCATGCACTCTACGTCGTAGCTTCTGTTCGTTCTGTGGATGAACAGTCCATCAAGCCACGCACGGCATGAGGGGTCTCCACCAACGTACAGTTCCATCTCTCTGGCTGCTGGTTGATACAGTATCATATATATCATCATCATTGTACAGTAGTATTTGTAATGAACGTACTGTATATACTCAATAATGAGAGAAAATTACCCGCTACCGTACGTGGTAGGCTGCGTACTCTCAGCAGAATCCAAGATGGATGCTGCGGCGGTGTGCATGATCGATTCAATACCTTTATCATACGTACGTACGTGGGCCCACCAAATGCTCAAGATGACAATATTCATTAAAGAAAAGCGTATCACAATCGTTTAAGACACTTTTTACATACGAATGCAAAATACTCATATCACAAAGACACACTACTCCATGCTCCATGCAACTAAGTACGTACTAACCAGAGATTGCCGTTCGCTTGGCACCTTAATAACACATTTCTTCCTTGATAACATCATGGCGCCGAGCTCTAGCCACACGTTAGCACCATGTCATCCCGCCACACCATCCAGGCCTTGAGGACCATGGCCTATGCTGCCGAGACGTGTTATCTCGGCGCCGACCTCAGGGTCCAAACACATGAGTTGTTTGTTGAAAATTATCAAACACAAAGTTTTCCTTGTTAGAGCCGAGACGTGTTATCTCGGCGCCGACCTCAGGGTCCAAACACATGAGTTGTTTGTTGAAAATTATCAAACACAAAGTTTTCCTTGTTAGAGCCATATGGACCAACATATCGATGTTGCACTCATCCATAAAAAGGATCTAAAAGTTTTATCTCTTGTAGTCAAAAGATACCAATTATTAAACAATTTTTTGGACATTGTGGGGTAGATTAAGAGCTGAAACCATTTCAATGGCCCTCCACTTGAACTTAGCATAAGTGCAATCAAAGAAGAGAAGTGTTGAATTGTTTTCGACTCACTAAAAAAACAGCAAGTCGTAGCTCAATTCCAAATCCTCTTTGACAAATTATCTATTGTGAGAATCACCCCTTTTTAAAGAACCAAAGGAAGATTCAGAGATATCTTTAGTCTCCAAACTAGTTGCAAACTTTGGTCCCATTATTACTGACAAGGAACTTATACATAGAATTAACCAAGAAGATACCAATATATTCTTATGCAGGCTCCAAACAAAAACATCCAGGCCATGTAGCAGATGTAGACATTAGCCACTTTAACAACTAGGCTATTTCAGTCAACTAGTTTGTTTCCCACTAATTAATGCCCTCCTGAAAGGGACATTAAGTGGTGTTCTTGTGCAACCTTTATGTTGAGCAAAGTTGGATATTAGATTTTTAGAGGTTGGTTACCCAACTAAACATCTTCCTAGCTACAACTGTTGAAGTGACTGTCTAGTCTAGTATTAGTTCACTATACTACATGGGACATGCCTAACAGTACTGGCCTATAGGCTATATATAGGCACAGTTAAGCTAGAACAGAAGGATCGGAGAAGATTGCCAGAATATCTGATGAAGTGATGAAACCCGTACACGCGTCGACGTCGATGACGTGACCGAAAGTCTGCATATCGCGGTCCTCCTCTGCTCCTCATGATCAGCGTGGACCAGCACCTAGCAAGCATGCATGCAGCGGTGGTTGCGTGATGGCAACGTGGAATTGGGGATTTCGCGCAGATGACGCGCGTGACAACTGACGACCGAGCTCGATCATTCGCTCTCCAACTAACTCGCTCCAACTGATGATGAGTAAGTACGGGAGCTGCAGTGCACACGCATGCACGCACTGCACGTACCGGCCCGGCCATCGGTTTCGTTGTTTCGACATAATGCGTGCGCCGCCGTCGCCGTCGACGGCGGTTGCGTGGTCGCGAGTCGAGGTGCATGCTGCACTGCACGGACGGACGTACATGCCGGGGACGGGAGTCCGGCCGGGCGTCGCGTCGTGGAACTGCTCCCGCCGCGCGTACCGTACGTACCTCCCGTCCCGGCGTGCATTCATTCTCCCGATCGGGAAGTGCACGTTGCTGCCGGATCGGAGTGGATCTCGCCCGGGCCCGGCCTGGCGGCGTATCCGTCATCTCGTCTCGGGGACCGTACCTCGATCGACGACGATGTTCCGGTACACCGGCCGCCTGGTACGTCGAGCATGCAGCGCGAGGCCGGCGGCGCCGGCCGATATCTACGTGCGTATCGTACGCACACACGAAACGGACGGACCAGGGGATCCATTGGAGCATGCAGCAGCAAAGTCGTGCGCCAACGGACGATCCGCGGCTGAAACCACTAAACCAAGCCGTGTGTGCGCGTCGTCGCACGCAACTGTGTAGACTGTGGCGCGTGTGCGTGTACCAAGTTGTTGGCAACGCAGGCGAGGTGACGCGGATACGACCCGTCGGCAAGGCGACGGGTGCGGGGCGGCCGCCGGCCCACAATGCCTGTGCAAGTGTCTCGTCATGTTTTTCCGTCCGCACGCAACGCCGGGCAGAGTGCCGGACGCCGGTCGGCGAAGAGACGAGCTCAAGCCGTCAAATCGATGCCGGACGCCGGGCAGGGTGCTCGGTGCTCCTCCTTCGCCACGGTTGCTGCTCCGTGACTCCCGCTCCACCCCCCCTCCCTTCCCTCCTTGCTCTGCTCTTACAGCCCGTTGCCATTCCGGGCAGATGGAGTTCTGGATCAGCGTGCTGCTCACCATCCTCGGCTACCTCCCCGGCGTCCTCTACACCGTCTACGTCATCTGCCCCCCACCGCCACCGCGACGACGACGACTATGTCTACGTCGGCTGACCAATGGACGGATGCCCGTGGTGCTCTGGTCCGTGCCTCTGCTACCTCCGTCCGCTCACGCTGTACCGTGCGCATCTCTGTGTTGGGATAGTGGAATCCGTCATATGTCCATCTGTAAACTGTAAATATGTGTACCCAATCTGACAATCTAGATTAATTCGTTAGATAAAAATCTGGTGTTGTGGGATATGTGCAGTCAATTGGGGTTACTTTGCTTCCACGTTCAGTTTTGCTTGGGGATGAAACTGCAGATGGTTATTAATCCCCTGCATTTTCCCTCATTGCCATTTGAAGTCAATTCGAGACAGCCTAGTGCTTTTTATGTCAATCCATCCTGGCGGTGACTCGCTTGTAGTGAGCAATCAAGTACCATGCCACTAGAATTGAAAATAGCTACCTCTTACCAACACAAAACAGCCATGAACTTCCTACAGCACCCAACTTTTCGCACAAATCTTCACAGGAGCACTTCGACAGATAGGCTCGATGCTTCAGCCCACATTATGATCGCTTCAGATCTTGACCAGACCATGGTGCCTAAACCTTTTTTGCTTATGATCTATACAAATTCAAGAGCTATCCCATACTATGTTCTATATGGTTGACCAGAAGATATACCCCCAAGGAAGAACGTCTCAGCAATTCTGTGAGAGGAAAATCGGCAATTATTTGTCTGCAAAAGGACCAAAGATATTCATACATGGTCCACCTTATAATACGATTTTCTGAATAATCTTTTGAGGACCTTCCTTTTTGCTACACTGGAAAGAGATGTTTGTTTGTTTTGTGGGAGTGATAGCATTTATTTTAGCAAAGGCAAGAAATGGATAAAACAGCAAAAAAAATACCTAGAAGTTCTAGGATGACATGTATTTGAAAGAAGTTGAGAACGATGATATAATATCTATTTTCAATCTGAGGGAGTATTTTACTAATAAAAATGTACATATACTCATGGTATGCATTGTGGCCTTTCAATATTGAAGTAATGCTTCATTTAAGTACCAACCTGGAGAAGTGAGAGCCATTGGAATGATAGCTGGAGGATCAAGCATTACCCCAATGTTCCAAGTAATGACGCATGGTCCAAAGTTCTTTATGATGTAAAGCTTAGATATTTCTTTTAGCTTTTACTACTCTCAGCAGTTCACTTTTTTGCTTCATACTGCAAATGGAAGCAGAGCTCAAGCTCATGGTAAAGTAAATTTTAGCCCTAAGGGTACATGCTCTCACATTGTGGACCACAAGATGCGCATCTTGTTGTCCACAGTGTGAGGGCATGTGCCCTTAAGGGCAAAAAAACCGCGGAAGTCTGCAACTATAATAATCGGCAGGTTGTAGTAGAAAGTCACTACCATGTTGCTTAATAGTGTTTTGAGATTTTAGCTAAAGTAAAACTGATTTTATACATGCGACTTATATATATATATATATATATATATATATATATATATATATATATATATATATATATATATATATATATATATATATATATATATATATATATATATATATTCCTGTCTGTGCAATTTGGAGTTGAAGCGTAACCTTTTTCGTTGAAGTAGATAGACCATGCCATCATGCTATGCTTGCTATTATACGATTTTATGATGTCATTGACTAGCTAGTAACACCTTAGATTCTCAAATACTGATCATGACCACCAACAAGTAGTGATAAGTAACATTGAGCCGCATACCAGATTCACAATAATGGCAGCACTCATGTAAGCCGCGCGGCAACGCCCGCGCGTTGCTTTCTAGTAACTGATTGACATAACCTGGGAAGTGCAGACACCGGGGTCGGAAGAGGACGAAGCCACACGGGTACTGCACACGCGCATGCATGCACGTCGTCGGTGCGGCGGGTCTTTCCAGCTAGCTAGCCGAGCCCACCACCACAGGCTTTTGCATTGGGTGCTGACGGCAACGGCGCCGCGGATCGCGCGCCGACACGAGCAGGGGCAGCCCCCAGCCGCCACACCGCCACACTGTACGGTACGACGGGTGTGTTGGTGGCGCATGCATGGCGCTGGCGCCGGCCGGACCGGTCCGTACGCGTACCACCAGGTGCGAATGCGAGGCGCGTCGGCCCATGCGTCTGCTGCTACCCCAAGACTCAAAGTCCTGAACGGCCGGCCGGTCTGATGATGCGATGCAGTGGATGGCTCGATCATGGATGATAGGAAGAGGACGTCGCAACGGTATGGTGGCCCTGACGGACTGACTGCGACTGTGAGTAGTGGTGCCACTGCCCACTGCACCCACTGGCGGCACATGGACGAAACTCTGTTGGCTTGAATTATTTTTCAGCTAACGAATAAATTTTTTCTCTCACAACAAACCAATATAAGGATAGGCATAAGACAGATTTTAGCGTAAGCGAACAGGCCCGAAGCTTTCCGACACCTTCCTTCCCATCACGCGACCATCGCTCGCTTCCCTTCTCCCTGAGCTTGTCGTCCACAAGCTTCCAGTAGCTCGATCGGCCCTGTTCACACACGCATCTCAGCAGCAGCAGAGCAGGGCCTTAATGAATGTAGGAGCACAGACGGCTGGCGACGACGCACGATCGATACATGCACAGTAGTGCTCTGAGTCTGAGGATTGTTACGACTACGCGCAGGCGAGCTCGCTTTACGGTTTTACGCCGGCACGAGTGGCGGCGACGCCGACGCCGATGCCGATGCCGCCGCGTTGGTTCCTCGCAGCAGCCGTACGCGTACTTCGGATGCTTCCGTCCGGATCGATCGGACGGATTGTGGAAATAAGTGGCCAAGATCCGCGATTTATTTGGTTTGTCGGAGCGCTGTCCGTGTCCAGGTACGTGCCGTGCCCCCGTGCGTGTGTGCGTGAAGGTAGGAGTAGGTCAGCCCCCGTCGCGGCGGCATGCAGTGGCAGTGCAGGTGCAGCCGATGGATCCCGATCGGCAGCAGCGGCCAGCAAGGTGAGATGGGGCTACACCTCCGTACAGATGCCTGGATGGGACCACATCATTAATGTCCATCACTCACCCAGTGGTAACTAGGACTACCGTACTCCTTACTGCCGGTTAAATTAAATTAATGTTACCCAGTGGTAGGCTGTGTTTAGTTCCTTGAAAAAAGCATTATGCAAAAAAAAAAGATTTTTCGTTACATTAAACTTACGATACATATATGTAGCATTAAATATAGATAAAAAATAACTAATTTCACAGTTATGTGCAAAATCGTGAGACGAATCTTTTGAACCAAAGTAGTCCGTGATTGGACACTATTTGCCAAATAAAGTCAAAACATGCTACAGTACACTTTTCGGCAATTTCAGGGTAACTAGTATCAGAAATTACTGTCACATGGAGTGGAATGCGTGGACTCTACTGTCTCAGTCAACCTAAAGGCGTGGCTTTTACAGAAGATTACGGTCCTGTTTATTCGGATTATAATCCGTCTTTTTCAGCTTATTTTTTCAGCCGGAACAATATTTTTCTCTCACAACAAATCAGCTAACAGTGTTTTTCAGCCGGCTTATCAGCACAGCTGAACGGCTCCTACGATAGCATCTTGCAGTAACCAAAAGTGAGAGTAAACCCGATCTTGCTGCCTTGGCCAGTTACTAACCTCTTTTACTAATGGACCCAGAGATAACATAATCTATCGGTACGCATGGTATATACGGGAGGAAATGAGGGATGATCTGTGTGACTATGTCTCCCTTGGTGTTTTTCTCTGGGTGACGAGCTCTGATGAGCCTCTGACCAACACACAGAACGCCATCACCCTTCTCTGCTAGTGCTAGCTGTCATGAGAACTTTGTCGGGATTTTATTTCGGTTTGTACGCGTGCAATTGATTCCGACCAGAGACACTTGTGTTTATAATATATGGTGCACGTTGTGCATGTGATCCGGGGATGACGCGGCAGCCGCACAGCTAGCTAGCCCGGCCCCCTCTGATCTGCACTTGCTGCGGGGCGAGTAGTATTCTCTTGATCTCTTCTATGCACTCTGAGTCTCTGACCCGGCCCTCCCTTTACTCCGCGCGCGATATAACTTTGTGGTTTCCACAGAGAGAGTGGTCCTCCGGAGAGCATTATTACTCTAACCCATTATTTTCTGACGAGTACTTCTATATATGCTCCCTCCGTTTTGTAATTTGATTATTCTAACTATATACCAAGTCAAATTTCTCTGTGATCATATTCCAATCCTAGGACCTTATTTGGTAGGAGAAACTAAACACGGCTTCACTACACAAGCCTGCGAAAGCTAAGTTGAAGAAGTTACATTCCAATGGCTTCACTTGCGTAAGTCAAAGACAGCTTCAGATCTTTAGTGCTTCGTTGGAGAAGACGTTTTTTACATGTGTTTATTGCAATGTTTTAAATAGCGGGCTAAGGTGTTTAGCGGTATATCTCTAAAACAGCTAATAGCGGAGCTATATCGGGCTATAGCGGGATATAGCGGCTAAATTGTACATGAACACAAATAGCGGCACCCTGCCTCAAAAGGCTATAGCGGGCTATAGCGGCAGCTATAGCGGGAGATTTAAAACTATGGTTTATTGGTAGGCCTTTTCTCGAGCTATTGAAAAGTTAAAGTTAAAACTGCTCAAAAGCCTACTAACAGACCCTTATACTTCACTCATTCTCTTGGGCTAAGATTTGTTATCGCAGGCCTCAAATTGGCTAGGGTATCTGATACAACTACCCAAATCTGATACCAAAATCTCTTGGACCCCTGCTGGTAACTAGTAGTACTCCTTAATGTTCATCATCACTCAGCTAGTGGTATCTTGTCTCCGTAAACCCCGAAACTACTGTCTGGATGTACAGATTTAGCCTCACTTTTGGTCGTAAAATATCTACACCATTTGATACCCTAATCCTAATATGTTATAGGTAGGACCGCGCTGTGCCTTAACCTTGTCTGTTTTAGAGAGAAAAACCTGGTTGGCTTAAGAGAGTTGTTTTTCATGATTGCTCAAGAAAGTTGTTATTGCGAATGCAACATAACTTTGTACATTAGGGCACCTCCCAGTGATGCAGTGAACCATACGGCTCGGAAGAAGTTTGATTTGACAGCTCGAGCATGGGACATATGTTTGTGGGGTCCATATAAGGGCCTGTTTGGTTGCAAAAATTTTTGCAAAATGACACTGTAGCAAATTTCGTTGTTATTTGACAATTAGTGTCCAATCATAGTCTAATTAGGTTTAAAAGATTTATCTCGTCCATTTCGTCTAAACTGTGTAATTAGTTTTATTTTTTATCTATATTTAATGCTTCATGCATATGTCCAAAGATTCGATGTGACAGAAAATCTAAAAAATTTTACAAATTTTTTTAGAACTAAACAGAGCCTAACCAGAAAAAATATCTCTCTGTCCACTCTCGCGACCAGATGAATCAAGGGTGGCAGAGGCAACGCCCGCACAAGAAATATTATTTAACTATCTCGGTTCAGCACATCTGTGAGGTTCGATTTTGCATCTGACAGCTACGGTTCGCTTCCTCCAATGTTTATGGTTCGATCTGCTCTTTCCATGGTTTGATTTTCATCAGCACTGGAGCTGTTCTTAGGTGGATTTCTTTATACACATTCTCCTCCAATATTCCCATCCAACCGGTCCTTTTCCTAGCAGTTGCATATATATGTAATGCACGAGGACCAAATATCTTATGGGAGTTTGGAGTGTCTTCTTGAGCAAGGATATACCACCACCACCCCAAAAGGACATGATGCATGGCCATCGATCGTATTGGTTATTATTTCTGTTTCAGGTAGTTAACGTCATGAGAATGTTCCAGCGCTTTATCGATTTTGTTTTCAACATGACACGAGTAGTCCTTTTCCTCATGATCAAGTCATGCATGTGCAGTGCTCGTAGATAAGATATAGATAGATATATCTCCTCCATTATAAATATTCAAAGGTCATATTCAGAGGAGATGCATGCGGTTTTCATTCTTTATTTCCTGATGACTGATGAGAACCGCTTTACAGTTGAGATAGGGGCTGGTGAAGGAAGCAAGGAACGAACGAACCATCAGCATCCAACATCCTGCATTCAGTTCAGTCCAGAGAGGAGAGAGCAAAGCATGCATGCATGCGGCCATCATCATTAGCTTGGTCAAACACGGTCAATGCTTGAACCCGTATATAATCACGGCTGATATGGATCACGAGCTTTATCACTGAAGATTTGCTTGCCGGCACATGGGTGGGTGCAATATATCTGCGCGCATCATATATTCGCATGCCGCGTACACATGCGACATACATGGGACACAAGCACGTCGCGGGCGTACTACGTGGTGGAGATATATATGTCCGGCCAGGCGAAGAAAGTCATGGCGTGCATATGCATGGTGCGAGTTGTTTCGCATGCATGTACTAGCTACGTGTTTGTGCACGCCACCATGGCCCAATTAAGTACATACGTGTGCTTAGCATCAGCACATGCATGTGCCTTGCATGCATGCACAACCCTATTCGCTGATGCTAAAATTTAACTTATGCTGAAATGTTGTGATAGTTGAAAAGTAGTTTTGAATAAACTCAAGCGAACAGGTAGATACTAGGAAACAGAAGTGGTGTCATCATCACTTTATTAGTTCGTCACTAGCTAATAATCTGTCTTGTTTTTTTTCAGACTACTGTTTCCTGTCTCGGGGCCGTGTGGTGGATATGGATGCTTGGTGGAAGGAACCAAGGATGGATGCACTGGCAAGAGCAGCAGGAGCAACCGAGCAGCAAGCGGCAGACAGGCGGATGTGGACGAGACAGGCAAACCGACAGGAAAATCGATTTACACATATTGCGTTATAATTAATATTAAAATAGTATATCTTATAGGCCGGCATCATCTGAGGAGGCCTTGCGTTTTATCTTTATATAAATAAATAAGTTTTCGTTTCAGAAAAATAAACAAGTAAATATAAAAAAAAATAAAGTGTTAGTCGTAGTACGGGTGATGAAGTGGTGATGATGATGGATGGCTCAACAAACAAACGGACGGCAGCAGGAGAGGAGAGGTCCTTGTCGTGGTGCATGCATTTGCATGCACGGATGCAGCAGTACACATAGTTTTCCTTCCCATCTTGAATGTCGCATCGCCAGATGTCTGACAGTTGTTGTGGTCCGCCCTGCTGGCATCATTATGTGCCTCCAAACTCTCAACAGATCAACACTATTCTGTTCAATTCGCCAATCATTTTCCTTTATTTATTTAGTTATAATAAGCTATTTATTATTTCTCCAAAAATATTTAGTGCCGGTATACCTTTTTACACGACGTCTATACTATTGTCGCACACACCTGCAAATCATGCAGATCGATTTCTATGTCAAAGAGGTAATGGTAATAAGGAAAGAGGTAGCCGGCGGCAGGAACTTATCAGCCATGATATTGTGTTTTTCTGTCAAATAAATCAGCGAATAGTATTTTTTAGTCTGACTTTTTAACGAAACAAACAGGGCGCCCTGGTTATAGATAGCTCCTCTCAGTTGTCCTTTGGTGTACTTAAAGTTGCTTCAGAATCCATATTACTAGATTACCATGGTGTACTAACACATTAAAATTTCTCTCATTCTCTGGGTGTGGTGGACAAGCAGGGTAGGATCGGATATATGCGAGACCTTGTCGTCGAGTAAGCTAGCCCGGCCAAAAGCAGAACAGCACCACGAATAAATTAAATAAACAAAGAGGGTTAGCATCATGCTCCTTTAAAAAAAAACAAAAAATGGGGCCTTGCCTTGTGCCTACCTTACAATCAAGGGACACACCTTTTGTTTTCGCGTCGGGTCCGTCCGTCCTTGCTGCTCTTTATTGAGCCCTTTATTTTCCATGATTCATTATTATCTCTCGCTCCCAACATAACTGAAGGAACCGCAGGCCAATCAAGAACCAAAAGATCGACCAACGCGTGCATACAACAAATCGCAATAGGCAACAAGAGTTGCAATGATCACGGATACGTTCGTTCGTCAAGGAAACAATTAAGCGCCATCCATGACATGATTTGAGAGCACTTGGAATGTTTTACTATATATACAAAAATTATTGCAATGTGTTGGGGCGGGCTAGTATATAGCGCGCGCACGCAGAGAGACCTTGCTTGCTTGCATTCCTGTTGCCGGCAACGGCACCGGCACCTACCCCATAATAATCATTCCATCCACTCGGTTTGCGGGTGGGGCTTCGTCTCCGTGTCCGTGTCGAGCAAATGATTGGGCGGGCGGGCACCGCCGCACCATCACCGCGCGCACCGAATCGATCATGATTCATGAGGTAGCTAGCTATCCAGCCAAATCTATCGTCGCGCCGGGCCGGGCCGGCCGGATTGCTGCTGGACGTACACGTACGTAGTAGGCGCGCGCGGAGATGATGGTGAGCTCCGATCGATCCGTCGTCCATGGCGGCATGCAGCTGCTGGCTGCTGCCAATAGCTCTAGTAGCTAGTACTGTACACTAGTAGCGGTTGGTGGTTACTAATAAGGTTGAGTAAAGCTCAAGATGAGACGAAGAAATGGAGCTGGAAATGAAGCAATCATGCATGGGCAGGACGGGCGGGCCGGATCGAGTGGCGGCCGGCCGGTAGCTCAGCTCAGCTAGTGATGATCGAGTGAGCGAGCTAGTGCTAACCTAAGCTACTCTCAGGAAATAAGGGAGAGAGAGACGGAGGGGAATCGATCATTGGGCGCTATACTTTGCTTTGCATTGGGGTCGCGAACGAAAAACAAGCCTAGAATGATGCTCCGATCCTCCATCGACAATATAATGCTTGTTGTCGTCTTCTTTATTTAGTTAATTATTAATTAACCTCTCGATCATCGATCAGGACACGTACGGATGTGTGTAGATCACAAGTGGCACAACTGCTGCGTAGGATATAGATAGATATAGATACTGATAGATTATACAATTTGGGCCATGCAGCTCGATCGCTTTGATATGATCTGATGAGCGACGATGTGCGCACGATCGAATGGGGAAGGATCAGGCAAAAGGTTGCCCGCACTTTCTTGTCCTCGAAGTTTCTCCCTATTCCTCATTGAGTAAGCTAGCCCACGGTCACGGGCCGTCTTTTTTGTTTTTTTAGTCCTTTTTTTTTGAAAGATTTTCTCAAATATGCCCCTGACGAAAAGATTTCAGAACATGGACCCAGGCCTTAGCGCCATCCACGCTGGCGCCAAGGTAACACAGCTTGACGCCGTTAACGTTGGCGCCAAGCCCCCATGCCACTTGGCCGACGACGCCGAGCTGGCGCTGACGTGGCAGTACCATTGGCGCCATCATCATTGGCGCCAAGCCTGCATGGATCTTGCCGTCGAGTTGTTGGAATTTATTCAGTCTGGAATTTTACCATGAGATGGACATATGAAAATTTGTTAAGTCTATAAATTTACCATGAGATGGGACATGTTGGAATTTTACCATAACATTGACAAATTTGATGTTATCCCATGGTAGTTGGTATTCTAACATATCCAGGCCGTAGCAAAAATCCTGACTACCTAATTTTACCGTGACATGGACATACAAAGCTCTAAATTAACGTGACTTGGACCCTAATTTTTTATGAGATGGACATACAAAATTTTGGCAAAGTCTTAATATTTACCATATGATGGGCAACCTAGAAATTGGCTAAGTCTTGAATTTTACTATCACTTGACTATGCTAGAATTTGGCTAAGTCTAAATTTTTTGCTATGATTTGGACATTGACAAATTTAAAATTTTACCATGACTTGATATTGAAAAAGGGCTTCATGTTTTGAATTTGGATATTTAAAATTTTACCATGACTTGGACCCTAATTCCATGACTTAACGTGAAGCCCATTTTACTAATTCCATGACTTAACGTGAAGCCCATTTTACTATGACTTAAAATTCCATCTTATAGTAAAATTAGGGTCCAAGTCATGGTAAAATTTTAAATATCCAAATCCAAAACATGAAATCATTTTTTAATATCCAAGTCACGGTAAAATTTTAAATTTGTCAATGTCCAAATCACAGTAAAAATCCAGACTTAGCCATATTTTCATCCCCATCCCATAGTAAATTTAAAGACTTAGCCAAATAAATCTGTATTTTTATTACGGCTTGGATATGTTAGAATACCAACTACCATGTGGTAGACATATGGAAAAATGGTTTTTTTACCATGACTTGGACATTTACAAATTTGAAATTTTACCATGACTTGGATATTGAGAAATGTGACTAACTCTAGAGTTTTTACAGTGACTTTCTGTTTGATCACTTAGAACAACCTAGAAATACTTAGCATAAAAAATGATATACATGGTATCAGGTCTGTGGCGACAGGCTTGGCGCCAATGGTGACGGCGCCAACGTACTGCCACGTCAGCACCAGCTCGGCGTCGTCGGCCAAGTGGCATGGTGTCTTGGCGCCAACGTTAACGGCGCCAAGCTGTGTTACCTTGACGCAAGCGTGGATGGCGCCAAGCCCTGGGTCCATTTTATGAAATCTTTCCGTCAGGGACATATTTGAGAAAATCTTTCGAAAAAAGGCTAAAAAAAAAGACGCTGGCCACGGGTGAAGAATTTGCATCGCCCCTGCAGCATAAGCAAAGTAGAGGAGATGATGCCCATGGTATGTATGCGTGGTCCCATTTCGCCATTCGCCCCGGATTATTCGGGCTAACAACCATCCTAGGACCATGTAATTTGCACATTTTCAGCCTTTCAGGTTGTCCATACTGATACAGTGGAATGGATAGCATTGAGCTGCACGCAGCCACGCACCAACAAATTTGGTCCACGCTTTCATGTGGGATAGCAGCTAGATCACCACACCAATTTTCGCCGACGATGAAGTCTTACCGGAGTTGCAGCATATCCTCGACTGCCAATTAGCGGAGTTCCCTATCACATATCTAGGGCTGCCGCTGAGCACAAAAAAAAACCCAAGAACCGAGTGCAAGCAACTGTGGACACAGTGGCAAGGAAGCTGCCGGCTTGTCATGGACCGCTCATGGTCAGGAGCGGGTGCCTCGTGCGGATAAAATATGTGTTCACGGCTATGCCCATTTACTGCATGCTCGCGGATGGGCTGCCGCCATGGGCGTGCCACGAGATCGACAACATCTGCCATCGATTCCTCTGGGCCGGCAAGGACGAATCAATTCGAGGAAAATACATGGTTGCCTGGCCAACCGTCTGCCGACCAACGGAGCTGGGAGGGTTCAGGATACCGGACCTCAAGCTCACAACCATCGCGCTACAAACTAAATGGTTGTGGCTACAGCACACGGATACGCAGCGAGCATGGTCGCAGCTGCCCATCAAAGCCTCGCCAGAAGTACAGGCGTTCTTCAAAGCATCGACCTTCATCGGAGCAGCACCTGCTTTTGGACAGGGAGATGGCTACAATGGTGTTCCATAGAGGACCTTGCACCAACCCTCTCCAGCCTAGTCGATCGGCGTCTCTTCCATTCAGCAACGGTCGCCTCAGCACTGCTGAACAGAAGTTGGGTCAGGCACATCATTGGTGGGCTCACAGCACCCGTGTTCCATGAATACCTGGTTATCTGGGATCGCATGTGGGACATTCAGCTCAGTGACCCTGGCGACACCATGATTTGGAGATGGTATGCGGACGGGAAGTACACTCCACGGTCCACGTATAGAGCGCTTCACCTAGGCTCGCACACAATACCCGGTTGCAAGAGAATCTGGAAAACCTGGGCACCACTCCGGGTCAGGCTATTCCTTTGGCTTGCGATGCGTCGAAGAATTTGGATAGTAGATAGGCGATTGCGCCATGGGCTCGACGCTCCCTAACATTGTTTCCTGTGCAACCAAGAGGCAGAGACCATTGATCACATTACAGCTTCGTGCTCCTACTCCAAGCAAGTTTGGTGGCACATTCTGGTAGCCCTTGGTGCCGACGCTTCCCAGGTGGGCAGAGACAGCATGCTGTCATGGTGGAACGCATGGAGAGCACGCTAGCCGGGAGACAACAGGAAAGGAGCGGACTCTCTCTTCGCGCTTGTGGCTTGGGAGCTCTGGAAGAAGAGGAACGGGAGATGCTTTCGCCAAGCCTCGTCCACGGCAATGCAAATCCTCACGCACATCGCAGACCAGTGGATCGACGCCGGCGCGGCGAAGTCACGTTGTCTCTTGCGCGAGTAATCGACTTGTATTTATGTTTGCTAGGCGGAGAAAAGCTGCTTGTATGATCATTTGCCCTACCTAGTGCGCCACATAGTGGCGTGTCGATGTAAAAACTCAAATTTCTCGATCTTAATACAATGATGCGCAAACCTTTTGCGTATTCGAGAAAAAATAACAAGAGTAATTGCTTTGTATTCTTATTACAGCTTAAAATAAAAGGGCTGTAACTTTGACTGGAAATATAAGTTTCACAAGCAATGGATGGTTTAACATGATACTTTTGTTAGTAGTAATACCTAATAAGGCCCATGTTGGTAGGGATTCATCACCTTCTTGAAGAAACACGTATTGTCTCTGTATTTGGCCAACAAAATAATACTCCACATTACTTCGCAATGCCTACAAATTACCATATTAATCAGAGAAAATAAAATGCCATAGACATGTGGAAAAATCACCTACGGCTGTCATTACGCAAAAAAAACCCTTATACCTTATACCGCTCATGTCATTATTAAGAAAAAATCGAAACCGATAAAAAAGAAAGAATAACATCTATTTCGATGAAAACATTGACGAAGTCATAGATTCAAAATATCAAGGTAGCGGTTAAGTTGTACTATGACTGAACAACATGATAGCCATGCAATTTGGGCGAGCCACTTCATTAGTTTTTAAAGAGAACCTGATTCGGATTCCTGAGAAACTGTTCTTTCTAGTTTATAGAATCTGGCAGAATTCGAGAGGCGTTTTTGTTCTGACGCTAAATCATTGGATCTTTGGGATTCTCTTATTTCTCCTCCTTTGAACCAGTTTTGTTTGGTAGTGGTTCGTGGCCGATATAAAGTTTTAGGATACAGTAGTTTTCTCTTACTTTTTAATTTTTTGAATCACATTATAGACACACATGCACAAACATCCCACACAATCTTATTTGACACCTAATGTATTAGAGCATCTACGGAAAAAAGAAAGAAGGAAACATAAAAACAGAGCACCAACTGAATAACCGAAGCATTCAGTGGTGAAGCGAGGACAGAAAAGGACACGCGGCTCCAGCAGCGTGAATGGGCACGAGCCACTAGCATATGCGCCGTGGCGGGAAGCTAGTGTGCGCGGCTCCAGCCTCCAGTATAAATTCTGCCGGGAAGACGATGCCGCACACACTCACCTCAGTCTCACTCACCTGCCTTCCCAGTCATCAATCGCATTCTCCCTCCGCGACCCAATCCAGCTCCAGGTGCCGACAGACCAGAGCAGAGGCCAGAAGAGCAAACAAGAAGCCGACGTCGCGCACGCACGCAATGGCCACCGCCTCGCTCGCACTCCTCGATCAGACGCTGCAGCTGCCGTCCCCGCCGGCGGTGGCGTACAACGGCGGCCGCTCCGACCGCCTAAGCCAGGAGATCTTCTCCATCCTCGAGTCCAACTTCCTGTTCGGCGCGTCGCCGCTGGAGGGCGTCGGCGCGTGCTCCGCGGGCCGCGTCCGCGTGCTCTCCATCGACGGGGCCGCCGACGTTGGCGCGCTCGCCGCGGCCGCGCTGGTCCGCCTGGAACGCCGCCTGCAGGAGCTCTCCGGCAACCCCGCCGCGCGCGTCGCGGACTTCTTCGACCTGGCCGCCGGCTCCGGCGCCGGCGGCTTCCTCGCGGCGGCGCTGTTCGCGTGCCGGATGCCCGCCGAGGCGGCGCGCGAGTTCGTGGCCAAGAACCGCAAGGTCCTGTCCGGGGCGCGCGGCGGCAGCGGGGGACTGATGTCGATGTCGTTCCGTCGCGCCCGCCCCGATGCCTTGTTCCGGAAGGTGTTCGGCGACCTGACCGTGCGCGACGCCGCGAAGCCGCTGCTGATCCCGTGCTACGACATGGCGAGCGCGGCGCCGTTCGTGTTCTCCCGCGCCGACGCCGTGGAGGCCGACGCGTTCGACTTCCCGCTGTGGCAGGTGTGCGCGGCGGCCTGCGGCGTGGGCCCCGCGGAGGTGGCGTCCCTGGACGGGCGCACCAGGCTGCGCGCCGCGGCGGGGCCGGCGGGTGCCGGCGGCGCGTCCGCCGCCGTGGCCAACCCGACGGCCGTGGCGCTCACGCACGTGCTCCACAACAAGCGCGAGTTCCCCTTCGCCGCCGGCGCGGCCGACCTCGTGGTGCTGTCCCTCGGCGGAAGCGCGCCCGCCGCCGCCTCCTCGCTGGGTCGCCCCTCGTCCTCCAGCCTCCTGCGCATCGCCGGAGCCTGCCAGGCCGACATGGTGAGCGAGCCTGCCTGCCTGGATGACCGGCACCATTTCTCGAACAGAGTAGCAGTTGAAACGAACGGACAGGACAGGACTGACAGTGCGCCTCTCGCGGCTTGTTTTGTCACGCAGGTTGACCAGGCCGTGTCGATGGCGTTCGGGGAGAGCAGGGCGACCAACTACGTGCGCATCCAGGGCAACGGCATTGCGCCCGCCGGCGAGACGGCGCTGGCGGAGCGCGGCGTGGAGTCGGTGCTGTTCCGGGGCAAGAAGCTGATGGCGCAGACCAACGGCGAGCGGCTGGACGCCGTGGCGGAGCAGCTGGTCCAGGAGCACCACCGCCGGCTGGAGAGCAAGACCCCCGTGGTGCTGGTGAAGCCCTCCGCGACGCCGCGGACGTCGTCGTCGTCCGCGTCCACGCTCATCACCGTCTCCACCAACTCCTCGTCGGAGTCGCCCTGAGACTGCTGGCACGACGATCGACCGACCGACCGAGCCGAGACAGCAGCTCGATCGGCTTTAACTAGTGTGGCCTTGTTTTCCTTTTCACTTTTCTTTTTTTTTTTATTGGTTCGTTGGGTTTCTTCTAGCTTAGCGCGGCGCCGGCGCCGGTGCTCGGGGTTTTGATTGCCTGCCGGCGCTGCTTGCGCGCTCCGCCTCCCGGTCCCGGCTGCGGCCGGGAAGAAAGATCGAGGAGGGCTGTCGAGCGGCGAAGGCGCCAGAGATGATTTGTGTACGTAGCAGCTAGGAAGGAGATGTGCCTGTATTATGTGTGCCCGTGTGCGTGTGCTGCAAACGCGGTGTATGTACATGTACGTACGTGCGTACGTAGTAGAGTGCCCGGAGCTTGGATTGCAATGCAATTTGATGATGATGCTACTGTCGGTGTGGCGTTTACTGATCACAGCTCTTCTTTCTTCGTCCTGCTCCTGCGATGCGATTCTTCAGTCTTCAGTCACCTGGCATTGCTCCTGAACATTCTGATGATGGAGTATTTTCTGCGATGCGATTCTTCAGTCTTCACGTCGTGGACTTATGAACTGGACGAGTAGGAAGGAGGTGAAAAGGAAACACAACATCCTGAGGAGTTGGAGACTTGGAGTACGTGCTTTACTCGTTGGTCATCGCCATGAATGTGCTTGCTCACGCTGAGTGTGTGGTGTGGTTCAGCAGCAGCAGCCAGTCTGCCACTGGCATCTGGGAGACCCGACATGCTCTGGCGACCGGCACCGACAAACATCATTCATGTCTTGGCACGGAACGCAAAAGCGAAAAGCACTCTTGCTGGGCCGGGCCTTTCGCGCCCCAGACTTTTTTTTTTCATTCGGTGCCAAGGCAACGCAACTCGTGCATGCAGTCGAGAGGCATCCAACAAGGCCCAAAAAGGCAAGAGCAACAACGCCTAGAATTACTTGGACCTGCAGGTTCGGCGCAGATCTTCTTGGACCATGCACGTTCGGCTCAGATCCATAACAGCAATTTTGGCCCGAAAGATATGATCCTCTCCGGAGGAGGAAAATATAGATCCCGTTTGCTTCGCTGAAAAGTCATGACTAAAAGCATTGTTCGATGATTTGCTGTGTACAATTTCGGCTGAAAAATAAGTTGAAAAGTATGGATTATAAGACAAGCGAACATGGAGATGTTCTTCTTTTTCTCCCTTGTATATAAGTTGGAGATAATATTCAGTGCAAACCCTCTACCTTTTTAGAAAAATATACTTAGAAGTTTTCAAAAAAAAAATTGAAACTATGCACATCTACAGTGCATCTATGGATGGACATTTTCGCAAAATTTGAGATTCAAAATCAATCTAGAAAAAAATCATATGAAAATAACAATTTTCAGGTGTATATGCACTTGAAGACAAAATTCCCAGAAATTTTTCCTCTAGTGCATATGCATATGAAATTTGTTATTTTCATAATAATTTTTACAAAACAAATTTGAATCTCAATTTTTGTGACAACATGTGCATCCATAAATATACTATGGAGGTGTATAGTTTCAAAAAAAATTAAAACTCATAAGTTGAAGGCGATTTCCTTGGAGGTGAATGAAGTAAAACAAAATCGTTGCCTCACATCACAGCAGACAAAAACAAAATCCTTGCCTCACATCACAGCAGACAAAAGGCATAGTTCAGCAAATATGCAAACCAAACCATGTCACTAAATGTCCACCTGTGCCGGGCGGAATTTCCCATCTCTCTGTCGCTCGCAGCTGAAACCACTTTGCCACTGTCCTCCTCACTTTGCAACAAAGCCCAAAAACAAACGACAGCTTATCTTCAACCTAGGGAAGCCGAGAAACGAGCCCAATAACCGAAACTCTTTTTAGCTCTCAACTTCAACAAAGCGAGTTTTATGACCACCACAATTTGTCTCAGCCGGATTGCTCAACAAACAAAAACACTTATGCCCCAACTTTTTTTTCCTACGATCACCATCTCCTATTGAATAAAAGACAAAGCGAAATTAAAGGTGTACCTTTTTTTTAAGAGGAAAGGTGTAGCTTTTTTTAAGAGACAGGCAATGAAAATAACCAAAACTCTTTTTTTAGGCGAAAGTAAAGGTGAAAACCTTTAGAAAAACATACTTAGGAGTTAAAAAAACTATGCATATGCACATCTACAGTGCATCTATGGATGTACATTTTGGCAAAATTGAAGATTCAAAATCAATCTAGAAAAAATCATATGAAAATAACAAATTTTAGGTGCATATGCACCGGAAGACGAATTCTCATGGATTTTGTCCTCTAGTGCATATGCATATCAAATTTGTTATTTTCATAGAAATTTTTACAAAACGAATTTGAATCTCAAATTTTGTGACAACGTGCATCCGTAGATTAAAGGTCTACACATTTCTATGATCACCATCTCCTATTGAAAAGAAGGCAAAGCGAAATTAAAGGTGTAGTTTTTTTTTTGAAGAGGAAAGGTGTACCTTGTCAAGCCGTGACAGCAAAAGAGCACAACTCCGTGGTGCCCTTGCCATGAGGGAACCTATCTTCAGTCAGTTCAGGTTCCTTGTGGACTGTATGCATTTGTACACGTACGTAGTACTGTACCTTTGCACGAGGTATACTGTACGTGTCGCGCTGTTAGTGATAGACAGCTCTATCCTGCAAGCGACAGCATGTCTTCAACCTAGGGAAGCCGAGAAACAGTCGTTGAAGAAGACCGCCGCCAACGAGTCCACCGTACTGCAGCTGAACAAGAAAACTGCAAGCTAAGGTCACCATGCCATTGTCTGAAGACGGAGAGGCTGCATGCCGTCTGCACTCTGGAATTCAGAATCGTCATCGCCTGTCCCTCTCTTGTCCGATCGAGCAAGCTCTGACGCCGGGATCCAGTACGACTGTAACGAGCAAGCAAGTGCCATCTTCATTCGTCTCTCCGAGTCCGAGAGCGAGACATTCTAGAAGAGAAGACAAACTGCATGTGGCCGGGGGAGCAGCATTAGCAACTGCTGGAGGGGTAGTTGGAGGTTGCAGCAGGACATTGTGGACCTTTGCTACGAAGCCGAGACTGTGTTTTAGCAGCTAGAGTCTCTCCTGCACGACCACGACCATTGATAGATCCTGCTCATCAGTGAAGCAGTGCTGCTAGCTGAAGACAACAGTACTGCTGATTTGCGACCATCAGATGATTCATTTCAGAAGCAGCAGCCACCAGGCACTTACTCCCTCGGTTCCGTTTCAAATTTTAAGTTGATTCTGTTTTATACATATTTTTTTAATGGAGAAAGTAAAACGCTGACCGAACGATCAGACGACATGGTAGCTGATTAATCCGCAGACCGCTGGCTTGTAATTAAGATGATACGACTGCCACTTAACAAATCTATGGTGTACGTGAACTCGATGGGCACGAAAAGGGTCAGAGGTGACAGCAACGTATATATATATATTTATATTTTTATATGTATGCAATAGTCTAAACGAGATGGTTTGGCCGGACTCGATCCAAAGGCGTAAGTCCACATCTATAGGCCATCGCCTTCGTTCCTGGAACCTCTCTTGGATATCAGTCAGCCCTAACCATCTGGAAACGCCGCGTGCTACGACTCTTACACGTCATCCTCTCGTTTTTTCGACGTCGTTATATTATCTTGGATGTAGTAGAAGCCGTAGTAATAATGGTTTTTAATTCTGGAGTTCGTTTTTTTTATTTAATTATTTTTCGTGATGGGTCTTCCTTTAATAATTCATATGTCTTGTGTTCGTCTTATATTTAACTAAGCACGTGCGACACGCACGTGTGTGTGAAATTATTTCAGATGCAATGAGAATATTAATTGAATTCTCGATATATCAATTCATATATATCATCAATAGTTTTTTAATATAAAATATTGCAATTAATTACTTATATGATCCATAAACCACAGACACGGCGTGACCGTGCGTTACGTACGCGGAGGAGGACGCGAGGGCGTGACATGGCCGGACAATATGTCTCGCCGCCTGTGCGCGTCAGCGGCGCGGCGTCTCGCCGTTCTGGTCCCTGAGCTTCAAGGTAGAATACAAAAAGGCAAGAACCTTGTTTTTCCAAAAATCCCTAAAAAAAAGAAAGTATCCCTCTTTCTATAAAATTTAATGAAAATTAATAAATCTTTTAATATAATTGCTATGCTTAGTGTGCGACTCGTTAATTCCATGTACACGCCGGCCCCCACCAACGCGCCCAGCGTCGGGGTCAGCAGGTAGATCCACAGCTGCCGGTATTTCCCCGCCGCTATCGCTGGACCCAACGTCCTCACCGGGTTCATGGACCCGTCCGTCGTCGGCCTGCCCAGAGACACGCGCGCGCGCCGCGGCGCGCTCATCACGTCAGCTCAACCATGCGTGCATGTTGATCATCTCAAGTGATAATAAACAAGGAGACTTACCCGGCGATGAGGATGTTCAGCATTACGGCCGCTTCCACCGCGATCCTGGCGAGTTGGTAGAGCGAAGCCAATTTTTCAGCCGTGTGTCTGTATAAAAAATAGCTTCGGCTCTGTTTTACTTTTACGGGCCATAAGCGCTTATCTACTCTATCCAAGTGAATTTTACGTGGTTCCACACATAGTAGAGCCAATAAAAAAACTGATTCTTATAAAAAAGTTAAAAAACCTGATGTGTTCATATATAATTTGGATAATATAATATTAATTGAAACAATAAACATGTGCGCACGGTGCCATAGCCAAACAGCGACTCCATGACACATCAACCACCACTCTAGACTGGTGTGACTCATTAAAATAATTTTGTAAACTTCTTAAACATTTTATGGATCAAATAAGTAATTTATTATAATATTTTTATATTTAATAAAATTGTTGATGATATATATATGAATTGACAAATCAAGAATTCAATTAATATTCTCATTGCATTTGAAATAGTTTTTTCATACACACGTGCGTGTCGCACGTGCATATTTGCCGTGTGTCTGGTCGATTCGGGAATTGTATTTACCCTTCCTTTTTCTGTGGACCTGAAACTATATTTAAAGGCAGTGCGGGCGTGGGACTATAGGCAAGTTATACACGAATTGGTTTGGGCAGATGCATGACGTGTATATCTGGTAATGTGTAGATTGTCATTGTCATTGGGGGTCGAATAACCTTTGATTTTGAACCGATTTTTGGTTGTGGATGCAGGCGAGTGGATGAGGCTGCCGCTGACGAACCTGGGGTCTAGTTTCTAGCTTCTGCGGCTGACTTCTTACATGACTTTTCAGATACCAACGTGGTTTGCTTGCGTGACCGACGAGGTCTCAAACAAATCCGAATATTTTCTTTACGTATCGTGCGAGGAGTCTTACATGTAAGATGTAAGATCATGTAGGACGGACGGCTTATATAGCATGAAGTCCAGATCGAACGATTATTACGTAGGGAGAGCCTCTTAAAAAAACTCGCTCATTTATAGTAGGATAAAGAATGGTAAGGGTAATAACCAAACGTTCTATTAGGTTTTATTTGGATGTTATCGTATTCACCTCAAGTCCATATGTGTTCGGGTGGATTGGAGTGGGATGAACTGGCTTGAGGTGAATACGATAACATCCAAACAAGGGTAACCTCCAAACAATTTAATTTCGAGTCTCTGACTTAGCATGGATGGTCGAGTATTTTTCATAATAGGTGTGTGCATGTATATGCGAACATGGAAGTGTCTGCGTTTGTACTATGTTGTAAAAAACAAACTTCTTAATCTTAACTTAAGTATGTTGGATTATATCATAGATTTTTTTTGCATGATTGGATTCGTATTTGATACATCTTCATATGGTGTTGATTTTGTGATCATGAACAATGCCATATAAGATCATAGGGTGAATGGTCCCTTAGGGGTTATACTAATAATTGAACTTGAGTAAAATACACCGTTGATCCTTAAACTTGTTTTAAGGTACCATCTAGATCCTTAAACTATTAATTTGCACATTAAGAAGCATAAACTTACTAAGTGGTTCACTAGAGGTCCAAAACCTCTCTCTATTAGTATGAGTCTGTTTACATAGCATGTACATGATGTCATCACTAACACATCGTTCATAATATTAGACTGACCGCACTCGCGTCCGGTATCTAGTCCTGCAGGAGACGCATAGCGGAAAAATCACCGCAGCGGGTCCGCTATGCGCGTCCGCTATCGAGCAGGACGGGAGCGCGTCCACTAAATCAAGCGGAGATAGCGAGCGTGCGCTATGTGCATCCGTGGCGTGGGCCCGGCTGCACGTGCTGTTCGGCTGAGAGATGGGAGGGAGAGAAGGAATCTAGCGGCGGGACCCACTGTTCCAACTAAATAAAAAAATGTTATAACGCATAAACCAAAAATTCAAATTAAATTCTGATTGCATCATTAAATTCGTTATAATAAATCCTTCAAAACAAGATCTCACATGGATATATTTAGATAAAATTTATAGAAGATGACAAGTGGGACCGCTTTTGGTAGTTGGTATAGAGTATGAGATATAGAGGATGATGGGTGCGGAAGAAACGTGTATAGAGGAGGGAATCTTGATGACCAGGATGTATAAAGTATGGAAATAGAGGTTGATGAGTGCGGATAGCCTTAGTGTTCACACATCTTCTTACTAGGAATCCTGCTACCAAAAGAGGGCTAGCGGATCGGGCCACGTCGCCCGCTAGCTCTAGGACTGTTGGATCTAGACAAGAAGCGATATGGAACGTCCGATCGTGGATTGGTCGAGTCCCCGTCCAGCTTGCCCGGTAACGATCCCGTCGCCTTCTCTCGCTCCGTCTCGAATTCTCGATGGGTAATGGGTCTCGCCCACCTCGCCTGCATTTGCGCCGCCGCCGCCACTCCCTTCTGCGCCCGTAGGTCCGCCGTGCTTCGCCCACGAACACGACGTGGCCGCCACCGCAGACCACAAGCGCAGGCGACGCCCACCGGCGCGGCGAGCCGAGCACAACGTGCCACACCGCACGTGGCAGCCGCCCTCCCCAATCAGCAGCAGCGATCTCCCTCCCACACCGCCCCACCCCGCCTCGCTCCCTCCCACAACCCAACACCGCGTCGTGGTTCCCTCCGCCCTGCCCCACTACGCCGTGTCGCCGCCGCCGCCACGCCCGCCCCAACACCACCGACACAGCCCCAACCCTCGCCCTCGCCGCTCTCCCCATCGTCGACGAAAGCCATTGCTCACGAGCCTCTGCGCAGCCACGACGATAGGGTCCTCCCATCTGAACCCCCCGCGTAGCAGCAGCTCCACCACCAAGCCGAAGGGGACAGCGGCAACGACATTACGTTCACCTACACCTGCGTCCACTGCCCCGGCAGCACCAGGCACCACCTCCCACTCTGGACAGAAGGTTGACATCGATAGTGCACATTCAGATGTTTGACGGAATGCCCATGAGGTGAATAGCACATCCTTGCCTCCATGTATATGTCATGAATCAATACTTGTCTGGGCTGTGTTTCATATGTTTTTTTGCAACAGATAAGGCATCTTATGCAATTTCAGCGAAGATACATACCTCTATATAATGAGTTCAGTTCTAATAATTGCCTCCAAATTGTTCCTTGGCTAGTCAGCTCAGTGTTACTTAATTAGTTGCAGTGGAATATTTCAATTCGACCACACATCATATATTCATATAAAATACTATTTTGTAGTTTAAGATAACAGTACCCTTTAAAAGTTTACACTATATGCTGGTATTACTGTCTTATAGCTACCATTGCTTCGCATTTTTCCCACCGTGCAACATGTTTTCATGTTTATAAACCATACTAACAGCATGTGCTGTGTTTTATATGTTCCCACAATTAAATAAAAATAATCCAGTCATAACTTCACAAGCAGGGTTGCACTCTTTTCTAAACTGTTGGATGCAATGAATGGGCTTTTCAAGTCCATGTGCTACTTTACTAAATTCTGAATCTTATGGTGATGTTCTTTCTAATCCCCAACAATCAATTCATGGACTAATCCAGCATAAATCTATGGTGCTAACTTTTTTCTAATTCCTTCTTGATTCTAACAGTAGCTTGGAAACACAGAAACACGTACACCCACACGTTTTCCAATTACTTTCAACATCTTTTAGTTCAATATAATTTTCAAATTTCGTTACTGTTCTGATAGACTGATGTTAGAGAAACCACGTGATGACTTGTTAACTTTGTGTGGATGCATCAGACAATTTACCATTCGAATTTGCATTGACATAGTTGAAAATCTTAGGCCTTTTTCTTACAATATTTTGACAATTTGGATGATAGCATCTGTTAACATTTCTAAGAATCAGATAGTAACATATGATTTCCAGAATCCAATTTTGGTATGCTACTCCGTGCCTAATAACTTGCATGACAGGAAGGGAACATCAGAATACACAAAGGACCGTTCTCATCACCAATCTGAAGTGAAAGATCACACTATATCAAAGACTATCTAGGATATTACAGTGTAAGCTGTCTTCTGATCTTACAAACTTACCTCAATTATGTTTTTCAAATTTCTAATTACAATGAGAAATATGTTTTACTTTTTCTTGCATATAATAATTAACCCATAGTACGACTATTCAGCCTCATTTTATTCTCAATGAAAATATTATATGGTCATGGATCAACGTAGTATAACAGCAACTGTACAGTTAAAGAAAACAACTAAAAAAATTATGCACGGTTGATGGTTGCTTTTTAGCTAGTGTTCATATAAGTTTAGTGTACTCCAAATTTCTAAATTGATCAACTCAGTTTATATACGTTCGAATAGAAAACAAAGTAATGCCTATTCTCTGATTCTGTTAACCAAGTTTCGTTTGCCAACATACTTCCTGCAAGTTGTTCTTCCTCACAATAACAGTAATATACTTGTGTATGTCGAAATCTCTACACCCTGAGTCCTCCATGCAAGATACTGGATACACTTCGTCTTACAGAAAAGATAAGAAAAAGCGAAGCGGGAAGAGTCACAGAGAGCTTATTTTGGGCTCTGTTCCCGAGGCATACTCAGATAGATAGATAGAGATGTGTCAGGCTAGCTTTCAAACAATGTCAGCAGAAAACATCTATATAAATTCTCACACGTCTTCGATTTTCCAGGCCCACTTACATTATGTGCACTATCACCTTCTGGTAGGTAATGTAGTTTTTACAATGGCTGTGAACTACTGAACTGGATGGAGAGCACAGATGAGAAGTGGCCTGCTGGTATTTTTTTTTTCTTCTTCCTCTTGCTGAAATAGCCCTGATCCACATCATCTGTCGACACTCAAAGGAAAAGCCAAGCCAGAGGAATCTTAGAGATGGTCAACAGCTCTTGGGATAGTCCTTTCATCTTCTTATAAACCCGTCTTTAATGTTGTATAATTCACAGTTGACTGCATGTTTCCAAATTAATTGACTGTAAAGCCTTTCTATGTAACCCTTTCTCAAAGTTAAATTTAGTCCTATAACAGTTTATTCTGGCACCCGGGTGTTTTCCATGGCTCAATAGTTCATATTGGGATCTGCGTTTAATAAAATAATGATCAAAACATGATATCATACAAGTTTATCCATGAATTCAAATTTGATTTCAAGTGTTCCTATTATCTCCATTGGTAGCACATCATCAAGCCTGGATATAGGTAGAGTCAATGGTATAAAAGTTGAAGAAATTTCACATTTTCCTCAAATGATAGGCTAATTCAAGTTTAATAGCTGTACCACTGCAGTTCCATGATGAGGTACTTTGTGAACAAGCACCAATCCTTACATCTTTTATAATTTATCTTCAGATTTCGAATTTTTGCTCTAGCAAAGACCTCCATGATAAAATGGGCTGGTTCACTCCAGCGAAGTTCTAGTAGGACCCACATGCCATCCCTTAAAACTAATATGATCCGACGCGTGGATGCATGGTTAACTAGCTAGTGTGAACCCCCTCAAAAAAAAACTAGCTAGTGTGAACATGATGCAGCACGGAAAGGTGAATGATTTTTAGGCCTAGTTTAGATGCAAAAAGTTTTGCAAAATTTTTCAAGATTCTCCATCACATCGAATCTTTGGACACATGTATTAAACATTAAATATAGATAAAAAAAATAAAACTAATTACATAGTTTAGACGAAATTTACGAGACGAATCTTTTAAGCCTAAATAGTCTATGATTAGACATTAATTGTTAAATAACAACGAAAAATGCTACAGGAGCATTTTGCAAAAAATTTTGCTTCTAAACGCTGCCTTAGTTTGGCCGGATATACTCCAAATAAAAGGCGTCAATATCCACCATTGCCTAGCCTACATACCTATATGGCTATATAATGGATGATTATTTTCTAGAAGCTCTCGTAGCTTATTACCATCTGGAAACGTGCTTCACTCGTCACGTGCTTCACTCGTCACGTGTATATCAACGTACTACTGTATATATATGTGTGGGTGCAGGAAACGACAGCTCCTGACACCAACGAGTAAGGTGTGTTTACGCGTCAGGGATCCGGATGGTGTGTAAGAAGGACACAAGCGATTTATACTGGTTTGGGCAGAAAAATGCCCTACGTCCAGTGGGGGAGGTGAAACTTATATTATCTTGCACCGAAGTGCTTGCGGCAGGGGTTACAAGCGGGCGAGAGAGGGAGGTGTTCCCAGATCTCAAGATGAGAGTGAAGTGCGTGTGCAACTCAGAGACCTCGCAAGGTCCAGAAGAGTTGTGTGTTTGTGCGTGCGTGTGTTTTTTTCTCTAGAGCGGTCCCTGCATGCCCCTTTTATAGTCTCAAGGAGGTGCAAGGTTACAAGATATTGGTACGTGGCGTGATCCTAGTGTGAGAGAACCCCGAGGCCTCGGGAGGGGCCTTATCTGGTGGGGTCGTGATTCGTACTGTAGAGGCATGGCGTCGGTACTTTTGGCGTCGTGGCTACATGATCGGGCGTGCGTGCCACTGTTGGAGGAGTGGTCTCTGTCCTTGGGCACTGCAGCGACGTGCTTCGACGTGGCTTCGTAGCTGTGAGGCTCATGTTCATCACTGTGGCGACGTGTCTGTCCTTGCCACTTTGACCGATGTAGAGAGCCGAGACCTCGGTGGCGTGAATCATGGCGTGATTTCACCCCACCCGAGGGAACAGTGACCTAGAATGGTGCCACGCAGGCCTGGATCGTGTAGACAGTGACGGTATGGGAGGTACAGTGATCAACAGTTGCTATTATGGGTGGTGACGTCATAATTTGACCCTTGTCCATCCTGGCCTATCCGACTGGTTGGCTCGAGAACGTGGGTGACATTACAAGGGGTATCGAGCGCACCAATGGGAAAGCAGCATCAGAGGCCGGGTCGGGCGAGGCGGAGAGTTTCCCGTGTCCGAGACCTCGTTTCGGAGCCTCGGGCGAGACGTGGAATTCGTTTGCTAAGAGCGGCCTACCGAGCCGGTCTCTGGCGAGGCGGAGACGGGTAAGGTCATTTTCGGGGCTCGGATGAGACGGTGGTGCTCCGAGGCTCCTCGCGTGAGGCCTCAGATGAAGCAAAAGAGTGGGCTGTTATGCTTACGCGGCTCGCTGGAGGCCCAGCAAGGGGAGATTTAGCCCATGGGTCCTCTTTTGGTTGATGTTTCCTCGGATGATGTAGATTAGTGTTTGATTCGTGGTGAACTTTCACCCTAATTTGGGTACCCCAAATTGTGGTACCCGACAGTAGCCTCCGAGCCTGTGGAGGAGTAGGTGTACTCCTCCAGAGGCTGTACGTCAGGTATGCTCTTTGCCAGGCTTTGGTCAAGTTGTTGCTGGGGCCTTGGCTTGTTTTTTGGTTGCTTTTTTTCGAGGGGTGCGTGCGAGCACACCCACCGAATGTAACCTCCGAGCCTATGGAGGAGTAGCTATACTCCTCCAGAGGCTGCACATTGGTTACGGATCGAGTTGGTCCGTGCCGGTTTTCTTCTTGTTGGGGACTCGACTGATTTTTGGGTTACTTTTTCCCAGGGGGTGTGCGCGAGCGCACCAGGCGGGTGTAGCCCCCGAAGCCTTGGAAGGATAGGATATGCTTTTAAGGTCTTGTTTTTTACGCGGAGTGCGAATTCGAGGCATTGTTGGTGGTGCAAGGGCAGCCCCGAGCCTTTGCTTATGGTAAGAGGGTAGCCAAGGGCGTCCCTCACGCCTCTCTTTCGCAGAGAAGAAGGGGTGGAATATGTCATGGTCTTCCATTGAGTTGTTAGCGGGTAGGCTTAGGTGGAGGCCTGTGCCCCGTTTGTTCGTGGTCATCGAGTGGTTCTGAGGTGTGTTCCGAGTCACCTGAGGTTTGTCCAGCGGATCTCAGATCTGTTTGATGGAATCTGAGGGCTCGGAGCCTCCCTCCGATGGGATTTCACTGGTCAACGCCTGCCGGGTCTCGAACGTGGTTTAGGGTGTCTCAAGCTTCTTCGCTCGGGTTTGGTTGCAGAGGGGGTGCACTCCTTCTCGAGGGCCTAGGGCGTTTTGGGTCTTTCGCTATACTGAAATGGCAAGACTAGCCCCTAGATCCTATTCTCCCGGTAGTCCGAGAAGTCTCAGGGGGTTGGTCCTATCAACAATCCCCTGTTAGCTTCTGGTTTAGTTGTGGCGGCTTGGTTTGCTTACGTCCTGTGGCTTCTCCCTTGGGCCTTCAGGCTTGGCCCAGAAGTTGAGAGGTCACGCTAGTCATCATGTGGCTATCCGACATGGGTCACAGTTGAAGGGGAACCCTCCTGGGCCAAACCTAGTTTCAAAAATCATTTTTCTCTTGTGCGGCCCATGGTCAGCCCGTGATCCCACAGTTTTGGGCGGCGAGTGAGTGGGGATGCCATAGTTTGACTAAGGGAAGTGGAGGAGGCAGTTTTGTTGCTCGGCTTTAGTGGGAAGTGGGAACGTTGGCTCAAGCTCTGAGATCGTATTGATCGTCATGTGCAGTTGGGCAGCCGAGCGGTCGCTCGAGCCTTATTTATACCTGGCTCGGCGCCGCTCTCTCCACCTCTTTTGCTATTTTCCTCTTTCCTTGTCTTCTTAGTACAACCCAATGGAGTGTGGCAACTCCCCGCAGAGGTCTGAGGAGGTGGACGGTCCCCCTGCGGTGTAGCACCGTCGGGCGGGCGACTAGGCCTTCACGGGGAGAGGTCGTCAACTGCGTATTGGTGGCATCTCCATGGGAAGTCTCCGGTACCGCTACCCTCCCCAACAGGTCCTTGTTGGGGCCCAAGCCGGTCCATCGAGGCCGTCGGCGGGACGGGCGGAGGAGCAGACGGACGTAGAGGGGAGGGCGAACGTCCTCCTCCGTCAGCTGGAGAACACCGACTGCCGTGGCGTCGATAGGTTTCTTTCCTCCTGCTTTGTTCTTTCTTTGTATGTCTCCTTTCTGATCGTGGGTGGATTCTTCATGTGTCAGGGGTGACAGCGGAGCTACAGGGTCTGCGAGCTATGGTCGACGCCTTCCTAGACTACATGGGGGTCTCCCTAGGTTCCAGGGAGGATTAGCTCTGGGCAGCGCGCCGCCGGGTTACCGCCGCCATCGAGAGCGGCGTCTGTCGTAGCACCGGGGTCTCCCTAGCTATGGCGGAGCTGTCGGTGGGGGCGGACCTCACCGGCATCGAGGGTTTCCCTGCGGAGGAGCCGCTGCGCCTTCTCAAGGATTTGGTGGCATGCTATGGCCCTGCCAAGGAAGCAGTGGCCGCCCTCGTCCCCGCCCAGGAGATCCTGGCGGAGCTCCCTTGCGACGCTGCCCCTTAGGGCTTTTTTCTTTTAGCTTTGTTCACTAGTTGCGACGCATGGTGTTGCCTATTTTGTTTTTAGTAGTGAACTATAATGAAGCTTTAGTTTAAATTCCTTTGTTGAGCAGTTTGATTATTGTTCGCTCGTGATATTCGATTGGTCAACGAGGAAGACCGCCGGAGCACCGCCGGTGGTATGCGTTGCGGGGTCCTCTAGGGGGATGCACCCAGTCTAAGACGTGGGCAGGGCTTTAGTGCAGATGTGACTTCTGCCACGCGCGGCCCGAGGCAGGGTCGGCCATCCTTTGAGGACAACGCGTGGATGGGACGTTCATCGGTCGGACTTTTTTGTCCTCGGGCGTTATCCCTCGAATTGCTCTTTCCTTTCTTCGCTTAGGTGGATCGTGGAGGGTCTCGGCAGGCCTCTGGGGGCCTTTGGCGGTGGCTAGCCGTATGGATTTGGGCTTGAGCCCCCCTTAGGATCTATTTCCATGACGCGGGTAGGGTTTTTTAGCCTCGTCGTGGCCCCTACTGCCCCATGCCCTAAGGCGGGGCTGTTGACTCTTTGGGTCCATAGAAGAGGCGTCCGTCCATTGAGACTTTTTTGCCCTCGGGCATGTTCTAGGCTCTGGGTGGTTCGTCCCCATACTTTTGAGCCTTGGCATGCCTCGGCAGGCTGTGCACATGAATCTGGGCCTCCAATAATCAGGACTTGTGGTCCCGACCCGGTCAGGAGGCCCAATGCATTCCCCTCTCACATCTTTTGTAAAGAAGGAGGGGCTGGACAGCGACACGTTATCCCTCTCGAATAGGGCCATTTTTCGTGGTGTTCGTTTGAGTTGCTAGCGGGTATTTCATTTCGAGTGAGGCCCCGGATCCCGTTCGCTAGGGGTCCGACGTAGGTATCTAGTGACCGACCTCATACCCTCGATGACTGATTTAGGGTAACCAGGGTCGTTTTGGCACAACCCCGGAGGCTCGTTGCCTTTCTCCGGTGAAAAACCCTTAAATTGGTGTGCGTCAAGGCTCGAACATGGTTCGGGGAGTCCCATATGGTGCTTGAGGCACCCGAGTGTCGGCCTCTATTGTGTCACTCCCTACACACCATCCCTCACTCTATTGGGCCAGAGCGGCTGTCGAAACCCTTTCACAGGGCCAGCCTGCGAACTCTAGGCCCTGGTTTGGACCGTGTGCAGATGATGTGATACATCATAAGTACGATGCGTGTATGATGCACGTACGAAGTATGCATAGATTATGACATTGTGCATGATATGGCATGATGTATGCATGATGTACGTATGATGCGCGTATGACATACTTTTATACGATGCATATTCGTGATGTGAGTATGCAACGTGCACGATGTGTGTACGCGTATGAAGTATGCACGACGTACTTATATATGATGCATATGCGTGATGCGAGTATGCGACGTGCATGATGCATGTACGTGATGCACATATGAAGTATGTATGTCATGCTTTCATATGATGCACATGCGTGATGCGAATATACGACGTGCATGATGCATGTACGTGATGCATGTATGAAGTATGTATGTCGTGCTTTCATATGATGCACATGCATGATGCGAATATGCGACGTGCATGATGTATGTACGTGATGCACGTATGAAGTATGTATAAGACGGTCGTGTGCATGATATAACATTGCAGATGAGTTAAGCAATTCACAGAGGCTTTTAGGAGTGCTTCAGAGATAGTATCGATAATAACAAGATTCAGGATTGGGATCCGACTATTCCCCTCATGGCCATGAGAGCTTATAGCCGTCGAAGCAATCGATGAAGTCGTCGTTGCATGGCTCGTCGTTGAGGAGGTAGTCGCTGACGCGCAGAAAGCGTTGCATCCGTTGAAGCTTGGCAAAGCTGGTGATGCCTTGGTAATCGTCGTCGTCGTCGTCGCAGTCGGAGTCAAGGAAGTCGGAGTTGGAGCTTGTTTCCGTTGATGCCAGGGTGTCAGCGATGGCGTTCTTGAGCTGTTGTGGCAGATCCTCTGGTACCTCACCTGCCTTAGGGCTGAGATGGTAAACGTTAGTTGATGGGCTGCGAACCTTCTTATCGCGGCAGGGCTGAGCAGCTTGTGGTAGGCCAGGCAGGCTGAACTCGTTGGGCCATGTGCTTTTTAGCTCGTCAGAACATCGTCGTAGATCGACCGTGGGCTCGAGGAAACTGGCAGACTTGTCTGCTGGTGGGACGAGGTCGGGGTCGTGGCCTTCCCCGGTGATGATGAACTCGAGGCTTCCAAACTAGATACAGGAGCCCGGAGTGAAGTTAATGTTGCCTCCTGCCGACAATGAGATGACCGTTGGGCGAAGGCGAGGTAGCGTAGCCATCCTGGACCTTGTAAGATCGGTTAGTTGTGACGCGCAAACGCCCCTATCTGGCGTGCCAACTGTCGGTGTAGGAAACGGCGGTTCCTGACACCAACGAGTAATATGTGTTTACGCGTTGGGGATCTGGATGGTGTGCAAGAAGGACACAAACGGTTTATACTGGTTCGGGCCGAAGAATGCCCTACGTCCAGTGGGGGAGGTGAAACTTGTATTATCTTGCACCGAAGTGCTTGTGGGAGGGGTTACAAGTAGGCGAGAGAGGGATGTGTTTCCAGATCTCAAGATGAGAGTGAAGTGCGTGTGCAATTCTGCCGGAGCCCTCGCAAGGTCCAGAAGAGTTGTGTGTTTGTGCGTGCGTGTGTTTTTTTCTCTAGAGCGGTCCCTGCATGCCCCTTTTATAGTCTCAAGGAGGTGCAAGGTTACAAGATATTGGTACGTCGCATGATCCTAGTGAGAGAGAGAGGGCCCCGAGGCTCGGGAGGGCCTTATCTGGTGGGGTCGTGATTCGTACTATAGAGGCATGGCGTCGGTACTTTTGGTGTCGTGGCTACACGGTCGGCCATGCGCGCCACTGTTGGAGGAGTGGTCTCTGTCCTTGGACGCTACAGCGACGTGCTTGGACGTGACTTCGTAGCTGTGAGGCTTATGTTCATCACTATGGCGATGTGCCTGTCATTGCGGCTTTGACCGATGTAGAGAGCTGAAGCCTCGGTGGCGTGAATCATGGCGTGATTTCACCCCACCCGAGGGAACAGTGACCTAGAATGGCGCCGTGCAGGCCTGGATCGTGTAGACAGTGACGGTATGGGAGGTATAGTGATCAGCAGCTGCTGTTATGGGCGGCGACGTCGTGATTTGACCCCCTGTACATCCTGGCCTATCCGACTAGTTGGCTCGAGAACGTGGGTGATATCACAGGGGTCTCGAGTGCACCAATAGAAAAGCAGCATCAGAGGCCGGTGTCGGGCGAGGCGGAGAGTTTCCCGTGTCCAAGACCTCGCTTCGGGGCCTCGGGCGAGACGTGGAATTCGTTTGCTGAGAGCGGCCTACCGAGCCGGTCTCGGGCGAGGCGGAGACAGGTAAGGTCATTTCCGGGGCTCGGATGAGACAATGGTGCTCCGAGGCTCCTCGCGTGAGGCCTCGGATGAAGCAAAAGTGTGGGCTGTTATGCTTACGCGGCTCGCTGGAGGCCCAGTAAGGGAAGATTTAGCCAATGGGTCCTCTTTTGGTTGATGTTTCCTCGTATGAGGTAGATTAGTGTTTGATTCGTGGTGGATTTTCGCCCTAATTTGGATACCCTAAATTGTGGTACCCGACAATATATACTGCTACTGAAATTGGCTTCACATTGGTCAAATCTACTCCCACGCGTGCTGTATTTTTTAGCTTATAAATACCGCGTATGGATGAGTGTATGTGCTCGTATAGACATCTGCGTTTATATATCATGCAATTTGCCAAAATAAAAGAAAAGCAAAAAAATATGGACCACTCGTCATGGAATGAATAATCGCAGGAAAACCTATGGCCGGATCTCGGGATCTGGACTGTCTGCTCCGCATGTGTGGTATTCTTCTCGATACTAATTATAAACTAATTACGGAAGCAGTTACTAATCCTCTAGACGAATCTATTGAGCCTAATTAATCTATTCTTAGCACATGTTTACCGTAGCATCACATTATCAAATCATGAACTAATTAGGCTTAGTAAATTCGTCTCGCAAATTAATCTCAATCTGTGTAATTAGTTTTATAATTAGTCTATGTTTAATACTTTAAATTAATATTCTGACAGGAACTTTACGAGGTGGAACCACACACCCCCGCCGGGTCCTTTCCGAGGGTCGGAGTCGGAGCAACAGCGACTGGGCAGGGCCCGGGAAGCACAACTGCAAATTGACCTGCCGTCTGCAGAGCTGCTTTCAGCTATATCTATGCATTCAACATTTTGAACATTTCAACTTCGACTCTACACCCATTGCATTTTTTGCGTAGCTACCTTATTCCTGATTTGTCCATGTCCTATTTCTATCGAGTATATCTATCAATGTATGTATTGGCACAAGATACGGAGTAGTTTGCAAGAAATCTGATGATGAGTAGATGTGTCGCTTGACGCTTACAGAGAAAACTCATGTCCTATCTTTACTAACTTGGGATGGTAACACGTCGAGTAAACCATTTATTCTCCAAATATCTGTCCAAGATAGATTGCTTATATAATAACAAATAAATTTTATACCCATAGGTAACATAATTTTGCACATGTACCCATGCCTGTCAGATGTAATACTCACCGGTAGTGCTAGCGCCAGGATGTCCGAACAGACGCCCGTGTTGCACTCTCAGCTTGTTCGGCTGGCTGGTGGCTGGTGGCCAGTGCTGATTTGTTGTGAGAGAAAAATACTGCTGACTGGCAGATAACTGGTGGCTGGTGCTGATTTGATGTGAGAGAAAAGCACTGCTGGCTGCCTGGCAGCCAGCCAGCCGAACAGGCTGTCTGTTTCCCGCGCGTGCGCCTGCACTCCACACCCGAGCTCGCGCCAGCACGTCTCTGCCCGCACCTGCGTTTCGCGCTCCCATGCAGGGCCCGTGCTGCCCGGACGTTGCCCGCGCCGCGCAGACGCGTGCAGGAACCGCTCGCGCCCCCTCTCGCTTCCTATAGGCATCCCATGTGCAACATCCGATCTACTTTTAAAATATTTGGATACAACATATGCAACATACGTTCGAAGATAAATGAAACATCTGAAAACATGCTTCTGGAACACTTGAAAAAAAATCTAAAAAATATTTGAAAACCATTGTAAACATACGGAACATCCAAATAAAACACTTGCAACATATGTATGAAACATTTGCAACATACAGATAAACACACTTACATGCACTTCTAAAAACACAGATGAAACATTGGGAACAAGCACTTACAAAATACGTGTACAATCATTGCAACGTATGCAACATCCTGTCGGGTATCAAAATACCAAGGGTACCCAACAGTGGATAAAATACGGCACCCTGCACGTGTGTTAAAGAACCCTGTTATAGGGGACTCAAAGAGCACTAACAGTATGTCAGGATCTCAAGGCACGAACGACAAACTCTATCTCGCCCGAGTTTTGCGGAGAGGCCTCAGGCACGATAGGGCGTCTCGGGCGACATCTCTCCGCCTCGCCCGAGCCCCCCGGCGTCATCGAAAGTGCCCGACCCCCCGCGGTGCGTTTCCGCTTTGCCCAAGGGGCATGTGGAACCCTTAGGCAAGGCGGGGAGCCACGGGGGCCCCACAACGGTGCTTGCTTCATCGACGTGATGGACGTGACCGTGCACAATCAACAGGAACACGGAAACCACGCCTAACTCTATATGACCCAGATCATTTTACTACGACGACATCCATACCTCCACAGCAACGGGGGTGACGGCAACTGTGCCAACTAACCTCCTCACTACGAAAATCCGGGCGCACGCACCGCCCATCCTCACGGCACAGGGACGCACAGGTCAAAGTATGGCCATGGCACGTCGTACCAGCGGATGGAGAGGTCAAAAAATCAATGCCCTGCACGTCTTCACGCTACAGGGAAACTATTCCCACCGGATAAGGAGGAGGACGACCACGTCCGAGATCACCTTTTCTGTTTTCCTTTTTCATTCTCCTTGTTTTTACCTCTTTACCATGGTTGTAACCCGACCCCTCCCCTTAGAAGCTATAAAAGGGGAGGCAGGGGCCACATCTAGGGGAGATAAAAAAATATGGAGAAAAATCACGGCAACAACAACCATAACCACGCTTTACACACCACCACTCATAAGAGATCTGGGATCTGCCCCCTCTCTCGAAAAAGCTGGCAACCCCTACTACTAGCACCCCGGTGCAAGGTAACACGAACCGCAGCGAAATCCACTGGACGTAGGGTCGTTCATGTCCGAACCAGTATACATCCTTGTGTCCGCTTTGCACACCATCAAGGTCTAGACGTGCAGATATAAATTCACTAGTCGGTCTGTTTAGACCACCGGTCCTCTAGACACCGATACATCCTGATCTACATTTGCAACATCCATCTAAAACACTTGCAACGTACCTCTGAAACATCTGAAACACTTGAAATATACGCTGGCAATCCGTGTTTTTCACCATTCTTCCGCACGACGTAGAGCAGAGTGGGGAACGGCCGGTTCCGGCCAGCCGCGGTCGAGGATGGTGGCGCTGCTTGGCAGCGGGCAGTTGCGCCTGCGCCTTGCCTGGGGCCGGCCAGCGACGACATCGTCTCCTTGTTGTCGGGCCACATGCAACGTCCAAAGCGCCTGCGCGGCTGCTGCTGGGTTGGCCCGGCCAGCCAGCGGCATCGGCGAGCGGCCAGACCCCGGCGACGGCGAGGAGGCTCGCCAGCACGGTGGAGGCGGCGTGGCAAGTGGGCAGCGCGGTGGAGACGGCCGCAGCGAGCTGGCAGCGCGGGTGTGGTGATGGAGAACGCCGCGAGGCAAAGTGGGGAAATATCGCATCGTCCAGTTTCTTTAGAAGCCGTGGAAGCGCCCAGTTAATTTGGTACAGGGGAGCATATTGTTTGGGCTGGTTCTCAGGCCTAGGCCTAGGAAGCAAGCGTCCGGGCTAACGGACGCCATGACCGCAGCATTACCGAATACTCGCGGCTACCTACCCTGCGAGTTAGATTACCACTAGAATTAAGTACCACAGATGAATTGACATACCCATACTATACCTATGGTAGAATTTTATATCTGTGCCTGTATCCATAGGTGGAATTTTATCCCCACACTCGAGCAAAATATATATCTACAAGTTAGGATTTCTATCCCTATTCCAATGCGATAGCACGGGATTATTATCCATATCCCACATTCCCGAGTGGTGCAGGAGCTGACCAAGCTAGCGTGATAGCACAACGTTCCACATAGGTCGAGGGACGAAGTTGATTCACAAAGAAAAATTTAAGAACTAAAATGCACTTTATAGTCTATGGATGAAATTGAGTCTAATACAAAGTTTGAGGATTAAAATGATCACTTTGATAGTCCTAGGACGAAACTGAGCTAACATACAATATTTGTGAATTGAAACAGCCATTCTGAAAATTCAGGGACGCAAATAGGCCTCGGACGGAAATTATGGGAACAAAATGACTATTCTTCCTCTTATTTCTCCCATAAATGTGGTATTTTCTGGACCTTATTTAACATTGAGCGTCCTCTGATAAAATACTAAAACAATACTACCTTAACCGCCAAAGAGTGTCACTCTGATTTTATTCTAAATCAAACAATTTTAATTTAATTAAATCATGCATAAAACACTAATATTTATATGATACTGAATAAATATTATTAAATTTATCATGAAATCTATATTCAAAATGATTCTATTTAGTGTCATAGTTGTTGATAATTTAGACAATTTCATGAATATGAGATAATTTAACTTAGAACAAAACTAAGTCGTTACCCTTTGTGGGATAAATATAGTAGATACGCGTACTCCTACATAGGGCCTGTTTGGATTTATTAAGCAGCTAAAATTAGTACTAGTGGATCCAAACAGACCAGCTAATTATTAGCTAGGAGACTGCTAACTTATTAGTTCTATTAGCTGGTTTGAAGTTGCTAATAGGTGCTACTAGCTCGAATGTGAAAGCATCTAGGCCCTAATGGGTAAGCATCTAGTGTCCGATGGTTTGTAGAGAGGTTCCAAAAAGGTTTATTGGCCATCAGATTAGTCCAATGACAGACACTGAACTATGCTTTACCAGTAACAGCTAGTGGGAATATAGCCGTTGGAGGGGCACCAAATTAGTCCGGTGTTCAGTTCAAAGAAGCATAGGATCATCCGGTGTTACCGATTCCTATTAGTAGAGTTCAAATGGCTAGTTCTTGGAGTGGGGGTATTTCTCTTGTCATTCTAAACAACGGTATACACCTATTAATTGGAGAGCAAGGGAGAGCTCAAGCATAGTGGAGTGATTTGGATTTGCTAATTGTAAGATTAAGGACTCCATTAGTGCATTAGTGCATAGGGAGTATCAAAGCTAAGTGTGTATCCACCTTCCTCATTAGACTTGTTTAGGTCAAGTAAGAGTTTGTGCTTATTACTCTTAGTGATCGGCATCACCTAGACGACTTGGTGGGGTTGAGGAGCTCAGTGATCTCTTGGTGGCAATTGTGAGAGGCCCAAGTCATGTTGTGAGTGGTTGTGTGTGATTCACCGTGCCGGAGTAGCAAAGAATCAACTCATAGAGAGCACTCGGCCCCAGCGGCGGAGCTCGCCTAAACTTTTAGGTGGGGCAGACGTTAGCTCTCTAAGATGGCACCGGCAGCCGGCCCGTTCATTGTACTGCAACTATATATCAAGTGAACATCGGTATTCTTTCCTAGGCAAAATCTCGAACATCTCGCGTGCATAAGGCATAGTCAAATTCAACCAAGTCGCATGCCAGTTGACATAATATAAGAAATAAATTGTTCCCATCCAATAGAACGCAAGATCAAAGCATGCATAGGGTCATTGATTAGCCCATAATGCCCAATTCAAACACTAGTGGGGAAGGATGCTAAATACAGTAGAAACTTACGGATGGAGTGGGGGCTTGCATGTGTCTAGGGGCCAGGCCTCGACGGGAGCGGACCGGCCGGCCGGCAATGGCGGCTCCCAAACAGCTGCGTCTAGGGGCGGTGTGAAGTGGCGGCGGGGCACCTGATAGCGAACTACGGAACAAGCAAGAGGGCCGGGGCCGGGCGTTGGTGTGCGGGTGCTGTACTGCTATGTCTGTCTGTGTGTTAAGCACTTGGGCCGATGAGTTCGCCCCCTCGAAGTTGGCCCATGCCTCAAGCGCTCGGCCTTGTCTCTACGCCTGTTGGAGTCGCCGGCACTCCGGCAGAGAGGAAGAAGATGGGGGTGGGGGTCCTCCTCGCCGGCGGTAGGTGGGGCAGCTGCCCCACCCTGCTGTATGGGGAGCTCCGCCTCTGCTCGGCCCTTGTGCAGATCAAGGGAGCTATAGCTTTGCGCCGGTGCTCTAACAAGGGCTAGTGGGAGTGCCGACTCTCCGATACTTCGGGAAAACATCATCACATTCCTAACTCTTTGTTTAGAGCATTTACATTTATACAATTACTTACATGCTTTTACATTACTAGAATTGTCTGGTTAGCTTAGGTTTGAACTTTGAAATAGGTTGCAGAACTTTTATGCGTAGAAACACTTATTAGGCACAAGAGGTGAAATGAGCTAAGCGGTAGGTTTTAATTTTGCGAGAATTTTAGATTAGAGACCAATTCACTCCCTCTTGAGCATTTTGATCCTTTCAATATGCACCTCTAACTTACTATCTAATACTTATTAGAAGGTGGATTTAACGACTTCCTACTAAAAAAGCAAGCTCAAAATAGTAGCTATTAGCTATTTTTAGTACTAATGAATCAAACGGACCCTTACACAAGGTACCATCAACAAAATTTAAACCAGCTGACTTGTCCTAACTACAAACATCATCACAACTTGTCTTTACAAACCTATTGATTTCAAAAGGTGTGATTCTGCTAAATCTAAACAATAGGCTCCACCGTCGGAAGGATGGGTGAAGGTGAATGTTGATGCTACTTTATTTGCAGGATCAGAGAGAATGGAAATTGGTTTAGTGATCAAAGACCACAATGGTGACTTCTCGGTTGCTTCTAGATAGGGATGCAATAGAGGACCACTGATCCAGAACTTGCAGAGAATTGCTCTTAGACATGCTGTCCGTTTCGTCTCAAATATCCCATATAACAAGCTGATGATAATTGCCTCTCTACGATCCAGAAGCTCCAATCAAATGGAAGGGATCACTTTCTGGTGCCTTCAATCATCCATGACACGAAGCAAGAGACAAGAATTTCATATATTATTTTTGACTTTTTGTATGTCAGTAGACGCTTTAATGCAGTAGCTTATATTCTAGCTAGATCAGCTGGTTAGTCTTGTGATTCAGGGGTGTTTGGATCCAGTGACTAAAGTTTAGGAGGTATCACATAGGGGTGTCGCATGAGATATTCGGATACTAATAAAAAAATAAATTACAGAATCCGTCAGTAATCCGCGAGACGAATTTATTAAGCCTAATTAATCCATCATTAGTACATATTTACTATAGGACCACATTGTCAAATCATAGACTAATTAGACTTAAAAAATTTATCTCACAAAATAGTCTCAATCTGTGTATTTAGTTTCGTAATTAGTCTACATTTAATACTCCATGCATGTGTTAAACATATGATGGAACAGCGACTAAAGTTTAGGAGGCAAACACCCCTCGTTTCACCAGGTCTGAAACTTCATCGGGACTTCTCTGTGCTACCTACTCTTTCTGTCTCAAAATATCTGTCGCTTTCGTTTCCCGAGAAATAGCTTTGACAAAATATATATTAAAAAATATTAATGTTTATGATGCATAATTAGTATCATTAGAAAGATCTTTAAATCTAGTTTTTTAATAAATTTATTTAAAGATACAAATATTGTATGTATTTTTTTACGAATCGAGTTAAACTTATGATATGAAAACCGAAAACGACACGTAAATTGGGACAGAGGGAGTATTACTTGAAAAAAAAACCTCGTCTCCTTGGGGTGAGGTCAATCTCAACTCGTCTCAGCCGAGTCCGAGGTCCAGCTCACCAAACCGGAGCATTCCGCGGTGGCCCCTGCGGTGACGCGGCCCGGCCGCCAACCCACCGATCCGGTCCCCAAGGCCCAAGCCCGCGTCCCGGCCCCGGCCCCGGCCGATCTGCTCGCCCGCCCGCCCGCTCGCTCGCCGAGTCAACGGCTTGCGCCCGCCACGCTCGTATACGAGTAGTACATGCCTTCCCTGTCCTCTCCTCTCTCCCATCCGTCCCGCATTTTGCAGAAGCCGGAGAAACTTCCAAGCCCAAGAAAAAAGCTGCCACCTTTAACTCGATCCCCTCCCTCTCCATCCTGTGTCCGTGCGGTGGCGCCGGAGCGGAGAGCCTCCGGCGAACCGGGGCTACTTGCTGCGGCGCGCTATTTCAGCGGTTTTGTGCCACGGCGGGACTGAACCGCCCGGGCTGCGCTGTCAGGATCACCAAGCTGGAATAAGTTCAGTTGCACTGCGCTTTAGCGGCTGGATTCGCCTCTCGCCGAGCTCCAGGTGAGTCTCGCGTCTCGTAGGGTTTCGTGGGGAAACATCCTCTCGCCTTTTGTTTCCTTGCTGCGTTATCCTGTCTTGTCGACCGGTTGCGTAAATCCTTGCTTGTCTCTGGTGTTTCGTTGTTGGGCATGGGGTTAGTAGGCGATTCAAACGCTGGTTTTGTGTCTCTGATCGAACAACGCCGCCTAACTCAGGATCAATCACTAGATTACCTGATATATTCTGGACAGAAAGCCTAGCAAAGAGATTTTAGTTCTGATCCCAACTCTGGTTATCAGTAACACATAATTGTCAGCTTCCCATAAATCGTCACGCCATGCCGGGATTCTATGCATAGTACAAATGTGCAGATTGAAGCTAATCATGCATTAGTTGCTCGCAGTAATCAATTAGATTGGGTGCCAGCGCATATATACAGTACTAGTATTTCTATTCGTCATTATTCTGTACCATGGGCCGTAATCCGTTGCTGTGCTGCTGCACGGAGTATTATTTATTGCTCACAACAATCAGTTAGATAAGCACTGATGTACAGGTTGCGCACATACTCATTGTTGTGAGTAATAAATAATACTCAACTAGCCTCATCCGGGACGAGGGTAACTCTTGGATCGCGGCGGGAGCCTCGCGCCCCTGGTTGCGGCTGTCCCTTAGTGCTGCAGTCGCATTTCCTGTCGCACAACTGTTTACTCCACTAGTCCGCCTCTCTAAGCTCTACCGTTCGAGCCGGTGCCTTTTGTATGTGTGTCTTGGCCGCTATGCTCGTGGTAACTCGCCATACGGCATAGTGAGTCTTGTATCGTACTCTAATTTCCCTTAATGAAGCACGTGCAATGCATGCTTTCGAAAAATAAATAATACTCAATACGTCTTTTGTCTACTGATGAAGCATTTCTTTGGTGAGTTGTCTTCTTTGCTGTTTATTGAAAAGAATGAACCGTGTATGGAGTATTTTTTTTCTCCTTTTTCTCCAAAGTACGTTTGGTGTGTTAGGAAAGGAGTCTGATGTTGATGCCTATCTAACTATTATAGGAGATATTTTGAATTAGACAAAGGCTGTAGTGGGCCTAGCCTAAGCCTACCGTGTTTGATCGTATCATTGTTGCCACCTGAATTGATACCAAAAGCGAAATACCAACATCTCGATCCATGGTCATCAATTAGGCTGAATGATGTAGCCTGTGCTGCGGTGCTAGTTTATTTTTGTGAATGACATAGGATACGGGTGAATGGGTGATGAAACCACTGCTTTGTGCATCAGTGGTTTTCCTGCTCCTGTTCATACTTGAAGTGCATTTGAATTATGTGGTCAACTCCTCGTAAAAAAAGGGTTCTTTGAATTATTGCTACCCGAATCGGTGCTATCTAATGATAGGATACGGGTGATGAAACCACTGCTTTGAATTGGTACCACAAGTGAAATACCAATGTCTCCAATCAATGGTCATCAATAAGGTTCAGTGATCTAGCCTTTGCTGATGTGCGAGTTCCTTTTGTGAATCGACAGTAGGATATGGGTGATGAACCACTGCTTTGCGTATCAGTGGTTTTCCTGCTCCTGTTCATACTTCAAGTGTACTTTGAATAATGTCCACTCCTTGGCCAAAAAAACCCCTATATGGTCAATGGAACTTACGAATCTTGTAGGTGGGGTTATGATATTTGTGTAGCATAGAAAAATAGTGTGCGTGGACATAATTTATGTAACCTTATGGAACTCAAGAGAATTTCTTTTTGCAACAGCATCTCTTTGGCTCTTTGGTTAGATATTTATTCTGAGAACTCTATTTTGGGATTTTAACATGCTTGGACACTCCTGTTGTTCTATAGATTACTCTTCTTCCCCCTTCCCCCCTTAACTGGAATGCCAAAACAAACATAGAAAATATCTTTTGTTTTCTAACTGGAATGCACATATCACATCAGTACTGTTTTAGCGGGTTCTGATAAGTTTTCGTTATTACAGACATACAGTACTGTATACATAGATATCCTTTCCTGCTACTGCAATTGTGGGAAAGTAATTTTTGCCCATATAATTTATTATTATTATTATTATTTGCCCATATATTGCTATGCACGTTCTTGAACTTTTTTTTTGCCCATATACATTTTCTAGTTTTTTTAGAAAAGGATATACACTTTCTAGTGATTAGTAGCATTCAGTTTCTGGCTTTTTCCTTAGGTTTCCATTTTTGCTAAGCACAAATTTTGCTCATTTTTTATTGTTGCAAGTTGCCTAGTGTATTGTGCATACTGCTACTTCTTGCATAAGCAGAGCCTCTGTTCATGCCCTCATGTTTCAGGATACTGGACTGCCATCTCAGTTAAATGATACACTGCACAACGGTGGGCACCGGTAGTTTGAAACACGTCAGGAATGAGTTGTTTTGCTCACTTTTTCAAGAGGAAAAGGGGGCCACAACAACAAGACAATCCATCTAACGATTGTAAGATCTCTTATGCCTACAGTTACGTAAAAAGATCACCATTTCAAAAGTAGTATACTTGTTCTCTACTTTTAATGAATCTGCCTTCCTTCATGACACTAGACTTATTTCTGCAGATTTCACTGGTTCTGAGAATATAACAAGATACAGCTACAGGGAACTGGTTAGAGCGACATCAAATTTTGACCAAAGCAATAAGATTGGTGAGGGGGGTTATGGACCTGTCTACAAGGTAGTAGCATAACTACTTCCAATTTGATAAAGGACCAGAATGCATTACTGGTGTTTAAAACCTTTCTAACTTACCACTTCAGGGAACACTCAAGGATGGAACAGCTATTGCCGTAAAGGTTCTGTCTTTACATTCTAGACAAGGTGCAAAGGAGTTTCTTAATGAGCTTCTTGCAATCTCTGATGTAGCACATGAGAACCTTGTCAAACTCTATGGGTGCTGTGTAGAAGGAAACCACAGGATCCTTGTCTACAATTATCTTGAAAATAATAGTCTTGCACATATCCTTCTAGGTAGTTCTCTTTACTGAATTCTGAATATTGTTTTCTGGAATAATATCCTTTTAGCAAGGTAAAATGTTTACATCCTGTAACATTCCCGTGCTTGCCGTGCTATAGGTTCGGGACATAGCAACATCCAATTCAACTGGAGAACTCGGGTAAATATCTGCATTGGTGTTGCCCAAGGATTAGCTTTCCTCCATGACAGTGTCCGCCCCCACATTGTTCACCGCGACATCAAGGCAAGCAATATACTTCTCGATAAGGATCTCACACCAAAAATATCTGATTTTGGTCTGGCAAAGCTTCTACCTCCAGATGTATCACATGTTAGCACAAGAGTCGCAGGGACCCTGTAAGTGAAAGTTACTATTGTTGTTTCCTCTACTATGATGGATGTTTCTTTTACTACTTTGTGTTCTCCATCCACATACTCCAATTGTAGTTCTGATGATCCTTTAAACTTAGTTGTGAGAGGCATTGGCAGCTACAATTTTCCAGTGACAGTTACTTCAAGAGGTTCTGTTGATCTAAATATCTAATCAGGGAGTGCAATGGAAAGAATGAAACCAAACCAAACTAGTATTTGATCACTCAGACATGGTTTGCGTGGTACCTAACACTGTAGTTTTGCTCGCAGAGGTTACTTGGCTCCTGAGTATGCAATTCGAGGACAAGTTACGCGGAAGGCAGATGTCTACAGCTATGGCGTTCTGCTTATCGAAATTGTGAGTGGAAGATGCAACACTGATACGAAATTGCCCTACGATGATCAGATTCTCCTTGAGAAGGTATATACGGGATTCTACTAGTACAGACAAGACACAAAACACTTGCCATGAAAGTGGTTGCTTCAAACTGCATTTCTGAACAAATCACTTCTATACTTTTGCAGACATGGAGATATTATGACCGGGGCGATCTGGAGAAGATCATAGACAGCTCCCTCGGCGATGACCTCGACGTCAATGAAGCCTGCAGGTTTCTGAAGGTTGGGCTCCTCTGCACCCAAGACGTCACGAAACGGCGGCCAGGGATGTCTACGGTGGTCGCCATGCTGAAAGGCGAGGCCGACCTGGGCACGGAGATGATCAGCAAGCCCGACGTGATCAGGGATTTTGGAGACCTGAAGATGAGGAGCAGGGCCACGTCGTCGACATTGCTGACCTCCATCATGGCACGGTCGTCCCAGCTGTCGTCTGAGGAGACGACGCGCACCTCCATCACCTTCACCGAGATATCGGAGCGCGATTGATGATCGCCGACCAGCAGAGGTTGCGATCGTGTAGCTAGAGGACCGGAAAGTGTATGTAGCATAGGCTGAAGAGAATTCTTTTTGGTGGTCTTATAAGATCTGTGTGCGTATATTTTTTGAAAACATTGATCTGTGTGCGTATATAGATGTCCATTCCCTCGTTGGGTTAGAGTTATAGAACATGAACCAACTGGTGAGTCAGTCTGAGTTTCAGAACTGGAAAGCAACCTGTGAAGTTATTAAAAAAAGAAAAGGAAAATCTTCTTGTTTTAGTTGTTGATAACAATGTCTGTATCTTCTAAAAACACTGTCAGTATCTGTATAGTCTCTTCTCTTTCTTTGTTTTAGCAGCATCTGTACATATAAACTGCAGACGCAGTTAGTCAGGCGCAGCTAGCATCCTGCAGGAACTCTACTTGTAACTTGTTCATGCGCAACGAGGCTTAAGAGCGTTGTGAACACGTTGAGTTCTGTAGTGCTGTGTACTTGCCCGGAGGCCGGAGGTCCTGTGTGCCTTGTGATCAGAGTTTAGCCCTGCTCCCGCACAACGGCACAAGCGTGCAGGCCCCGATGGATGATGGAGAGGTGCAGTGAAGTTAGGTCAGCGCGCAGAGGCCGGCCGGCCGGATGCTGGTGTCTCGCCGGCGGCCGACACGCGCGCCAGGCGCAGGCCTTGGATCGGGGCAGGCAGGCAGGCAGGGGCGTAGCATCATCATGCAGGGCCGGCGCGGCGAGCTGCGTGGCTGGGATGGCCACGGCCACAGGGCGCGCTGGCGGCAGCCGGCATGGCAGTGTCCTCGCCTGCCTCAGCACTCGCCATCACCGCCACTATGCCCGGCGCCGTACGTGGAGCCGGAGATGCCTTCTTCTTGGAAGAGCGATTGGCATGCCGCCATGACCATGGTCGGTCCATCTCGCTCACAGGCACAGGCACAGGCGCACAGCGCAGGCGGGCGGGGGGCCCATGCGTGCATTGCATCGGCTGGCCCGGCTGGTTGGTGTGCTATAGCTGGGCCTGTCTGCCGCATGACAGCATGAGTGAGTGAGTGTGACCTTGCCCTGCCCTGGGACTCAACCGCAGAAAAGCGAGCGCTGGCATAATACGGAAAGTACTGTGGAGCCGTTCCGCTGGAATTATAAGCCGACCGAAAAATATTTTTTGTGAGAGAAAAATATCGTCCTGGCTAAAAAAATAAGCTGAATAAGATGAATTATAAGTCAGATGAACAGGGCCTATGCCTCATGTAACTCTAGGCTTGGATAGGGCTAAGTTTATAAAAAAATATTACTTTTTATAACACCAAATAAATATATATTATATGGAATATATTCCATGTTTAATCTAATGATCATTCTAAATGTATTACTACTATCTAATCAAATTTAAAAATGTTTGATTTCACGACCGGTAAGAATTATATTTTTTTTATCAAGAGACTATATTTACTTGACGTGTTTGTTTTATTTATTGTTACTAGTACTACTAATGCGGTACGGTCTTTTTTCCTCTTACTCCCTCTGTTCTAATTTATTTATCGTTTTTTATTTCTGTGACACAAGTTTGACTTAATTTGTAAAAAATATGTACAACATTTATATCTTCAAATAAAATTTTTAAAAAAACTAGATTCAAAAATCTTTTCAATAATATTAATTATATATCATAAATATTAATATTTTTAATATATATTTTATCAAAATTATTTATAGGGAACTAAAGTGACAGAGATATTTTCGAACGGAGGGAGCAGTGCGTATCAGAGCCGAATAAAGCACCGAGGCATGCAATGATTCTAGTGACTGTCCGGTAGCACCGGGCATACGCTGTTGTTTCTCCTTCGCATGAAACAGTACAGTGTACAGTGGCCTAGAAAGGAGAACGTATGTGCATGCATGCATGATGCGCCGCATTGGTCCAAGCGATGCTCAACTTTCATGTTTGACTAGGCCCTTGTTTAGATACACTCTAAATTTCAAAATTTTACACTCTTTTTATCACATCAAATTTTGAACACATAGATAAAAAAATAACTAATTATACAGTTTGGTTGTAAATCACGAGACGAATCTTTTGAGCCTAACTAGTCTATGATTAGACACTAATTGCCAAATATAAACGAAAGTGCTACCGTAACCAAAGTTAAAAAAATTTACCATCTAAACCAGGCATAGCTCTTGACGTGTGATTTTATTATTATATATCTTTATATAAATATATATAGATAGATAAAGTCTTGTTCTTTGTCCTTTGGCGTTGTCCGGAAACTCTCACACAGATTGTTGCCTCAAAGTGTTTTTTAATTGTGGCCACCTGCATGCAAGAATGATAGCCGAGATCAGGGTTTGATCTCTTGGGTCGTCTATGAAAGGGGCAGCCATATATATGCATTTCTATGGAACAAATGGCAGGAATCACGGGTGAGCTGATGATTACACCCATTTGCATTGTTGGTTGGTTGGTGATAATGATACTGTGTTGTGTTGCGTATATATGTGTAGGTGTTTGGAGAATGGAGATGACTTTGCCCGCACCATGCTGCGAAGAACTAATGATCAAGGTCATGTAACTGGTGTTCATATACTTTGCGCAAAAAATGTGGTGCTCAATGTTCATATACAAATTGACCCAATTTAAAGTGTCATTTCTTATATTTCTCAAGTGTCTCATTCTCAACCACTAGTAAGGCATCACAAGTAAAACCATCACTATTAGATGAGGTAGAAGTGGATGTGCTACAAGAAGGGTTAGTGGAAGCAACAACGATAGCCTATAAAAGGATTTATCAATTATATCACATGTTAAGCATTTGTCACATGTTACAACATGCTCCTTCTCATTTTGCTTATTAATCAAAGAGGAATAAGCATTTTCAAGCTTCTTGTGAGCCTTGTCAAGCTTTTTATGGGCTTCCTCTAGCCTCTCATAAGATACATTTAGCTCATCAAAGACTGACTTAAGGGCTTTTATCTCCTTGTGCAAGTCTTTGCATTTCCTTCTCTTAATGTCAAAATTTTCTTTAGCATCTTCTAACGTGTCAATTAGTTCATTTTTAGTTGGTTCATCATCATTGTCACTTTTACTTTCACTTTTATTATCATGTTCATCATCACATACATCATTACAAATTTATACCTTAGTGGCCTTAGCCATGAAGCATTATGGAGTGTCGAAGAGAGAAGACTTCTCTTATATGGCAATGCTTGCATGACCCTTCTTCTTGGTGGTCTTGTCATCATCACTATCATCATCATCACTTGAGGAAGCATCACTATCCCAAGTGACCACACATGAACTACCCTTCTTCTTCTTCTTGATGGTCATCTTGTCCTTCTTCTCTTTCTTTTCCTTCTTATCCTTCTTCTTGCTCTTCAAGTCGTCATCATCATTGTCGCTATTGTATGGGCATTGAGCAACAAGATGATCCTTACTTCCACACTTGAAGCACCTTCTTAACTCTTTCTTGTTCTTGGATGAAGACTTCTTTCTTCTAGCACGGTAGCCCTTCTTCATCATGAATTTACCAAATCTCTTGACAAAGAGAGTCATCTTCTCATCATCCATATCATCAAAGCTTGAATCTTCATCCTCACTTGATGTATCTTGCTTTGCTTTGTCTTTTGATGATGATGTGGCTTTGAATACCACACTCTTCTTCTTCTTCTCATCCTTCTTCTCCTTTTTTCCTTCTCATCATCATCTCTATAAGCATCATCGGTCATGATATCTCCCAAGATTTGATTTGGTGTCATTGTGTCCAAACCGGTCCTCACTAGCAAGGTGACCAACATGCCAAATCTTGTGGGTAAGCATCTCAAGAACTTATGAGAGAAGTCCTTGTCCTCCACTTTCTCACCAAATGCTTTGAGATCATTGACAAGCACCTCTATCCTATGGAATATGTCCGACACACTTTCATCTTCCTTCATCTTGAAGTTAGCAAATTTCTCCTTAAGAATGTATGCCTTTGCACCCTTGATCGCCTTTGGTGCCCTCAAATGATTCCTCCAACTTCTTCCATGCCTCATGAGCCATCTCGATGTTCTTGATTTGCTCAAATATTCTCTCATCAATAGCATCATGAATAGCACTAAGAGCAATGCCATTGTTTTGGAGAAGCACTTCTTCGGCAGCGGTGGGATTCTCCGATCGGCTATCTCAATTTTGGTCTCCACCACCTTCCACACCTTTCTATTGATTGACTTGATATGAGTGGTCATCTTTGACTTTCAATATGGATAATTCGTGCCATCAAATTAGGGTGACTTCTTGGTGTTGTTGATTTAAGCCATTTTGACACCGAAGGTTGTTAAGCCTTAAAATACGGTGACTACGGCTCTGATACCACTTGAAAGGTCCTAATGGCTAGACGGGGGGTGAATAGCCTATTAAAAATTTTTACAACAACACTTAGCAAATATGTTAAACAATTAAATGGCGAAGTAAGTGTTGCACTAGCCTACTAAAGAGTAAGCCACCTACCACAATTCTAGTGACTATGATCACTAAGCACACAATTTGCTAAGTCACTACACTAAGTTAGTGAGCTCTCAAAGACTAACTAAAGAGCCTCACTAACCATTAGACTCGACGAAAGCTAGCTCTCAAAACTAATTACACTAAAGAGCTTAGCTTACACACTAGGAATATAATACAAGAGAGGATGGCGATGATTACACTGACGTGTCTAGGTATGAGCCAATCACAAGATGGAGTCAATCAAACACAAGAATGAATACCAAAGAAGACCAATCACCTCGGAATCAAATGAGTGACACAATGATTTTTTACCGAGGTTCACTTGCTTGCCGGTAAGCTAATCCTTGTTGTGGCGATTCACCCACTTGGAGGTTCATACGCTAATTGGCATCATACGCCAAACCCGTAATTGGGTGCCACACAACCAACATAAGATGAGAATCACACAAGCCACGAGCAATCCACTAGAGTACCTTTTGGCTCTCCGCCAGGGAAGATCGAGAACCCCTCACAATCACCATGATCGAAGACGAAGATAATCACCTTCCTTCGCTCGACGATCCGCCAATCACCGAGCCATCTAGGTGTCGGCAAACACCAAGAGTAACAAGAACTCCACCAGCCCAAGTCACCCAACTAGTGCCACAAGATGCTAGAACACTAAGCAATGCACTAAAGGCTCTTCAAACTCACTCAAGAAGATGAAATCAAGTGTGCAAGTGAGTGCAGTGGTGTTCTTAGCTATCAAAGGGTGTATGCAGCTGTTAGAAGTGCCAAAAGAGAGTGGCCAAGGCCGGCCACCACCTCTATTTATAAGTCCATAAGAAAATAAAGTTGTTACCCTTTTGTAGCAGCTTTCTGCGAGGGCACCGGACATGTCGGTGTGGCACCGGACATGGGGAGGCGGTGCCCCTCCAATGGTCATCCAACGGTGGGGCATCGATAGGGTGGCGGTGGCACCGCCCCTAGGATGGTGGTGACCACCAGCCTTTTCCCGTGCTCTCTGGATTTTTATGGCGGTGACACCACCCCACCAGTGGCGGTGACCAGGCGGTGCATCGTCTTGTCAGCGGCAGTGTACACCGCCCCTACCACTGCCAGCCTCAGCTCCACCTCTTCTCTGCCACGTCCAGGTGGGCACCATCCTACCAGTGGCGGTGCCGTCGGACATAGTGGGGGTGCCCCTCAGGGCAACTTGCTGCTCTCGGCCTCCTAGCTGGTCACCGCCACTAGGGTGGCGGTGCACCAGACAGGGCATGGCGGTGCCCCCGTGGCAGCACCCTGAGCCTGGCAATGCCTCCTTTTCTTCACCTTTTTCACCACCTTTGCAAATGTGCTAACACTGCAAGTGTATCACCATCACGTGCAAGTATGTTAGCATTTTCACAGTAATTTTTCAAAGGTTAATCACTTTTCACCGAATGCGCACTAGGCCCTAAATGCATATGCATGTATTCCAACACCTAGTGACACTAGATGATCGAGTTGTCCGATAAGAGTTCCCCTCTTAATAGTACGACCATCTATCCTAAGGGCCCCTTTGGATTGGAGGGTAGAAAAATGATAGGAAAAGAAAAACCATAGGAATTGAAAGTGCACCACTTCTCTAATCCTATGGAGGAATGGTAAACATAGGAATAGGATATATGACTTGAGCATTTGGATGGCAGGAACTGAAGACACGGTAAACTCAGTTTATTTTTTTGACAGCATAGTACTACTAATGCTCAATCCGGTGGAAAAAAAGGACATGGCCCCACCTGCAACTCACAGGCTTTGCCTTTTCCCTGCTAATCACGAGGAAGGCAGTAGGTTTTGCCAGCGCTCCCATCAGCTTCCTGTGTTTATTTCTCAGACTTCGTGAAAACATCGAGTCAGACGGGATGTTTTGGTTCCTCTGTTTTCTCGGTGAAATTAAATCACGCTCCTGATTGCCATCCTATAGAATCGTTCCCGTGACTTTCCCGTGAAACAAAGGACACCATAGGAAAAAAATCCATAGGAACTCGATTCCTGTTTACCTTTCCTGCGTTTCACCCGTGAACCAAAGGGGGCCTAAATGTGATCACACTCACTAGGTGTCTTGATCACCAAAACAAAATGGCCCTATAGATATCACCTTTGCCTTGAGTCCATTTTGTTTTTCTCTTTCTTCTTTTCCAAAGTCCGGAGCTTGATCATCACATGTGTTCACACCACCATCATGATCTTCATTTCATGTGGCCATCTCCATCCATGAGTGCCACCTAGCTCCTTCACTTGAATTGGACCATCCTATCTAGTCACACACTTGGATGCAAGGATTAGTCAAATATGTTTCATCAATTAGCCAAAACCAAACTAGGGCTTTCAACAATCGAGCCCAACAACTGTGGACTCGTGTCATCACCCAGTGTCGGACTTGCACTAGGGGCACTGGAGCCATGGCCCTAGCCCTCATTTTCCCTATAGCCAAGCACAATTAGCACTGATGCGTAATGTAATGGCCCTAGTCTTTGATCAATCCTAGGTTTGCCCCTGTCGCCACCAGAACCAAACTGGCATACCCAACATCCCAGCCTCGGCATTCCGGTGGCACATTCTCTGCCGCCACGACCAAATCCCCCGAGGGAACTCCCAGAGCTCATGAAACTCTGGTTGTTTGGGTGCCCTTCGATCCGGCACCATCCTATAATGGCCATCACAATGTCGTGACCGCATTCGGACTTGGAGGTGAGAGGATTGCAGCTACATGGGGCTTCGGCAACGGCAACAGTGAGGGTATGGGACTGGGGAGGTGGGTGCCCGGCGGTGGGCGAGGCGCCCTCCACGAAAGCGACGTGGCGGCAGGGAGAGTCGTAGGCTAAGCCCCTCCACAATAGTGGAGTGGTGCTAAAAAAAATTGGGCCCCATGACTTAGATGTTGGCATTGCTCTGAAGAGGCTGCAGCGTGTAAGCAGTACCTAGCATCAATGTATGGGGCCCAACGAGTAAGAAAAAAAACCAGGAAGAAGTGTCCTCTCTCATCTCGTCTTCCTCGCACAGCTCGTCTTCCTCCCTGTTCCCCATTCCAAAAACACATCGCCACATCGCAGAACTTTGTGGCTCCTGTGCCGAGATCGACGCGAGGCGGAGAGAGAGAGCAGCGGAGGTGCGACGTGGAAGGCCGTTGGTCCCCCGCCCGACACCGACGACCAAACCGGTCCCCACGCCGCCCTCCTCGTTCCCTCCCCAGATCTATGAGCACACCGGCGGCCGCCACCACCTCCCATGGCTACCCCTGCCTCCTCCTACAGTGTGTGGTTGCGCGGCTGCCGCCTCGAGGCCCACCACCTCCCATGGCTGCCCCATGGCCGGATCCGCCTCAAGGGCAAGAGCATCGACAACCGCCACCAGTAGCTCCCGTGGTTGCCCTTGGCTCCTTCTCCTGCCACACGTGAGTGCGCGGCCACCGCCTATGGCCGGATCTGCCTCGAGGGTGAGCGGGGGATCTCCGTCTACAGTCGGATCCGCTACCGCCTCCTCTACCTCCCTTCCCGAAGAAAATACCATTTTATTTTCTTGGCACCGGAGCATGTAGTTGCGCCGCTCTCCATTTTATAGTTGGCTTTACTGGCTGCAGCGTGTAGAGCGATGCTAAATTCTTCTATCTCCTCTCTTGGCACCACTCAAACACAGCATTGTGAAGGGCCTAAGCTCTATGGCCGGAACACATGCATGATGATCGGTGGCAGCGATAGATTTTCTAGGGATTATGCTGCCGCGCGCCTACCATGCAGCTTTGGCGTCTCGAAGAGAGGTGTAGCACTATACCGGTACATGGCGTGCATGAGCAGCAGGAGTGCCTGGATATTGGATGCATGTGTATATCGTACGCCCTGCGGGCTGCTGGTAGGGGCGCAACGGAATAGACATATAGAGTACAGTGCGCTGGCGGGGCGGCTGTTCCTTTGGTGGTCCTCTTGCTTCCTAGCCTCCCAATTATCGTCCGTGGATCCTACGACATCTCGCCCGTCGTCCTCGTCGTCGCCGACGCCGTCGGCCCGTCGTCGTCGTCTTCGATAACACTGGCGCGCGTGTCTATCTGCCTACACATATTTTAGTTTTATTTGGTAAATAGTATCCAATCATTGACTAATTAGGTTCAAAACGTTCGTCTCGCAAAGTACAACCAAGCTGTACAATTAATTTTTGATTTCATCTGCATTTAGTACTCCATGCATTTATCACAAGTTTAATGTGACGGAAAATCTTTTTTTATATATAGTGTATTTTTGGAGTAAACACAGCAGACACGGACGCATCACGGTTTCAGAGACAGAGAGGACGGAGACTTTTTTGGGAGCTGCTGCAGCGAGACACAGGCACACAGCAGGTGCAGGGATGGGGAGGCACGAGATGATCGAGGGAATTTCCTTTTCGACAGCTTTTGGAGGACATCTCGCAGGCCCTTCTCTTGGAAGGCGAGAAAGCTGCTAGCTGCTGCTGGCCATGGCCTGCATGCGCTCGCTCCTCGCCGCTGTGCCTGCCTGTGTGCAAGTGCATGCATGGCTGCCCGCCCGGCCAGTAGCTGATGGGCGAGCGAGAGGACGATGCTCTCTCTCTCAGTCGTCTCTCTCACCCACACACACACAGACTCTGAAGTAGTCTCGCTCCAAGCGTGACAACCGAACTGAGAAAAGAACAAGCACATCTCGACTGGCCGACTGGGACGGGCACGGGGACCGCCACATGCGTTTTCAGGTGGAAGGATAGACGACGACGGGAGACTGGGAGAGGGCCAGGGCCCAGGGCGGCCAGCTGCCTGCACTGCCACAACCCTGCGAGACAAGAGCCTTCTGTTTGGCTTGGCTCGGCCACCAGCATCGCCCAAGAGAGCATGGAGCTGACTACCGGGGCTACCTAGCTAGGGCATGCATGCATGCGCTAGCTGCTTCCGGTTCCAGCCTCCTTCGCCTGTCTGTAAAGGCATAGTAAAGCATAGGGAGATACTTGTATATGAATATATGATCATACTAATTCGCATTATATTTACAGTCATCTATCATAATACTTACTCCGTATATATGAATATATGCAGGATCAACAGACGCATATATATTCGTTCGGTGGATGAAACCGCCACTTCCCTGCAGGTCCCAACTTGTAGTACTACTACTCCCTCTGTGCAAAACAAAAATATAAAAATCTCGTTTCCCAGTAAATCAAACAATTTTAAATTCAACTAGGTTCATAGAAATTAGGCATAATCAGCTAGTATTTACCTAATGTACTCCCTCAGTTCGAACTTATAAGACTGTTTTAGTTTTTCTAGATTCATATCTTTTGCTATACATGCATCTAGATATATATTATGTTTAGATACATAGTAAAAATTATGTAGCAATTTCGAAACGTCTTATCATTTGAGATAGAGGAAGTACCGGAAAAGCACACAGCAAGAACATCCACAGGCTGCAACAACAGTGTCTATAAATACCATTCGAACTGGCCCAAGAGCATAATATTTCTATCTTTAAATAAGTTTATTATAAAAATATATTCTATGATTAATTTCATAAATACTTATTAACTCTCTGTTCCAAATTGTTAGTTCAGACTTTTTAGATACATAGTTTTTTTTGCTACGTACCTAGCTATACACTATCTCTACATACATAGTAAAAGCTATGTATATATAGAAAAATAAAAATGGCTTACAATTTGTAACATAAAAAGTGGTACTTCCGTATATATTTTCTCAAAGGTCAAACTCAAAATTGTTCGACTTCTTGGAAGCGAGTTTTTTTTTTGGACGGAACATTGCGTAGTATACTCCTATATAACTTCGTGCAACACTAGGAGAATCTTGGTTAAGTTCCAAGAACCAGCCAAAAGGAAACGTAAATCGCTAGAGATTCTTGGTTATATGGATGCTTAGCTTGGGAGTGATATCATGGATACGCACGTACGTACTTTGCCAACCGTGCACAGGTAGTAGAGCTGAGATTTGTTTTTGTCTGAACTTTGGAACAATGATACCGCTGCATGACGTACTCCGATCCGTGTGCTTCACTGCTTTGATTCTTTGAACAGCTTGTATAACCAGAGGCACATTATATTTGCACACGACACAACACATCACAGCATGGAAGTCAAATTACACACCTTGCACGTATAGTACGTATAGCTACACACTTTCCAAGTTCCAGGAGCACCTCCTCCAGGAAAGTGCAAACACTTTTGTTCCATTGGAGAGAGTTAACACACTTAGACTTTGGATATGCTCATGTATTCACCTCAATCTATTTGTGTTGCACCCAATACACATGGATTGAAAGGATACATAGACATCCAAATGAGGCATTAAGCCCTCTTTGCAACGTAACACATGAATTTCACACGAATCATACATTCATATCATTGTAGGAATTTCAGAGGAAAATCACAAACCGTTCAATTTAATTGGTAAAACGCAGGATGCTGATCACCTTGTGTTCTAAAGGAGCATTAAGCAGGTCCTATTACTATCACAGCACATTAGATGAAAATATGTGTCAGAGACATGAACCATCTAATAACTATCGTACTCGGTATTGTTTTGTCCAAGAGAGACAAAATAATTAGGGCTGTATGTTCACAGCTTCCGCTGTCTTACATACCGGGGAGTACCATATTGGACGGATACATATACACACATGTCAGACAAACTTGCTTCATGAGAGAGAGTGAGAGAGAGAGAGAGAGAGAGAGAGAGATTTCTACTAGAGAGCGTAGTACTACATTCAATGCACGTATAGAATCTGATGGGAGTACTTGTACACACATGCATGTATATATGACTCAAAACTTCTCGTGTACAGAGAAATAAGTAATGTTCTAATGGAGGGCAAGACAAAACTCAAAGAATTTAATTTAGGTTTAATTCGCAAGGACCAGCGTTTTTGAGTCATCACAGGAGAAATCACATAGCATCATATCTTAGTATCAGATATATCAGAGTTATATATACCCTAGTTATATTAGCAGTACAATACGGTTTATATTGTTTGTGTGTTTATGTTACCATTCAGAAATTGGGAGAGGACACAGTACACATATATATTCAATCCAAACATGGCCTATACTTTTGTGAAAAAAAGAAACTTTCATTTGTAAAGCATATGATAAGAAAAAGAAAAATCTTATATGGTTAAGAAAGTGGAAATGCACTCGTTTGAAGACAAAAAAGAAAAAGGTGAACTGATGAAGGTCTAGCTTAATTACATGTCTTCAAATTTCTCAGTCAAACAGACTACTACCGTCAGGTACTACTAAAGTAGTAACTGAAGCTTGCTGCCTTTACACCTGGCCATTTGCAGTCGAAATTTGAAGTACGTGTCAGTTTTGCAAACGAAATACAGCTAAGTCCGTTTCAGATGCACACTAGTCCAGACGAAAACTGACGAACTAAATTACAAAAAGACTTGCACGCTACAGATTCCCGTAGCCACAAAAGGTTCTTGACTGTTGAGACAAAAATCAAAACAAACAAAAGGTGAACAACTATAGCTAGCTCAGATCGCTGATCAAATGGACTACATCTAGCAGACAACCGGTGGTTTTCTATGAATACCCGAAAACCAAACAAATTAAGACACATATTCAGCAAGAGGCACTAAACCATGTAAGCAAAAGGAAAGCTGATGTTTTTAGGATGAAAAATGGGAGAGCTGTAAACTCTATTAATTTTGTGATCTCAATCGATCAAGCTTTGAAAGAGGAACACACCTGCCTTCTCCGAGTTAATACTAAATTCTACCCCTGCAGAAACAATTCTAACCCAAGCAGCCACAAAGAGAAGCATACAGATACAACAGCTAGCATGAAATAAGTGCATCATCATCTCGAAAAAACGAACAGAAAAGAAATTCAACAGATCAGAGGATAGAGAGGAGCGTGATCATGGCCTGTTATGCATGCTTGGCTCCTTGCACGCCACCCACAGCATCCAATCACGCCACGGGTTGGGCTACATGTGTGGCATACAGGGAGCCAGGCACACACGAGCCGATATGATCGACCAGACCTGTCTTGTCGCCTCCATGGCGTTCCACGATGAAGAATCCATAGGAGCAAGCTCGATGATGGCGATCGATCAGCTAGCGTCAGGAAACGGCCGAGACAGCAGAGACGAATCAGGTGCATGAGGTGGAAAGAGGACCGAGCAAATCTTGGAGATGATATGAGCACGCACCAAGAGAAGGAAGAGAAGCGCGGCCTGGAGAAGCTGCTAAAGGCTTGTGGGCGGCTAAGGTAGGGGACAACAGTGGAAGAGTGAGGTAGAAGCAAGGGGGGAGAAGCTGGATTTTATAGAGGGGGAAGGGGACGGCGTGCCTGCTCTCTCCTTTTGTTGTCGCTACCACTTACTCCTACTACTACCCAACGGTTGTCTATGTATTTTTTAACTTATTTATTGTACACAAGACAGATGTGAGAAATATCTTAGATGTATATAGTACTCCTATATGCAAATAAAACATTTATGAGTCATGAAGAGTATTATATTCCTGCTTTTATTGGGAAGTAATCTATGATCCTTGGTGGCACAAACTGCACTTTGCAACAAATTACTATTGCTATTAGTATAGAAATGGTTAGTGCAATGCTTGCAACACCCACAACCACCTATGTCAAAAGAAATGAAATGTATGTGTAGTGCTACCGAAGACCTCATCACTGGAATATTCCCCTCTCTTGGCATGCCAAGGTTGGATGAAGCCATCAGCCATGGACTACTACTGCTCAACTGAAGGAGGACTTACCCTGCAAAGCCTCATGTGTGATGTGTGTAGGCTCTGCCATATTCTTCTAGGTCCCTCATGCACCACAACTGTGGACTATGGTCCTGGATAGATGGATGGATGGAGACTAGAGATAGATGGAGAGGGAATTGGCAGGGAATCACGCCATTTTATTCCCAGTCTTGCAGCAGATCCATTCCAGTCATCTGTACTACTGTATTCAGCAACAAGAACCTATCTAGCTGGTGAGCGAGGGAGACAAAGGTAGCTAGGGGGAGAAGATAAAGGCAGCAATGCAAGCACGCCTCTCTGGCTCTCTATTCTATTCTATCCCTCTTGATTTTTCTAGGTTTTCACTTGTGAATTGGATTTTGTCTGGAGCAGTTGGATGTGCTCCAGGCTAGACCAGATTCTTTTATTACTGCCAACCAACCTCTCCATCTCCATGCCAATCAAAGAAAAGAAGATCATATCATGCCGCCACACATTCGCACTCGCACCTAATAATACTATAAGCCAGGCTAGACGCCCCCGGCGCCGCTGTCGCTAGCTGAAAAATGTGGTAGGTTACCTCGGTCCACAAGTTTGGACCATGCTTGCACAAATCACTGTTCTCTGTCCGCTTTAAGTTTTTACCGAGGTTACACACTCGTGCGTTTCGAAAATAAGGAAGAGATCTACACATATCATTGCATTTAAAAACAAAATAAATAAATAAATAAATAAATAAATAAATAAGATAGTTACAACGCTAGACATGTAAGCCCTCTAAATTTGACCCTCATAAAGTGCGGCTTAGATTCCTCTCACTTTGGTCTATGTGTGACTGAGTCACTGGCATGTGGGCTTGATATCAGACCTAACTGCCAACGACTCAAGGTCAGAGACCAAAGTTGTGACAAGTATAAAATTACATGTGTCCTAGAAAGGAGGTTTGGCGTAAGATAAACTATATTAAATGATTTGACTATGTTTTTTTGCGCAAGAAATGATTTTGACTATGTTATAGAAAACATTATCAATATTTACAACTCTAAACAGATATATACTGTAAAAATATTCCATGACAAATCTAATATACCCATTTGATTTAGTATGCTAAATATCTGTATTTTTATATAAATTTTGTCACGGTGGTAGAATTACATGTGCAGGATGAGGGAGAGGTACACAGATGCAGCACTACTGTTTCAGCACATCTGGTGGATGCAGCTAGCAGTAGTTTGTCTGGCAGAGGCGCACATGATCCTGCTTGCAACTACAGTTTTATGCAGCAACTGCATCCAGGCAGTGTTTAGATCCCTTCAAACTTCCAAAAAATTTACAAGATTCTCCGTCACATCGAATCTTTAGACGCATGCATGGAATATTAAATGTAGGTAAAAAAATAACTAATTGTACAGTTTGTCTGTAAATGTCGAGACGAATCTTTTAAGCCTAGTTAGTCCATGATTGGATAAATTTTACCAAATAACAACGAAAAGTGCTACAGGAACTTTACACCAACTTTTACACCATCTAAACACTACCCCAGTCTGGTGGTATGCGTTTGCATTACTGTACCTGGTTAGCTGGAGAAGTTCTGTCATTTCTACCTCATTTCTTATGTAATCTACAGGAGCACTGACATGTACCGTTAGGCCCTTTCCTGCACCACCCAACTGTTACATTGGCCATTGCTAATTGTGATCTAGATGGTGGTACCTGTAGTCTGTAGTACTAATCTGAACAGTGGTGTCCCCAGTGCAAAAGAAAGAAGGCTCCTCCGCCTGTCATTATTTTTAATGCAGGTGCTGCTCAGTGCGCGCATCTTTTGACCAGAATCCAAGGCTTGGCATGCAAGTGAAGTCTTGTTGTACACAAGACTGTGGTCATATTCGCTTATTCAGTGACCGAAAGCCAGTTGCAAAGTTGCTACGTCAAGCCATACATATGTCTGTACTTAATGGCCTATTAGGTTGGTTTTTGGTTTGGTTGGGGATGAGGAGATGGGACGGCGTCGGTGCTGTGCCTGTGCGTGCAAAAGAGATGAGATGGTTGGCTAGCTTGGAGGTAATGCGTGGACGCTAGCTCTTGGGAACTTTCACACCAGGGGAGGACAAGAGAATGTTCTCCAAATTAGTAGTTGCGATGGAGATGGTTTGACATGCACGCACACCGCTCGCGTCCATGCAAAGCAAACAAAAAAACAATGTATCACGTAGCTCTGATGCAGCAAAAGCTAACTTGCATTGAGACTCTGAATAATCTCTGATCCAAAGGTTATCTATCAGCCGCTAATAATCACTTTCATAGGACAAGCTAGCTGAGGTAACTATAACTGGGGTAAGTAAACTTGCATCACAACGACTACTACCTATACTTTGATGTGATGAGGTCATTCCAAATTGATATTTTATGTACCGAGTTACATCAAGCGCATGCTTTCTCTTTGTCAGCTTACATGTGGAGTAAGTGTTGCATATGTATCAACCAGAGCTAACCTTACACTGTTAACGACAAGCCTAGAGAAAATCCGCAACATACTTTGGCCAATTATTGAAACTAAAAGAATACTGAAATGCATCATGCATGAGAAGCTACATTTAATCTTTTTTTTTCCAAAAAGAAATGAGCTGCCAAAAACTAGCACTGCAGAGACCTAGAGAAAGAGAGACATTTTGATTTCGGTCAACGAACCAGTCAGCGAGGACGTAGAAAGAACATTTGGAGGCATCCTACGGTCGAATTCCGTGGGGCCCATGCATGTCCCCTATATACGCCAGCGGTGGTACAAGGCATGCATGTACAGAGATCTTTGTTGCTGGACTTGCATACATGTACTGATCGATGCACAGGCCCTAGTAGCAGTTTGCGAGAATCAATCATCATCATGGCTTGCTCCTCAGAGCTGACTCTGATTGTGAAGCAGCAGTATCGGCCTTTTCTATCTAGCTCACAACATGCCTGCATCATACGTAGCTATTTACTGGTCTCCTTGTAGTTGGTACTGCCCGGCCCAACTGTGAATTTTAAACATATACACGAATGCTTATAAAACAAAGTGAAATTTAGACAGATTGTCTCCTTGTGCCAGATTCCGTAAGAACTTCTAAGATTTTTAGGACAATTCAAGCTGGACATGGAAAAATAATGCAGTAAATCAACCGATGATGACATGAATGAATGACAAGCCACTGTAAACATTTTATTGTTGTAGACTAGCAAAAATGACCATATACTAGAGTGGAGGGTAGCATTGCATTTCTTTGTATCAAACGGATGGCCTTTTTATTTTTCGTATTGATTCTTAATTCGAAACTCTTGTTGATTCTTAATTTGAAACTCTTGGGTGTGTGCCAGACGCTATGTGTTGTACTAAGTGTGGATTGATGCCTCTTTGATATTGGGTATATAGATTTAGGTATCACATCTCTTAAGTATCTATGCATATCAGCAGGTTTCAGAACTATGAAGAAGAGCTTGAAATTTCAGATCGATTGTTCTGACCATATAATTACCTTACACTAATCAAAGAAAGCAATCTTTCTGTCCAGCCCCACGAAGACAACTGTTTTTTAGGCTAGGGCCCCTCCTCCAGTCTGTTTCTAGCATGCAGCTATCCATCATATGACCATTGAGCACCCAAATTTCTCACGCGATAGGGGTGAAGGCAGCGGTAGATTCTCAATAGTCTGAGAGTTTCTATTTTTGGACTATTTCAGCAAGTTCTTTGCTTCTGCAAAGTTATAAATAAACTTACACAAATTTTAACCCATGTATGACAAACTTCTTAACGTAAAGTGTTCAGTGCGGCTTTGATGATAACGGTATGTCATGAGAATTTATTTGGAGAAACTTCTGTTCATTTGCAAACTTTTTTCACTACTACACAACTGACCTTTTGTCGATCGCCCAAAATGTCTTTAGTCTCGGCGATTTCGGCGACCGGGCCTAAATAGACCTTTAGTTCCGGTTGGTGTTACCAACCGGGACTAAAGGTCCCTCGCCAACGGCTCTGTTGTCAGGCGCTGTCGGGAGGGACCTTTAGTCCCGGTTGGTAACACCAACCGGGACTAAAGCCCTGCCTTTAGTCCCGGTCGGTGCCACGGACCGGGACTACAACTTTTGTCCCGGTCCGTGGCACCGACCGGGACTATAGGACTGGGTTTAGTCCCAGTTGGTGTTACCAACCGGGATTAAAACATCCCCCTATAAATTGAACCTCTCTCTTCTTTCTCCCTGCCCGAGTCCTTCCTTGTTCATGTTCTTGTTGCTTGTTCTTCTATTGTTCTTGCTTGTCTCATCTCCGGCGATCAATCCACTTCAAACGTTTCTACGCCGTCGTTGATTTGTTTGAAAGGTTACTGGCTTCATCCTCCTATGTTTTAGCAGCACCATATGTAAATCCCTGTTGTATATGTCTATTTTATTTCATATTGCTAGCTCCAATCACTTTTCATGTTTGAATTTTTTTATGAACGATGCTAATTATAGTACCTAGAAAGTAGTATACACATATAATGTTTAGTTCTATTATAGACTTTTTAGGATACTTTTTACTTTAATTTGTTCATGTTCTCATTTTAAAATATTAAATAATATTGATTCTTTGTAATTTTGAAACAAATTTATTTTAACTTTAAAAATTCTTCAAATTAATTTTGTTTAGAGATAAAATTACACTTTTTAATAGAAAAATACAAATTTATGATTTTGCTATCTTTTTATTAACGTCCACAAATTAATTTTATGAAATGATGAACCACTTATAAAATTTTGAACTCAATTAGACAAGGTTGTACCGCGCTCTTTTCTCATGCTGGGTTTTTAATTATGTGATGACATATAATGCAAATAATGACACGCCATTGAATGTACAATGCCGATCGTCGTTCCAACGAGTTCATTGAGGGCGTGTGAGAATTCTACAGAGTGGCAGAGGAAAACAAGCGGGATGGTTTTATGTGCTGCCCATGTGCCGTGTGTATGAATTTGAAAGAATTTTGTAGCTCAAGAAGTATTCACTTGCACTTGTTCAAGTCGGGTTTCATGCCAAACTACATTTGTTGGACCAAGCACGGAGAGAATGGGGTTATGATGGAAGAAGGTGAAGAAGAACAAGCGAACCCTGATGATGTTTTTGCTCAATACTGTGACTTCGCGATGGAGGAAGTTGAAGAAGAGGTGGATGCAGAAAACAGTATCGCTGAAGATGACGATGCTCTTGGTGATGTCATTCGTGACGCACAGAGAGATTGTGAAAGTGAAAAGAAGAAGGCTAAGTTTGACCAAATGCTACAGGATCACAAGAAGTTACTCTACCCATCGACCGAAGATGGGCAGAAAAAGCTAGGCACGACACTGGAGTTGTTACAGTGGAAGACAGAGAATGGTATATCTAACAAGGCATTTGAGAAATTACTGAAGATCCAAAAAAAAGATGCTTCCAAAGCCTAATGAATTGCCCACCACTACATACGAAGCAAAAAAGATCGTCTGCCCTTTAGGATTACAAATCGAGAAGATACATACATGTCCTAATGACTGCATCCTGTACCGTGGCGTTCACGAGAATTTAGATGAATGCCCTGCTTGCCATGCGTCATGGTACAAGATCTTGCGAGATGATCCTGGCGATATTGAGGATGAAGAACGTCCGAAGAAGAGAATCCCTGCCAAGGTTATGTGGTATGCTCCAATAATTCCACGCCTAAAATGACTGTTCAGAAACAAGGAGCACGCAAAGTTGTTGCGATGGCACAAAGAAGACCGTAAGGTGGACAACATGTTGAGACACCATGCAGATAGGTCCTAGTGGAGAGAAATAGATAGAGAATTCCCAGACTTTACAGATGACGCAAGAAACCTAAGGTTCGCATTGAGTACGGATGGATTTAATCCTTTTGGGGACCAGAGCTCTAGTCATAGCACTTGGCCCGTTACACTATGTATCTACAACCTTCCTCCATGGTTATGCATGAAGCAGAAGTTCATTATGATGCCGGTGCTCATCCAAGGCCTGAAGCAACCTGTCAATTACATCGATGTCTACCTGAGGCCATTAGTTGAGGAACTCCAGCTGCTATGGAGGAAACCAGGTGTACGTGTGTGGGATGAGTACAAACAGGAAGAATTCGACCTGCGAGCATTGTTGTTCGTGACAAATAATGATTGGCCAGCTCTAAGTAATCTTTCAGGACAGACAAATAAGGGATATAATGCATGCACCCATTGTTTTGGTGACCTTGAGGCTGTCTATGTAAAAAATGTCAAAAGGTCGTGTACCTTGGCTATCATCGATTTCTTGCTAAGAACCACCAGTTGAGAAAGAAAGGCAAACATTTTAAAGGTACGACAGAACACCGGTCCAAGCTAGGCAACCGAGATGGGGCAGAGGTATTCAAGATGGTCAAGGATTTGAAAGTAGTGTTTGGAAAGGGACAAGGCAGTGAACCTATTCTAAAAAACGCTTCGGGGTGCGCCCCAATGTGGAAAAAGAAGTCAATATTTTAGGACCTACCATATTGGAAAGACCTTGAGGTCCGCCACTCGATCGACGTGATGCACCTGACAAAGAATCTTTGTGTCAATCTCCTAGGGTTCGTGGGTGTGTTTAGAAAGCCTAAGGATACCCTTGAGGCACGAGAGGACTTGAAGCGCATGAAAGAACGAGACAACCTGCATCCAGAGAAGACAGATGATGGATGTCATTACTTAAGACCTGCTAGCTACACTCTTAGCAATGAGGAGAAAGAAAGCATGTTTGAGTGCCTAAGCAACATCAAAGTCCCATCTGGGTTCTCCTCCAATATAAAGCGTATAATAAATGTGCCAGAGAAGAAATTTGTTAACTTAAAATCGCACGACTGCCACGTGATTATGACACAACTGCTTCCGGTTACCTTAAGAGGAATTCTACATCCACATGTACGTCTGGCCACCGTGAAGTTGTGTGTATTCCTCAATACAATTTCTCAGAAGGCAATCAATCCTTTTGATCTAGCTACTCTACAGAATGATGTGGTTCAATGTCTTGTCAGCTTTGAATTGGTGTTCCCTCCATCCTTCTTTGATATCATGACACATCTCCTAGTTCATCTGGTCAAAGAGATAAATATCCTGGGTCCTGTGTTCCTACACAACATGTTTCTCTTAGAGAGATTTATGGGTGTACTAAAACAATATGTTCACCAGCGGGGTCGGCCAGAAGGAAGTATTGCCAAGGGATACGAGACAAAGGAGGTCATTGAGTTCTGTGTGGACTTCATTCCTGACCTTGACCCGATTGGTCTTCCTAAATCACGGAATGAGGGGAGACTTGGTGCAAAGGGTACACTAGGAAAGAAAACATATATCAGCCAGGGTGATGATTCTTTCAATAAAGCGCACTACATAGTTCTTCGAAACTCTACTGTGGTGGAACCGTATATTGAGAAACACATGAATTTTGTACGATCCGAGAATCCTAGGAAGAATGAGGCTTGGATTACGCGTCATCACATGGAGACATTCGGTGATTGGTTGCACAAAAAATGTCAAGGTGATAAAACTATTGGAGATGAACTGTATTTGTTGGCTAGGCAACCAGCGTGGCATGTCCTCACATACAAAGGGTACGAGATAAATGGAAATACATTTTACACTGTATCCCAAGATAAAAAGAGTGTCAACCAAAATAGTGGTGTCCGTGTGGATGCTACGGAACTGAATGGGAACATAAAGACATATTATGGTCGCATAGAGGAGATTTGGGAACTAGACTATGCACATAATTTTAAAGTCCCTCTATTCTGATGCCAATGGGTGAAGATGAACGGAGGGGTATCAGTCGATAAGGAGTATGGAATGACAATAGTGAACCTCAACAATATTGGGTATAGAAATGATCCATTCGTCCTTGCTGCTGATGTGAATCAGGTGTTCTATGTGAAAGACATGTCTACAAAACCCAAGTGAGGGAAACACGAGGAGAAAAAAAACCAACGAGCTAAAGCGCCACATGGTTCTTACAGGGAAAAGAAACATCATGGGAATTGAAGACAAGTCAAACGCGTCAAAGGATTATGAAAAGGATGAACGAATCCCACCCTTCTGTGTGGCCAAAGACCCAAGCATCCTGCTCGCTGCTGAGGACACTCCATGGTTACGGAATGATTATAACCAAGGGCATTATGTCAAGAAAAAGTTTACCACTGTGCCCGCTTGATATAGGTATTGAACTCAAATTAATAATGTGTATTTGACATCTTGTGTAATATAATTGTAACATTATGCGTTGAAAATTCAAATTTGAGTGGTTCAAACTTTGCTATATGTGGGAATTGTGGATTTTCAACTACACTTTGCCAACACTTTGTCAAATGCAAAAATGGTCTATATATGAAATGTATATCTTGATGAGTGGAACAATATTAGTATTCATGACTTTTCTAGTTGAGACCATCCAGGGTTCCGAAAACTGGTGTTTGGCTATGAATTATTTCAAAATTCAAAATTGAGTGATTCAAACTTTTACAAATGAAAAGTTGACCATTAGACCAAATGTAGGTCTTGATGAGTGGAACAAACTTTGTACTCATGAGTTTTCCATTCGAGACCATCCAGGGTTCGGTCAAAGTGTGTGTTTCTAAAAATCAATGTTTTGACTTTGGTCAAACTTGGTCAAATGACCTATTTGATGACTTCAAATGAAAAACTTTTGAATACAAAGTTGTTAGATCTCATCAAGATCTACATTTGATACATGGACCATATTTTTATCTGGATAAATTTTAGCAAGTCCCAGGCACATGTTTTCAAAATCAAAGACGGGTTTTGGTCAGACTTGGTCAAATGACAGACTAAATGACTTGAAATGAAAAACATTGGAATACCAAGTTGTTAGAGCTCATCAAGATCCAAACTTTTTATATAGACCATTTTTTCTATTTGAAAAATTTTAAATAAACAATACTCACCAAATCTTGAATCTCACACAAACTATATGAAACTATATGTGGGAATTATGGATTTTCAACTACACTTTGCCAACACTTTGTCAAATGCAAAAATGGTATATGTATGAAATGTAGATCTTGATGAGTGGAACAATATTGGTATTCATGACTTTTCCAGTCGAGACCATCCAGGTTTCTGAAAACCGGCGTTTGGCTATGAATTCTTTCAAAATTCAAAATTGAGTGGTTCAAACTTTTACAAATGAAAAGTTGACCATTAGACCAAATGTAGGTCTTGATGAGTGGAACAAACTTTGTATTAATGAGTTTTCCATTCAAGACCATCCAGGGTTTCAAAAACTGACGTGTATCTCTGAAAATTTTAAATTTTCAAATTTAGACAATTAATGTCGCGCATTTGGATAATTATTATTGAAGAAACAAAAGTTTAACGTCCAAATGACCCAAAAACAAATTTTATGTCGAAAGCCAACAATTTTATATATTTTAATTGCCCTTTATATTTTTGCATTAACACAATATTCATTATAAATAACATTTATTTTGGATAATATGAAATATTTGAAAAAAAATAGTGTTTATAATTTATGTAATGCACGATTGAGTCAAACTAAACTAATGTGTATTTTTGAAAAAATTTATTATAAATATTTAATTTACTATGCATTTAGAAACAGGCGCCAGAATTTGGTGGAAGGACCTGTAGTCCCGGGTCTGGCCACTGCCCGGGACTAAAAGGGGCTTTAGTTCTTGTTCCAGCTATGAACCGGGACTAAAGGTCTCACCCTTTAGTCTCGGTTCGTGGCTGGAACTGGGACTAAAGCCCCTTTAGTCCAGGACGGTGGCCAGACCCAGGACTAAAGGTCTCTGGCCTATAAAGCCCGACCTTCTTCCTCCGTCTCCCCACCCACGCGCAGATACGAACCACCGCCGTCGATCTCCTGAGCACCGCCGCCCGAGCACCGCTGCACGCCGCCCTGAGCGCCGCCCCTATGAAAGTCCCTAGTTTGGTTTTGGCTAATTGATGAAACCTAGGACTAACCTTTGTATCTAAGTGGATGATTTAGATAAAGGTGGTCATTGAATATGAAATATGACATTGACTCATGTGACCAAGATGATGAAGACCAAGATAATGCTTGGCTCGATGGACCGGTTGTGAAGGTGAAGGGCAAGTCGAGGCTTCGAAGCAAAGGACCATGCGATGGTGACGCTTGAGCAAGACTTGGCACCGACGAACCGATGCAACGGCGAAGAGCAAGTGAAGTCAAGGTTGATGGATCGAGACGGTCATGTGATGATATGAAGTGGATCATATCTTTTGGAAAAACAAAATGGGCTCAAGGCAAAGGTATAACCATAGGGCCATTTTGTTTTGCACTCAAGACACCATAGAGGGTGTGAGTGGTTTAGGATCAATAGCCGAACTATTAAGAGGGGAAGTCTTATCGGTTATTCGATGCATAGGTGCCACTAGGTGAATTCATGAAGTGCATTGCATGTAGGGCCTAGTGAGCTAACTGGAAAACCTTCGAAAATGATTATGAAAATGCTAACACACGTGCACAAGGTGGTGATCACTTGTTGGTGTTGGCACATTTACGAAGGCGTTGAAGTTTAAGCGGTAGAGAGGGTTTGGGTCTCTCTCTCCCTCCCGCCGAGCTTGCGAGCGCGGGATTCAGGCGTTTTTGGGAACTTGAAATGCCTATTTTCCACTACGCCGGAAGTCAGAAAAGAAACGGAGGCGAACAGAGGTCACAGAGGTGACCGGACGCTGCACCGGACGCGGTCATGGTATGACCGGACGCATCTAGTCAGTACAGCGCAGGTGCGGGTGCTAGGGTTTGCAACTGGCGCGTCCGGTCACTCGCGGGACCGGCGCGTCCGGTCAGGTGTCCAGAGGAAACTGAGTTTCGCAAGGACGATCGGACGCGAGGCGCGTCCGGTCACACATGATCGGACGCGTCCGATCGTTGAGGGAGCTTACTGGACTCTAACCGGATGCGGGCACTGTCGCGTCCGGTCGTTGCGAGGGGCGCGTCCGGTCGTTGCTTCGCGGGCGTGTGGGTCAGTGCGATCGGCGCGTCCGGTCGTTCGAAGCGGCGCGTCCGGTCATTTGACAGACGCGTCCGGTCATTGCCTTGGGCGCGTCCGGTCATTGGTTTGACCGTTGGGGTCAGTGACCGTTGGAGGATCGGACGCGGTTGAGCGCGTCCGGTCAGTTATGACCGGCGCGTCCGGTCATCCCGAAAAAACCCAGTGAAGGGGTATAACGGCTCTATTTGGATGGAATGCTTATAAATACTTGTTGGCCGGCCCTTGGGGAGGTCTCTCGAGATTTCTAACATTCTTGTGCATCATTTGAGCTAGAGCTTCTCCTCCCACTCATCTCTCTTACTTGATTGCAAATCAAAAGTGAGATTGAGTGATCCCAAAGTGCATTGCATAGCTTGAGGGCATCTAGTGGCACTTGTGGGTGGTTTAGCCGGTGGATTTCTTGTTACTCTTGGAGAGTACCGCTCCTAGCCGGCTTGGAGATTATTGGAGGCGTTGGCAAGAAAAGGTGATTGTTCTTGGCCACCTCCGGTTGATTGTAAGAGGTTCTTGTGCTTTCCTCGGTGGAGCGCCAAAAGCAACTCTAGTGAATTGCGTGTGTCATTGAGTTACCTCACTTGAGAGTGGTGTCTTGTGGTGCCTTGCGGGGCGTGCCTTGAGGGGCAAGTGACTTGAGGGTCACACCGAGGAACCATCTAAGTGTTGGTCGACACAACCGGTGACGTAGCTTGTCAGTGCACAAGTGAACACTGGGTGAACAAAAATATTGTGTCACTTGTCTCACGGTGATTGGTGTTCATATTGTGTTGTTGTCAATATTGATTGTTTGTATATCATCTTGGTGATTGGCAACATCTTCACTCCACCGTCGGTATAAGAATCACAATCCTCTCTCTTGCATTTATATTTACTAGAATATCTTGTGTAGCTCTAGTGGTAGCCTTTGCTAGTAGTTGTTAGCTTGCTCACTAGTGTAAAATTAGTGACATAGCCCTTGCGTGAACTAGAGATCATAATCTACTAGACTTGTGAATAGGAGGCTTGCATCTTAACCGTAGGCTAAGCAAAACTCGATTTGCGCCGTTTGTTATTCTAACAAGTTTGCTTAGTGGTTCTTGTAAAATTTTTTTATAGGCTATTCATCCCCCCCTCTAGCCATCTAGGACCTTACAAGTGGTATCAGAGCCGTGGTCACCGTTTTAATCAAGGCTTAACATCCTTCGGTGTGAAAAATGGCTCAAATTGTGTTCAATCATGTTGGGGGCAAGCCACCGTTCTTTGATGGTGTTAGTTCTTTTGCTCATTGGAAGAGAAAAATGACAATGTACCTTGGTTCTATTCATGAGAGAGTTTTGCAAGTCACCGAGAATGATTTTGCTATCATTGATCCCGATCATCTCACCGATGAAGATAGAGCAAATAGAACATGCAATAGAATGACTCTCAATACATTATACAATGGTATTGACACAAAAGTATTTGAGGGCATCAAGGATTTAGAATTGGCAAATAAAGTATGGACAAGGTTGAGTGAAACATATGAGGGCACTAAGGTTGTGAAGAGTGCCAAGCTATATGGGCTCAAGAGTGAGTTTGAGAACTTCAAAATGAAAGAAGAAGAAATAATCTTAGAGATGTTTCATAGATTGCAAGTCATTGTGAATGATCTCAAGAGCTTAGGGCATAAGACACAAGACCAAGATTTTTGCCACAAGTTCTTGTTGAGCTTACCAAGAAGATTCAAAATGTTGATCATGATGCTACAAAGAGATGGGCTTAATGCAATGAAGCCTAATGATTTGCTTGGAGAGGTATTGACCTTTGACAAGTATGATCAAGATGTTGATGAGAAGGAGAAGGAGGAAGAAAAGAAGAAGAAGACCGTGGCATTCAAGGCCACCTCATCTAAGGGCAAAGCTTCAATTCAAGAAGAAGATGACAATAAAGAAGATGAATAATTGGAAATTGATGATGAGGCACTTGCTCTAGTTGTCAAGAATATTGGCAAGATGTTTATCAAAAGAAGAGGCTTCAAAAAGAGAAATGACTATTTCAAGAGCAATGAGCAACAAAGGAAGTGCTTCAATTGTGATAGCACCGAACATCTTCAAGCCGAATGTCCCTATGATAAGAAGAAGAACAACAAGAGGGGCAAGTTTGAGAAGAAAAAGAGAGAAGCTAAGATGACTTTCAAGAAGGGCAAGAATGGAGCCTATGTGGTCACTTGGGAAAGTGATGATGATGAAGAAGAAGAATCATCATCCAACAAGGCTTTTGCTTCCATTGCTATCAACAAGAAGCCATCACTATTTGATTCATCCTCTTCATGCCTCATGTCCAAAGAAACTAAGGTATTATATGATGAGAGTGATGATGAAAGTGAAATGGAATATGCTCATGATAGTGATAGTGATAATGATAATGATAATGAAAATGATGATGATGAACCAACTAAAGAACAAATATATGACTTGATGCAACAAACTAGAGACATAGCTATTGCCAAGAACAAGGAGTGTAAGAAGCTTTCAATGAAAGTAGCAATACTTGAGAAAGTTCTTAGTGAGCTTAAGACCACTCATGAGAGTCTAGTGGAAGACCATGAGGATCTTGGTAAGGCTCATTCCAAGCTCGAAAAAGCTCACTCATTGCTACTTGAGCAACAAGCAAAAAAGGAGGTTGTTGTATCATGTGATATAGGTGTTACAAGTGATATAATTGATGAATCCTCTAATAAACCTATCATCATGTCAAATGCTAACCCTTCTTGTAGCTCTTCATCCACCAACACCGACTCTACCTCCACTACTAGTGATGGTTTCACTTGTGATGCCTCACTAATGGTTGAGAATGAGACTCTCAAGAAAGAGGTGGATGAGCTCACTCACGCCCTAGGCAAAGCCTATGGTGGTGAGGCCCGCTTGCTTAAGTGCTTAGGTAGCCAAAGGTTCTCTCTTAACAAAGAGGGATTGGGCTACACCTCCAAGAAAGGCAAGTCGGCCTTTGCAACTTCAAAGCCTAGCTTTGTGAAGGGCAATGGTCGGTTTTGCAATAGATGCAAGCAAGTTGGGCACCTAGAGCATAATTGCAATAAAAAGAACCAAAGCAAGAAATTTGTTAATGCTATACCTTTTGATTCTTGATATGTGCTTACCAAAGGTGTGAAGGGTATGAAAGCTAAGTTTATTGGTACACCCATTGTTGGCCCAAAGAAAAAGGCTATTTGGGTACCAAAGAGCTTAGTTACTAACCTACAAGGACTCAAGCAAAAATGGGTACCTAAGCTTTATTGATTTGCTTGTAGGTCAATTACAAAGCCGGAGGAAGACATTGGATTATTGATAGTGGGTGCACTCAACACATGACCGGTACATCAAGAATGTTTGACTCAATCAATGACAATAATAGTGGTGTTGATTCTATCACATTTGGCAATAACAAGAAAGGCAAGGTTATTGGCTTGGGCAAGATTGCAATATCAAATGACTTGAGTATCTCTAATGTGTTGCTAGTTGAAAGCTTGGATTTCAATCTTCTATCCGTGGCACAAATATGTGATCTTAGTTACAAATGTATCTTTGGGGTTGATGATATGGAAGTCATTAGTATGGATGGTTCAAATGTGGCATTCAAGGAAATTAGATATGAGAATCTCTACCTAGTTGACTTCAATGCTAGAGAAACTTCTTTGACAACTTGCTTAATCTCCAAATCAAGCATGGGTTGGCTTTGGCATAGAAGGCTTGGTCATGTTGGCATGAAACAATTGAAGAAGCTTACAACTCACAATCTTGGCAATGGTTTGAAAGATGTTAAATTTGAGAAGAATAAGCTTTGTAGTGCATGTCAAGCCGGGAAGCAAGTTGGAAGCTCACATCCAAAGAAGAGTACAATGAGCACATGCAAAGCATTTGATTTGATGCATATGGATCTATTTGGCCCAACAACATACTCAAGCATAGGTGGTAATAAATATGGCTTTGTCATAGTAGATGACTTCACAAGATTCACATGGGTATTCTTTCTTAGTGACAAAAGTGAAGTGTTTGACACCTTCAAGACATTTCTCACTAGAGTTCACAATGAGTTTGAGATTAGAATCAAGAAAGTGAGAAGTGACAATGGAAGTGAGTTCAAGAATACAAGAATTGAAGAACTTTGTGATCACTATGGCATTGGACATCAATTCTAGGCCAAGTACACTCCACAATCAAATGGCCTAGTTGAGAGAAAGAATAGAACATGGCTTGATATGGCTAGATCAATGCTTCATGAGTATAATGTGAGTCAATCATTTTGGGATGAAGCAATCAATACCGCTTGCTACTACATCAATAGACTATATTGTCATCCATTGCTAGAGAAGACCCCATATGAGGTACTTCATAGAAGAAAGCTAAATATTTCTTACTTTAGGGTGTTTGGTTGCAAATGTTATATCTTGAAGAAGGGCACTAGATTGGGAAAGTTTGACAAGAGATGTGATGAGGGGTTCCTACTTGGTTATTCAACTACAAGCAAAGCTTATAGAGTTTGGAACAATTCAAGTGGCATTTTAGAAGAAGTCCATGATGTGCAATTTGATGAAACCAATGGGTCAAAAGATGAAGAAGAAAATCTAGATAATGTTGGTGGAACTCAATTAGTGGAAGCAATGAAGAACATGGACATTGGGGACATTAGAGCAAAGCAAGTAATTGATATTCAAGATGATGATAAAGATCAAGTGCTCAATTCTCCATTCAAGCTAGCTAGTGACTCTCAAGTGCAAGATCATGGTGCTAGTTCATATCATCAAGATACATCAAGTGATCAACCAAGCTCAAGTAATCAAGTGCAAGTACTCCAACCACAACATGTTGTAAGAGATCACCCAATTGATAGTGTTATTGGTGATATTAGAAGTGGTGTGCAAACAAGATTAAGATTGGCTATGTTTTGTGAGCATGCATCATTTGTGTCAACCATAGAACCAAAGAAAATAGAAGAAGCTTTGAAGGATGCCGATTGGATCATGACTTTGTAAGAAGAGCTTAACAATTTTACAAGAAATGATGTTTGGGAATTGGTAGAAAGACCAAATGACTACAATGTGATTGGAACCAAATGAGTGTTCAAAAACAAGCAAGATCAAGATGGCATTGTGGTGAGAAACAAAGCAAGACTAGTTGCTCAAGGTTACACTCAAGTAGAAGGTCTTGACTATGATGAGACATATGCTCCCGTGGCAAGATTGGAGGCAATAAGGATTCTATTGGCTTATGCTTGTGCACACAACATCAAACTATATCAAATGGATGTCAAAAGTGCATTTCTCAATGGGATCATCAATGAGTTAGTCTTTGTTGAGCAACCTCCCGGATTTGAAGATGACAAGAAACCCAACCATATATACAAGTTGAAGAAGGCTTTATATGGCTTAAAGCAAGCACCTAGAGCATGGTATGAGAGGCTAAGGGATTTCCTTCTCTCTAAGGGATTCAAGATGGGCAAGGTTGATACAACTCTATTCACCAAGGAGATTGGGAATGATCTATTCATAGTGCAAATATATGTTGATGACATCATTTTTGGATCAACCGATCAAGCTTATTGTGAAGAATTTGGTGCTATGATGGCCAAAGAGTTTGAAATGTCTATGATTGGTGAACTTAGCTACTTCCTTGGTCTCCAAGTCAAACAATTGAAGAATCAGACATTTGTGAGTCAAGGAAAATACATAAGGGACATGTTGAAGAAGTTTGGAATGCAAGATGCAAAGCCAATTTCAACTCCAATGGGTACAAATGGCAATTTGGATAATGATTTTGATGGCAAAATGGTGAATCAAAAGGAATATCGGTCTTTGATTGGAAGTCTACTCTATGTCACCGCATCAAGGCCGGATGTCATGTTTAGTGTTTGTATGTGTGCTAGATATCAAGCCTCACCTAGAGAGAGTCATCTCACGGCCGTAAAGAGAATATTGAGGTACTTGAAGCAAATAAGAGATGTTGGACTATGGTATCCTAAGGGGTCAAAGTTTGAATTGATTGGATATTCGGACTCCGACTATAGGGGTTGCAAGATCAATAGAAAGAGCACAAGTGGCACATGTCAATTACTTGGAAGATCACTTGTGTCATGGTCCTCAAAGAAACAAAATAGTGCGGCAATCTCTACCGCCGAAGCCGAATATGTGAGTACGGGGAGTTGTTGCGCACAATTGCTATGGATGAAATCAACTTTGAAGGATTATGGCCTCAACTTCAAGAATGTGCCATTGCTATGTGATAATGAAAGTGCAATCAAGATGATACAAAACCCGGTTCAACATGGAAGAACAAAGCATATTGACATAATGCATCATTTCATTAGAGATCATCAACAAAAGGGAGATATTGCCATTGAAAGTGTTGGCACCGATGATTAACTTGCCGATATTCTCACCAAGCCACTTGATGAAAAGAGGTTTTGCAAGCTAAGGAATGAATTGAACATTCTTGATTTCTCAAACATGAGTTGAATGCATCCCACCCACTTATTGACATGCCTCTCCTTCGACATTGCAAGGTAAAATTGTTTGACATGTCATTCATCCTATGCTAAGGACTTGCTAGAGCATGTAGACATAATAAGTGGTATGCATGAGCATTCATGATAAATCAAATGAATTTGATGAATATATGTTACCACTATTGCTTCTATGCTTGTTTTGATCTAGTGGTGGCATATGACATGTTTGTGGGCTTGCAAACCTAGTGTTGAATCTAGAAGATTTGCTATAAGTGTTTAATTCAACATAGGCAAGATAACCCTTATTTTGAGGAGTGAAGAAGCTTGTCTTTGGTTCAAATCGAATTAAATATCTTTGGCAAGTATTCTAGGTTAAACCAAATTTGATAAATTCTAACCTACTCCATCAAACATTGCTTTTCTCTCCACAATTTGATCCCATTTTTGGGTAAGTTGTTGACAAAGGGGGAGAGAAAAAGATGATTCAACATGATAAAGGGGTAAATAAAATTTTGATGCACACAAGTAGGGGGAGCAAGCTCATAAACAAAGTTGTTTCATTTGTTTGTGCATTTTCATATGACTTGCTCATTGCACATGTTTTTAAATTCAATATACGTGCTTGTGTGGTGCAATGCTAGTATAGAACTTGAATGATGAAATGATCTACTAGCATGCATAGGAATAGTTTACATGTGGTATCTAGACATGCTTAAAGCTCTACAAGTGGTACAAGTGGTCCAAGAACCTTTATATATAATGTTGATCTCACGGGGTTCTTGAGTTATGATAGATGTCTAGTTACTTCTTGATGCTAAGGATGGTGTAAAAGACAACTCCGATTGGTATCACGCTTCAAAGGTCCATTTCTTACACCTTAGCATCATTTTGGTAGAATTACTCTCTCAACACTTCTATCTATACATATGTGCAAAGCTTTCAATCCAAACTCTATGCTACCAAAATCGAGCTTGTGATAATTGTCCAAACTTTACTTATGAGCAAAATGATTGGACAAGTATGACAAGTTCAAAACTTTTATTATCAAAATCATCTTTGTGAGGGTTGTCATCAATTACCCAAAAGGGGGAGATTGAAAGTCCCTAGTTTGGTTTTGGCTAATTGATGAAACCTAGGACTAACCTTTGTATCTAAGTAAATGATTTAGATAAAGGTGGTCATTGAATATGAAACATGACATTGACTCATGTGACCAAGATGATGAAGACCAAGATGATGCTTGGCTCGATGGACCGGTTGTGAAGGTGAAGGGCAAGTCGAGGCTTCGAAGCGAAGGACCATGCGATGGTGAAGCTTGAGCAAGACTTGGCACCGACGGACCGATACAACGGCGAAGAGCAAGTGAAGTCAAGGTCGATGGATCGAGACGGTCATGTGATGATATGAAGTGGATCATATCTTTTGGAAAAACAAAATGGGCTCAAGGCAAAGGTATAACCATAGGGCCATTTTGTTTTGCACTCAAGACACCATAGAGGGTGTGAGTGGTTTAGGATCGATAGCCGAACTATTAAGAGGGGAAGTCTTATCGGTTATTCGATGCACAGGTGCCACTAGGTGAATTCATGAAGTGCAATGCATGTAGGGCCTAGTGAGCTAACTGGAAAACCTTCGAAAATGATTATGAAAATGCTAACACACGTGCACAAGGTGGTGATCACTTGTTGGTGTTGGCACATTTACGAAGGCGTTGAAGTTTAAGTGGTAGAGAGGGTTTGGGTCTCTCTCTCCCTCCCGCCGAGCTTGAAATACCTATTTTCCACTACGCCGGAAGTCGGAAAAAAAACAGAGGTGAACGGAGGTCACAGAGGTGACCGGACGCTGCACCGGACGCGGTCATGGTATGACCGGACGCATCCGGTCAGTACAGCGCAGGCGCGGGTGCTAGGGTTTGCAACCAGCGCGTCCGGTGACTCGCGGGACCGGCGCGTCCGGTCAGGTGTCTAGAGGAAACTGAGTTTCGCAAGGACGATCGGACACGAGGCGCGTCCGGTCACACATGATCGGACACGTCCGATCGTTGAGGGAGCTTACTGGACTCTAACCGGACGCGGGCACTGTCGCGTCCGGTCGTTGCGAGGGGCGCGTCCAGTCGTTGCTTCGCGGGCGCGCGGGTCAGTGCGATCGGCGCGTCCGGTCGTTCGAAGCGGCGCGTCCGGTCGTTTGACAGGCGCGTCCGGTCGTTGCCTTGGGCGCGTCCGGTCATTGGTTTGACCGTTGGGGTCAGTGACCGTTGGAGGATCGGACGCGGTTGAGCGCGTCCGGTCAGTTATGACCGGCGCGTCCGATCATCCCGAAAAAACCCAGTGAAGGGGTATAACGGCTCTATTTGGATGGGATGCTTATAAATACTTGTTGGCCGGCCCTTGGGGAGGTCTCTCGAGATTTCTAACATTCTTGTGCATCATTTGAGCTAAAGCTTCTCCTCCCACTCATCTCTCTTGCTTGATTGCAAATCAAAAGTGAGATTGAGTGATCCCAAAGTGCATTGCATAGCTTGAGGGCATCTAGTGGCACTTGTGGGTGGTTTAGCCGGTGGATTTCTTGTTACTCTTGGAGAGTACCGCTCCTAGCCGGCTTGGAGATTGTTGGAGGCGTTGGCAAGAAAAAGTGATTGTTCTTGGCCACCTCCGGTTGATTGTAAGAGGTTCTTGTGCTTTCCTCGGTGGTGCGCCAAAAGCAACTCTAGTGAATTGCGTGTGTCATTGAGTTACCTCACTTAAGAGTGGTGTCTTGTGGTGCCTTGCGGCGTGCCTTGAGGGGCAAGTGACTTGAGGGTCACACCGAGGAACCATCTAAGTGTTGGTCGACACAACTGGTGACGTAGCTTGTCGGTGCACAAGTGAACACCGGGTGAACAAAAATATTGTGTCACTTGTCTCCCGGTGATTGGTGTTCATATTGTGTTGTTGTCAATATTGATTGTTTGTATATCATCTTGGTGATTGGCAACATCTTCACTCCACCGTCGGTATAAGAATCACAATCCTCTCTCTTGCATTTATATTTACTAGAATATCTTGTGTAGCTCTAGTGGTAGCCTTTGCTAGTAGTTGTTAGCTTGCTCACTAGTGTAAAATTAGTGACATAGCCCTTGTGTGAACTAGAGATCATAATCTACTAGACTTGTGGATAGGAGGCTTGTATCTTAACCGTAGGCTAAGCAAAACTCGATTTGCGCCGTTTGTTATTCTAACAAATTTGCTTAGTGGTTCTTGTAGAATTTTTTTATAGGCTATTCACCCTCCCTCTAGCCATCTAGGACCTTACACCCTAGAACCGCCGCGCGCCGCCCTCGTCATCGTCCGCGTCCGCGTCGCCAGGTTCGTCATCGTCCGCGTCCGTTGGGCTGCTGCTGCCTCAAGGCCGGACACGCCGGTATGGCCCGGCGGCCCTGGACATGGGCTGCGGCGCGCCATTGCCGGAGCGCTGCTGCGGGGGCGGCGCTTCCGGCACCGGCGCCGCCAACGGCGGTATATATATATATATATATATATATATATATATATATATATATATATATATATATATATATATATATATATATATATATATATATATATATATATATATATATATATATATATATGAATAATCGATGCAAATATATTTGAAAAACAAAGTGGACCCATTAATATATATATATATACATATATACATATAGATACATATATATATATATGTATCTATATGTATATATGTATATATATATATTAATGGGTCCGCTTTGTTTTTCAAATATATTTGCATCGATTATTCATATTAATGGGTGCTAGGAAACTATTCATATTTATGGGTGATATTAATTAATTCATAGTTTTTTCAAATATATTTGCTTCGATTATTCATGAACGATATGTGTACCTAACATTAAAGAATGAACGGTTTCTTTCATCTTACTTTATCTTCTATGAAAAGAATACGACACTCTTATCAATTTATATAGTCTTAGATTATTTATGACAAGGTAAGACAAAAAAAATTAATATGTTTTCAAGAATTTAAGTTAATATACATGTTGTGTCCATTTTGAAAGCCTCAACCTTAGCACTTAATTTTGCATAATAATTGTGTTGACGTTGTCATTTTTAGCCCTTCTTCACTCTTCCTCACTACCTGCATATATATTTATATATATATATATATATATATATATATATATATATATATATATATATATATATATATATATATATATATATATATATATATATATATATAGAGAGAGAGAGAGAGAGAGAGAGAGATTTCAGTTGTTTTTTGTTATTTTTGTACAAGATTTTAGGAGTGTAATAAAATTATGAAAAATTTATGTAGACTCTATGATGTGTAATATCTAGAAAAACTATTAAGCCTGAAATTTGAATAGTTTTTCCATGAGTTAAAATTATCTATTTTAATTAAGAAATACAACTTGTGATAGACTTACTTGTTATTAGATGTATTAAGTTAGTAGGAGTTGGTCGATACCGTTGCTGCATGATTACCTTGATCTACACTTATATCCAGATGATATCCCACTAATATGTGTAAGTCGATCTCTTATTCTTAGTAATGCCTAAACCCTAAACTGTAAACCCTAAACCCTAAACTATAAACCCTAAACCCTAAATATTTTTGCAGAAATGGCCGACCCAAGAGAAGACAAAGAAATATTGTTGAACATGATCCGCGGTAGCGCTGAAGAAGGTCGTTATGACGATCGTGAAGGCGATGAGAACCGTGAGGGCATCGATGACGGTTCTCAGTACTTGGTCGACCCGAATGACCAAGACAATGTTGACGAGGTCTGTAATATATGCAACCTCCTATGTTTATATACATGAAATTCAAAAAAATCCTTTATTAATTGTCTTGTTTCTGCCTACATAGCCCTCTGTCTCAACGACAACCACGGGGACCAGCAGAAAAGTACGAGGCCCAAAGAAGCCGATGGAGGGCCGGTTGGTTATCACGGATTTCGACGAGGGAAGTCAGCCACGTGGACCCCATGCAAGGGCCTTTGTCAACCACTTAGGGTACCTTGCCCAGGATAGGATCACGATCAATGTCCGTGAATGGAAGAAAAATAAGCAACGCCCAGAAATCAGTTATGTCTCCGACCGTGACAAGGAACTAGTTTGGGGTGACGTGTTGCAACATTTCACGCTAGACACAAATGATGAACAGTTGAAGGAAAGAGTTCGGGATTGGTCTATGAAGAAGATGGCCACACAATTCTAGTGCTATAAGAAGAATCTATATAACGACTATATCAAGAAGAACAAGACTCCGGATTTTAACTGTAAGCACTTTGTCAAGCTGCGACCGTTTTGGGACGAGTTTGTACAGTTCAAGACGTCGGAAGAGGGTCAGCAACGGGCAAGAAGGAACCAAGAGAATGTCTGACACAAGACCTACCACCATACGATGGGATCAGGTGGCTACCCTACTACCATTCCTAAGTGGAAAAAAGCCAAGCAAGAGCTAATTGACAGGGGGTTGGTGCCAGAATCCCTCGACTGGCCTGAGCGCGCCAAGAACTGGTTTTTCGCTCACGGAGGCCGCCTAGACCTAGAGACCGGAAAGGTCGTGTATGGGGAACGCATCCAAGCTGTAGCAGAAAGATTTCATCAAGCCCGCTCCATCGCTCAAAGTGGAGAGTGGCAGCCGAACAGATATAAAGATGAGCTGACATACGCCCTGGGGAACCCTGAGCACGGTGGACGGACGAGAGGCTATGGCTCCGTGTCGTGGGAGCATGCCTTCCCTCAGGACAGAGAAACTTATAGAAGCCGCCAGAGAAAGAAGGAAGAGGACAGGGAACAGCTACGCCAGTTGGAGGAGGCTGTTATGAAGACCAGTGAAGGGGCTCGTAAGGCACTAGAGCGGGAGGAAGTGCTTAAGGCCACTATGAATGAGCAAATTAGAAAGGCCGTGGAGGAAGTTATAAGTTCCCACCTCCAGAGCTTGTCACAGCCGGCCACCAACATCAGCCCCGGCTCAGCTCAGTTGAAAAGCAGTTGTGCTTCTACGGAGGTGCCTGTGAGGCAAGATGATGACGCGGGGATGCGCTTCCCGGTGGATGATGTCACCGCTCCGTTGACGTCCTGTGAGCTGCATATTCCAGAGGGGAATGCCACAGTCAAGGTGGCTACCGGTGTTATATCTCCTATCGACCCCACCAAGACACTAAGGACCCACTCGGTCGCAATACCACCTGGATATGCTAGTGTCTTAGTGGATAGAGTGGTCAAAGGCCATGAAAATGTGGCTCTTGATATCGAAGGTGGTGATGGAGAGAAGACCCTAGGTGAAGTGGAGAAGACATTCATATGTTGGAATAAACGGTACATCATTATTCCTGGGGCGCCGCCACCACAACCGAACCCTAGGTGTGGATGATTGTGAACGTAATTGCTTTTCAATAATTATGTACTGTATCTAATTACGGTTCACTCATATATATACCTTGTTTGTTTTTTTTCAAATCTAGGACCTCCCCAAGTCCGTCTATCCATTCACCACATGACCACAGTGCCGTGGGACATGACGACGACGACGATTTCATACAAGACAAGGCTGCATCCCCACCGCTGGCCGTATCTCCTCCACGACATACTCCAACGCCACCAGCGGCCCAATCTCCTCTACAACAGTAAGCTCCAACCGCGCCGCCGCCGCCTCCGCCAATGCCGACAATGGCCGCCTCATCGGCACTGGCTGGTCCATCGAGGAACAAGAGGCCCGCTGGCCCACAGAGATCGGTCCCACCACCTCTGCTGAAGAAACAAGTTGTGGTCACGAAGATCCCAAAGATGACCAAGCTTCCATACGAGAAGACTGATGAAGAACTTAATGCTTCAGTCAAGGCAGAAGTGAAAGCGTTCTTCGAAAAGACCAAAGCTGACGCACGAGCAAAGCAAGAGAAGCCATACCTAATGTATCCTTATGTAAAGCTACGTCAAGTGGTGCAGGCTATGCAAGACGAGAAGCGTGCCGCTAGTAAAAAAACAAGCGCCGCCACTATCAGACTATGAGCGTACTATCACAAAGAAAATCAAGGAGGACAAAAGGAAACAAAAGGCGGCCAGAAAAGATGTTGCACAGCTCGGCCAACAAGCGCAGCAATTAGTGTTGCCACTAGTGGTTGAGAATCAATATGGTTCCAATATGAACTCGATGCAAATGTCGGTTCAGTTTATTCGGGAAGATCTATTTGGTAAACTTTCTATTTTTTAAAACTTTTACTAACAACTTATATGCATAATTTTTTACTTGTTCCACATCTCTAGAAAAATTGTTTTAGATAAGGTTTTAGTACAATTCTTTCAACTATGTTCGTGTACAAAGCTTTTCCATAGCAACTTGATCCACTAAGTTTTCTAGAAAACAATATTATAAAAGCACAACTTATTGTACCAAAAAAGTTTCTAGACGCCCTTGTAAATAAGATATGTACTTAACTTGTTCTATAAAATCTAGAAAAAAATGATAGAGATTAAAAGGAAGGAAAAGAAGAAAGCAAAATTTTCTCTCTTGCCAAGACGCCACCCTAGTAAGTGCTAGTCGCCTCTTAGGGCCGTTTGAAGAGCTCAGTCTAATTCTGGCTTTAACACTGCAGCAGAACTAGAGGAGCCTAAAAATATAGCTTCGGTTGTACCTTTTGTTTTCTAGTTCTTAGAGCATCTCCAAGAGTTTCCAATAAAGACTTTCAATCTAAGATTTTTAGGAAAAATCCATCTCCAACAATTTCCAATCACACATCCCAATCTTTTAGCACTTGTTAAAAAACAGCACAGTGTGCGTAAAGATCCGCGCACTTCCCTCGCGCGTATCTGTAACACCCAAACTTTTGCATTATTTCCAAATAGCTAAAGATGATTTAATTATGTATGTATGTGTGCATTTCATATATAGGAAATAATAATTTTTGTGAAAATAAAATCAATCATAAGGTTAGCAACTTGTTGATGCACTCATGCCGCTGCATATTATTTTATTGTAATGTCTGATTTTACCCAAATGCCAAAAGGAATTGAAAATCATTTGAAAACGTATTTGGAAAAGTCATTTTAGAAAAAGAAAAAGGAAAAATCATATTTCTCCCTCCCCTCCTTGCTTTTGGCCCGCTAGCCGTCCCCTCCCCCTTGGCCCAGCTCGGTAACCTGGCCTTTTCCAGCAGAGACGGCCCGTGCGCGCGCGCCTCCTTCCCCTTCCTTTTGCTGGGCCGGCCCGAACCAGCTCGGTGAGGCAGCCGCAGCCGCGCCTCCTTCCCCTCTACCGCTGACAGCCGGGCCCACCCGTCAGCACCTCCCCCAACCTCCCGTGCCTCTCTCTCGGTCAAGGCCGCAACCACCCCGCGCCCACCTCCTCGGGTCGTGGGAGCGTCTTACCCGCGCCCGGCCATCAAAAGGGGAGTGCGACCCCGTCTCCACCCCTTTCCCCCACTCCAACTCCCTCTTTCCTGTTCGCGAGAGCCGCAACCGTAGCACTGTTAATCGCCGGAGTCACCATCCGCCCCTCTGCGTCGTCGTCGCTTCCGAGCCGACCTCGTCTCCGTTTTACCGCTCGGTGAGCTTCGCCTCGCTCCCCTCTTTCTCCCCATGCCTTTACCTTCTTCAATCGTGGCCTCTAGAGCTGTTTCACGAGCTCCGGTGAGCTCCCTCCATGGCCGGCCATAGCGAGTGCCGCACCGAGCCTTCTCCGGCCACGAAATGCACCTCATCGAGATCGCCTTCGTCTTCGCTCTCTCCCGGTACCCTCCGTTCGTCTAACCGTGCACTGTAGCGCTAAATGGAGTAACTCCAGCGAGCTCCATGCCGTCGGCAATGGCGATGCCGCCGCATCCTTCTCCCCCTTCGACGGTCGTGCCCTTCTCTTCCCTCCTCCATTTAATCCGAGCCACTCATCATGAGATCAACGGCTCAGAAAGCTCAATACCCCTTCGTGTGTCAAATTACTAAAGAGACCCCGATTCCCTTGAATTTCCACCCGCAGTCCTTGAGTAGATCGGATTTCTAAATTTTGAATTATTTTAAAAACCGAAAATAGTTCAGTCTATTCACAAGTTTGCCACTGCAGTAAAACACTTATAACATCGTCGTTTTAGCTCCGATTCGACCCGTTCAACTTGCGTTAGGTTCCTAATTTCATAATCTACGCATTAGTGCTACTGTTAGATCTGTTAGAAGCTTTTGAATTCCTTAATTAAGTCTAGTTTAATAGCTAGCTTTTGGAACCTTAAATAGCTCATAACTTTTGTGTTGTAACTCCGTTTTTTGTGCACTTCGCGTTGATGTGATCGTAGCGAGACGTAGGTGATTTTGGTAAACATTTTATATAGTTTTATTTACTGTTGATGTACTGTTCTAATCATAATAATGTTTTGCTTGTATATCTGTTCTGGAATGCGTGTTGTGGTTCGTGTCGATCGAGTTTAGATGGTGAGGAGAACTTCAGGAATCCGGATGCGTACAAGGAGCAGCAGGACCAGCAGCAGTTCGTAAACCCAAGGCAAGTATAGCATGGGCTTACTTTGATGTCCTATTCAACATATAATCTACTCATTATGTATGTGTCTAATTTTGCTCGACTATAAGGACATCCTAGCCATTGATGACTTGCACTTTGATCCCTATGGGTTTTATTGCACATGGGTAGAATGCTATTGCTCTATTTAAACATGATCAATACTTGGACTAATGGAACAAATGGATAAACATGATGGTAACAATTGAACTATAGGGTGAAAGTGCAAATGATGTTGATCATGTTGCCCTAAACCCTCTGTAAGGACTTATCTGTCGATAAAAGCTGGGATTGACAATGCAACCGTGAGAGTCACATGGCTCTAGATTTAGCTCAGTAATAGGAACTTTTCTAGCTTGTTCTGATGTGTATAGCCTGCGGGAATTGTGCCATCAAAAGGGGTTCTCTATATCTGCCTGCCGAGGATACCTATGGCCCTAACTTGTTAGAAGAGGCCTATGGAAGTCTTCATAGTGTACCCTGCCTGCTCACCTTGGGAGTGTTAGGGGGTCGACGGCCCCCGAGCATATGGGTAACACAACTCACGGGTAAAGATGCACAACCTCTGTAGAGTGTTAAAACTGTTATAACAGTCATGCTCATGATCACGAGCGACCTGGAAAACTCATAGAATAAATGGTTACTTGACATGTGGATAACTTATGATGATGATGATGATGATGAGATTATAATGATGATCAATTTCTCTTCTTAATTCTAGTAGGTGGTCATGTGGGTTAAATGGGAGCTTATGCATAACTTGATGATAATTAATAATAAAATATTGATGTACTAAAAGTGCTAACTGCAGTCAACTGTGTCTATCCTTTTTTAGCCTCATGAATCCTCATACTATACTTGTGGAGTACGAGTGTACTCACACTTGTTATTGTTTCACTTTTGGATAAAAATCCCAAATGGGTAACATATGACAGCTTCTACAAGGATTTCCCCAAAGATCACTAGGTTTGGGTCAACCAGTCGGCCTTTCCTGTGGAGAAGTCACTACGTTTGAGAGTTGTTATTTACTTTTCTGCTTGTTATGTTAAGAACTACGTGATGTAATATCGTTATGTATGTACACAGTGATGATACTTCTGTTAAGTTATCGGCTTATGTGTGTGACTATTTCTAGGGTGCACATAAGATGTGTGCACTCTATATTGTCCTTTAATTGGAGTATGACAAATTGGTATCAGAGTCATGTTGACTATAGGACGCAAACCTAGATAGAAATGGTCGTTTCTAGGATTTTGGTTTTACTTATTTACTTGCTACTATCTCAGTCTTGGTATTTTATTAAAATTTGTATGCTCTACTCTTTATTCTATTGCATAAAACATTGACTCTGATAATATTTTATATCAAAACTATAGATGCCTCGCTTCAGTGCAGCTGCCTACGTCGCTCAGTTCACTCCAGCAGCACCTGCACCACCAGCACCACCAGCGGTACCACCAGTGGTGCCTGAGGTCATCCACATCACCGACGATGAGGAGGAGGAACCTATGGAAGTGGAAGCGTATCCAGCTACTTCATTGGATGGATCTGCTTCGACCCCCGTGGCTATACCCATCCCACCAGTGGATGCACCAGTCCCCACTGCTACACCTCCACCAGCTTCACATGTCGCTTCTGCACCAACACCAGTGCCTTCCCCAGCTGCTCCAGAGGAACCAGAAAAGATGGGTTGGACAAGTTAGAACAAGTTCAAGGAACCACCAGAGGAGGCTCACTACCATAAGCCACTCACTACCATGCTGGCTGAGTACTACCCTGACTTTGTTGCACAAGTGAAGTACTATTGCGCGAAGTACAAGCATCTAGTAGAGGAGAACTACTGGAAGACCAGGATCATAATCACTGCATGGAATAGCGCTGATGATTCGCATGAGATTGAGACCACTCATAGCCACCAGGCCAAGCGCGCCAATGCGTATGATAGCATGGTAGATGCAGCGCTTGAGGCCTATGTGTACTACCATGGTCGCCGTTTTTATGACATGCAGGAGAATCGCTACCGGTTTCTCCCACGCCATGACCATGAGGATAAGACATGGGTGGTACTAACTCCTTCAGCAGCTGATCCCACTATGGATACCACCGTGCGACACCTTTGTGCCACACATGTGGAAAATGAGGCACTGAAGGAAGAACTTCGGATGGCGCAGAAGACTGCGAAACGCCTTCAGAAGAAGATCGATGAGATGGCCGTTCAGCTAGGACAGCCTACCATGTACAAGAAGAAGTCCAGGGAGTTCACTATGGTGGATCGCGCTCCTTAGGTGTTGCAACCCCGTTGAAACAAAGCGTTTAGATTGAGAGTTGTGTCGAGTCTATGTTTGTCTTGTGAACAATTAGTTGTTTTGCTGTTTGTGCTGATGAACTTGGTTTGATTCGGAGTTTGTGTGACTGCTAGAACAGTGTGGACTTGTCCACATATTCTTTTTATCAAAACCTTAAGTTAGTCTTTGCTTAACATAGTTGAGGTTTAAAATCTCGTATCTCTGTTGTGCTGTTTTTTGGAGCAGTCTGCAATGTTTATCTCGTACCTCTGAATTCCTGCAGCCAAAAATTATGAGATTTTTTTGGAAGAAACTAGACTTGTGTACCTTTCATTTTCCGCTAGAATCACCTCATTACCAGTTCTGGTTCGAGAGATATGCCTGCTACAATCTGGCAATTCTGTGCAGTCTGTAACTTAGTACAAAAATTGTTTAGCTCAGATTTTGATGATGTTGCCATCAGAATCTGTGAAAAAGTTCTATATAAAAGTTATAGCAGACTTCTTAAACTTTCCAACGATGTATGCCATGCATCTTTTGGATCTCTGAAACTTGAGTTACACCTCAATTTCTGACCTGCTGTTGTTGACATCGGTCCAGAAATTTTCAGCTATGCTATTTACCTTTTGTAAATAATTTATAAATTTTTGGAAGTTCTCTAAAAGTCTTGCACATTTGTTTGGAAGCAGATGGCTGCCAGAGGAGGAAGAGGCCGAGGCTGTGGATGAGGCCGTGGACATGGTGCTATCGTGGATCCACCTCCGCCACTGCCGGTGACGATTGAACAATTGATGGCAATGCAAGCGCAGCTCATGCAGACAGTGATGGACCGTCTTGGTGACCAACCAGCAGGAGCACCCCCACCTGTACATGTCCGTGACAAATGCGGGGAGTTTCTGAAAGGATGCCCACCCATGTTCACACATGCCTCTGACCCTATGGAGGCTGATGATTGGTTGAGAGCTGTAGAGAAGCAGCTAAACATTGCACAGTGCAACGATCTAGAGAACGTCTTGTACATCTCAGGCCAACTCCAAGGAGCTGCTTAGGATTAGTGGGAATCATTCCAGTACGGACGCCCATAGAATGCTTTAGAGATCACATGGAAGGAGTTCACGGAGAACTTTAGATCCCATCACATCCCTGAGGGACTTATTGAACTGAAGCAAGAAGAGTTCTAGGCTCTCAAACAAGGTTCCATGTCTGTGGCGGAGTACCGCGACAAGTTTGTCCAACTATCGTGATATGCCCTGGTTGAGGTGGCCAGGGATTCTGACAAACAGCATTGATTCCTGAAGAGGCTATATGACGGACTCCAACTGCAGGTGATGTCTAACAAGTATGTCAGTTTCTAAGAATTGGTGGATCGTGCCATAGTGATAGATAACAAGCGCAAGGAAATGGACCTCAAGAAGAGGAAGCTCCAAGGATAGGCGTCGGGTAACAACACTCGCCCGCGAGCTTTTCCACAAGGTTTCCCACAGAGGAACCAAGGGCCATCCAACCAATGGAACAAAGGCTAGTACCCCTAGAAGAACCCGAACTAGCAGCGTCCTCAGTACCCACAGCAGTTCAGCAACCAGAATTAGCAACGCCCCTAGCAACATCAGTCTAGCAACCAGGCACCACGTCAGGGAGTGCCCAACAATGCCCCAATCAAGAGTGGCACTCCAGGCAACAACCCCAATGGATGCTATAACTGTGGAGAGGTTGGTCACTATTCTTACCCGTGCCCAAAGAAGCAGAATCGGCATGCCCCGTAGAACTAGCAGAGCAATCAGAGGCCCAACGCTCGACCTCCATTCACCGGCAAGGTGAATCATGGGTCATCTGAATCGGCTTAGGAGGCGCCTGAGGTTATGTTGGGTACGTTTAGCGTCAACTCCATCTTTGATACCGTACTTTTTGATTTTGATGCCTCGCATTCTTTCATATCACAAGCTTTTGTTAGAATGCATAGCATACCCCTATGTGCCATGAAAGATCCCATGCTAGTAAACTCATCGGGGGTAGCATGCCAGTAAATTATTGGAGCCCTTCTACTAGTATATTTTTAAGGGGGGTAGCTTTTAAAGTAAACCCAATTGTTCTGAGAACCGCTGGAATTGATCTCATCCTAGGAATGGATTCGATGAAGCAGCATAGAGCAGTGATACAATGTCAGGAGAAATCTGTTGTTATGACATCTCCAAGTGGGGATAGAATCTGTGTCGAAGTGGAAGTGCAAGCTCAACCCACCGCCGCCGTCAACCAGTTGAGTGATGATACAAACTAGGAGAACCAGGTGGTGGATGAATTCCCAGATGTGTTCCCCGATGAATTGCCAGGTATGCCACCCGATTGCGACATCGAATTTCTTATCGAGCTATTACCTAGAACTGCACCTATAGCTAAGAGACCATATAGAATAGAGGTAGATGAATTAGAAGAACTAAAGAAACAAATCAAGGAATTGCAAGAGAAAGATTTTATTTGCCCTAGTTCTTCACCTTGGGGAGCACCTGTTATATTTGTTGATAAGAAAGATGGCACACGAAAAATGTGTGTCTATTACCGGTCCCTTAATGAAGTAATAATCAAGAACAAGTACCCACTATCTAGAATTGATGATTTATTTGATCAGCTGAAAGGTGCTTGTGTGTTCTCAAAAATTGACCTCCGTTCTGGATATCATCAACTAAAAATTCGTGCATGTGACATACCTAAGAAAACATTTACCACAAGATATGGCCTTTATGATTATACAATGAGGTCTTTTGAATTGACAAATGCACCTGCATACTTTATGTATCTGATGAACAAGGTGTTCATGGAGTACTTGAAAAAGTTTGTGGTGGTATTCATAGATGATATCCTAATATTCTCCAAAAATAAAGAGAAACATGCTGAACACCTAAGACTAGTCTTACAAAAGCTCAGGGAACATAAATTGTATGCTAAAAGGAGCAAGTGTGAGTTCTGGCTGAAAGAAGTATCTTTTCTGGGACATGTGGTCTCTAATGGTGGAATAGCCGTAGATCCCAGTAAAGTGCAAGATGTGTTAAATTGGAAAGCCTCAACCAATGTTAGTGAAATCAGTAGCTTTTTGGGATTGACTGGGTACTATATGAGATTTATTAAAGGGTTCTCTAAGCTAGCTAAGTCTATGACAGCCCTATTAGAGAAGAATGCCAAATTTGTATGGTCAGACAAGTGTCAGGCTAATTTTGAGGAACTAAAGAGAAGATTGACAACAGCCCTAGTGTTGACCTTACCTGATTTAAGTAAGAGCTTCTCTATTTATTGTGATGCATCCCGCCTAGGCCTTGGATGTGTGCTTATGCAAGAAGGAAAGGTTGTAGCATACACATCTAGACAGTTGAGAAAGCATGAACTGAATTACCCAACACATGATTTGGAATTAGCCGCAGTTGTCCATGCTCTGAAAATTTAGAGGCATTAGTTGATTGGACATAAGTGTGACATCTATACTGACCACAAGAGTTTAAAATATATTTTTACTCAGTCAGAGCTGAACCTAAGGCAACGTCGTTGGCTGGAATTAATTAAAGATTATGATTTGGAAGTGCATTATCATCCTAGAAAGGCAAATGTTGTTGCCGATGCACTTAGCAGAAAGAGCTATGCTAATGGGCTTCAGTTGACCTACCTACCTGCAGAATAGCGTGCTGAAATTGAACATCTTAATTTGGGTCTTGTCAATAATGTAATTGAATTGGCAATAGAGCCTACGTTGAAGTGAGATATACACAAAGGTCAATTGGAGGATGAGAAACTAAAGGAGATTACAGAGAATGCAGTGCTTGAAAAGGCACCAGGCTTTAGGCTGGATGAGAATGGTACTCTATGGTTTGGGAAAAGGATATGTGTACCAGAAGTGAAAGCTATCCGTGATACAATTCTACGAGAGGCACATGAGTCTACTTATTCAATACACCCTGGAAGCACCAAGATGTATTTAGACCTTAAAGAGAAGTATTGGTGGTATGCGTTGAAAAGAGATGTGGCCGAGTATGTGGCCATATGTGATACTTGTCAAATGGTAAAAGCTGAACACCAAAGACCTGCAGGATTGCTGCAACCAATGAAAATACCAGAGTAGAAATGGGAAGAAGTTGGTATGGACTTTATTACTAGATTACCTCGCACTCAACACGGGTATGATTCCATTTGGGTAATAGTGGACCGACTCACTAAGGTTGCTCATTTTCTGCCAGTTAAGACCACCTATAATGAAGCAAGACTAGCCGAGTTGTATATGGAGAGGATAGTGTGCTTACATGGAGTCCCAAAGAAGATTGTGTCTGATCGAGGAACTCAATTTACGTCACAATTTTGGCACAAGGTACATAGAGCTTTAGGGACAAAGTTGAATTTTAGTTCTGCATATCATTCCCAAACCGATGGACAAACAGAAAGGACCAATCAAATCTTGGAAGATATGTTGAGAGCTTATGCTTTACAGTATGGTACTAGTTAGGACAAGAGTTTGCCATATGCTGAGTTTTCATATAACAACAGTCACCAGAAAAAGTCTCAAAATGGCGCCATTCGAAGTGTTATATGGACGCAAGTGTAGAGCACCTTTATTCTAGAATCAGACAGGTGAGACTCAAGTGTTTGGACCTGATGTTCTACGTAATGCAGAGGAATAAGTGAGAATGATTAGGGACAATTTGAGAGTAGCACAGTCCAGACAAAAGAGTTATGCGGATACCCGGAGAAGAGAGTTGAGCTTCAAAGTAGGTGATTATGTGTATTTGAAGGTGTCACTAATGAGAAATGTGAGAAGATTCAATATGAAGGGCAAGCTAGCACCGAGGTATGTGGAACCTTTTAAGATTCTGGAGAGACGTGGAGAAGTGGCCTATCAATTGGAACTGCAAGAAAGTTTGTCAGGTGTGCATGATGTGTTCCATGTTTCTCAGTTGAAAATGTGTTTGCGGGTACCATAAGAGCATATTTCTTTGGGAGAGCTTGCTGTTAAAGAAGATCTCACATATGAAGAGTATCCGATAAAGATCTTGGAAACTGCAGAAAGAGTAACAAAGAGCCGAACTATAAAGATGTGCAGAGTATAATGGAACCGATATTCAGAAGATGAGGCTACTTGGGAAAGAGAAGAGGACCTAAGAAAATCTTATCCGCAGCTGTTTGAGTAAGCATCACCTAATCTCGAGGGCGAGATTCTTTTTAAGGGGGTTAGAATTGTAACACCCAAACTTTTGCATTATTTCAAAATAGCTAAAGATGATTTAATTATGTATGTATGTGTGCATTTCACATATAGGAAATAATATTTTTTGTGAAAATAAAATCAATCATAAGGTTTGAACTTGTTGATGCACTCATGCCGCTGCATATTATTTTATTATAATGTCTGGTTTTACCCAAATGCCAAAAGGAAATGAAAATCATTTGAAAATGTATTTGAAAAAGTCATTTTAGAAAAAAGAAAAAGAAAAAAAACCTATTTCTCCCTCCCCTCCTTGCTTTTGGCCTGCTGGCCGTTCCCTCCCCCCTTGGCCCAGCTCGGCCTGCTGGCCTTTTCCAGCCGAGACGGCCCGCGCGCACACCTTCTTCCCCTTCCTCTTGCTGGGCCGGCCCGAACCAGCTCGGTGAGGCAGCCGCTGCCGCGCCTCCTTCCCCTCTGCCGCTGATAGCCAGGCCCACCCATCAGCACCTCCCCCAACCTCCCGCGCCTCTCTCTCGGTCAAGGCCACAACCACCCCGCGCCCACCTCCTCATGTCGTGGGAGCATCTTACCCGTGCCTGGCCATCAAAAGGGGAGTGCGACCCCATCTCCACCCCTTTCCCCCACTCCAACTCCCTCTTTCCCGCTCACGAGAGCCGCAACCGTAGCACCGTTAATCACCGGAGTCACCATTCGCCCCTCCGCATCGTCGTCGCTTCCGAGCCGACCTCGTCTCTATTTTACCACTCGATGAGCTTCGCCTCGTTCCCCTCTTTCTCCCTATGCCTTTACCTTCTTCAATCATGGCCTCTAGGGCCAGTTTCACGAGCTTCGGCGAGCTCCCTCCACTGTCGGCCATGGCGAGTGCCACCCGAGCCTTCTCTGGCCGCGAAATGCACCTCATCGAGATCGCCTTCGTCTCCGCTCTCTCTCGGTACCCTCCGTTCGTCTAACCGTGCACTGTAGCGCTAAATGGAGTAACTCCGGTGAGCTCCATGCCATCGGCAATGGCGGCGCCGCCGCATCCTTCTCCCCCTCCGGTGGTCGTGCCCTTCTCTTCCCTCCTCCATCTAATCTGAGCCGCTCATCGCGAGATCAACGGCTCAGAAAGCTCAATACCCTTTCATGGGTCAAATTGCTAAAGAGACCCCCGGTTCCCTTGAATTTCCACCCGCAGTCCTTGAGTAGATCGGATTTCTGAATTTTGAATTATTTTAAAAACTGAAAATAGTTTAGTCTATTCACAAGTTTGCTATTGCAGTAAAACGCTTATAAAATCATCGTTTTAGCTCTGATTCGACCCGTTCAACTTGCGTTAGGTTCGTAATTTCATAATCTACGCATTAGTGCTACTGTTAGACCTGTTAGAAGCTTTTGAATTTCTTAATTAAGTCTAGTTTAATAGCTAGCTTTTGGAACCTTAAATAGCTCGTAACTTTTGCGTTGTAACTCCGTTTTTCGTGCACTTCGCGTTGATGTGATCGTAGCGAGATGTAGGTGATTTTGGTAAACATTTTATATAGTTTAATTTATTGTTGATGTACTGTTTTAATCGTAGTAATATTTTGCTTGTATGTCTATTCTGGAATGCATGTTGTGGTTCGTGTCGATCGAGTTCAGACGACGAGGAGAACTTTGGGAACCCGAACGCGTACGAGGAGCAGCAGGACCAGCAGTAGTTCGTAAACCAAGGCAAGTATAGCATGGGCTTACCTTGATGTCCTATTCAACATATAATCTACTCATTATGCATGTGTCTAATTTTGCTCGACTATAAGGACATCCTAGCCATCGATGACTTGCACCTTGATCCCTATGGGTTTTATTGCACATGGGTAGAATGCTAGTACTCTATTTAAATATGATCAATACTAGGACTAATGAAACAAACGGATAAATATGATGGTAACAATTGAACTATAGAGTGAAGGTGCAAATGATGTTGATCATGTTGCCCTAACCCTCCGTAAGGACTTATCTGTCGACAAAAGCTGGGATTGACAGTGCAACCGTGAGAGTCACATGGCTCTAGCTTTAGCTCAGTAATAGGATCTTTTCTAGCTTGTTAGAGGTTATCTGAAAGGGCGCAAGAGAGGCTTGCCACTTTATGTATAGAACTGCCTCTGTTCTGATGTGTATAGCCTGCGGAAATTGTGCCATCGAAATGAGGTTCTCTATATCTGCCTACCGAGGAAACCTTGCGGCCCTAACTTGTTAGAAGAGGCCTATGGAAGGCTTCATAGTGTACCCTGCCTACTCACCTTGGGAGTGTTAGGGGGTCAACAGGCCCCAGGCATATGGGCAACACAACTCACGGGTAAAGTTGCATAACCTCTGTAGAGTGTTAAAACTGTTATAACAATCGTGCCCACGGTCACGAGGGGCCCGGAAAACTCACAGAATAAATGGTTACTTGACATGTGGATAACTTATGATGATGATGATGAGATTATAATGATGATCAATTTCTCTTCTTAATTCTAGTAGGTGGTCATGTGGGTTAAATGGGAGCTTATGCATAACTTGATGATAATTAATAATAAAATGTTGATGTACTAAAAGTGCTAACTGCAGTCAACTGTGTCTATCCTTTTTTAGCCTCGTGAATCCTCATACTATACTTGCGGAGTACGAGTGTACTCACACTTGTTATTATTTCATTTTTGGATAAAAATCCCGGATGGGTCAACCAGCTTGTACGAGGATTTCCCCGAAGATTACTAGATTTGGGTCAACCAGTCGGCCTTCCCTGTGGAGAAGTCACTACGTTTGAGAGTTGTTATTTACTTTTTCGCTTGTTATATTAAGAACTACGTGATGTAATATCGTGATGTATGTACACAATGATGATACTTCTGTTAATTTATCGGCTTATGTGTGTGACTATTCCTAGGGCGCACATAAGATGTATGCACTCTATATTGTCCTTTAATTGGAGTGTGACAGTATCCCCTGTCGCGCCCATCTTCCTCCTTCGCGCTAGACTCCTGTGACTTTTTTCCCGGCCGCGGCCTCCTTCAAGTCATCCGGACGCATGCTCAATAGTACTGTTACAGTGCTCGTGTGCGTAGAAATGAATCCAAAAAAACTTGGCCTACGACGGGTCATGACTGCCCCGGGTATTGTGCTTAAGAAGAACGTCTCCTCACACAGACTGAGAAAATACCCGAACCCCGCCGCATCCATACACTGGAGACGTTACCCATGAGAAGGGCATGTGTTTTGCTTGGGGCAAGCGAGGGGATTTTTTACCCTCAGCCTGAAATTCGCTCCTATGAGAGTTCAAACTCAGGACTTGAGGGGTGTTGCAGGAACCGCTTAACTAGCTGGTCTAGCGTCCTTTGGCCGTAGAAATGAATCCACGTATAAAAGAAGCAAACTTGACCACCCTTAGTCTCTTGTCCCCATTGCCTCCTCTATCGACAAGCATTTTCAAATCACTCCCTCAGTTTCAGAAAACTTAATATTTTAGAATTCAAATATACCTCAAAAAACTTAATGCTTTAGCTCTTGGAACTTGTTGTCCTATACCAGCTTAAGATTATAGTCTACATGCTTCCATGCATTCCTTTGAATTAGCGGCTTATTCCTTAATTAGCATGGATCGCCTTCACTAAATAGAGACACATGGTAATTTCAATTGGACACTAATCTGTCTCCAAAATCCTAAAGCATCAAGTTTTTTTGACAGAGGGAGTACAATGTATCCGTATGAGACAATTGAACAACCAACTCATATAATAGATTATTTTTAAATTGTCCTCTAGTACTTCAACTATCCTTAATTTGTGCAATCAACAAAGAAAAATTTGTGAGTTGCATGGTAATATTAAATCGTACGGTGGTAAAATAGTTATCGTATAGTCCTAACTTTTTTTTGCTTATGAGGTTGTTGCTTCATGAAACAACCACCTCTTTCTCTCACCTTCCTCTCTCTCCTCCACATCGTCAAAAATTCTACGTGGCATGGCATTGTATAAGACGACCTTTGAGACTGCTGACATAAAGCAGTGTACCTACCTTATATCGTCACCATGGCTCATTGCTTGTAGTATTCCAACAAACCCTAATAGTTAGATAGAAATAGTCATTAAAATGGGTCCATAGAAAAACAATCTTGACAAAATCAATTTCTAAATGTGGCCAGTGTTAGGAACCACCTCTAGAAATGTTCTCCATTCGTAGGGAAGATTGGTGTCACGTGCCACCTCTGGAAATAGAGGCACTTGTAGGGACAGCTAGAAACACCAACCAACCATGACTACAAATTGATTTTGAGCCACATTGGTAATGTCACCTGCCTCTAAAAATGTGCCCCACAAAAAGAAAATCATAACCTTTTCAAATGAAATCAGATAAAGACAAACTTTATATCAAAGTTATAGAGCGCAATGAGATCTAAAACTTTGTAGTTGAATATTTTTTATTTGAGTTACTTAGACCAAATATACGTTTTAAGTTCTCATCTTTCGAAATTCTAAAAAAAATAATTGTCTTTGGATGGAGACACGCCTATACCAAAATTGTAGTACTCAATAACTATAAAATTTTATAGTTAAGACTTTTTCCATTTGTGATCATTTAGAGACCAAAACATTCAGTATAAGATTTATAAAAATAATACAAAAGGATACATCCTATATTTTGTTCAAAATCGATTGTGTGGTGAGGAGTAGGGGTGGCTTGCACGAAGCAAGAGGTCATTGATTTGAATTTCTAGAAAATACACGTAGTCTGTGTGAAAAACCACACGATTTGTCCTTGGAAATTGTTACTCACTCCGTTCTAAGTTGTATATCATTCTATCATTTGTAGATATACACTATGTATCTTTTCTAAAAAAAGATATACACTATGTATCTTTTCTAAAAAAAGATATACACTATGTATCTAGAAATGATACTATACACTATGTATCTAGAAATGATAGAATGATTTACAACTTAGAACAGTGGTAGTATTTTTAATGGACGGTTTATATTTTCTATCTAGAAAATGGTTTCGATTAGATATACTCAGTTCTCGGTCCTCAGATATATAGAGGAGGTTGCTGTACAAAGCCGATGTGACCTCGCAGCACTTGACCAGAAAAAAAAAGAGATGACAATGGGACGGAGTGGAGAAATTGCTCGGGGCAAGATTTAACATGTCCTTGTACTCCTAGATAAACTAGCAAACTCATGTGTCATCTTATGGAAGAAGAGGAATAAGAGGATGCAACCACCAGCTATAGCAAACAACAGATGCTAGTGCAGAATCTTCTGCGATAAATTATAAATATACTAAGAAATGCCGTGCTAGTGAAAGGAGAAAGGAAAAATGTTTTTGTCACACATCAGAAATCCACGGGATGGATGTAAAGACTAATGAGATCACGGTGGATTATAATAAGAAGGAATGGATGACTTAGCTAATCTGCTCCACGTACGCTAGCTTTACAAGTTGACGAGGAGAAAATAAGCACGGAAACAGACACGTGCGAGCTAACTTTTGCCTTGTCGTTTCGCTCTCACCGTATATTGACCCACCCATCTGCGGTCTGCCGCACTACTGCACTAGCTACTACAGACAGATATATATAGAGGAATATATAAATAATATTGAATACAGACCCCGGCCCGCCGCCCGTGATCACAAGAAAAGATTAGAGACAGATGTAGAGATAGAAAAAGGGGCATGGAAAGGAGAGGATTTTGCGAGAGATATTCCGACCTCTAATGTAGGCTACCCTACATGCTTGCTCGTCGGAAAAGTTTGCACCGGAGAGTGTTATCTAGGTATTTAAACTTTCAAAATACACATCTTGACATTTAAACTTAACTGAGAGTGTCATCCAGCTGTAGAAATTAGACTCAGGTGTTCTCACGTGTCTAAACTCCCAAATTCCATTTTGAGAGTCTAGAGATCTAGAAAACACTGTCAACTAGCAAGCTAATTTAACGTCCACCTGCATATTTTACTTGGCAGTTTAATTAGCATGGTTTATAGGACTTCACGTGAAGCAATTTGGACACTTACGATGCAGAAACCACGGGTGATTTCTATACTCTAGGACACCGTATCAATGAAACTATGATCCATAATACTACCACTGCTAGGTCCAATTAAAAATCTGCCTAATCATTTATCTCTCCACTCCGGATCCTCTGCTCCACCCTGTACTTTGTGATCCCACTCTTCTTCCTCCCCATCCTCCATCGTGCCAGATCCTCACAATACGGTTGGTCCTTGTCGATACGCCCGATGGCCACGCTTTTGGCTCTGCGGCACCCTGCTAGGCACGCGCAAGCAGGCGCAGAGGTGCGAGACGACGGGCCCGAGTGCGGCAAGCCTGCGTGGTCCGACAAGGTACGCAATAGGCGAGCCGGGGGCGTGAGCCGACCACGGTGAGGCGGCAGGGCCGAGCGTGGTGAGAGGCGCGGACCGACGAGGAGCCTGCACACGAATTTGCACGAACCGATAGGAACCATGCCTCTGGTCCCCAACACAGGACCAATTAGTTTCTTTGGCATTGATACACTTGAAGACATCTTTGCATTGTTTCTTCTTTAGAAGCAGTTTCTCAAATTATTTGTCTCTCTCTTCAATAGTTGTCTTGCCACATCAACAAAATACTTAGATGATAGTACAATTAATGCATATACAAACTACGGTAGTTTCTACATTGTAAAGTCAATCTCAATAGAGAGTTTCATATAGTGTTGTTTTTAAAACTGTCACATCATGTAAAATGAAATGAACTATAGATGAAACATCCATCCTCAGTGCATAGCTTCATTCTATAGATTCTTAGATATTTAATTTCATGACTCATATAAAGTTGGTAGTCATCACTTATCCTTTCTTCTTAAAAACATTGCAATATTATCAAAAAGTCATATGCATGATAGCCTATTAAATGCAAATAAAACCCACACGAGACTCCCGCTGATATTGGCTTTAGTAGATTCTAAGATCTTAATGTGCATTTTAGGAGGTTGGAGACTACTCGACGATACTCGCTGCCAAGTTCAAATTCAGCCGGTGCATTCTACTACTAGTCAATAGGACGAGTTTCACATGCCAGGATGCACGCGCGTAAAAGTATAGGAATAGATATGGATGATGAACGACATGTCACAGGACAGAAGATTGGTAGCATGCATGAAAAGTGAGGCCGGCTTTCATGTTAAGTCATGGCCCCCTCTTTGGAGGACACCTTTAGCCTCGGCCGTTGCATCATGTGGCCCCCCGACCAATCAGAGAATGTCATCCAAAGGTGGCCGGCGGGGCCGGAGCCGAAAGGGAGACCTGCCTCTGCCTCTGCCTGTGCTGTGCCTGTCCTGCCGCGCGCGAGGCTAGAAAGAAGGATCATGCTACGTGCGTAGCGTTAGCGTAGGGTGAAACGGCCGGTGGTGGGGAGGGCTCACTGCTGCTCAGGGCCGGCCGGCCGGGCGACCACCGCGTGGCCGGAGCCCGGAAGAGTTGACGGGTGCATGGCGACCACTTGATGAAGAGAACGACGAGGCTGCCGTGCCCTCCGGCCTTCCCTTTATTTTGCTGTCTCCAAACATACACCAGCAGTGGCTCAAAAAAAAAAAGAAGAAAACACCAGCAGGCAAAGAATCGAAGCTCCTTTTGCACTGACAGGGGAAATGCAAAAGGACCGGCCCGGTAGGTAGGTGAGGACTGAGGACCCGGGACTGTGCGTGCGTTCAATATTTTCCCACGTCGTCAATACGGCCATTATTATGCGGCTCTAATCATCACTAACAATATAGCCACCTTTTCTTTTTTACATTTTTAAAGTTACTTGCACTTACCAATATTACTGGAAATAATAATCTAAAATACCACACCTATATACTTTATTATTGAAGATAATCTGCAGTGACCAGTTTAATTGTAAGTTTTGTTTTTGTTAGAGAGAGAGAGATAGAGAGAGAGTCCATATCACACATATCTAAATTATTGGTTCTAATGGTTTCCAACACTTGAGTTCTCAGCCATCCAATTTTAAGATTTATATATGGCTTAGATTAGGGCCCGTTTGGCACAGCTTCTCTAGCAGCTTCACGGGCTATTTGAAGCTATTTTTGTGCCAAATGGGTATTTTTGAAACAACTTCGTATGTGAAGCTCCTTGAAACATGCTCAAGGAATGGGCGTGGGAAGAAGCTGCTTCAACTCGCACTATGGTCCCCGTATGGGATTTTGCGATAGCATATTTTAAGAAGCTCTACAGGTTGAGTTACTTTTTCAAACAATTCATCAAAACAACTTCAACTCTACTGGTGGAGCTGCTCGTAGAGCCGAAGAAAAAAAACTACTTGTTCTTGTAAATCTGAGCTATGCTAAACACGCCCTAGATCTATTGCAGGCTACACGGCCTATAGAAGGTTGTAGCACCCTAATTTTTATTTTACCATCTTCACTAAAAAAAAAACACACCTAAAAGGTAGACGTAACTTAATGCGCAACGTAACCGTAAAATCTGATGTAAATTTAACTAGTGTACCAAAGGTGCAAGTAAAAAATTCATTTTGTTGGGGACTAACACGCTTATTTTCCATACCAAGTACACTGAATCCAAACATAATTCAGAAATAATCGACGTGAGGTAGGATTCTCATTTGTTTTCATATAATCATAAACAGAAATACAGAATGGCACTATTATTAGCGGCTTGACAGCTTAACCCAAGCGATAGGACGAGACACGCGAGGGATCGGACAAGGTCGCCGTCTCAACGATACGGTCTCGCTCGCCGTCGCCGGCCTACATCATGCACGCACGCACGCGTCGGTTGTCTTCGACCGGCGCTGTGCCGGCCACCTAACGCTGCGGCTGCGGCCAGTGTGCCCGCCGGAACGGGAGCATGGACGAGTGCGTGCCGACTTTGCGACCGCCGCTTCCAATAAGGCCCACATGACACCGCAGCATCCGCTCCGGTCCCCACCGCCGCGCGGGCCACGAGCTATCCTTTTCCTTGCTTTCCCCCAGCCCCAGGTGGCCTGGCCTGCTATCCGGCCTTCTCGCGGCGCACCCACGGAGCGCGCGCCGGCCCAGCAGCAGCCCACTCGGGAGTACGGTACGTGCGTTTGTTTCTCCCGCGGGCGCCTGTGTACGTTACGTCCGTTTGTTTCTCCCGTGTACATCTCTGAAAGACGAAATCCCCTGGGATTCCCGGGCGGTGGAGCGGACCACGTCGCCCACGAACCTATAAACCGTCAGATCAAGCCAACTACAGATATGGACCGTCCGATTGCAAATCGATTCGGGTCTCGCCCATTAAGCCCCACGCACGGGCGGTCGCGAACCGTCGAGATTCGAGAACCCGCTCGTCCCTCCCGCATTCCGCATGCTCCGCCGAGGCGTCAAGCTCCGCCTTCTGCTGCGCCGCGCATCTCCCTCCTCCTGCTCGTCCCTCACTCCTCCCTTCGCCTAACCTAACCCTAGCGGCGACGCGAGCAGGAGCCCGAGGCGGCGACGTCAGCAGCAGCGCGGGGGCAGCGACAGCAGCGCGCGCATGCCGGAAGGCCGCGGTGGTGACGGCGCTCACGCAGGATCTCGCGTGGCGGCGGCGCGAGCGCAAGGCGGCGATGCGAGGCATGACAGCGGGCGACAGCACAAGGAGCAGCGCAGGCGACGGCGGCAGCGCATGCGGTTGGCAGATGTAGCCCGTAGAGGAGCTCGGTAGAGGCGACGGCAAGAAGGTGCTCGAGCTTTTGCTACTGTGGCTACAGAGATGAGCCTCTGTTCGTCTCCAGGAAATTTCTGCCGTGGTGCTGCTACTGCCTGGGTCTGGGCCGCAACTGCGGAGGCGGTGGTGTCTAGCGCACCTGGAACGCCGGCAGTGGCGATCGGGGCATCTGACCTTGGGTTGCGCCGCTGTTGCTGCTGTAGCCGCCGGCGAGTCCATGCGGACACACTGGGTACTCCATCCTCACCTCGAGACCACGATGCGACACCGGAGAGCAAGATATAGCTCCAGCCACAGCCTACAAGGCTACAGCCTCTGTGCCGTCCATCAATGGCTGAAATGCCCTTAGCTGGCGTTGCCTCCACCAGTGCCTTCAAGTGTTCAGCAAACTGCCCCACTCATTCTAATTTTCTGTTAAAAGGTTTACATGCTAGACATTGATGCACTTGATAGATTTTGCAAAGTTCTCTACGCAAGTTACATGATTTTGGAGCGAAATCTGCAAGTTTCACAAGTTTGATTTCTCAGAAATTGATTATTGTGTGAGTCCATTTTGATTAGCAGTAGTTTCAATTCCCAAAGACATGCTGCTTTTAACATATTGATATAGGCCACCAAAGTCACCAAGACAATTAGTGTTGGATCACACATATTCAGTGCCCCTTTGTAGCCATCAGATATACCATGATGTTTTCCGTAAGCATTGTAAAATGTACAGATCACTGGAGACATGCTCATATACTTCAGATATGCCGTGATGTTTTTTGGTAAGCACTGTATGCAACCAGATGTTGTAGCTAATATGAAATGTTCACACCTTAGTATTGACTGTATGCAAATTTGCAGATCAGAGGATACATTCTCATATGCTTAATCTGAGGACCTGGTGGAGCTTATGAAGCATATTTATCATTGTTACTTGAACAGGAGTTTATACCGTTAGATGTAGGAGTAGTGCTATCAGTTCCCCAAATTAGTAAAAACGCAAGATGGAGGAACATACCATATTGTGTACACGCAACTGTTGAGATAGATGCTCTGTGATGGATCTATCAAAGTCTCCTTTTATAGATAAAATGGAGTGCTGTACGATATTACTTTTGTGGCACAAACAGTACCACTTTATTCCTTGCATGGAACTTATCTACATTGCAGCAATCTAATTTCATGGCACCGCAATTTTACATTTTTGAGATATTGATGCCTCACATCATATAGTTTAAAGAACACGATGGAATTTCAAGGTCGTAGAGACCTGCTCAGTTTGAGTCAAATGTCATCTGAAAACAATTGCATTTCTTTTTTCCTCTGCTCCCATTTACATAATGTCAGAGCTTAATGTATGCTACGAAGCTAAAAGACTTTGCAATCTCAACTGAAACCATATTTTTTTAAGAATAGAAGAATAAATAATCAAACATATTTACCCTTACACTATTGCTACGAAGATGCTTTCATTTCCTTGCCCTCGTTGATACAAAAGTAATCAGACATCAAACAAAAAAAGTTCTAAACGTTGTAAATTCCACGTAGAATCTCCATTGGCTAGCTCAAATGGCGCGACAACGCCGCGCCCCAGGTTTTCTAGTTTGGTTCGGAAGTTACCATTTCTTTTTCTTTTTCCTATTTCTATTTCTTTTATGTTTTTATTTTTATTTTTCTTTTCCTTTTTATTTTCACTATGTTGTTTTATTCTTCTTTTTATTTTTTATTTTTCTTTTATTTCCTTTATGTATTTTTCTTTTCTTTTTTCTTTCCTTCTTTGATTTCTTTTTTATTTTTCCTTTTTCTTGTTATTATGTCATCTTTTGATTTGTCTTTTCACTTTTTTATTATTATCTTTATTTTATTCATTTTTTATGTTTACCCAATTAATTATTTTTTATTTCATTTTCTGTTTTCATGTTTTTTTTTCTTTTCTTCTATTTACACTTTATTTTCTCTTTTATGTGTTGTGTAGATTTTTTTATTTTGGTTTTCATTTTCTATTTTTATTTGTTATTCATATTTTTATTTTGCATCTTTTCTTCTATGTTATTTGACTCTAAATTTACCAATTTTATTTCTTTACACTTTATGATATATGCGATGTTCATGTAGTATATATGTGATGTTCTATGATGTATGTCCGCGAGTAGAAATGTGATGTTCTGCGATATATTTTGTGATGTTCAGTAATCATACATTGATGTTCTAGGATTTTTTTTTGTGATGTTCGGTAGCATATTTTCTTCTTTTTATTTGACTCTAATTAATTACTTCACTAATTTTGTTATATTTCATGATATTTTATGATGTTCACGTAGTATACATATGATATTATATGCTATATTTTTTGTGATGTTCATGTAGTGTTAATGTGATGTTCTACAATATATTTTGTGATGTTTGTGTAGTATTAATGTAATGTTCTACGATGTATTTTGTGATGTTCAGTTCACATACATTGATGTTCTAGGATATATTTTGTGATGTTCGGTAGCATCTTTTCTTCTTTTATTTGGTTATAATTAATTACTTCACTAATTTTATTTTTATATTTTATATTTTCATGATATTTTGTGATGTTCACGTAGTATATATATGATGTTTTATGCTACATTTAGTGATGTTCGTGTAGTCTTAATGTGATGTTCTACGATGTATTTGTGATGTTCGCTAGCATTTTTTCTTCTTTTTATTTAACTATAATTAATTACTTCACTAATTTTATTTTATTTTTTTATTTTTATATTTCATGATATATATACGATGTTCGCTCATAGGATGTTCTATGCTATTATCTGCGATGTTCGTGTAGTGTTGACGTGATGTTCGACGATTATCTTTAAATACAGGTCATTATGAGATAAATGGTCGTTAAAACTTTTTATCGAAATATCCATGTGGGATCTTGTTTTGAAGAGTTTATTGCAAGGAATATGATGTTGCAATCAGATTTTAATTAGGATACTTGGTTTAGGAAATATGACTTTTTAACCTTAAAAAGTATGTGATATATATTGATGTCAACAATTTTAGCTTTTAGCGCATGTCTACTGTATGGTCTGTTATTTGGCCCAAGAATACAACTGAATTGGGCTCAATTTGGTGCATAGGTGAGGGAGGAAATTATTTTTATTGGAGGGGGAGGGAGGTCGGCGCGAGTGCCCCTGCCACCCGAGTTGGCAGCTAGGTCCCCCTCACCCTCCTGGCCTATTTGAGCTTTTCAGCCAGAGATAGTTGTTTCACAAAACTATTGGAGGCCATTTTTACCTTTTTTTCAAAAAAAAATAGAAGAGTAATTTTAAGGAGCTTTTGAAAATGCTCTTAGGTTATGATTCCTTGTTTCTTCGATAATGATACGCGCTCTAAAAAAATCTCACATGTGGACGTCCACTCGTCCTGCTCCCGCTGCACCTCCTGCCGCCAGGCCTTCCTGCCTGTGGCTAGAGCTCACCGGCAGCTGTCTGCGCCTGCGGCTGGCCCCTTCCTCCCAGCCAGAGCCCGCCTGCAACGGTGGCAGCCCACAGCGTGGCCAAAGCTCGCTGATGGCCTGTCCCTGCCACCCCCTCCGCTTGTCTCCAGAAGGGGTCGTGACGGCGCTGCCCTTCGCCTGCCCATCCTCCGCCCCGCGCTGCGTCGTACAGGAGAAGAAGAGTGAACAACGCATGTTGTAAGTGTATGTTTCAAGTATTCCAGATGTTTCAGAGGTATGTTGCAAGTGTTTTATGCGGATATTGTAAAAGTAGATCGGAATGTTGCATATGTTGCAATGGTTGTACACGTATGTTGCAAGCTTCTGTTCTCAATGTTTCATCTGTTTTTTCAAGACGTATGTTGCAAATGTGTTTATTTGGATGTTGCATATGTTTCACACATATATTACAAGTATTTTATCTAGATGTTGCATATGTTTTGCAATGGTTTTTAAGTGTTTTTTATGTGTGTGTTTACAAGTGTTTTATATGCATGTTTCAAGTGTTTTTCTACCTTTAGACGTATGTTACAAGTGTTGCATTTGGATGTTTCAAAAATAGGTCGGGTGCTGCATCTTCCTCCTCACTTTCTGCTGCCTCGCATCGGTGTCTCCTCCTTCTCCCGGCGTCGGCTAGGCATCCGCCACCTCCTCCCTCTCTTCTTGATGTTGGTGATGTTCGGTGCGACGCGGCCCCGCGTGGGCGCGCGAAACGACTACAGGCACGGGCGTCCTGACGCTCCATTCGTCCGGATGTCCGGATCCTAGCAAGTCCGTTGTTTCTTTTAATTGATGAGATTTATTGGGTTTTATTTATATTCTGATCTACAATTTCTAAGCATTCATGTGTTTGCAGTAGCTTATCTTGTTATTGACTTCCGAGTGTTACAACTAATGTGGCACAGAAATAATTGTTTCATTGCTAAAATTTAACCCAAGCGATTTACAAAATCAATTATGTATGCCAAGCCCATTCAAAAGACACATACTCTCTAAACGTAGACTCATATGCGCTTAGCCAAATAAAAAAGAATGTTTTCAAAGATTATTGTAGCAGAGGGGCTGTCTTTACTTTCCATAAAATTAGTCAAAAAGCGCACACTGTAAAACTGTGTATAATATAAAAGGTTGCTTTTGATGTACAGGTCTAATTAGACAATATGATCAGTAGTAATTGGGGGAATTTGGGGTGATCCTGTTGGTAGTGTAGTGTTTGCATCAATTATTGATAGTTGATTCAGTATTAGTTACTACCTCTGTCCTAAAAAGAATACAGCTATAGGTTGCGTGCCACGAAAAGTTACTCATGTTTGATCAAGTTTCTAGTGAATAATATTCATATTTATGACTTTAAATTAATTTATTATAAAAATACATTTCGTAATTAATCTAATGGTATTTATTTGGTATTATAAACATTGATACTGTTTTTTAGTATTTCTCAACCAGTAAAGTTGCGAGGACTTTTCCAACAACAGGTGTGCGACCTTGGAAAAAGTGCCGGATAAGCAGAAAAAGTTGTGAGGACTTTTCCAGGTCAATTTTATATGTTGGAAAAAAAGAAAGGTCCAGCCAATAACCGGTTGTTTTAGCCCCACTCAACAATCAGATTTTTTCCATGCACTTACACTATGTTATAGTTATATTTACACGTCTTATTACTATATTTACAACGATTTCTTTAGTGTAGTTTATTGGACAGAGTGATATAATTTGGGAATAACACAAACATATGTTAATTTTTTTTAAAAAATTACAAATTATTTTTATGGATTTTAGACATCAGAGAAATTGTCAAATTCTTCACAAATTTTTAAAAAATACAAAATCTTCCCAAAATCTTCGCAGTGGGCCTTTTGGGCCACGTGATCTCTAATGGGCCTTGCCTAGCCCGACCCAGACCACTTGTTCCGTACAGGCAGGTTCGCGGCCGGCGCCGGCAACCCCCGCACTTCCGTGGGTGCGGGGTCCGTCTCCCCGGTCGCGGCCCTTCGGTCTCGTGCCGCCTCCGCCCTCCATCTCCACCTCCGCTGGTGAGCTCTGAGCCAACTCAGAGATATCCAGGACCTCGTCGTGGCTAACTATTATGGCACGGGGGCTTCGGCGGGAGGCCATGGCGAGCTCCGGTCATGGACTCATGGCTGCAGCTGCTACGTGAGCAGAGCGAGGGAGAGACATCGGGCCAACGCCTCCGATGGCAGCCGAGCCCGGATCAACGGCCAGGAATTCGGTTGTTACAAGAGGCTAAAACAACCGGTTGTCTGGTAGCTTATCTAAAAAAAAGACATTTTTTTGTAGAATATATTTGCACAAACTAGTTGCTGTCATTATTCTGAACCACACATGTGCTATGGATAAATGATTTCTATGTTGACTGGTCTACAGACCATTGTCGCTGGTAGGTGTGATATTTCTCGGCTGAGAGATAAACAACAGCAGTCAGCAGAACAAGACACAAACTCCAAATGTTCTCCATGGCTGCACCTGCATTCTTTGGCCTCTCATTCATCCTATCTATGACTGCCATTATCACTTCCTGTACCTATGCCTATGCACAGAAACAATCCGACAGTGGGTGCATCGCAGTCGCAGCCGAGAGGGCTGCGCTGCTCTCCTTCAGGGCAGGTATCACTCGGGACCCAGTGAATCGCCTTGGTTCATGGGAAGGACAAGACTGCTGCATGTGGAATGGTGTCCGGTGCAGCAACAACACAGGCCATGTCGTCATGCTTGATCTCAGCAACACCACCGTCCGAGGTGATGGACTTAACAGTTGGTGTGTATGGTTTCGGTAGATGGAAATCCTTATAGTCTGCAGGGGGAAATAGGTTCTTCTTTGATTGCTTTACAGCACCTGACGCATCTGGACCTCAGCGGAAACCATCTTGGGGGAGCAGGCGTGCCCATACCAAGATTCATCGGATTGTGAGAATGGTTGAACGTGACGCCATCCCAGGCTCACGGCTTCGTGTTAATATAGCTGAGAAAAGCTCTCAGCGTGGCACTTATAACTTGCACAACAATCTACTAACTACTTAGATTACAACAGATAAGATAACAACAGCCGAGTACCTCTAACTAACTAACATGAAGCCGTATCTTGCTCTCCAATCTAGGCGTGTAACAACCTTGCATGTGCATGCACCTCTTCAACATATCTGGCGTAGATCATAACAGAATAGATATTCCAACACCCTCCCTCAATCACAACGTGTCATACAAGTTGAGATTGTTTCTGAACAGCAACATTTGTCTTTCAGGGAGAGGTTTGGTGAACCCGTCAGCTATCTGATCATTGGTGCTGATAAATCTTATGTCCAAGCGTTTAGCTGCAACCTGCTCGCGCACAAAGTGGAAATCTATTTCTATGTGCTTAGTACGAGCATGAAACACAGGGTTAGCTGATAAATACGTTGCTCCAATATTATCACACCACAATCTTGCAGCTTTAGGATGCGGCATACCTAGCTCATCAAGCAACTTTTGTATCCACATTACCTCAGCGGTGGCATTGGCCAACGATTTGTATTCAGCTTCTGTGCTCGACCTGGAAACTGTTGCTTGCTTCCTTGCACACCATGATACAAGATTGCAGCCAATGTAAATAGCAAAACCTCCTGTAGAGCGCCTATCATCTGGACAACCGGCCCAATCTGCATCAGAAAAGGCACTAACAAGCATAGAGTTAGATTTCCGGATTTTAATACCTAGATCGACTGACCCTTGAACATATCTCAAAATCCTTTTAACAGCCCCCCAGTGAACAGTAGTAGGAGAATGTAGAAATTGGCACACTTTATTGACTGTAAATGAAAGATCTGGTCGAGTCAAAGTAAGGTATTGAAGAGCTCCCACAATACTCCTGTACCTTGTAGAATCATCCACTCCTAGCTGTGTTCCACTGGTGACTGATAACTTTTCTGAAGTGGATAGTGGCGTTTTCACAGGTTTGCAAAACTGCATGTTGACTCTTTTCAAGATATCAGAGGCATACCTTTCTTGTGACAACAGCAGCTCACCTTTCTTCCTTTGAACTTGAATACCAAGAAAATAGTGTAAATCACCTAGATCCTTGATTGCAAACTCTTTCTCAAGATCACGGAGTAGAGCATTAACTGCATCCTGTGAAGAGCTGGCTACAATAATATCATCTACATAGACAAGCATAAAAATAACATGGTGTCCCTTACGATAGAAGAAGAGTGAGGTATCTGCCTTTGAAGGAATGAAACCAAGGCTCTGAAGTTTGTTGCACAACCGAGAATACCAAGCCCGACGAGCCTGTTTTAGTCCATACAAAGCTTTATCTAATTTGCACAAATAATTCGGTTTGTTTTTATCCTCATACCTGGTGGTTGTCTCATATAAACCTCTTCTTCAAGGTACCCATGTAAAAAGGCATTTGTAACATCTAACTGCCTTAAGCACCAATTTCTTGATAAGGCAAGGGCAAGCACAAGACGAATGGTAGCTGCTTTAACTACTGGACTGAATATGTCTTCGTAGTCTATACCATAGCGTTGTTTGAACCCTTTAGCCACCAACCGAGCTTTATATCTTTCAATTTTTCCATCTGACCTTCTTTTAATTTTATACACCCATTTGCATCCTATAATATTTTTCCCTCTTACTGGTGGTACTAAGTGCCAAGTTTTGTTTCTATGCAAAGCATCAATTTCAACATCCATTGCATGTTTCCAATTTTTGTCAGCCAATGCACTATGCAAATTGAGCGGACCTTCAGAGGTAGCAGCTAGCTGACCATAGCGAATAGTACCATCAGTATATACCTTGGGTTTACGAATACCATGCTGTGAGCGTGTAGTAGGCCGAGATGTAACAACAGGTGGATCAGGCAGAGCAGCTTCAGGAGTAGGTGGCGTAGAAGATCCAGGCTGGGCTGGTGACGCCACACTGGATCCTGCAGCACCCAGCTGTGTCGAAGAGGAGGTAGCTGGTGATGTAGAGGATCCCAGTGGCGGAGGATTCGAAGCAGACGCTGTCCCTCCTTGCGCCTGAGCTGCTGCACCATGCACCCGTGGTGGCGGACCGGAGGGACCAGGTGGCGCATTCGGAGTAGCAGATGCGGACGCAGCCGGCAGCTCCTGATCCGAGGCAGATACGCCGGCGTCAGAGATCGACGGGGCAGGCGGATCAGCCTGGGAGCTTGTGCGTGTTCCTGCCAAAAAAGGAAAGGCACCCGGAGACATAAAATGATGGGAGTTGGGACTGAAATTCGGCGCAGTTTGTTCCGAATTTTCAACAGGATCTGCATGCTGCAAAACGTTAGTGGGCAGGGAATCATTACCAAACGGATCAAAAGTAATGTTGTCCCCGGAACCAGATGAAGAATTAAGCAGGTGGGGTGGAAGAAGGAGAATTTCAGAACGTAAACGGGCGCCGGCATTAGGGTGGAGTTTGGCAAAAGGAAACACGTCTTCATCAAAAATCACATCACGCGAGATATATACCCGCCCTTCTGTGACGTCAAGGCACTTAAAACCTTTGTGCATATGACTGTATCCCAAGAAAACACATTGTTTGGAGCGAAATTGGAGTTTGCGAGAATTGTATGGCCGAAGATTGGGCCAACAGGCACAACCAAAGACACGAAGGTTACTATAATCAGGTTTTTGATGGAAGAGCCGCTCTAGTGGGGTTTGGCCATTAATGACCTTGCTAGGAAGACGATTTATGAGATATGCGGCTGTGGCAAAAGCCTCATCCCAAAATTTCAAAGGCATAGATGAATGTGCTAGAAGAGAGAGACCAACTTCTACAATATGCCGATGTTTGCGTTCAGCTGCCCCATTTTGCTGATGTGCATAAGGACAGGACACATGATGGGATATGCCAATGCGCTGAAAAAAGGAATTAAGCCTTTGGTATTCGCCGCCCCAGTCGGTTTGCATAGCAATAATTTTCTTATTAAACTGGCGCTCAACAAGATTCTGAAAGTCATGAAATTTCTGAAAAACGTCTGATTTGTGGCGCAGTAAATATATCCAAGTAAATTTGCTAAAGTCATCAATAAAACTGACATAATAACTGTTTCTGCCTACAGAAGTAGGCGCTGGACCCCATACATCAGAAAAGACTAGTTCTAATGGACTAGAGGAAATGCTTGTAGATCTTGGATAGGGCAGCTGGTGGCTCTTGCCTTTCTGGCAAGCGTCACATACAGTTTCTTTATTCTTTTTAGAAATAAAAGGAATACTATTTCGACTAAGGATCTGATGAACAATAGCAGATGATGGATGACCAAGACGACTGTGCCATCTAGACGAAGGGATCTTGACAGCACCGAGCGACTCCTTATTCGACTGAGGGTTAGGCTTCAATGGATAGAGGCCCCCTTGACAACTTCCTCTAAGAAGAGGCTTCTTCGTGACCTGGTCCTTAATGACAAAATGATTTGGATGATACTCAATAAATGCATGATTATCGGATGTAAGGCGATGAACAGAAACAAGATTTTTATTGGCTTCAGGAATATAAAGGACATTATTTAGAACAAGTTTACGGTTCGGGGTACGAACAAAACTTTGACCAATTTGATTGATTCTCATACCTGCTCCGCTGGCAGTGTGCACCTGGTCGGTGCCGTGATACTTGTCACGTGTGGAGAGCTTCTCAAGCTCGCCAGTTATGTGATCGGTGGCACCAGTATCTGTGTACCAGTTGGTGTCGACGCCGTATGATGCCATGGCAGACGAGGCAGAACGCTGATGCTGGTCTGGTGTGCCCTGGAACGATGCGTCGAAGCACTTGTGACAGCGCAGGACGGTGTGCCCCTCCCTACCACAAAGCTGGCAGATAGGGCCATCACCCTTGGGACTGCGCTGCTGAGAACGGCCACCATTGTCGTTGTTCCCGCGGCCACGTCCACGTCCGCCGCGGCGTCCGCCTCCACCGCGATTGAAACCGCCACGTCCTCCACGGGTGGCGGAGTTGGCGGAGGAGCCAGATCCATCGCCGCCGTGAGCCATATCCAGATGCTGCTCCCAACTCACAAGTTGGGTGAAGAGTTCCCCGAGGCTGAGCGATTCAACACGCCCGCCCACAGTGGAAACAACCGGGTCGTAGTCGGAGTCGAGACCCGCGAGGACGTAGGACGCCACTTCTTCATCTTCCAGTTTCTTCCCTGCAGCCGCCATGTCATCAGCAAGCGATTTGATCTTGTTGAAGTAGTCCGTGATGGAGGAGGACCCTTTCTTCGCAGTGGCCAAGGCCATGCGAGTGTTGATGATGCGGCCGCGAGAATGGGAGGCGGTCATGTCATGGATGGCCTTCCATAACTGCACCGACGTAGTGCACGTCGAGAGCTGGACGAGAATTTCTTTGGAAACAGATGAAACTAAATAGTTGAATATCTGTTGATCCTTAGCATACCAAGATTGGTACTCAGGATTTGGAATCAACTCATCTGGTTTGTCGGCCGCCTTCGCGATTTGTTTTGGCGGCGCCACCGCCGTCTCAACTTCAAGGTAGTGCTCAAGCTGAGCACCCCTAATGGCGGACAGGACTTGCAGCTTCCACAGCGTGAAGTTGTTTTTGGCTAGTTTCTCCGATACTGGACATCCTATCAGCGATCCTATCAGGGAGAAGGCAGCAGGTTGCCCGGAGGAGGTAGCCATGGATGAGTCTATCAAGAAACGACCTAGCTCTGATTACCATGTGAGAATGGTTGAACGTGACGCCATCCCAGGCTCACGGCTTCGTGTTAATATAGCTGAGAAAAGCCCTCAGCGTGGCACTTACAACTTGCACAACAATCTACTAACTACTTAGATTACAACAGATAAGATAACAACAGCCGAGTACCTCTAACTAACTAACATGAAGCCGTATCTTGCTCTCCAATCTAGGCGTGTAACAACCTTGCATGTGCATGCACCTCTTCAACATATCTGGCGTAGATCATAACAGAATAGATATTCCAACACGGATCACTGAAGAGTTTGACACATCTCAATCTCGCCTGCATGAATTTCGATGGTAGAGTGCCTCCTCAAATTGGTAATCTCTCTAGATTGATATATCTTGACCTCGAATCATCGCTTTCCCATTCCTACGAGAATGCTGTGCACTCTGATGATATATCATGGATAGCAGATCTCCGTTTACTGAGATTTCTCGACATGAATGGAGTGAACCTCAGTACAACCGGTAACTGGGTCAGTGTGATGACCCTCCTTCCAAATCTCAAGGTCCTTAGACTCGGCTATTGTGGGCTTAGTTTACCACGTGAACCCAAGGTTACTTCAAATCAAAGTTCACTTGAAACACTTGATCTAACGCTCAACAGTATTGAGACATTGAATCCAGCATACTGGTTTTGGGATGCTCGCACAATTAAGGAACTTGACCTTGCATTCACTGAAATTACTGGCCCATTCCCAGTTGCAATTGGGAACATGACCTCTCTCGAGGTGCTTTCTCTAGGAGGAAATCACCTCTCAGGCAGTATAAACTCTGAACTGTTTGATGGCTTATGCAACCTGAGAATTCTAGACCTATAATCAAATGAGATCAACCAGGATATGGCAGAATTTATGAACCGACTACCTGCATGTACAAAGAGTACGTTACAATCCTTAGATCTGTCTGCTACCAACCTCAGTGGGCGGATTCCAAACGATGAGTGGAGAAATTTGAGTGATCTTTTACTCTCTGATAATAGGCTTCTCGGATCAATACCTCTGGAAACTGGTATGCTGGCTAATCTGAAAAGATTGTATCTAGACAACAACAACTTAAATGGTTCTATATCAAGAGACCACCTTGCAAATTTGGAAAACCTGGAGTATCTGGACTTATCTTACAACCCAGTACACATCACTTCAAATTGGTCCCCAACATTTAGCCTGCAGTATGCTTCTTATGCCCGTAGCAAGATAGGACCTCAATTTCCCAGGTGGCTCAAGGGGCAAAGCAGTGTCACCTATCTCGATATTTCGGATGCAAGCATAGCTCATCATCTCCCTAATTGGTTTTGCAGAGTATTTGCACACACTAAATATTTGAACATCTCCAGTAATCAAATAAAAGGCAGTCTGCCAATGACATTGGAGCTTCTGTCTTCATTTCAAATGCTTGACCTCAGCTCAAATAACTTAACAGGTCGGCTGCCAAAGTTACCACAAAGTTTGCGGTTCTTTAAAATCTCCAAGAACTCTTTGTCAAGACCTTTTCCAAGAAAATATGGGGCTCCAATGCTTACAGAAATGGTACTGTCTGCAAATCGTATGAACGGAACCATTCCAACATACTTTTGTCAACTACAATCCGTCTTATTCAGCTTGTTTTTTCAGCCGGAACAGTATTTTTCTCTCACAAAAATCAGCCAACAGTGTTTTTCAGCCGGCTTATAATTCCAGCCGAACGGCTAATATCTGCAAGTGTTAGATCTTTCAGAAAACCTTCTGGTGGGACAACTTCCCCTGTGTTCAAAAAGAGAAGATGTTAAGTAAAATTTGAAACCCATTACCGAGTTCGCACTCACTCAACTGTCAGTTCTGATATTGTACAGAAACAACCTGTCTGGCAATTTTCCTGAACTCTTGCAACACAGCCCACAGTTGACTGTTCTTGATCTTGCCCACAACACCTTTGCTGGAGAGTTGCCAGCATGGATTTCAGACAAGCTGCAAGATTTGTCATATCTCTTGTTGCGGTATAATATGTTCTCTGGTTCTATTCCAGTTCAGCTCACAGAACTTGGGAATCTCCAATTCTTGGACCTTGCAAATAATAGAATATCAGGAACTATACCTCATGGTTTGGCCAACTTAAAAGCAATGGCTCAGAATAGCAGAAAATTTTATAACCCTTTGTTGAGGCTCCACGTAAGGCCTATCACAGTGTTATTTGATCTTAAATCTTCAGTCAGTTATTATTTCAGTTATGATGATAGCCCACCAATAATAATGAAAGGACAAGAACTTGGTTACACCAGTACGGTGAGATATATGGTTGGTCTTGATTTATCCTGCAACAATTTAGTTGGAGATATTCCAGTTGAATTAACACTTCTAATTGGACTGATAAATTTGAATATATCCCATATCAGTTAACTGGAGAGATTCCAGAGAAGATTGGTCTGCTACGTGAATTGGAATCTCTTGATCTGTCATTCAATGAGCTTTCTGGTGAAATTCCTTGGAGCATATCAGAGATAACAGCATTGATCCACTTAAACCTGTCCTATAACAATCTTTCTGGAAGAATACCCTTGGGAAATCAGCTTCAAACACTTGATGATCCAGCATCCATGTATATCGGAAACAATTATCTCTGTGGACCCCCTCTTTCTACAATCTGTTCCGGACCAGATGCAACTGAAGATTACCCCATTGAAAACATGCCAAAGAAGAGAGACTTCTATCTTGGGTTGGCTGTAGGGTATGCCATGGGGCTGTGGATGGTGTTTGTTATTTTCTTGTTTATGAAGACCTGGAGGAGTGCATACTTCCGAATGTTCGACAAGCTACAGGACGGTGTATACATACAATATGTGAAAATTATATCTGCAAAGTGACTCAGAAAAAATGAATATAAACAATGACAATAAGGAGATAGCTATGAGTTTGTGTTTCCATTTGAAATTTGAACTTTGATTGTACTTTACAAATTCTACATATTTACATGTTTGTTGTGAGGATCAATACTTTTGGTGTTATTATCTTTTCTAAGTGAACACTTATATAGCTTGTGCTTTTACATGTTTTGTTCCTTGAAGGCAATAGTCTGTGTATCGGTGTTTAATGTGTGAACGTATTGAATTTTTGTTTGGAAATTGAAGGCTACAATGTGCGGTGAAAAGAATCCAGTCATTTTTTTCAATGCACAGTTTATGTTGACATCAAAACTAGAAGAAGTGATCCTCGTATAGCAAACAAAGGGCTGTTTCTGATAATTACAAGGAGTGCAACTAGATACATGCTTCAAAACGTTCTGCATTAGGAACCTGAAGAATGTGCAATTCAGCATGGGGGAAAACAACTTCGTACTAGTACTAGTGAAGTTCATGGAGACTCAGGCAGGCAGGCAAGAGATGACAGTTCAATCCTTTGCCCATACAAACCAAATCAGTCAGGCAAGAGACGACAGTTCAATTCTTCATGGATATTCTGGCAGGCAGGAAAATGGACCACCTGCACCCTTTGGCGGTTGCACAGACGAGCTCCCGGCCGCCGTGGTGCACGGCGACCGCGCGCAGCGTGTCCGCTGACTCCTCGCCCACGGTGACCCTCGCCTGCAAAACCACAAGCAACAAGCAAGCGCTCATAAGCCCAGCTCGCGATAAGACCGGCCTAGCAGGGTGCACGGGGACAAGCACTCACCAGGGACTCAGACTGAGGCGAGTGCAGATGCCTTGTCGTCGAACTCGAGGAGGTCCACGAGCGGCGGGGACGAGGCCGTGGCGCCGCATCCGAGCGCCACGAGGAGGCGGGAGACGCCGGTCGCGGTCGGCCCGCCGCCGTATCCACGCCGCGCAGTTCACCTTCCCGACCGCCGTATCGACGAGTAAAGGGGTGGAGGATGACCGAGCCAACCCATTCCGGCGGTCACAGGTCGCACCCAGCAGGAGGGATTTGGCGGCTGGGCCGCTAGTGTGGCGGCGGCGGCAGCGAGAGTCAGTCGCGAGCGGGCGAGGGGAGGGGACGGACGCGCGAATAGAAGAATAGAATCGAGGATGTACAAAACTCTAGTTTTTGGAGCATCTCGCTTTATGAAATACATCAATCTGGGTATCTTTTGTGGATTTAAGGGTATGTTTAGTTCCCTTTTCACATAAAAAATTTTAGGTTTTGTTCCATCATCTTGTAGAATGAAACTAAACACCATGTAAGTTTTTTTTTTGGCAAAAAGGTACTTACTCCATGAAAAATTTGATATTTTGGATGGAATAAGGCTGTGTTTAGTCCCCTAGAATACAAAATGCAAAATGCCAACTACTTTGGAATGATGAAATGCAAAATGCCAAAATTTTCATGGGCGTGTTTAGTTTCATTCAAAATGCCAAAATTTTAATGAGGTGGATGAGAGCTTTTTGGCTTTTTGGCTTTTTTTTTGTCTTTTGAGGCTAAAATTCAAAATAGAGAATGATACTTTTTTGCTAAAATTTTTGCATGATGTTTAGTTCCATTTTTGCAAAATGATAGACTAAAATCTAATTTTTTTTGGATGAAATAGAGAACTAAACACACCCTAAACATATCCATAAAAATTTTGACATTTTACATTTTATCATTCTAAAGTAGTTGATATTTTGCATTTTGTAAACACAGCCTAAATTCCACGGAACGAAAGCGCTTGCCTTAATTTCGTAAAATAAAAGCTTTTTTTTTATCAGCGTCGGTTGATGAATCACGAGTTGGTGGCGGTGGCGCCGTGCCCGGGTAAGGTTGGCAGAGAAACACCGGTGGACCCGGTCACCGGGGTGGGCAGTCAGCAGTGGGCTCACGCTCATCTCCAGTGAAAACGTGCTCCATCCCCACCCTACGTGGCCGCAGCACGCAGAACGGCCGCACAAGCACGAGGAAAGGCAGGGGAGGTCCTACTCCGTGTAGTCCCCGTCGTGTTCGGAACGAACGAGAGAGCGGGAGACGAGGCGCGGCGCCTCTGCCGTGCTGCCTTCTTCTCCCGTCTGCTCTGCCTCGGCTCCCCACGCCTCACGCCGCCTCGCCGAGACCCGCAGGTACGCCCTCCCATTGGCACTCCTCCGTCTCCCCGGGGTCACGGGTCCGCGCCGCCTCAGATCCGGGCACGGCTTCCCCGTTGCGCCACCGCCTTGGTGCGGCCAGTGGAGAAAGATTGAACTCTTGGCAGCTGTATGCACGCACGCACGCAAACGTTCATTTGGGTTGCCTCTGTAGTCTGTAAGCTTGGCTGCTTGGCCCTGTGATCCTGGATCCTCCTCTTTCGGGCATCTAGGTTCCATCTAATTTCGATTTGGTAGCTAATTTTTCCAGCTAATGGTTGTTAGCTCTTCTTGCATTTGTGGTGTCCGAGATTGATAGGTGACCTCATGCCACTTGCGACCCTTTTCTACTGTTTTAATTTCTCCCTTCGCATGCGCCTGTGCCCTTAGGATTCTGTTGCGTCGATTAGCTGAAGTATGGGGGAAAAGGTCGAGGCTTGCATTTCAATACGTACTACGCGCTGTCATTTCTATTTCTATATTCCTGATGCTCCGCTGCTGATCACACGCTCAACTTCCTTTACCTCTGGACCGCTCAATCTGCTCTGGGGAATATTTCATCGATGTGTAAAGCAGGTGCGCAGCGTCGTCCCATTTGCTGCTTCAAGTTAGGTTCAAAATTTTGAAATTACTACTTTTCGGGTTTCCAGACGCATACAGTGCTCTCCCCCTTTTCTTCGATCCACTGTGCTCTGGTCTCCTTGGTTCGTTTATCTTATCTTCGCCTGCCTGTGCCCTGTGGTGGCACTGATTCGTGCTATCCTACCGGAGACTTTGTCACACCTCCGCTAGCCATATTTTTCAAACACACGGCACTAAGCTAGCGTCCTTAGGAAGAGTACCTATAAATAACCCCCCTTGCTGCCTTGTGTTTGCAGAACAGCGGGTTCAGACTTCTTGGGCGAGAGCGATATGAGTGGCCCAAGTCAATCCCAGCCACAATTTATGACCAGCGTTGGGAGGAGTAACCGCTCGAATGGCCCCGGCACTCCTCTTATCGAAAGCATAGATGTTGATCAAATTGTTATTCCAGAGGTATGCTACACTTTTGATAGTCCTTGCTTGATTTTGGAAAAGAACAAGATGTCACCATCACAGCTAAGATTTAAGCTTAATTGTTAATTGCACTCTTCCTTTCTCAAGATAATCCTCCTATCCTATCTGAATATGTTGTCGTGATGTGTGCCATCTGAAGTTTCAAACCTGATGTGCCACATCTCAGAAAGGACGAAGGTCTGAACATTAGCTTTTTGTTGAGAAATAGAGGAAATAGTCAACAAGTGAATAGGAAACAATGATATACTTAGATTGCTTTACTGACTTTTGTATCTCTGGATCTGATGGCTTCAGAATGATGAGAAACTAACTATTGCCTGATTTGCGACTTTCACAGAAAAACAGTTGGAAGAACTTGTTCTCATACATAGGGCCTGGATTTCTCGTCTCAATTGCGTATATTGATCCTGGCAACTGTAAGATCAAACGGATTCACTTTTCTTCAATTTTCAGAGTATTTCCTTTCCATCTCTCATGTACTCTTGACAATTTTTTTGGGGTGTGTCTTGCAGTTGAGACGGATCTACAGGCTGGAGCACAGTACAAATATGAGGTGTCTGCTGCTTCTATCTCTTGTTTCCACTTGTCTGTTATTTCCCCCCTTTTTTTGGGTTCCATATGCCTATCCTATCTCCCCTTTAGATTGAGTTTCTTCCATTCAGTTATGTCATGCTTATCTCTAACTACAAATTATGATCGCATTCTTCAATTGCAGCTTCTTTGGATCATACTTGTTGCATCCTGCGCCGCTCTTATCATTCAATCACTTGCAGCCAGGCTAGGGGTTGTGACAGGTTTAGTATTTTTACCCTTGCGGTACCTATCTTTGTTAATTTGTTGCTTCCTTCAATCCTTCCTTGTGAGCATTGCTGATAGTTTGTGAAATTCCTCCGTATGACAGGGAAACATCTTGCGGAGCATTGCAGGGCTGAATATCCCAAGGTCACAAATTTCGTCTTATGGATTCTTGCAGAACTTGCTGTTGTTGCATGTGACATTCCTGAAGGTATCGAAAACACATTTCAGTTGCTTAGGCATGTGTTTTTATTGTTCATTTAAGCACAGAGCTACATGGATTTTACAATTCAGCCATTTAGTAATACTGCAGATGTCATGATACTAATGCTTTAATAGATATGAATTGGAAAATTGTCTGTCAAACTGGCAGATCACACAACTGATTCTTTTAGCTTTATGTTGAATTCTCTCGTAATTTCTTATCAGCTAAGGCGGTGTTTTATTCTTTGTAGTAATTGGAACTGCTTTTGCTCTGAACATGCTGTTCAGAATCCCAGTTTGGTGTGGTGTTTTAATAACTGGACTCAGCACTCTAATGCTCTTATTACTACAGCAATATGGGGTAAGACAATTTCATATTACATTTCTAAATATTTCCATTTAGTTACAATTTCACTGAACATGCTTTAATAACAGATAAAGTATAGATAGCAAGATCATTAATACAATGACTTTAGTTAACAGTTAGCATTCATATCTGTCTTGTTTGAGTGGCTCATATTGCATACTGTGATTTTTTTTTGGGTGCAGGTCCGTAAGCTAGAATTTCTGATTGCATTTCTGGTGTTCCTAATAGCAACTTGTTTCTTAGTTGAACTTGGGTATTCTAAACCAAATGCTTCAGAAGTTGTGAGGGGCCTTTTTGTTCCTGAACTTAAAGGAAATGGAGCTACAGCCCTTGCTATCTCATTACTTGGTGCTATGGTGATGCCGTAAGCTTCTTGTCTGTCTGTCTGTTTCCAAGCATTCAGTTTTCAACACAAGGCCTTCTTTTCATTTATCTGTTACATTAATTGCAGGCATAATCTTTTTCTGCACTCGGCATTAGTATTATCAAGAAAAGTGCCACGGTCGGTTCATGGGATTAAGGTAACCTCTAATTCTCCTTATACTGACCTAATGTGTTATTCCTATTTTCAGATGATTAAACATCTATTTACTCCCAACAATTCACTCTCTTGCAGGAGGCTTGCAGATTCTATACAATTGAAAGTGCATTTGCCCTTACAGTAGCTTTTCTCATCAACATATCTATCATATCTGTCAGTGGTGTTGTCTGTGGTTCAGGTAATTTGAACCCAGAAGATCAGGCAAACTGCAGTGATCTGGACCTAAACAAGGCTTCATTTTTGTTAAAGGTTGGTCAAGAAGTTTCAATCTTCATATAATTGTCAAATTCATAAATGAGAAGTACTGGATAGATTGTTTCTGTGCTAGAACTTCTGTATACTCAGGTTAGGGTTATTTCTCTTTCCTTTTCTTTTCTGGACATGAACAAGTGCTCTGCCTCATTAGATTAGTGTTAAGGCAGATAGCCAGAAACTGTAAAAACGACCCATAGGCTAAAAACACTTATGATACACCAACTAGGCAGATGTTGCTAGCTTTACATAGAGCTTATGCATCCGTTTTGAAATGTTCTTTGTCAAGTCTATATGTACTTCTCTATAAATATTCTGATCCAACATTGCATTTTCTTTACTGTTCCTTTAGAATGTCCTTGGAAACTGGAGCTCAAAGTTGTTTGCAGTTGCCTTGTTGGCCTCTGGTCAGAGTTCTACAATTACAGGGACATATGCTGGACAATATGTCATGCAGGTTTGTGGAATTTATACCATATTTCAGTCTTAGTTCGCAAGTTGAATAGTTGGCTATTTCATGATGCATAATGCTTGAGAGGCCTTTGATGTTGATCAGAGGTAACCAAGCATTTGCTTGCTTGCAACATTAGTTTGTTTAGCTGTTAGATATGAAAAGTACAGAAAATAAATTAGTACAAAACTCTTAGATTTGCATCATGAAGAAGCTGGGGCTTCTGCCGGTTCGGACCCAGATTCCAAGGTTCTCTTGGTCAGCTTGATTGCAGAGAAAAATGGACAGATACGGGGTAAGCTTAGGTCACCACCATTGTCTTCCCTTGTCTTAAAAAGTGCCTTGAATCGTCCTTTTTTTTGCCTAAAGGAAAACTAAGTAAATAACCAAGCATTTCAGACTTATGAAACTTCATTTGCTACAGACTAACATTTACTCACCTAATCTAGGGGTTTTTAGATCTTCGGATGAAACCCTGGATACGTAATCTTGTCACGAGGTCCTTGGCTATTCTGCCAAGTTTGATCGTGTCGATTATTGGTGGTTCTTCAGCAGCTGGCCAATTGATTATCATTGCATCGGTAATCAGTGAACTTTACTGTCGTACTCTATTATACCTCAAAAACTTAACAGTTCTATTATGTTTAACCTCATTACACATGTCAATTAAGTTTTTCCGTTTCATACGTGTTTACTAATGCCTTGCTCGGTTACGTGCAGATGATACTGTCATTTGAACTCCCTTTTGCTTTGGTTCCACTCCTTAAATTCACCAGTAGCAAAACAAAGATGGGGCAGCATACAAATTCAATATTCGTAAGTCGATTTGTCACAGAATTGGCAATAGTAACCTTGAATTTGCATACTAATTCGTCTAACTTGACTGTCAAATGCAGACTTCTGTGCTGACATGGGTGATTGGCTCGTTTATCGTTGTCATCAACACCTACTTCCTGATAACAAGCTTTGTGAAACTGCTCCTCCACAGCGGGCTGTCCACCGTCTCCCAAGTATTTTCTGGGATTTTTGGGTTCCTGGGCATGCTGATCTACATAGTCGCGATCCTATACCTCGTCTTCCGGAGGAACAGGAAGTCCACCCAGCCATTGCTGGAGAGCGATGCTGAGCTTGCAGTGTCCGGTAGCAGTGCAGGTGTTGAAGCAGAATGCTCTCTGGGCCATTTGCCCCGAGAGGACATCTCCAGCATGCAACTTCCGCAGCAGCGTTCAGCTTCTGATCTAGATTAGATAATAGCTGTCAGGAAAATAAATATGTTTTTTTATATACTAGTATAGTAATTACACAATAGGGTACATCAGGTTTTCACTTTGATCATCCTACTGATGATGTTGTGGGCAGTAAGCTAGGTAATGTATACAAGAGGATGGATATCTATGCCGCCGAACAAACAAAAAGGGGCAAAAAAACAATTTAGTACTTGTTTCGAAAGTGATGAAACTGAACTGTGGAAGGGGCACAAAAGAACCCATGTTGGAATGAGAAGTTCTTCATTCTAAACATAGCGGCATTGGTAAGAAAATGTCTAGATGATGTAACATACTGAATTTTTATTATTACAATAGTATATACTGGACATGCTGTTTTATGTGCAGTGCATCCCAGTGGATGCAGGCCCTGCTTATGGTACCGCCTTCAACTCGATATTTTCTGAATAAAACCAGGTGAATCCACCCTTCTGGTTCTGCTGCTGACAGCCCGGTGGCCCAGATCTGTGAATGGGAGCTAGGACGTGTTTGGATTGGAGCTGGCCAAAGCTGTCCGGGCCAGGCATTCATCCATGGCATCCGATTTTGGACGCCTGAGCCAGGATGCATTTGCCTGGCATGGCTTCATCCAAACATGCCCCTAATGCCAAAGACAACTACCAAATACACCTGCGCTTCTCAAGGTAGTAGCCGGGAAAGAGAGATTGTCATTGGCGATAGTCTAAGGGCATAGCGACGTGGAGGTGTAAGGGAGTAAAAAAAGAAAAAAAATGTACCAGCTGTACATCATAAAAGAGAGGAGAGTGTCGAAGACTGTAAAGTTCTTGGAGTCTGTGTGAACCTACTAGGCCTTCCCCACCGCTCCACGCTGGAGTGCTGCCCCAGCTGCCATGTATGCACTGAGCAGCCATGTCACGGCGGATGGTGGTCTCAAGAGGTCAAAGCTGCCTGCAGAGGCTGCGATGGGTTGGTCTGACATAAAGCGGAGGCAGCCACTTGAGTGCGCGCTGGGGAGAAGGAAAGCTCTAACCTGACGTTTGCATGTTGGGGGACCACGGCCAAAATACAATATACTATTAAAAAGGTTAAGTACCTATGGACCGACAGATTCAGTTTTTTACACAAATCGTGTTGTGGGAGTGACCGCCTTGGTTGTTGCTTTGTCTAGATGGCATTACTTTTTGCTTCGACCAATACAAAACATTAGCCTCCGTTGCAACTGCCCTAACAGTCGCTAGTGAGTCCATTGTTAAAAAAAAAGTAGCTAGTGAGTTCATATTTCATCTTCTCTCATCCGCATGGAATAAAATAGAATAGATGCTAGCAACATCGCCCACCGTTGCAGACGCCTTTGCCATTGTTCCTCATACTACTGCCATGGGTCAATATTTGCCACCGTGAAAGAAAGCGAGAAGCGAAGGTACAGTTTTGTAGCTCTAAATTGTAACCAACTCATGTTGGAGAAGAAAAGAAAAATCTATGGAGCCTTAATACTCCTGCCATGGGTCTACATTTGCTACCAATGAAAGAAAGCGAGAGGTGAAGGTTTTGCAGCTCTAAATTGTAACCGACTCTTGTTCAAGAAGGATAAAATCTATGGGGCCTCGTACTCTTGCTATGGGTTTACATTTGCCACCCGTGAAAAGAAAGCAAGAAGAAGGTGAAAGAAAGCGAGAATAATGTGAATGAGTGGAGGTAGGTGAGGTGTGGGACAAGAGAAAGGGATAGACGAAACTAATAGAGGTAAAAATAAGGACTACAAAAGAAAATTTTGATTTTAACATTATACTACTAGCAAACATGTCCAAATATTAAAATGAGACGCACAACATGTTGTGTGGTCCTAAGGCTTACAATTAGCTAGCTATCTTGTGGGATTTAACTGAGCTTGACTTAACTTTATTTTAATTAAATCCTAAGATCCATAAATAAATGTTAGCTATAATAAAGAATTGATTATGTATGGGATTTTTTTGAACCTATTATGTATGGAAATTGACATAGCTTAAAATATGATTATTGTCTACATGTGTTGTGAGTTTAAAAAGGTGGAAGGCTAGCCACATGTGTTCTGTGCCAAATGAAAGTCACGGCGTGCGTGGGGCTCGGGTTTGGCCGGCCATGCCACCACATGACTAGTGTGACGTCGGCAAATATTTTGTGACTTCAAACTAAGTGAGCGATGACGAGCCAAAAGATGGAAGGAGAAGCGTGGGAGTGAGTGATGGACCACGCAAGTGAGAAGGATCAAAGTTGAAGTTAGTGACAGAAAAAGGGGTAGAAGGAATAATAGACTGAAGGATATAGAGAAACAAATTTTCTTTCAAAGTCTGAAGTGAGTAATGGAAGAAGAGAAATAGAAGTGTGGAATATGATAGACGAGTACGGAGGAAGAGATTTTTATGTAAGATAAGGTATATACGGGAATCGGGAGGAGAGAAGCGGTGAAATTCCGAATGGCGTCACGTGCCGGGCATTGGCTTTTATTGGGCCGACGAGAATAGAAAGCGAGTACCAGGAGGCTATTTTGTTTTGGATACCCTATTATTTGAGATCTAATTTTGTTTCTTTTTCCTAATATACATATGCATGTATATTCTATAGGTATAATTTTTTGATAAAAACAATGGATATTCAGTTGAATACATTTAATAAAGCTAGGCCCTGCTAGCTTGGGCGCTTGTTGAGAAGGACGGCAAAAAAACTCATCATCTCTGCAGAAGCAGGAGTGCTATCAGAAAATTCTTTGGTCTTGTTTAGTTTGAAGGGTATAAAATTTTGGGGTGTCACATCAGATATTTTATAGAATGTCGGAAGGAGTGTTCGGATACTAATAAAAAAACTAATTACAGAACTCGCTTGTAAACTGTTAGACGAATTTATTAAGACTAATTAATCCGTAGTTATCACATATTTACTGTAGCACAACATTGTTTAATCACGGACTAATTAGGCTCAAAAAAATTTGTCAAGCAAAATACACGCAATATGTGCAATTAGTTATTTTTTTAGTCTACATATAATACTCCATGCATGTGTCAAATATCCGATATGACAGAGTGTAAAGTTTTAGCGGATGAACCAGGGCACCGTTTAGATGCCAAAAATTTTGCCAAAATTTTCAGATTCCCCGTCACATCGAATCTTTGAACGCATGCATGAAGCATTAAATATAGATAAAAAACAAAACTAATTACACAGTTTAGACGAAATGGACGAGACAAATCTTTTAAGCCTAATTAGACTATGATTTGACAATATTTGTCAAATAACAACAAAACTGCTACAGTAGCGTTTCGCCAAAAAATTTGCCAACTAAACAGTCTCCAAACAAGGCATTCCAATGTACTAGTAGCGGGGAATAAAAGGTCTGACACGAGTTGAAGTCCTGATGTGGTAGTGTGGTAGGAATGTGCAAATAAAAAGCTTCATTGAAGTCACTGAAACAGTATTAAATGGCAAGGAATGTGCAAATAAAAAAGCTTCTTTGAAATCACTGAAACAGTATTAAAATGGCAGTAATAAAAAATCAAAGAAACATAAACATTTTTTAAAAAACGGGATGTGCAAATAAAAAAGCTTCATTGAAGTCGCTGAAACAGTATTAAATGGCAGTAATAAAAGTTCAAAAAAACATAAAAATTAAAAAAAACGCGCCAGGTAGGGGTCGAACCACGGCCTTCTGCTTAGGAAACAGACGCTCTATCCACTGAGCTACAGGCGCTTTGTTGTGGACTAATAATGAACATGTCTGTAGTCAGACCAACCACCATCCAAGCTCCAAATACAGGTGCCAAAGCTGAAGCATTCTTGTTGTAAAAAAAACTGAAGCATTCCAAATTATCAAGTTTTTTTTAAAGAAAATACAAAGAAACAAGGAAGGGCAAGAATAAATAGTTCCAATTGGTAAGGTGTGATGTTCTCTTATGAGGAGCATTGATTATTGTTGTGAATCCATAGAATGATAAGTTTAACTTTACATCCACTGACCATGTTGGATAATTGTGACCATCAAAAGCAAGAGATTAAACTCTTTACTCACTATTGTTCCAATTAGCTTCAGGCGGAGAAATTAAAATATCTATGGTAGTGTTGTAATAAAATGCAAATAAATAGAAAATATGATTATTCTTGTATCGCTAATGGATAAACCCTGTATTCATGATAACACTTTGGAGATAGTCGCCATAGGCACGTAGCCCTCTAATAATTGGGGCATAGTCCGATGGCACATGTGTTTGCAATTTGTATTAACACATTTTCAAAGTAGTCAACAAAAACAGTGTAGACCTTTTGTTAATTCATATTCGAATTGGTTACGCATGTTGAGGATATTATTATGTCATGATTATAATGCAGATCACGCAGTAGTAACTATGTTACTACCTTGTATATGGCTAATAGGAATATGAATTAAGTTAATCATCTTTGGAAAAAAGATGTAGACCATTTTTCCAAATGTGATGTTGGGACATAGTAACTATGGTACTACCCATCACAAAAAAAAACTCTGGTACTACCTTGTGTATGGCCAACCCGTCACACGCAGGCTTTTGTGATACTCTCTCCTAGGCGTGGGGGAGCCAGCCGCCAGCTTTGGATTTGGAGGGGCTTTAGAAGAAGATGGTTGTCATATCCAAGCACCTCGGTGGTTGGGAGACTTCGACCTTTGGCAATGTTAAAAGAGAGATAAAGGGTTTGAAGGAAGAATTGGAGCGGCTTCGTTCTAATTACCCAGGTTGGGACCATCTCATGAAGAGATAAAGATTGTGTATAGAATTGTGGAGCTAAATCATCGCGAGGATTGAGGTCACATGGAAATAATGTTTCTTGTGTCACTTGGCTTACTTAGGGAGATCGAAATACCTATTTCTTCCACCTTCGGGCGTCTCAACGAAGGAGGAGGAACAAGATTTCTAAATTAAAGATGCCAGATGGAAGTTTTACTAGAGATGAAGTGGTGATGGCTTCCATGACGATAGAGTTTTACCGATCCTGGTAGAGGGGACAACGGACACTGATCAGTTGCTGGACGTGGTGCCGACAAAAGTGATTGGGGAGAAGAATGACATGTTGTTAAAGCCGATTGGTCCAGAAGAAGTGAAGAACACATTGTTCCAAATGTTTCTGACTAAAGCTCCTGGCCCGGATGGCTTTCCAGCACATTTTTTCCAGAAGCATTATTGGGACCTCTGTGGCAATGAGGTTACGACGGTGGTGTTGCATGGAGATGATGATCCTGCAAAGCTCATCAATACGAATATTTTCCTAATACCAAAAGTGGAGAATCCTAAAGAGTTGGGATGGTTTTGGCCTATAAGTTTGTGCAACGTGATCTATAAAATAGCTTCTAAAATGGTAGCAAGTAGACTTCATGCCTCTTAAAATTTTGTTCTCGATTATCGGATCTCATGGGTATTCAAGTGGCTCCTTCGGCTCTGATGGTGAGTCACCTTCTCTTTGTGGATGATAGCCTACTGCTTTTTAGGGCAATTAGGGATAATCTAGAAACTGTTAAGAATGCACTAGACTTGTATTGCCGTGCTTCTAGACAACATGTTAATTTGGAGAAATCGTTGATCCAATTTGCTAAAGGGTGTAACAACGCTACTCTAAGTGAGATCAAGGGTGTGCTCCAAGTTTTTTATGAGGCCTTGAGTGAGAGGTATTTAGGCATGTCGATAAATGTGGGCTCATCGGTCACGAGTGCCTTTTCTTATCTCAAGGACAGGGTGTGGAAGAAAGTGCAAGGGTGGTTGGAGCAGAGCCTGTGGGCTAGGGGCAAAGAAGTTCTCATCAAGGGTGTCGATCAGGCCATCTCGATGTACTCGATGGCGTGCTTTTACATCCCCCGAGGACTTTGTAAGCACATTGATATAGCATCCTACATGACTTCTAGGGGGCAGCAAAGAAGGAAAGAGGAAGACATGCTGGGTCGCATGGGATGATATGTCGATGCCAAAAGGTTCGGGTGGGCTCGGTTTCAACAACATCGAGCTATTCAACCTAGCTCTATTGGCACACCAAGCTTGGCAAATTTTGTAGGACCCGAGATCTCTCAGCGTAAGGGTATTGAAGGCAGTCTACTTTTTCATAGGCGAGTTGTTGGATACGGAGTTGGGCTCGTCTCCATCCTAGGTTTGGAGAGCTATCGTTGATGGCATTTAGGTGTCGCAACAAGGTTTGATCTGTAGGATCAGGTCGGGTGAAATGATGAAAATTTGGGAGTCACTATGGCTCCCTAGAGATGGCATGCTGCTTCCACTACGACCGACCAAGGATAACCCACCACAGTGGGTCTATAAACATATTGATCAGTCTTCACTGAGTTTGAACAGACAACTCCTGAGGGAGTTCTTTTCTCCATTGGACTAGGGGACCACTGAAAATATCTCGCTAAGTACTACATCGCAAGATGACTTCTGGGCATGGCACTATGAGAAGAAGGGAATCTTCTCTGTCTGGTCGACTTATCGGATGCTTGTTCGGAATCAGGAGGTAACGTCAACCTGGGAAGAGCATAGGCCAGGTTGCTCGGACACAAGGGCTAAAAGGTCCTAATGGCTAGAGGGGGGGTAAATAGCCTATAAAAAAATTCTACAACAACACTAAGCAAAGCGGTTAGACAAATATGAGATAAAGCGAATGTTGTGCTAGCCTACTAAAAATGCAAGCCACCTACCACAATTCTAGTTGCTATAGTCTCTATGCACACAAAAGCTATGTTACTACACTAAGTTAGTGAGCTTTCAAAGACTAACTAAAGAGCCTCACTAACCACTAGACCCGGCATAAACTAGTTCTCAAAACTAGTTTAGGTACACTAAAGAGCTTAGGTACACTAAGAATGTAAATATAAGATAGGTAGTGATGTTTATACCAACGTGTCGAGGAGTGTGCCAATCACAAGATGGAGCTAATCAATCATAATGAAATCCAAGAAATCCTTGGTACAAGATGAAACAAGATTTTTTTACCGAGGTTCACTTACTTGCCGGTAAGCTGGTCCTCGTTGTGGCGATTCACTTATTTGGAGGTTCACGCACTAATTGGCATCACATGCCATACCCTCAATAGGGTGCCGCACAACCAACATAAGATAAGGATCACACAAGCCATGAGCAATCCACTAGAGTACCTTTTGGCTCTCCGCCTAGAAAAGGTCAAGAACCCCTCACAATCACCATGATAGGAGCTAGAGACAATCACCTTCCTTCGCTCGACGATCCTCGCTGCACCAAGCTGTCTAGGTGGCGGCAACCACCAAGAGAAACAAGACAATCCCACAGTGAAACACAATCATCAAGTGCATCTAGATGCAATCACTCAAGCAATACACTTTGATTCACTCCCAATCTTACAAAGACGATGAATCAGTGATGGAGATGAGTGGAAGGGCTTTGGCTAAGCTCATAAGGTTGCTATGTCAATGCAAATGGCCAAGAGAGAGAGCTTGAGTCGGCCATGGGACTTAAATAGAAGCCTCCATGAAATAGAGCCGTTGGGCTTTCACTGCAGCCCAACTCGGGGCAGCCGGACGCACTGGTCAAGTTGACCGGATGCAGGACCCTAGCGTCCGGTCCTTGGATATGCACCATGTGTTCCCTTCGTTCAACCTCAGCCACTGATCTCCAATGGTTAACTGCCAACGCTCGCATGGTTAAGTCAAGATCGGACGTGACCGTCGCAAGACCAGATGTGTCGATCAACAGCAGAGTACTCGCGCACGCGCCACGACCAAGATATGACCGAACACGCCGTTTCCCTCGGCTTCCCTACGTCCGATCATTTCCTGTAAGGTTCTAGAGCCATTTTTCTATGATCGAATGCGTTAGGTCAACGACGACCGGACGTACCCCAGCATCCGCTCTTCATAAGCCTCGCAGCGCACCGCCACATCACTATACGTTAGCTATGACCAGACGTAGGCACTATGCGTCCGGTCACATTTACTGTGCTATGTCTGATCGATTTCCAGACACAGCCCGAGCATGCCAACACTTTTTAAAATGACTGGGCGCACACTACCGAGTCCAGTCATACCAAGTACAGCATCTAGTCAGTGCTAAACAACACTACCACTTCACCAACTTCACCACCCATGATCAAATGTGTCAAGCACCAAGTGTTTCACCTTATGCACATGTGTTAGTATATTTTTACAAACATTTTCAAGGGTGTTAGCACTCCAATAGATCTAAATGCATATGCAATAAGTTAGAACATGTAGTGGCACTTTGATAACCGTATTTCACGATGAGTTTCACCTCTCTTAATAGTATGGCTATCTATCATAAATGTGATCACACCCACTAGGTGTCTTGATCACCAAAACACAAAAGCTCCTATCAAGTTTCACCTTTGCCTTAAGCTTTTGCTTTTCTCTTTCTTCTTTTCCAAGTCCGAGCTCTTGATCATCACCATGGTCACACCATCATCATGATCTTCACCATTTGCTCCATCACTTGGAATGTGCTTCCCTATTCTCATGACCACTAGAGCAAGTAGGTTAGCACATAGGATTTCATCAATTTACCAAAACCAAACTAGAGCCTTCAAGGGCGTAGGAGAAGGATTGGAGTGACATATGGAGAATCAAAGTTCCGTAAAAAATCTAAGTTTTTCTATGGCATTTTGCAAGTCAATCCATCCCAATGGGAGACGTGCGACATCACAGGAACATGGCACTAGATGGGAGTTGTACCTTGTGCAGCGGGTCGAATTCCTAGAGTGCAACTTAGCCAAGTGCATCTGGGCATTAGAGAAGGAGGAGCTCACCACTTTTATAAGCCAGATAGAAACACCAGACGCAAGAGTTTGGTTAACAGAGGTGATGGCAATGCTCAAGCATGAAGAGCTCACACAGGTGGTGGTCTGCCTTTGGGCAATCTAGTATGTTGGTGCTGTTCAAGAACAATTTCCAGAGTCTGTTCTCGACAAACAATTTTGTGGAGCGGTTCATTAGCAAATTAGAGATGATCAAGCCTAGCACCAAGCAGCAGCAGGCGGTGGGCGATCTAGCACTATGATGGATCGAGCCACCAATTGGTTTTGTGAAGGTTAATGTGGACGCGATGATCTCCAAGAATTCAAGCAAGCCCTCGATAGCGATCGTGGCTAGGGACAAGGATTTTCTAGGTGCCTCAATGTTGGTCCTGGAGGGCTATGCCAACCCAGAAACAACTGAGGTGGTGGCGTGCTGTGAGGGCCTGGTTTGACTAGTGACTTGGGCCTCTAAACTCTCTAGGTGGCGAGCGATTGTGTCAATGCAGTTGCAAGCATCCATGGTGAGGGTTTGGGAGGTATGGGCGAATTGTCCTGGAAACCAAGACTTGGATGAGAAGCTTCACAAGGGTGGATGAATTTGTTCATGAAGGCCCTCCAATGTTGATGCTTATTGTCTAGCTAGGAGTTCTGTAAACTTTTTAGTAGGAAGACATAATTGGTTTGTTGCTCCTTTTAATGGAGTTTATACTAGTTATCCTGATGAATAAAGAAGTGTGACGCTTTGCTCAAAAAAGTTAGCCTACGATGGCGGTGGTGGCCATGGAGTTTGCGCTGTGGTTGCTAATGCGTCAATGAGATGGCGGCAGTCTGGGGCGGTACCTCACCGGTGGAGCAACTCTCCGTTAGTGGGAGGTAATTATAGATGAATGGAGTTGAGGATACCATCAATGATGATTTGTGACTTTATCAATGTCCATGGGTGGTTTTTATGTTTTAACAATTCTCGTGGAATTGGGTCAAATTGTTCCCATTCCATCTTCCCATATGACATCAATTTTATATATTTTCCATCTTCTAAGTGGACTTTCCATTCAATTTCTAATGTTTATTATGGATGTTGATACTGTAGGGAAAGTGGTTTTAATTATGGCCTTTGCCAGGAGTTTGTCAATGCTAGGGTTTGGGTAGCATTGAACAACTAACTATCTCTTTCAATTTCTTCATGGCCATGGGTCACCAACTACAGAGAAGGCTCTATTGATCATGGAACACCCTGTGCTTTTCCTCATTCTGTTGAGAGAGCACATAGTTGATCTAGTTAGAGGCTTTTCGCTAGAAGAGCAAGGTTATCCTTTGACTCCTGCGTGCATCCTCTTCTTCAAAGTAATAGTGACTTTACTCCACAAGATTTTGTGTCGCAGCCCGTGAGAGGTTAGAAGTATCAAAAATGTTATGGAAGCAAAGTAATTCTTGTTTGCACTTCTCGTTGCCCATCTACTGAATCCAAAATGTTTAAGGTAACTCACTGTTGTCCAGTAGAATGATTGGTGATGTTTTCTTTCGCAAGCGTGGGCAACCATTTGAGGGCAATGTTATTCTAGAACAGATTCTTTATTATTTTTTACTCTATTTTGTGGAATCTCTTGGGTAACTCACTGTTCTGACTTGGTCGGCTTTGACTTTGTGACTTGCTCTGCTTGAATTATTTACTGCACCTCTCTTTTTCTAGGCATGATAATGGATTGAGGAAAAAGACTTGGAACTTTATTAGGATTCTTGGAGATGAAAATGGATACAATCTATTCTCGCCCTAGAAGGATGACATATGAATGCTTGGCTTGCCGCTGGGACGGTGGATCATCAAGTGGCATGTTGGGACAAGCGACCCTAAATGGGTTTAGGAGGGGAGAGTAGAGAGGAGAGGTGTGGGGTAGTTAGGGTTTGCATATGAGAGTGGAGAGAAGAGCCCCTTTCTCTCATGCTCTTAGCATTATATATCGGCAATTATAATTTACAAGCGACCCCTAGGTGGCGGAGGATTTCACAAGCTACTACACTAACTCCTATTGGGCCTCTTCAAGGGGTAGTTGGCCCATATTCCATATGGGCTCTCCCAACATGGCATATCAGCAATGGTGCGTGTTGATGGTAATTAACATTCATCATAAACCGTCAACCTACCTTGCATAAATGATTAAAATGGATCACCAACATAGATTTAGGGGTTTAAACTAACAATTTTTATGAGTTTTGGTGAATCTATGTTTCCAGCAGGATTTAATCTGAAAACCACCAAGGGGGGCCTATTTGTCAAAAGAAATTATAGAATTCCACCGCGGGAACTACGTGGGAAGACTCTAGAAGACTCTAGGAGGCTCTCCATCAAGGCGAGGCTCGACCCACTGACATGTGGGGCTAGCCAGCTTCCCGTTATTACGCTAGTTCTCCACCACCTCCTAGGATGCATCTCAGTCGTTATTTCAAGTCAGTTTGATTTAAGGGCTGAGGATTGATGCTTAGGGCTATATATACTAGCCTGTACCCCCCGGGGCAGAAGCCAAGTTAGATCCTGAGAGTTGAGAAGCCAGAAACCCTAATTCCATATGTCCACCAGGATCTAGAGCTAGCAATCAAGAGAAGATTAGTCCTCCTTAGGATCTAGTCTTATATTAGAGATAGAGAGATAGAGTAAGAGGGAAGAGTTTGGAGGAGTTTCGGCCTGTTGGTGCTCTCTCTATGGCTTGCGCCCTGGCAGAATCAAGTTCTTCATGAGCTTGGTTCTGAGATTTCTCTCGTAATTGACTTCTAATTCAAGTAAGCATCTTGTTCATATTGTTCTTCAGGTTTGCGACTCTCTTTTAAGTACTTTAATCCCTGTAGCTCCTGAGTTAAAGTGTAACACCTTAGTGTTAAGTGTGCATTAGCATTTGCAAATTATGTGCATAAGCATAATCATGCACTGTTAAGCATCACATGAAATATAGACCTTGGAACATATGAAACATGTGAGTGAAACATAGATGTTGCATTTACTTGTTTTTAATAGGTTAATGCTAGTTTGATGCTTGTTAAGCTGCATATGTGCTTATGTGTCATCTTAAACAATTTAGAAATGTTTAGAAAACAATTTGGAGCAAGGTTTGTATTAAAAAATTTCTCAAATTTTGCTTTAAAAAAAAATCTTCCAAAATAGGGTTTTTGATTTAAATTGACTTTAAATCTATATTTCAAAATCAATTAGGATTTTGACTTTGCTCCTTTTGGCAAAGTTGAAGATCACAATTTTTAGAGCAACTTTTATTTTGGGGTCAAGTCTTGAAAATGCCTCAACTTGTTCAAAATGGGAGTTTGAGGGCTGTGTATTTGAAAATAAAAAGAAAATTGCTTTTTCCTCCTTAGTGGGCCTCGCGCCTCGCTTCTCGGCCCAGTCCGTAAACCAGCCTGGCCTGCTTGCCCCCGTGCTCGCCTCCCCACCCTCGCACGCGCCCATGCCTGTTCCGACTAGGGGCAGAGGTCGGCCGCCGCGTGGCCGCCGCTCGCCGACGATGGCGTACGGGTGGCGTCATGTGGACCCCACACGCTCGCGCTCGCCTTAAGCCGGCTGCAGCGCCTCCTCCCTCTCCATTCACTCCCCCTCTCCTAGTTTGAAAAGCCCGAGTGGGCTTCTCGCATCGTCGTCTGCTGCCGTCGTTTCGCTGACGACATGCGCCTCCTCCGCAGCCGCATTTCCCGATTCCGCACGTCAAATGCTTCACATCGACGAGCTCCACCCCTTGCGCCTTCTCACAACTGATATCATCGAGGTAAGCCACTAGATTTTGGCCGACATCCTTCCCACCACCGCTCACTGGAGCAGTGCCCGTCATGGATAGCTCGTTCCGTTGCATCTCCTTCACCTTCCTCTTGCGTTTTTACTCCACCGTGGCTCAGGGAGGTCGTGCATGTCGCCTCGTACCTCGATTTGGCCGGAGCCGGCCTAACGCCGACGACCCGCGCCACCGCTCCGCCATGTCCGTAGCCAATCTTGCTTCACGCCACCATTGCTTCACTTGGTTACCTCTACGGGTGTGCACGGGTGAGCTGTCACCTCGTCGTCGGCGACCTCGTCGTCGGTGAGAAACTGTCGGTCAACCACCGCCTCTGCTCGGGTTCGGCCGATGGGTGGGCCCCATTGACCCGAGGGTCCCGCGTGACAGCGAGTCCGGGTGCACTGGAGCGGGTGCACCCAGTGTTTGTGGGCCAGGTGGATTTTCGGATTTAAAAGAAATGAATTTCTAGATTTGTTTAAATGCTTCAAAAAAATTCATAACTTGCTCAAATTTGCTTCAAATTTGTTGAAACAAATTTTGCTAGACTCCTTATGAATAGATCTATTGTTAAAAAAATGTTGCATGTTGATTTTATGATACTTTTATATATAGCTTTAATTAAATGATTAAAATGCTAATTTCTGGGAAAATGAATAGTAAATAGAATATAGGTCAGAAAAATATGAAACTTATTTTGTTGATCTAGTCATGTGATGCACTTGCTGTGAAAAATATGTAACATGCATGTTCTGTAGAAAAATATGGCTATCTATTTTATGTGTATTTATTTGCTATTTCTTGTAAAATTGATAGAGTTAAAAATATGTATAAAACATGTATGTGAAACTTTTTATACAGTGCTTGTTTACTGTGTAGAACATGAAAAAAATACTAAATATGTTGTTTGACACTTTTCATAGTACAAAGTATTTGCATGCTCATTTATCCCTCATAGCTTGTCATTTTTTATAGGCTGTCATACTTGTCCAAATGCAATGAAAATGTTATGGTAGGCTACTTATTGTATGAGGAAGCTACTGTAGTTTTCTCATAATTTTCTAGACACCAGAACTACAGGTTGCTATTATAGCCTTAAGTTTAAATGAAAATAAAATAATCTTCTTTATGCATGATTAGTTAAATTGTGTAGCTTTGGTGTATCTTTGAAGCATCTTGACTTGCTGATATGATTTAGCTTGTTAGGGTAGTATTGTGGTGTTAGTATAGTAGCACATGTGTTATGGCTATATGATAGTTAGCGGTAGAGGATGGTAGTTAGTAATAGAAGAGAATGCAGTAGATGATATTGCTTATGGTACACGTTCTTAGATGACGTTGATTACCTAGTAGAAGAGTTTTACACCTAATTGGTCAAATAAGGTTAAACATGTTCATCTGCATTGCATACAATCATGATCATCACATACCATCTCATCTAATGCACCAATTGCATATTCACTTATACAAATGCATCATAGAGGATCACAGGAGGAAGTGCAAGTAGCAGTACAAGAGGAGTAGACCGGGGCCGACCAATAGGAAATCCAGACACAGGAGGCGCCCGAGGTCGAGGAGCAAGGAGAGGATCTGCCCGAGTGCGTGGACCATCAACCTAGTTTCTTTGAGCGAGGCAAGTCCCAGAGCATTCTAAGTCTCCTACTTTTTAAAAGTAATTAATTACATAAGTTCTATACATATTATTGCATTAAGTTATAGGAGTTGAGTGAAACTGTTGATGCATTTGTTATATTCTTGATTACCTTGTTATCTTTGTATACCCTGACAAGTCTAGGACTATGGGTATGGTCGCTCCATATGTCTTACCTGATGCTTTTGTTAGGCATGACTATTAGCTGGCACTGTAATTCAACTAAGCGCGCATGTGTGTGTGAAGTCTAAAACTATTTACTTCCGCTACTTTATTATGAACTTCGTTTGTAATAACTTTATGTTTTAAACTCTGATGCATTTCAATGATGTTGCGAAAATTATGTAATATGTGACTGTGGCTGCTAAACTTGTACGATCTTGGTTGGTATATTGGTTGGTTTGAAATCCATCATGAATTCACGGACTACCGGGTTATACGGGCTTAAGTTTGCTAAATTATCTGCTTCGGCAGATGATTTTCTACTTAATTTCGTATAATTGATCGATTCTGTTACAACTAGCATCGGAGCAAGGTTTTGTAGGTTACTGTTCACATGTGTATTTAAAACAAAATAGTGTTTAAACCTAAGATTCAAAACTTAATAGTGTGCTAGTAGTCATATCCTGTATGTCTAGTTAAGGACTCTAGGTGCCTTATTTAAGTACTAACTTAGGGGTCCTTGTATCATATTTCTATTTCGTTGCTCATACGTCGTGCTATTGTATGAGGGCCATTCACTTGGGTGGTAATGTTTGGATCCATTGTCTCTACACCTCGGTAAGTGAGAGTTGTGAGAGCATGATTGGATACACCGCCGATCTAGGGGAGTGTTTATTTGATGCTGGAGTATTTACATGTTGCACCCATGTTTATATGAAGGTATCCCATGTGCGGATTGTGCCGTCCTGTGGTGACGATGTCGTCAATAGGACGATGGTTCGAGTAGTTGCTACCGTTGTACATGTATTTGGGGATGCATGTAGAACGAGTAGATTACTTTACTGTTTTCATGCATAATATTCATACTGTGAGGGTTTGGGCTGAAATGAATTTTCTACAGGTACATAACAGCGCTATCGTGTTGTACGTATTAGTTACGTATATATGAGAGACTGTTTGTATGCCACCGTCTATATCGCTAGAATTTAATTATTTATTAAGTTTGTGAGAACGTACGGAACGTGCATGCATCATGTTGTTGTTCATATCATTCATGGCATTGTTCCTCCCCTTATAAGTTGATTATCTCTTTTGATAAAATTGATAACTTAATATTCATTCTCACGTGGGTAATAAAATTTTGCTACAGATGGCACGCATGAGGCAGACAGCTCGCAATTCCACCAAAGGTCGAGCTCCCCGCCACCAGCTTGCTCTATGTACTCGGCAATGACACACCTTCCTAGGAGAGTTTGGGATGCCTATACTGTTGTGGAGAGTGCTCAACCATGTAGGCTATCTTAATGGGATAGAGCCTTGCTATTTTTGGAGAAATAAGCAGTTGGGTGAAGGTCTGTTGGTCATTGTGGAGGCCGTTGTTCGCCCCAGAGGTGATGGTTCTGAGTGGACTGGTTGGCGCTATGAGTCAACTGGCAGGACCGCTGAAGAAGCGGCTAACAGGGATGCTTTTGGGATACTGAGGGACATTATAGACCGTTTCCCTTAGGAGTTGGTAGCTGCTATGGCTAGGGTCTTTCCAAGGGGCAATTCCTCCACTGACTCTCGATAGCAGGCCAGGGGAAGATCTCTAGAGATTGGTACAGCCGAAGGGCAGAACAGTGACAACCCTGCAATGAGTGCAATGTTCACGGTAATGAAGGCTTTTGATGGAGGAGAAGGCAGTCTGAGGAGTGTGTCTGGTGCACTTGGCTAGGCCCACGATGACAGGCGTCAGCTTCAGAGGGACCACGACGCTAAAATCGAGAGGCTTAATGCGGAGATGGCTCAGCTAACCCGCCAGAGAGATCAGGCAACACAGAGAACTGGAGTGTATGAGGGAGACATCCGTGTACTGAGAGAGCAGCTTGAGCGTCTGACTACAGCTAACCAGAATGGTGAGCACATGTTGATCCATGTGCTCCATCAAAGGAATGAAGCCTGGTCTGAAGAAGACGTTTTGAGAGCTCGACAGGTTGAACTAGAGCAGCAGTTGGCCAATGCCGAAGAGTACAACAACAACATGCACAAGGAGGTTCACCAGCTGCATAACCAGCTCCACCCTTACGTTCCTCCTAGAGCAGCAGAGATAGATCTAGATGAGGACGAAGATCCAGAGGAGCCTGAGGCACCAGTTGAGGATGATGATGATGATGCTGATGGTGACGATGGCGACGTCTCCGACTTAGGCAGTGACCACGATGAGTAGGCTAGTAGTTGTTACGCCAAGAGCTCCTATGGCTAATCATTCTGCATATCGTTCGTCTGCACCTGGTGCAAGGTTCAGGCCGCCTCAGAAGAGAAACTAGAATACGCAACCACAACAGAGGAATCATAAACCTTTCAAGATGCAGAACCTTAGGCAAAGGCAGGACAGGGCAGTTCATCTGGAGTTGTTACTCTAGTAAGAGGACCGTGCTACAACTGCAATCAATTAGGGCACTTGTGAAGTTTTGCCCGTATCCCAAGAAGCCGCAGAACCAATATCAAGCTCGTGTGCACCATACCACCATAGATGACATTCCTGAAGGAGAGCCCATAACGCTGGTATGTTTTATATCAATAACCACCCTGTAGTTGTTTTGTTCGATTCTAGATTATCACATTCATTCATAAGTCAAGCATTTGTAAAAAGACATGAGCAAAAGATAGTTGAATTGGAATGTGCTTATCGGATAAGTTCAGCTAGGTCTGATTTGTTGACTAATCAGATAGTTAGAGGGGTAACCCTAAATATAGCCAACAGGTCATATAAGCTTAACTTAATAGTTATGCCAGGGCTAGTTTTGGACGTAATTATGGGAATGAATTGGATGAATAAGATGGGAGTAGTGATTGATGTTGGGAGTAGAACTATTTTCCTCAAGGAACCTGCTGGAGAAGGTACTTTTCAAGTAGTCTTACCTCGAAGAATAGATCTGGCAAGTACGACTTGTGCCGTCTAAACCACTCTTCTGGCTAAGATTGCTGTAGTATGTGAGTTTTTATATGTGTTTCCAGATGAGTTACCCGGTCTTTCGTCGGATAGGGATGTTGAGTTCGTCATTGAATTAATCCCTAGAACACCACCAATTTCAAGAAGGCCTTATCGGATGTCTCCTAATAAGTTATTCGAGTTGAAGAAGCAACTTCAGGATTTATTGACCATGGGTCTGATTCGTCTGAGTTTGTCTGAATGGGGATGTCCCACACTATTCGTTAAGGGTGGGCAAAATACCCGATACCCAATTTCCGAACCCGAATTACCCGAACCCAGACCCGAAGTACCCGAACCCGAAATACCCGATCATAATTTCGAATAGTGATTATAAAAACCCAAAATTAGTTTGGGTAATTCGGGTAATGTTTCCCGGTACCCGAACTACCCAAATTACCCAAAATATCTCAAATATTTGCTCTTCTATTCCTAATACAAAGACATGAAATATTTCAATGCCATATAAATATATTATTTAGTATGAATTAATGTAGATTTATGCTAACTTGATAATTGATTTGTTGGTAATTGATATGAAGACGTGATATGATTCATAGAACTATTTTTATTGCTTTAAAATGGTACTTGAATTCTTCTAAAATGGTTGATTTTGTCAATTTCAGATATATCGGGTAAAACCCGAACCCGAACCCGAATTATCGGGTACCCGAAATTTTGGGTAATGCTTTTTTGGGGCAAAAATCGGGTAGCAATTTTTAATATCCAAATTCCCAACTACCCGAATTACCCGACCCAAAATTTTTGGGTAGCCCGAATGCCCAACCTTACTGTTCATGAAGAAGAAGGATAAACTCTTTGTGGATGTGTGTGGACTATAGGCCACTTAATGTAGTGACAATTAAGAACAAATATCCTCTATCTCGGATTGACATCTTGTTTGACCAATTATCAAAAGCCAAAGTATTTTCTAAGATAGATTTGAGATCAGGGTACCATCAGATCAAGATTAGGCCATAAGATATACCTAAGACCGCGTTTTCTACCAGATATGGGTTGTACGAGTATCTTGTCATGTTCTTCGGCTTGAAAATGCTCCTGCATACTTTATGTATCAGATGAATTCGGTCTTTATGGCAGAATTGGATAAGTTTGTGATTGTGTTCATTGATGACACCCTAGTATATTCAGAGAACGAGAAAGATCACGCAGAGCATCTAAGAATTGTCTTGACTAGACTCAGAAATCATCAGTTGTACGCCAAGTTTAGTAAGTATGAATTTTGGTTGAAGACAATTCCTTTTTTGGTCACGTGTTATCTGAATACGGAATTTTGGTGGATCCTAGTAAGGTACAAGAGGTTATGGATTGAAAGATGCCAACCACAGTTCATGAGGTTCGGAGTTTCCTTGGACTAGCCGGATACTATTGTCGTTTTATACCAAATTTCTCTAAGATTGCCAAACCGATGACTAGTCTGCTACAGAAGGATCATAAGTTTGCTTGACTGAGGAGTGCGAGACAGCTTTCCGCACCTTGCAGAAATTGTTAACCACTGCTCCTATTCTAGCACAACTAGATATAGAGAAGTCATTTGATATATTCTACGATACATCCAAGAATGGTTTAGGATGTGTTCTTATGCAAGATGGAAGAGTCATTACTTATGCCTCACGCTAATTGAAGAAACATGAGGTTAACTATTTGACACATGATTTAGAGCTTGCTATTGTTGTGCATGCTCTAAAGATTTGGAGACACTATTTGCTTGAGAATATGTGTAATATCTTCACATATCACAAGAGTCTTAAGTACATATTCACCTAATCAGAATTGAATATGCGACAGAGAAGATGGTTAGAGCTGATCAAGGATTATAACCTGAATGTACACTATCAACCGGGAAAGACAAACGTAGCAGCAGATGCCTTAAGTAGGAAGTCACATCTTGTTGTGCAACTGTTGTTCGAGGATGGGTTCAACCTAATGCATCCTGCTGTGTTGCATAATATTCAGATTAGTTGTACTTTGGAGAGTAAGATCATAGAAGGCTAGAAAATAGACAAGGGGATATTTTATATCAAGGAGAAAATAAAGAAAGAACCAACTAAGTATTTCAGAGTGGATGAATAAGGAGTGTTATGGTTTAATGACCGTCTTGTTGTACCGAAGGATTGAGAGCTCAAGAACAAACTAATGGATGAAGCTCATCTTTCTATGCTATCCATCCATCCTAGAAGTAGCAAAATGTATCAAGATCTAAGACCTTGTTATTGGTGAACAAAGATGAAGAAAGAGATTGCAACTTATGTTGCTAGATGTGATACGTGTTGTAGAGTGAAAGCTCTTCATATGAGACCTACGGGTTTGTTGCAACCTTTGTCAGTACTAGATTAGAAATGGGATGATATAAGTATGGATTTCATCTCAGGTCTTCCCACCACTCAGAAAGGAAATAATTCAATTTGGGTGATTGTAGATCGTCTTACCAAGTCAACTCACTTTTTACCAGTAAAGACAACATTTTGACCACCTCAATATGCTGAGAAGTATATTGCAGAAATCGTTCGATTGCATGGTATACCGAAAACTATAGTGTCTGACAGAGGGTCACATCTTACAGCTCACTTTTGGAAACATCTATATAAAGGTTTGGGTACTAGTTTGGTTTGTAATACAGCTTACCATCCACAGACAGAGCGAGTAAATGTTGTTCTAGAAGATATGGTTAGAGCTTGTGTGTATTCTTTTAGAGGTTCATGGGAATCATGGTTACCTTTGGCCGAGTTCGCTTACAATAATACCTATCAAGATGGCTCCATTCGAAGCATTATATGGTAGGAAGTGTAGAACACTATTGAATTAGATAGAGCCTGGTGAAAGAAGGTTTTATGGGATCGATTTTGTTGAAGAGGCTGAGAAAAAGGTCCGTATTATTCAGCAAAACCTGAAGGTTGCACAATCACGTTAGAAAAGTTACGTAGATAAAAGAAGGAGACTGCTTGAGTTTGAAGTTGGTGACTATGTCTATCTGAAGGTTATACTAATGAAGAAGAAAATGTTTGGAATTAGAAGAAACTTGCTACTATGTTCGTAGGACCGTATAAAATAGTAGAAAAGAAGGGTCTAGTGGCTTATAAGTTACAACAGAAGCGATGAGTTCGATCTTTCTAGTCTTTCATGTATCACAATTGAAGAAGTGTTTGCGTGTTTCAGAAGAGAGAATAGAACCCCAGAGCATTCAGATTAAATCAGACTTAGAATATCGTGAACAACTGGTCCGAGTTTTGGAAATGAAGGATCGAATCACTGGAATAAAGTGGTGAGAACCTATAAGATACAATAGAGTCATCATGATGACGGTGACGCGACATAGGAAATAGGAGACTACATGCAAAAAGCATATAAAGATTTTTATAATCAATGGTTCGCAACTTAAATCTCAGGACGAGATTCTTATAAGGGGAGGGTTGTAACACCTTAGTGCTAAGCGTGCATTAGCATTTGCAAATCATATGCATAAGCATAATCATGCATTGTTAAGCATCACATGAAATATATACCTTGGAACATATGAAACATGTGAGTGAAACATAGATGTTGCATTTACTTGTTTTCAATAGGTTAATGCCAGTTTGAAGCTTGTTAAGCTGCATATGTGCTTATGTGTCATCTTAAACAATTTAGAAATGTTTAGCAAACAATTTGGAGCAAGATTTGTATTCAAAATTTTCTCAAATTTTGCTTTTAAAAATAATCTTCCAAAATAGGGTTTTTGATTTAAATTGACTTTAAATCTATATTTCAAAATCTATTAGGATTTTGACTTTGCTTCTTTTGGCAAAGTTGAAGATCACAATTTTTAGAGCAACTTTTATTTTGGGGTCAAGTCTTGAAAATGCCTCTAACTTGTTCAAAATGGGAGTTTGAGGGCAGTGTATTTGAAAATAAAAAGAAAAAAAAATGCTTTTTCCTCCTTAGTGGGCTTCCCGCCTCGCTTCTCGGCCCAGTCCGCAAGCCGGCCCGGCCTGCTCGCCCCCACGCTCGCCTCTCCAACCGCGCGTGCGCCCGCGCCTGTTCTGACCAGGGGCAGAGGTCAGCTGCCGCGTGGCCGCCGCTCGCCGACGACGGCGTACGGGTGGCGTCCCGTGGACCCCGCACGCCCGCGCTCGCCTTAAGCCGGCTGCAGCGCCTCCTCCCTCTCCATTCACTCTCCCTCTCCCAGTTTGAAAAGCTCGAGCGGGCTTCTCTCACCATCGTCCGCCGCCGTCGTTTTGCCGATGACGTGCGCCTCCTCCGTAGCCGTATTTCCCGATTCTGCCCGCCAAATGCTCCGCCTTGACGAGCTCCACCCCTTGCGCCTTCTCACAGCTGATATCATTGAGGTAAGCCGCTAGATTTTGGCCGGCATCCTTCCCACCGCCGCTCGCCAGAGCCGTGCCCACCGCGGAAAGCTCATTCTGCTGTGTCTCCTTCTCCTTCCTCTTGCGTTTTCACTCCACCGTAGCTCAGGAGGTCGTGCATGTCGCCCCCGTACCTCGATTTGGCCAGAGTCGGCCTAACGCCGACGACCCAAGCCGCCACTTCGCCATGTCCGCAGCCAAGCTTGCTTCGCGCCACCATTGCTTCACTTGGTTACCTCTACGGGTGCGCGCGGGTGAGCTGAGTGTGGTGGTGGTCACCTCGTCGCTAGCGACCTCGCCGTCGGTGAGAAACCGCCGGTCAACCACCGCCTCTGCCCGGGTTCGGCCGACGGGTGGGCCCCATTGACCCGAGGGTCCCATGTGACAGCGAGTCCGGGTGCACTGGACCGGGTGCACCCGGTGTTTGTGGGCCGGGTGGATTTTCGGATTTAAAAGAAATGAATTTCTAGATTTGTTTAAATACTTCAAAAAAATTAATAACTTGCTCAAATTTGCTTTAAATTTGTTGAAACAAATTTTGCTAGACTCCTTATGAATAGATCTACAGTTTAAAAATGTTGCATGATACTTCTATATATAACTTTAATTAAATGATTAAAATACTGATTTCTTAGAAAATACATAGTAAATAGAATATAGGTCAGAAAAATGTGAAACTTGTTTTTGTTGATCTAGTCATATGATGCACTTGCTGTGAAAAATATGTAACATGCATGTTCTGTAGAAAAATATGGCTATCTATTTTATGTGCATTTATTTGCTATTTATTGTAAAATTGATAGAGATAAAAATATGTATAAAACATGTATGTAAAACTTTTTGTACAGTGCTTATTTACTGTGTAGAACATGTAAAAAATACTAAATATGTTGTTTGACACTTTTAATAGTACAAAGTATTTGCATGCTCATTTATCCCTCATAGCTTGTCATTTTTATATAGGCTGTCATACTTATCCAAATGCAATGAAAATTTTATGGTAGACTACTTATTGTATGAGAAAGCTACTGTAGTTTTCTCATAATTTTCTAAACACCAGAACTATAGGTTGCTGTTATAGCCTTAAGTTTAAATGGAAATAAAATAATCTTCTTTATGCATGATTAGTTAAATTATGTAGCTTTGGTGTATCTATGAAGCATCTTGACTTTCTGGTATGACTTAGCATGTTAGGGTAGTCATTGTGGTGTTAGTATAGCAGCACCTGTGTTATGGCTATATAGTAGTTAGCGGTAGAGGATGATAGTCAGTAATAGAAGAGAGTACAGTAGATGACATGTGCTTATGGTACATATTCTTAGATGACGTTGATAACCTGGTAGAAGAGTTTTACATCTAATCGGTCAAATAAGGTTAAACATGTTCAACTGCATTGCATGCAATCATGATTATCACATGCCATCTCATCTGATGCACCAATTACATATTCACTTATACAAATGCATCATAAAAGATCACAGGAGGAAGTGCAAGTAGCATTGCAAGAGGAGGAGACTGGGGCCGACCAACAGGAAATCTAGGCACAGGAGGTGCCCGAGGTCGAGGAGCAAGGAGAGGATCTGCCCGAGTGTGTGGACTATCAACCTAGTTCCTTTGAGCGAGGTAAGCCCCAGAGCATTTTAAGTCTCCTACTTTTTAAAAGCAATTAATTACATAAGTTCTATATATATTGTTGCATTAAGTTGTAGGAGTTGAGTGAAACCGTTGATGCATTTATTATATCTTTGGTTACCTTATTATCTTTGTATACCCTGATAAGTCTATTGACTAAGGGCATGGTCGCTCCATACGTCTTACATGATGCTTTTGTTGGACATGACTATCAGCTGGCACTGTAATTCAACTAAGCGTGTGTGTGTGAGGTCTAAAACTATTTGCTTCCGCTACTTTATTATGAACTTGGTTTGTAATAACTTTATGTTTTAAACTCCGATGTATTTCAATGATGTTATAAAAATTATGTAATATGTGACGGTGGCTGCTAAACTTATACGATCTTGGTTGGTACGTTGGTTGGTTTGAAATCCGTCGTGATTTCACGGACTATCAGGTTATACGGGCTTAAATTTGCTAAATTATCTATTTTGGCAGGTGATTTTTTTACTTAATTTCATATAATTGGTCGGTTCTGTTACATAAAGTAGTATTCACAGTGTAAGCGTGGTGTTTAGACTCAGTTACTCATGGATGTACCCTATTTTTCGGATCGGTGGTAGCTCGCGAGGGTGACTCTTATAGCCTCGTTAAATTCTCTGTAGTCCACCTCCTGTTAGTAGGCCTAGCAAGACCTTGTTACTATAGGAAACATACTCTGCCTGTATTTTCTCTAGTAATATCCCTAGAATTGAACAATAGAAGACAAAACTTACTGAAGTTAGGACTAGAAGTCCTTAGTAGTCTCCTCTATACTCCTATTCTTTAGCCTTGGTTGTGAATTTGTGTTAAGTTAAGACTTAGTTATTCTCACCTCCGTTCCTTTGGGTTCGATATTAAAACTGGGTTATTCTCGGTGAAGTGCTACAACGGTATAATATATGTATGCTTGTGAATAATTCTGTGTGCCTTAATTTATACCAATAGTGCACCACTTTTCAGCACCTCAATGAACTGGTAGATGCCCGAAGGTGACACAAAATCAGCTATGATCGACTAGGAATCTTCCTACCTACTTAAGACCCCTTTCCATTATACGTTTGCCTGTAGTTAAGTCCTTGTGACTTGAGGTCTCTTGCAGTTATGGTGTTCTATATTGTTGCAGTGAGTTCTCAATGGTATGATGTCGCACCATTTGTGCCCTCAACCACAGTGGCAGCACCAACCCTAACCTCTGGGCCAGCAACAATGCCATCCACTATGCCTACACCACCATCGGTAGTGGGATTGTTTAATGCTATGACAACGCGACACTGGTTAAGTCTCTCCAAGCTTAAATCACTCTCTTTTTCTATTTTTACAATTTCTATCATTAACAAACTAAATCACTCTGATCTTCTATTTTAGCATGATACACTAGCTCAAGACTTGGAAAATGTTCTTGGTACCACACAGCTCTATGTCTTGCCGATAACCACACACCTTGAAGAAATCAGAAACCTAAGTAACAATGCCATGACCTTCCCTAATGATGGCATGGTTTCTGAACACAACATACAAAACATAGTAAGTGAGTCTATTTAGTGGTGATTACAATTTTAATTCACTTCTCTTTAGTTGTGATTACAATCTTCAGTTCACTAACACCGTGCATTACCAGTTGTTGGGGATAAGACGTGAAGTAAATATCATTCAAGCACAATGCAAGTCAATGAAGCTATATGTTCAGGGAAGATTCATTCTCCCTGTCATTGTTATCCCTTTGAAGGACCTGGACAATCACATCACAGAGTTGTTAGATGCATGTGTGGAGCTGATCATAACATAGACTGTTGGGGCCTTGGTAGATGTGGCAGAGCCATTGGTGCCTGGCCACCAGGAATTTAACACTCAACATAATTAGTGTATGGGTGTTAGCAACAGCAAAGCGGAATTTAGGGGAAGGAGCCATAGAGGCTTGGAGAAGCTTCTATACCACAGACAAGCGCATATCGAGGATGGCGACCCAGACGACCGTGCAGCAAGGATGATGGCGGCAACTGAAGTGTGGACGTGACCCGGACGAGCTTGAGATAGGGACAATGTTATGAACGACGTATGGAATATGAAGTAAAACGAAATCAATCACAGCGGAGACACACGATTTAACGTGGAAAACCCCTCCAATGCGAAGGGGAAAAACCACGGGCACCAGCCAGCAACAATCTCACTATCTCAAGAGTTTTGGGTTACACGCCTGTGGCAGCTTATAAGAGAATCAAGTCTCCAAGAAACCCTAGCAAGGGTATATATGTACCGTACCGCGGGGGCTCCGCCCCCCCACACCCCCCATGTGTGCACGGGCGCGGCCTGATGGGCCGACTTCAGACTCTGCTACGCTCCGGCCCAGCCTTCGGCATCTACGGGCCTCCGCTTCGCTCCGTCAGAAGCCCGACCTATATCTTGCAGTGAATTTGGAACAACTCCAACAAACTCCACCTTGAGACAAATTCATCTTGTATCATAAATCAACCCATCATCTTGAACAACAAAAGATAGAAAACCACTGGTGCCAACAATAGTCTCTTGGACTATTCAATTAAACCAACTAAACTTGAGCATAACTCAAACTTAGCAACATGAAGGCTTTGTCATCATATCAGCAGGATTATTATGAGTACTAATCTTGCATACCTTCAGCTTACCTTCTTCAATCACATCACGCACAAAATGATACTTGATATCTATGTGCTTAGTTCTCTCATGGAACATCTGATCTTTAGTGAGGTAAATTGCACTTTGAATGTCACAGTGCAAACTTATGCAAGATTCAATTTCACTGAGTTCAGCGTACAAACCTTTCAACCATATCAATTCTTTGCACGCTTCATAAATAGCCATATATTCTGCTTCAGTAGTAGACAAAGCAACAACAGACTGTAACGTAGCCTTCCAACTCACAGCACAACTGCCAACAGTAAACACATAACCAGTAATTGATCTTCGCCTGTCCAGATCAGCAGCATAATCAGAATCCACATAACCAATGAGACCCTTATCAGTTCTTCCAAACTTCAAACATGAATCTGCTGTGCCTCTGAGGTACCTGAAAATCCACTGAACTGCCCTCCAATGTTCTTTGCCATTATTAGACATATATCTACTAACAAGACTCATAGCATATGACAAATCTGGACGAGAGCAAACCATGGCATACATCAAAGACCCAACAGCACTAGAATAAGGAACCCTTGACATGTACTCAATCTCTGCATCTGTACTAGGACACTGAGCAACTGACAACTTAAAGTGAGGTGCAATAGGGGTACTAATAGCCTTAGCATTTTGCATGTTGAAACGCTGAAGAACTTTCTTGATATAATTTTGTTGACTAAGAAATAGCAAACCAGATTTTCTATCTCTACTAATTTCCATACCAAGAATTTTCTTAGCACTACCAAGATCTTTCATATCAAACTCACTACTTAACAACTTCTTTAACTTAGTGATTTCATTCTTGCTCTTGGTAGCAATCAGCATATCATCAACATATAACAACAAATATATAAGTGATCCATTAACATGCTTGATATAAACACAGCTATCATATCTAGATCTTTTGAAACTATGTGACAACATAAATGAATCAAACCTCTTGTTCCACTGACGAGGGGACTGTTTCAAACCATACAAGGAGCGCTTCAACTTGCACACATATTTTTCCTTGCCAGGCACTATGAACCCTTCCGGTTGGTCCATATATATGTCCTCCTCTAGCTCTCCATGCAAAAACGCAGTCTTCATATCTAACTGCTCAAGCTCAAGATCATGTGAAACAACAATACTCAAGAAAGTATGAATTGAACTGTTTTTACCACTGGAGAGAACACATCATTATAGTCAACACCCGGAATTTGACTGTAGCCTTTTGCAACTAACCTTGCCTTATACTTTGGAGGCTCGCTTGGAGATAAACCCTCCTTTCTCTTGAAGATCCACTTGCAATTTATGGTCTTCTTTTTCTTAGGCAAAGGAACAACCTCCTATGTACTGTTCTTCTCAAGAGACCGCATCTCCTCATGCATAGCAGAAATCTAATTCTCACTATCAGCACAACGAACAGCTTCTTTATAGGTTACTGGCTCATGAACATTCTCCACCTGTTCAGCACAACTCAAAGCATAGTAAGACAAATTACATTCTTCGATAAGACGTTTAGGAGGTACAACTGTCCTTTTTAACTTGTGTTGAGTAATAGGTAATTCCTCCTATAGCTGCAAAATAGGAGGAGTTTGCTGAACATCATCATGAGCATCATTATCAGCAACATTATTATTATGGTCATCCTGCTCATCAGCAGGCTTCACCTGCACACCTATATCATCATCAACATGCTCCACCTGCATGCGCATACGCTGCAACTCTTTTTCTGGAATATGTTCTGAGGGCAAACTGTTAGTAAACATTACAGATTCATTGAATATAACACTCCTGCTCATAAAAGTCTTCCCTGTTTTAGGATTCCACAATTTATAGCCTTTGATTCCTGAACCATAACCAAGGAAAAGACACTTAACAGCTCTAGGCTCTAATTTTCCATTGTCAACATGAGCATAAGCAGTGCATCCAAAAACTTTTAACTGTGAATAATCAGCAGGCGTACCAGACCATACCTCAATAGGACTTTTCTTATTTAGTGGAATAGAAGGTGACCTGTTGATCAAGTAACAGGCAGTATTAGCAGCTTCAGCCAAAAAACGCTTGCTCATCCTTGCATGAGACAGCATGCAACGGGCCCTGGAGATAATGGTTCTGTTCATCCGTTCAGCCACACCATTCTGTTGTGGAGTATGGGGTATGGTGTGATGCCTAACAATGCCTTCCTGTCTGCAATAATCATTAAAGGCATGCGAACAAAATTCTCCACCATTATCAGTACGAAGCAATTTTACCTTCCTTTCAGTTTGTCTTTCTATCATTACTTTTCAGTTCTTAAAAGCAGTAAAAGTATCATCTTTCTGTTTTAGAAAATAAGGTCAAACCCTTCTAGAGTAATCATCAATAATTGTAAGCATGTAACGAGCACCACCAAGTGAGGGCTTCTTAGAAGGACCCCATAAATCAGCATGAACATAATCAAGAGTACCTTTGGTGGTGTGACTAGAAGTGTTGAACTGTACCCTCTTATGCTTGCCAAAAATGCAATGCTCACAAAACTTGATCTTACTCGAAGTGCAGCCTTTCAGTAGGTTTCTCTTCATCAAATCTGCCATACCATGGTGACTCATATATCCCAAACGCATGTGCCAAAGGTTAGTTTTACTAGGTTCATCATTAGTAACAGCAGCAGCAGCGGAATCAGAACCATGTAAAGTACACCCTCTAAGGACTTATAACTTTGCAGAATTAAGATCACCTTTCAAACAAACAAGAGAACCTTTTGATACCTTCAGAATGCCATCTGAACCGGAATATTTGTAACCTTCTGCATCAAGCGTGCTCAATGAGATAAGATTCCTAGACATGTCTGGTATATACCTGACGTTTTTCAGCGTACGTGTCATGCCATCATCAGTCTTGATCTAAACTGATCCAATACCCACGACGTCACATGGGTTATCATCTTCCATCCGCACAACATCCCCTTTCTGCACAGACTTATATAAACTAAACCAATTTCTGTTAGTGCAAATATGAAACGAACATGCAGAATCTAGAATCCATTCATCATGACCAGCAACACAACCAGCAAGCACTACCAGACAATCTCCAGAATCATCATCAGACGCAGCAGCAGCAACAGAGACCTTACCAGCCGACTTGTTTTTTCTCTTCTCCTTATTCTGTACTTTTTTGCAATCCTCAACATTATGATTTGTCAGCTTGCAATAAACACAGAACTTTTTATTACCATGCGGCTTGGACTTTGAACGGCCTCTCCTCTCGTAGTTCTTTCTACCATCATTGCTATCATTTGAGGATCTGTTATCAGTTCTGCCTCTCACATGCAAAGCTTCGCCCTTTGAGGACGACGTTCCGTCATGCTGCACCATAACTTTCATCTTCTCCTTAGACTGGAGAGCCTCATAAACTTCCTTTACGGTTAGTTCATCACGGCTCAAAAGTATGGTGTCACAAAAATTTGCATATGAATTTGGCAAAGAACATAACAGTAGAAGACCTAAGTCCTCATCATCATACTTCACCTCCATCGACACTAGGTCGGCCACTATCTTCTTGAATTCAGCGATGTGGGTCATCACCAAATCCTCCTCCTTCATCTTCAGAGTGAACAGCTTCATCTTCATCTGCATCTTACTGGTTAGATCCTTGCACATACAGATCGATTCCAGTTTCAGCCATAGTTCTGCAGCAGTTTTCTCTTTCAAACACTCCTGTAAAATATCATTATGAAGATGTAACTGAATTAGGGCGAGAGCCTTCTGATCCTTGTGCATCTCCTCAGGAGTCCAATCGGCTTTACTCTTGCTGAATTTATCCAGCGCCTCATCGTAGTCATGAGTCTGCGCCAGAATTCCCCGCATCTTGACTTGCCATAGCGAGAACCGCGTGTCGTAGTTCAGCAACGGAAGATCAAACTTCATCGACGTCGTCATGAACCCTACAGCAACCGAAGCTCTGATACCACTTGTTATGAACGACGTATGGAATATGAAGTAAAATGAAATCAATCATAGCGGAGACACACGATTTAACGTGGAAAACCCCTCCAATGCGAAGGGGAAAAACCACGGGCACCAACCAACAACAATCTCACTATCTCAAGAGTTTTGGGTTACACGCTGAAGGGTCGAGATGGCGGACTAGAGGGGGTGAATAGTCCTTTCTAAAACTTAAACGTGTTGGCTAACCAAAACAAATGCGGAATTAAACTTATCGGTCTAGCCAAGACTACACCCCTCTAACTAAGTTCACAAGCACCTCACAAAGATCCTAATTAAGCAACTAAGGTGCTTTACTTAGCAAGAGCTCTCCTATTTGATTCTAGAGCAAGGTCACACAAACCTATGCACTAGTACTTTGCAAGCAAGAGGGAGCTCCTACACAACTAGTGAAGCAAAAGCACAAAGCTCCTAAGCTCACTAGCAATGCTCAATAACAAGGCAACTAATGCCAAATTAGAGAGCGCAAAACACTTAGCTACACAAACTAAGTAATGTGACTAACAAGGTTACACAAACCAAATTAGTCACGCAAGGGGAAGCTTCTAGCTACACAAGCAAGAAGACAACTAGCAAGCTACACAAGCAAACTAGTTACGAGAGCAACTACACAAGCACAAGTATATATGAAAGTAAATACAAGCTTGTGTTACACGAAGGCAAACCACCAAGAAGAGTAGACAATGTTGACACGGTGATTTTCTCCCGAGGTTCACTTGGTTGCCACCAAGCTACGTCCCCGTTGTGTCGACCAACACTTCGTGGTTCGGCGGCTAATCGGTCACACACCGAGCCTCTCAAAAGGCACCGCAAGAACCCACCATAAAGTGTGGTAGCTCAATGACACGCTCAACTAGAGTTGCTCTTCGCGATCCCCGCGGGGTGAGCACAATCCCCCTCACAAAGCTTCTCCGGAGCCTCGCACAATCTTCTTGCGAGCTTCGACGGAGCCACGAGCCACCAAGCCGTCTAGGAGGTGGCAACCTCCAAGAGTAACAAGCACCACCGGCTTGCAACACGATCACCTAGTGCCACACGATGCAATCTCTCAAAGCAACGCACTAGAATCGCTCTCTCACTCGATCCGATGAACACTATCAAGCATGAGTGAGTTAGATGGCTCCCAAGCACTACCACACAAGTCACAAAGACTATAGTGTGCTCAGCTACCGGCCATGGCCGGCCAAGGCATCTATTTATAACCCCACGGTCAAATAGAGCCGTTACCCCTTCACTGGGCAGAATTCGGGACGACCGGACGCGCCGGTCGTAACTGACCGGACGCGCTTAGCCGCGTCCGATTCTCCAACGGTCACTGACCCCCAATGGTCAAACCAGCGACCGGACGCGTCGCTGCCAACGACCGGACGCGCCCGTCAAACGACCGGACGCGCCGTTCAAACTGACTGGACGCGCTGGTCGCACAACGGCTAAGTCACGAAGCACTGACCGGACGCGCTGGTCCAACTGACCGGACGCGCCGGTCGCCCAACGGCTAACTGCGAAGCAACGACCGGACGCGCTGGTCCAACTGACCGGACGCGCCGGGAACGACCGGACGCGCTGGTCCCGTGAAGGACCGGACGCGCTGGTCGCCTGAGCAGCGCTCAACGAAACAACGACCGGACGCGCTGAAGAAACATGACCGGACGTGACAGTGCCAGCGTCCGGTTATAGTCCAGTAAGCTCCCTGAACGACCGGACGCGTCCGATCATCAGTGACCGGACGCGCCTCGCGTCCGATCATCGAACTGAAAAACACGCAGACACTGAACACTGACCGGACGCGTCCGGTCATACGAAGACCGCGTCCGGTTCAGCGTCCGGTCACCTCTGTGACCTCCGTTCGCCTCCGTTTCTTCTTCGGACTTCCGGCGTAGTGGAAAATAGGAATTTCAAGTTCCCAAAAACGCCTGAATCCCGCGCTCACAAGCTCGGCGGGAGGGAGAGAGGAACCCAAACCCTCTCTACCGCTCAAACTTCATCGCCTTCGTAAATGTGCCAACACCAACAAGTGATCACCACCTTGTGCACGTGTGTTAGCATTTTCATAATCATTTTACCGAAGGAGTTAACCACTCAACTTGCCTCGCCACTCGATCCTAACACGTATGCAAAGTTAGATCGCTCAAGTGGCACTAGATGACCGATATGCACACAAGTTTGCTCCTCTTGATAGTACGGCCATCTATCCTAAATCTAGTCATCAACTTCTCTACACACCTATGACCGGTGAAATGGAAATGCCCTAGGTTATACCTTTGCCTTGCGCATTCCATTCCATCTCCTCCGATGTTGATGCAACACATGCACCAACCAATCACCAAATGATATGATCCACTTCATATCATCACGTGACCGTATTGGTTCATCGATCTTGACCTCACTTGCTCTTCACCGTTGCCTTGGTCCTTCGGCGCCAAGCCATCACACAACTTGCCCTTCACCCTAGCAACCGGTCCATCAAGCCAAGCCTCATCTTGATCTTCTCCACCTTGGTCACATGACTCCATGTCATGTCTCATATGCAATGAGCTCCTTCATGACACCATCACATGTGGACTAATCTCCTGTGTATCTCACATAACCACATATTAGTCCACCTAAGTTGTCACTCAATTACCAAAACCAAACAAGGACCTTTCAATCTCCCCCTTTTTGGTAATTGATGACAACTCTACAAAGATATGGAAATTATGCTTTTTCAAGCTAGCACTTCACATAAGTGTAAATTGCTAACTTGTTTTTGGATTTAATGTTACTTATCCAACTTTTAAGCTCTATGTTAAGATTTGGATAAGCACCATAAAATCCAACTTGGTAGTGATAACTCCCCCTACATATGTGCTCAAATGGTTTGGTTTCAAGCTTGCCCATATGTATAAATATGAAATTTGTGGGAGGGTTAGCACTACTAAGTGATGCTAAGCTGTATAGAATAAACCTTTGTAGCTCGCTACCAATTAGTAGCTTGATACCATTTGAAAATCACAAGTTTGCCATCATCCTTAGCATCATGAGTAGCTAGACATCAAAAACACTAGAAACCCCGTGAGATCAACATTATAAGCATGGTTCTAGTTTTTGCATGATAATCACAAGTCTAGCTAATATCCTATGCATGCTAGTTATCAAATCATCATTCAAGTTCTATAACTAGCATACACCACACAAGCATGCATATTGAATTTAAGAACTTATGCAATGCAAGCAAGCACATGAATTATGCACATATCAAATGTAATCAATCAAAGTTCATGAGCTTGCTCCCCCTACTTGTGTGCTTCCTTTGTCCAAGAATGTTTGATCCCCTTACATTCTTCAATGTTACTCCCTCTTTGTCCATGTCCATGTCCAATCTTTCCAATCTCTTTCCAAAGCTCAAAAAGCTTTCATATCTTTGTCCAACTTCTCCCCCTTTGTCATCAATTTCCATAAAAGGTGTTCTTCTCAATTGATACAAAGGCTTGTATTGGGGTAGATGGTTGAGACTTGAATATTGCATTTTTGATGGACATTACCACATATGTTGGAATGACAAACTTTATGGTTGCTCTTGAGATACCACATAGGATCTTTGACCTTGATACCAATCGGTGGGGCTCCTCCCCCTATGTCATAGCATGTGTCATTCACTTGAGATATCACTTGAAGATGAGGGTAGCATTTCTTGATTTGATCACTTAAGGTTGAGGATCACTTGTGAAACCATCGTCTTGCATGAATGATACCACGTGAAGATACCATGAGTAGAAATGTGATACCATTTGAAAGAATTTTCTAGTATGGATTCACTTTGAAGGATTTGGCAATAATATTCACTTCTTGAACATTTTCTATCTTCATGAGTACCACTTGTAAGATATCACTTGTAGATCATGATCTAGACACCACTAGTGAATACCACTTAGAAGATCAATTTGAGTCTAGATACCACTTGAAACAAACTAGATATCTATTTTCATTGTTGTCTTGTGCTTGTACTCTTATCATTGTCATGAGCTTCTTGTATGACTTGAACTAAGTTGATTTGCCTAAGATTCCAAGTCCGATTTGATCCAATGACAAGTTTCTTCACACCTCATGCTAAGGGTTATCTTGCCAATGTTGTACTTGTCACTTGTTAGCAATCCTAACTAGATCAAGTACTTGGGTTTACTAGCTCATGAACAAACTCATATACATACCACTAGAACATTTTAATCAATTCAAGCAATAGTGGTAGGCTATGAATTTAAATATTTCATTTGTTATGCATGATCCTAGTAGCATGTACTATATGCACTAATCACATACTAGTAAGGGATGAAATGATCATGCACATTACAATGATACCTTTGCTATGTTGGAGTAGAGGATAGTCACATAGATTCTAATTCATTACTCCAATAGCAATGTGAAGTCTAATTTATAAGCTTGGTGAAGACCAATCATCATAGATAAATCCATTCTTCACTCATATGAAATTAAAACCACTTATGATCAAGTGCACTATCTCTTGAGTTGTGGTTGGCTTGCTTCATCTTTTTGATCAATGCTTGCATGAGAGAACTACTTAGAATACCACTTGAAATATATGACTAGCTCTCTTTTGGGTGTTGCTTGCTCTTTAGATCAATCCTTTTGATTGCTTCAACTAAGCATCACAAGTTCCTCGGATCACCACTTCCATGTTAGCCTTCCAAGTCCCAAACTTGGTTTCACCTACACACGGCGGCAAGCCCCTCACTAGGGAGAAGTGACCTTTCTCCAAAGAACCACTCTTGATACTCACTTGAAATGATATAGTTTGATTGATCCAAATGATGAACTCAATCTTGATGAATAATCCTTGAATCTACATTTGAGTCCAACTCTTTCTACTTGTTTAAGTCCTTTTCCTTCTACCAAATGATCTCCAATCATCACTAGAACTTAAACTTCACCTTCATCTTAAGTTTGATCTTGATCTTCAAATTGAGTACCAAATAAGTATACCAAGTATATTTCACAATACAAAAGTCTTGTACTCATTGCTTTTCATGCTTCTAGATCAATCCAAAACCAAACTTAGGTACCTCAACCACTTGTAAGCATGTTTCCAACTTGAGGACCTTTCAATTAAAAGTGACTCTAGATTAATCCAATGATTTTCACTTTTCTGGCAGATTCTGTACCCTTCAAAGAATAATTCATATCTCCCAATGTACAGATCCAAATGCCATAAAATTTGGTGGAGATGTGCTTCACTAAGTCATATAGCAACTGTAAAAATTTGAACTTCTTTTGACTTCTAGATTGCTACTAGATTTCAAATCTTCCACCACTGCTACATGCTGAAAACTGCTGCATTATAGCTGACAAGATGCACTCCAAAACCGAAGCATCTCTTATCCACTTCTCATGAAATTTCTACAGCATCTTCTTTCATAAGTGTAGAGCATGTATACCAAATTTCAAGCCAATCCAAATAGATTTGATCACTCAAACATGGCTAAGATCACTGCTAGCTCAGATTTTTAATGTAGGACAGATTTCAATACATGAGCTATTCTTCATCAAATATGAATCAAACTTGAAACTAACTTGTTTGAATACTTTCACAAGACATATATCCATCCAATCCACTTACTAAATGTCATCTTATGAAATTATCCAACACAAATTAATTCAAATTTGATTACTTAAGCATTTAATCCATTCAAACATCTCATAGCAAGCAACATTGCATACATATCCAATTCAATCAACTCATATGCACCCAAGTGAAATGATCAACAAGAGATATACCTTGGTTAGCTCATGATCATCCAATCAAGCTTTCAACTTGAATATTTGCAAGCCATCAAATATATCCAATAAATCACCACAATCTTTAACATTGCACTTGTATGTTGTAGCACTTGGACTTCACTTATTTTGACTTGGCATTGGGATTGAATATGCATTGAGCTTCATAACTTGAGTCAACATATAATGATAAATATGAAATCAATTTGAGTCAAGCCTCCAATGCCATGGTACCTACACACATTTATCCATTCTTTGATGGTACCCAAATAAGTTTGGGTCCTCTCAAATTAGGTGCAACATACTTAGGCATAGCCTTAGTATGAGTAGCGGGATGTTTTGCAATTTCAACCAATAAGGTACATTTGCCATCCTTTCTAAGCATATTAGTATCATTAATTGAACTAGGCTTAGAATTCTCACCTAGGGGACATGAATGTGCCATGTGTCCCCTTTTCCGGCATGAGTAGCAACTTCTCTTAGATTGAGCCTTTTCTTCCTTGCTCATATGTTGCTTCTCATTGCCTTGCCTCTCACGAGTTGCTTGAGCCTTCTTCTCAAGCTTGGTAGGACACCCCGAGGCGAAGTGTCCCTTATCTCTACATTTGAAGCACTTGATGTGAGCATGTACTTTCTTCTCATCTTGATTCTTGCTCATCATCTTGACATCTTGAATTTGCATTGGATGTCTTGCTCTTTCACCCCTTCTTGTTTTCTTCTTCTTTATCATCAAGTCACTAACATCTTCATGATTGATCTTGACTTTAGCTTGGGGCTTTGCTTTTGGCTCAACTTGAGGCTTCTTGGTAGGGCAACACTTGACAATATGTCCCACTTCATGGCATTGGTAGCACATGAGTTGGGATAGCTTTTTTGCATCTTGCTTCTTCATAATCTTGCCCTTGCTCTTGTTGTAGCCAATACCACTCTTATCACCATATCTTCTTTGATTGGTCATGATATGCTCAATGGCGATTTTAGAGTTGTAGCACCTCTCCAACTTGTTGCTCAAATTCTTCACTTCACTTTTGAGCTCATTGTTCTCCTTCAAAAGGTTAGTCTCACAAGACATAGAAGTAGAACAAGCATCTAATTGTGAAGAACATGGCATATCTAATAAATCATCACAAGAGGTGGATACATGCTTCTTGCCTACATCACAAGGGTTAGTAATATGTGATTGATCATTTGACCCAAATGATGAGCTCTCACTAGATTTGGTTTCTTCATTAGAAAGCTTCTTAGTGAGTAAGACATGTTCTTGTACCAAGATATCATGAGCAACACTAAGTTCCTCATGAGTCAATTTTAGCTCCTCATGTGAACAAGTAGTAACATAAAGTAGATGCTTTTGTTGTTCACATGTGGTCTTTAGAAAAGAGTTTTCCTTTTCCAATTTACTTGCTTTTTCCATTTCTCTTATTAAGGCTCTTGAGAGTTTATAAAGAAGCTCAAAATTTGGATCATCACAATTAACAACAAAACCACCAACATGTATCTTAGTGTTACCATGTGATGATATTGATGAGCTTGTTGAAGCATCACTCTCATAGCCATCATCTTCACCATCAAGTGTGCATGGAGTAGAATCATTGCTTGCATCACTTGTGGCATTATCATCATTCTTGTCAAGTGATCTTGTGGCATGATCATCATCATCATCATCACTTGACATTGAGGTGGAGCAATCCTCCACAATCACCTCGTTGTGGTCATGCTCAACATCCTCATGTACCTCCATCACTATGTGATCATCCTTCTTGAATTTTCCATCATCCCAAATTGAGGAGCCACAATAGTGATGCTTGAGTGTCGTCCACATGCTATGTGCACTTGAGAGACCCCTCACCTTGTCAAAAATCTCATCATCTAAAGCTTTGATTAGATAAAACTTAGCTTGTGCATCAAGTGTTCGGCAATCCTTTTGAGCTTGGGTACGGTTACCACACCCATCCAAGTCATGAGAAAAGCCAACAACTATGATCCACCAAAACTTAGGGCCAAGAGCACGAAAAAGATCAAGCATGTGATTTTTCCACCGTGCATAGTGAGTGCCATCAAAAATGTGTTCCACACAATCATCTAGCCCATAAGCCGCCATCCTCTCGGGTCGGTGAAGACCACAAATGAGAGACCCGGCTCCGATACCACTTGAAGGGTCGAGATGGCGGACTAGAGGGGGGTGAATAGTCCTTTCTAAAACTTAAACGTGTTGGCTAACCAAAACAAATGCGAAATTAAACTTATCGGTCTAGCCAAGACTACACCCCTCTAACTAAGTTCACAAGCACCTCACAAAGATCCTAATTAAGCAACTAAGGTGCTTTACTTAGCAAGAGCTCTCCTATTTAATTCTAGAGCAAGGTCACACAAACCTATGCACTAGTACTTTGCAAGCAAGAGGGAGCTCCTACACAACTAGTGAAGCAAAAGCACAAAGCTCCTAAGCTCACTAGCAATGCTCAATAACAAGGCAACTAATGCCAAATTAGAGAGCGCAAAACACTTAGCTACACAAACTAAGTAATGTGACTAACAAGGTTACACAAACCAAATTAGTCACGCAAGGGGAAGCTTCTAGCTACACAAGCAAGAAGACAACTAGCAAGCTACACAAGCAAACTAGTTACGAGAGCAACTACACAAGCACAAGTATATATGAAAGTAAATACAAGCTTGTGTTACACGAAGGCAAACCACCAAGAAGAGTAGACAATGTTGACACGGTGATTTTCTCCCGAGGTTCACTTGGTTGCCACCAAGCTACGTCCCCGTTGTGTCGACCAACACTTCGTGGTTCGGCGGCTAATCGGTCACACACCGAGCCTCTCAAAAGGCACCGCAAGAACCCACCATAAAGTGTGGTAGCTCAATGACACGCTCAACTAGAGTTGCTCTTCGCGATCCCCGCGGGGTGAGCACAATCCCCCTCACAAAGCTTCTCCGGAGCCTCGCACAATCTTCTTGCGAGCTTCGACGGAGCCACGAGCCACCAAGCCGTCTAGGAGGTGGCAACCTCCAAGAGTAACAAGCACCACCGGCTTGCAACACGATCACCTAGTGCCACACGATGCAATCTCTCAAAGCAACGCACTAGAATCGCTCTCTCACTCGATCCGATGAACACTATCAAGCATGAGTGAGTTAGATGGCTCCCAAGCACTACCACACAAGTCACAAAGACTATAGTGTGCTCAGCTACCGGCCATGGCCGGCCAAGGCATCTATTTATAACCCCACGGTCAAATAAAGCCGTTACCCCTTCACTGGGCAGAATTCGGGACGACCGGACGCGCCGGTCGTAACTGACCGGACGCGCTTAGCCGCGTCCGATTCTCCAACGGTCACTGACCCCCAATGGTCAAACCAGCGACCGGACGCGTCGCTGCCAACGACCGGACGCGCCCGTCAAACGACCGGACGCGCCGTTCAAACTGACTGGACGCGCTGGTCGCACAACGGCTAAGTCACGAAGCACTGACCGGACGCGCTGGTCCAACTGACCGGACGCGCCGGTCGCCCAACGGCTAACTGCGAAGCAACGACCGGACGCGCTGGTCCAACTGACCGGACGCGCCGGGAACGACCGGACGCGCTGGTCCCGTGAAGGACCGGACGCGCTGGTCGCCTGAGCAGCGCTCAACGAAACAACGACCGGACGCGCTGAAGAAACATGACCGGACGTGACAGTGCCAGCGTCCGGTTATAGTCCAGTAAGCTCCCTGAACGACCGGACGCGTCCGATCATCAGTGACCGGACGCGCCTCGCGTCCGATCATCGAACTGAAAAACACGCAGACACTGAACACTGACCGGACGCGTCCGGTCATACGAAGACCGCGTCCGGTTCAGCGTCCGGTCACCTCTGTGACCTCCGTTCGCCTCCGTTTCTTCTTCGGACTTCCGGCGTAGTGGAAAATAGGCATTTCAAGTTCCCAAAAACGCCTGAATCCCGCGCTCACAAGCTCGGCGGGAGGGAGAGAGGAACCCAAACCCTCTCTACCGCTCAAACTTCATCGCCTTCGTAAATGTGCCAACACCAACAAGTGATCACCACCTTGTGCACGTGTGTTAGTATTTTCATAATCATTTTACCGAAGGAGTTAACCACTCAACTTGCCTCGCCACTCGATCCTAACACGTATGCAAAGTTAGATCGCTCAAGTGGCACTAGATGACCGATATGCACACAAGTTTGCTCCTCTTGATAGTACGGCCATCTATCCTAAATCTAGTCATCAACTTCTCTACACACCTATGACCGGTGAAATGGAAATGCCCTAGGTTATACCTTTGCCTTGCGCATTCCATTCCATCTCCTCCGATGTTGATGCAACACATGCACCAACCAATCACCAAATGATATGATCCACTTCATATCATCACGTGACCGTATTGGTTCATCGATCTTGACCTCACTTGCTCTTCACCGTTGCCTTGGTCCTTCGGCGCCAAGCCATCACACAACTTGCCCTTCACCCTAGCAACCGGTCCATCAAGCCAAGCCTCATCTTGATCTTCTCCACCTTGGTCACATGACTCCATGTCATGTCTCATATGCAATGAGCTCCTTCATGACACCATCACATGTGGACTAATCTCCTGTGTATCTCACATAACCACATATTAGTCCACCTAAGTTGTCACTCAATTACCAAAACCAAACAAGGACCTTTCACACGCCTGTGGTGGCTTATAAGAGAATCAAGTCTCCAAGAAACCCTAGCAAGGGTATATATGTACCGTACCGCGGGGGCTCCGCCCCCCGCACCCCCCGTGTGTGCACGGGCGCGGCCTGATGGGCCGGCTTCAGACTCTGCTACGCTCCGACCCAGCCTTCGGCATCTACGGGCCTCCGCTTCGCTACGTCAGAAGCCCCGCCTATATCTTGCAGTGAATTTGGAACAACTCCAACAGACAGCGGTGACGGGTACCTCGACGAGCACGCGGCGGTGGTGGGAAAAGTGCTCGAGGCCCCCAACGAGCGGCGTGAGCGGTCTAGCATTCACGAGGTAAGTGGCGGCTGCGGCTGGGTGCGTGTGTTTGGCGTCCCTTGGATAGTAGATAGGGTATTGGGGTTAGAGTCTGACAGGTGGGTCACGAATGCATAAGTGGGCTGGGCCAAGGGTGCCAAAAGCAACTCAGGCTATTGCGACTGTTGGTTGGACCCAAATACTGGTATTTACCGACCGATTCTCCGACGATGAATCTAAATATATGTACCGACCGATGGAGAGTCGATATAAACGGATATAGCGACCTGAGACGGCCACCGTGCAGTGCGTGGTGGCCGGCGGCGGAATGGCGCGGTTCGCGGCTGCCCGGCAGGGCTGAAGCCGGGAGACGGTGCGGTGGACGTCGCCGTGGCCGCCCTGAAACGCTGGAAGAATGAACGTGTTCAGCACAGCATCAGCAGGATTGCCGCCGTTCAAACAGAGTCCCCTGGTAGAAACTCTTCCAGTTCTGGTATGCCCGCCCGATAAATTTACTGGGAACAAGCATCCTGTGACATGTAGGGCATGTGTTGATTACGTGGCCTAAGCAAGCTAGACAGGTTTAAATTTTGAGCCAGGCTAGCTTAAATTAATCAAGCTCCAATAATACAATGTGATGTTGTTTTATGTGACATTTACTGAATTTTGATTATTACAATGGTACGCTAGACACACTGTTTTACGTGCTATGCATCTCAGCAGTGGATGCAGGCCATGCTTGTGGTACATACAGATGCCGCCTTCAGTTAATATTCTGAATAAAACCAGGTGAATCCACCCTTCTGCTTCTGGTTCTGCTGCCGACTGCCGACAAGCCGGTCGCTGCCGGCCGCGGGACTTGCGCGATCAGACCTGTGAATGGGAAGCTAATGCCAAAGACGAAACTGCCAAATGCGCGCCTGCGTTTCTCAAGGTAGCAGCTGAGAAAGAGACACCGCCATCGGCGACAGGTAACACTCATTCTGCGTTGTGCCTTCGTTGCAAAGACGACGTTATCATGAACGCCTCTCGATGGATGTGCCGGCAGAGGATAGGAATACAGGATATGCCGAGCCGTCTACCACCACCACGCGTGGACCAGCTACTGGTCCATGTCCATTTGGACGGCCGCGAGAGGAGGAAAAGACGCATCCAGCCATCCTCCCGGAATATATAACATCGTCCCCTGTCGTGTCCTGCCTGATCGCGACCAGTACGTGCTCCTGCTGGCCGGCCAGCCGGCCCTCACAGACTCCCAGTTGTAGGCTTGTAGTTGTAGCGGTCGCGCGTAGCTCTGCACGGGCACGCACGCAATGGCGACGACGGCCCGGGCGCCGCTGCTCTTCTACCTTGTGCTGTGCCTCTGCTGCTGCGCTCCTTGCCTGTGCGCGGAGCTCGTCGCCGGCAGCGGCGGGTACGCTGTCCGAACCGTGACGGTGGACAAAGGAGGGGCGCGGCTCCGCGCCGAGCTCGCGGCCATCGCCGCCGCCGGCGGCGGTGGCGTGCACGCGGCGTACGGCGACGACGTGCGGAACCTCGACGTGTATGCCAGGTGCGATTACAATGAACATCGTTACGTACATAGTACTACTAGCTATTCACCTCCGATTTTTCCCCTTAGTTCAAAGCTTCTGCATCTGCACGTATTTGGTTGCAAAATTACTGTTACTGAATACTGATGAAGTGACGGTAGAGTATATAGACTGTTTCTGCTAAGAGACTAATATAATTGCCGTGATATCTCTAGTTTGCATGTTACCATGACCAAGAATTGACATCCATTCAGTACCTAGCTCATCAAGTTATCAGTATCACTATCAGTGACGGGAAAACTGTGGAGTGTGCATGGAGACGTTCTAAGCGATGGAAACTTGGTAGGTGACTCGCTGCAGAGAAATAGCCAAATAAAATAGGAGTGCAATAGAACTAGTTGCAGGTGGAACGTCGATTTCGATTGGTTTTATGGGAGAAATAGATGCGCTGCACGGTTTATCATTAGCCGCAGAAATGCCCATGTTTGTGTGGCACGTGGTGAGGGGACTCTTCGTCTCATCCCATGATAACAATAGCTAACAAGAGAGAATAATTGGTACTGGTATAGAAAGCTTTGAAGAAAACGAACACATGATCATGGGCAAGAATCGCACTATAATCCAATAATTGAAGAAAACGAACGATCATGGGCAAGAATCGCACAATATAATCCAATAATTGGCCTCCTCGGCCGCATGGTACATAGAGATGGATATAGTAGGCTGCTGTCTGTTCTCTCTGGCCTTTGCTTTCGTTAAGGTTTTCTCTCCCCTTCATTGGTCCAGCTTGCTTAGGCTTGGTCACCTCTGCAAGTGATAAGGTGGTCAATGGTCACGATACTCTCACATGTGCGCATCCCATTTTTGCGAAACTAATGCAGTGAGAAGACAGGAAATCTCTACCGTCCAGAACTCCAGATACTCCATTGTCAGACAAAACGATGGCCTAGCAGCACTCTGTTTGCAGCACCCCTAACATCTGATTTTTTGCGCTGCTAGGTCCCACCCACCAATTTTTTAAAGAGAGGCAAGAGCAGTGCTGCATATATTATTAGAAGAAAAAGAATTACTTCAGTTGTTAAAGTAAAATTGGGTCAGAAAACAGAATGAGTACTCGGTTCAAAAGGCCGACAAGACTCACCACCAGAGGAGCACAGAGCACTCCATACTACTAATTAAAAAAAACGGGAATATCTGTTTATCCGTTGATAGATTTTGAAGGATAAAATCTGTAGAATTTTATGATGTTGCACATGTTATGATCTGATGTTGCACGTGTTATCCTTCTATGTTGCATATGACTGAAACAATGAAGTACTATGCAATAAGCATGAACAATGCTTGAAACATGATAAAATATCATCTGCAACATCTTATACAACTTGTCATATTTCCTCCTCTAACTTTGAACACAATGAGAGCTAGGACAGCAGGACATCATAGAACAACATTCGCAACATCAAAAGATTTGACAGATTTTTTTCCTCAAAAATATATCAGCAGTTAAATAACAAATCTGTTAAAAAATAACTAACCAGTTTGAAACCTCAAGAAAACAACCAAAAGAAGAAAGCAGCCACGACAAGCCACTAACAAAAGAGGATGATCAGCCCTGATAAGAAGTAACCCAGGTTAAAATACCAATAAACCAAAGAACGAAAACACCTAACTTCAACAAAGACGTAGGCTGAAAAACAACCAGCTGAAGGGCCCCACAATAAGAACAAAGACAAGTTGAAATGACCTATCCCTAACCTTCTCTCTCCTACTCCACTCTCAAACGTGTTGTTGCCTTCTTGTTCTTGGGGCATCCATGCTCAATTAGGTCCATCAACGCCTTCATCATTTGTTTGGTTAGTGGAAGATCAAAATGTTGCGCGAGATGGTCAAAAATCTTTAAATTTTGAAGCATTAGTTGAGGGCAACAAATTCTCCTAGTTTTCTTAGAAATTGCTTGTTGTGCGAGTTGCACTAAGTTCTTCTCTGAATTTTTCCTTCCTTTTTTTGCTAGCATGCTACTCCTGTGTTGGCTATTTTTATCATTCTATGACGAAAACATAGTTCCTGCATCTTCTAGTGTTTCCACTTCTTGGTCCAGAGCAACTTCAATGGATGGCTAAACCTATGATTTCGCTAACCTCTAAAATAGAAAGCCTCGCAAAAAAAAAACTGAAAACTCCCACAGCCATTCCAGTACGGGATGGCTAGCGGCACAAGCGAGTATACTTAGTATGCGAGAACTCCGAGATAGGTGGCTTGCTATCTTGGAAAGCGAGATACAATAGCTGTTGGGTTCTTTTTTTTCTTCCCAAAATACTTAAATATAGATTACACATGGATAGCGCTTCTGTTCGAGTTGCTAAGCACTGTAGTTTGCCAAGCATGTAGTACTGTAGCTCAGTAACTGATCCAAATAACTCTGTGCTCGGAGAAATAGTGGCAGGGGTGGAGTGTTGTTGATGTGTCCCGTGCTTGCCAAGGTCAAAGTGTCGTCACTTCCTCCAATTCCTTCATCTTGTTCTAGCATGCACTGATTATTCACGTCGTCTACTCTGACACCAGGAAGAGTGTCTCTTCTTTCACATTCATCCAAATCCAAATACGGAGGGGGGATTTGTCCCCCCCTCCGCTATATATCTAAACTTTGTTCTTTTAATTCGATAAATTTTCTGTAGGGGCTATGGCCCCTCCAGTTTCGTCAAAAAAATCTGTAGAGCCAATTTAGCACAAACACTACTTGACACATCTTGGATGCTCCCATGGGCTATCTAGACAACACCACCTCACTCGTCCTGCTTGGGCCTTGACCTATCCCCTTTTTGTAGCTATTGACCTGTTTGACCTCTAAGTGAATAGCATCCCCCATGAGATCATCATCATGTCCACCATAGATTTTATTGCCAGTTTCTATGAAATCCTGCACTTCAGACCTATTACTAGCTTTATGATAAGGTTATTGGCTTGGTGAAAGCCCAAGTTTGGTTTTTATAATTAATGACACCAAGTTGCTAATGCCATTTATATCAAGTGATTTGAGTTAGGCATAACAACACGAGTGATGAAGGAGAAGTATGAACTTGGAGATAATGGTGATGGACATGCAATGAGATGATCAGGGCAAAGGTATAATGGTAGGATTTTATTTTGCCGGTCTCTAGATGAGTAGAGAAGTGATTGATCGGGTTTAAGATTGATAGTCGACTATCAAGAGGGACAATCACGGTCATATCATGAATCAAGTGCTACTAGGTCCATATCCTTGAGCATATGCATTTAGGATCTATTGTGGTGCTAACTTCTTTGATAAAATGATTGTGAAAATACTAACACACGTGCACAAGGTAGTGAACACTTGTTGGTGTTGGTACATTTACAAAGGAGGTAGAGTTTGAGCAGTAGAGATGGGTTTGGGACCCTCTCTCCCTCCTGCCGAGCTTGCAAGGTAGGATTCGGCGAATTTTCGGAAGTGTTCTTCACTGTTTTTAGTGCACCGGACGCTGGCTTTGGGAGCACCAGACGCTGGCTTCAGGAGCACCGGACGCTGGTTCTCAAAGCATCGGACGCTGGCCGCGTGTACGGTGAATACGTCGTGCTGCAACCTCGCTGGAACCAAGCATTGGACGCTCCGGTGTTGCTGCACCGGACGCTAAAGTGGTATTGTTCATGCGTCTGATGGCTACGTGACGTCAGCAGCTTCTTCGAACCCTCGTGTGCACCGGACGCAGTGGCGTCCGTTGACCCACTGTCGGACGCATCCGGTGAGCGAAAATCGTCTCTGGTTGCTTACTAGAGTGCATCGGATGCTGAGTGCTAGGCGTCGGACGCGTCCAATGCTCGCTGAAACGACCGTTGAACTTTGAACGCGCGAGACATGTGGCGAGATCTGGTGCACCGGACGCTGCTGAGTGCGTCCGATGCCTGTGCGTCGGAGCATCCGGTGCCCTCGTTTTTTGCCCAATGGCTCTATTCGAAGGGGTATCTCTATATATACATGTTTGGCTAGTTTTGGGACCTCTCTCTTGACTCATTGAACACTTGAGACATACTTTGAGCTAGAGAACTTTTCCTCCATTTATCTTCTTGCTTGGTTGCATACTCTAGTGAGATTCAAGTGCATTGCTTAGTGATTTGCATCAGTGGCACTTGATCTTTGAGTTGACTGCAGATTTCTTGTTACTCTTGGGTGTTTCTCGACATCCTAGACGACTTGGAGCAGCGATGGTGTTGAGCTCGTGATTAGAGATTGTTTCGAGCCTCACCAAGTGATTGTGAGGGGTTCTTAAGCTTTCCCCGCGGGAGTCACGAATTGGCTACTCTAGTGGAGCTCGTGGCTTGGAGGATTACCATCTTGTGAGTGGATGTGCAGCACCCGCTGAGGGTTTGACTCCTGATAGTCAATTAGCTCGCGATCCATCAAGTGGGCGCATCGCCATAATGAGGACTAGCTTGCTGGGAAGCAAGTGAACCTCGATAAAAAAATCTTATGTCATCTCTTTGTCAAGGATTTCATCTTGTGTATGTGGTTGCATTGATTGATTGGTTCATTGGACATATCTCTACTCATCAACGTCGGTATAACAATCCTAGCTCACTTCTTTGCTTACTTATCTACCTTGCTAGTTGTGTAGCTTGTTTTTCTTTGTCTCTAGCTTGTGTAGTTTTGTTCTTGATTAGGTGTAGAGTTAGTTGTTGGTGTGGTTAGTATTTAGCCTTGAACTAGACTTGTGTAGGTGACTTGCATAGCTTAGTGAGTTAGTGCTAGAATTGCTACGCTGTTTGTTTTACTAACTCACTTGTCTAGTGAAGCTTGTAGATTTTTAAATAGGCTATTCACCCCCTCCCCCTCTAGCCATTTAGGACCTTACACTTGGTCTAACTTGATCTCAACTCTTTCTTTAGATCAGTATAGATCATAAATAACTTTTCTCCTGACTTCTTTTCAATATATACCACTTTATGAGGGCTCAATAATACCTTAGGAAACTCATTCACATGATTGGCAACAATGTCATTCCAGTCGACACTTACCAAATTGTCATCATGATCAACATACACAACTAGATTCTTCACCTTTTCAACCACACTAACCATCAAATTTCTATCACCATCTGATGCAATCACCGTTTAGTCCATCATCAAGATGCTTCCATAGCAACAACCAATAGAACTTGTTGTTTTTGTTGTTGTCGTATCCTAAAAAAACCTCAAACTGCAAAGTAGATCATGTATCAGACTCAAGCCAGTTAAACTAGTCAATTTATCATCCACATATGACCCGAGATGACCGAACCCATCAAAGAAACCCCATGGTGTAACTCAATTGAGAATTTATTAGCACCAAAACCTACACTAGTATCACAACTCGATCAGTTTATCACTCAATCCAAAACCTTAACAAAAATTCCTCAAAAACCACAACAACATGCTAAGAACAATTCTTTCTATCTACACTTACCACTACAACTCCGAAATCACTATCCACAAAACTAAAATCGATATGCCTAAGGGGATGTTGAACCCACATTATGACGACGCCTCCGCTTTCCCTCGCAACATCAGCACCATCCTTCCACCCGGTGGCTTTGACCTGGTCCGGTGTGTGTGGCCCTCTCCCGACCTCATCTTCTCTTCAACCCGACAACCTCCTTTTGCCATAGATTACCGCCGGACCCAATCCCATCGTCGTCACCGAGGGGTGATCACTTATTTCTTTCTCTTCAAGGGATGTACTTAGCAACCATGCTTGCATCCCTTGACACTAGACCTAACTTGTTTCTTTGTCCTATGATTTCTCCTTAGCGCCAATAGATGTATGACATGCTCTTAGCTGCTGTCCAAATACATATTTTTCTAAGTCACGACTCACAAGTGATGGCGAGAGAACACATTAGCCATTGCAGCCTGTCTATGGAATCTCAACCCATGCCCGGCCCGGCCCCCACAAAGACCAATCATATCTTGGCACCTCGTTAGCATCAGGCCAGACTTCAAACGCTGCCACTAGTTGACCCGTTAGTGCTCATCCCAAAAGTGCATCGCCTTTTCTTTTTCTGATGAGATGGATCGCAATCCCTTTTGAGTGCCGTGACTGCGGGCGCGCGGGCGACATCGATGTGCCTTCTCCGCTTCCCGTGCCCGGAAAATCAACCAACCGCGGAGGACACGCTGCGGTCTGCCGAGAAAAAAACAAACAGACAAACCCGCGCGCGAGATCCGATTCTTCCAGCTCGCGGTTTCACTCCAATTCAGACAAGGAAAAGATCCCGGAAAAGACGACGGGAAAGGCCGGCCGTCACCGACAAAAGGGACCCCGCAGTTGGAGCCTACCATCGATCTCCTTCTCCTGCAGCCACTCCACGGCTGGACTGGAGCTGGAGGACACCAGACGCCAGTCGCCCGCCGATCACTCCCACTCCCTATTAATTAAGCTTCCGCAGCGCCCTGCAGTGTCTTGTGCTGACAGAGCACCAGCTTGCACCTTCCTGCGCGCGCACGCCATGGCGCGGCCGCCGCCGCCGTCAACTGCGCACTTCTTCTTCCTCCTCCTCCTCTCCCTCCTCGCCGCCGCCCAGGCCGGGTACCGCGTCGTTTCAGTGTCCGGGGCGGGGGGCCAGCTGTCCGCGCGGCTGGAGCTCGCCGGCGCCGGACACAAGGCGGAGCTCGGGCCCGATGTCCAGAGGCTCAGCCTGACCGCGAGGCAAGTACGTTCTTCCTGGATTGATTACTAGTACTTGTGTGTGTGTTCTTCCATGCCATGTGTTGCTTATCCAATCTTCAGCTACTTTGTGGTTGGGGGTAGCGATTGGAGATGCTCGTTGGCCAGTTCTTGGGTTCTCAAAGTCTTCAGCTTAGCTTAGTGCGTGATGCCGTGATCCCTACAGAACTCCTGACTAAAAAAATGGCTTTTACTTAGCTTGGTCTCTTCCATTCGGATAGATAGTTACTTTAACGATCCATTATTGGGGATTTTTTTTTAATTTACTTTAGCGATTCATTATTTGTGCTTAAAGCAACATGCATCTGTGGTCAGAAACAGGATAGGTCAATGGCTTCCCTTTTGTATTTATTTCTTCGGAGATAAGAGCTGATAGATGACTGGGTGATTACGACAACGTACCAAACAAGTCATTTCGTAGTTTATTTGCTCCACGAGCCACAAAACTGTAAATATCAAGGACCAATTTAATGCCATAACATGTGTTCCCGTTCGCTTTGCTGAAAAGACAAGCTGAAAGATATTGTTGGCTGATTTGTTGTGAGAGAAAAATATCGTTCCTTCGTTGAAAAAGTACGGCTAAAAAGACAAACGAATAGACCCCGTGAATTGTTGCATTCTGCAAGCTTCTTTTCACATCGCTACAATCTCCAATATAGAGGCTTTTACATGTGTGCCATTAAAAAAGTTTGTAATTACACATAAGTCATTAAAAAAGTTGAGCTCCCACGAGTGCCATCGCGGTGAATTTGTTTGCTCTCTGAGCCATTCCGTTCGTATTCCGTTCGTTTTTCGCCGTTTAGGAGTCCTGACACGTGGGTCCTGTCAGTCAAAAGGTCCAAAATACCCCTCTCATCTCTATCCTCTCGCGCCTCTCGGACTCTCGTCCGCACGCGCCCGCGGTGGCCGGGGCAGAGGGCCCCTGCACCCGCACCCGCGCCCACGGAGGCGAGGACGAGGAAGTCGCGGAGCTCCCCCCGCGGCGGCCGACCGGGAACGAGCTCCCCCGCACCGCGTCTTTGTGGTGGAGCTCGGCCATGAGAGACAGCGACGCAACGGATGGGCGAAGTGTTCGCCGTCGAGGCAAGTGGCCGGGCCACCGGCCGCGGCAAAGCTTGCTTCCTTGTGCTCGTGACCGTCATCGTCGTCGCAAGCGCGGTCTGCGCGGCTGCGGCAACCTGTTGCACGGCGGCGCGGCCTTCGCGGCGGTGGCCTACGGCACGGCAGTGAGCATGACAGCGGCGTGGCCTTCGCAGCGGCGGCCTTCGTGACAGCAAGCGATAGCGAGCATAGCAGCGCGGGAGCACGGCTCCGCCGACGCAGACGAGCATGGCCAACGCAGGCAAGCGTGCCCGCACGCGAGCGCGGCAGCAACGCAGCAAGCTAGTGCAAACGAGTGCAGCGCTGCGTCCGAGCACTTCTCCCATCGTGGCCCCATGGGATCTGCGAGCGCGCGCTCTAGCCGACGAGGCTCCGCCCCGACGCCGTTCGCCCCGCCCCGGCGAGGCTCGGGCCGTGGACGGGCCATGCAGACAGGCCGGCGAGCCACCATGGTCAGTCGTGCGCGAACATCCGGTCCTTCTGCAGGCTGGCCGGCGTTGGACACCACGAGGCGGCCGTTGCGGAGCAGCGCCTGGAGGTGGAGAAGTCAGCGTCGGTCCCCAGGTATGCATGCCTCACGGCCTCCTTCCCGAGTCGTTCGAGCTCGTTGCAAGGTTCTACTACACCGACGGCGGACGCGGCCAACGCGTGCATGTTGCGGTGCCTTGTGCTAGGTCTCGCTTGCTCGGTATGGTTGCCATGGCCGATGACGACAGGGAGGACAGCAACAGCTCCTCCTCCTGCGGCAGCAGCGCATGCTGCCACGACGAGGAGGAGATGGACGAGGACGACGACGGGTGCAGCAGTTGCGTGGAGGGAGACGGGTGCAGCAGCTACTGAGTGACGAGCGCAGCAGCAGATGGCGGTGGCTGGGGGCAGAAGTTTGGTGGCTGACAAATGGACCCCATGGTAGGGCTAAATGGTCATGTTTGACACCGTTAGGCAGAAAAACGGACGAAATGGCATGGAGAGCAAAGAAGTTCAACACGATGGCACTCGTGGGAGTTCAACTTTTTAAATGGCTTGTGCGTAATTACAAACTTTTTTAATGGCACACGTGTAAAAGCCTCTCCAATATATATATATGTTCCCACCTTGTGAATTGTTGCATTCTGCAAGCTTCTTTTCACATTGTGGGGTTGTTTAGTTGGTGAAAAAGTTTGGGTTCGGCTACTGTAGCACTTTTCGTTTTATTTGGCAATTTATGTCCAATCATGGACTAATTAGGCTCAAAAGATTTGTCTCGTGATTTATAACTAAACTGTGTAATTAGTTTTTTCTTTCGTCTATATTTAGTACTCCATGCATGTGCCGCAAGATTTGATGTGACAGATACTGTAGCACTTTTTGGGTTCACTTTTCGTGAACTAAACAGGCTCTGTATATAAGATATATGTAATATGTTCCCCACCTTGTGAATTGCTGCATTCTGCAAGCTGATATTAAAAAGAGGGTCTTGTTACAGTTCGGCGGAGTATTGCATTTGTATTTGTGTTGCACTGATTAAGTTTTAAATTGTGAGAGAGCTGCTAGCAGCACCTTGCTAATATTGGCCTCGTTGGCTGGCTGGTGGCTGAGGCTGATTTATTGTGAGAGAAAAATACTGCTGGCTGGCTGGTGCTGAACTGGTGTGAGAGAAAAGCACTGCTGGCTGGCTCAGCCAGCCAGCCGAACAAGGCCATTATGTTTTGCTAAAAACACCTTGCTTAATATGTGAACTGTAAACAAAGGGCAAAAAAATACAATTCGCAAAACACGATCACAGTGGGACTCGAACCCACAATCTCCCGCTCCGGAGGCGAGCGCCTTATCGATTAGGCCATGCGACCATGGCATTCTGGAAGTTCAGATTTTTACATAGTTATCAATGCTATTTTCTAACGTTTTACTGCCCAACCACGCCGGCGGCAGCCTTGAGACAGACAGCCGGCTGCACGTCCGCATCACCGACGCCGACCACCCGCGATGGGAGGTCCCCCAGAGCGTCATCTCCCGCGAGGCGCCGCGGCACATCACCCTGGAGTCGAGCACGGGCGCCTCGCCCTCGCCGCACAGCCGCGTCCTCTCCGCGGCGACGTCCGACCTGACCTTCGCCCTGCAAGCCTCGCCGTTCCGCTTCACCGTCTCCCGGCGCTCCAGCGGCGACGTCCTCTTCGACACCTCCGCGGCGCTGGTGTTCAAGGACAGGTACCTGGAGCTGACCACGGCGCTACCGGCGGACGGCCGGGCGTCGCTGTACGGGCTGGGCGAGCAAACCAAGCGCACGTTCCGGCTGCAGAGCAACGACACGTTTACGCTCTGGAACGCCGACATCGCCGCCTCCAACGTGGACCTCAACCTCTACGGCTCCCACCCGTTCTACCTCGACCTGCGCCCCTCCGCCGGCGCCGCGCACGGCGTGCTCCTGCTCAACAGCAACGGCATGGACATCGAGTACGGTGGGTCGTACCTCACCTACAGGGTCATCGGCGGCGTGCTCGACTTCTACTTCTTCGCCGGCCCCGCCCCGCTCGACGTCGTCGACCAGTACACCCAGCTCATCGGCCGCCCGGCTCCCATGCCGTACTGGTCATTTGGTACGGCCAGCTGCCAACCAGTTGTTGCTTTGCTTCCATGGATGGATTCACTCTGTTCGTTGCAGGATTCCACCAGTGCAGGTACGGGTACAAGAACCTGGCTGACCTGGAGGGCGTGGTGGCCGGGTACGCCAAGGCCAGGATCCCGCTGGAGGTGATGTGGACGGACATCGACTACATGGACGCGTTCAAGGACTTCACGCTGGATCCGGTGAACTTCCCGGCCGGCCCCATGCGGCAGTTCGTCGACCGCCTTCACCGGAACGGCCAGAAATACGTCGTCATCATAGACCCAGGTACCAGGAAATGGCGATCGATGTGCTGGCTGCCACAGTGCCACTGCCATTGCTTGACTTGGTGACGACTGACGCGCATACGCAGGGATCAACGTGAACGAGACGTACGGGACGTTCGTCCGAGGGATGCAGCAGGACGTGTTCCTGAAGCGGAACGGCACGAACTACCTCGGCAAGGTGTGGCCAGGGAACGTCTACTTCCCGGACTTCTTCAACCCACGCGCCACCGAGTTCTGGGCGCGCGAGATCGCCCTGTTCCGACGGACGCTCCCCGTCGACGGCCTCTGGATCGACATGAACGAGATCTCCAACTTCGTCGACCCGGCGCCGCTCAACGCCCTGGACGACCCGCCATACCGCATCAACAACTCCGGCGTGCGCCGCCCCATCAACAACAAGACCACGCCGGCGTCCGCGGTGCACTACGGCGGCGTGCGCGAGTACGACGCGCACAACCTCTTCGGGTTCCTGGAGGCGCGCGCCACGCACGGCGCGCTGCTCGCCGACACCGGCCGCCGCCCCTTCGTGCTGAGCCGGTCCACGTTCGTGGGTTCCGGCCGGTACACCGCGCACTGGACGGGCGACAACGCGGCCACGTGGGACGACCTCCGCTACTCTATCAACACCATGCTCAGCTTCGGCCTCTTCGGCATCCCCATGGTCGGCGCTGACATCTGCGGCTTCGGCGGCAACACCACCGAGGAGCTCTGCAGTCGCTGGATCCAGGTACAAGCTTTTGTCCAAGGCAGCCTATCTACCAGCATGCCAAGTCCATTGACACGTATGAGCTGAGCTTTCGTGTTTGCTCGTGAAGCTTGGTGCGTTCTACCCGTTCGCAAGGGACCATTCGGCGATCGGCACGATCCGGCGCGAGCTGTACCTGTGGGAGCTGGTGGCGCGGTCAGCGAGGAAGGCGCTCGGCCTGCGCTACCGGCTGCTGCCGTACTTGTACACGCTGATGCACGAGGCGCACACCACGGGGGCGCCCATCGCGCGGCCGCTCTTCTTCTCCTACCCCAAGGACGTGGCAACGTACGGCGTGGACCGGCAGTTCCTGCTGGGTCGCGGCGTGCTCGTGTCGCCGGTGCTCGAGCCGGGGGCCACCACCGTCGACGCCTACTTCCCGGCCGGCCGGTGGTTCAGCCTGTACGACTACACGCTCGCCGTCGCCTCGTCGACGGGCAAGCGCGTCACCCTCCCGGCGCCCGCGGACACGGTCAACGTGCACGTGGCTTTGTAAAGGGCTTTTGCTTCCATTGCTATCAACAAGAAGCCATCACTATTTGATTTATCCTCTTCATGCCTCATGGCCAAAGAAACTAAGGTGTTATATGATGAGAGTGATGATGAAAGTGAAATGTAATATGCTCATGATAGTGATAGTGATAATGATAATGATAATGATGATGATGAACCAACTAAAGAACAACTATATGACTTGATGCAACAAACTAGAGACATAGCTATTGCCAAAGACAAGGAGTGTAAGAAGCTTTCAATGAAAGTAGCAATACTTGAGAAAGTTCTTAGTAAGCTTAAGACCACTCATGAGAGTCTAGTGGAAGACCATGAGGATCTTGGTAAGGCTCATTCCAAGCTTGAAAAAGCTCACTCATTGCTACTTGAGCAACAAGCAAAGAAGGAGGTTGTTGTATCATGTGATATAGGTGTTACATGTGATATAATTGATGAATCCTCTAATGAACCTATCATCATGTCAAATGCTAACCCTTCTTATAGCTCTTCATCCACCAACACTGACTCTACCTCCACTACTAGTGATGGTTTCACTTGTGATGCCTCACTAATGGTTGAGAATGAGACTCTCAAGAAAGAGGTGGATGAGCTCACTCACGCCCTAGGCAAGGCCTATGGTGGTGAGGCCCGCTTGCTTAAGTGCTTGGGTAGCCAAAGGTTCTCTCTTAACAAAGAGGGATTGGGCTACACCCCCAAGAAAGGCAAGTCGGCCTTTGCAACTACAAAGCCTAGCTTTGTAAAGGGCAATGGTCGGTTTTGCAATAGATGCAAGCAAGTTGGGCACCTAGAGCATAATTGCAATAAAAAGAACCAAAGCAAGAAATTTATTAATACTATACCTTTTGATTCATGCTATGTGCTTACCAAAGGTGTGAAGAGTGTGAAAGCTAAGTTTATTGGTACACCCATTGTTGGCCCAAAGAAGAAGGCTATTTGGGTACCAAAGAGCTTAGTTACTAACCTACAAGGACCCAAGCAAAAATGGGTACCTAAGCTTCATTGATTTGCTTGTAGGTCAATTACAAAGCCGAAGGAAGGCATTGGATTATTGATAGTGGGTGCACTCAACACATGACCGGTACATCAAGAATGTTTGACTCAATCAATAACAATGATAGTGGTGTTGATTCTATCACATTTGGCAATAACAAGAAAGGCAAGGTTATTGGCTTGGGCAAGATTGCAATATCAAATGACTTGAGTATCTCTAATGTGTTGCTAGTTGAAAGCTTGGATTTTAATCTTCTATCCGTGGCACAAATATTGATCTTGGTTACAAATGTATCTTTGGGGTTGATGATGTGGAAGTCATTAGTGTAACAGAACCGACCAAATTATAAGAGCACAAGTACGAAAACAAGCACCGAAGCGCTCAAATTTTCAAACTTGAGCCCATATAATCCCGGTAGTCAATCGAAATCACGAAGGATTTCAAACCAAACTGCTTACAACCAGGATCGCATCATTCAACATACAACATCATACGATACATTTCACAAGTAGTTCTGAAATAAGTTTACACCACGGAGTAGCAAATATTACAAACCAAGTTTGAAAGTAGCGGAAGCATAACACACACCCTAGTTAATTAAATACTGCCAGTCTGGAAGATCGACATCTCGCAAAAGCATGAGGAAAGTACATAAAGACGATCACGCCCTTGTGATCTAGTCATCGTCACCCGCAGGGTGGAGACACGTCTTGCAGAATCCCTGATGAAGCATGTCATCTGCAACAGGAGGGAATAAACCCTGAGTACTGGAATGTACTCAGCTAGACTTACCCGTCGAAAACCAGAAAATAAGATGACACCAAGGATTATGCAAGGCTTACACAAGAGGCTAGCTGACACCACGTTTTGCATAAAGGCATAAGTAGTTGAAACTCTTATAACCTGTACTAGCAGTTATTTTTAGCATTTACCTGTCATCTATCTTAGCACCTGTACTAAACATTCACTTGAGTATAATCAAACAACATTATTATTATATCCATAGCAGGTATATCATTGCGGCAACATCATATCATTTACTTAACCATCTGTTCATTTAATGAGATCTACGTTGCCGCTGCTCAAGTCAAGTGCTCACTAACCGGGAGCGACGGCGATTCGAATCGAATTCCTATCCAGCTGGAGGGGTATTTCTAACACTCACCGCGCAGGCCCCTGCCGGGGTCGCACAAGCCACCGTTTCATATGATTCAGGAATTGCGGGTCCGAATAATGTCGCGACCCCAAGGGCGACACTCTGCCAGGTGATAGGGACTCTAACCCCCCCTTGGTCTCACGCCAATGTCCCCAAGCACATCCTTTCTCTCCTCCAAGAAGCAACCTACCATTCGATTCCCGGCCTGAACCACATTACTCGGCTTCGCGGTCGGAACGAGTTATCCGGCCAACTAAGTGTTAGACTGCGTTCAACATGACTCAAGGACGTACAGCGAATCGGTCCTTAAACGACTCAGACGGGCATAGCTCCACACCCAAGACGTGAAGTGTCTTGCGGCTGTACTATCGAACTCCCGCCCGGTCTCAATTTCATTTTTAAGCATGGTTCCATTCACGATAGCCATAGAGCCACTTGTGACTCCTTCCTACATCTCGCGGATGACCGGAAATCACCTGACTTCTACCGTACTAAGCAGGGCTAAGCATTGACACGTGCCTAAACCTAAAATAGGATTAAGTACGATATCTGGACAAGGACAGGTATAATGCAAAAAGTGTTTTCATATAACTCCTACAACTTAATGCAGTAAACAATTAAAAGTACTCAAGATTAATTTATAAATCAGTAGGTTCAGCATGCACCGGGGCTTGCCTTTCAGAAAGGTCGAGGGCCGGTGGTCTGGGCACTCAGGAAGGTCGTCTGCGGGCACTCCTTCGCCTGCTGGATCCTCGGGCTCCTGCTGCTCCTGGTTCTCCTCCGGAATTACAGGCTCGAATTCGAGGAGTGTCACCCCCTCCGGTACACCTATTGCATGAATGCACAATAAATACCATGGATGCATAAATGGGTGCAACATGCTCGGAATGAAATGCATTTCAGAGATAAAAATAATAATCTAATCAAGTTACTTTATTAGTACGTGCAAATCTCTTCTCCGGTGGAGAAGTACTTACCTAAGCTACTTAACCTAAGATAAAGCTGCTCATCCTCAGTTAAGGCCCTAACACCTAACAATTACAAAAGTAGCATGTCTTAGGATATCACACCATATCAATCAGCAAAACACCACAGTAAGCATTCTGGACAGCAGCTACTTGTTTTTATCACAACTGGAGATTTACAAATCCAAAAGATATGATCTAAGACAATCTGGAAAGCCTAAGAAATGCACTACAATTCATTTTCAGACCTCAACTCCAAACTCCTAAGTTTTCCATGTCAAACTTCACAAGTTTCAGAATCTGTCCTCTCAAAACAGAGAGTAGCAGATTTTGAACTGCCACTTTAAACAACAGTAACTCTCAGACTACTAAGCCAAATGCTTCCAAATTTTGACACAAGCTCATTTACAAATTTTACTACAACTTTGGTAATTACAAGTTTTCCAGAAACCACCTTTATCCAAGGTCAAACCTAGAAATACTATCAGCTGTCCAGAAAACCTAAAATTACAAAGGTTAAATATTTATTGATGTGGCAAACATTCTCTAAGACCAAACTAATACTACTACAAGTTCACAAATGTCACAAAAACACCAGAAAGTAAGGTGTGCCCACCTAGAATATTTATTTAAACTCATTTCTTAATTTACTTAAGTAATTAAGTGGAATTTCAAACATATATATAAACTGCTCCTAAAATTCTACAAAAATTACAAGGGACTCTCCGACCCACAAAGAGACTACTGTAAAATTTTGAACTCAATTTATTCACAGGAACTTCCTACACAAAATTCCCAAGCCAAAAAGGCTGATTTTTGTATAAATAACAAAGCATAGTCAAAAGTGTCAAACAACAGATTTCATAATTTTCTTGGACACTCTAGGGTACCAAGACATTCTCCAAAAATTTATATGAACATTGCACATGTAGAAAGATTACTAAAATTCATTTAAGTATTTCCTAGAATAACAAGATAGCATTATAATTTGAAAAGTACTTAAGCACTACTGCCCAAATTTTTACCAAAGCTAGAGCAAGTATAAATTAGCCTAATCACCAAATTTCATAATTTTTGGAACACTGAAACTCAAAATATAAATTAAACAAGTTTGCATGTGATTTAAAACACATTTCAAAGACCTATTTAAATATCCCAAAAACTAATCATCACATAGTAAACTCATATTTTTCTAAAATACTACACTTCACCTAGAGTCCAACAAAATTTGGACCAACTCAAATGGATCTATAAAATGGGAGATATAATTTCTACAACACAACATATAAATCTGTGAAAAGAATAAAAGGAAAAGTAGAATGGAAACCGAAACCCGTCATAGGGCCGGCCCAATCCACCAGCGCGGCCCAACACGCGCGCGGCCTGCTCAGGCCGTCCCGCCCGCGCGCGCGTGGGTCTGCCAGGCGGGACCCGCCGTCAGAGAGAGAGAGACAGGGGCGCGGCGAACCGCGCGCTCCGGCGAGCTCAAGCTCGTCGGAGAGGAGCCCGCCCGGAAAACCGAACCCACCCACGCGTTCCCCGTCACGCGACGCTTTGCTTCGTGCAAGTAGGAAGGCTCGGGTTGGAGTGGGAGGGGCTCGCCGTCGTGAGCGGCGGCCGGTGAAATTCGGGTGACGGTGCACTGCCGCCGGTGAGGACGCACGGCCATACCTAAGCTCGGTACGAGCTACACTACGCCCAGGCGGACCGATTGAGGTTGAAAAAGGAGGTTGGAAGGGGTCCTAACTACCCCGGCCACGGAGCGCCCCTCTCCGGCAAGGAGGTCGCCCATGGCGGCAAAGGCGGAGACGGCCCCAGTTGCTTACCACAGCCCGGCTTGCCAGGTCAGGTGGTGGGATGGCTTGCGGGTTAGGGGAGGAAGCTCCGAGCGGAGGGAATTGGACTTGACCGTGATGCCACGGCGGTCGAACACGTCGGCGTTTGTGGCGGTGAGGAGGAGCGGCGTTTTTCCGCCTCGGTTGCGCACGGGAAGGAAAGAAATGGCTGGGCGGCTTAGACGAGGCAGCAGGGACCTCTTCTACATGTCGAGCAGCTGGCCGCGACGCCAGGTCGCACACGGTGCGTGGAGGGACACGCGGCGGCGACGGTCTGTGGCCGGTCGGCCACTCTGCTGATAACTGAATCGGCGTTTCAATCGTGGCCTCAAAGACCGACTGACAGAGAAAGTTCAACGATGATTATCTCCAAAACCGGTTCGAGTTAGAAGAAGGTGATAACATCAAAGTTGTAGGGCTTCGTGAGGGCTACAACTTCGCTAATTAGCTCAAGAACAGATTCGGTTTGGATTTAAAACTATAAAGCTCCAAAGTGGCATACTTGGAAACTGAAACTTAGTTTCAGTCAATGAACCCGATTGAAACCCTATTTTCAAGACACCACATCTCCTAAACCATTTAGAACTAGGTGATGGTGATATTGACAATGTTGTAGAGCTATGTGTGGACAACAACTTTGTCAATTGGCTCAAGGACTGGTTCGGCCTGGTTTGTGAGTTACAAGTTGCCAAAGTGAGGTACTGTGAAACGGTTTTCAGCTCAACACTTAGCAAAATTTGCTAAGTCCCAAAACAGCCCCTAATACTGACTTGTGGGCCATTTTTGAGCATGTTCTGATCATTTTCATGAGATGGCCATATTAGAACTTTTGTTCCTTATGAAATTCTCTACAACTTTGCTTAAGAGCACTCCTCCATGCAAGATCTCTAAATTGGACTTTTTAATTGGTCAAACCAGAGCACTCTAGGGGTCCAACCTAGTCAACAACATTTGGAAGGGCAATTTGGTAATTTTGGTCAACATGACCTTGCTCCACTACTTATCCTAAATGTAATTAAGGTGTTCTAAGACCTAATTAACCACTCTACATATTGGTTGCACAAAGTTCCTAGTGTCACATTCTTTGGAACAAGTATTTCAATACTTTCACCCAAATGTTGCAAGCCCATGTTGCACATGTTGCATGAGTGGGTTGCATAACACTTGCTAGTTATGTTACACTAAAGTGGTTGACATGTCTCACAAGGAGATTGCACATAAGGTACTTATGTTTTGCACGCTACTCACTTCTTACTTCACATGAAATACAAACATATCATAAGCTTTTGCATGAAATGAATGATGCTTGCTTATGCTCATGCCATGCAAATGCAATGCAATTAAGGACTAAACACTTGAAGTGTTACAGCCCTCCCCCCTTATAAAAATCTCGTCCCGAGATTTGGAAGGCGTACCATTTTTCATAGAATTCTTTATAACCATCCCGCAATAATCCTCCCGTTCCCACGTAGCATCACTCTCACTTCCCTGATTACTCCACATCACTTTGTACCACTTAACCACTTTACTTCTAGTTACTCGTTCCTGAGTATCGATTACTCGGACTGGCTTTTCTTCATAGGTTAGGTCGGATTCCAGCCTGATATCACCTAAAGGAACTTGTTCCTCAGGAACTCGAAGACACTTTTTAAGCTGAGATACATGGAAAACGTTGAATATGGCTCTCATCTCAGGAGGTAACTGAATTTTGTACGCAACAGCTCCACTCTTGCCTATGATTTGAAAAGGACCCACGTATCTTGGCGCAAGTTTCTGCTTAACACCAAAACGTTGGACACTTTTCATTGGAGAAACTTTCAAATACACGAAGTCTCCAACTTCAAACTCGAGTGGTTTTCTACGACGATCCGCATAGCTTTTCTGTCTCGCTTGTGCTGCAGCCATGTGTTTCTGGATGGTACGGACTTGTTCCTCGGCTTCCTGGACAAAATCAATGCCATAATACCTTCTTTCACCAGATTCTATCCAATTTAGTGGGGTTCTACACCTACGACCGTACAAAGCTTCGAATGGAGCCATCTTAATACTCTCTTGATAACTGTTATTGTACGAGAATTCAGCTAAAGGTAACCATTTTTCCCAAGAACCCTTGGATGAAATGACGCATGCTCGCAACAGATCTTCCAAGATTTGGTTAACTCGTTCTGTCTGACCTGATGTCTGGGGGTGATAAGCAGAGCTTCTCACTAACTTGGTTCCCAGAAGGTGATGCAAGTGCTCCCAAAAGCGAGCAGTGAACTGGGGACCACGGTCAGATATGATAGTACGAGGTATCCCATGAAGCCGGACTATCTGGTTGAAGTACAACTCAGCATAGTCAGTGGGACGATAGTCCACTCTCACTGGGATGAAGTGAGCTGATTTGGTCAAACGATCAACAATTACCCAAATAGAGTTATGATTTTTGACAGTAGGAGGAAGTCCGACAATGAAATCCATACTTATCTCTTCCCATTTCCAGCCTGGAATGGAAAGTGGCTGAAGTAGCCCAGCTTTCATGTGCATAGCTTTAACTCTGCAACAGGTGTCACATCTAGCAACATATGCAGCTATCTCTTTCCGCATCTTGGTCCACCAATAAAGTGGCTTCAAATCATAATACATCTTATTGCTGCCAGGATGGATGGACAACTTAGAGGAGTGTGCTTCAGACATAATATCATTTCGAAGCTCTCGGTCCTTAGGCACAACTAACCTATCCTTGAACCATAGTACACCCTCTTCATCTATCCTGAACTGTGTAGTTTCTTGCTCTTTCATCTTACGCTTGATGTGGAATATACCAGTGTCAGTCTTTTGAAGCTCAATAATTCTGCTTTTAAGAGTGCAACTGACAGTGATGTTGTACAAGACTGATGGATGCAGAAGGCGAGATCGATGAAAATCAGTTTCAACTAAGGAATGACAATGAGACTTACGGCTTAAAGCATCCGCAACTACATTTGCCTTTCCTGGATGATAGTGCACTTGAAGGTTATAATCTTTAATCAACTCGAGCCATCTTCTTTGACGCATATTTAGCTCGGGTTGGGTGAAGATGTATTTGAGGCTTTTATGATCGGTGTAGATATTGCAGACATTTCCCAGCAGATAATGCCGCCATACTTTCAAAGCATGAACAACTGCAGCCAGTTCTAAGTCATGCGTTGGATAATTCACCTCATGCTTCCGAAGTTGTCGAGAAGTATATGCAATTACTCGGCCTTCCTGCATCAACACACCTCCCAAACCTATGCCTGAGGCATCACAATAAACATCAAATGGTTTCTCGATATCCGGTTGTGCCAAAACCGGAGCTGAGGTTAGGAGGGTTCGCAGTTGGTGAAAAGCCGCATCACACTCAGGAGTCCAGACAAACCTGGTGTCTTTTTGCAGCAACCGAGTCATTGGCTTGGCTATTTTGGAGAAATTCGGGATGAAGCGACGATAATAGCCAGCCAAACCAAGAAAACTTCGGACCTCGTGAACCGAGGTAGGAACCTTCCAGTCCAGTACTTCCTGTACCTTGGCGGGGTCCACCATAATTCCTCCATCGGACAACACATGCCCAAGGAAAGGTACTTCACGAAGCCAGAATTCGCACTTACTGAACTTTGCATATAGTTGATGTTCACGCAGTCTTGTGAGGACTATACGCAGATGTTCAGCGTGATCCTCCTCATTCACAGAATATATCAAGATGTCATCAATAAATACCACCACAAACTTGTCCAATTCAGGCATAAACACCGAATTCATCAAGTACATGAAGTGTGCGGGGGCATTTGTCAAGCCGAAAGACATAACAAGATACTCATAAAGACCGTATCTGGTAGAAAAGGCTGTCTTTGGAACATCTTCCGGGCGAATTTTAATTTGATGGTAGCCTGATCTTAGATCGATCTTGGAGAAAACTTTAGCTTTAGACAACTGATCGAACAAGATGTTGATTCGCGGTAGAGGGTACTTATTTTTGACAGTGACTGCATTGAGAGGTCTATAATCTACGCACATCCGCAACGACTGATCCTTCTTCTTTACAAAGATAGCAGGACATCCCCACGGCGATGAACTAGGACGAATCAACCCCTTCTTCAAAAGTTCATTCAATTGCACCTTAAGTTCAGCGAGTTCATTTGGAGGCATCCTATAGGGTCTCCTAGAGATGGGAGCCGTGCCAGACAACAACTCAATTTTAAACTCCACATCCCGATCCGGAGGGAGTCCCGGCAAATCATCGGGAAAAACGTCCGGAAACTCATTTACTACTGGAATTTCGGCCAACGCCTTTGCTTGCACAGCATGAATTTCCCCTGACAATTCAACCTTTCTGGGAAGTTGTACTAGAAAACCCTTTTGATCTGTAGGATCTCTGAGCATAACTACCCGAGCGGATGTGTCAATGAGTACCCCATTCTGACTCATCCAATTCATGCCCAAGATAACATCTATGTCTAAACCAGGTAAAACCAATAGGGCAAGCGAATAACTTCGCCCTTCTATCTCAAACTTAAGGTTCCCCACTACTTTGTTTGTGGAAATATTCCCACTTGCAGCACTAATACAATAACCCACACCTTCAACAGTATGCAACTTGTGCGCAAATTTAGATGCAAACTTAGGACTGATAAAGGAATGCGAAGCACCTGAATCAAAAAGTACCACTGCGGGGTGTTGGTCAACTAGAAACTTACCAGCGGTGACCACCTCACCAGATGGGATTTCCTCAATGCTGTTATAATGGGCGTGTCCCTGACGACTACCTTGGTTGATATTTTTCTTAGGGTACGGGCAGTTCCTGGACCAATGGCCTGGCTTGTTACAGTTCCAGCAAGGCATGTTGCTAGGGGGAACACTGGAGCTGCCTTGGCCCGCATTACTCTTTGGCAGAGCCACTGTATATGCCTTACGAAACCCAGTTTTCATTGGTGCCTTCTTTTGTGGAGGACGGAACTTAGCATTTGTGGCAGGAGGGCGAGGAGGAGCCCTCGGGGCAGCTGGAGCTCGAGACTGTGAAGCACTCGCCTCAATGGCCCTTTTGCGGCTCTTAGAGGCAGAATAGATAGCATTGTTGTTCTCTTGGGTCAAAGCATCGCTGATGAAATCATTGAAAGTAGTACATTTGCTAGTGCCCATTGTTTTCATCAGTTTTGGGCCGAGGCCCCTTTTGAAGCTAGCAATCTTTTTGGCATCGGTATCCACAAACTCAGTGGCATACCTTGCCAGGTTGTTGAAGGACTGCAAGTATTCAGTCAGGCTTTTGTTTCCTTGCGACAGCCTCATAAACTCTGTGTGCTTGATTGCCATAAGACCGGGAGGGATATAATTTCCCCGGAATGCCGCCTTAAACTGATCCCAAGCAATCGGAACATTGGCAGGCAGTGTGGAACGATAGTGGCTCTACCAAATACCCGCTGGACCATGCAACTGGTGAGAAGCATATTCAGTCTTCAGCTCATCAGTTAGGCGTAGCAGACGAAACTTTTGCTCAATAGTATTTAACCACTCATCAGCTTGCAGTGGTTCTTCCGCTTCCTTGAAGAGCGGGGGCTTAGTATCCAGAAAGTCCTTGAAATCACTGTATTGATTGGGTTCTGGACCCTGGCGGCCAGGACGAGCCTCCCGGTTAGCCAGCAGGCGCATAGCATCCGCCAGCATGCGCTGCCCTTCGACCACTGTCTGCATCAATTCGGCCGGAGTAGGTGGTGGCGGAGGGGGCGGCTGTTCCTCCTCCTCATTTCCACGACCCCGGCGTAGATTGTACGACATCTGCAAAATGCATAGCCAATGAGCACTGACGATGTGGGAAATTTGTAGATGAATTATTGCGAAATGTCAATCTGACTGTATGAATAGAGTTCTCATAATAATTAAGGCACAATAATTCATCACAACCGCACAATCCATTCTAGCGCATCGTTTGACGAGATCATACTTGGTAATCCAACAAGATGCTCTTTGATAAAAGCTTACTCACGGGGAGCACAACGGGTACCGGACCGTTTACGTTGCTATTTACGTGATTTTTGACCTTTTGCACGATACTTGGATTCGATCTCAAGATTTTTAGTTGACTGCGAAAGGCTACTTCAAACTGACCACAACGAGACTTCTCAATGAAGAGTTCCATGGTGGATCATGACTAACCACCTCGATACCTGCGCGTGCCAAGCAGCACAGCCTTATGTCGCGCGCCATAGGAGGCCCTCGGTTTCGTCGCGGCACCGAAGGGTGCTAATCGTGACACCATCATCGAACGCAACATAATAAGACATCAAGTTGTGATCGAAATTAACAGGTTCAAACTACATTCAGGAAACATACGGTTCAACCTTACATCCCAAAGTCAAGTTATTACAAGGCCTCACTCCTTCACAGGGAGGGCCCAAAAGACGATCCTAACATTAAAGGCACGTGATGACTACTCTAAGCATCATCCTCCGAGTCGGTGTCATGGATCTCCCCGCCGTCCTCATCACTGACAGGCTCTAACTCCTCGTCTTCTTCTTCTTCTGGCTCTTCCTCTGGTGCTTCTGCAGGTGGGGCATCCTGTGGTTCATCAACCTCTACTTCATCATCATCCTCAGCCATGAAGATTCCCGAACCCATGTCCTCATCGACGTTGTTGTTTCGAGGCAGCAGGGGATTAAGCTCGTTGTTCAGGCGGTGCACTTCTTCATGAAGGTTGTCATTGTATTCTTCAGCATTTTCTAACTGTTGCTCGAGCTCAAACTGGCGAGCTCTCAGAACGTTCTCCTCGTGCCAGGCTTCATCCCTCTGTTCCATCACATGGACCAACATGCGTTGACAGTTGCAGTTTGCCACTGTCAACCTCTGGACTGCAAGCGTTTCTTGATCACGATCATGAATCACTTGTTCCAGTTGTTGCCGTGCTGCATCCCTAGCAGCAGTTACCTCTGCCAACTCTGCCCTCAGCCTTTCCACCTCAGTAGGCTCAGGGCGGGGCTCACGTGGAGCGAGCTGGTGACGCGGTGCCCTGCCCCCAGTGGACTTACGAGCGGTCCTCTTGGTACGTGCCATCTGTAGCAACAAGATAAGATACGACTTAAAGTGAGGATCATTTAGGGGATACGAAATTTACTTTAGTCGGGAGTACAGAAAATTTTTAAGGAGGGAGTAAATGATATGTATGATATAATTAAACATGATGCATGCACGTTTCGTACGCCCTCTCACCTTAGTAGAAACCTAAAGTTCTAACGCTAGGCGGTGGCATACATACGTTCTCTCATATAAGCGAAACTATCGGACTACTCGTTACGCTGTTAGTGTACCTGCAGAAAACTTCATTGCAGCCCAACAATTCCCAATATAAGCACACAAGAAAGCAGTAATTTAAATACTTTCCATATATACATCCCCAAATGTATATACTTCAGTATCAAAGCTACCCGATATAAAGGTTCCCACAATTAAGTGCTTTTACATAGTTACATGGTTTAAACATGTAAAGATGTAAGTCACCAAAACCACTCTCCCCTAGACCGCCGGTTGGACGATCATGCTCTCACAACTCACACTTACCAGAGCGTCGAGGTAATTGATCCATACATTACCACCCAAGTGGATGGCATCCATACAATATCACGCCGTATGGACGACGAAATAAAAACAAACAAGGCCCCCAAGTTAGTCTTTATAATAAGCCACCTAAGAGTCCTTATTTGGGCTAAGGGATGTGATCACTGGCATACCTAAAAAAATAATTTTTAGTGTTTTAACCCTTTTTCATAATCAAATATTTTTGTTTTTAAATACTCATATGATGTGTTTAATGTTGAATTATGCTCCGGTACCAGCTGTAACAGAACCGACCAAATTATAAGAGCACAAGTACGAAAACAAGCACCGAAGCGCTCAAATTTTCAAACTTGAGCCCATATAATCCTGGTAGTCAATCGAAATCACGAAGGATTTCAAACCAAACTGCTTACAACCAGGATCGCATCATTCAACATACAACATCATACGATACATTTCACAAGTAGTTCTGAAATAAGTTTACACCACGGAGTAGCAAATATTACAAACCAAGTTTGAAAGTAGCGGAAGCATAACACACACCCTAGTTAATTAAATACTGCCAGTCTGGAAGATCGACATCTCGCAAAAGCATGAGGAAAGTACATAAAGACGATCACGCCCTTGTGATCTAGTCATCGTCACCCGCAGGGTGGAGACACGTCTTGCAGAATCCCTGATGAAGCATGTCATCTGCAACAGGAGGGAATAAACCCTGAGTACTGGAATGTACTCAGCTAGACTTACCCGTCGAAAACCAGAAAATAAGATGACACCAAGGATTATGCAAGGCTTACACAAGAGGCTAGCTGACACCACGTTTTGCATAAAGGCATAAGTAGTTGAAACTCTTATAACCTGTACTAGCAGTTATTTTTAGCATTTACCTGTCATCTATCTTAGCACCTGTACTAAACATTCACTTGAGTATAATCAAACAACATTATTATTATATCCATAGCAGGTATATCATTGCGGCAACATCATATCATTTACTTAACCATCTGTTCATTTAATGAGATCTACGTTGCCGCTGCTCAAGTCAAGTGCTCACTAACCGGGAGCGACGGCGATTCGAATCGAATTCCTATCCAGCTGGAGGGGTATTTCTAACACTCACCGCGCAGGCCCCTGCCGGGGTCGCACAAGCCACCGTTTCATATGATTCAGGAATCGCGGGTCCGAATAATGTCGCGACCCCAAGGGCGACACTCTGCCAGGTGATAGGGACTCTAACCCCCCCTTGGTCTCACGCCAATGTCCCCAAGCACATCCTTTCTCTCCTCCAAGAAGCAACCTACCATTCGATTCCCGGCCTGAACCACATTACTCGGCTTCGCGGTCGGAACGAGTTATCCGGCCAACTAAGTGTTAGACTGCGTTCAACATGACTCAAGGACGTACAGCGAATCGGTCCTTAAACGACTCAGACGGGCATAGCTCCACACCCAAGACGTGAAGTGTCTTGCGGCTGTACTATCGAACTCCCGCCCGGTCTCAATTTCATTTTTAAGCATGGTTCCATTCACGATAGCCATAGAGCCACTTGTGACTCCTTCCTACATCTCGCGGATGACCGGAAATCACCCGACTTCTACCGTACTAAGCAGGGCTAAGCATTGACACGTGCCTAAACCTAAAATAGGATTAAGTACGATATCTGGACAAGGACAGGTATAATGCAAAAAGTGTTTTCATATAACTCCTACAACTTAATGCAGTAAACAATTAAAAGTACTCAAGATTAATTTATAAATCAGTAGGTTCAGCATGCACCGGGGCTTGCCTTTCAGAAAGGTCGAGGGCCGGTGGTCTGGGCACTCAGGAAGGTCGTCTGCGGGCACTCCTTCGCCTGCTGGATCCTCGGGCTCCTGCTGCTCCTGGTTCTCCTCCGGAATTACAGGCTCGAATTCGAGGAGTGTCACCCCCTCCGGTACACCTATTGCATGAATGCACAATAAATACCATGGATGCATAAATGGGTATAACATGCTCGGAATGAAATGCATTTCAGAGATAAAAACAATAATCTAATCAAGTTACTTTATTAGTACGTGCAAATCTCTTCTCCGGTGGAGAAGTACTTACCTAAGCTACTTAACCTAAGATAAAGCTGCTCATCCTCAGTTAAGGCCCTAACACCTAACAATTACAAAAGTAGCATGTCTTAGGATATCACACCATATCAATCAGCAAAACACCACAGTAAGCATTCTGGACAGCAGCTACTTGTTTTTATCACAACTGGAGATTTACAAATCCAAAAGATATGATCTAAGACAATCTGGAAAGCCTAAGAAATGCACTACAATTCATTTTCAGACCTCAACTCCAAACTCCTAAGTTTTCCATGTCAAACTTCACAAGTTTCAGAATCTGTCCTCTCAAAACAGAGAGTAGCAGATTTTGAACTGCCACTTTAAACAACAGTAACTCTCAGACTACTAAGCCAAATGCTTCCAAATTTTGACACAAGCTCATTTACAAATTTTACTACAACTTTGGTAATTACAAGTTTTCCAGAAACCACCTTTATCCAAGGTCAAACCTAGAAATACTATCAGCTGTCCAGAAAACCTAAAATTACAAAGGTTAAATATTTATTGATGTGGCAAACATTCTCTAAGACCAAACTAATACTACTACAAGTTCACAAATGTCACAAAAACACCAGAAAGTAAGGTGTGCCCACCTAGAATATTTATTTAAACTCATTTCTTAATTTACTTAAGTAATTAAGTGGAATTTCAAACATATATGTAAACTGCTCCTAAAATTCTACAAAAATTACAAGGGACTCTCCGACCCACAAAGAGACTACTGTAAAATTTTGAACTCAATTTATTCACAGGAACTTCCTACACAAAATTCCCAAGCCAAAAAGGCTGATTTTTGTATAAATAACAAAGCATAGTCAAAAGTGTCAAACAACAGATTTCATAATTTTCTTGGACACTCTAGGGTACCAAGACATTCTCCAAAAATTTATATGAACATTGCACATGTAGAAAGATTACTAAAATTCATTTAAGTATTTCCTAGAATAACAAGATAGCATTATAATTTGAAAAGTACTTAAGCACTACTGCCCAAATTTTTACCAAAGCTAGAGCAAGTATAAATTAGCCTAATCACCAAATTTCATAATTTTTGGAACACTGAAACTCAAAATATAAATTAAACAAGTTTGCATGTGATTTAAAACACATTTCAAAGACCTATTTAAATATCCCAAAAACTAATCATCACATAGTAAACTCATATTTTTCTAAAATACTACACTTCACCTAGAGTCCAACAAAATTTGGACCAACTCAAATGGATCTATAAAATGGGAGATATAATTTCTACAACACAACATATAAATCTGTGAAAAGAATAAAAGGAAAAGTAGAATGGAAACCGAAACCCGTCATAGGGCCGGCCCAATCCACCAGCGCGGCCCAACACGCGCGCGGCCTGCTCAGGCCGTCCCGCCCGCGCGCGCGTGGGTCTGCCAGGCGGGACCCGCCGTCAGAGAGAGAGAGACAGGGGCGCGGCGAACCGCGCGCTCCGGCGAGCTCAAGCTCATCGGAGAGGAGCCCGCCCGGAAAACCGAACCCACCCACGCGTTCCCCGTCACGCGACGCTTTGCTTCGTGCAAGTAGGAAGGCTCGGGTTGGAGTGGGAGGGGCTCGCCGTCGTGAGCGGCGGCCGGTGAAATTCGGGTGACGGTGCACTGCCGCCGGTGAGGACGCACGGCCATACCTAAGCTCGGTACGAGCTACACTACGCCCAGGCGGACCGATTGAGGTTGAAAAAGGAGGTTGGAAGGGGTCCTAACTACCCCGGCCACGGAGCGCCCCTCTCCGGCAAGGAGGTCGCCCATGGCGGCAAAGGCGGAGACGGCCCCAGTTGCTTACCACAGCCCGGCTTGCCAGGTCAGGTGGTGGGATGGCTTGCGGGTTAGGGGAGGAAGCTCCGAGCGGAGGGAATTGGACTTGACCGTGATGCCACGGCGGTCGAACACGTCGGCGTTTGTGGCGGTGAGGAGGAGCGGCGTTTTTCCGCCTCGGTTGCGCACGGGAAGGAAAGAAATGGCTGGGCGGCTTAGACGAGGCAGCAGGGACCTCTTCTACATGTCGAGCAGCTGGCCGCGACGCCAGGTCGCACACGGCGCGTGGAGGGACACGCGGCGGCCACGGTCTGTGGCCGGTCGGCCACTCTGCTGATAACTGAATCGGCGTTTCAATCGTGGCCTCAAAGACCGACTGACAGAGAAAGTTCAACGATGATTATCTCCAAAACCGGTTCGAGTTAGAAGAAGGTGATAACATCAAAGTTGTAGGGCTTCGTGAGGGCTACAACTTCGCTAATTAGCTCAAGAACAGATTCGGTTTGGATTTAAAACTATAAAGCTCCAAAGTGGCATACTTGGAAACTGAAACTTAGTTTCAGTCAATGAACCCGACTGAAACCCTATTTTCAAGACACCACATCTCCTAAACCATTTAGAACTAGGTGATGGTGATATTGACAATGTTGTAGAGCTATGTGTGGACAACAACTTTGTCAATTGGCTCAAGGACTGGTTCAGCCTGGTTTGTGAGTTACAAGTTGCCAAAGTGAGATACTGTGAAACGGTTTTCAGCTCAACACTTAGCAAAATTTGCTAAGTCCCAAAACAGCCCCTAATACTGACTTGTGGGCCATTTTTGAGCATGTTCTGATCATTTTCATGAGATGGCCATATTAGAACTTTTGTTCCTTATGAAATTCTCTACAACTTTGCTTAAGAGCACTCCTCCATGCAAGATCTCTAAATTGGACTTTTTAATTGGTCAAACCAGAGCACTCTAGGGGTCCAACCTAGTCAACAACATTTGGAAGGGCAATTTGGTAATTTTGGTCAACATGACCTTGCTCCACTACTTATCCTAAATGTAATTAAGGTGTTCTAAGACCTAATTAACCACTCTACATATTGGTTGCACAAAGTTCCTAGTGTCACATTCTTTGGAACAAGTATTTCAATACTTTCACCCAAATGTTGCAAGCCCATGTTGCACATGTTGCATGAGTGGGTTGCATAACACTTGCTAGTTATGTTACACTAAAGTGGTTGACATGTCTCACAAGGAGATTGCACATAAGGTACTTATGTTTTGCACGCTACTCACTTCTTACTTCACATGAAATACAAACATATCATAAGCTTATGCATGAAATGAATGATGCTTGCTTATGCTCATGCCATGCAAATGCAATGCAATTAAGGACTAAACACTTGAAGTGTTACAATTAGTATGGATGGCTCAAATGTGGCATTCAAGGGCTTTAGATATGAGAATCTCTACCTAGTTGACTTCAATGCTAGAGAAACTTCTTTGACAACTTGCTTAATCTCTAAATCAAGTATGGGTTGGCTTTGGCATAAAAGGCTTGGTCATGTTGCTATGAAACAATTAAAGAAGCTTACAACTCACAATATTGTCAATGGTTTGAAAGATGTTAAATTTGAGAAGAATAAGCTTTGTAGTGCATGTCAAGCCGGGAAGCAAGTTGGAAGCTCACATCCAAAGAAGAGTACAATGAGCACATACAAAGCATTTGATTTGATGCACATGGATCTATTTGGCCCAACAACATACTCAAGCATAGGTGGTAATAAGTATGGTTTTATCATAGTGGATGACTTCACAAGATTCACATGGGTATTCTTTCTTAGTGACAAAAGTGAAGTATTTGACACCTTCAAGACATTTCTCACTAGAGTTCACAATGAGTTTGAGATTAGAATCAAGAAAGTGAGAAGTGACAATGGAAGTGAGTTCAAGAATACAAGAATTGAAGAACTTTGTGATCACTATGGCATTGGACATCAATTTTCGGCCAAGTACACTCCACAATCAAATGGCCTAGTTGAGAGAAAGAATAGACCATTACTTGATATGGCTAGATTAATGCTTCATGAGTACAATGTGAGTCAATTATTTTGGGATGAAGCAATCAATACCGCTTGCTACTACATCAATAGACTATATTGTCATCCATTGCTAGAGAAGACCCCATATGAGCTACTTCATGGAAGAAAGCCAAATATTTCTTACTTTAGAGTGTTTGGTTGCAAATGTTATATCTTGAAGAAGGGCACTAGATTGGAAAAGTTTGATAAGAGATGTGATGAGGGGTTCCTACTTGGTTATTCAACTACAAGCAAAGCTTATAGAGTTTGGAACAATTCAAGTGACATTCTAGAAGAAGTCCATGATGTGCAATTTGATGAAACTAATGGGTCACAAGATGAAGAAGAGAATCTAGATGATGTTGGTGGAACTCTATTGGTGGAAGCAATGAAGAACATGGACATTGGGGACATTAGAGCAAAGCAAGTAATTGATATTCAATATGATGATAAAGATCAAGTGCTCAATTCTCCATTCAAGCTAGCTAGTGACTCTCAAGTGCAAGATCATGGTGCTAGTTCATCTCATCGAGATACATCAAGTGATCAACCAAGCTCAAGCAATCAAGTGCAAGTACTCCAACCACAACATGTTGCAAGAGATCACCCCATTGATAGTGTTATTGGTGATATTAGAAGTGGTGTGCAAACAAGATCAAGATTTGCTATGTTTTGTGAGCATGCATCATTTGTGTCAACCACAGAACCAAAGAAAATAGAAGAAGCTTTGAAGGATGCCGATTGGATCATGGCTATGCAAGAAGAACTAAATAATTTCATAAGAAATGATGTTTGGGAATTGGTAGAAAGGCCAAATGACTACAATGTGATTGGAACCAAGTGGGTGTTCAAAAACAAGCAATATCAAGATGGCATTGTGGTGAGAAACAAAGCAAGACTAGTTGCTCAAGGTTACACTCAAGTAGAAGGTCTTGACTATGATGAGACATATGCTCCCGTGGCAAGATTGGAGGCAATAATAATTCTATTGGCTTATGCTTGTGCACACAACATCAAATTATATTAAATGGATGTCAAAAGTGCATTTCTTAATGCGATCATCAATGAGTTAGTCTTTGTTGAGCAACCTCCCGGATTTAGAGATAACAAGAAACCCAACCATGTGTACAAGTTGAAGAAGGCTTTATATGGCTTAAAGCAAGCACCTAGAGCATGATATGAGAGGCTAAGGGATTTCCTTCTCTCTAAGGGATTCAAGATGGGCAAGGTTGATACAACTCTATTCACCAAGAAGATTGGGAATGATCTATTCATAGTGCAAATATATGTTGATGATATCATCTTTGGATCAACCGATCAAGCTTATTGTGAAGAATTTGGTGCTAGGATGGCCAAAGAGTTTGAAATGTCTATGATTGGTGAACTTAGCTACTTCCTTGGTCTCCAAGTCAAACAATTGAAGAATGGGACATTTGTGAGTCAAGGGAAATACATAAGAGACATGTTGAAGAAGTTTGGAATGCAAGATGCAAAGCCAATTTCAACTCCAATGAGTACAAATGGCAATTTGGATAGTGATTTTGATGGCAAAATGGTGAATCAAAAGAAATATCGGTCTTTGATTGGAAGTCTACTCTATGTCACCGCATCAAGGCTGGATGTCATGTTTAGTGTTTGTATGTATGCTAGATATCAAGCCTCGCCTAGAGAGAGTCATCTCATGGCCGCAAAGAGAATATTGAGGTACTTGAAGCAAACAAGAGATGTTGGACTATGGTATCCCAAGGGGTCAAAGTTTGAATTGATTGGATATTCGGACTCCGACTATGGGGTTGCAAGATCAATAGAAAGAGCACAAGTGGCACATGTCAATTACTTGGAAGATCACTTGTGTCATGGTCCTTAAAGAAACAAAATAGTGTGGCAATCTCTACCGCCAAAGCCGAATATGTGAGTGCGGGGAGTTGTTGTGCACAATTGCTATGGATGAAATCAACTTTGAAGGATTATGGCCTCAACTTCAAGAATATGCCATTGCTATGTGATAATGAAAGTACAATCAATATGACACAAAACCCGGTTCAACATGGAAGAACAAAACATATTAACATAAGATATCATTTCATTAGAGATCATCAACAAACGGGAGATATTGCCATTGAAAGTGTTGGCACCGATGATCAACTTGCCGATATTCTCACCAAGCCACTTGATGAAAAGAGGTTTTGCAAGCTAAGGAATGAGTTGAACATTCTTGATTTCTCAAACATGAGTTGAATGCACCCCACCCACTTATTGACATGTCTCTCCTTCGACATTGCAAGGTAAAGTTGATTGACATGTCATTCATCCTATGCTAAGGACTTGCTAGAGCATGTAGACATAATAAGTGGTACGCATGAGCATTCATGATAAATCAAATGAATTTGATGGATATATGTTACCACTATTGCTTCTATGCTTGCTTTGATCTAGTGGTGGCATATGACATGTTTGTGAGCTTGTAAACCTAGTGTTGAATCTATAAGATTTGCTATAAGTGTTTAATTTAACATAGGCAAGATAACCCTTATTATGAGGTGTGAAGAAGCTTGTCTTTGGTTCAAATCGAATTAAATATCTTTGGCAAGTATTCTAGGTTGAACCAAATTTGATAAATTCTAACCTACTCCATCTAACATTGTTTTCTCTCCACAATTTGATCCCATTTTTGGGTAAGTTGTTGACAAAGGGGGAGAGAAAAAGATGATTCAACATGATAAAGGGGTAAATAAAATTTTGATGCACACAAGTAGGGGGAGCAAGCTCATAAACAAAGTTGTTGCATTCTCATATGACTTGCTCATTGCACATGTTTTTTAAATTCAATATACATGCTTGTGTGGTGAAATGCTAGCATAGAACTTGAATGATGAAATGATCTACTAGCATGCATAGGAATAGTTTACTTGTGGTATCTAGACGTGCCTTAATCTTTACAAGTGGTCCAAGAACCTTTACTATATTGTTGATCTCACGGGGTTCTTGAGTTGTGATGGATGTCTAGTTACCTCATGATGCTAAGGATGGTGTAAAAGGCAACTTCGATTGGTATCACGCTTCAAAGGTCCATTTCTTACACCTTAGCATCATTTTGGTAGAATTACTCTCTCAACACTTTTATCAATGCATATGTGCAAAGCTTTCAATCCAAACTCTATGCACATATGTAGGGAGAGCTAATGCTACCAAAACCGAGCTTGTGATAATCGTCCAAACTTTACTTATGAGCAAAATGATTGGACAAGTATGACAAGTTCAAAACTTTTATTATCAAAATCATCTTTGTGAGGGTTGTCATCAATTACCAAAAAGGGGGAGATTGAAAGTCCCTAGTTTGGTTTTGGCTAATTGATGAAACCTAGGACTAACCCATGTATCTAAGTGGATGATCTAGATAAAGGTGGTCATTGAATATGAGACATGACATTGACTCATGTGACCAAGATGATGCTTGGCTCGATGGACCGGTTGTTAAGGTGAAGGGCAAGTCGAGGTTTCGAAGCGAAGGACCATGCGATGGTGAAGCTTGAGCAAGACTTGGCGCCGACGGACCGATGCAACGGTGAAGAGCAAGTGAAGTCAAGGTCGATGGATCGAGACGGTCATGTGATGATATGAAGTGGATCATATCTTTTGGAAAAACAAAATGGGCTCAAGGCAAAGGTATAACCATAGGGCCATTTTGTTTTGCACTCAAGACACCATAGAGGGTGTGAGTGGTTTAGGATCGATAGCCGAACTATTAAGAAGGGAAGTCTTATCGGTTATTCGACGCACGGGTGCCACTAGGTGAATTCATGAAGTGCATTGCATGTAGGGCCTAGTGAGCTAACTGGAAAACCTTCGAAAATGATTATGAAAATGCGTTGGGACTCAGTGACCGTTGGAGGATCGGACGCGGTTGAGCGCGTCCGGTCAGTTATGACCGGCGCATCCGGTCATCCCGAAAAGCGCACAGTGAAGGGGTATAACGGCTCTATTCGTTTGGGATGCTTATAAATACTTGTTGGCCGGCCCTTGGGGAGGTCTCTCGTGATTTCTAACATTCTTGTGCATCCTTTGAGCTAGAGCTTCTCCTTCCACTCATCTCTCTTGCTTGATTGCAAATCAAAAGTGAGATTGAGTGATCCCAAAGTGCATTGCATAGCTTGAGGGCATCTAGTGGCACTTGTGGGTGGTTTAGCCGGTGGATTTCTTGTTACTCTTAGAGAGTACCGCTCCTAGCCGGCTTGGAGATTGTTGGAGGCGTTGGCAAGTGAAGGAGATTGTTCTTGGCCACCTCCGGTTGTTTGTAAGAGGTTCTTGTGCTTTTCTCGGCGGAGCGCCAAAAGCAACTCTAGTGGATTGCGCGTGTCATTGAGTTACCTCACTTGAGAGTGGTGTCTTGTGGTGCCTTGCAGGGCATGCCTTGAGGGGCAAGTGACTTGAAGGTCACACCGAGGAACCATCTAAGTGTTGGTCGACACAACCGGTGACGTAGCTTGTCGGTGCACAAGTGAACACCGGGTGAACAAAAATATTGTGTCACTTGTCTCCCGGTGATTGGTCTTCATATTGTGTTGTTGTCAATATTGATTGATTGTATATCATCTTGGTGATTGGCAACATCTTCACTCCACCGTCGGTATAAGATTCATAATCCTCTCTCTCGCATTTACTTTACTAGTTTATCTTGTGTAGCTCTAGTAGTAGCTTTGCTAGTAGTGTTGTTAGCTTGCTCACTAGTGTAAAATTAGTGACATAGCCCTTGTGTGAACTAGAGATCATAATCTACTAGACTTGTGGATAGGAGGCTTGCATCACAACCGTAGGCTTAGCAAAACTCACTTTGCGCCGTTTGTTATTCTAACAAGTTTGCTTAGTGGCTTGTGTAGTTTTTTTAGGCTATTCACCCCCCTCTAGCCATCTAGGACCTTACACCAAAGCAGTTAAAACACCATGAATATATTATTACAACAACAAAAGAACAACAACTGAAACATTAGGTTCAAGCTGCTGAAACACCATGAACATAGTATTGCAACAAAAACCAAAACAATCTGCTACAACAAATAGGTTGAAGTAGTTGCAACACCATGAACATATTATTGCAACAATACCGAACAAACTGCTGCAACGATTGGTTGAAGGAGCTAAAACGTTTTGGAACATATTATTGCAACAACACAGATCAACAGCTGCCACATTAGGTTGAAGCATATGAAACATTGTGAACATATTATTGCAACATCCATATGATTCTACTGCAACATACCTCTAAAAGCTTCTGAAACAATTTAAAGACACAATTGAAACATGGGGGGAAGGGGAGAAGAAGAGCCTAGCGCGAGGAGTCAGGCCGGTGGAGAAGAAGAGGAGTCAGGATGAAGAGATGGAGATGGACATTGATGAGGAAGCGCGTGTTACGGTTGGAAGATTTGTTGGTGATGCTGATGCTTCACACTCAAAGTTGGCAGGACCGGTGGACCGGTCCTGCGAGACCCAATGAAGATTATAGCTTGGAACTGCCGGGGGTTGGGAAACTCCCCGGCAGTTAGCGGGCTTCTGAAGTGTCAGAAATTCGAGGAGGCAGACATTCTTTTTTTGTCCAAAACAAAGTTGGACGAGAGAAGAATGGTGACTATTCATGTGCAACTGGGAATGGCGAACATGGAGGTGGTGGATTGCGAAGGAAAAGGTGGGGGTCTTGCAGTGTTATGGCGGAGAGGAGTCGATTTGGTATGTCATAGTAAATCGAAGTACCATATTGACATGGAGGTCCGGGAGATAGGTGGCGGATGGTGGCGGTTTACGGGGATATATGGCGAGGCTCGCACTAATCTGAAGCACAAAACTTGGGAGGTGATGGAGGACCTTCGTTTGCAACAGTCGTTGGGCATTCCATGGCTGTGTGTAGGTGATTTCAACGAAATTCTCTTCCACCACGAGAAGGAGGGAGGAGTTCCCCGGGCGCAGGCATGTCTAGACCGTTTCAAATTGGCGCTAGAGAAGTGTGAATTACATGACCTGGGCTTTTTTGGGGACGTGTTCACTTGGAGAAATAAGCAGATGAAGGGGAGCACACATGTGTGTGAGAGGTTGGACAGAGATGTGGCAAATGGAGATTGGTGGGGAAAATTTCCTCTGGTCCTTGTGAAAAATGGTGATATGTTTAGATCTGATCATAGGCCGGTGATCATTCTTACGGAGAAAGTCCAAAGGGGTAAGCCTTCGAGGGGTGACACTGGGTTTAAATTCGAAGCTAGCTGGTTGAAAGAGGAGGAGTGCAGGAGAGTGGTAGAGGAGGCGTGGGGGCAGGAGGCGAGCGGAGAGAATCTAAGCTCAAAAATCAAAAAAGTGTTGCTAGCAGTCCGAAGGAGTGGAGTTCGAATAGTTTGGGGGATCTAGAAAAGAGATTGAAGGATGCTAAAACAGAATTGGAGAGGTGGAGAAGGGCACCGATTAGTGACTTTGCTGTGGCACGTGAGGCGGTCTGGAGTTTTAAAGTTGATCGGTTGGAAGATCAAATAGACACATATTGGAGACAACGGGCCCATGTTAATTGGCTGCAGTTCGATGATAGGAACACAAGCTATTTCCATAATGCTTGTTCGGAGAGGAAAAAAAGAAATAAAATAGGGAACATGAAAAAGGACGATGGAGGATGGGTGGAGGATGAAAAAGAGAAGATGGAGTTTATTACTAACCATTTTGTGTAGCTTTTCAGGTCGGTTGGGGTTGGTACTGAGGAACAATTCCAACATATCCTTAGTGTTGTCCCAACTCGTGTCTCGGCTACCATGAATTCCAAGTTGGTAGCGGAATTTACTGAAGAGGAGATCAAGCAAGCCTTAGATTCCATCGGTGATCTAAAAGCTCTAGGGCCGGATGGGCTGCCAGCGATCTTCTACAAGAACTTTTGGGATGTAGTTGGCAAGAAACTTACTCGAGAGGTGATGCATGTGCTGAATGGAGGGCAAATACCAGAGGGATGGAATGAAACAACTATAGCGCTGATCCCAAAGGTCGAAAAACCGAAGAAGGTAACTGAACTCCATCCTATCAGCCTCTGTAATGTGGTATACAAAGTGGTATCCAAGGTTTTGTCTAGACGGTTAAGAGATGTACTACCTGACATAATCACTCCAAATCAAAGTGCCTTTGTACCTGGCCGTCTAATATCAGATAACATTCTTATTGCTTATGAAATCACCCATTACCTGACGAATAAAAGAGGTGGTGATGTGGGGTATGCGGCGATCAAATTAGATATGAGTAAGGCGTATGATAGAGTGGAGTGGCATTTTCTGCGTGACATGATGGTGAAAATGGGGTTCTATGAATAGTGGGTCAATCTCATTATGGAGTGTGTAACATCAGTTGGCTACCGCATTAAGGTGAATGGTGAGCTGTCGGAAGGTTTTAAACCTGAGAGAGGGCTACGGCAAGGAGATCCATTGTCCCCATATCTGTTTCTCTTATGTGCAGAGGGCTTCTCGGCATTACTGCAGCAAGCCGAACAAGAAGGAAAAATTGCGGGAGTGAAGGTTTGTCCAAGTGCACCTAGTGTTTCACACCTTTTGTTTGCCGATGATTCGTTGATCTTGATTCGTGCAATGGAGGGGGACGCTAAGCAACTACAAGACATTCTTGATCTCTATGAGTCTTGTTCTAGACAAATGATCAATAAAGCCAAGTCTGCGGTTTTGTTTAGTAGAAACACTAACACACACAGAAAGGAGGAAGTGTGTTCGCTGCTGCACATCACAAAAGAAACTCTGAATGAGAGGTACCTGGGTCTGCCGGTGCAAGTTGGCAAATCAAAGAGTGACACTTTTGCTTAAATTAAGGATATAATTTGGCAGTGGATCCAAGGCTAGAAGGAGAAATATTTATCCTGGGCTGGGAAGGAGATCCTCATTAAAGCGGTGGCACAAGCAATCCCTACATATGCTATGGGTTGCTTTGACCTAACCAAGTCCTTCTGTGACCAAATCAGTACGATTGTGTGCCGCTACTGGTGGAACCAGCAGGAGGCCAAGCACAAGATTCACTAGTTGCACAGGGACATCCTGATGCGCCTGAAGAAGGAGGGAGGTTTAGGTTTCTGGGATATTCATGGCTTCAATTTAGCCATGTTGGCTAAGCAGGCGTGGAGGCTCTGGGAGAAACCTAAGTCACTTTGTGCGTGGATCTTGCGTGCGAAATATTTCAGAGATGGGACAGTGCTGGATGCCAAGCCAAAAACAGCTATGTCCTACACTTGGAGGAGCATTTTGAGGGGGATTCGTCTTATGAAGCAAGGTATGGTGTGGAGACTGGGAGATGGGAGAGGTCTCAAAATTTGGAATGATCCTTGGCTGCCGAGGGATGCATCTAGGATGCCGATCACACCGAGGGGCACCAGCCTAGTGACTGATGTTGATGAGCTGATTGAACCTGTCACCGGGGACTGGGATGGGCAAATGATTAAGGATTTGTTTTTGGGAAGACGTTCAGTAAGTCATTCTAGCAATCCCAATTTTTGAAGGCTGGGAAAATATACTAGCATGGCACTTTGATAAGCATGGGAAATTTAGTGTGAGAAGTGCATATAAGGTTTGTAGAGATGAGCATATCAGAAGCAGAAACTGTCGAGCTGCACAAGGAGGTAGCAGCCAACTTGTAGATCCGATTTGGAAGAAGATTTGGAGTCTAAGCTGCCCTAGCAAGGTCAAGCACTTCCTCTGGAGAATGATGCATGAAAGCCACCCACTTTGTTGCAGCTTAGCTTACCGTGGCATGGACATTGATACAAAATGCCCGGTATGTGCAAGAGACAGGGAAGATGGAGGTCATCTCTTTTTCAAGTGTAAAATTGCTAAACAAGTCTTGTCGGCGTTTGGTCCTGTGAGGGTCCTAAGCCAACGAGTGAATCAGTGCTGTGTGTCCCTAATCTAGATGGTGATGCAAGGAGAGTACACGGAGGTTTATCCTGGTTCGGGTAAAAGAAGGCCCTACGTCCAGCGGGGAGGGGGGAGTATTGTATTTCCTTACACCTAAGTGCTTGCGTAGGGGTTACAAGCTGTGAGAGAGGGAGCCGATCCCAGGTCTCAGAGAGGCAAAGTGAGAGTACAAAGGAGATTTCTTGAGATGTTGATCTTCTACGATGGGATGGTGACTGGCTTTTTGTTGTCCGTCATTTTTTTTTCTTTTTTCCCCTTTTCTCCTTCTTCTTTCCCCCTTTTTTCTCCCCTTCGTAGAGTCCCCCGCCTGCCCTTTTATAGGGTTAAGAGGAGGCAGGGACGCTGGGGGTGCCTTAGGAGTGAAGTTTTGTCGACCGCTGTAGAGGCCGCTGTAGCGACGTGCCTCGAGAATGGCCGGCCATCCCTGGACACCATGGTGACGTAGAGGATGAGACGGTGAAAAGACTCTGGATCCTGTGGCATGCGAGCCTTGCTTTCTTGTTTGACCGGCGGTTGGTCGAGGCCAGGTCGAGGACGGGTCGAGGTGGGTCGACGATGAATGGATAAGGTCGAGTCCCCGGAATTGCGGGGTACGGTACTCATCGTATTCTCCCTCGAGGGTGATCAGTGGCGGAATAGTGCCCGGTATGGCGCGTACAGTGATAGGTTTTCACCGTCCATCCCGGGATGGGCAGTAAAAAATGAGATTTGACACTGGTACTGCTTCCATGCTGGTTACCGTTGTAGCCATGGGGTTAGGAAGTGGTTGGCAGTTGCATTAAATGCTCTGACTTTTGTCTCAGAGTTGGTGAGTGGGGTGGGTCGACCGGCCCGACCCAGGTTCATGCGAGTCAGAGATTTCTTAGTGGTCGAGGCGTCTCGTCGAGCGAGCAGATGTCGAAAAGTCAAGAGAGGTGGTGGAGGCCCCGCCAGAGGCAGGGAAAGAGGCGGGGCAGCTGGAGTCGCAACCGGCACGGGAAGAGTCGCAGCCGTAGCAGGACCAGCCAATGGAGCAGGCGGTCAAGGTAGAACGGGGGGTGGTTGTGCCACCGTCCAACGTACAGGCGGTGGCACCAACAGTCGAGACATGAGCCCCGCCCCAAGGGTCAATTCTGGCTATAATCGACCTTACCGTCGATGACCCTTCTTCTGATAAGGGGAAGCAGAAAGCGGACGTCGAGATGGTCAATGCCCCGAATCGGCCCGGTACTTCTGCGATGTTGGGGGATGACCTGGCCAAGGCGTTTGCCAGGTGGCCCGACTACACAGGGCTAGCGCTTGTATGGGCGGAGGAGGAGCTCCCACGCTAGGGTCAGTCGACCCTCGAGTTTAGGGACACGTCTAACCCTAGCGCCGAGCCCTTCTTCGCCCTCAACGACAAGGACGAAGTGCAGCACTGGGAGTTCATCGAGGGACTCCGTAAGCACTCCATGCAGTCTCTGCGCATGGTCGCAGATACCTTGGTGCGGGGTATGTCAGAGGCTTTCGAGGTGAGCCGGGTTCATTTGTCTTTTCTTGCGTTTTATCCTTCCTTTCTCCTTGGTTCTGATCTTTAGGTTTTAACTGTGGTCAGGAGCTCAAGGAGCATTCTCGCCACAAGTCACTCTTCATTCGTTATGAGAGTGGCGTATGGGCGGCGCTTACTCATCAACGGGCTCTAGTCGAGGAAGCCAATAAGCAGCTATCCCAGAAGAGCGCCGAGGTGGACGAGCTCTGCATCGTCCATGCAGCAGTCAGGGAGGAGGCGGCGCAGGCTCGGGAAGCCGAGGCCAAGGCACGTGAAGATGCGGCAAGGGCTCGGGAGGAGGTGGCCAAGGCTCGTGAGGACCTCGTGCCGCTGCTGGCGTGCGTGAAGGAGCTCGAGGAGGATGTCACCTTAGTCAGCGGTCAGTGTGACGCCCTTAACATCCAGATCGGGATGGCGTCCGCTCGTGTCGGAACCTTGGAGGATGAGGTTGCGATGTTGAAGGGGACGGTCTAAGAGAGGGACGAGGCTCTCTTGGGCACTGGTCGGGAGATTGAGATGTTGAGGGCAGCGGTCCGTGACAAGGACAAGGCTCTTCAGGCATCGGAGAAGGCGCGCGAGGAGTTGCACGATGAGGTCATGGGTTGGTAGACCCACGCTGAGGGTAAACCTTTTGTCATGTTTTGACCTTGGCCTCGAGGTCCTAGGCTTATGCTAACTTGGTGTTTGTGTTTTAGAACTAGAGAAGCAGCAACACGCTGCCCAGGCGACGGCTACCTCGTTCCAAAACCTCTTCGAGGCCGAGGCCGGACGGACTCAGCTACTCCAGGGTGTGATCGCCTCGGTGTGCAACGGCCTGGGGGTCGAGCCCGATGTTGATACCGAGGAGGACGCGTCGGGAAACTCGTTTGTTCACCGAATGGTGGCACTGGGTCGCCTCGTCCACGAGAAGATACAAGGCGGGCTGCATCATGGCGTGAAGAGGGCCATGGCGGTCGTTCGGTCTGGGTTCGAGTATGACATGGGCCTCATTGCTGATGGCTTCATCATGGATCCGGACCGGACTAACGAGGAGAATGAAGTAGCCTGCCTGAACCTAATCGAGGCCGCTGAGGAGCCCGGGGGTCGCCTTGCAAAGCTTTTCGAGGTCGAGGTGGTCCCGCCTGCTGACGATGAGGGCCTATGAGCCAAACCTAGGCATGAAGGCCCATGTAAATAAGTTAATATTCGTAACTTGCGTCGTGATGGCCTCGGGGGCCTTGAAATATTGAGATGTAATTTTGTACTAAATGTCCATTTTTGTTCGAGTTTTTTCTTCCCTTTCTCGCTTGAATCGTATTCTTGCATGATTTTCTTAGTGCGCGGTTGCACCCCTTGGCGTGAGGGAGCGAGTGGAGGTATCGTAGCCTCGGAGGCGTAAGTGATATCGTGGCTCAACCGCCCTCGAGCCTTAGGGGGCGTTTGTGGCCTCGTGGATCATGTAAGAACTTGATTTGAAGCGAACGGGAATGTTAGACGTGAGCTTTTTCAAAATCGTGAACTATTATTAGGTCTACTTTAGCGCGCGGTTGCACCCCTTGGCGTGGGGGAGCGAGTGGAGGTACCATAGCTCGGAGGCGTAGGCGATCTCGTGGCTCGGCAGTCCTCGAGCCTTAGGGTGCGCTTGCAGCCTCGTCGACTTATGTAACAGTTCTCTTGTTTTTTTAAAAAATGTGAGTTTTTTTGGGATACGTAGGGGGTTCCCCCCTTGCAGCCCCCGAGGGAGGGTTGACTCTGAGAAAACAGGGTCAATCCTTCCTGGTTTTTATGAAAGAACGCTTTGAACACCGACGTATTCTTTATTCTATCATGGGATTGCGAAAAAAATTATAGGGCCTCGAGGCTTTAAGGAAAAAAGCGACGTAGTTGTTCAATGTTCCATGCGTTGGTGAAGATTTCGCCTTTCTCGTTCGATAGTTTGTAGGTGCCGGGCTTCAATACTTCCGCGATGATGTATGGCCCTTCCCATGGCTTTCAAAGTATCTCCGGAGCATGTGGCAGTCCTCGAGGTTGTGGTTCACGGGCCCTTTGTGGTAGGGACACGGTTCTTTGAGCATTTTGTCAAAAATGCCCCCGCCGAGGGGTCCTCGAGGTTTCTTATGATTAGCAGCGGCAACAAGGTCATCGGCCGAGGCCTCTTGTTTGCCTGCTGATTTTTCTTCTTCTTGTTGTTGTTCCTTTTTGAGCCCCGGCTGGAGCCCGTGGGATCCTCTTCCTTGCGCTTCCCTTTGTTCTGGTCGCTACCAAAGATGGCACCAACCGCCTCCTCACCGGTGGCGAAGTTGGTGATAATATCCATTAAACCGTTGGCAGTGATGGGAGTGATGCGGCCCAACTCTTGGACCAACTCTTTGCAGGTGGTACCAGAGAGGAAGGCCATGATGACGTCGGAGTCGGTGATGTTGGGAAGCTCGGTGCACTGTTTGGAGAAACACCGGATGTAGTCCCGGAGGGACTCGCCCGGCTTCTGTTTGCAGCTTCGGAGATCCCATGAGTTGTCGGGGTGCATGTAGGTCCCTTTGAAGTTTCCCTTGAACACTCTCACCAGGTCATGCCAGTCGTCGATTTGTCAAGGTGGGAGGTCCTCGAGCCAGGCTCGAGCGGTGTCTGACAGGAACAGGGGAAGTTGTCGAATGATGACCCGATCGTCAGTGGCCCCACCCAACTGACAAGCCAAGCGAAAGTCAGCGAGCCAAAGTTCGGGTTTAGTTTCGCCGTTATACTTGGTAAGAGTCATGGTGGGGCGGAATTAAGCCAGAAGTAATGTTTCACGAATGGCTTTGCTAGAGACCCAAGGGCCTGGTGGCTCGGGTGAAGGGCTTCGATCCTCCGAGCTGTCGTAGCGCCCGCCCCTATGCTTGTGGTAGCGTTAAGCTGCACCGTCACCACACTTGCACCTCCGGCGCTCGGTGATGTTGTCACGGGCATCTCGAGGTTCACGGTTGTCGATGATGCGTTCATGGATAGAGGTCGCCTTGTTCTGTTGGGCATGCTTGGGATGAACCGAGGCCTCTCTCTCCAATCGGGAGGGCTCCGCAGGCTGCTCCGAGGCAAGCCCGTGTCGCCTCGAGGCAGAACTCTCGACCTGCTACATGGCAGCGGTCTCGAGAAGGCCTCGGATTTCATCACGGGCCTGACGGACCTCAGGGTTCGATGGCTTGGGCATGTTACGAAGGAGCATGGCGGCTGCGACAACGTTCTGGCTGGCTCAACCGAAAACCGGGGGCTCGACTGCTCGATCCTCGATGATGCGATGATTGACGTCGAGAGCTCTCTCTCGAGCTCCTCCGCTGTGCGCGCGTGCCATGCGCTCATACTCGAGGGTTTGTTGAAGTAGGCATAGATTTTCTCGTTCCTCATCGAGCCTGTCCTGTAATTCATGGATTTGCTCGAGTTGCATTCCTTGGTCCGCAAGGAATTGAGCCTCATCCCATGCAGCAGGGAGCTCGACCTGAGGCGGCGTGTTCCTTCCTCCAATGGCTGCCTCATCCTGCGAATCCAACGCGATAGCTCCATCGATATTGAAGCACTCGTGAGTCGGGTCGTAGGTGTCATCGGCAGAGTCGGAGTCTAGAGCACCGAAATAGTAGTACAACCGGTGCATGTGAGGTCGTGCGTCTCTGGGGTCATGATGTCGAAAGGCAGTCGCACAGAGCTCCGTATCTGGGGTCTTCGTCGAGTCCAGGTACTCGGAAGCTGGCGTGGACGCGACGAGGTCGAGGGTGGAACGTAGATGGTGTCCGGGGAGTTCCTCGTAAGCACTCATGCTGGTGCTTACACAAGAAGCATACACCTGGGCAACCGAGTCTAGTCCAAATGGGAATGCTGATGAAGACGTCATTCCTGGTACCGAAGAAGTCGAACTGGCTGGTGGCGGCGCCGCACCAGGCAGTGGAGCGATGGGACTCCCTATCGGCATCTTACCCTCAGCCAAGCTCATCCTACATAGTTCCTCAGTGAGGAAATCCGTGTCAGCGTCTAGCTGAGAGGCGCTGGATCGGGGAATACCATTGCCCTCCGCGAGGCGATGACGGCAGTTGCGCTAGGCTCGCCGTCGCCCGGCGGCGTGTGCCTGACAAGAGCGACGATACCGGCGCAGCGCTTCCCCAGGTTGGGAGAGCTCGTGGTCACCGTCAGTCGGGTGCCTGGGCGGGAGGAGGACCATATCGTAGTCGTGGCCAAGAGACATGAACTCCAAGCTCCCAAACCAGATCACCGTGGCCAACGGGAGTGGACGTTCGAGGTCAGCTATCCAAAAAAAATGGCGGGAAAACGATAATGGCACGCAGCGTCCCCTACCTGGCGCGCCAACTATCAGCGTTCGGTCCTGCGAGGGTCCTAAGCCAACGAGTGAATCAATGTTATATGTCCCTAATCTGGATGGTGATGCAAGGAGAGTACACGGAGGTTTATCCTGGTTCGGGCAAAAGAAGGCCCTACATCCAGCGGGGAGGGGGGAGTATTGTATTTCCTTGCACCTAAGTGCTTGCGTAGGGGTTACAAGCTGTGACAGAGGGAGCCGATCCCAGGTCTCAGAGAGGCAAAGTGAGAGTACAAAGGAGATTGCTTGAGATGTTGATCTTCTACAGTGGGATGGTGACTGGCTTTTTGTTGTTCGTCGTTTTCTTTTTTTCTTTTTTCCCCTTTTCTCCTTCTTCTTTCCCCCTTTTTCTCCCCTTCGTAGAGTCCCCTGCCTGCCCTTTTATAGGGTTAAGAGGAGGCAGGGACGCTAGGGGTGCCTTAGGAGTGAAGTTTTGTCGACCACTGTAGAGGCCATGGTAGCGACGTGCCTCGAGAATGGCCGACCATCCCTGGACACCATGGTGACGTAGAGGATGAGACGGTGAAAAGACTCCGGATTCTATGGCATGCGAGCCTTGCTTTCTTGTTTGACCGGCGGTTGGTCGAGGCCGGGTCGAGGACGGGTCGAGGTGGGTCAACGATGAATGGATAAAGTCGAGTCCCTGGAATTGCGGGGTATGGTACTCGTCATATTCTCCCTCGAGGGTGATCAGTGGCGGAATAGTGCCCGATATGGCGCGTACAGTGATAGGTTTTCACCGCCCATCCCGGGATGGACAGTAAAAAGTAAGATTTGACACTGGTTACCGCTGTAGCCATGGGGGTAGGAAGTGGTTGGTAGTTGCATTAAATGCTCTGACTTTTGTCTCAGAGTTGGTGAGTGGGGTGGGTCGACCGGCCCGACCCAGGGTCGTGTGAGTCGGAGATTTCTCGGTGGTCGAGGCGTCCCGTCGAGCGAGCCTCGTACGAGTCGGAACGTGGTTGAGGCGTTTCGTTCGTCATTTCGGCTCGCCCCATCTTTGTGGGCAGAGCTTTTGGCATGGTTTTCTCAGGAGTTTGTTTCTCTTGATTGTTGATTGTGGGTACCCCCTTGTTTTGGTACCCGACAAGTCTGGAACCTGCTGGCGTTGGACGGCAAGAGGAAGCAATTGGCGAGCCTATTAACAGCTCATGATGTGAGTTCACAAATTCTGGGAGAGAATGAACGTACTGCTGTGCTCATGGTTATCACCCTGTGGTTTCTCTAGACAAATCGAAATGCTGTCAGAGAAGAGAAATGGGGGGAGGTGCATGGAGGAGCTGGCAAGAGCAGTCAGAGTTTATGCAAATGAAGTTTCCCAAACCTTCTGTTCTACCCGACCGCAGAAGCTGCAGAGGCGGGTACGATGGCAGAAACCTCCTGAAGGATATCTGAAGCTCAACTGTGATGCGTCTTTCATAAATGAAACAAAGGCTGGTAGCTGGGGTTTCTTGATAAGGGACCATGTTGGTGAAGTAGTGATGTCAGGCAGGGGAAGAATTGGGTATGCCCTGAGTGTCGTCCATGCTGAGTTGATAGCCTGTATGCAAGGTGTTCAAGCTGCAAGCGATCTGGGAATTGGAAATCTGATCATGGAAATAGATGCCATCAATGTCCAGGCAGCGCTGCAATCTCATAGCTATGATGTGCGCCCTGAGGGTAGTCTGATTGAGGAGTTGAAGTCTTTTACTAATTTCAATTTTAGCAACTTCATATGTAATTTCTTGGGTAGAGCTGGTAATAAGGCAGCCCATGTGTTGGCTAGTCTAGGTTATGATTGTGTCGAAGGCAAGGCACTGTTCTCTAGTGTCATCCCTGATGATATCATTGTAATTGTTTCTGATGATCTGTCAGGAGAGTAATGAAGTCGCCAAATTCAAAAAAAATTCCTTGCCGATTAGGCACCAGGGGCAAAGGATATTGGCAGGTGGTGCAACAATGCCCTGCCAAATTCTGCAACTTGATAGGTGGTGCAATAATGCCCTATCAAACCCCGAAACGCCCTTTTTATTTGGGGAGTGCTGGTGCCTGGACGTCCGATGGTGCTGCAGGCGCAAAGCCCCACATGTTGCTCCCCCCGTTTTCTCTTCTCTGCTTGTTTCCTCCGTTCCCCGTGCTTGCCGCTCGCACCGCGCGCGCCCCCAACTCGCCCCCACAACCCGTCGTCCCCACACCCGCCGCATACACCTTCGCATCCGCCCCACGTACGAGCTTGTCCCAGCGCCCCCATGCCCACAACACCCCGCGTCCGCCCGGCCCCAGATCGTCCCTAGCTGAGACACCATGAACATATATATTGCAACAACAAGGGACAACAGATGCAACAGTAGGCCGAAGCAGTTAAAACACCATGAATATATTATTACAACAACAAAAGAACAACAACTGAAACATTGGGTTGAAGCTGCTGAAACACCATGAACATAGTATTGCAACAAAAACCGAAACAATCTGCTGCAACAAATAGGTTGAAGTAGTTGAAACACCATGAACATATTATTGCAACAATACGGAACAAACTACTGCAACAATAGGTTGAAGGAGCTGAAACGTTTTGGAACATATTATTGCAACAATACAGATCAACAGCTGCCACATTAGGTTGAAGCATATGAAACATCGTGAACATATTATTGCAATATCCATATGATTCTACTGCAACATACCTCTAAAAGCTTCTGAAACAATTTAAAGACACAATTGAAACATGGGGTGAGGGGGAGAAGAAGGGCCTGGCGTGGGGAGCGCCATGGCCATCGGATCTGCAGGCGTCCAGAGCTCCTTGTGGGGGAGGATGCCGAACCATGTCCCTCAGATCTAGATCCAGAGGAGGAGGAGGAGGAAGGCTTAGATCCAGAGGAGGACCCACCTACCTTGCTGAAAAGCCACCGTCGTCGCGCTCCTCTCCGGTGGCATGGTGGTCACAGAGCGAGGAAGGGAGGCAAGGTGGGAGGGATGGGTGCGCGCTCGCCGAAAGCCACCGACTTAACCCTCCTCTCCCGGTGGCATGGAGGTTGCAAGAGGAAGGGGAGGGAGGGAGGAGCGGCTTGCCAGAAGCCATCGCTGTCGCCCTCCTCTCTTCGCGGAGGGAGGGAGGGGCGGCGGCGGCGCACGAGCAGAGCGAGAGGAGTGGAGTGGGAGGAGGAGATGGCGAGCGGAGCAAAGAAGTGAAGCGGTGTCGGGGACAGATAAGACGAGGGGAGTCGTGAATGGTAGTGAGACACGCGTCCAGAGAGTCGGACGTACGCGTCATAGCATTACCTTTTTATTTCTTTTTCGTAAACGCGCTATTGAGGTCATATAAATTGGAGATATATTTTTTGTCACCCTTTTTATATACTAGGTAGTGTGCCCGTGATTTGCTACGGGACAACTAAACTTTGTCCTAAAAAATACACGGATCGCACGATAAGATAACAGTACACAGATCGAAATATAAGTATGAGTGCGATCTGTGTATTTTTAGCACAAAAGTTTAGTTGTCCCATAACAACGCACAGTCACGCTACCTAGTTATTAAATTTTTTAGAAGTTTCTATTAGATTTCATGGATCGAAATATTCACAATTGTTTGTAGTGGATGGCCTGTTTTGAACTAATTAAAATCGAATTCTTGGCCGCCCCACCAAGAGAATTGAAAACAATACTGCCCAAACGCTTCTCCATGATTCTTCCGAACGATATCGATCTTTTTACCGCGAGAACCAATGGAGAGTCCGATTTCTTGCATTGCGGCCCTCCCACCGCTGTTCTGCTACCGTAAGCGTATTCCCACAAGGGCAGAACATGTCTACAGTCTACTATACAGCAACCACGACAAACAATTGCGAATCCTATCCTAGAGAAAGAATGCAGTAAATCCATTTTGCCAGAAAAAAATAGAACACGCTTCCACGTATTCCAAACTCAAATGTTAAGAGCAATAGTGCCAAATTATTTGTTGGACTATGACATGTCGTATTGAACAGATGGACACAGCCCCATAGGTTGTGAAAAAAAAAATGACGTGCACTCATCGCATAAACAACCGGCATAGCAGGAGCCTGTGTAGCAGCAATCAGTAGTCGTTGCCCCTGGATATGACCTCTTTGCAGATTGGCCGGAGAATATGGCATGCTCAAATTGCGAGACATAGCTCCCTTTCACATCGCACAATGGAGGGTACTGCTGCAAAGTGCGAACAGAGCAGGAGACAGTGAATAACGATGTCCGCAACACGGTTCAGACAATGGAGTCGAGATGGAGCTTTTCACATACCTGAATGATACCTATCACAAAGATTTTTCAGAGCCACGCGATCCAAGTACAGGCAGCAAAATGCGCGTGTTCCAAAGTTGTTGTTGATGGTCCCAAGTAGTTGCTTAGCCTTTGCTACCCTCAAAGGCACATGCCCAACGTCAAAGTTCTTCATGTAATGGCTGCATTCCAAGTCCTTTGGACAAAACCCCTTCCTGAAAATGTCATAAAGCTTACAAAATGTAGAAGTCATTGAGGACTTGAACTTATGTCTAAATAGGGACGCCAAATTTACGCTGTGCAGCCATAAGGACCATTCTAGATATAAGTGAAGTGACTAATCCTTTTTATTTTAATAAAAACTATTCATGATGACACATTATAGCACTACAATATTTCCATCAATCAGTTGAAGCTACAAAGACTTAACATACCAGTAGATCCAAAAGTTCAATAGCATAAAACTCCCCCTCTTCCATTTTTGTTTGTTCTCCACCTTTCACAATCGGAACACATTTTCCACCATGGATCTGATATGGCCCAATGCTATGTCCATTGAGGTTCTGAATACTTTTTACTGTCACAAACAAAAAGGTAGTTTCAGTTATCATTGCCTTTTCTACATTACATTGTTCTGCAGGATAAAAAATCAAAAGTTGCAGCACCTTGGAAAACTTTCCCATTGATTTCAACCTCATATGATTCCATTACTTCTTGGATTGCAGCACCAACATCACAAAAACATGCATCTATTCCAGCTTCCTACAATAAAGTGATCAAGTCATATTAAAGTACAATGAGTGCATGCTGCAACAGAAGAAACAATATTGCTGAATTTCACCCTCGGGAAAATTCTCCTGAAGGAAAAAGCTCGTCAACAGGTATTGATGGGGGATCTGGCTGTTGAAGAGGAGCCTTCTTCTTTCTACAGAAAGAAACAAAAAAAATGTATGGTCCAATTCAACAGAACTCACTTGGATTTGTTTTTCTTCTTTCCAGATATCCCTTTCAAAGGCAACTGTTAGACTAACCTTACCCCAAATGCTAGATGCAATAAAAGAGTTTTAGCCTTATATGAGAAATTTGGCAAATAGAACTTGCAAGGCAGAGTAGCCACCTGTAGATATGAAATAGAAACAAATGAAGTGTTATGGATCTCAACAAACACCAAACATTTGCCCGTGCTAACCACCAAACCTAGTATATTACCCGTGCTAACGCTACGGCAACATTCAAACATGCCGAGACTCCCTCCAGATCCAGCCACACCCCTCCTCCACCTCTGCCAGCTAATTAGTAATATATTAGATAGATGCAAAACCTCCAAAAATCCTTTATAAGTCACAAGTATATACATTTAGTTTAAAAAAAAAGTCACAAAGAAGAGCTTCACACAAGATATTCCATCCTTTAGAAGAAAGAAGCCAATCCAACATCCAAGTTTTACATATATATGACACAACAGTTTGGCAAACAACAAGAAAATCCAAGTTTTACAACTGAACTAAGGACACTGGCTGGTACATCCCAGTGCTTCAAAACTTGCCCAGCTCATGCCATTCGAATCGTCAAACTTTTACACACAGCTAACCTAATCATTTCATATATAACTTTACATGAATCTATAATGAGAGCCAGGACAGCAGGACATCAAAGAACAGCATTTGCAACATCAAAAAATTCATCAGCAGATAAATAGCAAATCTGTTAAAAATAACTAACCAGTTTGAAACCAAAGAACGAAAACACCAAACTTCAACAAAGACGTAGGCTAAAAAACAACCAGCTGAAGGGCCCCACAATAAGAACAAAGACAAGTTGAAACGACCTATCACTAGCCTTCTCTCTCCTACTCCACTGTAACACCTTTGGTGTTATAGTAACTAAATAACCTACCATGTCATCATATTGCACCGCAAAGCATTCATGATTAGGTCAATTACGATGTGCATCAACTAAAACGAGTTTACATTCTTAGGTTGGATGTGCTTATGAGATGTGTGATTCGAATAGAAAACCTTAATTTCGAATGTCACCGCAAATACTTAGTTTATGTCCTACGTAATTTGAGGTGTATGACTGTGTTATACACTAGTGTCAAGTGTAGCGTATGAACTCAAGTCCAACATATAAAATTAACATTCAAATTTGAGTTTGAATTTGGGATCCCAAAACTTGTCGCGAGTTTTCCGATTCGAATTTGAATTTAAATTTGGGTAATTATTAAAAGATTTCCAAAAGTCAACTTGGTCAACCAAGAGTGGCATTTGGTCAAACATGTGATGCTTGACCCCAATGATACCCTTGGATGATGGTTTGATCACTAAATAATCACCAATTAAAATAGCAACCAATTTCAATTTGAAATTCTTCCGAAAACCCTAAATCCAAAACCCTATTTTACCCCTTTTTAAATAACTCAAAATCTAAGCAAAATTTGGGAAAAAGTTTAAAACAAAGTTTGTAGATCTTTTCAAGGGCTACAAGTTTGGTGTTTTGAGTTTTCAAAGTTTTAGTGTAAAATCTTGAGTAATTTTGAAAAGAAGCAAATTCCAAATTTGACCTCTTTTCATCCCCAAACTCAAATTTCAAAATAGAGGTAGAATTTAAAAATGGTTTGAATAGAAAAGTTGTAGGTCTTGGCTAGATATACAACTTTGGTATTTTGAGTTTTTGAAGTTTCAACATAAAATTGAAAGTAATTTCTAAATTACCAAATTCTAGAAAAGTGTCCCCTTTTGATTTCAAATTCAAATTTCAAAATCCAGTTCGAATTTGAAAAAGTTTTCAACATGAAACTTGTAGAGCTTGAAATTTTGAAGATTTCATATCTTGGGAATTTTTTAAGTTGTTACATGTTTTTGAAAGTAATTTGACAAAAACAATTTGAAATTGAAAAAGCCTCTTTCTCGCGCGTCTCCTAGTCCACCTGCACCAGCCTTTTTCCACCCGAATCGGCCGCACCACCATTTCCTTCTCCAACTCCGGTGACCGAGCACCACCAAACTGCCTCACGTGACCGGTCACCTCCACGGCCTCTCCGTGCTTGCCGTTTGCTCCACTGCACTCGCGGTGAGCTGTTGATACTTCCCATGCCCTTAATTTAGTCGCTACCATCTTGTATCACTGGGACGCCGCGAGCCGCGATCACCGTGCCGCCATGGCCGGTGAAGTGCCATCTCCGGGGGCTTTCCGGTCGAGAGAGTAGTCCGGTGAGGTTCACGGTGTGGTGTAGACCGTGTTGGTCGGGTTGGTTGAGTCACCGATGTTGTGGTCGCCGGCTAGCCACCGTGCCGTCGCGGCAGGAGAGAGGAGAGCGGAAGGAAGAAGATGGCAGGCGGGGCCGAGCTGTCAGCGGGAGAGTGAGAGAGGGAGAGCGTGCGTTGCCGGGCCACGTTGCTGGGCTGCGCTTGCTGCTGGGTCAGGCGAGCGCATGGGCCGCGCGCGCGGGAGAGCACGAGCGCGCAGGTGGGCCACACGTTGCTGGGCCAAGCCGAAGGAGAAGGAAAGGTCGGCCCGGGATGAAGTTTTTGTTTTTCTTTTTCAAAAATATGAATAGTATTAGTTTTTGTTTATTTCACTAGAGTTTTTGTAGAGCTCCAAAAATAGTGAAAATTTTTGAGTAAGCTTCTCAAGGTGTAAACTATCTAGGAAAAATATCAAATGCCAATTTTGATTACTTCCTGCAAGTTATTTAATTAGCTTAATTAAATATTAAATGCAACTTCCAGGAATTTTAGTAATTAAAATATTAATCCAAAAATCATGAAATTTATTTTTAACACTATTTTAGACCATGCTCAACCTTTAGAAAAAGTTTGAACTAAATTAGATGAAGTTTAATTTATTCTTAATTTCTATCTTAATTAATTAAGTGAATAATTAAATGTTTAAGTGATAACTTTAAGTGTTGTGTGCTCTTTTGATTGAGTGATGACCTTAGGTCACTAACCCTTAATGATCATTGGCACCTTATTTACTTGGTTGAGCTCTCGATTAACATGTTCTTTAAGAAGTGATAATGTTGCTTAATGTATTTGCGTTAGTTAGTGAGTTCTGTTGGTTTACAACGGTACCGCGAAGGAAAGTTGTACTCAAGTTATTAATCTTGGCATATCATCATCAAGTATCATGTTTATCATCGCATCATATTGAAACATGTCATACTCTCGTGTAGTTCCCGCTTTCGAGGAGGTAGACTTTGTTGAGCAAGCTTCTGGAGAAGAGCTGTCGTCAGGGGGTTCTGGACCGGACGTCGGAGTTTTTGAGCCTGAACCAATCGTCCCGTCTGAGCAAGGCAAGCCCTAGTGCATTTAAACCCTTCCTTGAGTTTTACAAATCTTTATCACTAGTACTATGGTTTATTGCATTAAGTAATTAGGAATTGAGTGATAACCCAATTATTGCATTACCATCCTTGATTATTGTAATATCACCCTTGGTACCTGTTTTATTGAAAACGTGTAGTTATGCTTCATCATGCTTATTAAGTTAGGCTTTTAAAATGAGATGTTTTACATGGCACTCCGATGGCATAACTTGATGGATACTGAAATATAAGAATGAACATGAGATCGGATCGGTGGTTTGGCCACTGCTAACTTGCATTAGGAAAGAAGTCCCAATGTAGTGTTTCTGCCTTATCAGTTAAGGACCATACATTGTTGGCCCTCGTGTCAAGGAGTTTTCAATAGTACTAGCCATGTACCCATGTTGGGTAAGCCTTACTCGGCTATTCCATCACGAGAACGTCTAACCTCGCACTGGGAGTGGAGAGATGGCGAGAGTACCATGTACCCTCGGGGCTAGAATTAGGCCGGGTTTGAGGAGTACTGTGCTCTCGAGTGGCGATGGACACGTTCTAGTTTTGGGTTACCCAAGTAAGAATTGATATATGCAAGATTTGGTTCTACATATGTCGTGTGGTTAGGAAGCCTCAGCTGGGTAAATTAAGCGGTTCGAATCGTCGTTACTCCACGAGAAAGGAGTCTTGACCTTGCACCAACTTCGTAGCAAAAGAAATGGAATGTGTTGAAAGAAATAGAAAGAATTTCATGAGAATTACTTGGATCTAGATTAGAATCACTTAGAATTGGTTAATGAACTATCAATGATGAAAATAAAAGGTTCAAAGTAAGGACTTACTCTAGTAAGCTTTTTCGCAAAAATCATTTTGATTCTTGAATACTCATACCTTGATCTCCTAAAACTAGCATGTCTCTGGAGCCTTTTCCTTAGTCAGGTAAGTCTTGTTGAGTACCCTCAGTACTAAGGGTTTGTTAAACCCTTGTTGCAGGTGCGGTGCATGAGCAAGCCTGCTTTTAGTCTTGCTGCATGACCATTGGCGTTGAAGAAAGTGACGACGAGTAGATTATGTGGCCTCTGGGCAAGGCATATCGCTTGAGTGTTGTAATAAAGTTATTACTGATACTCCACTACTACTGGTTTGTAATAATGCTACTTATGGTTTGAGATTTGAAAATTGTGGTTTGTAAACTTAAGTTATGTAAAACTTCTGCTCTTTTACTCTGATAGTATTTGGAATAAACTGTTGTAATATTATAATACTCCTGTAATTAGATCTTGTTCGAAAGAAAGCAGACCTTTTAGGTTATGAGGTACATAAGTATGACTGTCAGAGGTCATAATGACAATGACAGGTACCTGTGGGCCATCATAATTTAGGAGGTTCTGTGACATCCACTCTCAAACATGTTGTTGCCTTCTTGTTCTTGGGGCATCCATGCTCAATTAGGTCCATCAAGGCCTTCATCGTTTGTTTGGTTAGTGGAAGATCGAAATGTTGTGCGAGATGGTCAAAACTCTTTAGATTTTGAAGCATTAGTTGAGGGCAACAATTCTCCTAGTTTTCTTAGAAATTGTTTGTTGTGCAAGTTGCACTAAGTTCTTCTCTAAATTTTACCTTCCTTTTTTTCCTAACCTGCTACTCTTGTGTTGGCTATTTTTATCATTCTATGATGAAAACATAGTTCCTCCATCTTCTAGTGTTTCCACTTCTTGGTCTAGAGCAACTCCAATGGATGGCTAAACCTATGATTTCGCCAACCTCTAAAATAGAAAGCCTCACAAAAAAAAAGAAAACTCCAGCAGCCATTCCAGTATGGTGAGGCCGATGGCTAGTGGCACATGCGAGCTATATTTAGCATGCGAGACTCCGGGATAGGTGGCTTGCTATTTTGGAAAGCGAGATACAATAGCTCTTGGACTCTTTTTTTCTTCCCAAAATACTTAAATATAGATTACACAACATGGATAGCACTTCTGTTAGAGTTGCTAAGCACTGTGGTTTGCCAAGGTAGTAGTAATGTAGCTCAGTAACTGATCCAAATACTATGTGCTCGGAGCAATAGTGGCAGGGGTGGAGTGTTGTTGCTGTGTCCGGTGCTTGCCAAGGTCAAAGTGTCGTCACTTCCTCCAATTCCTTCATCCTGTTCTAGCATGCACTGATTATTCACAACATCTACTGTGGCATCAGGAAGAGTGTCTCTTTCACATTCATCCAAATCCAAATACAAAGGGGTTGATTTGTCTCCACTGTATATCTAAACTTTGTTCTTTTAATTCGATAAATTTCCTGTAGGGGCTACAACCCGTCCAGTTTCGTCAAAAAATTATGTAGAGCCAATTTAGCACAAACACTACTTGACACATCCTGGATGCTCTCATGGGCTGTCTAGACAACACCGCCTCACTCGTCCTGCTTGGGCCTTGTAACACCCTCGGTGCTACCGCATCAAACAAGTCACTAAACCATTTCATGAGCATCATGTTTATGTATTATTGCATGTGATCACTTGTGTAAATAAGGTCTTGCAACTTAAAGCAATCAATGAAAATGTTAAATGAAAAAGCTATTGCAGGTGGTATGTCGTATCAAGTAAGGTTGAAAACCATTTTTATTGGACAAAAATGCTATAGAACATACTTTTGGCACCTTAATAAAGTTTGAAGTATGAACTTCGTAGATGACCATGAAAGGTTTGCTTTCGAGAATTGATATCGCCAGCTACTATTTCTAATAGCCTAGAAACGCAACTTGGAGTAATTTCAGCTTAAAGACTTACATTGTTTCCAAGTCTGTTGACAGCCAGACATGGTCATGTTTAGCTATTTATTTCGAGGAAGTGGGCTAGTGATTAGTGTAGGGTTATGGCTCAGATTAGTAGCCTCGTATACCACCTTGACTGTAGTGAAGTCGGTTTAGGGTTAGAAGAGATGGTTTGGTCGTGGTCTATGCTTTAAAATTCGTGCAGAGCACATTTTTGGGACTAGCTCTTTGGGGAGCGCGGTCACCCCCCTTGGGGGTGCGACGCCACCGCGTCGGTCGCTCTGCGCGCGCGCTGCCGCATAGGGCCGACCGCGATCGCTTGCTTGACCGCCTCTGGGCAGGCCACGTGGGGCTGCTACTGCTGCTCACGCAGCTGAGCGCCGCGGCCACCTACCCCCACGCGCTACCACGCTGCCCCTGCCGCACACTGTGATGCAGCCGCTACCGTTGCCGCCGCGTCCGCGCCATGCGCCTCTGCGCCACAGCTCCGCGGTCAAGTGGACCTCTGCGCCCCGTCGGTCACGTTGTCGATGCCGTCAGCCACGTCTCGCCCGGGGCGAGGACTTACCGAGCCGGGCGGCTCCCATTTTTTCCTCTGCCACCTTGACCGTCGGACCCGCCTCATCAATTCGGCATGGTGGAGTCACCAGCGCCCGATTCCCACACGTCAATAGCTCCACCTCCGAGTCGTCTAGCCGTCTGACCCCACACCACCTGGATTGGTGTCTAACCTAGCGCCAATTTGGCGTTGCTCACCGCCGGGCCGATAAGACTGCCTCGGCCGGGGGTCGAGAGCAATCACCGCTCCAAAGCCGCCCACGTTCAATCGTTGGCACTATTGGCTTTGCCTTAACCTCCTTGTCACCCTACGTGCGTCGCCCGAGCCCCTACCACCCCCACCGCCCCGCTGACGCGGTCGTGTCCGCTGTGACTCACTATCGAGCCTGTCGCGCGCACGCGGCCGGTTCACTCTAGCCTTCCTCTGTTCTAACCGCGCTTCCAGAAAGGTCCATGGTAAGCTCCTGGTACCTAGGCGCTGGATGGGTGGGCTCATGGCCATTCTAGCTCGTCAGAACGCCGATGCCACCGTCGTGGATGGCTACGTGTTGCCGCAGCCAACCGCAATAGGTCATGCCACCTTGAGTCGCCGCGCAGCGGAAGCGGGTAGCAGGTAGTTGGAGGTCGGCCCTTTGGGTGTGTTGTAGTGGCTGGGAGTTGGCCGACGTGAGAGCCTTGTGCCACTGCTCGCCGCGCCGATGGGCGAGGAGGCATCGGGAACTTCCCCATTGCGAGGAAGAGAAAAGGCGAGGACCTTCTCGTATATAACCCGACTGTGGGAATAATGCTTGCAACGTTTGCGTAAAATAGGTTAAGTCTGGGGTCTCTTTTGCATGAGTGCTAGCGCGCGCGGGCCTCCCCGTCATGGGCCGCCTCGCGCTGGTGGGCCGCGTTGTGTAGGCCAAGTTGGTGGGCCGCGCCGAGTAATTGCATTTTCCTTTTATAACGAATTAGCAAATGCTTTTCTAATTTAGTTTTGACCTGATCTTTGGTAAAGTATAATGAATCATGTAGGTGTCCAAAAATTTTGAAATAAATTTTGTTAGACTCCTGAAATTAGGCTCTATCTATTGGTGTATTTAGTTTTGTGTTTATATATGTTGACTTTAGGAACCATCAAATTAATTGAGAATGCCTAATATTACGAAGGTAACATTTGTAGGAATTTTTGTGGTAAAACCATGATAGCTTTGACTTTGAAAAAATTCTAGTAGCCTCCTAGAAATGTTAGGTACTTGATGTAATTTTTATAGCCCTAAACAAGGCTGTTAGATATGTAGCTAAATACCTATTAACAATTAAGAGGAATGAGAGCGTAGTAGTGATTTATACATAAAACACTTTTGTACTTGTATGGTAAGCTTGATCTTTGTTTGATAAGGATGATAATTAGTTAGTAGCTTAGCCATTAGAGCTAGCTTGTTACTATAATTTATGTGTTCTAATTTTAAGAGTTGTTGTTGCCTAAATACTAAATTGCTGCATCATCATCATCGCATGCATGTAGAGAACGAGTTGGTGGAGTTCGTCACTGCGGGAGATCAAGAGTACGAGAAGATCGTCGAGGAGTACGAGGAGGAGATTCTCATGCCGGAGGAGGTCCCGGAGCCATCGCTAATTGACTTTGCTGACACTGCGCCTGCCCAAGGCAAGCCACGGTGCATAACCCTTATTTTTTATAATCATCGTATATGTATATGTTGTGCATTTAAATATATATCTACCTATGAGTCCTACTAGTACAGGATCGCGTAGTTGCTTTGCTTATGTTTGTCGGTAGCGTGGGTAACCTGTCGTTACTCACAACAGGTGATTATTATTATCATAAAACTAAAAATGAAATGGTGGAAAGAAAATAATGACCGGGTAGGCATATGGTATGGGTATTAGTGGGTGTAACAGGTTGTGTCCCACGACCACGGGGCATAGCTTGCTTGCACTGTTTTCCCTGTTTGTGTCGATTAAGGACCGTCCGTTGCATGGACCCTGATCAAGTCATAGATTTATTATCTCAAGCACATACTTGCTTTATGGGAGCAGAAAGACTTGTTACTCTCTTGTCATGGGCTCTGGCTCTTTCTGGACCGACTAATTGGAGGCGGGGATAGGTAGAAGTATAAGCACCACTTTGAGGCCAGGCCTCAAGTGTGGGGGCTTGGAGTCCAAGTTTGGACGGGGACCTAGAACCCGTGACAGGAGTGGAACGGGTTGGTCTCGCTTGTGTCGGGGTGCAAGCGAGACGTGTATTTTTCGGGGTACCCAGCTGGACACATTGATTCGTGAATCGCCGCTTCTGCGTGATGGTACGGCTTGACTGTGATCTGGTACCGTAGTAAGAACTGGCATATGAAAGATGAAAAAATAGTTTTGATTGCTCAACCCTTGATAATAGAACAGGTACTTACATAGAAGGTTGGATAATGAACTAAACATGGCTGCTAATAATCTAATGAAACAAGGACTTACTCTTAATATTGCTTTCCGCAAACAAGAAACCCACAAGCCATAAAGCCTATCAAATTCCTTGAGAGTCGGAAAATATATTCCCTAGTCGGGTAATCCTTGCGAGTACATTGTATACTCATGGTTTATTTACCCTTGTTGCAGGTGCTCCTTGAGAAGCTAGCTTTTGTGTGGAGGATTCTTCTGGTGGGCATAGACGGCTCCTTATATCCCTTCGCTAGACGTTTATTTCTTTCCACTATTTAATTATCACACTCTGAACTTTGGTACTGTAATAAAGAATTTCTAAGACTATTTGTTGTATGAAATGGACTAAGTATTGTAAGCTTGTACTCATTATGGGATTCCGGGTGTAAAATTGTGGATTGTTTCGAGTTCTCCCTTGGGGTATGCTCGACGGAACTCTTTAGTTTAGCTCACTTTCATGGTACTTAGTGTCTAATTGAAGACAAGTGCCTCTGAAAGTGTGTTAATTCAGGTTGTTCTGCCACAGGCCTTGACCTATCCCCTTTTTGTAACTATTGATCTGTTTGACCTCTAAGAAATCCTGCACCTCAGACCCACTGCTAGCTTTATGATAAGGTTACTGGCTTGGTCCAACTTGATCAACTCTTTCTTTAGATCGGTATAGAACACAAGTAACTTTTCTCCTGGCTTCTTTTCAATATACACCACTTTATGTGGGCTCAATAATACCTTAGGAAACTCATTCACATGATTGGCGCAACAATGTCATTCCAGTCGACACTTACCAAATTATCATCATGATCAACATACACAACTAGATTCTTCACCTTTTCAACCACACTAACCATCAAATTTCTATCACCATCTGATACAATCACTCTTTAGTCCATCATCAAGATGCTTCCATAGCAACAATGTTTTTGTTGCTCTCATATCCTAAAAAATCCTCAAACTACAAAGTAGATCATGTATCAGACTCAAGCCAGTCGAACTAGTCAATTTTCTCATCCACATATGACCCGAGATGACCAAACCCAGCAAAGAAAGCCCCATGGTGTAACTCAATTGAGAATTTGTTAGCACCAGAACCTACACTGGTATCACACCCCGATCAGTTTACCACCCAATCCAAAACCTTAACAAAAAAATTTCAAAAACCACAACAGCATGCCAAGAATAATTCTTTCTATCTACACTTACCACTACAACTCCGAAATCACTATCCATAATCCTAAAATCAATAGGCCCAAGGGGATGTTGAACCTATGATGACGCCTCTGCTTTCCCTCGCAACATCAGCACCATCCTTCCACCCAGCGGCTTTGACCTAGTCCGGTGTGTGGCGCCCTCTCCCGACTTCCTCTTCTCTTCGACCTGACAACCTCCTTTTGCCATAGATCACCGCTGGACCCAATCTCATCGTCGTCACCGAGGGGTGATCACTTATTTCTTTCTCTTCAAGGGATGTGCTTAGACCTAACTTGTTTCTTTCTCCTATGATTTCTCCTTAGCGCCAATAGATGTATGACATGCTCTTAGCTGCTGTCCAAATGCATATTTTTCTATGTCACGACTCACGAGTGATGGCGAGATAACACATTAGCCATTGCAGCTTGTCTTTGGAATCTCAACCCATGCCCCGGCCCGGCCCCCACAAAGACCAATCATATCTTGGCACCTCGTTAGCATCAGGCCAGACTTCAAACGCTGCCACTAGTTGACCCGTTAGTGCTCATCCCAAAAGTGCATCGCCTTTTCTTTTTCTGATGAGATGGATCGCATCCCCTTTTGAGTGCCGTGAGGCTTCAGCCGCGCGCGCCGTCCACGCGGGCGACATCGATGTGCCTTCTCCGCTTCCCGTGCCCGGAAAATCAACCAACCGCGGAGGACACGCTGCGGTCTGCCAATAAAAAAACAAACAGACAAACCCGAGCGCGAGATCCGATTCACTCCAATTCAGACAAGGAAAGGATCCCGGAAAAGACGACGGGAAAGGCCGGCCGTCACCGACAAAAAGGACCCCGCAGTTCGAGCCTCCCATCGATCTCCTTCTCCTGCAGCTACTCCACGGCTGGACTGGAGATGGAGGACACCAGACGCCAGTCGCCCGCCGATCTCTCCCACTCCCTATTAATTAAGCTTCCGCAGCGCCCTGCAGTGTCTTGTGCTGACAGAGCACCAGCTTGCACCTTCCTGCGCGCGCACGCCATGGCGCGGCCGCCGCCGCCGTCAACTGCGCACTTATTCTTCTTCCTCCTCCTCTCCCACCTCGCCGCCGCCCAGGCCGGGTACCGCGTCGTTTCAGTGTCCGGGGCGGGGGGCCAGCTGTCCGCGCGGCTGGAGCTCGCCGGCGCCGGACACAAGGCGGAGCTCGGGCCCGATGTCCAGAGGCTCAGCCTGACCGCGAGGCAAGTACGTTCTTCCTGGATTGATTACTAGTACTTGTGTGTGTGCGCTTCCATGCCATGTGTTGCTTATCCAATCTTCAGCTACTTTGTGGTTGAGGGTAGCGATTGGAGATGCTCGTTGGCCAGTTCTTGGGTTCTCGAAGTCTTCAGCTTAGGCACCGTTTAGATGTCAAAAATTTTGCCAAAATTTTCAGATTCTCCGTCACATCGAATCTTTAAACGCATGCACGAAGCATTAAATATAGATAAAAAATAAAACTAATTACACAGTTTAGACGAAATGAACGAGACAAATCTTTTAAGCCTAATTAGATTATGATTGGATAATATTTGCCAAATAACAACGAAACTGTTACAGTAACGTTTCGTCAAAAATTTTGCCAACTAAACAGCCCCTTAGCTTAGTGAGTGATGCCGTGATCCCTACAGAACTCCTGATTAAAAAAATGGCTTTTACTTAGCTTGGTCTCTTCCATTCGGATAGATAGTTACTTCAACGATCCATTATTGGGGATTTTTTTTAATTTACTTTAGCGATCCATTATTTGTGCTTAAAGCAACATGCATCTGTGGTCAGAAACAGGATAGGTCAATGGCTTCCCTTTTTTATTTATTTATTTCTTCGAAGATAAGAGCTGATAGATGACTGGGTGATTACGACAACGTACCAAACAAGTCATTTCGTAGTTTATTTGCTCCACCAGCCACAAAACTGAATATCAAGGACCAATTTAGTGCCATCACACGTGTTTCATCTTGGGATTTTGTAGATTCTAACCTACGATAAGGTGAAACAGGCGGAGTAGTATCTTTTTTCTTGACCGAGACCGCGACCCCCTTCCCTTCCCCCGAGCGGCCCCTCACAGGCGACTTGGGGGGCGACCACGTCTGCGTCGCCGCTCCCCCCCCCCTCGCCAGCGCCCCCCCTCCCCCGGCCGCCGTCGCCGTCCTTCTACCGCGGCGGCGGCGGCAGCCAGCGACGGCGGTCCCAAAAACGGAGCCCCGTCCGCATCTCCACCTCCCTCCACCCCCCTTTTCCTCTTCCCCCCTCCACCTCACATCCCCGGTGTTCCGCCGGCGGCGTTCGGCGGCAGACGACCGGATCTGCCCCCCGGCGGGCGGATCTGCCGCCCTCTCACCCCGGCGGCCTGATTGGGGGGCTTAGCTTGTGGTCCTTCCCCGGCGGCTCCTCCGGCGGTGCGGCGCGTCTCCGGTGGCGGGGTCGGCGACGGCCGGCCGGGTCCGGCCCCCTGTGGCCTGGATTCGGCGTCCCCTGCGACGTGCTCACCCCTCCCCCGATGGGCGGCGTGGGTGGTGGCCGTCCAGGCCGACGGCGGCGCTGCACCACCCTCACCCCCCTCGTGGCGGCGGACGGCGTGCTCCGGGTTGCGGCCACGCCCCCCTCTCTACTGAGGCGAGCAACGGTCTGGTGGTCGTGGCTGGGGCCTGGCTGCCCTCTTGGTGGCCCAGGCCGTTGGCTGGACGGGGGGAACGCCGGCGACCGATGCGCCTTCTCCAAGTTCTGCCGGGGATGGGCCCTGGTCCGGGAACGTGGCGGCCTTTGGCCCGCTCTCCCGTGCGAGGTAGGCGCGGCACGGCGGGCCGGCCTGGGCCTCCTCGGCAGCTGTGGCAGGGCCAGCGGGGGTGGCAGTGTGGGTGGTGCGGTGGTGTCTGCAGCTTTGGCGCCTGAGCCGCGGCTTCGACCGATCGTCGTCGCTGCTTCAGTCGCCATGAGTGGCTGGTTGCTGCGGCAAGAATCTAGGTGAAAACCCTGCCCGTTTGTTCTGGGCCGGCGGCGATGGCGCAGTGCGCGTCATCTACCTTCCTAGAGGCGTCGCCGAAGCTTCTTCGTCTACGGCAGGCTGAGGACGAGAGTCCTACTTGGGTGCTTTTCAACATTGGTGGCATCTGTGGATGTCAATCCCCTTCTTGAAGGCATTGTTGAAGCACTGTTGCAGCCCATTGCCCACTACCCTGGCTGGTGTCCTACTGCCTGCTGCTCCTCCCGCGTGGTCTCTCTGATCGTCGTGCTGCACCTATTTGGGCTTCATGTCTCTCCTCACCTTGGTACGTCTAGCTTGGGGTTGTTGTAGCCATAGTGATGGTCGTTTCCGGCGGATGCTTTGCCGCCGAGGGGTTTCCGGCGGATGCTTTGCCGCTGAGGTTGCTGACGTTTCCGGCGGATGCTTTGCCGCTGAGGTGTTCCGGCGGATGCTTTGCCGCCGTGGTTGTTGGCATTTCCGGTATATGCTTTGCTACCGAGGTTGCTGGGGTTGATTGGACGGATGCTTTGTCGTCTGAAGTTCTAGCGGATACTTTGCCGCTGTTATCGTTTCCTCTCACTGCTGGCTACCTTGGTGTTGAGTTTATTGTATTAGGTTCAGTTTGCTGGGTTGTTAGGTGGAGGGCCCCACCCCTCATATTTCTTGCTTTTCGTTTGTGTTGAGGACTTCGGTGGTAATCCATGGATTACTTGCGAATCCTTTTGTTTCTTCTATGTGTAGGTCTATTGATCATTCTCTTCTGCTTAATAAAAAACGGGCTATATCCCCGGTCTCGAAAAGGTGAAACAGGCAAGTCCCCACATCGGATTGCAACAAATTCACATTGCGACAGTAAAAAAACAAATTCATATTGCGACCGTAAAAAAAATCACATCGCTACAATCTCCTCTCTCTCTCTCTCTCTATATATATATATATATATATATATATATATATATATATATATATATATATTATATATATATATATATATACACCTTGTGAATTGTTGCATTCTGCAAGCTTTTTTTCACATTGTATATAAGATATATGTTCCCCACCTTGTGAATTGCTGCATTCTGCAAGCTGATATTAAAAAGAGGGTCTTGTTACAGTTCGGCGGAGTATTGCATTTGTGTTTGTGTTGCACTGATTAAGTTTTAAATTGTGAGAGAGCTGCTAGCAGCACCTTGCTAATATGTTTTGCTAAAAAAAAACACCTTTCTTAATATGTGAACTGTAAAGAAAGGGCAAAAAAAACAATTCGCAAAACACGATCACAGTGGGTCTCGAACCCACAATCTCCCGCTCCGGAGGCGAGCGCCTTATCCATTAGGCCACGCGACCATGGCATGCTGGATTTCTGGCTGAGATTTTTACACAGTTATCAATGCTATTTTCTAACGTTTTACTGCCCAACCACGCCGGCGGCAGCCTTGAGACAGACAGCCGGCTGCACGTCCGCATCACCGACGCCGACCACCCGCGATGGGAGGTTCCCCAGAGCGTCATCCCCCGCGAGGCGCCGCGGCACATCACCCTGGAGTCGAGCACGGGCGCCTCGCCCTCGCCGCAAAGCCGCGTCCTCTCCGCGGCGACGTCCGACCTGACCTTCACCCTGCAAGCCTCGCCGTTCCGCTTCACCGTCTCCCGGCGCTCCAGCGGCGACGTCCTCTTCGATACCTCCGCGGCGCTGGTGTTCAAGGACAGGTACCTGGAGCTGACCACGGCGCTGCCGGCGGACGGCCGGGCGTCGCTGTACGGGCTGGGCGAGCACACTAAGCGCACGTTCCAGCTGCAGCGCAACGACACGTTCACGCTCTGGAACGCCGACATCGCCGCCTTCAACGTGGACCTCAACCTCTACGGCTCCCACCCGTTCTACCTCGACCTGCGCCCCTCCGCCGGCGCCGCGCACGGCGTGCTCCTGCTCAACAGCAACGGCATGGACGTCGAGTACGGTGGGTCGTACCTCACCTACAGGGTCATCGGCGGCGTGCTCGACTTCTACTTCTTCGCCGGCCCCGCCCCGCTCGACGTCGTTGACCAGTACACCCAGCTCATCGGCCGCCCGGCCCCCATGCCGTACTGGTCTTTCGGTACGACCAACCAATCAGTTGTTGCTTTTGCTCCCATGGAGGGATTCACTCTGTTCTTGCAGCTGATCGAACATTTTCAATGGCGTTCTGTTTTTGCTGCAGGGTTCCACCAGTGCAGGTGGGGGTACAAGAACCTGGCTGACCTGGAGGGCGTGGTAGCCGGGTACGCCAAGGCCAGGATCCCGCTGGAGGTGATGTGGACGGACATCGACTACATGGACGCGTTCAAGGATTTCACACTGGATCCGGTGAACTTCCCAGCCGGCCCGATGCGTCAGTTCGTCGACCGCCTTCACCGGAACGGCCAGAAATACGTCGTCATCATAGACCCAGGTACCAACGACAACGATGACATATGCTATCGGACATGGGGATCGATGTGCTGCCTGCCACAGTGCCACTGCCATTGCTTGAATTGGTGACGACTGACGCGCATATGCAGGGATCAACGTGAACGAGACGTACGGGACGTTCGTCCGAGGGATGCAGCAGGACGTGTTCCTGAAGCGGAACGGCACGAACTACCTCGGCAAGGTGTGGCCAGGGAACGTCTACTTCCCGGACTTCTTCAACCCACGCGCCACCGAGTTCTGGGAGCGCGAGATCGCCCTGTTCCGACGGACGCTTCCCGTCGACGGCCTCTGGATCGACATGAACGAGATCTCCAACTTCGTCGACCCGGCGCCGCTCAACGCGCTGGACGACCCGCCGTACCGCATCAACAACTCCGGCGTGCGCCGCCCCATCAACAACAAGACTACGCCGGCGTCCGCGGTGCACTACGGCGGCGTGCGCGAGTACGACGCGCACAACCTATTCGGGTTCCTGGAGGCGCGCGCCACGCACGGCGCGCTGCTCGCCGACACCGGCCGCCGGCCATTCGTGCTCAGCCGGTCCACGTTCGTGGGGTCCGGCGGGTACACCGCGCACTGGACCGGCGACAACGCCGCCACGTGGGACGACCTCCGCTACTCCATCAACACCATGCTCAGCTTCGGCCTCTTCGGCATCCCCATGGTCGGTGCTGACATCTGCGGCTTCGGCGGCGACACCACCGAGGAGCTCTGCAGTCGCTGGATCCAGGTACAAGCTTTTGTCCAAGGCAGCTTATCTACCAGCATGCCAAGTCCATTGACACGTATGAGCTGAGCTTTCGTGTTTGCTCGTGAAGCTTGGTGCGTTCTACCCGTTCTCAAGGGATCATTCGGCGAGCGGAACGATCCGGCGCGAGCTGTACCTGTGGGAGCTGGTGGCGCGGTCAGCGAGGAAGGCGCTCGGCCTGCGCTACCGGCTGCTGCCGTATTTGTACACACTGATGCACGAGGCGCACACCACGGGGGCGCCCATCGCGCGGCCGCTCTTCTTCTCCTACCCCAAGGACGTGGCTACGTACGGCGTGGACCGGCAGTTCCTGCTGGGCCGCGGCGTGCTCGTGTCGCCGGTGCTCGAGCCGGGGGCCACCACCGTCGACGCCTACTTCCCGGCCGGCCGGTGGTTCAGCCTGTACGACTACACGCTCGCCGTCGCCTCGGCGACGGGCAAGCGCGTCACCCCTCCCGGCGCCCGCGGACACGGTCAACGTGCACGTGGCCGGCGGCAACATCCTGCCGCTGCAGCTGCCCGCGCTGACGACGTTGCGGGCGCGCCAGACTGTGTTCCACCTCCTGGTCGCGCTCGCCGAGGATGGATCCGCGTCCGGGGAGCTGTTCCTAGACGACGGAGAGTCGCCGGAGATGGCCGGGCCGCGGGGCGAGTGGAGCCTGGTGCGGTTCAGCTGCGCGGCGGGGCGCGACGGGGTCACCGTGAGGTCGCATGTGGTGCGCAACGCGTACGGCCCGAGCTGGAAGCTGGTCATCGGCAAGGTGATGTTCCTGGGACTACACTCGCCGGCGCCACCGAGGGAGTTCGCCGTTTACGTCAACGGCGTGAAGACGGCCAACTCTATGGGCGGCGCGCTAGGGTACCAGAGGAGCGGAGCACTCGGCGCCGCTCAAGTGGAGGGGCTGTCGCTGGCCGTCGGCAAGGAGTTCGAGCTCAAGGTCGTGACGTTGTCGTAACGTGGCACTCGAGCTCGTCCTGAATAAAAGCTCATGAAAAGTTTAAATTTAAATTCGAAATAAAGGAATTATGAAAGCAACGTAGCAACACTGTGCAATGGGACGATAATTCGTGTCCTCGTCCACCTGAGACGTCAGCGCCTTAAGTTTCCTTCCACGAAACTGTATTCCTTCATCACTCGGCCTTTTTTGCATCTGTATAGATTGGGCCCAAATGCGCATAATGAACATCAGGCTCAATTATTGAGGCCTAAATCAACGATAGCAAATTGGGCCTGCGAAAGGCTTCATGGCCGGGCAAATCGTCGGAAGGAAACCGTTTAGTTCCAGATGGAATCTTTTTAACGTGTTAAGCCTTCTTAAAAGGTAATATAATAGTCATTTCCTTACCGATTAGGCACCAGGGCAAAGGATATTGGCAGGTGGTGGAATAATGTCCTGCCTAATCCTGCAACTTGATAGGAGGTGCAATAATGCCCTATTAAACCCCAAAACGTCCTTTTTATTTCTTTTTCGTAAATGCGCTATAGGGGTCATATAAATTGAAGAAAAAAATTTTCACCCTTTTTATATATTTTTAGTAAAAATTTACGCAAATTGTACTATACATGCTCATATATGTGGAGACATATTTTTTGTCACCCTTTTATATTGTTTAGTAAAAAATGACACGAATCGCACTATAGATATGCTCACATACATTTATGAGTGAACACACGTGAATCACACTGTAGAGGTCATATACATGTACTACATAAATGATTTGAGAGACGATGGCATTTATTTCTATAGGTGGCACTTTTATATTCAATCATATATGTAAGGCCTCATTTGACGTTTCTGGGAACCAGATCAAGGGAGGTGACCCACGCGGGGGCGTGGTTGACCCACGTGTGGCCACCCGATCCACTCCGGTTCATCCACGGGAGAGGGTAAGTAATGGGCTTATAGTCAATCATCATTTTTGCTGATGTGAAATAGAGAAAAGAGGAGAGAGAAGAGTGATGGGCTATTTATTCTGGCACCAAGCTAGATACGGAAGCATTGTCATCTGTGGACCTAAGCAATAATGTATGTGAGGAGGAGTAGAAAAGATAAAGAAAAATATGGTACACATAATAATAAAAAAACTTTTTATATAACTAAATAAGAGACAACTATTATATGAATTTGCTCTTATAACTTAAACACTTGCTCTTGACCTTGCTCTAAGGCCATGCCGTCCACGCCGGCTAGCGGCAACAACGGCCACGCCTGCTAGCGACAACAACGCGAGGACGAGGGCCCGCGGCGCACGCACGCACACGAGGCCACGAGAGGGAGGGAATTTCACTCCGCGTCTCAGCTGATGATTTTTGTTCTCCCACGTGGAACGGCGGGGTTTGGACAGCGATCCATGACGACCCGCGACCTGTCAAATGCAGCTTTTTACCAGGCAGGGGAGCTCGCCCCGGCGTGGGCTTGGTTCCACGTGTGGCAGGGGTTTGGGACTCGATCCATGCCGTTCCAAGGCTTTCCAAACGAGCCCTAAATAATTTTGGAGACATGATTCTAGAAGACACTAAAATAATATGATCATCTATGAAAATCAATTTTTGAAATGATTTTGAGAGGTGATGGCATTTATTTCCATAGGTGGCACTTTTTATTCAATCTCATAAGTAAATGATTTTGGAGACATTATTTTAGAAGACACTAAAATAATATGATCATATATGAAAACCAATTTTCAGAGACAAGCCTTTTTTAGTGGGTCGCCTCTATAAATATACAGAGGTGGTTCACTTATGAGACGTGTCTCTGAAAAATCAATTTTCAGATGCAGGCAATATAAAAGTGATGCCTATGAAAAAGGTCACCAAAGGCCCACAAAAGGCCAAAGCTTGTACCCTAGACTGCCGCTCAAAACATCTCTCAAGAAACACTTTCCTCAACACCATTAAAGCATGAAATAAATTCTCTGGTGTGTTTATTATCTCTTCCTATTAAGTTTGAGCTTCCTAGTTATGTATATGATGTATTCTATCTTGTGAGAAATATGCTCCATGTGTAATATTGGACTAGCAATGACACTCCAATTCACTGCCAGGTGTACACTGATCCGGCAAAGGAGCGGAGCACTCGGTGCCGCTCAAGTGGAGGGGCTGTCGCTCGCCGTCGGCAAGGAGTTCGAGCTCAAGGTCGTCATGTTGTAGAAACGTGGCACTCGAGCTCGTTCTGAATAAAGGTGATCAAAAGTTCGAATTTAAATTGGAATAAAGGAATAATGAAAGCAACGTAGCAACACTGTGCAATGGATGATAATTCGTGTCCTCCACCTGAGAGTCAGCACCTTTTTTTTCTTTTTTGAAAAAAAGGGTTGGATTTCATTCATAGTTCTATTACATCTTGCCCCTTAAACAGGGCACTCCTATCAAAAGAGAAAATTACATAGAAATCCACGCTACAATCCTTGCCGTTGTCAACCACCATTGCCGCAAGCCAAGCCTTCTCCGTCTCCCGCAATGAAAAAGAACTCTGGATGAAACTCAAGGCCGGAACCTGAGTCGACGAAAAGATTTTCAAAGCCCATTAGTAGCACACCAGAAGCATGTTGTTTATCCACTTAACGCCTCGGGCAGTCCTCACATTCAGCAAGCTCGGTCGCCAGTCGTCTCATCAGCAAAGTCCAGTCGACAAACAGCAATCCCGCAAGGGGACTCAAAGAACACCAGCGCGGACACCCGAGGAGGTGGAGAGATAACCTCACAAAGCAGTCGCGGACAACATTATTATGGATGTCGTAACCACTTCGGAGGGACAAAACAATCCCCCTACCTCCGGCAACCATGTGGGTGATTGCAACATTGGCGATACTGCAGACTTCTTGAACAGCTCTGGCGCAGATAAGCTCATGGCAGATTCGAACACCGACACTGAAGAAAGCATCAAAGAGAACATCGTCGGTGCTGAGTCGACCGCATAAAACACCATCATGCTCAAGCCGCCCAACAGCCACCGCCAAACACCAATCACCACGAACATAGACACCAAAGAAAGCATGAAGGAAGCATAATATTCACGACGGAGTCCGCACCGAGAAGAAATCCAACCCATTTATGAGCAAGCCGGACCTCGCTTGTGGCTCGCCGAAGAAGAAGACGCCGACGGAATCTTCCACAGAGAGCCCAAGGAGGAACAAGAAACTCCTACGACCAACGTTGAAGGTGGCGCCGACACTGTTGCCGCCGCCGGAGAAGCGCAGGAGAAGATAAAACCTAGCCGATGACCTAGAAGCCATAGGAGGTAAATACAAGCTAGTAGACCTACATCTACGGCTATACGGGCCCTCCCGCCGAGGTGCCAGGCTCCCCTCACCACTCCGACGCCCACTGAGGGGAAGCGAGGTCGCCCTCAAAGTCGCCAGAGGCTACTGTAGCTTGGGGAAAGACGACATCCACCCCTCCGACAACTCTGTTCGCTTGGCTGACGAGGCCGGGTTGAAAGTACTGGCAGCTAATCTGTTGTGAGAGAAAAATAGTGTATCATGACTGATAAGTCGGGCTGATAAATTTGGTGAGTCCCATGCTCGGCTTGGGCCTCTCCGACATCCGCAGCTTCGGCGGCAACGCTACGGGAGCTCTGCAACCGCTGTCCGCCCGCTGGATCCAGTTAACGATGTGTGCGGAAGTAGAAGTTTAGCACCGTACCGGTATTTAATAACTAGCTAACGCTGGGTATATAGTAATATTACAACAGTATTCTTGCCGAGAAGGATACTAGTAGGAGGTGCAATAATGCCCTATTAGGTCCGGATCCTCGGCACCGGGGGAGGGGATACTACTAGTAGGAGGTGCAATAATGCCCTATTAGGTCCCGGAAACTTGACAGGTGGTGCAAAATGCCCTGTCAAACCCCCAAAATTTTTATACTTAAATAGATAGATTTCGGCAAAAAAATAAATAAATGTCAACTATTTTCAATAATAAATAAAGAAAAGATAATAAAGATATAAGATGAGAAATGTCAAACCCCCAAATTTTAGCAAAAAAAAAAATGTCGACTTTTTTCAATAAAGAAAAGATAAAGATATAAAATGAGAAATGTCAAACCCCTAAAATTTTTATACTTAAATAGATAGATTTCAGCAAAAAAAAATGTCATCATATTTCAAAAAAGATATAAGATGAGAAAAATGTAGGTTTCATTTTTTTAATTGAACTACACTAGAGATGCTTAAAATGTAGGCCCGTCATGTCAATGATTTTTATATAAAAATTTATCTCTCAATAAGATATGTAACTTTCTAGTTTTGAGTTTTTTTTCATTTGAAGTCATTAAGATGGTTAAAGAAAATAATATCAGCAGCATATTAATCACGTACTAGCGTTTGTCGTCTTAACAAAAAAATTATATTTCTTCTATGTCATATCGATGAGATCTACGAATTTATAGATTTGAGTTTGTCATTTAAGATCGTTATTAAATGGTCAAAAAATAATATAAAATTTGAGAAGCATATTAAGCGCATACTGGAGCTTGACGCATTAGAAAAATTATATATTTCTTATACGGTGTCAGATAGAAATATTTTGTATACAAAAATTGTAACTCTCTACGAGGTCTACAAATTCCTAATTTTAAGTTTTATCATTTAAAATCGTTAAGATTCTTAAAAATAATTTAGGGTTGCTTGGTTTCTCAGCTGCCTTAGAGCATCTCCAGCAGACTACCTAAACTCACTACCTATCCTATATTGGGTAGTGGAGGCCAAAAAATACACTCAGCATGCTACTTATCAAATTATCTACTTTTGTTGGCCTAACAAATTTTCCCTTCCACTACCTACATCTATTGGGCGAACAGATTTAGCTACCTATTTTTTCCCACCCACGCGCCTCTCTTTCTCTCTCTCCACGCTCGCATGCACGCGCGCTACTCGCGCTCGCACGTCTCCGTTGCCGGCCATCTTCCACCGGTCCGACGAGACCAAATCCAGCAGCCACCACCACTCTCCACGCCGGCGCGCCCCTCACCGGCCATTCCCCACTTCCGGCGCTGGTGGCCTCCCCGGCGCATAGCCTCCTCGGTGTGCGACCTCCATGGCGGGCGGCCTCACCGACGCTCGCAGGCTGCTCCCGCGCTCGGCCTCACCGGCGCAGGCGGCCTACTCCTAGCGCGCGGTGCCCTCGACACTCGTCCTCTTCCCCGACATGCGGCTATGGAGAGAAGACCAACGGAGAGGATGACATGTGTGGGACCCACCTGTCATTCTCTACACTGATGGATTTGGGTAGCCTGTTTTAGGTAATACGAGTTGAGAGCAAAATATGGGTAGTAGAAAAATAGGTGGCTACTTAAACAGACAATAGTTAGTCTGTTTTAAGAGTTAGTCTGTTTTAGATAGTACTGCTGAAGATGCTCTGCTTAGCTTGCACAAGCCACGCGGGCCTTCGCATTCAGGCTAGCCAATTTGGCTCACCTAGAGCAGCAAGAAAAATCTTGACAGGCAACAATCTGTATCTGTATCCTTGGTGACCAACCAAACAACATGTGTGCTGCAACTTCTTACTTGGTGAGGCAACACAGTAGCCAGCAAAACTACCAAGCAGCCCCTTAAAGTTTCAGCAACATATCAATCCGGACCGCTGATGAATTTTTTTTTAAACTCCGCGGATGAATTTTACTCGGAAAGAAAACGTTTGACGTCTGGACTCTAGACCACTACATGTTTCAGTGGCCCGGCTACTCTACTGGGCTTTACATGGACCAGGATGTGGCCCAAATAAAAAAAATGAATAATTGTCATTTGTCAAAATGATAATTATCCTTGTCGAAATCCAAGTTCACACGGTCACAAACGTGCTGTCACTTGCGCCTGATTGGTTTTGTCTCCTCTGGGTTCCAAGGTGCATGGCTGCTCGCCGCTGGTGCCTGGTGGCCTGGCGCCGTGACCTTGATCAGGATGCATTATGCAAGACGGATTATCCACGAACTCGTAAATACTAAATAGGCTTAATTTCTATGAGTTACACATAACTCATAAAAGCTAGCTCATTTACCGGTTTACGGACAACCCACCTTACATATCTGGACCTTTGAGCCTAGTGGCTGGCGCTGTGGTAAAGTGGTGTTTGTCGTGCACCGAAGGAAAGCCCTGAAGACTGGTGGCTGAAACACCTTTACTATTCATCAGCATGCTTCTGTCGATTCCGTCAGATAGGCGTTTGCCTCGCGCCTATTGTTAGTGGTCGTTACGTAGCTGTCTAGCGGATTAGTCGGTGGTCTTGAGTCGGTCGCTTTGGTTTATAAAAGGCAGCCCCCTGTAACAGAAACAGTTATCGAATGAATGAAAGAATCTTGAACCCTGAAACTCTGTTCCTGTCCAATTGCTGTTCTTGCTATCTCCCTTTGATCTTGTTGTATCTATCCCTGATTCTGTCCCATTCCCGTATCCGTCAGGACCTTGATCTGGGTTCTGACAGTGTTGCAATGAGCCTACAATCCTACAAGCTCGGCGTAAAATCCCACATGTACGAGCACGGGGACGGGCAGCCTAATTTCAGAGATGTGCAGAAGGGCATGGGCTCTGAAGACTGGCTGCAACTGCAATGCCCTGCCTCCGGCACCTACGCTTTCCATGGACGGAGAGACAGAGAGAGATTCGTTTCAAAAATTGACACCTTGCTTTCTTCAGCTTTTGATGTACATGCCTAAACGGTGCAAAAAACTTCATTACACCGCTTTCAGATGTGAGATATTACGTATATATATTGAATAGTTAAACTTTTATATGCACGTTTATTTTTATTTGTGATTTTATCCCATGAGTTGGTCCCACCTATGATTTTAGGTGTGGTCCTGGTCCATATTTGATCCAATATATGCTTTTTAGTATAAAATGGGGGTGATGAGAATATGCGGGGCAAAAGAAGCTGTCGCGGTTGTGAATTCATCTTATTTTGACCAGAAGTAGCTTATAAGTTTTACCAAATGGCATATAAAACCTTTCACAACTTCAAGTCACTCACAGCTCCTTCACTGAATCATATGGTAAGCGCTACGTACTAGATGATCTAGTGGCCTTACAAGGCACTCTAGTGCATTCTGGGATGCTATTATTGATCCCATTTCAAGTTTCAACTGGAACGTACTCGTGCAATTCAACTTCTTTAAGCTCCTAAGTGAGCTCTCACCCATTTTAGGCCACTCTTGAGCTACCTAATCCAAACTTTCAATAGTGTGAATCACTCTAACACTATCAGCCAAGCTAGCCGCCTTAAGCGAATGCCAATCTACTCATCTTAGCCCCCCTTATAATAAGGCCACATGAAAAACAAAAAACCTATTCTACTTCTAGCTAAGTGCATCTCAACATATAGAGAGTATATAAAAAAAATCCTTAGCCTTTGTGAATATCATTTGCATCCAATTCTTAGAATCGGGTAACTGGGGCCAAGAAAAACATTGTAACCGGTTTTGTGATTAATTTAAATTAATGCTCCTACAAACCATAGGTTAGTCATAATAACTTGTGTTGGTTAATCACCAAATTAAAACTGAATTCGCCTCTATATTCCCATTTCGAGCTGAGTTTTAGACTTCCGAGTTTAGACTAGCATAGCATGTTCACTAGTGGACTGTTGGTAGTCCAGATGACAACAACTGATAGCATTTTGACAAGCTCCTATATCATCTCATCTGAAAAAACGACCACAATTTCGTTCTTCTTCGTGCAACAAAAAAAACTTAAGCTCATTTAATTTCATTTTCTTTCTCTTGTTAAATAAAGCATGTCCGGACAAATCAACTCTATCTCCATCCCCATCAACTAGCTAGTAGCTTTCCTATTTCGTTTTGAATTAGTACAGTCCTATTCTCTGTAATGACCAGAAGATACGCCCTATCATTTGTCTGACGGAGGCTGGCAAACCACCACATTCTTCACCGCTTGTTTCACGCAGTGCTGCATGATACGTAGAATTGTATAGTACACCTTCCAGAACCCAGAATGCATTGAAAAGGAGATTTGGAGAGATGATGACTCATTAATGACGAACTGACCTGACGACTGGCCAACGGAACATTCCTGTTTCAGCGTCTTCGTTCCCCAGCAACCACCTGCATAATTTCTCAATTCATATTATGCGTAGCAGCGCAGTAGTAGAAAACAGTGATCGATCTCTGTAAACTATTGTTTGGAATGATTAGAAGGACAAGGACTGTTGAAGAAACTACACACGCAAGCCAGCCAATGCATGATCAGTCGAGTTGTTAGTACTGACCGGCTGGCATGCATTGCGTGCTTCTTGGCAGGCTAATCAGAAAGGGTAATTAACAATTTGGTCTGTCAGTTGGTAGCAGCCGTACGTATGAACAGAAACTGTCGCTGTAGTCGATCTCTGTGCAGCGCACAGCTTAACGGAAGAGCTAACTTGATAGTTGGTGTGCGTAGGTAGCTAGGTAGATGCAGGTGGTTGGGGGAGAAGAATTGAGCATCGAGTCAGGGAAAGCCCTAGCGTAAGAAAGGAATCTTGGGTCTAGCAAAACCAAATTATTTTTTAAATTTAATTAAATTTATAGGAAATAATATCCAAACAAGTATAATGTGAAAACATATATCGTAACGAATCTAATAGTACTTATTTAGTATGATAATAAATATTAATGTATTTTATATAAATTTAATCAAACTTCAGATCATTTGACATAACTTTTCTAGATTTTTTTGGGGGATGGCTAGCATCTCTGTCTGTCTCTCACTTCCAGAGCACTCTAAGACACTCACAGGTAGGACCCGCGCGCCATGCACTCCATCACCATGGCCGTGCTCTCTGGTACTGGGTTGTGGGTTCCATGCTTTGCTTGTCACTTCGTCAGTGGTGAGATCATATATACATATACGTCCTGAATATAGGAGGAATAGCAAATTCGCAACAGCTAACCACAGACCACGCCATGCACGAACTGTTCCCATGTGTGCACCGTACTGATCGAAACTATATCAAGCTAGTACTCGTAGTTCATTCTTCAGATACAAGTACAGGCTCAATCACACATGATCGAATTCCTCCGTTTAGTTTGGAAAATCCAGCTCTGAACCATTAATACACTGTTAGGAGATCACAAGTCTATCCCATCAAAGTCCACAGAAAGTACAAGCTTGGAATTTTCGCACGCATCCATGAATGATTAGTCGTACTACTACCCAGCTTGTATATCCATAGAGTCAAATGGAAGCATATCAACTTGGCATCAGGGAATGAAAAATATTGCTAGTTTATGGCAGATTAGCTGGCCAGCTAGCTTGTGTACTTGCAGATTTATCATGCATTATATTGAGTGAGGGCTTGTTTGGTTAGAGATGCTAAAGTTTAACAAACACTGTAGCATTTTCGTCTTATTTGACAAAAAGTTTCTAATTTTGGACTAATTAGGCTTAATAAATTTGTCTCGTAAATTACTCCTAATCTGTGCCGACATGCATGCAATTAGTCTACATTTAGTATTCTATGCATTTGCCGCAACATTGATGTGATGGGAGTTTGATGTGATGGGAGTTAAACTGAATGATTTACAAACCAAACAGAGCCTGACACATGTTGTTTATATATAGTCTGTGTTTTCTTGACGGTTTCCTGCTCTGCCAGTAATCTCAGCCTGTTGATAATTTAGTGGTAATTGATAAATATGTTAGTAAACAGTTACTATCTATCTAAGGTCAACGGATTATATATATACACACACAAGTGCTATTCTACACTTTAGGTGTAGAATACTATTCTACACCAAACTGTTATACTGAACAGAACTCAGTATCGTTCAGTATTCGCGTTTCAGTATTGTTTAGTATTTTCGTGGTCCTGGGTGTAGTACTGAATAATACTGAACACTGTTCAGTTTGTATAGATGTAGAATATTATTGTACACCGCAAGCCAAAACTGACATGAAAAAAATACTTAGTAGTACTGAACCACGTTCAGTATCACTCAGTACTACACACAGACCACAAAAGTAGTGAACAATACTGAAACGTGACTACTGAATAGTACTGAATTCTGTTCAGTATAACAACTTGGTGTAGAATAGGGTGTAGAATACCGTTCTACACCTAGTGTGTGTATATATCAAGAGCAGATACGTGTGAACTCAAATCCCTTTCGCAGTATATATTAAAAGAACGAGAACAACCACCTATGACTTTGTTTGTCATTCCTTTTGTCCACTTGGAGGAGAGGATTCTTCGTCTGCACAAGAAATCTTCAAATTATTAATCCATCCCAGTATATATGTACAGGTTTTGGCGATTTCGTGATCCACTTTGACTGAATATATAACTTAAACTTGTTCTTCTGAAGTTCTCTGCAACAGGTTATAAAGAGAACACCTCGAGTAATACGAGCTCGAGCTACTAGTTAAAAACTTTGTCTCAAGTGCGAATCGTTCTATACTTCTATAATAAATCCACAAAATGATTCAAATCCGTAACTGGAAATTAAAAAACTTTGTCCAATTTTTTATATTCTACATCAGACACCATGAAAATATAAAATGGGTGCTAGCTATTGACAATACAGGATAAACCTCCCTCAGAAGGGACAAAACCTGATAGTGTGTGTGTGTGTACACACACACATAGCACAATAGTAGACATATCGACCTGTCTAGAGCAAGCTGTATACATACACATAACGGAATAAAAGACAAAGGACCATATGAATAAGATTCTATTCTTGTTTTGTCATCACAGGCTGTTTTTTTTTTCCTAATTTCTCCATAGTACACAAATAATGTATTTACATCTGTCGTCGTCACTGATGCATATACATATATATTTCTTCTCATTTCTCCTTCTTTATGACGAAATGTGTACTGAGATAGATGGTACTACTACTATATATGTGTATGTATATATATATACCTACTACAGCTACATGCAATACCACACAGAGGAGGCACACACACACCCAAGGCCCTCTTTAGCACTCATCTATCCCTCCTTTAGTTGTCGAGGAATTCCGATCCGTATCACCCTCCATGGCAATAATCATCTTCCTATAAAATCAATTAATTGAACGAATTCCACATCTGTGTGAAGCCACTCTCAGCTAAGTACTCAAACCCATCCTGAGAAAAATTGCTTTGAGGCGCCTCCCTCTTGACGCTGCCTTCGAACCTGCTGAACTGGCTCATGAGAACATCCTTGATTATTGACTTCCCCATGTGCTGCTCCGGATCAGCCATGGCGGCAGATGTCAGCGGAGCGTTCATCGATGGTGATGGCTGAGAGGGGTTACTGGAGAAGCAGGGCACTTGCTCATAACCCTCTAGGTTTTGCACTGATGAGCCAGGCTGGTCAAAGCAAATATTGTAGTTGTTGTCAATGAGGGGAGGCAATGAAGTTGTGGCTGCATCAATATTGAAGCTGCTGCTACTCTCTGTGGGTGGCTTTGCAACTGTCGCCCTACTCTTGTAGAAAACTCTACACAAGACCCAGTCCTCCTGTGAATTATTATATATAAAAGAAATCAGATGGGGATTAGGCCAATAGATAATAATTAAATGGGTACATGTATTCTATACGTCGTGAACAAGTCATGAGAAGTATTTATTTATTTTTAAGGAAGAGTATGTATGCACATGTGTGTGTGTATTGTTATAAAATGAATGGAAATCTGATGGGAGATCTATATGAATGCCTAGAGAAAACCTGCTGCGCATGACAGTGACAAGTCATTGAGTAGTAAGGAAGTCTCAAGTACAAAAATGCATGTAAAGCTCTTAATTAGCATTAATTCAATACTATGACCATCAGTTCTTTTAACAGTAAATAAACAATGTAGCGATTGAAGTGTGATGTCTTAATCCAAAACCATGTATGCCTTTACTTTAATTTAGTTATTCTCCAAATGACACATAAACTCGTGGTAACACTAAGAACTAAGTAATTTGTCAACCTGACTGTAAATTTGGCGCTTGTGCCGTTCTCTCTCTCTTGAATAGGCGAGCGGACACATATGTGCAGAATGAGCTGGCATTCCATTGTCCAGTACATGTGATTACGCAAATACAAATATGAATGAAGAAAAAGAGTGCATATATATAGTACTAGCTTCGTCCTCAAGTGTCATGAACAAATTATGTTTGTATTTTAGTTCACACAGACATATATATTGCACTTCTCCAAAACTTTGAAATATAATTCTCATAAGATCACCCTTATTTGGAAAAAGAAAACTGGGGATGCTTCTGAGGATTTCATAACCATAGTTTAGCTTAATTTATCCATAGGAAAACCGGATGGGGCCAACTCCATTATTTCATTACCCCAAATAAATCGTTTTCCTACTACGTATGTGTTATATTGCTCATTGGCTAGATATATGATGCATTTTTATATCCATCGGATGGGAAACTGATCGAGAATAAAATAAAACAATGAACTATCATGTTCAACTAAAAAAAGGACACATAATAATGAAAAATCAAGTCATTATATTACCTTGAAAGGTAATTTCATGGGATCACCTTGCGCTTCCATGCGAAATTCATGCATAACCCACTCAGTCTTCTTTCCCTTTGGGGCTCTACCTTGATAAAACACAAGAGTTTTGCGCATACCAACAAGTAACCCTTTCCTGCTTATCGGACGGTCTTTCCCCGTAGCCTTCCAATATCCCGAATCAGTTGCTCTGTTTGTACGTTGGCCGGTGGCATACTTTCTATCCCTAAGGCTGTAGAAATACCACTCTTTTCCACCAATGCACGCGATGTCTGAATTTTTGAGAAAAAAATCAGTTAGTTAATAAACTAACAAACGAGGTTAATGATAATTAATTAATAGCACTGCTATGTAAATCATTTTCACATATGGTTATTAGATGTAAACATGGTCCACGTACAATCAATACACAATCATTAATCTTATGATTAAAAAACTGTTAAACCAGAGCCAACAAGTATTCATTAGTGTAATAATGGGGAGAAGGGATAAAAGCAGAATTAGGAAGAAAAAATAATAATATGTTCTTCATCAATTCATTATCTTAATCTATTTTGACAAGATTTTTTGCCGCAGTATTCTACTAGTAGCAAAGTGAGAGGCCTTCTTTTGGTGTTTGTCCCCATCCATTTGGCTGTTAATTCCCTTTAAGGATGAGGCAAAGCGAGAGAATATTTGATATCATGGCAGGAACAGGGACAGATGAGGATAGAAGGCCAAGATGGGGCCAAACAAACTCTTGGCAGTGAGAATATCCTTCTGTTATATGGGGAAAGGAAGGCGACAAGGAGGCAGACAAGACGTGTGAATTTAGCTCTCAGTAGATTTTGGGGATGCATATATAGGTTAAACAGCTAGCTAGAGTACCGATCCAGCAGAACTTTTCTTTTTTAAAACAAAATTCATGCAAGGATTTGAGAGAGTTCTTGCAGACTGTCTCTCCTCAGCTATTGTTGCACATAAATATATATTTGCATCGATATGGTCTGACTATGGTTTTGTTTATGCCTTAGATCATCAAAGACTTTTCAAAAGAAGGGAGCCATCCATAAATACAGCAGCTTAAATGCTCCAAAAAAAGAAAAACGATGGCATGGGCAGCACACCCCAAAAAGTGGGCGAAAAAGAAAGGGATAAGCGACGATTGAAGGAAAGAAAAGTAAGGGATTCTTGAGGTATGGGATGAGTGCATAGTTGCATCTTGCAAGTTGATCGGTGAAAGTTGCAGGAGGAGGATGTCATGGTCGCTTCACTTATGACTCGGAGTGGGACAGTTTCAACTAGCATATGCAGTACATGTGGTTATTCATGCATCTTAGATTTTCGGTGGCGCGCAATTAATCGAATCGAAGTACATAGGTGTATGTGTATACTTTTGTGCCATTTGAAGGAGAAACATGTAGAGATGTAGGCGAAAGGAACAAAGAGAATTTTCTTGGAATAGATGACTGCTACTAGTAGCTAATAATTGAGAGAAGGTATGGCAGCTGGTTTTATTTTAAGATCTACAGGTATATATTCTTGTAGAAGATCGATGAGCCAACAGCAGGACATGGGCATGCATGATTGGCAACCTTATTACAAACAGATGTGATCAGCAAGCGTATCTTGGATGATATATACAACGTGTAGACTTGTATATATGTCGGAACGGATCACAGATTGTACGACTACTATCTCATTAAAAATTTTGATTAGCACAAAAGGATCATTTGAGAGATCAATAATTGGACATCAGGAACGGAACACATAACATAATAACAAATCAGAACCCAAAAGGAATAGTGCTCTCAGAGAAGGGGGGAAAAACACCCAAATTAAAAGGAAAGACCACGACGACGACAAAGAAGAAGAAGAAGAAGAATTCGCAGCGCAATTAAGAACTTGGCAAGGCAAAAACTCGATCTTGGGCAGAAATTAAAGCCGCATGTATGTACAAAATGATCAGGAACAGGTGATAGATGTCTAGGTAGCCACACATGTACACGCATAGGTAGTTGTAGGCCGTCTTACATACCAGGAAGATCCCACGGCTCGCACTTGTTGAGATCGACGTCGACCATGGTGGGGCAACCGTAGATGCTCACCACCACCGGGCCTCCACCGCCGCTGGCGCCGCCGAGCTTCTTGGCCAGGTAGTCGAGCACGAGCTCGTCGTCCCGCGGGTGGAACCTGAACCCCGGAGGCAGCCTGGTCTCCACCATGCTCAGCGATGAGTTGATGGCCATCGTCGCGGCAAGCTGCCCGCGCCGCTCTCAGGATCCAGTCCCTCCCTCCCTCCTGCTATCCCTGCAGGTCTGGATGGATAGATAGGTGGAGCTGCTTCTGCAAGATGGATCGATTCTACTCCTACCTTCTTGTATCATACAAGGGAAATTAAGAAGAAGCTGGAGAGCGGCGAGAGGCGCGGGCGTTATATAACAGGAGGAGCCGCTGGTGGTCAACTTCTGTAGATGCCCTGCTGCTAGAGCGAGCGAGCGAGGGATAGGTAGGGGTAGAGAGAGATAGAGAGAGGGGAGAGAGACTTTTCTTGGATAGTGTGCCGAAGCCAGGTGGCAGGCTTTGTTAGGCGGTGAGCTCAGACGGCGATGCTGTCATCATCATGCTCATTCCCGCGCGCGCTGCTGATGCACGCACGCATACATACTCCTACATAGATACATGCAGCAGAGCATCGCCATGCCCCTCCCAAATTAAACACCGACCTAATTAATCACCTAACCCCAGCTGATGATGGCCGACCGATGAATATCTCCGTCGATCTTTGCTTCGAAAGACGAGAGCTTATAGATTCATCTCCGATCCTCCACGGCACATGTACTCCCTCCGTATCGGATTTAGAAGTCGTTTAGGAAAAACACAACTTTGACTTCTTGTTTTTATAAAAAAATTATTTATGGAAAAGTGATATATGTATATTTTTATGAAAGTACTTTTCAAGACAAATCTATTCATATAATTTTTACATTTGCAAACTCAACAACTTAAAAGTTATTGATGATTTATATTCCCAATGTTTGACCCAAGCCTTGTCCAAAACGACTTCTAAATCTGATACGAAGGAAGTATGTACATACAATTCAGCATGTGCTGTTGTGCACTCACAAAGTCCACACATCTATGCTTAGAGCCTGTTTAGTTCACGAAAAGTGAACCCAAAAAGTGCTACAGTATCTGTCACCTCAAATCTTGCGGCACATGCATGGAGTACTAAATGTAGACGAAAGAAAAAACTAATTACACAGTTTAGTTGTAAATCACGAGACAAATCTTTTGAGCCTAATTAGTCCATGATTGGACATAAATTACCAAATAAAACGAAAAGTGCTACAGTAGCCGAACCCAAACTTTTTCACCAACTAAACAATCCCTTATATATGCAACAAAAAAAACTACTACTCGCTCTGTTCCAAACTATAAGTCGTTTTGACTTTTGTTGGTACGTTTTTTTTCCCACCTCCTCTAGTCCTCAAGTACAGCACACTTGTAGTTGCAGAGCAGCAGAGCCATTTGTAATACGTCCCAAAAAAAAATGTGCACTAGATGCATGGGTGGCGACGACGACCTTGCTTTGGTTTCCCTAGCTAAAGATGGCAGTGGTGCGGGTTCGGATCGGGTATCCGCGGATTTCGGGTTTAACGGTTTCGGTTTCGGTGCTCGGTTTTCGCCCACGGTTTTCGGGTTCGGATACCCGATAGTTAGCGGTTTTGGGGCGGATTTCTAATTTCACCCACGGATCACCATCGGCCCCCGAAACAATTCGGCCCACCAGTGGCCCATTAACAACCCTAGTATATAATCGCATCCTCCATCCCTCTCGCTCAGGAACCCTCACCCCATCCCACTCCCACTCGACGGCCGTTGAGGTGCTGACTCGGACGCACTCCGCCACTCGCGATGTCGTGTAGGGCGCTGGTGCCTCGAGCGGGCCATCGTCCGTCGACCTCCCTCCCTCGTCCCTCCCTCTCTCTCTCTCACCGACTCAGCTGCTGGCTCCGCATCCACTCGACGACCACCACCACAAGCAGAGCACAGCGCAGAGGAGAGGAGGAGCAGGGGCCGGCACCACCCATCCAGCGGCCCAGGCGCCCACCCCACCACCAGGCGGACCGGCGGATCTGCACCCTCTCTCCCGGCCGGCGGTGGATCTGCTCTTCCGGCGGCGGATCTGCGCCCCCGACGATGGATCTGCACGGGAGGCCTTGTGCCCGGCGGCGGGAGCCCGGCGGCATGAGCCCTGCGCGGCCCCAGCGCGCGCGACGCGGACGTGCGGGTCCAGCGGTGGCGGGGGCTTGCGGCCGTCCATGCTCGCGGCGGCGGGTGCTCGACTCGGCGACAGCGGCTTGCCCTCTCTCAGGGCGGATCTAGCGAGGGAGGGGGTTGGCGAGGGGGAGGGCGGAGGGAGGGAGAGGGAGCGGCAGACGGAGGGAGGGCAGAGGCCCAGTGCGGGGGATGGAACCGGAGAAGGTGGGGGCGGGCTCGTGGCGCCGGTCCGTCGAGAGAGGGAGAGAGGGAGGGCTGAAGGGGAGGCTGCGGCGTGGAGGCGGGCGACACAGAAGCGGCGGTGGCTGTGGGAGCGCTCTGGATTGTGATTTTGTGAATAAATTTTTCGGGTTTCGGATTATCCGTCGGGTTTCGGGGATCCGCGGGTTTCGGTTTCGGGGATCGATTTTCACCCGAATCGGTGTTCGGGGCGGATTCGGGTTTTAGGTTCGGGTTTCGGTTTTGGGTGCCCAGACACTCCACCCGATCCGAACCCGCCCCGTTGCCATCCTTATCCCTAGCTCGGAGTTCACGGGCCTACGTGTCAGTAACTGTGCGTTCCGCCCGGCCATGAGCACACCAGAACACACGGGAATTAAAGTTGAGGCCACGTTTAGTTCCTAAAAATTTTCAAGATTCCCCGTCACATCGAATGTTTGGACACATGCATGGAGCATTAAATGTAGACAAAAAAAAACTAATTACACAGTTTGGTAGAAAACCACGAGATGAATCTTTTGAGCCTAATTAGTCCATAATTGGACACTAATTGACAAATACAAAATGAAAGTGCTACAGTAGCCAAAGACAAAAATTTCCGCGAACTAAACACACCCTGAGTTCCACCTCGCATTAAAAGGCCATGATATACATGCCTGGCAGTTGCCAAGTAGTGTAGCACACTACTCTCTGTATTGCTTTTGTGCAGGGAAAAAGGCGGCTGGGATATGGGGCAACGACGGAAGATGGAGAGATATCCATCCATGCGTCTGTAAAGGTGTGCTGCATTTGCATTTGCATTTGCATTTGTTGCATACAGGAAAAGAAAAGCTGTACTAGCGACGACGACGAGATAGATATTTCCGCCGGAACGGACCCTCCATGCCGTTACACTCTGCTCGCACACTTTTTTTTTCTTCCACTCCGTTCCAGCTAGCTAGCGCAAAAGTCTCCCTGATGTTTGTTTTAGAGTTTATAGGTAAAAAAAAGTTGCATGCATCCACCTCCACACGAATTGTAAAGTTGGTCAACCACGCATTTAATTACTTCCTCCACTCCAATTTCGCAAACTCTATCGCGTGGTTGGTCGCGCTGCGCGCGGAGCGCACGACCCGCACCTGCGGCTAGGGTTCCGATGAGGACCTCGCCGGTGTTTGACGCCGGAGTTAGGGTTTCAAGGTAAGTTCATCTCCTCATCGGCAGGATTAGAAGGAGGCTTTGGGGAAGGCAGGCCGGCCAGGCGATGGGGACGGAGGGAGGGGGGCGGTTAGGGTTCCGGCGGCATAGTAAGCGGCTGGGCTAGGTCAGGGCGGGGGTGCCCATGGCCATGGCTGCGGCGGAAGGGGGGAGGGGAAGGGGAAGAAGGAGGCCGTCGCAGGCAAGGGCAAGGACGAGGAGGAGGGCGGGGGCAGGAGGCGAGTGGCGCGGTAAGGCAGCGGGAGCCGCCGGCCGCTGGCCCCCTGTGGTGGGGGGCGGCGGCGGGGGGTTGGGCGAGGACGACCTTGAGCACGAGGTAGACGATGGGTCCAAACGTGCGAGCTGTCGCGTGTTAACGCTGTCCTTCCAATTGGTAGCTCATTTTGACATTTCTAGATACACAACTTTTATTATGTATATGAAGATATCGTATATCTAAGTGCATAACAAAAGCTATGTATCTTAAAATGTCAAAATGATCTATTAATTGAGATAGAGAGTGGTACTGATCAATACTTAGGTCAACCGATCGATCAGAGATAGATCCTACTTACAAATGGTCGTGGTGTCAACCAAAACACAATCAAAGACCACCGCTTAAGTACCATAAATCTCTTATAAGAAGAAAAAACATGCATCTAGACTCCTATGATGCTTTGTTACTCGTTGGTGGAAGAAACCTCACAACGTCTCTTTCTGGACTGTCAGTTTGCAAGGATGCGCTGGAGTTCCATCAACCTTAATGTTCCAGTAAACTATAGCTTCTAGAAATCACCTCCTTAATTGATCAAGGACCAGTTGCATTCGTAGTTCTTTATGGAGGCAATAATCCTTATGTATTAATGAATAACCTTGATTTTCATAGGAGTAAGAATGAATTTGCAAGATTGCAGAAGATTCTTCTTCAAAGAATTGATGCTTCTCTCCTACAGATTAGCAGGTAGAGCAGTTCATTAGCAACTCTCCTCTACCGTTGAGGCGGTATCATATAGTAGACCGATCGAACTGAACGAACCGCCAATATGAGCGTGAGGCTACTAATAATAATAACACGTGCCTGATTTTTTCTGATCTGATACTTACTGATTTTAATAATTACGAAAAGCACGGTGGCCAGCTAGGCGAACGAATATTTTTTCCGTACGCAGATCGGAGGTGGACGTCAACGTCGGCCGGATACGTATTCTTTCCACGCCCGGTGTGCGTTCCGGGTGAAATACGTATGTGTGTTGCAACAAGGACCGGTCGGGCTACCCAGCACCACTGACCCACCACGTGTACACGTACTGTATGTACTAGTACTGCCCACAGAACCAGAACCTGGAACACTTCGAAATGCATGCATGGTGGCGGAATTCAAGTTCGACCGTAAAAGACCGGCGGGAAAATATCTGTATTGCTGACGAATTGCGTTTTTACACGTACGTATACTTTTACTGACGGGTCAGGTTTTCGCTGTAGGCAGTGTTTAGATCCCTTCAAACTTCCAAAAATTTTACAAGATTCCCCGTCACATCGAATCTTTAGACGTATGCATGGAGTATTAAATGTAGGTAAAAAAATAACTAATTATACAGTTTGTCTGTAAATGTCGAGACGAATCTTTTGAGCCTAGTTAGTCCATGATTGGATAAATTTTATCAAATAACAACGAAAAGTGCTACAGGAATTTTACACCAACTTTTACACCATCTAAACACTACCGTAGACGACGACCACTGCACTACACAGTGTGTGTGGTGCGAGTACATATGGCGTCCAGCCGCCGGCCGAACTCCGAAGTGGCTAGGCCGGGTGACGTCACGTCCCTCCCGGGGCCAGCGCGCGTCCCCAAGCCGGAAGCGGGCCGGCCGGCCACGTCGGCACGGTGGCCCGCCACTCCCCCACCGCCACATGGCCTGCACATGCACGATCGAAAGCCCCCCCGGCCGTCGCCATCCGATGGCGATCGGACGAGCGGGATTCATGGACGGGGCCGACGCCGACGTACGCGCGCGTCCCCTTCGCGCGGCACTGCGGCAGCCTCGGCAGGGCCCCTGTCCCGCTCGCGCTCGCGCCGGGATCTGACGGCCACGAGGCGTCGAGGCCCGGACGCCAAGGGTGGCGGTGGCTTGGCTGCGTCGCGTGCAGACGGAGACGCAGATGCCGGGACCGGCGGTCGCCGTCGCGACCCTGGGGACCCGCCGCCGGGGACTGCTGGCCGACTGGGTGGGAGGAGGCGGCCAGGCCAACTAGTACGTCGCCACTTGTCGCTTCCGTATATGCTGCTCCAGGGTCCAGACAACCTGATGTATAGATGGTGTAAAAGTTGGTGTAAAATTCATGTAGCACTTTTCGTTGTTATTTGGTAAAAATTTATCCAATCATGGACTAACTAGGCTTAAAAGATTCGTCTTGACATTTACAGACAAACTGTGCAATTAGTTATTTTTTTTACCTACATTTAATGTTTCATGCATGCGTCTAAAGATTCGATTTGACGAGAAATCTTGTAAAATTTTTGACACTGCGGGGCACGCACATTATCTGGGTGGGGCTATCACATCATCCTCCTCGTCTCGTTGTTGTGATGGCTCGGTTTCTGGCGTCTTTTGGGCGACTGATTGGAGCATCATGGTCCAATGTAGGCCAGGTTTAGATCACCGAATCGGGGTGTCCCGATTTACTGTGGAACACGGTTATAATTTTGTTTTTATTTGGTAATAATTACTTAAATATTAATTAATTAGGTTTAAAATATTCGTCTCGTAAAATATAACAAAACTGTGCAATTAGTTTTTGATTTCATCTACATTTAGTATTCCATATATGTACCAGCATTTTGATGTGATGGGAAATCTTCTTTTTGCATAGTAAAATTTAAGGGTGCATTTAGATATCTAAACAAGGCCGTAAGGCCATAGTGTTTACACACTCCTGAGACTTGATGGTACCGGCCGGTGCGCCAATCAGCTTCGTGTCAGGGTACCACCGATTCTTTTCCAACAATAGTGAAGGAGGAGAATTCAATTTTCAATAAATATTTTTATAAAAATAAGAAGTCAAAATTATGCTTTGGAGACTGTGACGCTGTTCAAAATGACTTCTTTTAGGAAGCTTGGGGAGTAGGCTATTTTTGTTTCTGCTTATAATCGAATTTTGGGTAAAAAAAAGTGATAGTCTCACCAATCGTTTCTATGATTTTTACTTATTCACATTGCCGCTATGGTTCCAGGGATGATCCGCCTCTAGAAATCTTACTCGTACTAATTAAAGGCCTCAACGAAGGCACCATATCAATTCTCACCAGATACGTTAGAAAAGAAGATAAATCATATAAATTCTCACAATAATCAGAAACATCTGGCCTTTAATTTAGTAGACTCTAATTACTATTGCCATCGGACCTATTGTAATTTATAAAAAATTTACCCACCTCTGTCATTATGAAAAATATACATAAAGTAATTTTTCATCTAAATTACCTACCTCAACCATTACGCAAGGAAATTTAAAATAACCCCCTAGATTTGTATATAAATTATCCACATCTATCATTATAAAAATAATTCAAAATAACCCCTAAATTTGTATCTTAATTATCCACTCTACCATTATGAAACATGATTCAAAATAACCCCCTCACATTTCTGTTATGAAAGATAATTTAAAATAACCGTCTAACTTTGTATCAAAATTACCCACATCAGTACCTACATTACCATTAGGAAACATAATCCAAAATAACCACCTCACATTGCTATTATGAAAGATAACTTAAAATAACCCTCTAACTTTGTATCAAAATTACCCACATCTGTCATTACGAAAGACTATTTAAAATACACCATAATTATTTTATAGATTACCCACCTTTTTAATTATGAAAGATAATGCAAAATAACCTCCTAAATTTGTATTCAACCTACCCATATATGTGGGTATAAAACATAACATAAAGTATTACCTACCTTTAGGGGTGAAAACGGTCAAATCGGAATTACAATATAGAAAACAGAAACTCATATACTAATAATAGTAACAAATTGTTTAAATCTATAACAAACATATATTTATATAGGTTATTGCTTTGAATATATTTATATGTTTTAACTAAATGATTGACACGTCTATATTGAACTGCACATATAATTCCTTGACAGGGAGACCACTAGTGGTTATATTTTTTTGGTCCTTTAAGATTATTTTAGAGTAATAAAAAGTCGATCATTATATGGTTTAAGTATTAAAATTCTGTTGAGGGTTAGCACTTTTACCCCATATGAGATCTCACTTCAAGCAGTATCACTTATCTTAAGTGCATGGTGCAGGTTTCAAATGACTGTATATGTTGTTGTAGTATTAAAAATTGCATTTTTAGTACTATGAATATGACTCGTTTACGGCCATGAGGGTTCATAGTGGGCTTTTTCTAGGGTTAAATATTGCAGTTTTTGTCAATTCACAATTTCTAGAAAACTGGTACATCTCTAGAATTCGATGATTTGTAGAGACATGTAGATAAAGATGGGTGTGGAAGCCGCCTATAAATCATTTGAGCCACCCATTACAATAGTGGCACGTATCAACTAGACATTATTAAAGCTAGGCTAATGATGCTTACACAGAGAATGCAACATGCCCATCTTGATTCCTGCAGCCAGGATTTGGGTTTTCACTTTACACAAATGATATTTAGAGATTCTTGAGCATTCTTGTATATATGTTTTGTATTTGGCAACCTCCCCTATAAATGTTCAGCTAGGCCCAAAGGCCAAAGCTCTTAAACTATCTATGAAAATTGTTTTCCATGACGGTTCATATAATAAGACCTTCCTTGGACCATCCACATAGTAGAGATATCAAATGTTTAGTAGGGATGGTAATCGCCTCTATGACACACAAATAAATAAATGAAGCCAGACAGATATGGACATGATCCGAGACTTTTTTTTTAAGATCAATTAGGAACTCAAATGTTCGGTACAAGTTCACAAGAGGGAAATCTTTTGTTTCGGTAAAGCAAGGGATCATGAGGTGTTTTATTCGCAGTTGTTTGGATGTGGATTGGGCAAATATCCCTTTCGCTACCTGGGTTTGCCTATGCACACTAGGAAATTAAGTAATAAAGATTGGAGGATAATTGAAAATAGAATTGAAAACAAGCTTAGTGGGTGGAAAGGAAAGATGCTTTCGGTAGGAGGCCGCTTGGTCCTAATAAACTCAGTGCTCTCTAGCTTACCGATGTTTATGCTGTCATTCTTCGAAATCCTAAAAGGAGTTTTGGAGAAGATCGACTGCTTTAGATCAAGATTCTACTGCAAAGCGAACAACACAAGCGCAAATATAGATTGGCCAAATGGGAAATCTTCTGCCAACCAAAATTACAAGGTGGCCTAGGTATTCATAATTTGGAGTTACAAACAAATGTTTGTTGAGTAAGTGGCTCTTCAAACTTTTAAATGAGGATGGCTTGTGGCAAGAGCTATTGAGAAATAAATACTTAAAAGACAAGACTTTAGGGGCTGTACAAAAAGACCAACAGATTCTCACTTTTGGAAATGTCTGATGAATGTCAAAAACACTTTCATGAGTTTTGGTTCATTCAAAGTAAAAGACGGGTCACAGACTCGTTTTTGGATGGACACTTGGTTGGGTAGTCAGCCTCTGAAAGATAAATTTCCCGCATTGTTTATCACTGTGAGAAGAAAACAAGATTCCGTGGCAAAAGTACTTGCATCAGTCCCGCTGAACATTTCCTTTCGCCGCAATCTAGCGGGTAGGAACCTGAGGGACTGGCATAGAATCATTGCATCTCATAGAATCATTGCATCTCTACAAGATGTGAACTTACAAGAAGAAAGGGACGTTTTTATTTGGACATTGCATTCATTATGTAGCTTTTCTGTTAAATCTTTATATGCTGCGTTAATTAACAATGGGGTCAGAGTGTCACAAGATATATGGCAGATCAAGATTCCTACAAGAATTAAAATATTCTTGTGGTATCTAAAAAGAGGTGTCATTTTAACTAAGGACAACCTCGCCCGCCGTAACTGGAATGGTGACAAAAGATGTTGCTTCTGTCACTGCTCAGAAACCATTCAACACCTCTTTTTTCAATGTTATTATGCCAAATTCCTATGGCGCGCTATACACTTAATGTTTGGGATATCACCCCCATAGCATAGACGATTTATTTGTTAATTGGTCTAAAGTGGGTGGTAACATACATAATTTGTTATTATTAACAGCGACATCAGCCTTATGTTGGACAATTTGGATAACAAGAAATGAAGTGGTTTTTGACAAGTGTAGACCGAAAACTTTTTTGCAGGTACTTTTTAGGGGAACCCATTGGCTACGGCAATGGGCAAGACTGCAACGACATGATGATCTTCAAGACCAATTGACCCTTGCTGGACATCATTTGGAGACGTCAGCTTTGCATTTTTTAGTTCCAATGGGTGGTTGTCATCTAGGTTTATTGGTCTATAGTAGTTAGGATCTGCTTCACGCTTTGTTATCCTCGAGTCTGGTTGTAGACTCGTTTTGGCTCTTATGCATCGGCCGTCAGCCCAAACTTTCTAATAATTGGTTTGATTCTACCCTGGTGTAGATGAAGCCGGATATAAACTATCCTTTATCTAAAAAAATGTTCGGTACAAGTTCTTATATTTTTTCAATTCAGTTTTTATTTTTCTCAAATGACTTGTGCGTTCAAAAAATATTTTTTATTTTTCAAGTTCTTATATTTTTTAAAATTCATTACTTGTCACAAGTGACTCTTTTTACAAGTTCTTATACGTTCAAAAAAAAAGTCCTTATACCAACTTCATTTTCCTATATGGTGGCTTATGGTTCTCGTCGAAGCCAGGTCGATGACTGTTTCTGAGGCTGAGAGCCGCAGAGATTCGGCAGTTGCGCTAGATTGGCCGGACGCAGAGAGGACGGTGAGTTAGGCTGGCGATGACACGAGGCTCCCTTGTCAGTTTGGACGGCAGGGCATGAGGGCATGGCAGTATGGCACGGGCTCGTGGACACACTTGGGCAGAGGCAGACACACCTCGTTGCAGCGGGCCCACAATGTCAGCGGCACTCGAGATACCGTCACGTGGCCAAATCCATCATCAAGGATGTATATGGGCATATATTTGCAGCAGATGCTTGATGAGGAGCCGTTCGGCTGGAATTATAAGCCGGCTGAAAAACATTGTTGGCTGATTTTTTGTGAGAGAAAAATGTTGTTTCGACTGAAAAAACAAGCTGAATAAGACGGATTATAAGCCAGATGAACAGGGAACGGAGCGCCCTTTCCTAGCGTATTTCCAGTACGATTCCTTCCTCTTTTAGCCGATGCACAGCTTCTGGCCTCGTCTAGATCGAGCATCGATGCACTCGGGATGGCGGGCAATCGCCCGCATCGGTCGAAATGCATGGAGCGTGGGTGCATCTATTCCCGTGGAGTGAGGGAGGGAGGAATAAAGGGCGAGCGAGCGGTGAAAAAGGAGGGAGAGCCGTCGTGAGTGAGAGGAGGACAGAGGACAGGCAGATGCACTGAAAAGCGGCAGCAGTCTTTGGTGCTGTGCACGAGCACGACTACTACCACCTTTTTACCTGATCTTTCAAGCGTCTTTCTGCCACAGAGTACGGCCGCCATTTGCGTACTTTGACCAAAATACAGGTACGTATAAAGTAGAGCACCCCACTGTCACTGTTCATCTCTTGACAGAGGTTTGCACTGCAAAAAGGTCAGTAGTATATCGCCACTAGTCATTACTGAAGTATTACTACCCGCTCTGACGGCTGCTAGATATTTTTTTGCCGTCTTGGAAGGGAAAGGAAGGAAGGCTGTCAGATGCTAGATTCTGAACCAGATGTTCGTCAGAATAAACAATCCGAAGTACATAACTTCCGGCATGTAGCCACTGATGATTTTCCAATTTCCATCAAGGGTGTGTTTAGTTCCGCGAAAAGGGGTAAAAAAAGTACTGTAGCACGTTTTGGCTTTATTTGGTAAATAGTGTCCAATCGTTGACTAATTAGATTCAAAACGTTCGTCTCGCAAAGTACAACCAAGCTGTACAATTAGTTTTTGATTTCATCTACATTTAGTACTCCATGCATGTATCGCAAGTTTGATGTGACGGGGAATCTTTTGTTTGCACAGTGTTTTTTTTTTAGGAACTGAACACAGCCCAAGTTAGTAAACAGGTCCAATCAGTAGGTAGTCTTTGGGAAGCAGGACAAGACAAGACAGTTGGCCACTTGGTATGAGGCCGGGGCTTTGTGCCTTTGTCACTGCTAGCTCCATCAGCATTCAGCAGTTAGGTATATTCATTCACAGCAGAGGAAGAAGAACCCACCTAAACCTGTTCCTCTTCCTCCAATGGAGGTAAGGTACTGACAGAGATGATGAGGTCGAATCGTTTCGTTTCGAGAATATGCAAACTAAATTCTTCTGGGCGGACAAATGGAGCCATGGGAATGAGAGTCAATGCAGTTAGGTGGGCGCACGCACACGTATGGGCATACGTGTGTGCATACGAGTGATGCAACAATAGTTGACACAAGTGTAACTCTGAAGACTCGTCCATCCACGGTTTCGTTGCCAGTTGTGGATTTGATCACGCCCCGACTTGGTTCGCTCGAATCATCCTTTTCTGCGCCAGTTTCCATTTGAAGAATGCGTAGATTAGGCCCGGTCAAACGATGCTCTGCATGGATCATCTCACAACTAGAATCTGGAATATGGTGCTGGTACTTCTGAATGCTATCTTTGTTTTTTTAGTTTTCACCGGAAGAATACAATACAGCCTGCATACACATCTCTGTCACACCACCGCCTATAGACATTACAATAATAACCAAAGACGAAAAATTCAGACATATCAACAGCAGGTTGGTTCTGTGAGGAAAATCCAGGCATGGGCAAGAGCACACGGCCGGAACACCTCGCTGTTTTGGACTCTCATCATCCCTGGTCGTAGAAACACAAAGATACCCAAAAATCCGTGCTGCCTGTTCATCAGCAGTTGCCAGGATCGCCGCTGCCGAGACAGGTCTGAAGATCTCTGCGATCAGCCATGATTGAGGGTTATCGCGATTGCAGGAACAGTAAACCGGCCCTTTTCCTAATGAATGAGCGTACTATGTGTCTATGTATGACGCGACGACACATGAAATCCTCTGCATCCGAGTCAGTCATCACCCCACCCGCGACGGCGAGGTGCTGAATCCGGCCGGCCGGCCGGCCGTCGTTATTACGATTGCTGCTATCTCCTCCTCGACCAGCAGCACACACAGACACGTCGCTCTCGGGCAGTAGTATTCTCCAACAGTAACTTTGGCGAGCTCTGATCCTGCTGCAATGGAATAGAAACCGATCATTTGAATGATGGTGGTGGTGGTGGAGCCGACAACGACTGTTACCTACGCGGGAGACCGGCGCCATCATGCGTCAGGGTCGCTCCACTCCGTGACCAGGACTCTGAAACTCTCCCGTGAAAAACTTCAGACGCTCTGAAACTCTGACCGGAATAAACCGCCCAGATTATTGGGTCGCCGGCGAAACTGTAAAAACGTGGCAGGACTAGATGTACACCGTGTGTAGAGACTGCTCGCGAAGTATTCGGCGGTCCGGCGCAGTCGTAGAAGAATTCAGCGAAAGAACACACGCATGGTTCCAAGCCGGCTGCTGGAGCAGAGAAACCTGAACCTGAATCTGAACCTGAATGGGGCCAGTTCTGATTTCTGAACTCCGAAGCCTGCCTGCCTGGCGTCTTTTTTGTTTTTTTAGCCCTTTTTTCGAAAGATTTTCTCAAATATGCCCCTGGCGGAAAGATTTCAAAAATGGACCCTTTTCTTGGCGCCATAGTCGTCGGCGCCAAGATATAACGGCATGGCACCAGGGTCAATGGCGCCATGACCCTGCCGTCGTGGCGCTGACGTGGCATGGAGCATGGCGCCATGGATCTTGACGCCATGCATGGCGCCATGCATCTTGGCGCCATGCTCCGAGTAAAAACGCATTTTCTTCCTTTTCCTTTCTCTCTCTCTTTCTTCTTCGCCTGTGCCGCCGACCGTGCCCGGCCGCCCGCACCCGCGCCCTGGCCGCCCGCGCTGCCGCCCGCGCGCGCCCGAGCGCCGCCGCCCGCGCCGTGCCGCGCGCTCGGCCGCCCGCGCCGCCGCCAGCGCGCGCCCGCGCCCCGGCCGCGCCCGCGTCGTGCCGCGTCCGCGGCCGCGCGCGCCCGCACCCGGCCGCCCGCGCCGTGCCCGAGCGCCCGCGCCCGCGCCCCGGCCGCGCCCGAGCGCCCCCGCCCGCGCCGTGCCGCGCCGCCGGCCGCCCGCCCCAGACCGGCCTGCGCGCACCCGCGGCCTCACGACGCAGGTAGCTGGGGTACGAGTTTCAGTGCAGCAACATGGCCGAGTCTTTTAATAAGTTGCTGCTGGAGATTCGTGGTATGCCCGTGAACGCTATCGTTCAATTCACATTCTACAAGCTTGTTGCCTAGTTCAACGATCGGCACGCCCATGCATTGCAGTTACAGAGTGAAGGTAAGATTTGGGCTCCCACACCACATGCACATCTAGACAAGGCGAAGGAAAGGGCTCGCACACATGAGGTCACATGTTTTGACTATGCCACAGGAAGATATGAGGTGAAGCATACCGGTGATACTATATCTGATGATGAGGTCCGAGAGTCGAGGATTCATGTGGTAGTCCTCCAAGATTTCTCATGCACTTGTGGGAAACCAAGGCAGTATCACTTTGTATGTTCTCACCTTGTAGCAGCTGCTAAGCATCACAACTATGATATTGAGGCTAGGATACCTCGCGAGTTCAGTGTCGACACACTTGTCCAAACATGGAGGCCCCGCTTCGTGCCTTTCTGGGACCCTAGAGAGTGGCCTCCATACGACGGTCCAACGTACGTTGCAGATTCAGCTTGCCGTTGGGACAAGCGGGGCTCTAGAAAGAGAACGAGACACATGATGATTATGGATCAGATACCCGGTAGAACGTGACGTGGGAGAGCGACGCCATTTCTTAATGACCCAGAGCAGTACGAGTGTGGCAAGTGCGGTAGACTTGGCCACAATTCCCGCACTTGCCATTGGCAAATTAGTGAGGTGCGACTTGTAGTTGTTTCTATTATTTAATACCTATCGTATTTAATGTATAATTCTTGCTTTATGTTTAAATGCATATTTATTTTATAACTTACTGACTATATTTTTTTTGTAGGATGGCGCAATTCCACCTTCTGGACCCGGTGTACGACGAGAGCCACCGATGACGTCTCGTAGCGTCGGGGCAGGTAAGATTTTACACTCCAATATCACATACTTTGAATTATAAGTGCATATGTGTGTGTCAAGTAATATTTGTATTTCGTTAAAATGCAGAACCTTCCGCTCCTTCGTTCTAGAGTACACGGAGGGTTCTTGGAAATGCAGTATGACGACAGGTACACACCTTACCTATCGAGAGCTGGCCTGGACGTCATATCTTTCCAGGTTCGTCGTAGCCTGCCATTGTTCAACTCAGCGGGCTTGACTTCGTTGGTTGACAGGTATTTTATGAACACATAGGTTGTATTAATAATCATTTGTTCACGCGGTTATGTTTCTAAGGAGCATTATTGGTTTGGTAAAATTATAGGTGACGACCTGAGACTCACAGCTTTCACATGGTGTTTGGGGAGATGACAGTCACGCTACAGGACTGTCAGAAGATGCTAGGTCTGAGGGTGAGGGGAAGAGCAGTGACAGGGCAGTGTAGGTCAGAGGGTTGGAAAGCTCGGGTGGAGGCCTTCCTTGGACGTTCGGTGGGTGAGCAAGGAGAGCGCACTTCTAGTGTTCTTCTCTCATGGCTTCGGGCTAAGTTCGCACAGTGTCCTCCAGGGGTAGACGAGCAGACAGTCCAGTACTACTGTAGGGCGTGGATCCTACACTTGTTTGGCTCTGTTCTCTTCCCCGACAGAACGGGGGACACTGCGTCGTGGATGTGGATCCACTGCCTTACAGACTGGGACTAGACGGGTCAGTACAGCTGGGACTCTGCAGTGTTGGCTTTCCTTTACCGTCAGCTTTGCGAGACTTGTCACGGCTCCCAGTTGCTCGTCCCGTGGTGCTGGCTCCTCGCGACTAGTTCCCAGTGCATAACGCACGTCTACAGCCGACGTGGGCGTACCTGTGGGACCAGGTGACTGTTCCTCACGCGAGGATGGAGCGGGCGTACAAAGAGTACACGGACGAGCCAGACAGGCTAATGGCCTCTAGTGTAAGTATAAAGTATTATACATGTTGGTTCGAAAGAAATTATTTATTAAGCTATATAACTTTTTGTTTGGACATGTTGCAGGTGACTTGGGAGCCATACGCGGACGAGGCTGCACTTCCTTTTGCGGTGAGCAACATGTGCGACAGCGACAACGAGCTCTACAGGGTGAGGTGCCCTCTTATCTGCTTCTATGCTGTCGAGTACCACCTTCCACATCGAGTTGCACGCCAGTTTGGAGCAAGGCAGCGTTGTCCACCATCTCCAGTGTCGACCGGTGTTGACTTGCACAAGTAAGTGTTCTATTCTTTGTAATTGGACATTTTTCCTGAATTTGCACTTATATTATTACCACTTGATATATGTCGAATAAGATGGATGAAATAATTGTTGGTATGTTTGTATGTCTATGGAATGCATATAGGTGTGGTTTGTTTCAACAAACAAAGGAAACTCTGCCAAAATTTTTAAGTTTGGCATACATGCATGTTATAGTCACACGATGTTGAGTAACTTATGTACGTGTTTCGCAGGCTCGATCGTAAGAAAAACAGAAAAATCTTTGATTGGGTCCATCACCACAGAGACTACATCGAAGAGTGGGAGATGTTTGACGAGAACGTGGACGACAACGACGAGTCGCACACAAACAGAGAGTACAGGCGGTACCAAGCTTGGTACCACCAAGCGACTCGTCCGAGGCTTAAGCTACAGTGGACACACGATGACTATGCTGACATTGAGTCGTCCGAGGATGAGGACACGGCGTACGACCACTCTACTCGTGTAGGTCACCAGGTGGGAGCAGGACCGATCTTGGACAGAGTGGTATGTTATTTGCTCTACTTTTATATATCGATTTGCGTAAAAAATGAATTACAACTTAAAACATAATTATAGAGCAACTCCCTCAGGATGTCGGTCCAAGAAATAGAACGCTTTCATCCGAGGGTGAGGAACGACGACACACGTAGCTTCCTTGACATAAGTATCTATAAATATACAAATATTAGATTACTAACATGTTCAATACATTCAGTTGACATGATTTTGTGCACCAGAGACTGGCTCATCGTCTACGTCGTACCGCTGCACGCTGTGGTTGTAGGACAGGCATGACGCAGGACGTGCACGTGCCTTCTGCACCCAGAGGTGGCGTAGGTTCGTCTAGCCACCCACCTACAGGGTCACGAGGGGTTTGCACCGACGACGAGGACGACGACGATGACCACGAGGACGAGGACCAGGGGCATGAGGAGATTGGACTGTCTCAGCTAGACGATGCTCCCTGGACTCAGCCTACGCAGCAGGTCGGTACCAGGCGACGTCGACCACCTGACCCTTACACTCCAGGCACCCACGCTCTTGGACACAAGGGCAAGGGTAGGTCTAGGAGACAGTGTGGGACTGTAGCCGACTTGTGGACTATATGGACTGTATGGACTATTATTATAGTCTGTTATATCCTATTATTATGTATTGTATGAACTACTATGGAGTTTATGGACTCCAGGCACCCACGATTTGAGGATACTCATATATATTGTTTAAGGTGATTGTCATATATAATTGTTGATGACATATGTTACTGTGATATTTATGTTTGGATTGAATCAAAAACAGGGAAAACTCTACCAAAATTTCATGCAACATGTCAAGTCGTGCAGTACACCAATAGCAAGTAGTCTTTTAAGTGATTTATCATGTCACTATCCTATCATACATCCTCTTTTACAGATGAATTGATTGATCAAGGAATCTAGCCTTTGCAGATGAGTTTTCAAATAGGCTTTTCAGGGATGGCATCTAGCCTTTTCATGAGCATTAAAGCCACAATACAACGGCTCTCAACACCACTGCTAGCTATATATACACCTTCCTCCATACAATGGTAGTCACTTAAAACCAGAAGTTGGTTATCTACGAGTAGTAATGTCTGGAGGGTCATTGAGAGGGAAGGGAACGGGGGGACTAAGGGCACTCCAATTGTGTGGGAGGGGTCTCTGGGTCCGGAGGACTTTGATGAACCAGTGTATCATTTTTCTATCGAGACCAAGAGAGATTTCACCAAAGAGTATCCACTCCGAGGATATGATAACCGAAAAAAAGATTGGCCAAAATGTAGGCATGGTGAGGACTGCTTAGTGCAGATGTTCATGGAGGGTTTGGATGGAGGTCGCCGATTCTTCAAATGTCCGCGAGCAGAGGTAATTGGTTCCAAAATTTATTACTCAAATTTTTTTTCTCCATTATTTTGCATCTTATAGGCGAAACTAACTGCATGTTCACTAAAATCTTTGAAATGCAGTGTTCAGAGTCCAAAGAAAACTATGGCTTCACTAGGTGGGTCGATCCTAGATCAATCTATCCGCACGCACAGTACATCTACTACTTGCAAGATCGTATCTTCGAACTAGAAAGGGAAGTTAGCAACGGTTACAAGGACGACGAAGCAGACGATACCAGTAGTGGTGCCGTTTTACAGGACGGATCATGCCATGATCCATATTGCACCTGCCCTAACCACAAGAACAACGGGCCTCCGCCACCACTCCCGCCACTGCCACCCTCAACAATGGGAGGGTACTGTGGAGAAGGGGCTACACAGTTTGCTATGTGGCCGCACTACTAGATAGAATAAATCTATCGTGTACACATGCCATGTAATGTGCTTGTTGTTCGCTCTAATTACCTAAGACATGTTAGGTTTAGTCCAGGACATATATGCCCTAATTTGATACAAGTTCTGACATGCCATGTCCTATGTTATGCGTGTTGAATTGTGAAATCCAGTACTTTCTTACGTTTTATGTGCACCTCGAGAACTAGTTTCAGTAACTCAGTAACATTAAACCTGATATATGACAACACTATGCAAGGTTCAAAAACTTAAAGTGCATATGAAGTACATGACGGACGAAATAAATAACACAGAACATGCCCTAGGTACATGATTTACCTAAAGTACAATAGATTAAACATATTGCATACTAGATCGACCACATTTTATACGATTAAACCATACAACTAGCATACTACTGAGTACAACGTGGCCACTTTCCCTTTTTCTGGGCATCGGGATTCTCCTCCATCGCTGCCTTCGCTCTGCGCACGCGCTCACCCTCTCCTCCCTACACGCAGCAACACGCCTCATTTCCTCCTCTTCCTTGTGCTCCTTTGCTGTTGCCTCCTCTCTGCGTCTCTTCTCTAATATCTCCAGACGCTCCGCATCCCACTCCTTCAGACCTTGTAGAAGCCACATGTCAGCCTCCTTGATCTCAGTGTCGATCCACTGCTCAAAATCACATAGCGGAGGAGGGGTCTGCAGCAAATGCAATTTTACAAATCCATTTAATATGCAAAACTTCATATGACACAAATTAATTAATAAACAAAAGCAATTTCTCACAATAAATGTACTGCGGCGCTGACGCTCTGTAGGCTCCCATGCAAAATTGGAACACATCCAATATCTCTGCTTATATGTTGCCTCATCTTCAGAAATATCTACCTTACAAGGATCGCCACAGAAGCACATGGGTATTGGCACACCGCTAGGGAGCGGCTTTGGGACGTACGGACTTTCGGTCATCCGTCCATAGCTACAATTCAACAAATTCTAGTCTAAGATAACAAAACAAATAACAATATGAATGGGAAAAAAACATACCTTTGTTTTCTAGCTTTTTCACGCCTAGGCATCCTACGGTTGTAAAAAACATACGAATTTTAAAAAGAACATGAATAAATAACAGTGAAGTTCATAGGTTAAGAATATGATATCATTTTACCAAATCGATTCGAAATAAATAACGAAGGGTGAGAAAATACCTAGCTCTCGAAGATCGACGGATAAAATCCAACTTCTCACGGTCTAATAGGTCGATTGAAGAGGTTGACCGAAGTGTACAAAGAAAAAACCCAAAGAGTGGGAAAAAGAAAACGAGAATGAGTCGGGGGAAGGGGATGGCTAAAACGTGTGTTCTTGGCGCCAAGATGCATGGCGCCATGCATGCTCCCCGCCACGTCAGCGCCACGACGGCAGGGTCATGGCGCCAGTGACCCTGGTGCCATGCCGTTATATCTTGGCGCCGACGACTATAGCGCCAAGAAAGGGTCTATTTTTTAAAATCTTTCCGTCAGGGATATATTTAAGAGAATCTTTTGAAAAAAAGGTTAAAAAACAAAAATGTCTACCTACCTCTCGCGCGCGCACGCTTGGGTGGGGTCTTCTCCGTCACGGTTTCGCGCGTGTGGGTGGGCATTAGCAGCAATAATGAATGCGCCATTCGTGCGCCGGGTGGGAAAGCAAGGCATTCATTTGCGGAAAGCCGGCTGCAGGTTACCTAATCCGGTGACGCGATGCGACGAGCGACGAGGGGTGTTCCGGGTCGCCGTCTCCTCTCGCTCGCTGCTCTGAAACCCAAGAGGAAGTTCGGCACTCGCTGAGGTCAGATCATCTGAAAAAAAGATTAAAATGCTGAGCGATCATCGATCGGTTGGCCTGTGCTGTGACTGTGAATGTGATGCGACGCAATCGACTGGCTAGGGCTTAGTTGGAACGGTGCTCTCGTCATGATTGAGCGACTTTTCAATCTACGCACTCGTGCAACGGCATAAAATATGCGCTGAATGACTGAAGAGGAACTAAGAATCAGAAGTTCAGAAGTCTTCACGCTTTGCCGCCGCCGTAGCTAGCGAGGAAATTCTTGGCGTTAGGTGCGCAGCTACTTTCCTCCTCTGCCTAGCTAGGAGCTACTCCACTGACCGTGTGCTGCTTGCATGGATTCAGAGAGGCAGCCAGCCGGGGCAGACTCTGACTGAGAGCATAAACGCACCTATCAGACATTCAGACTGCGTCACCGTGGCGTAATGCTTGATCCTATCGCTAGCTATTGCTTGATCCCTGGAGATGCTCGCTCTTGCTTATCCAGTAAGCAAAAAGAATTGCACACTTGGAGACAGCGCATAATCCGAAGACATGAGTATGTGGATATACGTATGTTTTGTAGTACGTGCAGTGTGAAGTCACCCCACTCTGGTGACATGTACACGTCTGTTTCTGCACGCCAATAATTGGTGGCCGGCCGCACAACTGCGCATGCACGCTCATACTCCGGCAGAGCAGAGTATAGAAGCTAATAATAAGCTTTGACCGATTCGTAGTTCGTTCAGGTTCGCCGTCCGTGAGTGCACCCCCAGCTCATTGACCGCAGCAGCTGCATCAGATATTCGTTCTCAGATGACGATCGATCCGGCCAGAACGATTGCCGGACGTAGCTAGGCAAGGGGTGGCTGAGGAGTCGTCGTGGACCGCGGATCCACCACCAGACAGTGTCGCGCGCGCATCTTGGCTCACGCGAGCAAGCAAACGCGGTGGCAGGCTGGCAGCTAGCGATGGCGACCCTGCTAGATCGGATGGCGACGGAAAGCTCGCCCTGTCTCTGTCGTCCGCGTACGATGATGGTGTGGCATGCAGCAGTACGCTCGCGCGCGCGCGGAGGAGGAGGAGGCGACCCCGGTGGCGGTGAGCTGGCGGGGGATCATCATCGGTGCAGGTCGATGCTGCTGCTAGCTGCATCAATCATGGTCATGGATGGCTTATCGGCCAAATAAGCCAGTCATTCAGCAGTATTTTTTTTCTCACAATAAATTAGCGAATAACACTTTCAGTCATGCCTTATAAGTTAAGCAAACAGGGCGTAGGTAGGTAGCTTCTGATGGAAGGTCCCTGTGTGGTGTGGATGTCGACGAGCGCGACGGCGGGCGTGACCGGGACTAGGAGGAGGGGCTTAGGCGTTGGGCTCAGTAGTCGGTAGGTGGCCAGGCCATTGACCGACCTCGTACTGTATCTGTATCGCGCAATGCAGACGTCGCCGTCGCCGTCGCCAGCCGGACATTTGGGGTCGCTGAAACGTTCGCGTGGTCAGTGTTCTTTTTCAGAGCAGAAGCCAAAATCCGAGATTGCAGTCTGAAACGAAACATAAGGGGTTTGTTTGTTTGTTTGCAGGCTCAAAGATGAAAGTCGGGCGGGCCCAAGATCGATGGTAACCTTCGAAAGGCCTGATAAGGCCCATGCCGCTATAAGCCCCGCAACACTTCCGGCCTCCCTCGTGCATTTTTGCGAGGCCCAAACCGTCAGCAGCCAGGACTCAGCAGGAGCCCAACACGCTTGACGCTCGTGGACCAGTCACGGTCGCCGTCCCCGATCCATCCAAGCATGCATGTCACGTGCCGGCGTAATAACAGCATACAGTTTCTCCGTCTACAGTTTTGTATAGGGCGAGCAGGAGCGTAGGTACACTCCTCGGGCGTACGTTGTTGTACTGTACCACATGCTAGCTCATACTGTAGCACAGTGGTCGTATCGTAGCAGCTCGTACGTGCTAGGAGGAAGTAAGGACGAACTCGGCTCGGTCCGTCCAGCGTCCCGGCGTTCAGCACAGCGTCGCTAGCTGCTGCCCTGCACCGTACGTACGCCGTACGCGTACGGCCGTCACGCAACTGTACATGTTACTACCTGGCATGCAGAAAGTGGCATCACGCATGCATGCAGCTGCAGCCTGCGGTGGTGCAGTGCAGGGAGGGGCCGGGAGCAGCGGTGTCTCCGCTTGGCTCGTCTCATCGGAGCGACATAACACTGTGCCCATCGCCAGCAGGCCACCGAGCATGCATGACAGCGTGAGCATAGGTGGAGTGACTTCTAGTTCGTGAAAATTTTTAGCTTTACCTACTGTAGCATTTTTGTTTGTATTTGTCAATTAATGTCTAATCATGGACTAATTAGAATTAAAAGATTCGTCTCGTGGTTTTCTACCGAACTATGTAATTAGTTTTTCTTTTCATCTACATTTAATGCTCAACATTCGATGTGACGGGAAATCTTGAAAATTTTTAGAAACTAAACATGGCATGAAATCTCAACAAGCTAAAATCAGCATCCTGATGGAACTGTACTGTGCTGTGCTGCTGTTGCTGCCTGTACTGTAGCTGTAGGGCTGGGCGGCTGGCGATGGATCCGGCCCAGGGGCCTCGGCTCGGCTCGGCCGCATGTGAGAATGTGACCGCGGAGTTTCCTATTGGGGATCGACGATCGTATCACATCCACATGCGACTGACAGCCACAGGAACACATGCAGGGAGAGAGAAGCCGGGCCGGGGACCACGTACGCCATTGCTTGCCCCTTGCCCGCCCCGCGCGGTTGTTGGTTCGTCTTCCACTGCCACGCCCACCAATCTCCGATCCACGGCTAGGCTAGCCCTGCCCGTCCATCCATGATCCAAGGCGTAGCCGTTGTTGTTCCACTTGGATCCATCGACCACGGACCAGCCGCGCCAGCTAGCTTGGCACTGGAGCATGCGGGACGCGCGCCGAGACGGCGAGACGGGGGCGGTGGATGATCACATGCATTTGGGAATTGGGGGGGGGGGGGGGGGGGGGGGGGGGGGGGGGTCTGCGGGATACACCGGCAGCGGTAAGACTATCCGCACTCATGGACCTCTATATTCATCCTCTATACGTTCTAGTCAGCAAGATTCTCTCCTCTATACTCAATTCTCCCGCACCCATCCATCCTCTATATCATCCTCTATCCACTCTATTCACTGTGGGACCCACTTGTCACTTTATCTAAATATATCCATGTGTGATCTAGTTTTGAAGGATTTATTGAGATGAATTTAATGGTGAAATCGAAATTTAATTTGGATTTTTGGTTTGTGAGTTAGCATTTTTTCCTTTGTTTAGCTAGTAGGGTCCGCCACTATAGAGTATAGAGTAAGCACATTACTACTCTAAATATAGAGTGAGAGAAAGGATAGAGTATCGTTTTAGAGTATCCAGTGCAGCAGTTTTTACTCTATATTCATACTCTAAAATTTTATAGTATCGTTTTAGAGTACCCGCTGCGGGTACTCTAACAGCCGCCCACAGCTGGCTGCCTGCACACTTTGCTCTGCCTGGCTGGCTGGCTGGCCTATGTGGGTTTCAGAGGCCGGGCGGCCTTGTTACATTTACATCTGCATACTACTCCTACATACAGGCCGGTCCAGTGGGCAGCTACAGCTTACACAGGCCGGCCGCCTGCCCGGGCACATGGCTCGGGTGGCCGCGGATGCCTAGCCTATGCGTCTAGGGCGTGTATCATATGCTCTCCGCTCTCCGCCAGTGTACATGTACCAGAATCGGCCGAATCCACATAATAAAACAATGCCCTGTGCTTGCTTGGATCCAGGCCGGAGCCCTCCGCTGAAGCGGGCACGGGCAGGCAGTTGCAGATGCAGTTGAATATATCTATCTATTGCTACTCCTACCTACGATTCGCAGAACGGACAGCCTCATCATGCCATCACGTTGCTGCTCTGTACTTATCGGTCTCTAACGTCGTGTTGTGTGTGCTTGTGTGTTGTGCTGTGCTGTGCATTCATTCACCAGTCAAAAGCTGATAGGTCTTGCATTGCATTGCCTTCCATGCATCTACCCATGTGGATCACCTCATGTTACTATCCCTTAACAATGGAGACACCGATAGAGATCACTTGGAACACGCACATGGCACAAATGCTATTCTAAAATCCCATGCATCCCTCCATCCGAGTTGTCACGGGCTCACGGCTCTCTGAGTTCACGCTGGCCATATATACGTGGCGTACATTCTGCAGAAATGTTCTGGACTCTCCCAAGTTTTTTTTATGTGCCAGCACTACCAGTACCAGACAGTGCCGTTTTTGTCTCCCTTTTGTAAAGGCACGCTGCGGACATGCATGCACAGGACCAGGAGCAGGAGCGGGGGAAAAAAGCTTTCCTTCGCAAAAAGGACACCCCAAAAGAAATTAATTTGTCATGGCTGCTTTCGTTTCAGATAAGCTCGATCGAGACAGGGACGGGGCCGGCGCCGAGGCGAGGCTCGCGACATGGATATCAGGGAAAGCGATTAAGCACATGATGCGTCCATGTTCTGCATGCATGCAGCCTCAAAGTGTGCTTTGCTTGCTTGTCCCTTTTGATGACATGCATGACACTGACGACAGGCTTTGCAAAATTGCAAATGCAGTGCTGTGTCGTGGGTCAAATGTAAAGCACACCCACTGTTACCTGTTTTGTTAATAGTTATATGCTCTCGGTCGCCAGTCACCACAAAGATCACATGCGAGCGTGAGACATGCAGTGCGCCGGGGGATTCCGTGATCCCGTCCCGGCCCGTTTGTGCGTCGCTAGCTAAAGCTCCTGCATGTTGCACAAGGCCATGGGAAAGGGAAGGGAGGAGTATTTTATGAGGCGCTGGTCGCCAAAAGGGGTGTGCAGACACCTTGATTTGTTCATTAACTTTAGTCAAGCTCCCTTTTTTTCTTTCTTTCAGTGGAAAGATGCAGCAGTACCAACTGACGCTACGAATATGACAAATATATCCTGGACGGTGGTGTAGTCTATGTCTACCACCACCTCGAATGTAGCTGTTTTGTGTTTAAGCTGCAAACTTTATTTGCGCGTGCATGCATATTATACGATACAAGTGGCCGGGTTTCTCTATAAACTCATAAAGAAGTGACAAATCTGCTTACATATATACGTACATGCATGTAAATATGTCGACGTGCTTTGCTATACGTTTTTCTGTGTATCTTGTTGTGTCTATGCTCAAACCTACGGAAGTATACTACACTCCCTCCGTCCTAAATTATAAATCGCTTCAAATTTTTTTAGTACATCAAATTCGCTATTAATTTGTCTATGTATCTAAACAAAGCGACTTATAATTTGTAACGGGGGAGTACCTCGCGCTGAAATAAGAATATCAGTTAACGTATAGTTCAGTCTGGGGCGTTATTATGGATATATAAGGATTAAACCGTATGTACCGAAAACATATGCCCTCTTATCATAAATTCAGATATAAACCAAGATCCAGAATCCAGCTCACCCTCGCTCGCTTGGACATTCTCCCGGGCCATCATATGCTGGTCATGGCTATCAACCAAACCAATGATTAGATGCGCAACGTTGCTTTGACCAACTAATCCCTCCTTAATCAATTCTCCATCGATCTGTTCATGTAATAAATGGTACAGTACGTAGCACACTGTGCAGTATATACTGCATATACTCCCATGTGATATTGTGATGTACATACTCACGCATACTACTCCATGTGATGTGGTCAAAACTGAAAGCGTTTGTTACTGCTGCATCGAAGCTTCGTTTGCAGTGATCGGGGATTCGGAGAACAACGATTTAGGGGGTGTTTGGTTTAGGGTGTTAAAGTTTAACAAACACTGTAGCATTTTCGTCTTATTTGACAAAAAGTTTCCAATCTTGGACTAATTAGGCTTAATAGATTCGTCTCGTAAATTACTCCTAATCTGTGTCGACATGCATGCAATTAGTCTACATTTAGTACTCCATGCATTTGAGGGAACATTGATGTGATTGGGAGTTAAACTTTAACAAAAACTAACCGAACACGCCCTTATACTCGTACTTTTATATGGGCACAGGCTAGCTAGCCTAGCGATGATTTGACTTGTGCATAAGCGGGGGGTATACATATTTGGGGCTGGTTTAGATGCAATTTTTTTTGCAAAATGGGCACTGTAGTTTTGTCGTTGTTATTTGGCAAATATTATCCAATCATGGTCTAATTAGGCTTAAAAGATTCGTCTCGTCCATTTCGTCTAAACTGTGTAATTAGTTTTATTTTTTATCTATATTTAATGCTTCATGCATGCGTCCAAAGATTCGATGTGACGGGGAATCTACTGTTCTTTTGCAAAATTTTCTAGATCTAAACTGGGCCTCGGTGTCTGTGGGAGTGTGACTCTACAGCTAGCGATAGTAATCTTTGATCGACCGAGGACGGAAAAAAAATATTGGCAAGGTAAACGGGAAAATCTTAGCATCAACGAATGGCTCTAGCTAGCTAGGTTACAGCAATTAATTACAGCTAATTAACTTCAATTTGATCGATCGACGGTGCCACAGTCCCCACAGATCGAGGTACCCAAAACCCTGAAGTCAGCTACTACTATTGTACTACTACAAGCAAATATAATAATAGGTTGCAAGCAGGCTGAATACTGAGTTGGAGGATATAGGAGAGGAGAGAAAGGAGAAGCGGGCTATAAGCCTACAGCCGGCTTAGACTCACAAACTCTACGAGAGAGACAAGTGGGTCATATATCAATGTTGAAGAGCTAACTACTATGTGGGTTAGCCGAGAGGTAAGCCGTAAGAATCCTTGCAGCTAACAGCCGGCTGTATTATTAGCCTTGCTCTACTGTGAACTGTGTAGTCGATATACAGACGTTGAGAGATTTCGATCCTCGTAACGTTGACTATTTGCTCTGACACAATGTTGTTGCTGCGCGGGTTACAGAACAGAAACATCAGACGCAGACAGGCGTGTTCGACGGCGCCGTGGCAGACGATCGAACGGCTCGCGTACAGCCGTGGAATGAAGGAAGCAGAAGACGGTGCTGCGCACGCCGGCCGGAATCCACTAGCCATCTACCGGCGCGCGGTGCCTCCGTGCCTGGATGTACGAGTAGCAGCTACCAAGGCTCGCAGCTCGCTGCAGGAAAGCGTACGCCGGCCGTACGCAGTCGATGTGCATGCATGGTGGAATAATATGTCCCGTCCGGAACACGTACACGAGCCATCCACCGGGGTCGGGGGGCGTACGTGGCGTGTACCGGACTGGTCATCCATAGCGTCTGGGTCATCATCTCTTTCTCCGCCGCGCATCATCAGGTTGGGACCCCACCACCCCGGACCCCGGCCCGGCGGGGTTGAAAAGAAAGCCGGGAAGCCTAGCCTCGGAGCAGTGGCAAAGGTAGGTAATGTGTAGGGGGTGCTTGCACCACCCAAAAAATGTAAAACAGTGTCATTGATTAAAATTTTACCATACAGACACCCCAGCACATATGTTTATGCACCCATAAGACAAGCGCACCATCTCTGATTTGTTCAAGCTTCGCCACTGCCTTGGAGGGCGTGCTGGGTGCAGTACGTGTGCAGGGTGCGGCGCGCGGCGGCCTTTTGCAGCAGGCGGGCAGTGCAGTGCATCGGCATCGAATCCCCGTCCGTCCACGGCCGCGGGTAGTAACGGCTATCACTGTCTGTCCGTGTCGCGTGTCCGTGCGGTTCAACGGTACGTCCGTCGAGGGTCGGAATCGGACAACAACACGACAGGGGGACGGGTAGGACGGAACGAAGGCCAGAGAGCATGCATGCCATTGCCATGCGGCCTTTGGCATGGGCGGATCATGGCTGCCTCGTCGCCGTACGCCGTCATATGCTCCGCATCCTTCCACTCGGCCCACAACTTTATACTATTACTAAAAAGAGCTAATTACTTTTATTACGTACGGAGTACCTCATGTTTAATCCATTATCACAAATTATTTTGAAACTGTGAGATCTATAACCGCTTCCGACTAGGGCCTTGTTTAGATGCACCCAAAAGTTAGAATTTTTCACTCTCTTTTCATCACATCAATTTTTAGCCGCTTGCATTGAGTATTAAATGTAGGTAAAAAATAACTAATTACACAGTTTAGTTGGAAATCACGAGATGAATCTTTTGAGCCTAGTTGGTCCACGATTGGACACTATTTGCCAAGTAAGACGAAAATGATACTATTTATCGGGTTCAAAAAAAATTACAATCTAAACGTGGCCAAGTAGTTGCGTTCCGCCTTTAGACTGTCCGCATTGGGGGCCTGGATACGAACCGGTATCCAGCCACCTCGGATATGGCGGACGCGATGGCGGAGAAAACACATGCAGCGGGTACGGGAAAGAAGACGCGAAGTGCTCCTCGTCCGCCATTCCTGGCGACTTCGCGGACGGCCGCTACCGTGCGCGCGGGGCCGCGCGTCCTCGCGCCGCTCGCCGCGTGGCACCGGGAGAAGGAGGAGATGCATGGTGGCGGGGAAGGGAGGGGGCAGCGCGCCGGCGGAGGTGGGAGAGGGAGAAGGCGGCGCGCCGCCGAGATCCGGCCGCCGCGAGCTCGCTGGCCGAGCTCCACTCGCCGCCGGAGGGAGCAGGGGCCGCCGGACGGAGTAGCGCGCAGGAGCTCGCCGCTCGCGAGGCCGCCGGAGGAGAGGGCGACACGGAGCCGAGCCCGCCCGCCGAGGAGCCGAGTCCCCTGCGCGACGCGGGCTGCCCGCCGAGGAGCCGAGCCCGGCCGCCGAAGAGCCGCCGCGCGGCCGTCGTGGAGCGCCGCCGCCCACCCGCCAAGGACGTCGAGGTCGTCGCGCGCTCGCCCGTCCGCTGCGCGCTCTCTAACTCTGCCGGAGGGGAGTGGCTGGGCGGCCACCGGAGAGGAGGCGCCGCCCGCCGCGCGCCGAGGGAAGAGGGCCGGGCGGAGAGGAGGCGTCCCCGCGCGAGCTCCATGGCCGAGCGCCGCCGCTGCGCGCTTGGGCTGCTGCCGCGCCGCCCATGGTGGGTGGGGAAAAGATAGAGGAGAGAGAAAGCGGTCGGGGAGGGGGAGAAAAAAAAAAGGAGAGAGGGGGAATAGTGAATGACATGTGGGACCCATGATATAGAGTATGGGATATAGAGGATGGATGAGTGCGGGAAAACTGTATATTTTGTAATGACTAGGATAAAATATTCTTTTTAGAGGATGAATATAGAGGCCCATGAGTGCGGACAGTCTTATAGATTCCTCCAGGCTCCTGCCGTACTGCACCACTCTGCGTCTCATCTGCCTGCCTGCCGTCCCTCTGTGCTTGCGACTGCTCAACTGCAAGTCTGCTGCACCTTGCTGCAAGGTTACAGTAGTCGATCCCACAAGGAAAACGACAGGGGAGGGCAGCGCGGTCATTTCCGCGGCGGTTCAAATGATTGATGGATTGCCGCCCTCCCGCGCCACGCAGGCAGGCAGAGGCAGCTCCAGCTCGTCGTCCTGGCCCGCTCCTGTAGTGCCCTGTGGCGAGAGCATGGGGCGCCTGCGCGCGCACATTGCCACCCGCTGCTGATCTGCAGGCCGCCCCCACTGCCTCCTTCCTGGTCCCGACCTCGCCTTGGCCCTGCCCGGCTTGCCCTCTCCTCCGCTCCATCCTCGGCCTCGTTTTCGTCGAGGGCCTTGTTTAAATTCCAGAATTCACCCCAAAATTCCACTATGAAAAAAGATATTCTCCATTACATTAAAATGCTGGCAAATACATGAAGTACTAAATATAGATGAAATCATAAACTAATTGCACAGTTTTGTTGTACTTTACGATACGAACATTTTAAGTCTAATTAATTAATTTTTAGACAATTTTTTACACTAAAAAACAAAAAATGCTACAGTGTTCGGGGTGGCACTATGCAAATTCAGCCACCCTCGAATCAGGTAACTAAACAAGGCCAAGGAGGCAACGGTGGTCTCGTTCTCTGCCCTGAGGCCGGGAAGACGGCACGACCTGCCCGGGGTGGGTGTCTGATGACAACTTTTTAGCCAGGAGGACCGGAGGGCCATGACCGGCGCGCGGGGCATCGGGCGGAGGGGTGGTCAACAGAGCGCGCGCCTCGTTCTTGGTCCGCGCGGGCCGTTTCGTTACTTAACCAAGTCCCGTCCCGTTCCGCGTGCCGCCGTCGTCGTGGGAACCCGCACGCATGGCACGCACGCACGCACGCACGAGCTGCTGCTGCTGCCGTGAAAAGGGGCTCCTGCTGCTAGAAAAACGGCCTGCACTGTGCGCTCGACGCTAGCAGCGAGGAGAAGCGGCCGCCAACGAGGAAAGATCGAGGCGGCCAGCACCAGCACGCAGAGATGTTGTTGGGTGCCGGTCCGTCCGGTCCCCAGCCAGTTGCACGGCGAACCAGGGGAGGGCCGCCACTGCTGGGCTTCTTCTCCATCTCGATCGAATCTCCGCTAGCAAAGCCGCGCTGCTGGTCTTGTTTACCCGTGAAGCTGATCGATCGTCTGTACTACTAATGTACAGTAATAGTAATCATATATGACGGGCAAGTAACGAGAAGACTCCATTCACTCGCTGATTTCAACATCAGAATCATTCGTAACATGGTTTTAGGGTCAGTTACCACTCATGGGTCATTATGCGTACGATGAATTTTAAACAAAGTTTAACTTACTTCCCCGGATGGCCGGATCCAAAACGACATTCTTTTGAGACGGATTCATTCAACGATGACTCACTCACCTCTTCTTACTACTCCCCTCCAGCAGCATGCAGGATATTGACGGCGCCGCAGGATCTAAAATGTGCAGTGCCGAGTCCGGAAAGGTAGTAGCTGCAGGTCCTGCTCCTGTCTTCCCCTATGAAATCCGTGGTTTGCACTGAAACATCCGCGGTGGCGGAGCTAGAGCAAATAAAAAAATTTACCTCTTTCTACTCTTTTTTTAATTTTCCATGGGTGCGGTAGCACCCAACACTTTGAATGTAGCTCCACCCATGAACATCCGTGATTATATTCTTCGGGGCGAGCAGGACCGGCAATCAACAATCATTCAGCAGTGACGAGTGACGACTGTCGATTATCTTTTTTTAGATAAAGACTGTCGATTATCTACCCAGTAACAAGGTAAATACAGGAGTAAGTACAAGCAAGGTGTGTACTATGCGTCGTATGCCCTCCCAAAACCTGGACCTGGAGCTAGTACATTACAAATACCTGGCCTTTTTGTTGTTTACCTCGCGCATACTGCCAGCCACCTCCGTTATGCAGTTCTACCACCGTAGTGCGATAAAAACTAATACATGTCCTTTGTCCCTGCACGAATAAATCGCAACACAGCACTCCATGAACGCTGCAGCATTATTCAGATGTCTGTGTTTTGGGCCTTTTAGCCAGCATTCTGCACCGCCTGCATTCAGCTGCCTGGCTAGTTCCAGGCAGATTAAAGCTGCATGTGATTATACCTGATATAATAACGCAACAGGGGCATGCACCCGGCCAAAGTTCGATTTGGGAATTCAAGTGCACTGCCCACCTGATATTGTACTGTACTGTGCATTTTACGGCACAGGGCGGGCGTTTCGCTAGAAGGAAGATTCCTAGTAACTTCATCACCCAAAACAGCCCACATGTACGTCAGGAGTAAGATAACCTTGCTTGTCTACGTGTACGAACAAAAATGCTTGTCTCAGTTCGCTCCAAGCTCTTGTGGCTCGTGAGCCGGGTGAGACGCGCTCGCCCAAGTGGATCATGCATATGCATGGACAAACGAGATCAGCTGTGCCCGAGTTAGCTAGGAATGAGTTTTCTTTTGGCCTGGGCAGACACGTAGACAAGCATGTGACCGGCCGTGACAATCTTTTACTTGAATAAAAAGTTTAGGCTTTCACAGCTACAGATCCATGGATCAGTCGGGTCTATACCAGTCAATGATCAGAACATCTTATTGTCGGTTCAAAACTAGACCTAGCAGTCAGTGCCGGAGTCAGAATTTCACATCAGGGTATTTCATGTTCAAAAAATTTCAAATGCAAATATGAGTAATAAGCAAAGTACAATATGCAATAGTAATAAGCAAAGTGCAAATATGCTGGCACCCTTCTTCTTCATCTAATTACAAATACAATGCAAAAAAAAAAGAGAATGAAAATCTTTATTCTCTCTCTGAACTTCTGAATGAGGATAATGGATGTTTTGTGTTCACATTTCTTCAATATGAAGCTTTCTTTAGCAACTTCTTCAAGCTGAAGCTGGGATAGGGACAGAGGGGGAGGGCTGATCAATCGACACCAGCCGTTGGGGCCGGATAGGCGCAGTTGAGCAGAGCTAGGAGAGGTGAGGGGGACTGAGGGAGAGAGCAGGAGAGGTGCTGTCGTGCTGCCAGTCTGCGCCGCCGGCCGCTTCCGCCGTTTTCGGTTCATGCCTCGATAGAAGCGACGGACGGGAGCATGGAGCATCGGGAGAATGGGAGATGTTAATAGGTTTTTCTGCCTTTCTGGAGTCTGTGACTTTGCGGGCTGCTACTGCTAGTCGTTCTATTGGGCTTATGGGCCATATTTAGTATATCAACATGCTATACCATTATACATATGTATACGTACTTGTTTTTGTTCCCAAAACATGGGTATTCCATGGCATACAGGTGCATACCTCTAGCGCCGCCCATGCTGGCAGTGATAGCAATAAGATCACTATCGAGTCCAACTTTAACATGATAGTGCTAAGATTGGGACCACTGTCGTGTCAATGGCTTCAACCGGCAGTTGTGTCAACAAATAGAATATGAGAACCAAGAATGGAAGCATCATAAATATACATTATGAGAACCACTTTGGATATACCAACCATTGCCATTGTGTTGAGCAATATTTTCACTTTACAGCTACCACATCTGGGTTGCCCTCATATAAAGCTTATAATCGCACGGACAAATCTGAATTGCCCTCATATAATAAAGCCTATAATCGAACGGACAAGAAGTCAGGAATATAGTATCCAATGTTCGCAAGCGCCTTCATACATGTTTTCATAGCATTTTTCTCTATGGTTCTTTGATAGGGTGTGTTGCTCCCCATTAGAGAAATTTGTAACACGTCTAGGGATACCCCTCTAGCATCGATGATGAAATTGATATGACTCTCCATCATGGAAATTGGTTGTCATATTATTAATCTGATGGACTCCAAGGAACACTTGTGCATCTTGGAGCCATCTGATCGGCTTAACTTTTTATGATAATTTCAAAAGGATGTTAGGAAGGATTACGTAACAAAGATTAGAAAACGTAAATTGAGTGAAAGATAAAAATTTCTTATTACTATGGTCAAATACGGGGATTGTGTCCGCTCCATAATTTGCTTGAACTACATAAATCTTAGGGAAAATCCTGGTGCCTCATAGGGAGGTGCGTGTACCAGATGTAAGAAGCACATATAAGGAAATAGCCTTAGCTCTTTAGCATGTGTAAGTTCTATTGGTTTTGCTTTATTATTCTTATTATTACTTTAGTTTCTGGCACTATTGTACAGTTTTCACGTAGTTATAGCAAATACAGAGATATACCTTCTATGTTAAGTTAAATTAAATGGTAAAAAAACCTGACCTATTTTATATAAACAAAATCTATCGACAATTATTTATTATCTTGTGCTCTTGACAGATCCTTTATTGCTCTTTGGCTGCTTTGATAAATATTTGTAAGGCCCTGTTTAGATGCTAAATTTTTCCCCAAATTTCACTATGCAAAAAGAAGATTTTCCATCACATCAAAATAACGACACATGTATGAAGTACTAAATATAGATGAAATCAAAAACTAATTGCACAGTTTTATTGTTCTTTACGAGACGAACATTTTAAGCCTAATTAATCAATTTTTAGAAAATTTTTTACACTAAAAAACAAAATGCCGAGCAGAACAAGGCCTAACTCCATCGTGCACATATACAGTACGTACATCAGTACATGCTTATAGGAGACTCAGTGGGGAGTACTCACTACTCACTAGCTAAGCCTTGTTTAGTTTGCCTCAAAGTTCCAAGTTTTTTCACTCTCTCTCCATCACATCAATTTTTAACCGCTTGCATGGAGTATTAAATGTAGGTAAAAAAATAACTAATTACACAGTTTAGTTGGAAATCACGAGATGAATCTTTTGAGCCTAGTTGGTCCATGATTGGACAATATTTGCCAAATAAGACGAAAATGGTACTATTCATCGGGTTGAAATTTTCTTCAATCTAAACAAGGGCCTAGTAGTACTCCAATCGTTTCTCGAACCATGCCCCTGCAGAAGATTGATAAAGCACCAGTCTAGCAATTGAGATTCCACTCCAGCCCTTTTAGTTCCCCCAATTCTTCTCTAAATTTCACTATGCAAAAAGAAGATTCCCTGTCACATTAAAATGTCGGTAAATGCATGGAGTACTAAATGTTGATGAAATCAAAAACTAATTGCACAGTTTTGTTGTACTTTGCGAGATGAACATTTTAAGCCTAGTTAGTCAAAATTTAGATAATTTTTACCAAATACAAACGAAATGCTACAGGAATTCTAATACCGTGTTTTTCTCCCAGTTCACCGAACCAAACGAGGCCCCACTCGTATTCGCATCAGCCACAATACTGCAACGCAGCAGAAAACCACTGGACATCGCCATGGTTCGCGGCCAGTCCCCTCTGTATCTCCCCTGGCCGTAGCTGTATAGCCCGTGGCCGGTGCCGTTACAAAAATATACGGAGTAACCCGGAAACCGACGAGCTCCCCGCTGCCTCTGCGCGCACCCGGAGCGCCCTTTCACGCGTCGCCCGCCCAGTTCAAAGGCCGCCTCTGCTTCCGCGAACCGGCCTTCCAGTTCAGTTAGCCCCCAAAACCATTTCGCATTTTACCCTTACCCGCTTATATATACGCGGCTTTACCACCGTTACCATGTCTCACATCGCTCCCCGCCCACCGCCCGCCACTGGATTTAGCCACCGCCCGTACCGGCAGCTCCAACAAGATTGCCACTCACACTCACACACACTGCGTAGTGCGCAAGGCTCCGACTTTGATGCGCGTAGCCGCCGCCGCGGTCCATGGCCTCTGCCGTCGCCAGTAACCTCCCCGCGGCTGCGCCATCCGCCGTGCCGGTGCCGTACGGGTGGCTGAGCCCGCGTGTGTCCTTCAGCCGCGACGCCGCCGCCACCGCCGCCGCCGACCTGGTGGTGGTGGATCCCGTCGCCATGGCCGTGGCGGCCACGACGCCGGAGCCCGCGATCTCCAAGGACTTCATCGACTTCGAGTTCAGCCTCGGCGGCTCCGCCACCATGCTCCCCGCGGACGAGCTGTTTGCCGACGGCAAGCTACTGCCGCTGAGGAAGGCGGCGGCAGCGGCGACGGCGGCGCCTCTGCCTGATCCGGAGGCCGCCGCGGCCGCGGCCGCGCCCCCGCCGGCGCAGCCGGAGGAGGCAATGGCAATGCCGGCGCCCAGCACGGAGCCGATCATCAAGCCCCTCCGCGCCGCGGCGGCGGCGGTGGCGGCGGCTGACAGCACCGACCCCTACGCGTTCTCGCCCAAGGCGCCCAGCTGCTCCAGCCGCTGGCGCGAGCTGCTGGGGCTCAAGAGAGCGGCGGCGGCCGCGCAGAGCCCGAGCGCCAAGGCCTCGGCGTCGCCGTCGCCGTCGCCCGCGGCGGCGAAGACCCCCGCGGCGAGGGCGACGAACTCCGCGGCCGCGAGGTCGCTGAAGCTCCTGCTCCAGCGGAACACCACCGGGCGCGCGTCGGGCGCCGCGGCGTCGGACCTCGCGTCGGCGCCGCTGCTCCTCCGCGACAGCTCCGACTCGGAGGCGTCGCTGTCGCTGGCGTCCACCCGCTTCTCGCTCTCCTCCTCGTCCTCCTCCTCTGGGCACGAGCACGACGACGTGCCCCGCCTCTCGCTCGACTCCGCCGCCGATCCCAACCCGCCCCGCATCCGCCTGGTCCGCCGCTCCTCCCACTCCCACCACCGCCACTCCACCTCCTCCACCTCCACCCGCGCGGGGCGCAGCCCGGCCCGGCGCCGGCCATCGCCGCCGCCGCCCCCGCGCTGCCTCTCCGTGGACTCCCCGCGCATGAACTCGTCGGGCAAGATCGTGTTCCAGGGGCTGGAACGCAGCTCCAGCTCCCCCTGCAGCTTCCACGCGGCGTCCAAGTCGCGGTCCCGCGCCGCGGTGGACCGGTCCTACTCGTCCGGCGTCCGCGTGGCGCCCGTGGTGCTCAACATGCCCGTGTGCTCGCGCCCCGTGTTCGGCTTCTTCAAGGACAAGAAGGACTCCGGCGCGGCCAAGGACGCCGCCCGCCTCCGCCGCAGCGGCGGCGGCGGCGAGGTCCAGGTCGTCGCTAGGGCGGAAGGCGCAAGCGTGGAGCGGCGAGCTGGCGAGATCCTCCGGCTGATTTGACGACCCCGGCCGGCCGTTTGACTTGACCGGGCAGCTGCCCGCAGTCCGCGATCTCGTGTTTGTCTCGTTTGCATGCATAACGGCTGGGCTGTTGCCATCGACCATCATGATGATGAGAGGATGGATAGCTTGGCAGCTGGTTAGTTTTTTGGAGACGACCGGGCAACTGATTTTGTTTGTTCTTTGAGACGACGACGACGACGAGGACGATGGGGGAGGTGGTTGTCTAATCAATTGACTGTTTTTTTCCCTTTTTGCTTCTTTTTTCGCTCGACTGTAAATTCGAGTTTTGTACTGCTACCGCTCTTCTGATTTGGTTCAATGCGAATTCAAATGGTGGGAAATCTTCTCAAACGGCGCAACCTGCACTGTGATCTGAATTTCCGGTAACGGGACATTGTTCAGATCGGCTACTGTTCCATCTGTTGGTTCGAAGTTTGAATGGCAACGCGATGCCGATGCGAACAAAACAAAATGATGTGGCAGCATTTCTGGGGCAGAGCGATGGAAATCCGGTCACGCAGACGCAGTCACGCAGTTGTTGCAGCAAGCAAGCCCTCATTGTCTGTGGTTACATGCACTGCACTGCATCGGAGTCAGCACATGCCCGGGCAGTAGGTGCCGGTTCATGCATGGGATAGGAGCAGAGCCAGGGCAGTGGCATGCAAATGCACAATGAAAAAAAAACCGGGCCGGTCCGGTTCCGGTCAGGGGCTGTGTTTAGATCCGGTTTCCGGTCTCCCGAATTGCTACAGTGCGTATTAAATGCGTACTGTAGTAATTTGTTTGTATTTGATAAAAATTATCTAAATTTTGACTAATCAGGCTCAAAATGTTCGTATTTCATCTATATTTAGTACTCCATGTATGTGCCGATATTTTGATGTGATGAGAATCTTCTTTTTGCATAGTAGAATTTAGGGTAGAAATTGAGAACTGAACAAGACCAGGGTCTGGCCGGTCCCCTCCCCGCGGCGCTCCCGCTCCGGCTTGATCTGCTGTGGATCCAGGCACTGTGCCGCATGTGCTCGCCTCTAAATATTCGCGCAGCGCGGGCAGGCAGGCGGGCATGGTGATGGTGGCCACTGGCCGCCAGCTTTTCTTTACTCACGGCAAAGGGCAAAGGCGCAGGCGTCAGTCACCGCGATCGTTGCCGCCACGGCGTGGCGTGGCGTGGCGTGGGCGGGCGTCCCATGTCACTCACCTGCGCCGCGCGGTGCCGGCTCCGTCGAGCCGCGCCTGCGGGCGGGGACCCCTCAGGCGGTGGTCAGGCCTCAGCATTCAGCAAGCTGCGCGGCGCCGGCGCGGCATACGGAGTAGTGGGAGTACTCCGTTCGTATGTGGACGCCACGGCCCACGCCGACGCCATGCCGGGGCGCGGCTCTGCGGCCTGCCTGTGACTGTGACACGGCGCGCAGCTTTTCACCTCCCGGGCGCCTGCGCGTGGAACTGAATCTGAATGCTGATCCTGACCCGATCCTACCGTTGGCCGCTTGCTGACGGTCCCGGCGCGGCGGTTCTCTCGTCGTCTCCTTCCCTGCTGCAGGCCGCAGGTGCAGCAGCAGTGCAGCGTGGATTAATGAGAGCTCAGAGCGTGCATGCATGGATGGACCGGACCACCGGGGGCCTCCTCCGGGGGCAGAGGGTGCGCCATGAGTGTAGCGCTCGTTCTTGGGCGTACGAGTATCGACGACGCAGTGCAGCCCATTGATGGCACGGCACACCACATATGACAGATCTATCTGTATACTGTAGGACTGTAGGAGCACCATGGAGCATGCATCATCATGCATGGATCATGGAAAACGGGGTGGAATTCCATTCCAGGGCGTTGGCCATGGGGGGTTGCAATGACCCATGTGATGCGCTCGTTTGCTAACGGTGGTGGCAAGGCAAACGGCCATGAAGCATCATGGATCATGGAGTTGCCTTTACCAGAAGTCAGAAGAGAAATGGCAGCGCAGTTCAGCGGCCCAAGGGAACGGAAGAATAAACGGCCAGACCGGACGGACGTACTCCGTACGTACTGTGCACTCCATCTCAGTTGAGCAGTGGATGGGTGTGTTTAGATGGGTGTAAAGTTCCTGTAGCACTTTTCGTTGTTATTTGGTAAAATTTATCCAATCATGGGCTAACTAGGCTCAAAAGATTCGTCTCGACATTTACAGACAAACTGTGCAATTAGTTATTTTTTTACCTACATTTAATACTCCATGCATACGTCCAAAGATTTGATGTGACGGGGAATCTTGTAAAATTTTTGGAATTTTGGGTGTGTTTAGTTCCGCGAAAAGGTGTAAAAAAGTACTGTAGCACGTTTTGGCTTTATTTGGTAAATAGTGTCCAACCGTTGACTAATTAGGTTCAAAACGTTCGTCTCGCAAAGAACAACCAAGCTGTACAATTAATTTTTGATTTCATCTACATTTAGTACTCCATGCATGTATCGTAAGTTTGATGTGACGGGGAATCTTTTGTTTGCACAGTACTTTTTTTTCGAGGAAGTAAACACAGCCTCTGAAGAATCTAAATGATAGACTTTGATAAACTTGCTAGGATCTATGACTAGTAGCGCGAACGGGAATCGGGATACAAAGAACAAACTGTGATGTACTGTGAGGTAGATCTAGGGGTTTAGAAGTTAAACCGTCGTTGGAGGGAGCAGATCCGGAGGTGTCCATGGCGTAGATGTGTCGGTGAAGTAGATCACGCCTTCCTTCGGGCCTCCACCGGCGTTGTCCGACGATGGTGGTGCGGCAGTAGAGAGGTGACGGCGCGGTGGTGCTTCCCGACGCCACTGCGCGATGCCGATCGGTGGCCTAGGGTTGTAGAGTGGGGTTTGGGGCACGGCGAACCTCGTTACGCGAGCCTGCGGCCCCCACTCCCTTTATATAGCGCAGCGCGTCGGGGGCCCACCAACCATGGAACGGTTGGGCGCCCCCGATCAGGGCGCGATCCAGGGGATGAGGCCCCAGCCGTTGGGCTGGGCCTCTGAGATCATCCTAACATTCTCCCCCTTGATCTCATCTCTGCTTTCTCACTTTGTTAACCCACCCCATCACAAATTAGTGTATTGAGCATGTTTCATCATAACAGTTATTACCATTAGATTAGACAGCCACAGACACTTTTCTGTTCAGAGGTAGATTCTCGCCTTGGGCCCTCTTACTTATCAGGAATCACAGGCCTTCCTTCAAACCCATGCCGGCTACGTGTTCTCTGAACACATTGGGCGGTAAGCCTTTCGTAAGCGGATCCGCTAACATCTTTTCTGTGCCTATATGTTCAAGACTTATGACGTGATCCCGGATTTTATCCTTCACAACATAATATTTTATGTCAATGTGCTTGGCGGCATTGCTTGACTTATTGTTGTGAGCGTACAACACTGCTGGCTCGTTATCACAATATAACTTTAGTGGTTTATCGATGCTGTCGACCACCTTCAAACTAGGTATAAATTTCTTAAGCCAATTCACCTGTCCTGACGCCTCATAACAAGCAATAAACTCAGCATACATTGTGGACGATGCAGTGACTATTGTTTGTTTTGAGCTTTTCCATGATATGGCTCCTTGCGCGAGAGTGAATATATACCCTGAGGTAGACTTTCTATCATCTCCCGCGTAATCAGAATCTGAATATCCTACTATTTGTAGGTCATCAGATCTTCTGTAGGTTAGCATGAGCCCTTTTGTACCTTGCAAATATCTTAAGACCTTCTTTACCAAATTCCAGTGTTCCATACCTGGATTACTTTGATATCTGCCAAGCAGCCCAGTCACAAAGGCCAGATCTGGGCGTGTGCACACTTGAGCATACTGTAAGCTTCCGACAGCTGAAGCGTATGGAACGGCTTGCATGCGATCGCGCTCGAACTTGCTCTTGGGACATTGATGTTCCCCATACTTGTCACCTTTTACAATAGGAGCAGGTGATGGTCTACACTTATGCATATTGAATTTCTTCAATATTTTCTCTATATATGCCTCTTGGGACAATCCCAATACCCTTCGGTTTCTATCTCGGTGAATCTTTATGCCCAAGACAAAAGAAGCTTCACCTAAATCCTTCATATCAAAATTTGAGGACAAAAATCTCTTGGTTTCCTGTAGCAGAGTGACATCACTACTTGCTAGTAGAATGTCATCTACATACAGTACTAGGAAAATATATTTCCCATTCTTAAACTTTGCATACACGCAATTGTCCTCAACATTCTCTTTAAACCCAAACTTCCTGATTGTCTTATCAAATTTCAAATACCACTGTCTGGATGCTTGCTTTAATCCATAAATGGACTTCTTCAGGCGACAGCCCATTCTTTCCTTGCCTGTCACAGCAAAACCTTTCGGTTGTGCCATATACACTCTTTCTTCTAGATCCCCATTGAGAAACGCTGTCTTCACATCCATCTGATGTAATTCTAGATCAAAATGTGCCACTAGGGCCATTATGATTCTAAAGGAGTCCTTGCTCGAGACGGGAGAGAACGTTTCATTGTAATCTATCCCTTCTCGCTGAGTAAAACCTTTTGCTACCAGTCTTGCTTTATACCTTTCTATGTTCCCTTTGGAGTCACGTTTCACTTTGTAGACCCATTTACAGCCTACTGTTTTGGCTCCTTCAGGAATTTCCTCTAGGTCCCAAACTTTATTGGTACTCATGGACTTTAATTCATCTTCCATGGCTTCTTGCCACTTAGATGCTTCAGTGCTCCTCATGGCTTCTTCAAATGAGGTAGGTTCATCCTCCATCTGAACTTCTTCGCATTCATAGACTATATAGTCATCTGGAATAGGAGACTTTCTCACTCTTTGAGGTCTGCCAGAAGGTTCTGCTACTGGCATTTCTTGTTCTTGAGGCTGATCTTGCTGGGGCTGCTGTTCATCAACTATGGGTTCATTCGGTTCCTGAAGGACAGGTTCCGAATTAGCCGTGGGCGAAATTACAGCAGGTGTTGTCACCACTTGCGTAGGTCCAACAACAACAGGCAGCGTGAAGTAGGGTTCCTGCACCATAGGGATGGGCACGAACACCCGCTTCTCTTCAAGGGTGATTTCTCGCGCTGTCTTGCTCCCCCTGATCATCTGATCTTCTAGAAAACTAGCGTGTCTCGTTTCCACAAACTTGGTATGTCTACCAGGGCAGTAAAAACGATAACCTTTGGACTTTTCTGGATAGCCAATGAAATGGCAACTTACTGTTTTGGGGTCTAGCTTTCCTATGTTCGGGTTAAATACTTTTGCTTCAGCAGGGCTCCCCCAGACACGCAGATGGTTGACTGAGGGCTTCCTGCCGGTCCACAACTCATACGGTGTTTTAAGTACTGACTTGCTCGGAACTCTGTTGAGAATGTGAATGGCGGTTTTTAAGGCCTCCATCCACAAACTCAGTGGCAGAGTGGAATAACTCATCATGCTGCGCACCATATCCATCAGAGTACGGTTACGCCTTTCTGCTACTCCATTTTGCTGTGGGTCGCCCGGCATTGAATACTGGGCTACTATGCCATTTTCCTGTAAGAACCTTGCAAAAGGTCCAGGAACTTGTCCATAAGGGGTATGTCGACCGTAGTACTCCCCCCCACGGTCAGATCTCACTACTTTGATTTTTCTGTCTAGTTGATTTTCAACCTCAGCCTTGAATATCTTAAACTTGTCTAAAGCTTCTGAACGTTCTTTGATTGGATATATATATCCAAAACGAGAGTAGTCATCTGTGAATGTGATGAAGGAATCAAAACCATCCACAGATGTTACTGGAAAAGGTCCACAGATGTCTGTGTGGATCAATTCTAGTACTCCCGTGCTTCGCTTAGCGCCTTTCTTTATGTTCTTTGCTAACTTACCTTTAATGCAATCAACGCATTGCTCTAACTCTGAGAGTTCTAGTGGTGGGAGTATTGATTCTTTGACTAAGCGTTCTATTCTCCCCCTCGAAATATGGCCTAAACGACAGTGCCATAATTTCGATGAGGAATCAATTCTTTTCCTTTTCTTGCTAGCATCTGCGGGTATTGCATTCTCAGCATTGTTACATTCAGCATTCACATTCTCAGACGTAGATAATAAATAAAGTTTGTCTTGTCGGAAGGCAAGACCCACACACTGATTATTTAATTGTAACTTGCAATTGTTCTTGCTAAAATGACAATCAAAACCATAGTCTGACAAACATGATACTGAAATCAAATTCCTGGCTAAAGAGGGAACATAAAGAACATCATGCAGCTGAAGTGTGAAGCCACTAGCTAAGTCTAGAGATAAATTTCCTATAGCTCGAACTTCAGCTTCAACGCCAGTGGCCACCTTAATCTGTCTTTCTCCTCTTTGAAGGGTTCTCCCTCCATTGAATCCCTGCAAAGAGTTAGCAACATGAACAGTTGCACCTGAGTCAATCCACCATGTGGATCTAGCATAACTTAGATATAAGGATTCATCAACAAAAGTTATAATGTCCTCACCCTTGACTAGGCAGTGTCTCATGAACTTAGGGCAGTCGTGCTTCCAATGCCCTGTCTCATTGCACCATCTACAGCGATCCGGGTCCTCCTGCTTCTGCTGGTTGTCTTGTTTTGGCTGTGCTTTGTGCTGTGAAGAGTTTCCTCCCTTGTTATGAGAGGTGGAGGCATCTGGAGCTTTCTTGTTGTAGAATGGCTTCTTGTTCTTTCCTTTGACAAAGTTCACAGAACCACCATTTGCATTCTTTAGCCTTTCTTCTTCTTGTACACACATTGCAATCACCTTCTCTAAATCCCAATCCTCTGGCTGTGTATTGTAATTGACAACAAATGTCTCGTACTCTTTGGGAAGGGAGTTTAGAGCTAAGTGAATGATGAAACCATCTGCCAGGGGCATCTTTAGCTTGTCTAACTTAGCTGCCATGGTGCTCATGCTCAGAATGTGCTCTCTCACACTTCCACCTGTGAACTTCATGTTAGTGAGTTTCTGGATCAGTGTGGAAGCATGAGCTTTGGTGAAACCAGTGAACTGATTCTTCACTTTCTCAAGATATTCTTTTGCTGTTTCACATTCTGGGATGGCACCTCTTAAGCCCTCTGTGATGGTTTTCTTGATGACAATCTTGCACTTGCGGTTTGATTTTTCCCACTTGTATTTCTCAAGATCATACTTTGCTCTAATGGGAGCATAGTCTCGCTTCCGATTAGCAAAAGCTTCATCGGTCTCATTGTGGGCCCTTTCGGGCTCCTCTGGCTCAGTGGGTTTTGGCTCCTGAAGAGCCAAATCTATCTCTGCAAGTGCTAGAGCAGCATCAAGTTCTTCTCGCCACAGAACATAGTTCTGTCCCGTCAGCTTTGGGATTGCACTAATAAAGTGCACCGCATTGAGAGCTTGGTCTGAAATTAAACATAATAAAATAGTGAGGACATGAATAGTAAATCTAGGAAAAATAATTGCATATCTTAATTTAACGTTGGTCAAAATCAAGATATACAAAAATTGACCCTTTACATAAATTCTAATCACCGTTGGGCAGAATAGAATAAATGCATAAAATGTTAGAGCTTGCGCAGCGGAAAACTTGAAATTAACTTGCTATTTTTCAGAAGCATAACTTGCTGACTTTGCTCTCTAAGTAATAAACACGTTGGTGCAATTAATTAGAGATTAATTACTGGGCAAAACAAATATTAAATGCTTCTGAAAATCAAATAGAATAAAGAAAAAATTTCACTGTGCTTATCGGGCCGCGGCCAACGATTTGGCCCACGGCCACTTTGGGCCCAGCCCAACTGCGCGCGCGGGACGGCTCGCTCGGCCAGGCCGCAACCTGGGCCGGCGGCGCGCATTCGGCCCAGCGCCGAAACCCGCCTGGGCTTAATCTGGTCCAAACCAATCTTGGCCGTTGGATCACATCCGACGGTCGGCCTTCGTTTTCGGGTGAACAAAACCCCTCGAGCTGCCGGTCGGTGGAAACCCTAGTCCATTTCTACCGACGCCATCTCTCTCTTCCCTTGCTCCTCTCTCACCGGCAACGAAGAGAACTCGGAGGCGGGGCTCCTTGCGGCGGCCGGAGAGGAGGACGGCGCCGCCCCGAGGGCCCTGGCCGGTGCGCGCGCTCTCCGATGGTGGAGCGCGCCGCCGTCTAGGGTTTTCGAGTGCGGTGCCCGAGCGCGGTTGGCTCACTGGATGGCCGATTACGGAGGGCCGCGCGGCGGCGTGGAATCCCCCGGCCGGTTTCTGTGCTTGTCCCGGACGTCGGCGACCTGGCGGCGGTGCGGGGAGGACCGCGGCAAAAGGTAAGTGCATGGATCCCCCCCGGCCGTTCCTCTTTGCTTTTAGGGTTAGGGTTCCGTGTTCTTGCGCTAGCTAGGGTTAGGGTTTGAAAAAGAAAAACCCCCTTTCTTGTTTCTTGCTGTTCGTTCTAGAAGATTCCCGAGCCCGATCTACTACTAGATCGGCTGATACCATTGATAGACTTTGATAAACTTGCTAGGATCTATGACTAGTAGCGCGAACGGGAATCGGGATACAAAGAACAAACTGTGATGTACTGTGAGGTAGATCTAGGGGTTTAGAAGTTAAACCGTCGTTGGAGGGAGCAGATCCGGAGGTGTCCATGGCGTAGATGTGTCGGTGAAGTAGATCACGCCTTCCTTCGGGCCTCCACCGGCGTTGTCCGACGATGGTGGTGCGGCAGTAGAGAGGTGACGGCGCGGTGGTGCTTCCCGACGCCACTGCGCGATGCCGATCGGTGGCCTAGGGTTGTAGAGTGGGGTTTGGGGCACGGCGAACCTCGTTACGCGAGCCTGCGGCCCCCACTCCCTTTATATAGCGCAGCGCGTCGGGGGCCCACCAACCATGGAACGGTTGGGCGCCCCCGATCAGGGCGCGATCCAGGGGATGAGGCCCCAGCCGTTGGGCTGGGCCTCTGAGATCATCCTAACACTAAACACTGCCGACAGCCGATGGAGATGCACATCTTGGCTCGTAGTGATGGCTGACAGCCACCATAGTGTGAAAAGGGCGGCCGTACCCACAACCATCATGCCTGAAGAAAAGCTGAGCCGCCATCAAAACCAACGGCACGGCACCTGCACCTGCGAGTGATGCCTGACCTGAGGCCTCTGCTCGAAGTCTAGCTCGCTGCCTCCAGCCCTCCACGCAGCACCTGCAGTCTACGTACGCACGCTGCTCGCCTGCTCCGGCCGTCCGCCCGTCCGTCCGACTCCGATGGGTCTCGCTCGCGGCCGCGACGCGACGGCTGCCACCGTCCGGCGCCGTGACTTCCTGCCGCACCGCCGGGAGGCAGATCAGCTAGACCGCCTGGCGCCTGCCATGGTACAGTACAGTATACAACACAAAAACGGCCTCGTTAATTGATTAATCAATTGCTACTAATGCTCTGGTGCTAATAATAATAATCGTGTACTGTAGTAAGTATAAGCGCAATTAGGTTCTGTCGCGGGGATCGACCTGTGACACATGTTGTTTATTGAACGCAAGCTTGGACGGTAGCGGAGGCCGGAGGGACATGGACATGGACAGCCTGTACTGCCCTCTGCTTGCTGCTCTTCCCATGTTGCTGCTGTGTTTTAGTACATGTTCCTAGGAGTATTTTTTTTTCTTTTGGAGCACTAGAGGAGTCCTTGGGGAAGCAAAAGCAGCTGGTAATGCACTAATGCATGGTGGATGGCCAGCCAGTGGGAGATTTGTTTGTTCCGTTGGGATAGCAGCTCAGCTTAGTTTAAGGCCTTGTTCACTTCCCTTCCCATCCCAACCTAAAATATTTCCTCTTTCACCCATCACATCAAATCTTTCGACGCATGCATGGAACATTAAATGTAGGTAAAAAAGATAACTAATTGCATAGTTTGTCTGTAAATGTCGGGACGAATCTTTTGAGCCTAGTTAGTCCATAATTGAACAAATTGTGCCAAATAACAACGAAAGATGCTACAGTGACTTTTCCCCTACTTTTCGCGAAGTGAACACACCCTAACTGAAACACAAGTGGGCCAGAAGCAAGTGCCAGGAGTAGAGTGATTGCTGTCGTGGAGTGAGGGAGTGGTAACGGATCAGTGGCCACCGCCGGTGTGCGTTGTGTGACCAACGTGGCTGGCTGGCTGGCGAGGTGGAGTGCGTCAGTGCAGTGCCGAGCTGGGCTCGGCAGTGCCACTTGGCCGCCGACTGCAGTCGCCGATGCATCCCCAGATCTGTGTGCTGTAGTCTGAGCAGCAGCAGGATCAGGGAGACCTGCACGGAGAGAGAGATCAGACCAGACCAGCATGGCCAATGAGAGCAGAGCGCCCAGGTCCCAGGGATCAACCTGCAAGGGTCCGGGTCGACCCCTTCGGATCTACGGTCTGCTCCTAAATTTGGCTCACGGTTGGGAGCGGTTCGAACCAAATACGAAGAGGTTCCCAAATGGTAAGAACCTGTTGATCCTAATCGACCCTTGGGTCGCCCCGTTTAGTATTCTATTCACAGCGTCGTCATCGTGCTTTTCTTCAGGGAAATACCCATCGTCAGGATTCCTGTTGCTTCCCACAAGCAGTAGAAACAAGTTGCACAGAGTAGCTAACGGCTGACGCACGGGGACAGCAACGTGGTTCATCAGAACGTAGGCAGAATTATGGGAGGAGAAGCAACTGGCTGACGCACGTAGGGAGACTAGGGCGGTTCGACCCTCGGCGCGGGTCATCGAGGCCTAGTGAATGGATGGGGCGGTTTGACCCTGACCCTCGTTTACCAGCGACGGAGCGGAGGTTCAGCAAAAGGTGTGCACCGCTCCACACCGTTTGCAGGCAGACTGTCACACAACCTCCTAATTATGATAGTCCACATGTACCTGTTGTTGTCATAATGACCTCTGACAGCCGTACTTATGTTTCTCATAACCTAAAAGGTCTGCTCTCCTCGAACAGGATCTAATTACAGGAGTATTGCAATATTATAATAGTTTATTCAAAATACCATCAGAGTAAAGTAGCGAAAATCTTACAATAACTTAATTTTACAAACCACAGTTTTCAAATTTCAAACCTTAAGTAGCATTATTACAAACCGGTAGTAGGGAAGTATCAGTAGTAACTTTATTACAACACCCAATAGGGAAGTATCAGTAGTAACTTTATTACAACACCCAAACGAGATGCCTTGCCCAAAGGCCACACAACCTAATCGTCGTCACTTTCTTCAACCACAACGGTCATGCAACCAGGCTCAAAGCAGACTTATTCATGAACCGCACCTGCAATAAGGGGTTTAACAAACCCTGAGTATGGGGAGTACTCAACAAGACTTACCCAACTAAGAAAAAGACTTCAAAGACATGCTAGCTTTAGGTAATCGTTACGGGTATTCAAGAATCAAAATTTCTTTTGCAGAAAAGCTTACTAAAGTAATTCATTACCTTCAACATTTTATTTTTATCATTGATGGTTCCTTAACCAATTCTAGGTGATCCTAATCTAAATCAAAGTAATTCTCATCAAGATCTTTCTTATTCTCTCTTCCAATTACATTTCTTAACTACGATGTTGGTGCAAGGCCAAGACTCCATTCTCGCGGAGTAACGACGATTCGAACCGCTTCCCAGCTGGGGCTTCCTAACCACACGACATATGTAGAACTGAATCTTGCATATATCAACTCTTACTCGGGTAACCCAAAACCAGAACGTGTCTATCGCCACCCGAGAGCACAGTACTCCTCGAACCCGGCCCAATTCTAGCCCCGAGGGAGCACACTACTCTCGCCATCTCTCCACTCCCAATACGAGGTTAGACGTTCTCGCAATGGTATAGCCGAAGTAAGGCTTACCCAACATGGGTACATGGCTAGTACTAATAAAAACTACATGACGCGAGGGCCAACAACGTACGGTCCTTAACTGATTAGGCGAAAACACTACATTGAGACTCTTTTCCCAATGCAAGTTAGCAGTGGCCAAACCACCCCCGATCTTTCAAGTTCATTCTCATATTTCAATATTCATCAAGTATGCCATCGTGGCCATAGAAGCATTTCATTTTAAAAGCTTAACTCATTAAGCATAGCGAAGCATACTACGTATTTTTAGTAAAACAGGTATCAAGGGTGATATCGCAATAATCAAGGATGATAATGCAGCAATTGGGTTATCACTCAACTCCTAATTACTTAATGCAGTAAACCATAGTATAATGATAAAGATTTGTAAAACTCAAGGAAATGTTTAAATGCACCGGGGCTTGCCTTGCTCTGACGAGACGACTAGCTCGGGCTCAACAACTCCGACGTCCGGTCCAGAACCCACCGGCGACTACTCTTCTCCGGAGGCTTGCTCAACAACGTCGACTTCCTCGAAAGCGGAAACTATACGAGAATATAACATGTTTCAACATGATGCGGTGATAAACATGATGCTTAAAGATAACATGCCACGGTTAACAACTTGAGTACAACTTTCCTTCGCGGTACAGTCGCAAAACAACAAAACCTACTAACTAACCACAATTACTTAAGCAACACTGACGCTTCTTAAAGAACATGCTACTAACGAACTCAACTAAGTAATTAAGGCATCAAGGATCACCAAGAATTAGTGACCCAAGGTAATCACTCAATCAAAAGAGCACACAACACTTAAAGTTATCAATTTAACATTTATTTAAACACTTAATTAATTAAGGCATAAATTAATAATAAATCAAACTTCATCTAATTAAGCTTAAACTTTTTCTATAGATTAATCATGGCCTAAAACAGTGTCAAAACAAATTTCATGATTTTTGGATTAATATTTTAATTACTAAAATTCTTGAAAGTTGCATTTAATATTTAATTGAGCTAATTAAATAAATTGCAAAAAGTAATCAAAATTGACATTTGATATTTTTACTAAATAGTTTACACCTTGAAAAGCTTACTCAAAAATTTTCACTGTTTTTGGAGCTCTACAAAAATTCTATTGAAATAAACAAAAACTAACACTATTTATATTTTTGAAAAAGGAAAACGAAAAATCGCAGCACGGGCCGACTTCCCTTCTTCCCCTCCGGCTCGGCCCAGCAAACGCGCGGCCCACCCGTGCGCTCACACTCTCCCTCGTGTGCTCGCTCGCGCCCGCGCTCGCCTGGCCCAGCAGCGCGGCCCGCCCACCCGCGCGCGCACGCTCCCGCTCGCTCGTTGACAGCGCGGCCCCGCCTGTCATCTCCCTCCTCCCTCTCTCGCTCTTCTCTCCCGTGGCCCGGCCATGCCTGCACGCCGGTCGGCCGGCGACCACGACACCGGTGACAAGACGGTGCCCAACTAACGTGACCAACATGACCTACACGACACCGCGAACACCCTCAGACATCTAACACGGCCACAAACGCCCCGGAGGGAGCACCTCACCGGCCATGGCGGCACGGTGGCCGCGGTGCCCGTCGTCCCGGTAACCAAGGCTGATAGCGACTAAAATAACGACATAGGGAGCATCAGCAGCTCACCGCGAGTGCAGTGGAGTAGCTGGCAAGCGCTGAGGGGTGGTGGAGATGGCTGGCCACGACGAGGTGGACTGCGACGGCACTTTGCCGGACCCGAGGAAGACGGTGGCGGTTAGGGCTGTGGGGGCTATACGAGCGGCAGCGAGCTAGTTTAGGAGAAGCACAAGAACATGGCGGTGCTCTGGGAGAGATGGAGAGGATGGTGATGGCTGGACGGCGGTGAATTTCACCGGCCGGTGAACTCGTCCGCAATGGTGGCGGAAAAGGAAAACGACGACGACGTCGGTCATTTATACAGAAGAAGCTGATCAATAGCAGGGCGACACGAAGTAGAGGAGTGTGGCGAGGTCTAGGAGCTACTGACGGCCACGGAGATGCATGGAAGCGGCCGGAAAGGCCATGGCGGTCTTGTCAGCGCCCATGCCGCGCGCTGCACTGCCCTGATTCGCTGGTGCACTGTAGCACCCCCAAATTTTCAAATTCAAACTGTTTTTGCCAAATTACTTCTAAAATCATGTAGCAACTTAAAAAACTCTCAAAATATGAAATCTTCAGAATTTCAAGCTCTATAAGTTTCATGTTGAACACTTTTTAAAATTCGAACTGGATTTTGAAATTTAAATTTAAAATCAAAAGGGGACACTTTTATAGAATTTGGTAATTTAGAAATTACTTTGAATTTTATATTGAAACTTCAAAAACTCCAAACACCAAAGTTGTACAACTAGTCAAGGCATACAACTTTGCTATTCAAACCATTTTCAAATTCTGCCTCCATTTTGAAATTTGAGTTTGGAGATGAAAAGGGGTCAAATTTGAAATTTGCTTCTTTTCAAAATTGCTCCACCTTTTACACTAAAACTTTGAAAACTTAAAACACCAAAGTTGTAGCCCTTGAAAAGATCTACAAACTTGGTTTAAAACTTTTTCCCAAATTTTGCTTAGATTTTGAATTATTTCAAAAGGGGTAAAATCAGGATTTTGAATTTAGGGTTTTCGAAAGAATTTCAAATCGAAACTTGTTGCTATTTTAATTGGTGATTATTAGTGATCAAACCATCATCCAAGGGCATCATTGGGTCAAGCATCACATGGTTGACCAAGTGTCACTCTTAGTTGACCAATTTACCTTTGAAAATCTTTTAATAATTCCCCAAATTTGAATTCAAATTCGAATCGAAAAACTCGCGACAAGTTTTGGATTCCAAATTTAAACTCAAACTTGAAGATCCATTTTTTGTGTTGGACTTGAGTTCATACCCTACACTTGGCACTAGTGTGTAACACCGTCACACACCCCAAATCACGCAGGGTATAAACTAAGTAATTGAGGTGACATTCGAAACTAGGGTTTTCTGTTCGAGTCACACCACTGGGAAGCACATCCAACCTAAGAATGTAAACTCATTTTAGTGGATGTATATCGTGGTTGACCTAATCATGGATGCTTTGCGGTGCAATATGATGACATGACATGTTATTTAGCCACTATAACACCCGAGGTGTTACACAGACCCAGGGAGAGATCAGAGTAGCGTACAATACAAATGGACGGTATGCGTAGTCGCCGTTCCAGTCGTTCACCAATTAAGGGTGTGTTTAATTCCTAAAATATTTCACCCCAAAATATCACATCGAATCTTGCAGCACATGAATGGAGCATTAAATGTAGACAAAACAAAAAACTAATTGCACAGTTCACCGTGAAATCGCGAGACGAATCTTTTAAGCCTAATTAGTCCAATAATTGCCAAATAAAACAAAAAGCTACAGTACCCAAAACCAAAATATTTTGGGACTAAACACATCATAACATGGACGGAGGCAAGAAGCTGCCTGCGTACAGTGGCGGATGCAGGATGAGAATCAAGGGGGCTAAAACAATGGAGATGTTGATTTGCATGAAGATTTAATGGTGATTTAAGGTTTTGCTACAGTATTTTAGTGGTAAATCAAGTCATTTGGGGCTGGAGCCCCCCGCCCCCGTAGATCCGCCACTGCCTGTGTAGACCAGTAGCATGTTGACCGCGTATTCTTCGAGCCGCTCCCTCCACTCCAATGGCTTCGGGTACAGCTGTTCCGTGCCGCTGAGCTGATGAACATGAGGGAAGCGTGTGGTTTGTGCTGGTGCTCAGTGCCATCTGTTCCTCGGTTTGTTGCATTTTTCTTTCATTCTCTGGGCCACATTTGCTCATGCTTACGACCATCGTCACTAGAACACTATTGGACCGTTAGCCCATCGAGTAATAAATAATGAACGTCTAGCGTAGCGTCTGGACGTCCGGACGCCCGTGCCTACTACGCCTGCTTCACGTGAGGGTCTGCGTCGCTTCGTGTCTCGCGCCCGCACCGTGTCCCATGCCGCTTCGTGTCCCGCGCCCATACCGTGGCCCGCGCATGCTTTGTGTCCCACACCCACCCCGTGGCACCCTCTCCACACAAGCGCATGCAGGTGGCCCCAATAGCTGCAGCAGGTGGCTATTGCAGATGGGTCCTACAACATGTGCAACACCAAGATCTCCTTTTGCAACATCTAGAAGAAACACTTGCAACATATGTCCGAAACAATTGAAACACTTGCAACATACGTCTGAAACATCAGGAAAAACGTTTACAGCCATTGCAAAACATATGCAACATCCGGATAAAACACTTGCAACATACGTATGAAACATCTGAAATAGTTGAAACATACACTTATAACATGTATGTATATGCAACATCTAGATCTCTTTTGCAACATCCAGATGAAACAATTGCAACATATGTCTGAAATGGATGAAACATTTGGGGCATACACTTGAAAACACCATTGCAACATGTGCAACATCCCGATCTACTTTTGCACACTTGCAACATATCTGTGAAACATTTGAAACACTTGAAATAGATACTTGCAACATGCAGTTTCAGCGCAACATCTCCTTGTTGCTTGGGAGAATGGATCCTCGTTAGCGTGTGGAGCTCTATCCTAGCCGTCACGGGCTGCACACGAGCGAGTTTCGCCCCAACCACGGCGAACTAGGTAGGTGGATGCAAGATGTGCGTGGGCGGGCTTCGTCCGGTCTGCCGTGAGCTGCATGCGGGCGAGCTCGAGACCCGGCCGCAGCGAGCTAGGCAGGCGGAGGCGGAGGCCTTCCTAGCCGCCGACCAGGCATCCGACCCCATGGTGGAGGCGGCAACGGTCTCCCTCACCACAGGCGGGCGGCGTAGCACGGACAGTGGAGCTCACGCGTATGCGGCTAGCGGCGACGCTCATGCGTATGCGGATGGCGGCGGTGCTCGGACGTACGCGGGTGCTAGCAGAGCTCGTGCGTATGTGACCGAAGGGCGGGCGGTGCGGTGTGGTGTGTTGGAGCGGATGTGAGTGGGAAGGATAAGATGTCGCTCTCTTTTCTTTTTATTTTTTATTTTTCGAAGAAATTGTGTATGCCAATGAGGGGAGCATGCTTGTGGACGGTCCACAGCCCAGCTAGCCACGTCCGGACTGATCGACGCAGAACGGATGCCCATGGTGGAGCATTAGCGAATAAATAATGGGAGGTCATTTCTCAGCCCTCTTATAGTGACGGAAACATTTGAGTGGCCTATGTTTCGCCTATAAAACTAATAACATTTGTTCCTAAAAAAACTAATAACAGTTAGATGTTACAATTATCTCTAGTAGATCAAAAATACTCTGCCTATTAATTCAATTAATAGTTCAAAATGGAGTGCTCCCTCCGTCCCAAAATACGACCTTATAGAATATAGAATTCATCTTTAATCCTAAAATACTTAACATTCTCGCTTTTCAATGTACCTTTCCCTTCTAGAGTGGTTGGGTCCCTAGATTATGATTGACTATGGTTGGTTAAAGTGAGAATTTTCTATCTTATTCTTTATATAGTTTGAAGTTGAACAATTGGTTGGGGCAAGTTGGACTTTCAGCAACTATAATCTCCTATAACCTAGTCTCACCCGAATTATGAGACTATAATAATCTAGAGTTTTGATTATAATAATCCATCGTATAACCAATCCTGTTTAGATCAAAATTTGATTATATAATTTAATTATTATAATCACAGGGGTATTCAAACAGGACCTTAGTTCTATTATATTATAAAGCTCTAATGTGGATCGATTGCTACAGCCAACCCCACAAAACCCCACAATTTCAAATTTTGTGCATAACTAGTGAACATCCGTTTAAACTTAGTGCACAAAATCGAAAGACAAGATCATCTTCCTTCATTTTGCAGAGAAATTTTTGTTGCTACTGGGTGGATTCCCAGTTTTTTTACTCGCGAGTAAGGGAATCCATTGCCATCACACCGTGAACTATCGTGCTGCAAGGTACTCACTGGCCTCTTGCGAATCAAATATCCAGATCGCCACAGTCGACCGTCGAAAGCTGTGTATACCACCACCACAAGATGTCTATTCTACGCATATACAACATATACTGTACATCCTCAGTAACAAATGCCAACTCCCAAACGACAAGTCTCTAAACGCCTCCTCAAAAAACCTACCGCGCAACTCCATGACATTGAGGATTCAGTTACTTGCGCTGTAGTGCTGTGAATACCTGACATACTCTGTCCGCAGCATGTTGAGCACGTCTTCATCAAGCTGCTCCAACTGACCAGAGTCCCGCAGCTTGGGGTACAGATGCGCCACGCTGCTGATGGCGGCCTCCACCAGTTCCCACTGGCCCAAGTTTGCAGCAAAGCCGATGAACTCGAGGGAGGCGTTTGTGCTGGAATTCAGGCATGAGGTCAACACTTCAAGGCTTTCTTCCTTCACTCCATCCAGGAACCAGAAGTCAGCCAGGGATGACAGCTCTGCATACGATTTCAGAATAGATAGTTTCTCTTCTGTACTCATAGTCTTCCATCGGCAATTGGGTGGAACTCTAGGCAGCTCGCCTGAGTAGAACCACTGAACTAATATTCTCAATGCTTCCCACCCGACCGGAACTCTGATAATCTCTGCAAAGCTGCACACATGGTTCTTATCAATTGTTTTAAACTTTCATGACGCGTCCTTAAAGATAACCAAGAAATAAAATGCGTGTAGTACCCTTTTTTTAGATGCCAGGAAACAAAAGGCATACCTCTCATGCATCCCGGACTGAAACAAAGCACGAAGGTAATCGCAGCTCACGCTCAAAACGATCTTATGGCTATGGATATGAGGAGTTGATAACTGGCACGAGCCATGGTGACACTCCATTTTGTCATTAGATTGGGCCTCCAAAATGATGTCCCTGGAAATTAAATGTAACGAAGTACATCGAGTCAGCAAAACTTGTTAAAAAGCAAAGATAGTACAGAGCATAGGGATTATAACACATGATAATAGAAGGCCAGGTGTGATCTCTTCTTGGGCTCTATCTAATAATAGTTTATAAAGAATCCTTCAAAGTAGCATCAGAAATTTAGAATGCAAATAACCAATATTATAACTGTGATGTGAATAACTAGAAGTTTTAGCAACAGGTGCCTGGTATCATATGTCCAGATAAAAGTTGGGCAAAATAAAGACTAGTCAGCATGTCTTGACTTTTGGTTCACATGTTAGAATAAATGAAATAGTGTACTCACGAGAATGAATGTTTAACTGGTTCAAGTGCTGTAGTAAGATCATATATGGGACATGAGGACCATCTGGGTTGCTCTTTCTGAAGCATCAAGTGCAGCGATCTCAAGTGGCAATACTTTGCAAGTGTTTTTACAGGCTTAACAATGGCATCATCTACAGTGACCAGTCCAGTGTATGCATATTCCAAAATTTTCTTCAGAGCATGACTATCTACACGATCAGACATTCGAACAGGATAGCATGATCTTTTGCCCCATTCATCAGTCACTGACCCATCGTGGACAAAAGATTTTTCAGATGGCAATAATTTAGGACATCTTGCTGATAGGATAGCCGCATGAGCACTTAGAGATTCACCATCTGCAAGCAACAGTTCCAGATCAACTAGCTCATTATCACACAAAGCATTTCTCATATTTCCTCCCAACTTGCTTGGAAAACCACAGAGGCCAAACAAACTCAGTATATGTGCAATATAAGACTTGGGCCCTGGGCTCATGTTCTGACACAAGGTATGTTTAAGGACTCCAACCAAACCTTCGGTGTAATAATCTCTGCATTCATGGCACACAATCCCCCCGTCTTTCTTTCTTTTACAGTGAAAACAAATAAAGCTGTCACTCTTCAGCAGATTAAACAATACTACGAGACCATAAAAGAAAACAATATTTTCACCTTCCCACTCTTCAGAGAGATGGCAGCATGAACATCCATCAAAACAAAATTGCAGATGAGAAGCAAAGTTTGATCTCGTAATGTACAAATGATCGTGCAGACATTCCTTAATAATGCTGGATAATACATCTACAGCACTCCTCTTGTTGAAACTATGGTTAGATTGCACTATCAACAAGCAAGCTATGTTCATGAGGTTGGTCATGATCTTGACACAGTCAAAAGATGCCGTAAGATTTCTGGTAACATTCGATTCTAGTGACGACATGAGCATGTTCATATATTCATTGCCTAATGGTAGGACAGCTTCCAGAAATTTAGAACTTGCCTCAGAGAAAATGAATTGGCTAGGAGAGAGAAGCATCATAAGAACTGCCCTCAAAGCTGGCTCCTGCTCCTCTTTAGACAATTTCATGGGGCTGTTTTTCAGAGGTAAATCCGTCGCCAACGAGCTGCACAAAGAAGCATGAGGTAGATAAAATTAGATCCGAATATGAATATAAAGTTCCTTGTGGCACTGAAGAGATATTCTAGAAAAATTGCACTCGAACAGGATATAACCTAGTACCTACCAAGCACATGATATCAGTCCCTGCAAGAAACTATTCTGTCGTTTCCCTATGGAAAGATGCTCATTATCGCAATGTACTGCTAGATATCCGAGTATATCCCATACATAGGGATATTTATTCATAATGTCTTTGGAATCTATATTGAACAGCTGGCCATAGCACAAAGTCCGATGTGCGTGATGTGAAGAGTTGCAGCTCCCAGAAAGAATCTTATATAGTACTTCATCAATAGCATTAAACCAGAAGCATCTATGATGATTCCCAGAATAACGAAGGGCCAGTAATGCAGTCTGACATCCCTCTCTTACTAATGTTTTTTCATCAATCTCAGATATGGCATTGGTTATGCCTTGAACAATAGGCTGACAATGTGCAGTCATCAACTGATCGCAGCCCCTTGAAGATCTCTGTATGCAACAAAGCCATTTTAAGTCTCTTTCTGGGGAAAAAACATGCATAGTGCATGTGTCATATTATTGAACCACCAAATTCTGTTGATACGAATCTTACCAGAAAAACCTGGCAGAGCCTTAATGCTTCAATCCTAGTGACAGTAGGATGAGATTTTCCCATAAGGTCACCGGTCTTAGCGATCAACTCTTCATTCTTCAGAAGGACCATTGCTCCATTGCCACATAAAGCTGAATTACCGTTACAGGTTTTCAGGTGCGCAAGAGAAAACCAAATGAGAATGCAAAATATCTATGGGAAACTTGACACAGAAGTCAAAGAGGAGAATTACCACAGGCACAGATGTACCTAAAGCAGCATATAGCTTAAGAACTTTCGTAGAAACTGTTGTTTCAGCGCTAAGACAGTAATGTGCTAGTTTTACCATCAAGTTGTGGTTGCTCCATACATGGTATCTCGAGGAAGGCCAAATCCACAGTATACTTCTTAGCAGAGATATCATCTCCGTAAGATAGTTCAGGGGGTAGGCGTCTTCGGTGTAATTCTGTAGAGCTGAAATAACACTCGCAACCGCATTGGTTTGGTCCAGAGCCTCCCAAATTTCTGCCTGAGTTGAAACTTTCGCTGTAACTAGGCTGTTCAATATACAGGTCAGTGCAGTTGCACATGGTACAGCAATACGTAGCTGGTTCGCAGACAAATGGCATGAGAGGGACGAAACCATCTCCAAAACTGAGTATTGGCGAACAAAATTTCCTAAAGTAGAGACAAACTTTGAGCTCACGTCAGCTGCTTGGATCAGAACCGAAACGTTCTTTGTCTTAAGAATACCTTCCAGAGCTACAAGTATATCTGAAATTGACTCCTGGTAAACAAATACTTTCGGTTACAATCGTATTTTCATGTTTATACATAACACTCTGGAAGAGTATACCACAAGGACATTAAGGAATGGGTAACAGCTGAGCAAGGCATAGTATCGCAAGCTAAAATACAGGAGATTTACCTTTATAGGAGGAAATTTCAGCAGTTCATTTGAAAGACAACCGACAAATGCACCCACCGATTTGAGCACGTGAGACTGTACTCCAGCATCAGTAGACTGCCATTTTTTAGCACCGTGGCCATCAGACCTGACATATATATACATAGAAGATCAAAAACAGAGCAAAGAGAACACACACCTTGGTGAAAACACATCCCCACAATCTAATTCTTCTCTCTAATAATTTGACTCTACTCCATGGCTCTCTAAATCTTAAAACAACTATGTCCTGTATGAAATTACGAAACAGCAGTAGTATACAAACACAGGGTTCAACCCTTTATTGTTCTCGACGTGGCCCGTGGGGCGAGATTCTACCAATTGAAATCACCAAAGTTGCAAACCGAGCTACCTAAACCACTGACGCGCACGCTTGTTTGCATAGTGGAGAAGAGCTAATTCCTCGGCACGCTCGTAGAGGAGTAGAGATGCTATAAATTCATCGTCGGAGTGTGGGAATCAGTAATTACTTGGTGAGGCCGAGGGCGAGTGCGTCGTGGAGGCGGGTGCGGAGGGGGAGGGCCTGGCCGGTGAGCAGCTGTTCGCCCGCGGAGGCGCCCTTCCTCCTGCCCTTCTCCCTCCCGGACGGCGACGGCTTGGAGGCGGAGAAGGCCGGTCGCATCGCGTCCTTGCTGGGGGAGCCTGGAGGCAGCAGGAGAAGCGAAGGGAAATTGAAGTGTTGTTCCAGCGAAGCGACGGTTCGGTCTCAAAAGGAGGCGGTTGCCCGTTGGGCTGGGCTGGGCCGGGAAGGAGAGGCAGCTGGTTGGGATGAGCCTCCACCATTTTCTTTGGGACCCTGCGTTCAAAAATGTGAATTGTTTATAGAAAAAAATATATTTACTTTTTTTGAGCAACTAAAAAAATATATTTATGACTACATCTAAGAAGCGAGTAAATCCACTAACAAGATATGTTTTATGCTACGATGATAGTTTTAATAAAAATAAAAACTAATTTGATATGTAGATTTTGAAACATTTTTTTTCCTAAGATTGGTCAAACTTATAGAAATTTGACTTGAGAGAAAACTAACACGACCTACGTTAATGAAAAGAGTACATTCTTCTGTGCGGCGCCAAGCACGCTTTCTCGCGTTTCCAGTTACATTTATATATGCTTCACAGTAGACACTTGCATGTAAAAAGGACCGGAACATCAAATTGAAAGGGCAACATCTGGCAGGAGGTAGAATGGTTTGAACAACGTAGATGTAGATGTACCACGATAGTCAAGACCCCACCCACTGCATACAAACCACTGCAACATCTAGCAGGACTGCGGGAGGAAGAATGGTTGAAAAAAGGACCACTGCAACAAAGGATGGGATTCTGGGAGGGCAGGTGCCGTCCGCGCGCTGGCCAGCGATGGCGCGAGTGACTGCAGCACGCTGTCCCGACCACGCTCCGTCCTATAAGCCAGTGTCATGCTGGCAAGCTCATGCTTTCCCAGGATTGAAATTGGGGTTCTGGCAAAAAAAAAAGGGTCAAACCAAAAGGATTCAGGCATCCGATCACCTCTGGACAATGCAAAGATTAAGAAGCTCAATGCATGGATAGCTTCACTAACAATGTCTACTTTTAAAAAAAATAAAAATACAGGACACCAATTGATTATGCCTCAGCAGTCAGTTATACCAACACAATTCATAAACTTCTCAGTCATGACTGCCAGTGAGATCTTAACCACCATCACATGGCCAGGGTAGCCATTAAACAAGATGAAAATCAATAAGCCCGAAAGAGATTACCTGAAGAATTCACCCAATATATACTGACATTGTTCACATGTTGGTTGACATCAAGAGATCTCTCCAGGGCTGTTACACATGACGGAGTTCCATGAGAAATCTTACATAAAAGAATGATGATGATAACTGAGTGACAGTTAAGCAAGAAAGCATGATTATCCAACTCAGTAAGACCCTTCCTTATGAACTGCATCGGAGTATCACCATCAAAAAGTGCTCCTAGCTTTCACTTTTCTCATTTGTTATGGCTGTTGAAATACAGGCCTATCTCAGACCTAACTCAATCTGGCATTTTAGAAGGCCTTCTATTGTTCTTATTCATCATCACCCAAACACTGCAAGAAAAATTCAAAACGTAAGCAAATCCTTTCAAAGATGGAAGTGCTTATCAGAAAGAGAAAAACAGCGAATGCAAATACAGATGAAATACAAACCTTGTAAGCTCTCAAGACACATGCCATTTTTACCAGCAGCAGCTACCCATGTGTTCACTTGGACCGTATCTCCCCTATAGTTATGGCATGTTCCAAACAATATTCAGTCAATTTATATCTTACTATGGTCCAGGTCAAGGACATATTCCTATGGCAACCCACAGCATTTATATCTTACTATGAAATTGTTATTTCACCAACAAAATTCAGCTCTGATCCCTTGAGGAGTACAATCTAAGGTCGTACCTTTTTTATTTAAAAAAATAGAGGACGGCAAAATGCAACTTAATTCAGCAGTTCTAAGCCATCATATATCGCCTTACCAAACAAATGACTTCCAATGCCATGGTGTTCTTTTTAACAAAAAAGCTTTCAATACATTGTTCATTGTGAACTCGTCATGACAAATAATAATATAATGTTTATACCAATTTAAGGTACGTATCAGTGTTTTGCTTAGGTGCCCACACGCCTGACATGAATTTTGAACACCAAGAATTTCACACATTCAGAATGGTACTGAAAAGCAACAAAGTAATCATCTCCTTGGTAATGCCTTCGATGTCAAGGGATGGTTAGCTAACAACATATGTACTAAAATTTTACCTGCTTGGCGACGAACTGACAAGTTTCTGCATAAGTGATCCATGGGCCATGGCTCCACCATGAAAAGTTGAAAAATGACCTCAATAATCAGCAGTGGTAGGCTGTAGGCAGTCTTGTATTCTGGTACCTTGTTGACATGCTGCTGTTGTGTAGTACACATCAGTAAATCATGATGGGATGCTAACGCCAGCTATAGCTAACTTCTTTCTCTGTAGCAGCATTTCTAATTTGACTTCTCAAATTTTCCATCACATTCCATCTTTTGGTTGATCCATTTACACTGATGAGATGCAGGTATGGCATTTTAGTAGTAGGTTTGATGGAAATTAATTGACTCGCTGCATGCTCTGCCAACCTGTCATAGCCATTCAATCGGCAACTGCTCAAGAGAGAAGTCCAAATTGCAAAGTCTGGTTTAAATGGCATTGACTTCATTAACGCTTCAGCCTGCTCAAGCATGCCTGTTCTACCGAACAGATCAACCATGCAAGCGTAATGCATTTTATTTGGTAAAATTCCATAATTACATGTCATCATACTGAAGAAATGTTTGCCTTCCTCCAAAAGGCTCATGTGATTACATGCAGAAAGTATGCCGAGAAACGTGATCTCATCAGGATCAACTTGGGCCTTTTTCATGTTATCAAATGTCTCAATAGCATTTTGACCAAGACTGTTGAATGCATATCCACAAATCATTGTGTTCCATGTCACTACATCTCTGTTGGCCATCCTATCAAAAATGGCTTGGGCCATAATCATTTCACCACATTTGCCATATATACTGATGAGTGAATTTTGAATTAATAAATGTGATCCAAACCCAAGCCTGATAGCAGAAGCGTGAAACTGCTGGCCATGAACAATCATAGAATGATGTGAAAAACAGCTAATAAGGCTAGAAAGAATGGAATCACTTGGCCGTATATTTGACAGTAGCATCTTCTTGTACAGCTTAAGTGCGTCATTGTTTAAACCATTTTGAGCAAGCCCATTGATCAAACAGCTCCAGGTCACTAAACCTCGTGTTGGAGATTCATCAAAGAGCTTGTAAGCTTCAGTAACCTTACCATGATGAAGCAAACCAGCTATCATCACATTGTATGTGACGACAGTCCTTTTGTGCATACTACGGAAAAGGTCCAGTGCATCATATATATAACCTCCTTTCACATATCCAAAGAGTAAAGTAGTGCAGGACATCACATCTACTTGAGGCATACTGTAGAATACATCCCGAGCTTTATCAAGCATTCCATTGTCTATAAAACAAGACATCAAAGTAGTAGATGCTTCCAAATTCTTTTCAGGCATCTTTGAGTACAACTCAATAGCTTCAGGAATTCTTCCATATTTTGCATAGCCATTGACCATCAAATTCCACGAGATCTTATCTCTGTCATCCATGGAATAAAAAATCTTTCTAGCCTCATCAATCTTGCCTGCATGGATACAGCCAGATATGATAGCATTCCATGAGCCAACATGCTTTCTTTCCATTTTATAAAATTCCAACTGTGCCGCGTTGATATCTAAGGAGTTACAGTACATTACAACTAATGATGCTTCGATGATGTGGTCATGAATAAACCCAGACTTCACAGCAAACCCATGAACACACCTGCCTCCTCCAATACTTTTCAAGCCAGCATAAGCATTAACAATCTTAACAAAGATTGCATTTGTCACTACGTCCCTACTGCTCATCAAAGTGTTGAATAGTTCAATCACTTCTCTGAATCGCTTGTGGTTGACAAGGCCTCCGATCATGACGCACCATGACACCGAATTCTTTGCGGGCATAAGGTTAAACAGCTCCAATGCCCAACCCACCTCATGCACAATAAAATGGCCTTTGATCATCACAGTCCAGGACACAACATTGTGCTCTGGCATCTGATCGAAGACCCTGCGAGCATCCTCTACCCTGTGGTTCATCACGAGGCCTGATATGAGAGCATTCCATAAGGCCATGCTTGGACTGTCGACATCATCCACAATCAGCTCCAGGCAGCTGAACACCCCACAGTTGGCATACATCGTGATCAGGGAGGCCCCCACGAATACATTCAATGAAGATCTGGTCTTGGTTGCAAGCCCATGGATGCATCTCCCCAGAGCTAGAGCCTCCATCCTTGCGCAGGTCGATAGCACAGTGGAGAAGGAGGTGTGGTCCACGCAGAACCCCTCGCGTCTCATCTCGAGGAACGTAGTAACTGCACTGGCATGCACCCCGGAACGGGCATATGCGGCCATGAGGGAGTTCCAGGACACGACGTCCCGCTGCGGCATTCTGTCAAACACCTCCCGCACAGCATCCACCCTGCCAGCACGCAGGTGCTGCCCAATCAGCCTGTTTGCTGAGGTTATTGCATCGCAAGCGCTCGGCATGCATGCCAGGGAGGACCTAGAAGGCCCAGTGCGGCGAGCACAGTACGACGCAGCTCGCGCCAAACCAAGCGGCATCGCAGAACATGCATGCCAAAGCTGCTCAGCCGCTGTTGAGCGAGGAACGGGCTCAGGAAAAACCACGGCCTCAATTGTGCCATGCCGTTGTCTTGCCCATGAGTAGTAGACTGGTAGCGGACCGGACCAAGCCTCTGTCTTTCAATTAAGTGAAGTGAATCTGGAACTATAATTAAGTAGCAATTAGTTTTGTATTACTATTTAACTTGATTCATCAAGGTTCTAGATACTCATATAATATTCTTATTCTTATTCTGGTACTAATATTTGGAGGCCTGGTTAATGAAGATACTTTCACATATACATGCTCCTAGTAGGAAACAAAAATCACCACATATCATCATAACGGTCACCAAATCTCAGCATGCTTCCTCAAATAAAAATCTGTACTTGTTCCGGGGAAGACGTAATACCATTTCAAAGCTCTGAAAATGGCAAGGTCAAATACTAAAGCATCATCAGGAGACACTGTAAATTCCACCCTCTATACCTTCAACTGCCTATCCACTCTATCTATTCTCCCTCCATATCATTCAGCACTACACAACAGACTAGCCAAATGACCAAATCTCACCCTCCATTCAGCACTACACAACAGACTACACAACAGACTAGCCAAATGACCAAACAGACTAGCAATTCAAGGGCGGACTCGAGTCTGGGGGTAACCATGCGCGGCCACGCGACGCATCGGCCGACGGCCGGGGAGAAGGAGGGTCGCAGCGGCTGGGGAGATGGAGAGGCGACGCAAAAATGGCAGGAAAAAAGATGATGGAGGAGCTCTCACCAGAGTCGTCGAGGTCGGGGGAGCACCGGCTTCGTCGGAGAAGCGCCCGTGGCGGCCTCCTGCCTGCCTGCTACGGCCGCGCGGGAAAAGAGCGAAACAGGGGCAGACCTACCGCTACAGCAGCGTGGGCGGGGCGGCCGCCCCTGGTAGCCGGCGGCGCGAGAGTGCGAGACCCTACCCCCGGCGATCAGACACAGGTTGGGTGACTTACCTTGAGCCGTGACTTGCTCTTCATCGCTTGCGTTCATTCTAAATCCAACGGTTTGGATTAGGTCAAAGTATAACACACCCGGGACTTGGGCCCTTCTCACTTCGGTAATGCTCGATTGAGACGTCCGTGGCGTATGTTTTATCTACGTTGCAATAACTATGTATATATGTTGCAAGTATGTTTTATAAATGTTTCGGCGCTTTTTCAACTGCATGTTGCATTTTTTATCTGGACGTTGCATATGTTGCAGTAGCTATACACGTATGTTGCAAGTGTATATTTTAAATGTTTCACCTGTTTCAGACATATGTTGCAAGTATTTTATCTAAATGTTGCATATGTTGCAGTGGTCATACACATATGTTGCTACGTATGTTTCAATTGTTTCAATGTTACAGTAACTGTACATATATATGTTGCAAACGTATGTTTCAATTGTTTCACCTTTGTTTCAGTATGTTGCAACAGGTGCTGCTTCCCCATGCGCTGCACTAGGCACCCCTGCACTCCCAGGCGTAGTCCCCCACATGATGAGCATGCAACCAACTTAACATATGTGCATACGCACTTTGCTCCCTTCCTCTCTTGATTGCTCCCTTCCTCTCTTGATTTCAACACATAGCACATGTGTTCGAAACATGCTTAGACCTCAATTAGAATGTGTTAGTAATTTTCTAGATTTTTCTATATATTTGTCCATTTTCATGCAAATAAATATATTTTTCGAGGTATCTAGATATATTTTTATGTGCTCTAAATATTTTATTTGGATTAGGCATATCAATATAGGGTGAAAAATGGGCCTTGACCTTATGCCTCGTGTCAAGCTGAGAAAATCCTGCTGCTGCCTGCTGGGCTGGTCCTTTCCAGCCCGGGTTCAAATGACGGCCAGCGTTCGAATGTCGTCTCGTAAGGGTAACCAATATATATTGCAAATCTATCCCTAATAATAAAGATGCAAAATTTTAGGGTTTTTTTTTGTCCATTCATTTGTTTGGTCCGTTTTCCTTTAACTACCGAACGATGGAGAGTTTCTTCGGTCCGGACTTTATATATATAACCCGTGCTCAACAATTCAGAATAACTCTTGTTCATCGCAATACAGAGTCTGATTCCAAAACGCATTGGGTCAACCCTCTGTTTTATATATGAAAATTGGATAAAGAACTATTTCTGAAGGCTGAGTCCGATTCCAAAACGTATTGAGTCAACCCTCTGTTTTATATATGGAAATTGGATAAAGAACTATTTTTGAAGGCTGAATCCAACGCAAAATCGGACATAACGCTCTTGTTTAGCGCAATACAGACTCCGTTTTCAAAAACGTATTGGGTCAGCCCTCTGTTTTATATATGGAAATTGGATAAAGAATTATTTTTGAAGGCTAAATCCAACACAGGCGGAAAGAGAGCAAACTCGACATTACATTAATTGACCAAACAGACAAAACACAAAACGTGAAGAAAAATAAATCTGGGAGCGACTCTAAAAGAGATGCTATTCCTAATAATAATCTAAGAAGCACAAAATAGGTTCCAACAAATAATGTATATTGGGATTCCAGAATAACCAATGCTCGCTCTATCCTGTCAAAACCAGTCGCCATATAAAGCTAGCGGACACCGCTCGCCGATGCGGCCACCCACGCCGATTCACCGATTCCCTATGCGGCCAAAGATCTTCCCATGCGCCTATGTTTTTTTTCTCCCGTACATCAACTTAAAGGTCACCACCACCGGCGTGGGGGCAGCTACGATGGAGCTGAAGCCATCCTTGCGTGACTCCATAATACGGAATACCACCATCGACAGGTTCCCCAACGACAATGACGAGAAATCCATCCCGGTCATCTGGTTCACCTCGCAGCACATCAATTGTCGTCGAGATGGACATGCAGCGGCAACGCAGGTCCTCCAAGCTCGGCACGGAGGCTTTAGCATCGTCTACAAGGGCATGCTCAGCTCCCCAATATGGCCTCGACATCGCTGTCAAGGTTGTGCATGAGCACATGGAGAACAAGGTCACGGAGCAGTAGTTCATGGCGTCGTCAGCAGCGCTACCGGGCAGACAACTACTTATAGACTGGGATCCCTGAAGGATCTCTGGTAAGCCTAGGAGCGCCTAAAGGGGGTGAATAGGCCTGTAAAAACTCAGCTCCAAATTCGGTTAGAACTTAGGCGGCACTGTCGGCCTGCGCAGGGGAAATTTAACACAATTTAAAATATAGTAAAGGAAATTCAAATCAGGTAAAATTCTCAGCTTCCTGCAATAGAGTTAGTCATAGTATAACAACTAGAACCTCCAGGACAAGCTCCACCGAGTAGATTGACCACAAACCCTAGAAATACAACATAAACAACAAATATGCAAGAAAGTAAACAGCACACGATGATTTATCTCGTGGTTCGATTCGCCACCAAGGCTTGCCTACTCCACGTTGTTGAGGTTGGCAACAAATGGCTAAGGCTTGCACCAAGGCTTGCCTTTCCCTCGTTCTCAAGTCAAGAGAGTGAACTCTTGAAGTGAGGGGTGATTTCTTAGCTGCACAAGATGGTTACAAACCTCCCAAGGCTGCCATACGAGTTGGCAAGCTCAAGGGCGACGCCTAGCCGGCTAGGAGCAAAGCTCCAAGAGTAATAAACTCAAGGACGACAGCCAAACGCGAACCAAATGCTCTTTTAACTTTGGCAATCAATGGATCTGCTCTCCAATCGAAGTTTGCTGTCTTTTTCTCTCAAGTTTTGATGGTGAAAATTAAGGATTGGCTTGGGAGCTTGAGGAGCAACAATGGAGGAGAGAGAAATGAGCTCTGGTCTGTTTTTGATCGAACTGAACCGTTTGAGAAGAAGGGGTGACCATTGGAGGCCAGACCAATGGGTATTTATACCCCTTGGGGCCCAACGGTTGGTTATGGGCGGCACTGCCGCCCTCACCAAAACAGCAAGGATAGGCAACAAAAAGTATGGCTGTTTTGGCTGGGGTGCGAGGATGTTCTGGTCAGGATATGAACACTTAGTTCACAATTTGACAGAAGTCATTGAGTCCCCCTTGATAGTACGGTTTTCCTATACTCAAATTCAAGGTATAAACGAATTTAAACCTCCTTTAAGCCGAGAACCGTCACCATTTGCAGTTGGGGGCTCCTCTATCACAGAATCATCCTCCTTTCATCATTCCTTGCTTATCATCTCGATAAATCTCATTAGACCTCTAATTCGGTGGTCATCAACACCAAAACCCACATAGGGCTTGATTGTACTTACAATCACACAACCCGCTGCTCAGCCGGCCGGCCGGCCACGCCCGCCTCCATGCACGGCGCATGGCACCTTCGGCAACATGGCGCCCAAGGTGATCCATGTTGGCACGACGCTGATCACCGAGCGGTGCTACAGCTTCAGCATGATGCTTTTCGAGGTCATCGACTGGAGGAAGACGAACATGCTTCACGTGGTTGCGGAGTTTGGATCCAAAACAAGACACATAGATGACGTGGCAAGTTTTGAATATAAAAAATGAAAAAATTACAAAAGGTTGTTGGAGTACTCATGTTTTTTAGAAGATTTTATTTTAGATAATGGCTAAATCATGAATATTGGATTCTATTTTTAGCTAACCTATATATCTATACCTATTATTAAGGAGCTAAAATTTCTCTTGAATTTTTTTTGTCTAGCTCTCCCTAACTACTCGTGAGTAAGGTGAAAATGGGATGAAGTAGTAGCGTGGAGCCATTCCGAGTCTTAAGATGAAAAATGAACTATGGAGAGAAGGAGCCAGCGAAGCCACGGTGCCTATTGCTTCTCTAGCTTTGGCTTGAGTGTGCTACAATAGTGGTTGTACAGTATGGAAGCTCGAGCAACTTTACCAAACAACCTCTAAATCGATATGGATATCAACGTCTGAAATCAAATTGGTTCCATCTAAGGCCTTGTTCGCTTGGCTGAAAAGTCATGGCTGAAAGTACTGTTCGTGATTTGTTGTGAGAGAAAAATATTATTCATTGGCTGAAAAAGTACGGTTTATAAGACAAGCAAACAGGGCATAAACCGAGCGGATCAAGATGCCTTGACGAGGGATTCAAATTGGAAAAGGAGAAAATAAATTAGATCTAAATAAATAATTTTGTTATAAAAGGCACACTAGCACACTAATAGAAACATCGTAGAAGATGAGACCAAGCTAACTAAACCAACACCCGATACTAATACATTTAAATCATTAAGTGGCAGTTTATTTTTCCTGTACATGCAACATAATTATATTGGATTTTGATTGTGTATTCTGACGTTTTTTTAGTTTGGGCCGATAAATACTATTACTTCCGTTGCAACGCACGGGCAATTTTGCTAGTCAAAATCAAATATGAGATGCAGTATTTCAACCTTATAATTTCAGAAGAAAAAAATCACGAGCACCAACAGACGCAAAGATTACAATGAATCGAACGTTCTTTCCGTATGGCTTGCAACTTGCAAGTAGTGAGGGAGAAGTCAAAGAATCAAATCCAAGCTTTATTCAATTTGTCCCAATTGCTATGGCAGCAAGAGATTACGTCGGCCAGTAGTTTATTGGACAAAATGTGTTTCTGCCCTCATTTTCACGTGCAATTGTATGTTTGCCTCCTGCTTTTTAGGCTTTGCAGGTTTGCCCTCGATTTCAAACTTCCATTTTGCCCTCTGTTCTAAACACTGTCACGAGCAAATTAATGGAACATAAAAAAAAGAAAACCGGAAGCCCATATGACTTTCATATCCCTGCCTTATTCTCCACATGCCCAAGCCGCACAGCTTCCTCTTCTCTTAGCCTATCCGTGCTTGCTGGCCGCACGGGCAACGGCGGGCCGACACGTCTGGCTGCGCAGGTGAGCGGTGGCGCAGGCTAGTAGCACGGCCGGCAAGCGACTAGCAGGGCGAGCTGTGCAGGTGGCGGGCGTCCGACGCGGCGAGATGTGGGCTGACACCATTAGGTATCACTTGATGAAGTGAGGGCAACATGAACACACAAATTCAGATCGTGGGGGTTAAATATGCAAAGTCTAAAAAAAGAGGGCAAACATTCAATTAGAAGTGAAAATGTTGGTAGAAATGCAATTGTCCCGTTTATTTGGTACATAAATCAGGTTTGGCACCTGGAGTTGTTTATTTGGACGCGTGAAAATGAAAGTTGTTATCCTTCAGCTTGTTGCATCGTCGTACGGGGTTGGTGTCTACCAGTACCAGACCATGTTTCACATTTTTTTCGAAAGCGTGCATTGCACGTGCTTCATTAAGGGAAGTTAGAGTAAAGATACACGGCCCGAGCGGCTTGACAGTGAGTTGCCATAGGCCAACATCGGGTGGAACACAAACAATAATTACCCAGTGCTTACATAGTTGTACTAAGTGAGGAAACTATTGTGCGACTAAAGCGACGCGCACGGCTGTTCAAGTCTCGTGCATTCCAGACGACAAGTCCAGCCTCGCCATGGTCTACGTCCAGCGGACACCGCGCATGGGGAAGATCTCACGCATCGCTTCCCGCTTTGAGGATGAGACTGGATCGCCGAACGTTTCGTAGAACTTGGTGGAGATTGTGGCGTCCGGTGTATTAGTCACCACGTCATCAGGTCGTCCAGCCCACTTGTTCAGCATGACACGTCGGGCCTGCTTCTCCGGTTGAGGATCGCGGAAGGCCGATTTGGCGGCCAGACGGTCACTGCGACGTGGGATCCAGTCGTCGTTGACGGCCCTAGCAGTCCGAGCGCGAGGCGGAGTCTTGATCAGAGGCTCCTGTAATGGTAGCCTCATGGAGTCAATAAAGGCTGCCACCAAAGCTGCTATAGGCGCGGCAGCAACAGGCGCAGGAGCTGTAGGCGGTTTGGCAACATCCTCACCATCCACCCCCCGCGTCTCAGCATCCGCGAAGCTGAGCTGGACCATACGTGGCGGCGAATGGGTGTCCGCCAGCGCTGCCTGGGCCTCCAGAGAGGCAGCTGTCGGAGTAGACAGGCACAGCACTAGAGCACTTGTTAACCAACTCGAGACGAGGGAGGCAGCAAGCTCATCGAGGATCGGGTCGACCCATATGGGAGGCCCCTCACACAACACTAGCGCGGGCAGGTCAGTAGAGGTGGCGGTGTAGTCAGGAGTCATGGCGATGTTGATCTCCCCCGGCAGCTTGCTCCGGCGCCGTCGGCGTCGACGACGGATGCCATTGGCGCCCCCCCACAGTCCCCTGCGTGGCTCCGTCCGAGCCACCGTGTGGCGCGTGCGGTGGGGGCTGTGGGCTGCCATCCGTCAACGTCGAAGGGGCCGGGCAAAGAATTTGTCCGACAATGATAGGAGCCGCATGCGGTTCTGGCGCGCCAAGAGCACCCTGGCCACCGCCGCCATGGCGACCAGGATGGAGTTGGCGCGGGTGCGAGCCAGCACGACCATGGTTGGCTCCAACAGCACAATGCCGAAAACGGCGCGTAGGAGGCACCTGCGCACGGTTCGAGGGAAGGCGCCAGGGCGGACGACGATGCTGATGCTTGCAGTTCCTCGCCCGGTGCTTCGTGCTGAAGCAGAAGAGGCAGCGGGACGGGGAGGTGCACTGGGTGGCGATGTGATCCCCCGCCAGACAGTTGAAGTAGAGACTGACAAGCGAAGACGGCACTGGCCGCTGGCGACGAGGGTGAGACGAGGCACGGCGGTGCCCGCGTCTACGGCTTTGGACAAGCGTGAAGTCATCGGCGTCGACAGTCCCAGCTGCTCGAGGGACGTGGTATCGAGGAAGCACATCTAGAGTATGGACGCGCGGCGGCGTCAGAGGTCGCCTGGCGTTCGTCATGAACCCAGGGCCTGGCTCGCGACAACGATGATGGCGGCCGTCAGGCGGCAACACCCGATGGCGCTGGTCAAGTCGATGGTGCACGGGCACACGCATGACCGACTGCGGGCCGAGCCGCTGGTGCGCAGACACCCTAGCGGTCGGGTGTGGGGGCGACACAGGAAGACCGTCAGCCTCCCCGGTACTGGCTCCAGTCCTTGCACGACGGCAATGCCGCCGCCTCTTGGCGATGATGACCGGACGTGAGCCAGAGCCATCCCCCTCGCCCAGCGCCGCGGAGATCGCACACATCCTGGGGGCGCCCATCTCGACGCTAGCGTCCACGCAGAGGGAGGCCGTGAAACCCAGCTCCTGTGAAGCCGGCGACGGGGAGGTTGGAGCCGCTTTGTTGACTTCATCGTCGTCCTCGACGATGACCACCGACTCGTCGTCCGTCGTGTGTAGGTGGGTCGGTGCTTGAGCGGGCGTCGTCATTGATGGCGTCAGGGAGGGAGGCCGCGGAGATCCAGCGCCGACTCCCGCAGGGGTAGGCCCGGCGGCCACGCAGGCGGAGCCCATCCTTGGCGGCGGCAGCGGGGGAGCCGCCAGGTCGGGGTCGTCACCGGACTCCACGGGGCCGGCATCGTCCGCCCACCGGTGTCGCTTGGAGCGCCCGCTCGGGTAGAACGGGGTTGCTGCCGGAGAGAGAGAGGAGCTGGCCGCTGGCGCCGTAGCAGCCTTCGGGGAGCCGCCAGGCCCCAGCATGGCCGGTGGCGTACCTGCCGCGGCGATGGGCCCGCCAGCACGGACCTTGGTGGCGGGGGCGACTTCCTGCATTGGTGGCACTGGGGAGGGATCCGACGTTGGCGGCGCTGGGGAGGTAGGTACGCGGCCGGCGGCGGCGTGACCTGGTGGCCGGAAATCGGGCCCCCGCGGCGCTCCACTAGGCGAGGACGCCGGCGACTGCTTGTTGGCTGCAGCTGCTCCGAGGCCGCCAGAGCAGTGCGGCACGGACTGCGACCCATCAAGGCATAGATCGGGCGCTGGGGAGTGTGGATCTGGTGCTGGATGGCGTGGGGAGGCAGCGGCTGGGGCGGATCTAGGTTGGGAAGGTTCCGGCGAGGGGAGGACGAGAAAGGGGAGCAGCGGGTCAGGAGGTGGGTCGGGTCGGGAGGCATCGTTCCCGATGCAGGATTTTCTGACCGACCATCAAACACGAATTGAATTATTAGCCCCTTCAACAGGTACTGATGATCCTTGGACCTTGGGGGCCCCTTGAGTATAACGTTAACCTGGTTTTATTAGTCAAATCCACCGTATGTGTTTTGCCATGCAAACCAGAGATGTAGGCGGGAAAATGACAGCGAAAATTTGGTTGTTTTAGAATAATGACAACGATAGAATAATTTGGTTGTTGAGTTTTTCCGCTAGGGCAAGGATTTTAACGAGGCAATAAGTGTAACACATAGATGGAGCATGTGATGTACTTCTTCACCCCTTTTCTTGCTGGATTTTTGGAGGGAGTTTTTGAGGAGGCATGCACATAGCGAGATTTGCCCAAGGAGAAGTGTTGTGTCTTGATTAATTAATGGGCAAATCACTTGGAGACATGAATCTCCGTGCCAAATCACGTAGAGAGCAGCGTCTTCCTCTGTACTCAAAGTCTCCTGTCCGAGTGAGAAAGAAATAAAGAGCATCATCCCCTCTGTATCTCTGTGTGCCATTTTATTATTTCTATGTGTGAGCACAGTAAGAACGATTTCTCAACAATAATATGTTCATTAATCGTTATATATATATATTGCGTGCGCGCGTCAGCGCGTGACTCGGTTAATCTAGTTAGCCGTCCAAATGTATGCGTATACAAAGCAGTCGTGCTTTGTGGCGTCACGTAAGTATGCATATGTACCGCATGGAAATTTAAATCTACCGTTGAATGGACATGCATGTTGGACAACATCCATCCCTTGTGGAAGAGGCCACGTACTATGGTCATACTCACCAAGCCGGCCAAATGAGAGATTTGTCAAAAAAAAAAAAACAAGAGAGCCGGCCATTTGAGAGTAGTAAAAAGGACTGGCCAGTCTTCTGGATCGTCTTCTTCTATAAATAATAATCAAGATGTGTGTAATAAATCGGTGTAGACGTCACCAAAGGTTACGTAGCCCGTGGTTATAAGAGTCTCAGTAGTACCTGAGGTTTTGGGTTCTACTCTTGAGGTGGTAGCAAATATTTTAGGATTTAATGGTTCTGTGCTTTCAGTGGTAGGCGACGCTCCCGTTGACAGCGAGGCGCCTACAACAGTGACTTTGTCAATCACGTTTCGAGGATATGCCGGCACAGTCTTTGAATGTGCTCATAGGGATAGGGTTTACGTACGTGCGTTCATATGGGTAAATGTACGCGCATTATGAGCGTCTGAGTTATACCATGTAATCTTAAAAAACAGTGTAGACGTCGTCATCATAAACACCCTGTGATAGCAAATATTCTATGATTAACAACTTTGTGCTTTCAGTGGTAGGTGCAATCTAAAAAAAACCGGTGCATGATGTGTCATCGTAAACTTTCTATGGGAGCGAATATTCTATGATTGAACGGCTTTATGCTTTTAGTGATAGACAATGCTCCCGTCAACAATGAGGCGTCTATAGTGACTTCGTCAATCTCGTCTCAAGGATATACCGGCTCCATCTTCGAAGGTGCTCATAGGGGTAAGGTTTATGTGGGTGTGTTCACAGGAGTAAATGTGTGTGCATTATGAGCATCTGCGATGTACTGTATAATTAAAAAAGGTTATTGCTATATTTCTATCGATAGCGAATGTTGATTTACATCTGTCAGATTCCTAGCTGTTCATTTTGTTTGAAGATTCGTGCTGTCTTCTGGGCGGACTGTCTAGCTATCAACTGATAGATTTATTCTGTCAAAATCTGACCAATAAAAGGATGACAACTCAGAAAAAAATTGATTTTGTACTGCTAGTCCAAAACTTTACACTACAAACTTTGTATTACTAAGTTCAAAACTTTGAACTATCACATTATAAACTTTGTATTGCTAGATTCAAAACTTTACGATCAGAATTTATAAAAATATGAACTATAACATTACAAACATTATACTTCTATGTATAAAACTTTGAACTATGACATTATAAACTTTGTGCTGCTAAGTTCAAAACTTTATGCTGCTAAGTTCAAAACTTTATACTCAAGATTCATAAACTTTTAACTATGACACTATAAACTTTATATTGCTAGGTTCACAACTTTAAACTATAACATTATAAACTTTGTACTGCAAGGTTCAAAACTCAAACAAGCAGATTTCCAAACCCGTTAGTTGTCGGTCCAGAATTTAACAGATATAAAGCCAACAAAACTGTTGACAGATTTATATGTGTATTATATATATGTCAGATTGGTGAGCTGTCTTCCTTTTGATTGACAACAAAAATCTGATAGATTTTGACAAAAGAAATCTGTCACCAGATTGCTAGATAGAAAAAAAACTGATGCAGGGTGTGTTCACTTCCCATGCAAACTCAAAATATTTCCTCTTTCACCCATCACATCGAATCTTTGAACGCATGCATGGAGTATTAAATGTAGGTAAAAAAGATAACTAATTGCATAGTTTGTCTGTAAATGTCGAGACGAATCTTTTGAGCCTAGTTAGTCTATAATCAGATAAATTTTACCAAATAATAACGAAAGATGCTACAGTAACTTTTCACCCACTTTTCGTCGACTGAACACACCCGCAGGCGTCATCGGAAAAAAGAAAGTCGTAGCGTGTAATCTCGAATAAAAAAACCCGGTGCAGGCGTCATCGTGAAAAAGGAAGTCATGGACACCGGCGTGGCTTCCTCAAGATGAGGCCCTGGCCCTGCCCCGTCCCCGTCACTAGTACTGGGCACGCGCTATATATACGATATATTGGTAGTAGAGCGTAGACATACCATTTCATCTGAGCGGCAAGCTAAGGTAAGCTAGCGGCACCACGTACCTCCACAGGCTCTCCCCGTCCATCCGCACGCTGCACGCTCTCCCGAGCGTCCGGAATGGCGAACCCGGCGGCAGTCCACCACCCTCACATGCCCGCCGCCATGCTCCGACGACGACGACGCGCCAACCGACGCCGCCCCCTCCGAGTCCGGCCGCAGCTGACCGCCAACGCCGCCGTCTTCCTCGTGTCCACAGCCGGGTCCATCGTCATCTACTACGGCGCCGCCAACCCCTCCGGTGGTAACAACGGCAGTCGTGCAGGCGACGAGCCGGCGTACGTGCTCCTCGCGTTCCTGCTCTCCGTCCTCGGCATATGGCTCGTCCTGCTGGCTTTCGTCGCCGACCGCTTCCCTGCAGCGGCTACTCTCGGCGAGGCTATCGCCATGGCGCTGCGTGGTTACTTCTTCGGCGGCGGTAGAAACTAAGCTCATTTCCACGTATCGACTCGCATGCATGGCATATACAGTATACCATACGTACATGGTTTTGGTTCCTAGCTAGTCGTACTACGATCGCATGGTTCGGTCGTTTCTGCCACTACCCACTAATAAAGCTTTGTATGTACAACCGCGTGGCAAGCGTGGTCAGCCCCTCATCAAAACTTAGTATACTTCTCTTCTTTTTTTTCGACGACCGCACTCAAATGAGCCCGTTTTTCATTAAGAGGGTAGCAGAATGTCAAACAAACGCAAGCCATGGCTTGCTACACGATAAGATCGAAATAACAAAGAAGCTAAAAAAAAGCCAAAGGAAAGCAAACTAGACTATTACATGGAACTGTTGTGCGACCAATTAACAGGCAAGGCAACAGCGTGATTCCTCTGAAGCTCGCAGCCACCCACACATCTGCCTCCTCTCTGATCTTTGGCAGAAACCAAGCCGGCAGAAAGCTTGGTCTCCTTGAGGCATAGCAGTGACACCCTCTCTAGGGACACGACCTGGGACACGACATTTTCACTATTCATTGGGTACATGGGTTTTGCGATAGTATCGGCCACCGCTCAAGACTCCATGTCGAGCAGGGTCGGCCCATTGGAAAAGAGCGTCCAGAGCTTCCTGCATGTCCGCCGAGACTGGACCATCGAGATTTTTTTGAGCTACGAGAAGGAGCCCTGATCAGTTTGAACCACATCCAGTTGAATTCCTACTTTCTTCATGAGCACCCGTTCAACTTGCAATTCAGGGTTGTTAAGCCTGCTCTGGCTCTTCATGGCAAGACGTCCACTCCGACGCATGTGAGACGTTTGTTTCTGTTTCTGGTTTACTCATGTATGTACTCTGCTGACGCTGCGTTAGCTACTGTTGGCGCCAAGGTCATGTCAGGTCAGCATGTGCATTCCAATTTCCACGTTAGTGGTGGTGTCTCTGCTGCCATGTGTCTCTTCCTCTCTGACTGCTGATTCCATTCTCCAGTTCTGGGCCGAATGCGAGGATTCTGTATTTCTGTTGATGAATGGATGGAAAGGCCTGTTAGGAAACCAGAATCAATCAAAGCCCAGATGGAATGGCCTATTATGGATACGCATGGGCTGCAGGTAAGGCCCCTGTAGGAGACGAGTGACCCCAGGCATATATGCCAATGGAAACAGACCCTTTTACTTTTCTGAGTAGTACTGTGGTAGCTCTAAAAAAACTAGCCAGTACCCCGCGCGGTGCCACGGTCAATAATAGCAAGCAATCGGCGCAGAGACAATGCTATTTGTTAGCATTGACATGCAAAAGAATTATGAGAACTTTAATATAGCCAGGTATTTTGAGATGAAATGCTGGAACAAATAAAATCAGAAAGTGGCATTTTATTGGAAGGAAGGATATTGTTTGGAGACCATATATATATACAGTTATACATCACTACTCTGGCATCATAATCTAGAAGTATGGGTTAAGTGTACGAAAATATTGGACCTGAACTTACAGGATCGGCATCCCTGCAAGATAGGTAGCCTTGTTGGATAGTACAACTTGTAGATGAACCAAAAATGAGTAATGAAACCGATAAAACATAGCACAACGTGTAATCATGGTAAGACAGGCAAATATGTATGAGGTCTTCACTCTTCAGGTAAGTAGCATACATTAGTAGAAAGGCAGATTAATCAGAAAACACATTAAAGAGGTTGCAGATTTGTACAACTCAATTTTATAGGGAACCACTCCTTTCAGTAAGCCACCATTATAGTGGTTGGGGGATTCGTGAAATGTTTGTTTATTAAGATTTATTGATCTTAGCGACAAACAACAATGGCTAAAAAAGCACACCAATATTAGTTATGAAAATATATATGAAGTGTTTGGTGCTCATCTAAAATAGTGATGGGTAAAGCATGAACATTTAGTTTGATGGCAAAAGATGGTAAATCTGAGGCTAATGTGGACAGGACATGCATCCTGATTATGGAAGTATTATTGGTCATGAAATTAAGAGAGGATGAATTAGAAGAGCACGCGTACCTCAAAAACAATTTTCCTCGCCGTAAGCATTGGCTATGTATATGTCATGTGCGGCGTGCCATATACAAGGAGGAGACGCGCCCGCGGCGTGCGTAGGGCAGCTGAGCGGGCCGCTAACTTGGGCCAGGCCGCGCATGCGTTAGAGCCGCAGCAGCAGCGTGGCTAATTTAGAAATAAATCAAGTCAATTACCTAAAGTTAGCTACAGGTTATTTCCTTAAGTTTAGGAGGTTAGTTTCCTTTTAGTTGCAGCCGCAGGGCTATAAAATAATTGTATTCGGCACTTTGAGAACCAAGCAAAGATTATTATCTCCTATCTTCTTCTCTTTAACCTAAGCCTGCGGTAGAGGGGCATAACCTCACCGGAGAAGACGGCCGAAGGCTACGAGCTTCGTAGCCGAGGCCCAGCTCGTCGAGGGTTCGACGCCCTTGACAACCTGGTATCACAAGTCAGCCGATCCTCTTCCGCTCATTCCGATCCATCCGTTCCAGCCACAGACCACCACCAGCCGCCGCAACTCCAACAGCCGCCGCCACCCCAACAGCCGCCACCCCCCCTTCCGCCGCGTCCGCCCCGCAGCCCACCGCAGCAATGGCCGAACCGACCCTCGCCGACATCATTCAAGAGATGCGGAACATGAACGCCATGATCACCTCCCTGCAATCCGACGTCGCCTCCATCAAGGAGAAGACGTCCACGGCCGAAAGCAGCGACGGCCGCCGCTCCGACGCGCCGCGCGAACTGGAGTTCCACCCGAAGCACAAGAAGTGGGATTTTCCCCACTACGACGGCACAACGGACCCCATGCTGTTCCTCAACAAGTGTGACGCCTACTTCCGCCAACATCGCACCATGGCGGAGGAACGCGTGCGCATGGCGGCCTACCACCTGGACGACGCCGCCCAGCTGTGGTTCATCCAGTTGCAGGACGAAGGCACACCAACGTGGGGCAACTTCAAGGATCTCCTGAGTTTGCGGTTCGGTCCGCCCCTTCGCTCCGCCCCGATGTTCGAGCTCGCGGAATGTCGCCGCACCAGGACCGTGGAGGAGTACGCAAATCGGTTCCAGTCCCTAATTCCGTGCGTCAGCCGACTCGACGAGGCGCAGCGGGTCCAGCTCTTCACCGGCGGACTCCTGCCACCGCTCAACAACGCCGTCCGCATCCACAACCCGGACACCCTCGTCGCTGCCATGAGTCTGGCCCGCCAGGTGGAACAGATGGAGGCGGCACGGCCGGTGCCGGCCGCACCGAGGGCGCCTCCGCGCGTCCCACCACCTCCAGCGGGCTGGGCCGCCCTGCCGCCGCCGCCACCCCTCCTGGCGCTCCCCGCGCCGCCGGCGGCTGCTGAGGGCAATAAGCGTCGCCTCACGCCGGATGAGATGGCCGAGCGTCGCCGATTGGGTCTATGTTTTAACTGCAATGAAAAATATTCCCGCGGCCATAACCGTTTCTGCAGGCGCTTGTTCTTCGTCGAAGGCGTGGAGATCGATGACGCCGCGGATGCGGCAGCAGCGGCTGAGGACGCAGCCGAGGCGCCCTGTTTCTCCCTCCAGGCCGTGGCCGGGGTTCCCATGGCGGGCACCATGCAGATTGCCGTGTCCTTGGGCGCCACGACGCTTGTCGCCCTCCTCGACTCCGGCAGCACGCACAACTTTATCTCGGAGGACGCGGCGCGGCGATCCGGCCTCCCTCTCCAACAGCAGCCCCGTCTCACCGCTTTGGTGGCCAACGGGGAGCGCGTTGCCTGCGCCGACGTCATCCGCGACGCACCTCTCCTCGTTGATGGCGAGTCGTTCCCGGCCGACCTCTTCGTCATGCCCTTGGCCGGGTACGACGTCGTCCTCGGCACCAGGTGGCTAGGCGCGCTTGGGCCCATCGTCTGGGACCTGAGCCACCAGCGCATGTCGTTCCAGCGCCAGGGGCGTACGGTCTCCTGGACCAGTGTGGCCTGTCCCTCGCCACCGGCCTTGCGCGCGACGCTCGAGGCGGGCGCCCTCCTCGAGGCGCTGCTGCTCGCGTATGGGGGGGTCTTCGCCGACCCATCCGGTCTGCCCCCCAAACGCGCGCACGACCACCGCATCACGCTCAAGCCTGACGCCCAGCCGGTTGCCGTTCGCCCCTACCGTTATCCGGCGGCGCACAAGGACGAGCTGGAGCGGCAATGTGCCACCATGATGGAGCAGGGCATCGTTCGTCGGAGCGACTCGCCGTTCTCGTCGCCCGTCCTCCTCGTCAAGAAGCCAGATGGGTCTTGGCGATTCTGCGTCGACTACCGCGCGCTCAACGCGTTGACGGTCAAGGACGCCTTCCCGATCCCGGTGGTCGAGGAGCTCCTCGACGAGCTCCATGGCGCTCAGTTCTTCACCAAGCTGGACCTGCGCTCGGGTTACCACCAAGTGCGCATGCGCCCGGAGGACGTCCACAAGACGACGTTCCGTACCCATGATGGCTTGTACGAGTTCCTTGTGATGGCGTTCGGGCTCTGCAACGCCCCGGCGACATTCCAAGCCCTGATGAATGATGTGCTCCGGCCGTTCCTCCGCCGCTTCGTCCTGGTATTTTTTGACGACATTTTGATTTACAGCAGGACGTGGGCTGATCACCTGCGTCACCTCCGCACCGTCCTCGACGCGCTCCGCCACCACCAGCTCTTCGTCAAGCGCTCCAAGTGCTCTTTCGGGGGCACCACTGTCGCTTACCTCGGCCATGTCATCTCGGCGGCTGGGGTGGCCATGGATCCGACCAAGGTGCAGGCGATCGTCGACTGGCCGACACCCCGCTCTCCCCGGGCGGTCCGCGGGTTCCTCGGCCTCGCGGGATACTACCGCAGGTTCGTCCACAACTACGGGACGATCGCCGCGCCTCTGTCAGGCCTGCTCAAGAAGGAGGGCTTCTCGTGGGACGACGCCACCGCCGCGGCGTTCGCGGCTCTCAAGGTCGCCGTGACATCCGCCCCAGTTCTCGCCATGCCCGACTTCACCAAGCTGTTCATCGTCGAGTGCGACGCCTCGACGTCCGGTTTCGGCACCGTGCTGGTCCAGGAGGGCCACCCCGTCGCTTTCTTCAGCCGGCTGGTGGCGCCTCGCCATCGCTCGCTCGCCGCCTATGAGCGCGAGCTCATCGGGCTGGTCCAGGCGGTTCGGCACTGGCGGCCGTACTTGTGGGGGCGGCGTTTCATCGTCAAGACCGACCACTACAGCCTGAAGTACCTCCTCAACCAGCGCCTCGCCACAATTCCGCAACACTATTGGGTAGGCAAGCTCCTCGGTTTCGACTTCTCAGTGGAGTACAGGTCGGGCGCCACGAACATCGTCGCCGACGCCCTGTCCCGGCGCGACCAGGACGACGGGGAGGTCATGGCCGTCTCTGCGCCTCGCTTCGACTTCATTGAGTGGCTTCGCCACGCCCAGGCTACGGACCCGGCCTTGGTCGACCTGCACAGGGACCTCCAGGCGGGCATCCGGGCCGCGCCGTGGACGCTGGTGGACGGCATGGTGGCCTACGAGGGGCGGCTGTTCATCCCCTCGGCGTCCCACCTCCTCCGCGAGATCGTGGCCGCGGTCCACGACGACGGGCATGAGGGTGTCCACCGCACTCTCCATCGGCTCCGGCGCGACTTTCATTTTTCCAACATGCGTCGTTTGGTGCAGGATTTTGTGAAGGCCTGTGTCACGTGCCAGCAGTACAAGTCTGACCACCTTCGGCCGGCCGGGTTGCTACAGTCCCTTCCGGTGCCGTCGGCGGTGTGGGCAGACGTGGGCATTGATTTCATTGAGGCGCTACCCAAGGTCCAAGGCCAGACTGTCATCCTCTCTGTGGTGGATCGCTTCAGCAAATATTGTCACTTCATTCCGCTGGCGCATCCATACACCGCGGAATCCGTCGCCAACGCCTTCTTCGCCGACATTGTCCGCCTCCATGGCGTACCGCAGTCCATCGTCTCGGATCGCGATCCGGTCTTCACCTCGGCGTTTCTGGCAGGAGTTCATGCGCCTTACAGGGACAAAGCTCCACATGTCGTCCGCCTTTCATCCGCAGACGGACGGCCAGACGGAGGCCGCCAATCGAGTCATCGTCATGTATCTGCGTTGCTTCACCGGCGATCGTCCCCGACAGTGGCTGAGGTGGCTCCCATGGGCGGAATACACCTACAACACCGCCTACCAGTCCTCGCTGCAGGAGACTCCTTTCCGTGTCGTCTACGGCAGGGACCCGCCGACCATCCGTTCGTATGAACCGGGGGAGGCCCGCGTCGCTGCTGTCGCCCAGGAGATGGAGGAGCGTGCGGCTTTCCTTGATGACATTCGCTTCCGTCTTGAGCAGGCCCAGGCAGTCCAGAAGCGCTTCTACGACCAGCATCATCGTCCGGTCGACTACCAAGTTGGCGACTGGGCGTTTCTACGCCTTCGGCAACGGGCAGCAGCTTCCCTGCCCCGCACCACCGCGCGCGGGAAACTGAAGCCTCGCTTCGTCGGGCCTTACCAGGTGACAGAGGTCATCAACCCGGTGGCTGTGCGTCTCCAACTTCCACCTGGCGCCCGTCTCCACGACGTGTTCCATGTGGGTGTCCTCAAGAAGTTCATGGGGTCGCCACCGGCTGCACCGCCATCGCTGCCTCCGATCCTACATGGCGCGGTGGTGCCTGCACCATCCCGGGTAACGCAGGGACGCCTGGCCCGCGGTGTCCGCCAGGTGCTCGTCGAGTGGGAAGGCTAGCCCCCCACGTCTGCATCATGGGAAGACCTGGACGATTTCCGCGCTCGGTTTCCCTCCTTTCAGCTCGAGGACGAGCTGGACTTCGAGGCGGGGAGAGATGTCATGTGCGGCGTGCCATATACAAGGAGGAGACGCGCCCGCGACGTGCGTAGGGCAGCTGAGCGGGCCGCTAACTTGGGCCAGGCCGCGCATGCGTTAGAGCCGCAGCAGCAGCGTGGCTAATTTAGAAATAAATCAAGTCAATTACCTAAAGTTAGCTACAGGTTATTTCCTTAAGTTTAGGAGGTTAGTTTCCTTTTAGTTGCAGCCGCAGGGCTATAAAATAATTGTATTCGGCACTTTGAGAACCAAGCAAAGATTATTATCTCCTATCTTCTTCTCTTTAACCTAAGCCTGCGGTAGAGGGGCATAACCTCACCGGAGAAGACGGCCGAAGGCTACGAGCTTCGTAGCCGAGGCCCAGCTCGTCGAGGGTTCGACGCCCTTGACAGTATAATGATTTCTTCCCAAAATCTATTAGTGAAATGAATGGAAGAAGCACTGACTGTCTATGCTGATAGCAAGCAAATGACTCTAAATGATTGGTCTATGCAAACACAAAATATGCATTGAGCATTAAATGCCATTTGTTAGCACTTTCAGAGCATGTAACTCTGCATTCTTATGGATACAGACTGATAAGTCTTTTTGAGTTTCACAGAAAAAGAATGTAGGCAACCCATCCGAAGGCAATTTTCACAATTTTCATATACACTAATAAATATAGTGCCATACTCAAAATTACTTGTTGGTCTGAATATTACACTAACTTTGTTTTCCATGGGAAAAAGGTATGGTGCTATATATTACCTCTTCATGGAGTTCAGAAACAATGATCATAGGTATGTCCTGAGTGATAGCTCCGACGAACTAAAAACATTTACAATCACTTCATGCCTGAAAGAGTTTCTGAAGCAAAAGAAGAGACATTTTGGTTACAAAAAAGTCAGAGCAACAGATATTTCTCCAGTACAATAACTACTTAGCAACTTGGATGTACAAAAAAGTCAAATTTATAGTTTGGAATGGAGGGAGTATGTCATTAATTAGGAAAACATCATTGGCACCTGAGTATAGATATTTATTTCAAAAAAAGCTGAGCAAACATGTTGTAATAGTCTTTTGACGTCACAGAATTATTAGTCAATGCAATGAAATAAGTACTAACACTCCCACTCTGGATTCATCTTTGCTGATGGACTGATGCTATGGCTGTTCAGCCATTGTTCGTCAGCAACCCCTGCACTGTCGATGGACTGCATACATATTGTTTAATTTGTTGTAAATCAGTGGCTCTAACAAATGATAGCTTCCAAAAGATATGAAGCAGAAGTGCAGATCTATTCAAACCAACGGCAACGTCATCTAGGATGAGCAACCTAGGCTTCATCAGTATCTCCATGGCCATGCTGACCCTTCTCTTATGGCTGTCGCCTGATCCCCTCAGTGTACTGTACATAGCGAATTCAATGTAGTTAAAAAGTGAAAGCAACTTATACCTTGGAATGGAGGGAGTATATATTAATTTTAAAAACTGTATTATTTATATACCTTATTAGATGGTCCATGAGAGGAGGTTTCATGGACCTGGTGCCAGCAACTGTAAAAGCTTGTTGTGACACTATTTAGGTAGGCAAGCTAAGTTATGTTTCTTTGTTTCAATGAGCAGAACCATTTAAGTATGATATCTAGAGGAGGAGGTGCATATCAGTGTTCATTGTCAGGTGCTTTAGTACAAAGCGTTATCGAAACTTCATGCGTTCCACATAACACTGAAGGCAAAATTGCAGGTCAAATGCAAAGTATTGATAGCTTGGAAATTAAATATAACCAAGTAACCATGATGCATAAATAATAATTAGGTAATTTGGATGCCTCCATCTCATCAGCTAGAATGGCTGCATTAGGAAAAGAAGATAAACAGTTTGTACCGAGGCAATGAGATGAAGAGCTTTTTGTTTGTACCAAAGCATAATGAACCTGGATGATGATATGGATCCTTTCACTTGAGATTGAATGGTTGTCATACATGAGTTGTCAACTACTCCAGTACCAATAACCATCTAAAGAAGCAGGTTCACCTGTTCAGTGTCAACAGAAATTGCATGCAAACAAACTAAAATAACTCAACTCACCATGATGCATAAATAATTAGGTACTTTGGATGCCAATCTCATCAGTTACAACGGTTGCATTAGGAAATAGAAAATTATACATTTTGTACCAAGGCAATGAGATCAAGAGGTTTTCTGTACGGAAGCATAACGAACCTGGATGATGATCTGGATCATTTCACTTGAGATGGCAATGGCTGTCTTAGTTGAGTTGTCAGCAACTCCAGCCCCAAAGCCCCCAATAGCCATCTAACGAATTGGCACTGCTCCGAGATAAGCAGACTCACCTGTTCAGTGTCGAAACAAAATGCAGGCAAAAAGAGTAAAACATTTATGCATAAGATATGTTGTAGGATGATGCAACTATTTGGCTGTGGCATACTTATGTACCTTTTTTTTAATCGAAAATGTTAACATGGACATGAGGATCTTTGCTGTGCCGCGACGGCCAGTCTCTTAGGATTCAGGCATCCAGAGTTCGGATGCAGTTCATACAACCCCACATGACCCCAATACTAAGAATTAATAATTAATAATAGCATAATCATGAGTAGATGAAGCTATACATATATTCAGACATACGAAGAATTCATAATTAATAATAGCAGGAACATGAGTAGATGAAGGTATACATATATTCAGTCATACCCAAATTAGGGAAGCTAAATATGTACAAAACTACATCCGCGAATACCTTGAGGAGATAGAAGCAGCCGCACACGGCAGCTGCAACCAGAGAGGTTTGAGATCTGCCGGAGTAGCGATGCTGCACGCCGCACGGGTGAGGCAAGTGGGGGGCCAAGAAACGGGAGGTCGAGGAGGACGGCGGTACAGGCAAGCGTGCACGGCAGCCGCGAATGCGGCGGCCCTGTACGCGGCGGCGGAGTGAGGACGCGAGGACGGTGGGAGGCGAGCCGACGGCGGCAGGAAGGAGCAGCGGGCACGCGGGCTCGCGTGGTGGCGACGATGGGAGCGGAGCATGCGACGACAAGCGGGGTGAGGTGAGGTGAGGTCGACCTCAGCCCTACGCGGCAGGGGCGGCGAGGAACGGCAACATATCGGAGAGAGGAGCCAGACGCAGTTAGGCCGGTCTCAACGGCGATGTTACGGGAGTTTCATATACATTAAATTAAGTGATATGCCGGAGCAGCAGCTGCACGAGCAGCAGTCCCGCGCAGCAGCAGAGCCGTCCCTCATGCGCCCTTCGCGAGCGGCAGCGCCGTCCCTCGTCCGCCCTTCGTGCCGCCCGCCGCTCGCCGCTCGTACGCAAGAGAAAGGAATGAGTCGGATGGATAAAGGAAAGGGGCAGAAGTTGTATGGATAAGGACGGAAGGTACACGTATATACCAATATTTTTTCTTAAAGAGAAAAATACTAATATTCTTTTAAAGGAAAATTCTTATATCCTTTATATATGGCATGTGATATATAAAATAGCTACATAGTTCACATGACACAATTGATCATAACATCGTACAAGAATTAAATGATACAAGTAGCTTATGAAACACTGCAATGAAATATGCACTGTGAAAGTCTATTTCATTCGTAATTACCAATACTATCACGTTTTTAAAACAGTGAGTTAAAACCTCCGTTGAAACTTGCCTTAGTGGAGGCCGGTGGGTCAGTGATGCTTCTAGAAAGGTGCTGGCATGGCTGCTATGTGCTATCTGACCGAGCGGACGCAAGTGCTAGAAAGAACGGAAGGCACCCGATGGATCGCAAAGGATGCGGCATTGTGCGGCCAGGAAATCACGATGACGTGGCTCAAGCAGGGATCGTTTTTGGTATACAGGAACAAAGGTAGTAATAATAATAATAATAATAATAATAATAATAATAATAATAATAATAATAATAATAATAATAATAATAATAATAATGGTAGAAAGGTAATGGTAGATTGCCATGGTCTGACTTTTCTTCTCCAAGTTTAAAATCAGATATCTTACTCAATTCTCAACTGTTTACACTATAAAAAAATATCTCTAAGCTTATAAAAATCTCCAAAAAAATCCTAGAGCTATACTAGGACATGAAAAATACAAATAAACTATTTACAACTCATTGAAATATCTCTAGCTACAAGCATAAAAAATATATTTCCAGCTCTACAAAAATAGAAAAAATATCTAAAAAATATGAAAATACCCAAAATATTCTAATTAATGTTGAATGTATATATTTTGAAAACTTCCCACGATGACAACACATGTGACACAACTAGCAAAAATCGAACATGCATTTGATGTTGAATCCATTCATGCTGGTTGCATCTCAATTTTTGTTATGGAAAGTTTTCGAAACATGTTTAGGCATCACACTACTACATAATTTTTTTGGAGGCGAGCAATTTAGATTAAAGGAGGCGGGCATGGCAACAGCCTCTAACCTAAGGTCACTGTTAATCCGTGATTAAAGGAGGCGGTTGCTTTTGCCCGCCTCCATAAATCGAAATAAAATAATAAAAAAAAGCCAAGCCCAAAGCTAGCCCATACGGGCCCGACGTCGAGCCCGGTCTCGCTGCCACCGTCCTAGATCCGTCGGCGTCGAGCACCTGGAGGAGCACCGTCAGGGAAGAGGAGGGGGCCGGATCCGCCACCGAGGAGGAGCAAGGGGCCGGATCCGCCAAAGAGGGGGCCCGATTCGCCGCCACCGCCGAGGAGGGAGCCCGATCCGCCGCCACTGCCGAGGAGGGGGCTGGATCTGCCGCCACCGCCGAGGAGGGGGGCGGATCCGCGGCCACCGAAGAGGAGGGGGCCGGATCCGCCACCACCGCCTAGGAGGAGGCTGGATCCGCCACCACCGCCGATGAGGGGGCCGGATCCATGGCCACCGAAGAGGAGGGGGGCAGATCCGCCACCGCCGGTGAAGACAAGGACGGAGGCACCGTCGGATCTGCACCATGGCCACCATGTCCGCCACCCTCGAAGCCTCCCCGGAGCCAAAGAGGCATGCGGCGCACACGAGCGATGTCACAAGGAGCACCATGCGGCCCACACGAGCGATGGAGAAGCCTGCCATGGCGTGGAGAGGGCGCTGAGGGATGGTGCATGGGAGAGGGAGAGGCTTGTGCAGCTGAGGAAGGGACGGAGTTGTGCGGCTGAGGAACGGAGGCTTGTGCGGATGAAACCCTAGGCCTCCTGTATATATACGCATGATCGGTATTGGGCCAAATGGGCTTTGCCTAGGCTTAGGTCTGGGCCAGTATTTTTAGAGGTGGGCTTTATAATGTGTCTGCCTTCGTTAATGTATTTACGGAGGCGGTGCCTTAATTTGCCTGCCTCAATTAATAGGTATTAACCGAGACGGATATTTTAATCAATTTTGCCTGCCTCAATTAATAGGTATTAATAGGTATTAATTTGCCTGCCTCGGTTAATCAATTTTGCCAGACGATTTTTCTAACCGCCTTGGTTAATAAAAAATGACCACCTCGGTTAATGCCTACCATTAACCGAGGCGGTTGGAAGTATTGCCCGCCTCCGAGGGCCATTTTGAAAGGTCGCGGTTAATAAATTTTGTAGTAGTGTCAATTAGAGGGTTTTGAGAATTTTTAGTTTTTTGTGGATATTTTTCCATCTTCCTAGAGATAATTTTTTTGGAGAGTTAGGGGCTATTTAAGATATCCAGTTTTAGAGTTTGGAGAGTTAGGGGGTATTTAAGATATCCAGTTTTTTCTCTTGGTCCCACATGCCAGCACACCTGTCCATTTTGTGGAGGACTGAATCAGCATCACCAGCTCACTCACACTCACTCTCCCCACTCTTACACACACACTCTCTCTCTCTCTCTAGTTCATCCCTCTCCACTCTCTCTACACATCTAGAGCAAGGAGGAGCAAGAGAAGGGAAGGAGAAGGGATTGCAGATTGCCACCACCAGCAAGCCATGGAGATCAAGTAGGAGCTGCTGACCACAAGAGGTTGGGGATAGAAGAGGGTGGAGCCCTCTCTCCCTAACCATTTGGAGCAAGGAGGAGGAGAAACCAAGAAAAGAAGGAGCAAGGGAAGGAGTGGAGAACCAACTTCTTCATCTTGTTGAGAAGCTCAACAACACCCCCCTTATGGTTGTTAATGCTTAGTATTATGCTCACATTTATATTCTTGTACAAAATGCCTTCATGCAAAACTAAATGCATTATCCTTGTTACTATATTGGGTAAGTCCCGCGGAGTACAATTGAGTAATCACCCTGTGATTGTTTAAGTTTTGCAGGTAGCTATGTTGCCCCAGCTTATGGGTTCTTCTATGCACCCGAGTCCAATGAGGACCAAGAGTGGTAGCCTTGTAAATGTGTGGAATGTAGCACACTCCAAACATTGTTATCTTCAAAACTATGTTGTTGAAAGACTTCTGCTACTGTGATGTTGTTGTTTAGAATGGATGTGTGCACTCTATGTGTGATGAACTAAGTTTGAACAATGGCTTGTAAAACTATAAGTTACTCTTTGTGATGCAATATGGTCTAGCTGTGTGTTGTGATATATCCTTTCCCTATGTGTTCTTGGTTGAAGTTGGGACATAGTACATCATATGGGTGAGGTACACATGGGTGAGGTACCTGGATGACCAATTAAGTGTCTATCTAACCTAATAGTCAATGGAAGACTATTGAGTTAGGTATTCTACTTGAAAGGGAGATGATCAGCGCACTGCCAAATCTCGCAAGCTCCTTCATGCCTCAGAGGCCGCATGGCTTCCCATGCTCGAGCCATGATGATACTCGTGCCGAGAAGAAGAGGGCGCGGGGAGGAGAGGGCAGGGAGGAGCTAGTGCTTCCTTCTCCGGCGCTGACCATGTCCACTGTGGGAATCAGCGAGGTCTGCCTGATTTGCGTGACATTGGATCTCGCATAGCACGAGCGCTTCCCCATGTTGGAGAGGTAGTGCGGCTTCAATGCTCGACACCTCAAGCGACGACGGTGTGGAGGCTGGGTGGGAGGAAGGGCAAAGAGGGCGGAGTTGCAACGATGGCGACGGGAAGAGGAGAGTACAAAGAGAGGGACGACGCATGGGGCGTTGGGTCAGGCCAGGGATGTGAAGGAGGGGGGGGGGGGGGGGCTCCCCGCAAAACATCAGGGGGGTTATGCAAAAAAGAAACAAGTCTCGAATTTCCTCTTCTTCACGTCAGAATAAAATTTACATAAGGGGTTTACATGAAAAATATCTCAACGTGGACACTATTTATGGATGATGAGCTGGACTGCACGCGGGTTAGTTTTCAAACAAATGGAGAGCTTTTCTATAAAATTGCTAGAGGTATATGTGTCACCACGAGAGCAAGCCACAGATCCCCAAAAGCTCTCGTGTGAGGAGAATCCAGTAAGTTTTAATAACCGTGATGCGTTGTTAGCTGCTATTTGTCTTCTTTTGGTGTATTTTTTCAATAAATTGCTATGGTTTTTCTCCTCTGTTTGAGTGAAAAAATAATAGAAGATACCCCGCGTGTTGCTGCGGGAATTGGGAACAATTTGAAATGAAGTTAAGTGGAGATAGTGTGAATAGCTGGCAGTAAGAGGTTAAAAGTTAGTGGGATGACATGACTATTAGTGGAAAATGACGTGGATAGTTAGTGGGGGTGATGTGGATGGCTTACATGTTGAAATAGACTTCTAATGAGGATTAGTTTTATCAGAAATATAGATTACTTCCTTAATTCCAAATTATATAACGTGTTGGCTTTTCTAGATATGTAAATTTTGCTATATGGTTTCCAACATTACCTTGCTCATAATTACTCCCTCCGTTTCAAATTGTAGAATTTTTTAAACTTTTTTATATATAGAACTTTTATTATTGCATCCAGACATAATTGATATATCTAGATACATAGAAAAAGTGATATATCTAGAAAAGTTAAAATATGTTATAATTTGGAACGGATGACGTACGTATTCAGCAGTAATAAACTAACACTAGTATATCTAACTGCCGATCGATCGACGTGGACGTTACTGGCCACTGAGCCATTCAACTGGTACTATACGTTACTACAACCTCTTACTTTGCCGTTTCTTAATGCACAGAAATGGTGGAAAGTACGTTGTCCGATGCAGCTCCGAGCACGACGTGGCTGTCCAATTCTCTGCCACAACATATCGACTCAGATGCTGTAGTTTAGCTTCGACACGTAGCAGGCTGAGTAGCTAGGCAGCTAAGCTCCGCAACGGTTGCCGGAAAATCTCTACGATTCCACGCGCGCTAAAGGCTTGCTCGGACCGAGTCGCGTGCATAGCGATGGCCACACAATTGGACGACCGACTGAGCAAGTGATGATGATCAGAGAAAAGGGCCGGAGCAGAGGTGGCAGTGGCAGGCGAAGAAACTTGGACAAAAGACGACGAGCGTGGGTGGTTACTGGTAAATGTAATCTTGGCCGCCTTGCGCAGGTTAAAACCAGGGAAGGCCAATTGGATTGGATACTTGACGCCTGCTGGTTCTGGTCGTCCTGTTGCCATCCAAGCGCTTGGTTCGGAAACTTATGCAGTAACTTCCCACTAATCGCCATCCAGTGTTTTGTACACTACACATGCCGAGTCAGGCCCTGATGGCGACTGGGCCTCTCTTCCCGCTAGCTAAAACCGGACAGCCGGTTTCTGTTATAAATGGGACGCGAGTGTGAAGTAGCAAAGGACGAAGACAAGACCAAGCTAGAGGCCAGCACTAGCTGCAGGTGCATATCCCACTGCACCTGTAACAAATACCACGCCGACACATGGCACGGCAAGGGATGATGCCCGCCGATCACCCACGGCGGCTTGACGAGCATGCCGAACAGCAGGTGGCCGTCGTCGTCCCTGGGCGCCGCGACCGCGACGACGGAGCCCAGCAGCTCTTCGTCGACGCCGGGCGCGTGCTCATGCTGTGGGGCTGGGGCGCGCTCGCCGCCGCCTCTACTGCCGGCCAGAGGAACGACAGGCCCGGGTATTCCAGCGCCGTGCACGCGTTCCTCGGCCTCCTCCTCTGGCTCATCGGCGTGTCCCTCGTAGCACTCGTGCCCGTGGCACGTGCGTTCCCTCGGGCCGCGCGGCTCGGCGCTGCGGTGGCCAATGCCGTCATCCACTGCTTCTTTGCGCCATGGAACTAGCCAGGAAGCCAGGCGCGCTGTGTGGCTTCATCTTTCATGTGCTTTGTGCAATGAGATTACTATAATAGCCTAATATGTGCGTTGCGTACTTGCGTGGTTATGTATGAGCAAAAAACTACTTATTTATCTCTCAGTTATTTGATTTGTTTGGTTATTAGGCATATTGAACCATCCACTAACACTTAAATAGGATGATTTGTGCACTAAACTCATAAGCACAACAATAGTTTGTTGGTAAAGATCATTGTATCTAAAACTTAGATCAATACTTTAATTCACAATTTTAACATTGCTAGCAAATATGCACGTGCGGCACGTACATGTTCATCAAAAACATTATTACACAATTAATATTACGCTAGAAAGACTAAATCATTAGCTTTAATGAGATTCAGACTCCATGAATATCAAATCCTTATTTCTTAATGAATATATCAATAAAGACGACAATGAGATCAATAGTGTCCAAGAGCTTAATTAGAATAAAAATATGTGTCTATATATATGAGCAAAGTACCCTAACCAATTAGTAATACTAGTAAATATGCACGTGCGTTGCAACGGAAGAAAAAAAGACTATCAAAACTTCATAGAAACGATGACAGTATAGAACTATTTATATACATCTATTTATATAAAAAAGACTTTGGTTCATGTGCGAGATACATAAGGCGTGACCCAATATGTATTAGAATTGGACTCCGTATTCATCATCGCTAGACGCGAGTCCTAACTTGTATAAGTATGAGTCATGGGTCCAAATCACATAGGAGATACGAAGAAAACTCTCCACTTTTCAGATAGTTAGGGAGAAGGTGGACAAAAAATGAATGGAGAAAAATTTTAGCTCTTTATTGATATATATTATGATAGATATGGATATAGATATTATATTTAAAATGTGCATCTGTGTTTTGCTAGGAAATAATATTCCCCACACGTGTCTTGTATCCTTTTCAAAGATCAACAAACTGGGCAAACTTGATATGCTACCTATCTTGATGCGGATAGAGTATGATGTTGTAATCATGTAGATTAGAACAATACTGGTCACATCATAACTCAACTAAGAAAGTGTTAGCCAGTTTAGAGGATCTCAACTAAGAATAATGACGAGTATTGGACAGTAGAGAGGATCTCGCCTCTGAATTTACAGGCAGCTGCGATTTGAGTTTCCGAGAAAAATGAAGAGTTGATAATCTTCCTAAATATAGTAGCATGTCAATCCATCTGTTATTTTTCCTTATAGTCATTGAATCAAGTCATACTTAATTACTTACATGCATGTGAACCACTGAACTCATTGTTTAAAAAATTAATTAGAAATTTTGCTAGTACCTTCAAAGAATCGAAGAGGTGAATCATACTGAGAAAACAATAATACATACCGAATACTCCTACGTGACAGCACCTTCTGCACATGCATGTTGCCACCGCACCTATCACCTCTCTCCAGTTCTCTCAATCATCTATCTCGCGGTCTCACCTCATGCCTCATCCAAGCCAAAGCTCCCTGCTTCTGCTCCCACAACGGTCGAGGAGTAGGAAAGAGTTGGTGGAGTCCCAATCGAGCGTCCAAGGAGATTGCTTGAGGAGTCAGCGTCTACACGGGGCATCTGTGGTGAAGGGTGGCGAGCCCCGTGATTCGTGCATGGCATGCGACGGCAAGCAGCCAAATGAGCAAGCTCGCTTAAGCTGCAAGCAGCAGCAGCCAGGAGCATGCCTCCTTCTGTCTCCTTCTTGCCAATGGTACTGTTTGTTGTCTGCATCAAAAGTTGGCGGATCCAATCGCCGGCCAATTGGATCTTGCTGAATTTTTTTCGAACCTTCGTATGTTTTCTGCGAACTCGCCGGGGTCAACGAAGCCAACGAGCTCAGGGTAAAATCCAAGTTGAAGTGGAGTTCAAGTCCAACGTACCAAAGAATTGATTTTTTGTGATAGGAAGGAGCATAGGAGCTGGAGTAGTATTCCAATCCAATCACGATTCCGCAGCGGTGCCTGGATCCACACAACGGCGGCGGCGGCACCGTAATCCCCACACTGGCGATGGCGTCCTTCGTCTGCGACCTTGACCACGGCGCGGCACGACGCCTCAGACCCGCTGGCCGGCGTCGCGGGCCCTCAGGCCGGCGAGCGCAGAGGCGGCGGCGCAGGCGAACCTGGTTGGCGGCGTTGTCGCCCCGGGAAGTGGGACCACATCTGATGTCCTCCTTTATTATCTTTGATTTCATCGATTCAATTCTTTCTTAGATTTGATCTTCTATCGATCTGTATATGATAGCGAAGGAGTCGATTTTTATCCGGGTCCGTCCAGTTTGGTATGGAATATGTGCGTCAGAGTTTGTTTAGTTCCTGCCTGGAGTTTCTTTTCTTTTTGCCATATTCTGATCTGATTTCCACCAGGTGACGTTGCGAAAGACAATTACGATTTTAGTGCTCAGTCCGTATATGACTCAAATTGAATTACTGATCTCCTCCCGTCCTCTCTTTTCTGCCCAAAATTAATCAGTCCGTATATGACTCAAACTCAATTACTGCCTCTTCTCCTGTCCTCTCTTTTTTTGTCCATAAGGCTGGACGAAAATTTTGAGCACCAAAAAAAGAGGTTGAAATTTTGTCAAATCATGCTTGGATGGACGGTCAGCTTGTCTGGCGGAAGGCTTTAGAATTGGAATTTGATTTAGAGTTGGAGGGGAGGTGGACAGAGGACACGGCTGTGGAAGCAGTTTCCAATTTCCATCGTCTCGTAGGCAGTTAGGAAAAGAGATGGCCGGACCAAACTAAAATTAGGGGGTGAGAAATTTTGCCTCTTTATTATTAAGGTATATATATATATATATATATATATATATATATATATATATATATAGAGGTATAGATAACAAAGATTGGATAAGAATAGAAAAGAAAATACCTAACCTTGACCAAGTTGTGCTTTATTAATTTGACGAAGCGATCGATCGAGAGTACGCATCGTATATGCACACACAGACGCGAGCGGCCAGTTGGTTGTAGCCGTGTCATAGGCCCTGAGTTCATCGTCGTACACAGTATATTCCATCATTAGCAGTGGATATAGGATTTTACCGGTTGCCGCCGAACGAAGCCGCAAGGCAGCGGCCAAACACCCAACACCGAGACACCAACAGGCAACCGACAGAGCGGCGATCGACGAGCCGACGACACGTCATGTGGAGGAACTCTTCGACATACACATGCACGCATGCACATGACTCTTCGACATACACATGCATGCGTGCACATGACTCATTGGATTTCCACCTGTCACAACTGAATCGGACGATGACATGGATCGTATCTTAGCCCGATGGTATTTTGGCTCGTATGGGCATCAAAGTCCTTTTTTTTGGCTTGTATTGGCGTTGGAATCCTGAACATGATAATTTAACTTGTATAGGTACTGGAGTCTTTATTATTTTTCTTTTTCAAGATATAGGAGGAATCTTTGTTGAGAATGAGTATTACATCTTACATATAAGATCAGGGATGACGGAGGGCTCAGATAGTACGACGTCTAGATCGAACGTTTATTATAGAAGGAGAACCCCTAAAAAAACTTGCTCTTTTATAGTGTGTTGATGATGATGATGACGACGACATGGATCGTATCTTAGTCCGACGTTATTTTGGCTCGTATGGGCATCAGAGTCCTTTTTAGCTTGTATTGGCGTCGGAGTCCGCAAACATGATAATTTGGCTCGTATGGGTATTAGAGTCTTTATTAGTTTCCTTTTTCGAGATCTAGGAGGAATCTTGATTGGAGAGGAGTCTTACATCTTACATGTAAGATCACGGATGACGGAGGGCTCAGATAGTACGACGTCTAGATCGAACGGTTATTATAGAGGGAGAACTCCTAAAAAACTCGCTCTTTTATAATGTGATGATAATGATGATAAAATTTCTATTTTGTAATTATTATTCTATCCTTCTATGATGAACAAACAAAGAAACGGACGGGGAGAGAAAACAAAAGGGAAAAAAACAGCCAAAGGAAAAGTAAAACTGAGAAAAAAAAATATAGAAAAAAGCCTGAGAAAAAAGAGAAAAAGACAAAAGACGAAAATCAGAAAAAAACAGCCTGAGAAAAAAGATAAACAAAAAAGGAAATCAAGAAAAAAGACAAAAAAGTTAGAAAAAAATAAAAAAATGATTGTATGTGGATAAAAAAACGTACGGAAAAAGAAAGACAGGACCAAAAGAAAATAGAGCAGAAGCCACCTAAACCCATGTAGTTGGGACGTGAAAGCTTTGCTAAAAAAAAGTTGGGACGTGAAAGCCCAAAACAGATTACATAAGAAAATCAGCCCATGCTTATAATTAACGAACCACACACAATCAATCCTTAAATATTTTCTTTAGGGAACACACAAATCCTTAAATGTTATGAGCAAGAAAAGATAACTCATGAGAAAATGAGCCCATATTGATAGCAGACCCGTATATGTAATCAATCCTTAAATTTATTGGAGATTGACTTAGCTTAAATAAATGGCTGTTATGCGTACTAGTTGTGAGGTTGAGAAAGGGTAAAGACGATCCACATGCTCGTGTAGCCCGAGCTGAACTTAGGTTTGGCCAACCAGACTGGTTTTGTAGCACCAAACTAAACAGATCAAAGGATGAAGAAGAGAGGTGAGAGTGACACGAACGACCTTGAAAGTAAGAAAAGTGGGGAAGGTTGAGTGATAGGAGAAGAAAGATTGGAAGTGAGGACCGAGAGATATTTTCTCTCACTAATGTTAGGTACAGATATAATATAGTAGTAGATATCTTCAGAGAAATCGGAGAGGTGTTAGTAGTAGTTGTTTTTTTTAACATAAATCATTCAACATTTTCTTGACCGCAATTTTATTTGTAGGGTGTTTTAAACTGCATTTGGTTTACGACCACCAAGAACACTGCTGATTTTTCTAGTCCTCAGCGACAAGTAGGCTCCACTTTACCCTCGGTCCCTCTCAAGTTTTTAGAGAAAATAGACGATCATTTAGCTTTTTTGGTTGAGCCGAAATGCCTTGGCTTTTCAGAAAGGTATTGCATTCTTATTTGCATCTCATTTTCAAGGCTACTTTCTGGACTCACTTCTGGTCCATACTAATAGCTCTTAGGCTGCAAGATTGCACTTACCCTTTTCATTATTTGGGCATCCTAAGAATCATAACAAAAGATGTTGGAAATCCAAGCAGCCAGACCTGTTTGGTAGAGCTCCCAGAGCTGATTCTTTATTGAATCTAGCAGGAGCTCTGCCAAACAGTTTTTCAGAGATAAGTGATTTTTTGCTGATTCCATGAAGCGATTCTATGAAATAAATTAAGAGGTTGAAAGCTGAAAAAATCTTTTCTCCTGATTCTGTAATATAGTGCATAACAAGCGTTCAAAGATTGTGTCTAAATATATAAATGATTTTATAAAAAATAATTTTGCATAATGAGATCGCGAGTTGCGAAAAGCAATGAGCAGCAGATGAAAATCACAGCCTCCATCGCCGCCATGAAGAACGGCATCATCGACGTTGTTGTCGTCGCCGGACTCACAAACTCAGTGGATAAGGTGTTAGAAATAGAGAGCGAGAGAAAAGAAAGAGATACAAATAATTGTCTGTCTTTCCATTAAACATCTTTACCATTTCAACGAGGGGCAAACGCAAAATCTTGCAGGTAGGCATGCGTAGCAACTAGAGTTTGGGATTTAAGCCGTGACTTGCATTTTTGAGCCGCTCGTGGCACAACTTCTATCATCAGAAAACAATGAAACATGCATGACATTTCACAAGAATAAATTAGGTTGTGCCAGCATGGAGTATATATAGGAAAACGTTTTCAGCAAAATAAACCAGTGACATAGTCAGGGGGAAATCGAAAACAAAACTTCCATGTAGGTTCATGAAAACCTTCCGAGTAAACATACATAGCGATAACTCGTTCTTTGTTTGAATTTATTTAAACCTTGACTGAACTTTATTTGAATATGTCTGATATCACTATCTAAAAAAAATATGTCTGATATGTATATTGGAATAATAAATCGTACTCGTACCAGTGACTTCGATTTATTTTTTTGGTTAAAAAGTGTCCCCCCGGGTCGAAATGGCCGGAACACAAGAGCGCAGAGCTGAGAATTTTGAGAAAGAGATGCCACTGATGAGTGACGACTCAAGTCACTCAACCGAAGTCCACGGTCGTCGCACCTACATATGCAGCGGTGGCACACGCATTCCCATAGACTAAAATCACAGCTGCTCTCTCCTCTCTGAGTCTCCACGCCCTGTGCGCAACACACACCTCGTCGCGGAAGCATAGACGGGGCTGGCAGCAGGCTAGGCGGATCGGAGGCGCTGCATGGCTCGTCGCGACGAAGCGGAGCGCATCTTCTTCCTTGCCGCCGGGCGCTTCCTGGTGCTCACTGGTGCGCTGGCCGTCATCTCCACCGCCGCCGGGAACCCGAGCCCCGATGATGGTGCGGGAGCTTTCCTCGGTTTCTGCGTCTTCCTCTTCGGCGTGCTCCTGCTCACGCTGTTTCCGTTGGCCCACAAGATCGTCGTAGTCGTCGCCGCAGTTGCAGATCGATCTCTGAGGGTTTAGCATGCAGTTGGCGCCTCGATCATGCGCGTGCCGTTAAGAACATACGGTGATGGGGATTTGAATTGAACTATTGAAGCAAAGGTTGCATTGCGTTTGGTGGTGGGTTTAGGTATATATTTATTCTTATTAAGAAATAAACTGTCTGAGAACACGCGAGTGATTCGCTGGTTGCGTTTGTGTGGCTGTTGTGTCGTTGTTGAGGTATTTCTTGACCTGCTTACCAGGTTTTTTCTATGTCTAGATAGAGTCCTGTGCTGTTTGGGTACGGTGTTTGCCGCGAACAATATATTTGTTCAGCTTCTACTTCTAGTAGTGTTGTTATGCTGATGTTTAAAACTTGAATGAATGAAATAAATAAAGAGTTTGGGGTTCTCCACGTACGGCAACCTCGCTCGTCATTTGTACCCATCACATAATTCCGTTGCTCCCGTAAGCATGCATGCAGTGAAAGATCTAGTCATCTAGGTGATATCTGATATGTGGCTCGGGCGCTCGGCACCTTCGACAACACCACTCTGCTTAGCGTGTCCGCCGGCTCGTCGTCGATCGATCGGGGCCGGTCGGCCCTGGCGCCGTCGCGATGGACGATCTATGTACCTGCAGCCGGTCCAACGACGTCACGCCTCCTCCGCCGCCGGCCGGCGCCTTCCTCGGCTTCTTGTACCGGGACCTCGCGTGGTAGTGGTGCCTTTTGCCACGGTGGTTTCACGGTAGCGGTGGTGCTAGCTGACGGTCCTTCGCTGCACCACGTCGTCGGGATCAGCCGGTCGTCTCTGGTCTCGTCTTTCTCGCCTGGGTTATGGGTTTGGTATAGCTAGTGACGGCCGAACGGGTTCACATCGTTTGACGACGGGCGTGGAGATTCCGCGATGGCCGGTAGAGCGTGCATGGCACGGCTCTGGTGGTGACATTGGTGAAGCGGTAATTAGCGATGAAAACGGACGGAAACGGACGGAAAAACCATATTTCTACTTCCGTTTCTATATGTTTTTTGGCGGAAACGGGATCAAGTTCGGAAAATACGGGTTCAGAAACGGAATCGGAATATGCGGACATACGGAAACGAACAAATACGGATGGAGAGCCGAAAAATTAAATTAAGATCACATAATATAATATTCTCAAAGTATACATATATAAAGTCATGTAATAATATATACAAAGTTTAATATTCATTTTTATGCTATATACGTGAACATAACATGCATATTTGGTGATTCGTAGTTATATTAACATAACATAAGGACATGTAATTGTTGAACATGTTGAGCATAGATTGAAAACGGGATAAAAACGGAATAAATACGGGTCTATTCCATATTAAAACGGGATTACTAGGAAACGGACGAAAAACACCATTTTTTACTTCCGCAAATACGAAAACGGGATCTCGCAAATACGGAAACGGACAGAAAAATATAGAAAATGGAACGAGACGGTACGGGAAAAATTCCTTCCGTTTTCATCCCAGCGGTAATGCAACGTCCGGACGGCGTGCCTTCTCACTCGCTACTGCACCGTGCGCTCGTTCCCATCCGGGCGCCTTAAAAAAAATCTCTCTCTACCTATACCACGGGTGCTTGTGCTTGCTAGCCAGGGGCTTCTCGCTGGCTGCTGGCGCAGCAGGTGGTGCTCGTGCTCGCCAGTCAGGGGTGCTCACCAACTGCTGGCCTGCTTGTGCTCACCAGGGCGTGCTTGCCAGCTACTGGCCGCTCGCCACCAGGGGTGCTACAGGGGGTGCTCGTGGGGTGCTCGCCGAGCCAGCCGCCGTGCTCACCAGGTTCTCGCCCAGCGCCGCTCTCGTGGCCTGGCGTAGGTGCTTGCCCAGCGCAGTGTCTCCGCTGGGGTACACTACCGGATTCCGGCGCTTTACCGTGTGCCCAGATCGTTGGCGTGGACAAACCCTAGGGCACACGGCAAAGAGCGTGTTTGCCGTGGGTCAAACAGCTGCCACACGGTAAACGTTTGATGCTTGGCAACCAATAACTTTGCCGTGTCTGCCCCAGAGGACACACGGCAAACCTCAGCTTTGCCGTGAGCTGCCCTCGGCAAAGAGCATGCCGACGGCAAAAGAGGCAATGGCCGTTACCTAGCCAGCCCACCGTTAGTGTTTGCCGTGTGCCCCAAACGCAGCTCACGGCAAAGACTGAATTTGCCATGTGCCCCATACGCAGCTTAGGGCAAAAGCTATCTTTGCCGTGTGCCTGGGTTTTGGCACACGACAAAATGATTTTTCTTTTTTCATTTGCTGTCCTTTAAATTTTTTCTACTCTCTAAAAACAACATTTGGTACTCTATGTTGAAGTTTTATAATTTTTTTGTATATGTCTACTATATTTAAGTAATTAATTGCATTTCTATGAATTATTTTGAATGAGGTCAAATTTGAACGGCAAGTGATTCAAATACTTGGAAAAAAACTTGAAAAATGATAGTCATATTAATCAACCATGTTAGTGGATATACCTTTGAAATGAAAAGGAATTTTGAACATCTTGGTTAGGATACCCAAGCACGAACGTGTGGACAAAGGATTTTAAAAATATAAAAAATGATAACGAAGTCGGAAAATCATGAGATTTGTACAAATGTCATGATATCATACGCAGAGGCTGTGGTAAAAATTTGAAAAGGTTTCGCACAAGTTGTTATGTACAATGCTTAGAAACCGAAGAATATCCGGAGATGATTCAGAGAGTTGAGAAGGAAGCTGTATGACTTGGAGTCGATTCTACTTTCATATTTGAATTCGACTTCAAACCATTTTGTACAAGCAATACACCATATAGATAGTATCGTGTCAAATTTTGGAAATTTTTCTGATCCGTTTGCTATTTTTAATTTATTTGCAGCAATTTATAAATTTTTAATATTGAAATTTTGAATTTGAGAAATAACCACATGAAATAATGGTGTAATATTTTTAGAAACAACGGATATGCATTGTTGAGTGCATTTTACAAAGAATTATTAAGGTTTAACCTGTTGAATTAATGAAACACAGTACGAAATGAAAGAGAGTAAAAGTGATTTGGACAGGTGGCGCACCATTATTTCATGTGTTTGCCGTGTGGCCTATATATATATATATATATATATATATATATATATAGGCACTCGGCAAACGTTCTCAGTAGAAAAAATTAAAAAGCAAAAGAACAAACGTTTTCAGTACAAATAATAAAAAAGCAAAAAAATGCCGAGTGCTCCACAGGCAGCACACAGCAAACTCACTCTTTGCGGTGTGCCCTATTTGGTGGCACTCGGCACACGTTTTACTTTAAAAAAATAAAGAAGCAAAAAAAGAAACGACATTTAAAAAAAATTGCCGAGTGCGCCATCGGCGGCACACGGCAAACTCGACACTTTGCCGTGTGCCGGGCACACGGCAAAGTGTGAAATCCCACACTTAGTGCCCGGCCGCCCCGCGCGTCACACACACAACACACACCCGCACATGCGCACCGCCGCCGCGCAGCCGCCCGCCGCCTGTCCTCACCCGTGCCTCACGCTGCACGCCGCCGCGGCTGGCATCGCGCGCCGCACTGCGCCCCACCCCGCCTTCTCCCCACATCGCGCGCCGACGCGGCCGTCCACCCCGCCCGGATGAAGGGTCGAGATGGCGGACTAGAGGGGGGGTGAATAGTCCTTTCTAAAACTTAAGCGTGTTGGCTAACCAAAACAAATGCGGAATTAAACTTATCGGTCTAGCCAAGACTTCACCCCTCTAACTAAGTTCACAAGCACCTCACAAAGATTTTAATTAAGCAACTAAGGTGCTTTCCTTAGCAAGAGCTCTCCTATTTAATTCTAGAGCAAGGTCACACAAACCTATGCACTAGTACTTTGCAAGCAAGAGGGAGCTCCTACACAATTCTAGTAAGCAAAGCGCACAAAGCCTAAGCTCACTAGCAATGCTCAATAACAAGGCAACTAATGCCAAATTGGAGAGCGCAAAACACTTAGCTACACAAACTAAGCAATGTGACTAACAAGGTTACACAAACCAAATTAGCCACGCAAAGGGGAGCTACTTCTATGCTACACAAGCAAGAAGGTAACTAGCTAACTACACAAGCAAACTAGTTACAAGAGCAACTACACAAGCACAAATATATGAATGTAAATACAAGCTTGTGAATCGAAAGCAAACCACCGAGAAGATGTACACAATGTTGACACGGTGGTTTTTCACCGAGGTTCACTTGGTTGCCACCAAGCTAGTCCCCGTTGTGGCGATACATCCACTTGATGGATCACGAGCTAATTGACTATCAAGAGTCAAACCCTCAGCGGGTGCCGCACATCCACTCTCAAGATAGGGATCCTCCAAGCCACGAGCTTTACTAGAGTTGCTCTTCGCGATCCCCGCGGGGTGAGCACAATCCCCCTCACAAATCCTCCTCCGGAGCCACGCACAATCTCCACGCGTGCTTCAACGGAGTCGCAAGCCACCAAGCCGTCTAGGAGGTGGCAACCTCCAAGAGTAACAAGCACCACCGGCTTGCAACACGATCACCTAGTGCCACTCGATGCAATCCTCTCGATGCAACGCACTAGAATCGCTCTCTCACTCGATCCGATGAACACTATCAAGCATGAGTGAGTTAGAGGGCTTCCAAGCACTACCACATAAGCCACCAAGGCCAAAGTGTGCTCAGCTGCCGGCCAAGACCGGCCAAGGCATCTATTTATAACCCCATGGTCAAATAGAGCCGTTACCCCTTCACTGGGCAGATTTCGGGACGACCGGACGCGCCGGTCGTAACTGACCGGACGCGCTCAGCCGCGTCCGATTCTCCAACGGTCACTGACACCCAACGGTCAAACCAGCGACCGGACGCGCCGCTGTCATGACCGGACGCGCCGCTGCCACGACCGGACGCGCCCCTAGCAACGACCGGACGCGCCAATCGCACAGTGCCGCGCGCGCAACGATATGACCGGACGCGCTCCTTGCGACGACCGGACGCGACAGTGCCCGCGTCCGGTTTGAGTCCAGTAAGCTCCCTCGATGATCGGACGCGTCCGATCATGTGTGACCAGACGCGCCTCGCGTCCGATCGTACTCAGCTTCCTCTGGACACCTGACCGGACGTGCCGGTCCCGCGAGTGACCGGACGCGCCGGTTGCAAACCCTAGCACCCGCGCCTGCGCTGTACTGACCGGACGCGTCCGGTCATACCATGACCGCGTCCGGTGCAGCGTCCGATCACCTCTGTGACCTCCGTTCGCCTCCGTTTCTTTTCCGACTTCCGGCGTAGTGGAAAATAGGCATTTCAACTTCTCAAAAACGCCTGAATCCCGTGCTCGCAAGCTCGGCGGGAGGGAGAGAGGAACCCAAACCCTCTCTACCACTCAAACTCCACTGCCTTCGTAAATGTGCCAACACCAACAAGTGATCACCACCTTGTGCACGTGTGTTAGCATTTTCATAATCATTTTATCGAAGGAGTTAACCACTCAACTTGCCTCGCCACTCGATCCTAACACGTATGCAAAGTTAGATCGCTCAAGTGGCACTAGATGACCGATATGCAAACAAGTTTGCCCCTCTTGATAGTACGGCCATCTATCCTAAATCCAGTCATAAACTTCTCTACACACCTATGACCGGTGAAATGGAAATGCCCTAGGTTATACCTTTGCCTTGCGCATTCCACTCCATCTCCTCTGACATTGATGCAACACATGCACCAACCAATCACCAAATGATATGATCCACTTCATATCATCACGTGACCGTATTGGTTCATCGATCTTGACCTCACTTGCTCTTCACCGTTGCCTTGGTCCTTCGGCGCCAAGCCATCACACAACTTGCCCTTCACCCTAGCAACCGGTCCATCAAGCCAAGCCTCATCTTGATCTTCTCCACCTTGGTCACATGACTCCATGTCATGTCTCATATGCAATGAGCTCCTTCATGACACCATCACATGTGGACTAATCTCCTGTGTATCTCACATAACCACATATTAGTCCACCTAAGTTGTCACTCAATTACCAAAACCAAACAAGGACCTTTCAATCTCTCCCTTTTTGGTAATTGATGACAACTCTACAAAGATATGGAAATTATGCTTTTTCAAGCTAGCACTTCACATAAGTGTAAATTGCTAACTTGTTTTTGGATTTAATATTACTTATCCAACTTTTAAGCTCTATGTTAAGATTTGGATAAGCACCATAAAATCCGACTTGGTAGTGATAACTCCCCCTACATATGTGCTCAAATGGTTTGGTTTCAAGCTTGCCCATATGTATAAATATGAAATTTGTGGGAGGGTTAGCACTACTAAGTGATGCTAAGGTGTATAGAATAAACCTTTGTAGCTCGCTACCAATTAGTAGCTTGATACCATTTGAAAATCACAAGTTTGCCATCATCCTTAGCATCATGAGTAGCTAGACATCAAAAACACTAGAAACCCCGTGAGATCAATATTATAAGCAAGGTTCTAGTTTTTGCATGATAATCATAAGTCTAGCTAACATCCTATGCATGCTAGTTATCAAATCATCATTCAAGTTCTATAACTAGCATACACCACATAAGCATGCATGTTAAATATAAAAACTTATGCAATGCTAGCAAGCACATGAATATGCACATATCAAATGTAATCAATCAAAGTTCATGAGCTTGCTCCCCCTACTTGTGTGCTTCTCTTGTCCAAGAATTTTGATCCTTCTCTTTTCTTCAATGTTGCTCCCTCTTTGTCCATTTCCATGTCCAAACCCCATCTTCTCATGATGTCCCCAAACCCCAAACCCCTCTCTTGGTGCATTGACATATCTTTGTTCCAACTTCTCCCCCTTTGTCATCAATTTCTATAAAGGGTGTATTTCTCATTGATACAAAGGCTTGCATTGGGGTAGATGGTTGAGACTTGAATATTGCGTTGTTGATGGACATCACCGCACATGTTGGAATGACATTACTTGTATGTTGCTCTTGAGATACCACTTAGGATCTTTGACCTTGATACCATTAGGTGGGGCTCCTCCCCCTATGTCATAGCATGGGTCATTCACTTGATAATCTTGAGCTCTTGTGTGTGAGGGAACTTTCTTCATTTGATGATCACTTAAGGTTGAGGATCACTTGTGGAACCACCGTCTTGTATAAATGATATCATGTGTAGAAATACCACGAATAAATGTGTGATACCAATTTGAAGAATCCTCTATCATGGAACCACTTGTAGGATTTGTCAATATGATCTTTTCTTGAACATTTGCTATCTTTATGAGCACCACTTATAGGATATTACTTGTAGATCATGATCTAGACACCACTTGTAAATACCAATTGAAGAAATATTTTGAGTCTAGATACCATTTAAAACACCCTAGATATCCATTTGCATTGTTGTCTTGTGCTTGTACCCATATCATTGTCATGAGCTTCTAGTATGACTTGAACTAAGTTGATTTGCCTAAGATTCTAAGTCCGGTTTGATCCAATGACAAGCTTCTTCACTCCTCATACTAAGGGTTATCTTGCCAATGTTGTACTTGTCACTTGTTAGCAATCCAAACTAGATCAAGTACTTGGGTTTACTAGCTCATGAACAAACTCATATACATACCACTAGAACATTTAGACAATCAAGCAATAGTGGTAGGCTATGAATCTAAAAATTTCATTTGTCATGCATGATCCTAATAAGCATGTACTATATGCACTAACCGCATACTAGTAAGGGATGAAATGATCATGCTCATTACAATGATACCTTTGCTATGTTGGAGTAGAGGATAGTCACATAGATTCCAATTCATTACTCCAATAGCAATATAAAGTCCAATTTATAAGCTTGGTGAAGACCAATCATCATAGATAAATCCATTCTTCACCCATATGAAAATGTAAACCACTTATGATCAAGTGCACTATCTCTTGAGTTGTGGTTGGCTTGCTTCATTCTTTTGATCAATGCTTGCATGAGAGAACTACTTAGAATACCACTTGAAATACATGACTAGCTCTCTTTTGGGTGTTGCTTGCTCTTTAGATCAATCCTTTTGATTGCTTCAACTAAGCATCACAAGTTCCTCGGATCACCACTTCCATGTTAGCCTTCCAAGTCCCAAACTTGGTTTCACCTACACACGGCGGCAAGCCCCTCACTAGGGAGAAGTGACCTTTCTCCAAAGAACCACTCTTGATACTCACTTGAAATGATATAGTTTGATTGATCCAAATGATGAACTCAATCTTGATGAATAATCCTTGAATCTACATTTGAGTCCAACTCTTCCTACATGTTTAAGTTCTTTTCTTTGTACCAAATGATCTCCAATCATCACTACAACTTAAACTTCATCTTCATTTTAAGTTTGATCTTGATCTTCAAATTGAGTATCAAATAAGTACACCAAGTACATTTCACAATACAAAAGTCTTGTACTCATTGCTCGTCATGCTTCTAGATCAATCCAAAACCAAACTTAGGTACCTCAACCACTTATAAACATGTTTCCAACTTGAGGACCTTTCAATCAAAGTGACTCTAGATTAATCTAATGATTGTCACTTTTCTGGCAGATTCTGTACCCTTCAAAGAATAATTCATATCTCCCAATGTAAAGATCCAAATGCCATAAAATTTGGTGGAGATGTGCTTCACTAAGTCATATAGCAACTGTAAAAATTTAAACTTCTTTTGAATTCTAGATTGCTACTAGATTTCAAATCTTCCACCACTGCTACATGCTGAAAACTGCTGCACTATAGCTGACAAGATGCACTCCAAAACCGAAGCATCTCTTATCCACTTCTCATGAAATTTCTACAGCATCTTCTTTCATAAGTGTAGAGCATGTATACCAAATTTCAAGCCAATCCAAATAGATTTGATCACTCAAACATGGCTAAGATCACTGCTAGCTCAGATTTTTAATGTAGGACAGATTTCAATGCATGAGCTATTCTTCATCAAATATGAATCAAACTTGAAACTAACTTGTTTGAATACTTTCACAAGACATATATCCATTCAATCCACTTACTAAATATCATCTCATGAATTTATTCAACCCAAATCAATCCAAACTTGATTGCTAAGCATTTAATCCATTCAATCATCTCATAGCAAGCAACATTGCACATTTATCCAATTCAATCAACTCATATGCACCCAAATAAAATGATCAACAAGAGATATACCTTGGTTAGCTCATGATCATCCAATAGCAAGCTTTTAGTCAAATAAATTGCAAGCCATCAAATATATCCAATAAATCACCACAATCTTGAATGTTGCACTTGTATGTTGTAGCATTTGGACTCCACTTATTTTGACTTGGCATTGGGATAGAATATGCACTAAGCTTTAAAACTTGATTCAACATATGATGACCAATATGAATCCAAATGAATCAAGCCTCCAATGCCGATGGTACCTACAAACAATCATCCACTTTTTGATGGTACCCAAACAAGTTTGGGTCCTCTCAAATTAGGTGCAACATACTTAGGCATAGCCTTAGTATGAGTAGCGGGATGTTTTGCAATTTTAACCAATGAGGTACCATTGCCATCCTTTCTAAGCATATTAGTATCATCAATTGAACTAGGCTTAGAATTCTTACCTAGGGGACATGAATGTGCCATGTGTCCTCTTTTCCGGCATGAGTAGCAACTTCTCTTAGATTGAGCCTTTTCTTCCTTGCTCATATGTTGCTTCTCATTGCCTTGCCTCTCACGAGTTGCTTGAGCCTTCTTCTCAAGCTTGGTAGGACACCCCGAGGCGAAGTGTCCCTTATCTCCACATTTGAAGCACTTGATGTGAGCATGTATTTTCTTCTCATCTTGATTCTTGCTCATCATCTTGACATCTTGAATTTGCATTGGATGTCTTGCACTTCCACCCCTTCTTGTTTTCTTCTTCTTTATCATCAAGTCACTAACATCTTCGTGATTGATTTTGACTTGATCTTGGGGGCTTTGCTTTTGGCTCAACTTGAGACTTGTTGGTAGGGCAACACTTGTCAATATGTTCCACTTCATGGCATTGGTAGCACATGAGTTGGGATAGCTTCTTTGCATCTTGCTTCTTCTTAATCTTGCCCTTGCTCTTGTTGTAGCCAATACCACTCTTATCACCATATCTTCTTTGATTGGTCATGATATGCTCAATGGCGATTTTAGAGTTGTAGCACCTCTCCAACTTGTTGCTCAAATTCTTCACTTCACTTTTGAGCTCATTGTTATCCTTCAAAAGGTTAGTCTCACAAGACATAGAAGTAGAACAAGCATCTAATTGTGAAGAACATGGCATATCTAATAAATCATCACAAGAGGTGGATACATGCTTCTTGCCTACATCACAAGGGTTAGTAATATGTGATTGATCATTTGACCCAAATGATGAGCTCTCACTAGATTTGGTTTCTTCATTAGAAAGCTTCTTAGTGAGTAAAGCATGTTCTTGTACCAAGTTATCATGAGCAACACTAAGTTCCTCATGAGCCAATTTTAGCTCCTCATGTGAACAAGTAGTAACATAAAGTAGATGCTTTTGTTGTTCACATGTGGTTTTTAGAAATGAGTTTTCATTTTTTAATTTGCTTGTTTTTGCCATCTCATTTCTTAGGGCCTTTGAGAGTTTATATAGAAGCTCAAAATTTGGATCATCACAATCAACAACAAAACCACCAATTGATACCTTAGTGTCACCATGTGACATGGAACAATGTGGTGATGTTGAAGAGCTTGTTGAAGCATCACTCTCATAGCCATCATCTTCACCATCAAGTGTGCATGAGGTAGAGTCAATGCGTGCATCACTTGTGGCATTATCATTCTTCTTGTCAAGTAATCTTGTGATATGATCATCTTTGTCATCACTTGACCGTGAGGTGGAGCAATCCTCCACAACCACCTTGTTGTGGTCATGCTCGACATCCTCATGTACCTCCATCACTATGTGATTATCCTTCTTGAATTTTCCATCATCCCAAATTGAGGAGCCACAATAGTGATGCTTGAGCGCCGTCCACATGCTATGTGCACTTGAGAGACCCCTCACCTTGTCAAAAATCTCATCATTTAAAGCTTTGATTAGATAAAACTTAGCTTGTGCATCAAGTGTTCGGCAATCCTTTTGAGCTTGGGTACGGTTACCACACCCATCCAAGTCATGAGAAAAGCCAACAACTATGATCCACCAAAACTTAGGGCCAAGAGCACGAAAATGATCAAGCATGTGATTTTTCCACCGTGCATAGTGAGTGCCATCAAAAATGTGTTCCACACAATCATCTAGCCCATAAGCCGCCATCCTCTCGGGTCGGTGAAGACCGCAAATGAGAGACCCGGCTCCGATACCACTTGAAGGGTCGAGATGGCGGACTAGAGGGGGGGTGAATAGTCCTTTCTAAAACTTAAGCGTGTTGGCTAACCAAAACAAATGCGGAATTAAACTTATCGGTCTAGCCAAGACTTCACCCCTCTAACTAAGTTCACAAGCACCTCACAAAGATTTTAATTAAGCAACTAAGGTGCTTTCCTTAGCAAGAGCTCTCCTATTTAATTCTAGAGCAAGGTCACACAAACCTATGCACTAGTACTTTGCAAGCAAGAGGGAGCTCCTACACAATTCTAGTAAGCAAAGCGCACAAAGCCTAAGCTCACTAGCAATGCTCAATAACAAGGCAACTAATGCCAAATTGGAGAGCGCAAAACACTTAGCTACACAAACTAAGCAATGTGACTAACAAGGTTACACAAACCAAATTAGCCACGCAAAGGGGAGCTACTTCTATGCTACACAAGCAAGAAGGTAACTAGCTAACTACACAAGCAAACTAGTTACAAGAGCAACTACACAAGCACAAATATATGAATGTAAATACAAGCTTGTGAATCGAAAGCAAACCACCGAGAAGATGTACACAATGTTGACACGGTGGTTTTTCACCGAGGTTCACTTGGTTGCCACCAAGCTAGTCCCCGTTGTGGCGATACATCCACTTGATGGATCACGAGCTAATTGACTATCAAGAGTCAAACCCTCAGCGGGTGCCGCACATCCACTCTCAAGATAGGGATCCTCCAAGCCACGAGCTTTACTAGAGTTGCTCTTCGCGATCCCCGCGGGGTGAGCACAATCCCCCTCACAAATCCTCCTCCGGAGCCACGCACAATCTCCACGCGTGCTTCAACGGAGTCGCAAGCCACCAAGCCGTCTAGGAGGTGGCAACCTCCAAGAGTAACAAGCACCACCGGCTTGCAACACGATCACCTAGTGCCACTCGATGCAATCCTCTCGATGCAATGCACTAGAATCGCTCTCTCACTCGATCCGATGAACACTATCAAGCATGAGTGAGTTAGAGGGCTTCCAAGCACTACCACATAAGCCACCAAGGCCAAAGTGTGCTCAGCTGCTGGCCAAGACCGGCCAAGGCATCTATTTATAACCCCACGGTCAAATAGAACCGTTACCCCTTCACTGGGCAGATTTCGGGACGACCGGACGCGCCGGTCGTAACTGACCGGACGCGCTCAGCCGCGTCCGATTCTCCAACGGTCACTGACACCCAACGGTCAAACCAGCGACCGGACGCGCCGCTGTCATGACCGGACGCGCCGCTGCCACGACCGGACGCGCCCCAAGCAACGACCGGACGCGCCGATCGCACAGTGCCGCGCGCGCAACGATATGACCGGACGCGCTCCTTGCGACGACCGGACGCGACAGTGCCCGCGTCCGGTTTGAGTCCAGTAAGCTCCCTCGATGATCGGACGCGTCCGATCATGTGTGACCGGACGCGCCTCGCGTCCGATCGTACTCAGCTTCCTCTGGACACCTGACCGGACGCGTCGGTCCCGCGAGTGACCGGACGCGCTGGTTGCAAACCCTAGCACCCGCGCCTGCGCTGTACTGACCGGACGCGTCCGGTCATACCATGACCGCGTCCGGTGCAGCGTCCGATCACCTCTGTGACCTCCGTTCGCCTCCGTTTCTTTTCCGACTTCCGGCGTAGTGGAAAATAGGCATTTCAACTTCTCAAAAACGCCTGAATCCCGTGCTCGCAAGCTCGGCGGGAGGGAGAGAGGAACCCAAACCCTCTCTACCACTCAAACTCCACTGCCTTCGTAAATGTGCCAACACCAACAAGTGATCACCACCTTGTGCACGTGTGTTAGCATTTTCATAATCATTTTATCAAAGGAGTTAACCACTCAACTTGCCTCGCCACTCGATCCTAACACGTATGCAAAGTTAGATCGCTCAAGTGGCACTAGATGACCGATATGCAAACAAGTTTGCCCCTCTTGATAGTACGGCCATCTATCCTAAATCCAGTCATAAACTTCTCTACACACCTATGACCGGTGAAATGGAAATGCCCTAGGTTATACCTTTGCCTTGCGCATTCCACTCCATCTCCTCTGACATTGATGCAACACATGCACCAACCAATCACCAAATGATATGATCCACTTCATATCATCACGTGACCGTATTAGTTCATCGATCTTGACCTCACTTGCTCTTCACCGTTGCCTTGGTCCTTCGGCGCCAAGCCATCACACAACTTGCCCTTCACCCTAGCAACCGGTCCATCAAGCCAAGCCTCATCTTGATCTTCTCCACCTTGGTCACATGACTCCATGTCATGTCTCATATGCAATGAGCTCCTTCATGACACCATCACATGTGGACTAATCTCCTGTGTATCTCACATAACCATATATTAGTCCACCTAAGTTGTCACTCAATTACCAAAACCAAACAAGGACCTTTCACCGGAGCCCTACCCCGCCGGTGCCCCACCCCGGCGGTGCACCACCCCGCCGAGGCCGCCCCTCCCTGCCGGCGCCCCACCCTGGCGGCGCACGACCCCGCTAAGGCCGCCCCTCCCCGGCGACGCACCACCCCGCCGAGGCCGCCCCTCCCCGCCGGCGCCGCACCCCCCGGGGCCCCTCCCCGCCAGCGCCCCACCCCGCCCCTCCTCGCCGGCGCCCGACCCCGCCGGGGCCCCTCCCCACCGGTGCCCCACCTCGCCGGTATATCAATACTTGGAGATTTTTTTTTGTGATGACAGTGCTTGGAGATTAATACCAGCTGCTTTAAACTAAGTATATCAATATTTGTTGGTTAAAAAAATTATATCAATATTTGTTTGATATAGCACACAATTTATTTGCTTCATACTCTGTTAAACTAAGTACTACCATATATATATCAATACTTGGAGATTATACCCGCTACTTTAATTTAGTTTTCCTTCTTGATACTCTTATATTAGTTTGGCTCTCTCTAGGCATGCATGATGGTTCAGTGCATCTTTAATTTAGTTTTCCTTCTTGATACTCTTATATTAGTTTGGCTCTCTCCAGGCATATATCGACAACTTACTTATGCATGCTTATTAGGCCGTCTAAGTTTTGCACATTAAGAGAAGAGGGAAACTATATTAATCTCATGCATGTCCAACCATGCACATTGATGTGATGATCCGACTGGTGGTTAGGCACATACAGATAGTACATAGCTTGTTGGAGGGCCGACTACTAATAGGTCACAATCAATCCAAATATCACACTGCGTCGTATATATGAACACATATTACCATATATGTGTCTCGTCTCCGCGTATATGTTAGTTTATATATGATACAAGCGCTGCCGTATGAAATTTGGTGACATGTGGTTGTCGGCCATCGTGCCGTTCATTTTCTTGCAGGTTTTGGAAACCTCACCGTGCAGGGGAGGTGCTGCCAAAATTTTCATTTGACACTATTATTTATCTATTTTTTTGTAGTAGAAGGAAGGAGCAGAGGCGACCTCGATCGTCTTCCTCGGCGCTGCGGGTCTGCCTGCACCGCGTCGCCTCGCCACTGCAGCGACCCACCACTGCCCCACTAGCCTGACTCCACCGCCACCCAAGGTATAGGCGCTCATGCCATTGGTTGGTAGATGACGTAACCTACTTAGGTGTCTCCCGTTCGAAAGAGACACGGTTCAAAATATGCAGATCTTTGCATATGTATAACCGTATGTGTTTCGAATTGTCCACTTTTTTTGGACAGCCCGAGGGTGCGTAGATGGGGTTAGTTTCCATGTCTACTCCGATCCAAGACAGAGTTTCGGCATCACCTCCCTGTTGTTCTCCGGATACACAACCTCCCCGCCGGGACGTGTATTTGGAGAACAGCGGGGAGGTGCTGCCGAAATTCTGTCTCGGATCGGAGTAGACATGGAAACTAACCCCATCTACGCATCCTCGGGTGGGATTAGGACCTATCCTCACCTATTAGAGAGTAGGAACATCGTGTAGATGCATTTCATCATTCTTATATTAGTCCCTAATCCCTGATATGTTAGAGGATGGATGACCGTGAGTGGATGTACACGGGCCGGAGAAGTAAGAAAGACTTCTCCCCAGAATGGATTGAGAAGACTGAAGCTTTCTTAAAACAAGCATTCGACACAGCTAAAGGAGCACGCACCACTTGGTGTCCCTGCGACCAGTGTGCAAACACGCGGAAGCATACAAAGGAGGTCATGGAAACTCATCTTTGCAAGTATGGGTTTACGGAGGAGTATACCCGGTGGGTGTACCATGGTGAAGCCGATCGTACGAGAGAGGAGGTTGTGAGACCACGTGCCGAGGATTATGATGCCGATGGTGGGGTAGGAGACATGTTAGATGACTATGGTGAAGCACACTTTGGCGAAGGATGTATGGAGGAGGAGCCTACGGAAACCGGAAAGGCGTATTACGACATGTTGTCCTCGGCTCATGACCCCTCCACGGCTATACAGAGGTTTCACAACTGGATGCCATCGGTCGCGTGATGGCCTTAAAGTCCCAGTATAGCATGAGTCGAGAACACTTACGATGCTACATTGACAATTATTGGCACCTTGCTTTCGGCGGGTCACATTCTGCCAAAGAACATGTATGAGTCACAGAAACTTCTTGGTGCACTTAAGATGCCATATGAGAAGATACATGCATGTCCCAAGGGCTGCATCTTATTTAGGAAACAATATGAGAATGCAAAGTATTATCCAGATTGTGGGTCCTCTAGGTTCATCGAGGTAGACTCTGGTGATGGAAACAAGAGGCAACTTGACATCCCTGTGAAAATCCTACGGTACCTTCCATTCGTACCGAGGATTCAACGACTATACATGACCGAGGAAACCGTGAAACAGATGACTTGGCACAAAAATAGATGTCGATACAATCCTGATAAGCTAGTACATCCATCCGATGGTGAAGCATGGACCCACTTTGATGGAATTCATTGTGACAAAGCTGAAGAGGCTCGCAATGTACGTGTTGCACTGGCAACATATGGGTTCAATCCTTATAGAATGTTGGCTGCCCCGTACACTTGTTGGCCCATGTTCGTTATCCCCCTCAATCTCCCCCCCGACGTCATCTTCCAACGATAGATGATGTTCTTGTCTTTGGTAATTCCTGATCACCCGAGAAAACATATGGGTGTGTTCATGGAGCCTTTGATTGATGATTTGATCAAAGCTTGGGAGGAAGGGGTATGGACGTACGACTGTGCTACAAAGAAAAACTTCAAAATGCACGTTTGGTACCTGTACTCCCTGCATGACTTCATTGCGTATGGGATATTCAGCGCCTGGTGTGTTCATGAGAAGTTTGGCTGTCCGATATGCAAGGACCGTGTGAGGTTCATCTGGTTGAAGAAGGGTGGAAAGTATTCGTCGTTCGACAAACATCGTCAATTCCTCCCTCTTGACCATCCATTCAGACGAGACATCAAGAACTTTACGAAAGGTGTCATAGTGACAGATCCTCCACCGTAGATGATGACTGGTGCCGAGGTTCATGCTCAGATAGATGCTCTCATTATCAATGAAAGGGATAGTCGTTTCGAGGGATATGGTAAGCAACATATGTGGACTCATAAGTCGGGCTTGACGAGGCTCCCCTATTATGATGACCTTCTTCTGCCACATAACATTGATGTAATGCACACTGAAAAGAATGTTGCCGAGGCACTTTGGGGAACCATCATGGAAATTCCTGATAAGTCAAAGGACAATATTAAGGCTAGAGTGGATCTGGCAACGTTATGTGATAGACCAAATCAAGAAATGCGGCCTCCTGTTAGCCGCAAGAAATGGACAAGGCCTAAGGCCGATTTCGTCTTGACCAGGGCTCAAAGGAGGGAAGTGCTTGAATGGATCCAGACATTAATGTTCCCTGATGGGTATGCAGTGATTCTGAGGAGGGGAGTGAACTTAACTACTCTGCGAGCGTTAGGGATGAAGAGTCATGACTACTATATATGGATTGAGCGGCTTTTTCTGGTGATGGTTCGAGGCTATGTTCCTGATCATATCTGGGTCATGCTGGCAGAGTTAAGCTATTTCTTCCGCCAGCTTTGTGCCAAGGAGTTATCTCAGACCATGATTCGTGACTTGGAACGAGCGGCACCTGTGTTGCTCTGTAAGTTGGAGAAGATCTTTCCACATCGCTTCTTTTTTTCGATGCAGCATTTGATTTTGCACCTCTCGTATGAGGCATGGATGGGGGGGCCTGTGCAGGACCGTTGGTGCTATCCAATCGAGAGATGTCTAAAGTTCCTTCGAAAAAAATGTAGAAATAAAGCTAAAATTGAGGCTTCCATTTCAGAGGCATACATCCTTGAGGAGGCGTCAAACTTCACAACATCATACTATAGTGACAACCTTCCTAGCTTGCATAATCCACCTCCTCGTTACAATGTCGGCGATAATGAATCGAACCTCAGCCTCTTCCGAGGGCAACTCGGAAGTGCAAGTGAAGGGACCCCAAAGACCTTGAGGCATCAAGAGTGGCACACTATCATGCTATACGTGTTGGCCAATCTTGACGAGGTGGAGCCGTACATCCAGTAAGTTCTAAACAAACATCGTTGTACATGCACTATCACTATTCTGCATCCAACCCCTTTGTTTCTCAATGATGCAGGGAATTTCACAAAGAATTCTGGCATCGATCAAGGAAGCCAACCCCGTAGGAAAGTGAGACCCTTCTTAGACAGGGTGCGAGAAATGGAATGCCTGATTTCATTTCTTGGTTCAAACATAAGGTACTCTGCAATTTAGCTCATGCACTTAGTTTCATCCTACAAGTAGATGGTACGTGTGGGTAATATAACGTACTATCCTCCTTGAACTTATAGGGCCAAACCGATGTGTCTATGAGCGTCGAGTTGAGACATGTTGCCGATGGCTGTGCCATAGGGTCATGTCATTTGCTGGTTATGACGTGAATGGATATCACTTTCACACAACAAGGCTAGAGCAGAGGTGACCCAACCGAAAAACCACAAATACTGGAGTTTTTACGTCCGGCCAAAATGGGGTCGAGTATTATGGAAGAATTGAAGATATATACGAACTTGCATTTCATGGTTGCAAAGAACTTAATCCTGTCATTTTAAATGCCATTGGTTTGATCCTGAAGTAACGAGACGAACCCCTAGTCTTAGGCTAGTCGAAATTCAACATGATTCCATCTTGCTAGGAGAAGATGTGTACATTGTGGCTCAACAGGCCACGCTAGTTTATTATACGCCATACCCGTGCAAAACTGACGAACATCTTATGGGTTGGTATGTTGTTCACAAGGTATCACCACATGGTAGACTACCTCTACCAAACAACGAAGATTACAACCTAGACCTAAACACATATGACAGAGAGTTCTTTCAAGAAGAGGGGCTAGAAGGGACTTTTTTGATAGACTTAACCGAAGCGATCGGAATGGACGTCGATGTTGGGAGGGTTGTTGACGAGGATGATGGATATGATGTTGAAAATGTGAAGGACTTAGAATTAATGGAGCGGTTACATTTAGACAATGACGATGATGACAACATTGCTCCTTCGGATAGTGATGAGTATATAGACATGGCGGATAGTGATGATGAGAGTTATGATGCAGCTAATGCTGATTATGATGATTATTTCTAATACTTGTAATACTATGTTATTTTGTAATTATGTTTTCTTTATTTTGCATCTCTTTTTAAATATGTCTTGTATATTTGTGCTTATTGATTTACTTTTCTTAAATGCAGGTGATTGAACAAAGATGGTGGACGGTTACAAGAATGTGAAGTTGCAGTACCAAAGACGGACCGAGGAGGCTGAGGAGTCAGGGAGCGGTACGAGGCAGTCCGAGGGCAGGAGGAGCAAGAGCCTGAGCACTCTTCAGAGGGAGCTGGAGGCCCAGCGCGAGCGGGTGCAGGAGGAGGAGGAGGCGGGGCAGGGGGAGGAGGAGGAGGCGGGGCAGGGGGTCGACGAGGATGAGGATGACGACGAGGACGAGGGGCAGGGGGACGACGAGGACGAGGGGTAGGGGGACGAGGTAGAGGGTTCCTCTGCTTCTCAGCTGGCTGTCTGGTTGTGAGGCCCCTCGGGGGTTCCTAGGCGTCCGATAGCTAATCACCCAATGGTTCGGCCCAAAGGGCCTAGGTATGTTGAAAAGCAGTACTTTGACATTTGTTATGTTCAAATTCACAATATAAACTAATAATTTTTGTTAATTACTTGTGCAGATCCTTCGAGGTTGTTGCTCTAGGTGATCACCACCGTAGGCCCAATAACATCCTGGGCGTTCTGTGCAAGTTGCACTTCCCTGGCGTAGTGACACTTGCCTCCACGACGGAGCCAGCCTACACGTTTGATCACTACGCAGTCGCGCCAGATTTACCCGATCGGCTATACAGGCAATACGCCAACAAGGCGGTGAGGATGGTGCATGAGATGTGGGTAAAAAAATCCTCACACTTCATTGCTCAATGCATCGCATTATTTGAAAATTCTTTAAATAATGATTGGCCGCATCGCTTCTACATGCAGGATTTCTTTAGAGTGGAGCCGGGATATGAGCATGAGGTGAATCTAGTGGCTGCGAGAGCATGTCAGAAGATGGTGAAGGACATGCATTATGAGGCGCGCATCCAGGCCATCATACAATACTATGCCGAGTACAAGCACATCAAGATCAAAAAAGTTGCAACATGACAGATGAGACTGACCAGAGAAGAATACATGATGGTAAATATATAACACTAATATTGATTTCTTTTGAGTTTAGGTAGGGTTAATTTGGTCTTCTTATATGCCATGTACTTGATGACGTGTAGGTGCCTCCGTGGTGGTGCGCCCACAAAGGCGCGTGCTGGGGATTGATGGTGGACAAGTGGTGCGCCGAGGATTGGCAGGAGGTCCATGACGCTTGCCGCGAGCGAAGGATGCAGATGCCAGGTGCAACACACCATCAAGGGAACCTTTCCCTTGAGGAATACACAAGGAGATGGGTACGTTCGCGAATTCATTGATTTATTGTACCGCCCGTATGTGCATAACTTATAACTTCTAATCATCTTGCTGTTGTTTCACAGTCGGCGGCACATGATGGCCAGCCTTGCTCCTAGTTGAAGGCATGGGCTTTGTCACACAAGGGGAAGGCGACATCCGACGTCTACTGGAACTCGAAGGACCCACCCGAGGCCTACAGCAACGCCACCATCTATGAGCGCATCCATTCCTATACTTCGATGGCACAGGAGGTCCGTGGGCCAGACTTTGATCCGTACACCGAGAACTTCGATGGAGAAGCCATCATGAGGGTGGGAGAAGGCAAGAAGCATGGGCGGTATTGGATTGGCGGTAGCGCAATCGACTCGTCTAGTACTCCTGGTCTCAGCCAGATTCGAGCACAGGATAGGGGCCGAGACTCAGGCCCAGGGATTCGCTCAAGGCCGACCGCTTCACAGGTCCAGATCGACACAATGCAGGTTATCGTTGTTTTATTCGTCACTAATTTATTTAAGCATAACATAGCTTTCCATTGTAACAAAGGTGTGCAATGTTGTAGGCAAGGCTGGACTAAGAAACGCAGCGCCGTCAGGAGATGGAGGCCACGTACACACTGAGGTTTCAGGAGATGGCTGAATACTTGCAAACTATTGGCGCTCAGCTTGGTCGACCTCCGCCACCTACCCTCATGTTTCCTCTAACTTTTCCAACTGGAGCTGGAAGTACTCCTGTGAGTTTGTCTTACCATGTTTATTGCATTCACTTCAACTCTTTAATCTCTAACTTCACTTACAACATGTTTGTCTTCTTCTTTGTGCAGAATCAGTCGGCGGCTTCAAATGAGGTACCACCTCAATCGGGGTCGTGGGACGCCTATGCCAATGAGGAGCCAACACCGCAATCGGGGTGGGGCAATAGGAATGGTAATTTTGGTTGGTGAACTTGGGCTTGATGGATGCTACTTGGGGTTTATTTTGCATGCATGGTACTAGTGGTCATGAACATTTGCTTTGGTTGATGGACTTGTGTTGATGATAAACTTGTGTTGATGGAACTTGTGATCTATATGTGTGTTATGGTGATATATATGTGTGCTATGGTGTCATATGATGTTGTATGTGATATATATTGTGATATATTTTGTTTGACTGGTTGGAACGGAAAAACAAAAAAAAGAGGCACACTGTGCACACTTTGCCGTGCGCTATGCATGGGACACACGGCAAAGTTGCCATGTTTGCCGTGTGCTGCGCATGGGGCTCACGGCAAAGTGGGCATGTTTGCCGTGTGCCCTGCATGTGGCTGACGACAAACATTTTTTTTTGCTTTTTCTTCTTTTTCGCGTTTTCTCTTTTTTTTCCTGAAAAACTTTTGCCGACGGCTGGGCCTGGCACACGGCAAACTTTGCCGTGTGCCTCACGTATGACACACGACAAAGTCGCGGTTGACGCCGTCCGCTCGCCGTCTACTAGAGGCAAACTTTGTCGTGGGCTAAGGTTGGCACACGACAAATTTTGCCGTGTGGTTCTTCCCTGGCTCACGGCAAAGCGTGGGTATGCCGTCTGGTATTTTGCCGTGCGCTCTATGCCGTGGGCTGCTCACGGCATACCATTTGCCGTGTGCCCTCGGGGCTTTGCCGTGTGCCTCGGGCACACGGCAAATATCCTGAGTCCGGTTGTGGTACCGGCTCCACTACCTCCGTTGGGGCACCGACGAGCTCCATGCGCTGCCGCCGACCTCCGCGCCAACGTCGAGATTCGCAACGACGCGTCCAAGCAGCAAGGTGACATTGCGCTGAAAGCGTATGTTGCAAATATATGTTTCAAGCATTTTAGATGTTTCAGAGGTGTGTTATAAGTGTTTCACATCGATGTTACAGAAGTAGATCGAGATGTTGCATATGTTGCTATGGCTATACCCGCATATTGCAAGGGTGTGTTCTAAATATTTTATTTGTTTTTTTAGAAGCATGTTGCAAGTGTGTTTATTTTGGATGTTACGTATGTTTCACGCATATGTTGTAGGTGTTTTATCTGGATGTTGCATATGCTTGCAATGGATTTTCAAGTGTTTTTAGATATTTTGCAAGTGTTTTAGACGTACGTTGCAAGTGTTTCAGCTGTTTCAGATGTATGTTGCAAGTGTTTTATCTCAATATTGCAAAAGTTGATCTGGGTTGCATATATTTCAGGTGTTCCAGGTAGGTGAGTAGACAGGATAGCAGGTGAGCGGACGCGACCAGGCGCCTGGGCGAGCGAGTAGAGGCGAGCAGGCGGCCTAGCGAGCAGACGGCGAGCCAAGCAGACGCGAGTAGCGGCCAGGCGAGCCGACGACCAGGCGGTGACGCGAGCAGGCGGCCAGGCGAGCAGATGGCTAGGTGGGCGAGCAGACGGGGAGATGCAACATGCCAGCAGACGCGGGCGTCTGTCCGGATGTCCGAGCGCTAGGCACACCGAAAAATTAAGAGTGTATTGGTTAATTAGATATATATACATTGAAGATCACACAAAATCGAATGCAACAAGTACTTTTACCGAAGGGAGTTAACATATGCATTTGAAGAAACTTTGTAATGCCACTTGAAGGCGAATCTGTATTTTAATTAATATGTAGGCGATACGCTAAGATCCAGATATCTTATTCTATATATAGTATTTGAGCTTAGACCAGGAGCGGATCAGTCGAGTGGAACGATGCCCAATCTTAGCTACATTTGGGAGATCCTTCACGATCACATATGCCGTGTGCGTGAATGGCGAATCTAAGAATTACAGTTGTTTATTTATTTGGACTCTCGACTATAGCTGACTTTTCGTATTTGCACCGATGGACCTAGAAGTTCAATTCAAGCTCGATCTGCCGGGAAAAAGTATGGCGGTCGGCATATGATCATCACGCTATACACATAGCGTTAAGTGACGTTTTTCCCGGGATAGGATACGCATCCCCCATGATCTTACAGATCGAGTAAAGGTGTTTTAATTTACTACTAGTCCTTTGACGAGCGTGGACTTATGCATGCATGCATTTGTTCAATGCGACGGATTTAATCTCTGTCAACGTCCATCGACGATAACCAGCAGCTTTCTACCTGCAGACAACAACCGCCAAGATCTGCGTATAGGTTACACATCAACATTTGAGACAATCAGACAACGGATCTGACGTATACAAATCTGCAGATCGATCTGGATCAACTTTTGCTCGAGTCTTCTTGACAAACGTTTTCTCTCGCTACATAGAAATCTCAGGCACGTTGTGCCACAATCAAGGGCGACAAGATTCAGGGCAAGATATCATGAGTCATCTTCGGCAAAGGGAGACAGCACATTGGATCGATCGGCATTCGGTCGACCATCGGGAACACGAATATGCAGAAATAAAGGAAGCCTAGAGACTAGAGTCCCATCCTAGGTCACTAGCTTAGTTTTGTTTTTCTTTGACGCAGAATACTACACGTCTAGACGCTCAAATTGACAAATTAAAAGCTCACACACCGACAAACAAGTAACAGAATGAGGAGGTTGAGAAGTGCTTTAGTCTCATCCATGTGTGTGATGAATGAATGACACAAGAGTTGAGAGGTTTGATGCTTTTTCGGCTGGGTTCATATTTATATGTGCTTGATTATGCTAATAGCCACAAGTAGAGAATCGACCTTCGATTTTTGTTTTTATACCTGGCTAGAGGTGGTCCTAGGACTAATGTTAGCATTAGTTCCGGGTCCAACGGCTAGCGCCACAGACTGACGCAGATGGTTTCTTAGATTTGCGTTGATTCTTTGAGCTTTTGGTGTTGATACTTTGCAAACACCTGCACAAACTCGTTGGGAAGGTGCTACAAAATTTCACAAAGATTGGACTTCGTTTAATCGAATTTTGACTTTTTCCTTTTTGGTTCAGGCTGCTGAAAACTGTGAACTAGGCTAGGCCAGGTTGGCATATAGGGTTGGCTGAGTATCAAAACCGGCCTAGCTGGGTTCAAAAAAGGCCTAGCTAGGATGGCATGTAGGCTTGGCTAGGTTTCATCAAGGCCTAGCCGGGTGTTGGACGATTTAGCTCCGGCAATGTCTAGCAATTAATTGCGTAAGATGAATCAGATCGTAGTACACGAGACACAAGAGTTATACTAGCTTAGACACATGGGGTGCCCTAGTACTGTTGAGGGTGATGTTGCTCTTCTTATATTCGTATGCTCGGTTACAAGGGTTGTTGCTCCTAACTACGTAGTAGATGGGGTGAAAGAGAATGAGTTGGGATCCCGATCGTGAGGTCCCTTCCCCGTTATATAGGCCGAGGGAGTAGGGTTACAACGAGGGCGATCGGCTGTCGGTGTTTGACCACCAATAGCCTGCCACGGGGGTACCTAGGACAGTTGTTCGGGCTTCGGCGCGTGCTAGAACTCGACGGTGAACGCAGAGACAGTCGATTTATACTAGTTCGGGCCCTGATCGTGATCGAGTAATAACCTTATGTCCAATCGGCGTTAGCCTTTGCGTTGGATTGATTGTATTATCTTGTCTCTCGTTACAGGGGTGCACATAGCCTCTCTTAATATCGGTAGAGACGGCTGTGGTGCGGTTACAATTCTAGTCAGATCCAAAGAAGGTGTCCTGAACTAGATACATAAGTTACTTTCGATAGGAATCTGACTAGTCTGGCCTATTCTACTTGAATTCGGTGCAGTGGATGCTACACCACTCCTTGCTCCAGTTTGTGGGCCAAGCCAGGGCCCATGACTTGTAGTCACATCATTAGGGAACCCTGTGGATCCCGAATCGACAAGTCCCCGAGCATTTCATGGTTGAACTCGAAGACTTCTGTCGTTCTGGGTTCTTTCGACGTGAAGCCTTAAAGTGGTCATGTCTTGAAGAAGTCTTTCAAGTGACGTGCGATTTTTTGAAGAAAAAGTGCACTCACTGAGTGTAGCCGCCGTGCCCCTTGCTATTTGGAACAAAAAGTTGGAGGGTCTTGAATTTTAGTTGTTGAAAAAACTGAAAATCTCTTCTCAGGATATGTACCCTGCAGCCCCCAAGCATCCTTATGGATTCTTTTCGATCGTTAAGAACTCGCATAAAGGGTCTTCTATTATCTTTTTAGGTAGCCAGATTTACATCCAATGTTGGTGGTGGTTAGTAGTTGAATTGAATTCTCTGTAGTCACGAGGTGTATAGTGTTGTATATTCTTTCGAATATGCTTGTCCTTGAATACTGTTCCTTCACGTGTGTATCCTCTTCTTACTGCTTTCTGTCTTTTCACTAATTCCTTTGTCAGGCTTGTTCTGTTGGTGCTCCTAGTCTATGTATGTCGCTCTTTGGCCTATAAATACCCTCCTGATGTGCTGCTTCGATTCATCAAGTGTCTTGTTGTATAGTCCGAAGCCTCTGTAGCCATGATTATGATAGTTTGTGAAGTAGAGCAGCCCCTGGGCGTGAGTTGTGAGTCTTGTAAGTCTTGTAGCAAGTGGAAGAAGTCTTGTGATCGAGATTAGAGGTAGACTAATCTCGTGACAGCATTATACCATGTAGTACGTGGTGGCAGGTGGAAGAAGTCTTGTGATGTGGGATGCGTTCCATCATCCAGTAGCTTCGAGTTGATCCTTCCACATTGCCTTGCGACTGTTCGGTGCAGATTAGCGTCTGATCCAGAATCACATCGGGCTTGGTTAGACTGATGTCTGTGAGCCTCGCCTGGTCCGGGTTGTCCCGCTGTGCTGCTGATATCCGTCTTGGATGCACTGCGTCCTTCCTTTGAAGAAAACAGTGTATCCGAGTTGGTTGTCTTCTGCCATGTTGTGGCCAGGAGCACATAGTCGTTTCTAGAGCCGAGTTATGCCTGAGCTCTTTGTTACTACCTTGCTCGTTGTAGTACCGAGTTCGTTGGGTCTTGTAAGATCTGTAACCTTATGTCCTTTGATGATATTTGTAATAAAAAAAATCTTTCTTTCTCAGTTGATGTCTCCTTTTTTTGTTGTCTGAGTGCTCTTGAGTATGATCTGGGTTGTTTCTGAAGTATCTGGGTTCTCTGGAGGCGTACTGTAATGTCTTCTATGAATCTTATGGGTGACGAGTTCTTTCTAAGTTGTGCAATCTGTAATAATTTGGCAATGGCGTAGTGTGAACGGATAAGTTTGAAATCCGCCCGTTGCACTGTACCGTTGTGAAAGGTTGCATCGTTCGTCATTTCAGCTGTGTCAGTTATAGCAAAAAACGGACCGTTGTGTGTCCACGCCGCGTTAAGCGGGCCTGATGGGCCGCATTTTTACCATTGTAAATCTATTTAAGGGCCCTTCTTCTTCTTCTTCTTCTTCTTCTTCTTCTTCTTCTTTCTTACCCTATCCTTACCCTTTAGCATTCGTCCTTTGCAAAACCCTAACCTCCAGATTTCCACCACCGCCGTTGCCGCCGCTGTCGAATTTTTCCCGCCGATCTCAGATCCTCGCCATTGTATAGGCAAGAAGAAGTCATCAAGCAAGTCGAAGGAGGTATTGGTGGACGAGAAGGCGTCGCTCTCAGTCATCGAGAATCAGGAATTCGTCGCCATGAGGGCTGCGAAAAAGCTCTGGCCGGTTCCGACTACAACGGAGGATCAGTTATGTGATTTGGTCAGAGATGGTCTAATCCAGAAGAAGGATTTTGCTGATTGGAAGGTCCCAGGCCAGCATCGGGTTCCTACTCCTGGTCCTGGTGAGATCGTTCTTTTTATCTCTTTCGTTTGAGCTGGCCTCTGCTTGCCTGCTTCTGCTTTCCTTCATCGTTTCCTTCATTATTTTGGCATTTATCTGAACCACTTAACTCCAAACGATGTCCTTCATCTGTTAGTGTTTGTCCATCTCTATGAGGCTTTTATTGGCATCATTCCTCCAATCTTTTTGTTTCATTTCTTTTTCCGTTTGAAGCCTCCTCCTCGAAGTGACAGTACTTCTCTGTTGGGTGGTTGTGGCATCCAATTTCGTAAGGGGAAGAAAGCCCTCTTTTTCGATTATGATCTTGTTGATTCTATTCGGGACTGGCATTCCGAGTAGTTTTATGTTGCGAACATGATTCCTCCCCTTGCTATTTATTTTGGTTCTGGTCCCTTGGTTAATGATCGTTGGGAGAAGAACCCCTTGACAAGCAATGCGCTTCAGGCCATCAAGCCACTTCTTGAGAGAATTCAGACTCTGAAGCAGCAAGGTTTGACCAGTTTTGGGATCATTGCCAGCTACATACGTTGCCGAGTTCAACCCCTGAAGGAGAGGGATCATCTCAGTTTTGAGTATTCTAGGGCTAAGGACCCATCTCGGATGGTTCCTACCCTTGAGTTGACTGAAGAAGGGCTAATCGAGTGCCTAAGGAAGGTTCTAAAGGGGGTGACCATTGTTCCCCATGCAGTTTCCGAATATTGTGGAGATAATTTGCCCCTTGCTGTGAGTTATTTTACTTTTCACGAGTACTTTCCTTTATATATCTTTTATTGTTGGTACTTTCTGTCTTCAATTTTCTACTTATTCCTTCTCCTTTGGTCGTCTTATAGTAATTAGGGCGTAACTTTGTTGATCCAATTCCTATTGATGATGACCCAGCTAGGGAGGAGGCTGGAGCAAGTCTAGCCGTAGCGGCCCCGGCTAGTAATTCTCTAGTATCCACAGTTCTTCCTGGTGCTTCTTGTAATGAACTAGTCTAATATGTTGAATATGTGCCATGCTCTGTTCCTTGAGCTCCTCGTTCCATCAATAAGAGGGCGCGGGCAAATGATGCTTCTGCCAGCACGTCTGTCACCAAGAAGCCTCATCAACTGGGTACTCTTTTAGGTACTCAAGTTGTAGGTAGCATGCTCCTAGGTGAGCACATCAGTTTGTTTTATCTCCTTTGTTGTTTGTTTGCATGTATAAACATGTACTTTCTCTTTTCTCAGATGGTACCGTGGTTGAGTTGCTTGAGGGCGAGGATGAAGATGCGGCCCTCGTCACTCGCTGGTGAGTTGTCGTTGTATTTTCATTTTTTTGTTGTTATTCTTGAGCGCTTCTTTTGACTTGTCCTTTGTCTTTTGCAGCAAGCGGTCGTCGAGCCTGAGTTCTTCTGGAGCTCAAGTGTCAATCACGCCATCCCTAACGCGGGGTGGTGATGATGTCTTTTCTGCCGCCATGCCTCCACCGAATCCTTCAGCTCGGCTCGGTGGTTTTAGTTTGAAGAAGAAGGCGGCCAAGTAAGTGAATCCTGGTTAGGTTGTTTGCTTCTATTTTCCCTTTTTCCTGTATCGTTGAGGTTGTCCATTGTCTTATAGGTCTTCTCCCTTGCCTTCCCTCAACCCTCGATCGGCTTCTTCTCAGTCCGTTGGTATGGCCATGCGTACTGAATCTCAGGACTCGGAACGCACGGTTTGCGAGACGGCTATGAGGGAGATGGTGGCCCCTGATGATCATGCTACCACAGAGTCACCAACTCCGGAGATGATGGTGACTGTGGCGGTGGGTCCATCTGAGGAGGTAGCCGAGGCTTCTACTGCCTAGGTTGCGACCTTGGTCTTGTCGTCTTTGCATCAGTCAGTTTCCCCTCATGTTGCTTTTTTACTAGTAGTTAGAGTTTAGATGACGATGTGTTGCAGGAATTCGATACCACCCGTCGCTTGTCGGGGCTTACTACAGAGTGGGGAATTCTGGCGGTCGGGGCTGCTTCTTTTGGGGAAAAACTCCAGGTAAGTTTTCCTTAATTATTATTTTGCTGGTCCTCTTGGGTTCTTACACCTTGTCTCTCTTTCTCTTCGTCTTGTTTGATCAGTCTTTTTCTCAGGACCATGTCGAGTTCTTTTTCTCGACTGAGACTGAGAAAAAGTTGACCTCTAAAATTAGTGCTTTGAAGACGGATCTAGACCTTCACCAGGCTAAGATGGAGATTGAGCGTCAGACACATCAGAGGGAGGAGAAAGCTCTCCATGCTCAGGTGATTGAGGCAGAGGAGCGGAGGGATGTTGCGGTCCAGGAAGCCTTGAAGAAGGTGGAGGCCATGAAGAAAGAGTGTGATGGTATCCCGAGTTCTTTTATACTTTGTTCCCTCTTTTTCCTTATTTTTTGCTCCTTTTTTGCCTGATTTTCTTTTGTTGTCTTGATCAGCCCTTCGAAAAGATAAGAAGATGCTATTGACTGATGTTGAAGATTTGAAGATATCAGTTCGGTCTAATCATAATAGGGCCGAAGAGGTAAAGGCTCATGCCCAGTTGATTAGGGTTGGTGCTGACTAGGATCTTGTGTAGGGGATGAAAACCATTGAGGATTTGTATAAGAAGCTGGCAACATCTGACCAACGGTTTGCGACTTTGTGAAAATCTTTCAAAACTATTGCGAAGCTTCTTCAGACTTCTAAAGATGATGGGAGGACCTAGGGTGAGTTCATCATTCTGATTCCCGAGCGCCTTCAGAGCTTCATGAAGGATTGGGTCTGGGCGTGTGTCAAGAATGTTTTGGCTCATGTGTTCTTGCTCTGTCAGTTCATATAGAAAAACTTAGGAAGGACACTGATGATGACAACTACTTGGAGTCCATCGAGAATGTTGAGTCTGAGGTTGAAGACCTAGCCAATTTCATCACTGAGAAGTTTGATATTCATCTCCCCCTTCTGATGATGAAGCTAACAGTTAGGTTCTGTAGTATCTAGACACATCTCTCTTCTTTGTAAATATATACTTTGTATTGTGCTTTGTAAAGGAATTATGGTTCTTTGGATACATCTTTGCTATCTTGCTTGAATTGTTCGAGTGAATCTTTCCGAGTTGTTTTCCCAGACTTTTGAATTCTTTAAATATGTACTGGATATAAACCTTAGTCTTTATAGGCGTATTCAGGTTCCTTTGAGTTGTGTATCTCCAACTGGTCTTGCTCTTTGTTTTTTATATCTTTGTGAGTCTTGTTGAGCATCGGTGCTAGATCAGTTGGGTTGTTTCGTTTGGTGTGGAACAACTCCGGGATAGAGCGAGCGCTTTTGGCTCTCATCCAGGCCATAAAAACAGCCTAGGATAGGTTCGAGTGTCAGCTTGTCTGCCTTACTCTCATCCAGGCCTGAAAAGACTTAGGATTGCGAGCTCAAGTACCTTTTCAGCTCTTTTGCTCTCATCCGGTTGTAAAAACAACTCGGAATCTTATGAGCACCTCTAGCTCTCATCCAGGTTGTGAAAACTACCCAAGATAGGTTCGAGTGTCAGCTTATCTGCCTTACTCTCATCCAAGCCTGAAAAAACTTGGGATTGCGAGCTCAAGCATCTTTTCAGCTCTTTTGCTCTCATCCGGGTGTGAAAACAACCCAGGATAGGGTGAGCACCTTTGGCTCTCATCTAGACCGTGAAAACAACCTAGGATAGGTTCGAGTGTCAGCTTATCCGCCTTACTCTCATCCAAGCCTGAAAAGACTTAGGCTTGCGAGCTTAAACATCTTTTTAGCTCTTTTACTCTCATCCGGTTGTAAAAAACAACTCGGGGTCGGATGAGCATCTCTGGCTCTCATCTAAGCTGTGAAAACAACTTAAGATAGGTTCGAGTGCTGGATTATCAGCCTTCTTGCTTTTATCCAAGCCTGAAAATTATCCAAGTATTTTGTCTTCTCCTTTGTACAAGAATAATTCAGTTGTTCTATCCGTTGAGCTGTCTGTATGAAAAGGTGCACCGCTTTCGCGCTAGTTGCATTACGCAGTTAATGTTGAAAACCGAAGCGCCATGTTGGCTTTGGTGAAGGGATTGACTTTGCCCTTAATTTTAGGAGGAGAAATTAACTCTGTCTTTATCTCGAGGAGGCTATTGGACTACTTGAGGAGACGGCTTAGCCCTATTTAACTGCCCCTTTTACGATTGTTTTGGCACTCTTATCTTTTTAGTCTTACCACAACCAAAATGGTGAAGAAAAAGTTTATCCAAAGGCGCTGCATCCGTAAGGTGCCACGCTCGTCGCTCACTCAACCTTCAAGAGCTGTGGTTATGACAGCACCATCGAGTGGAGGTTCTTCGTCATCAGCATCTTCGTCGCCGGCGTCGTCGGCTCTTGGTGCTCGTGAGGCTCTGGCGGTGGAGGAGGTTCCGCCTACCAGGACATCGAAACCAGTTCCGCCTTTGCGAGAGGAGGAGGATCCAGCAGCTGCTCCTGCAGTCAATCCTGTCTCCATTCCCCCTGTTGATGCCGACTTGATGGGGGTGGATTTGATCATCCTTAGCAGCGGTAGCGAGGACGAAGTTGACTGAGAAGCGCTCATTACTGAGGATGAAGTCGACTAGGAAGTTCTTGCCGCAGAAGATGATGACATCGAGTCTATCGGTAGCTGGTCTCCGTCGAGGATCTGATGGAGGCTTGGGCACACTGCTATTAGCCCTCACTTTGATGTTGGTGTAAAAGAGATCAAAGAGTGGACTATCCAGTAATAGATTCGTCTTGTTAGGTTGTCGATGTATCCAGTAGTTCTATTCATCGTGTAAATATTTTGTTCTTCCTTAAATCTGAGTAGTTTCTTGTGGTGTAGTCCGTTCTCTGTTGTCAAAGATTGCCTCGGCTCTGAAAAAGGTGTCTTTTTCTTCTTCTGACGATGATTATGAGAATTAGGCCTTCTCCTTGTTGTTTTGTAAGGAAGTTTCCTTTTATTGACTTCTTTTTGTATTGTTCGTTGATCATGAACCTTGGTGAGCACCGGTGCTTTCCTCATATCAGGAGTAGTCTTGGTGGGCTCATGCTTCTTTTATACTTTCTTGCTCATCGTAGTCTTGTATGGGCTTTTAATTTCCATCTACGTCTGAATGGTTCTAGATAAAATGACCTCAAGTGTATTTTCAACTCTTTTGCTCTTTTTTGTGAATTGCGAGCTCAAGCGTCTTTTCAGCTCTTTTGCTCTTATCCGATTATGAAAATAACTCGGGATAGGGTGAGCACCTTTGACTCTTATCCAAGCCATGAAAATAGCCTAGGATAGGTTTGAGTGTCAGCTTGTCTGCCTTACTCTTATCTAGGCCTGAAAAGACTTGGGATTGCAAGCTCAAGCATCTTTTTAGCTTTTTGCTCTCATCCGGTTATGAAAACAACCCGAGATCTTGCGAGCACCTCTGGCTTTCATTCAGGTTGTGAAAACAACCCAGGATAGGTTCGAGTGTCAGCTTATCTACCTTACTCTCATCTAAGCCTGAAAAGACTTGGGATTGCGAGCTCAAGCATCTTTTGAGCTCTTTTGCTCTCATCCGATTGTGAAAACAACCCGGGATAGGGCGAGCACCTTTGGCTCTCATCCAAGCCATGAAAACAACCCAGGATAGGTTTGAGTGTTAGCTGGTCTGTCTTACTCTCATCCAAGCCTAAAAAGACTTAGGATTGCGAGCTCAAGCACCTTTTCAGCTCTTTTGCTCTCATCCGGTTGTGAAAACAACTCGGGATCGGTCGAGCTCCTCTAGCTCTCATCCAGGCTGTAAAAACAACCCAACATAGATCATAATAAGACAAATGTTGATGAGGAATATCATCTTTATTTCATTGGTTGTGAATCCTGATTACACATCGCTTTGTTGCTTCATAAATTTTGTCTTGAGTTCTTCAACCGTAGAATCTTCTTAGCTGGCTGATGTGCCATGTATTCCTTACTTCTACTACATCTTCAATCATTAACTTGTATGTGCCTAGTCCAGAGACTTTTACAATGATAAAAGGACCTTTCCATGGGCTGAGTAGTTTATGGCGTCTGTCAGTTTTTTGTATTCTTCGTAGTACTAGGTTTCTGACTTGTACTGAGCGTTGTTTAGTACTTTTGTTGTAGTGGCACCTTAGACCTTGGAGGTATCAAGCTGACTGAAGGGTAGCATTTACCATTACTTCTTCTGTGCTATCAAGTTCTAATCTTCGGGTGTGTTCTGCTTCTCCCTCCTCGTATTGCTCGATTTTTGGGGATGTCCAGATCAAATATGCTGGTAGCACGGTTTTTGATTCATATACTAGAAAGAAAGGTGAGTATCCAGTTGCTCTGCTTACTTGAGTGCGTAGCTCCCATACTACTTTGGGTAATTCTTCAATCCATTTGGAGCTGTAATCTTCTAATTTTTCATATAATCTTGGTTTCAATCTAGCTGGTATAAGTCCATTGGCTCTTTCTACTTGTCCGTTGGCTTCAAGGTGTGCAACTGACATATAATCTATACTGATGCCACAGTCTTGTGCCCAATTTCTGAACTTGATAGCTGTAAAAGGGGAACCCAAATCTGTAATGACGCGGTTGAGTATTCTAAAGTGGTGCATAATGTCTTGGATGAACGCGACTGTTTTTGCTGCGTTGTATTTTACGAGCGGCTTGTACTCGATCCACTTGGTGAATTTGTCGATTGCGATGAAGATGTACTCAAATCCACCTTTGGCCTTTTTGAGTGGCCCTACTTAGTCTAGCCCTCAGCATGCGAACGACCAGGTAGGAGGGATGCAAATTAGCTCATGAGCTGGTACGTGAGCTTGCCTTGCGAACATTTGGCACCCTTTGCACTGTCTGACTAGTTCTTCTGCATCTTTCAAAACTGTTGGCCAATGGAAAATGGTGCGGAAAGTTTTGCCCACTAGAGTCCTTGAGGCTGCGTGGTTGCCGCAGCAGCCTGAGTGGATTTCTTCTAGGATTTCTTTCCCTTCTTCTCTTGAGGTACATTTAAGAAGTACTCCTGATAACACGACTCTTCTGTGGAGGTTGTCGCCTACAAGGACGTAGTTCTTGCTTCTTCTGATTATCCTGTTGGTCTCTTCCCTATTGGCTGGTAGTTTGCTTTCTTTGATGTAGTCGATGAAGTCTTGAGTCCATGATCTGGTGATTACCATGATCTAGGTTATTAATGCTTGTGGCTCAGAGGTTATCTCACCAGATTTTTTTATGGAAGGTGATGGCAACTCCTCTACAAACACACCTGGCGGGACCTTCGCTCTATCCGATCTCAACTTGGCGAGAATGTCTGCTGCAATGTTTGAATCTCGTAGGACATGCAAGATTTCTAGTCCTTGAAAAATTTTCTCTAGTTTTCATACTTCAGCATAATAGGCGTCCATATTTTTGGTGCAGTCCCAGTCTTTGTTGACTTGATTGACGACTATAGCTGAATCGCCATAGATAAGTAACCGATTGATTCTGAAAAAAGTTGCGATCCTTAGCCTATGGATGAGTGCTTCATATTCTACTTCATTGTTTGTGGCTTGCCATAGTATCTAGAGTACGTATTTAAGTTGTTTTCCTTCTGGAGATATCAAATGAACACCTGTGCCAGCCCCGCCTAACTTGAGTGATCCATCAAAGTACATCTTCCAATGGTCGAGGAAGGTTCTGGCGCGGGTTGTTGGATTTCTATCCATTTTGGCCATGAAGTCTGTGAGTGCTTGTGATTTTATTGCTTTGCGAGGAAAGAAATCGATATTTAAAGCTCTGAGTTCAACTGCCCACTTTGATATGTGTCCTGTCGCATCTCTATTGCGCAGGATGTCTCTGAGAGGGAAATATGTTACTACAGTAATCTTGTGGCCTTTGAAGTAGTGTCGTAGCTTGCGGGAAGTGATTAGGAGGGCATAGAGTAGTTTTTGTACATGTGGGTACCGTATTTTTGAGTCAGTCAGAACCTCACTGATGTAGTATACTAGTCGCTGTACTATGTATACATGCCCTTCTTCTCTTTCTACCATAATTGTTGCACTGACCACAGTAGATGTTGCCGATATGTATAACATCATGTCTTTGTTCTTCTTAGGTGGTGTGAGTATGGGTGATGAGGTGAGGTACACCTTAAGGCTTCCAAAAGCCTCATTAGCATCCTCTGTCCATTCAAACTTGTCTGTCTTTTTTAGTAGCTTGGAGAAAGAGAGTCCTTTTTCGCCGAGTCGTGAGATGAAGCGATTGAGGGCTGTCATGCTTCATATCAATTTTTGCACATCTTTTACACAGCGTGGGGGTGCTATTTCTGTTATGGCTCGAATCTGCTTAGTGATTGCTTCTATTCCTCGATTACTGACCAGGAATCCGAGTAGCGGTCCTGATGGTACCCCAAAAACACACTTGTTTGGGTTCAATTTCTACTTCCACTTATTTAGATTTTCAAAAGCCTGCTTCAAGTCTTCAATTAGCATGTCTGAGTTTTTTATCCTTACTACCACTTTATCGACATAAGCTTCTGCATTGTCACCAATATGTTCACCGAGACATGTTTGAATAGATCTTTGATAGGTGGCACCGATGTTCTTGAGTCCAAAGGACATGGTTTTATAGCAATAGGCGCTAAACAGAGTGATGAAAGATATCTTGCTCTGGTCTTTTTTTAATGCAATCTGATGATATCCTGAGTAACAACGAGGAAAGATAGCAGGGCAGATCCTATCGTTGAATCAACAATTTGATCAATTTGTGGTAAGCTGAACGGGTCCTTTAGACAATGTTTATTGAGATCATTGTAGTCGACGCACATGCGCCACTCTGTCGTGTTCTTTTTCTGTACTAAAATGGGATTCGCTAGCCAATCTGGATGAAGAATTTCTCTTATAAATCCAGCTGCCATTAATTTCGTAATCTCCTTCTTGATTGCTTTCTTTTTGTCTGGTGAAAATCTTCTTAGTCGTTGCTTGATTGGTTTGGAGCCTTTATTGACATCAATTCTGTGCTCAGCCAACTCTCTTGGGACACCTGGCATGTCAGCCGACTTCCAAGTGAAGATATCTTTGTTGTCCCGAGCGCCCTACCACCGCTTTCCAGCTTAACCGCCTGGGAATCAAATTGGCATCGCCAATTCAAACCCCACCACTCCAATTGCCCTAAAACCCTAGCTAAAGGCCACTGATTCCTTCCACGTGTCTGTTGTGCTTCATCCACCGTCTGCCGCACGCCATTCCTGGAGCTTGGCTATAAAAGCCAAGCGTCGAAGCCCTAGCGCCTATTCCATCCGCTCCGCCACCACCACGGTGGCCACCACTTCGCGCCACGACCAAGAAAAGGGGAGGAGGGAAAAGAAAGGGAGAAAGGGGGAAGGAAGGCCACCACTGGAGCCGCCAGCCACCGAGGAGCCACCGGAGCCGAAGCGTCGACCGAACGACCACGTCGACATTGCTGTTCTCCCTACATGGCACTGACTCTACACTGCTCCAAATCACCACTGCACTGCCATCCTACGACCACAAGCCCAAGGTGAGCCGCCCCGCTCGCCACCCTTTCTCCGCTCACCACCTCTTTCTCTGATCACCACCGGGTGCACACCGACGTGGCCGCGACACCTCCATACCGGAGGTGGCCAAGGCTAAGCCTCGAACATCAGCACACACCCTTCGGTAGGCGTAGCCGCAATTTGTGTCACGCACCTAGGGGTGGAGAACGCCGAGAGCAACCACGTACGCACCGCACGCGGTCACCATGTCTGGGCTTCGCCATGGTGATGCCTTGGACCAGCCGTGCTAGATGAGTAGAGGTAAGGGGATGGAGTTCTTTCATTTTGCCTAGGCAAGGAGCGTGCTATGCTCAGCAGCTGGGGGAAGGAGAGCCACCGAGGGAGCCGCTCGTGACCACCATGCCGACGGTGGCGTGCACAGCCGAGAAGCAGAGGAGGTGCTGGAGAGTCGCCGCACACCCAACCACGGACACGTGCTCTACCATGTAGTTAAGTCATCAACGGTGGCCTTAGCACCCTGCTGATGTGTCCAATTGAGTATCCCAGGGTCGTTTGGGACCTCGGAGTGACCAAGGGAACCTTGCCGTCGCTCACCGCACCGGCCGAGCCGCCACCGCCACGAGCAAGCCTCCTAAACACTCTAATCCGCCGCCTGGACCCCACCGTCGCGTTCCTAGAGTCCGTGCGAATCCGTAGAGACCTTGGGCGCCGTCGTTGAGCCTCCGTGGCACTGGAACGAGACTCTCATCGCCGGCGGAAGCGCGACCGTGAAGGGGAGAAGTGGAAGGAGGAGCAGCAGCGCTGCTTGGTGCACCGGTTGTACCGTGAGCTAGGAGTGGAGGATGAGGGGGTGCAAGCGGACCACCATGGACCACGTTGAGTTCCCTACACCGCACGTTCAGGTCCACCATAGGCCGTGCCCATGAGTTTCGGAGCCCAGGAGGCGACGTGGCAGCACTAGAGCTTGCCACGTGGCGGGCCTGGCCCGGCCCAGACCGGCCCAACCCGACCCATATCTAGCCCTAGCCCGGCCCAGTTGAGGCCCGATTAGCGTTGACCGTTGACCAGTCAACGAGACCCGCATGTTAGTGACTCGTTCTGCTCTAGCTAATCAGAGCGTGACACGTGTCACTGCCTGAAATTTTCCTTTTCTTTTTCTTTTTCAGAAAATCATTTAATCTTTAGAAATTCATAACTTATTCATTTTAACTCAGAAAAATACCAAACCAGTTTCTAAATTTTTTCTAAAAATGAGCTCTACATCTTGGGCTTATGTTTGAGTGCATTTGGATCTTTTGAATTTCTGTTGCTTCTTTGTGCACCTCTATAGGAGTCGTTAATGCGGCTCTACGTTACGTTTAACAGAGCTGGAGGACCTGCCGACTGAGGAGTACGACCCCGACTACAGCGAGGACTTGGGTGACGACCTGCCAGGTGCCATGCCCCACCCATCTCCGTAGAACCTATTACGCATGCAAATATAGAATTGCTAGTGCTTCTACTTTCTGTAAATATTTATGTTGATAGGCTGCATGGTAGATGCTTTACTTTGAGCCTTTACCTTGTAACCTTGCTCCTGCTCACCCTGCTGTTAGGCTAGATGCTCGCATGTTACATATTACTGCTTTTTGCTCTTACTCGCATTATATCTGTGATGTGATGCTGGTGAGTGAGAGGCGTATATGTATAAGGCACATAGTGCCAAGAACTTGATAAACCTGACTAAAGAACTGGGGAGATCTTGGCATGCGTCTTGGGTGAGTGGTGAGGGTTGAGTCGATCGGATAGGATCCTACGACGAGTCTTTGGGGCAAGTCTTGCTGGAGGGGTGCGACCTGGGCATCCCTCACGAGAGATACCTGTGGCAGGTATATTGGGAGGTGAACCGAGGTGTTGGTTATCCCTGGTGGAGGTGCTATCGTGGCACGGGGAAGACGGTGTTTCCCCCTGGAGAAGATATCCTGTTTGGTCCCCCTAAGGACTGGTATGTCTTGAGAACCGGAACCATGGGACCTTTGTGCACACCACTCGCTCCCGATGGGCAGGAGACGATTACCCGACTGACTAGGGTGGTACCACTACTACTAGGTTGGAAGGTGATAGTGTAGGGAGGTACGGGCATGGGGACCCACACCCTCCTAAGACAACGTAGTGACCTTGGGGGCCCGGTACTACGTCTCACAGTCTCAGTGTTTCGGTGGATGCCGGGGTGGCCCAGGGCTGAGTGGTAGGGTGGTACTATACCAGTTGGAAGGCAGTTGGAATCAGCCTAGACGAGCCAGATCGTCGAGGATGGCGATCTTGTGGATTACCAGGTGTACACACTCTGCAGAGTTGATCGATCTATACGTATAGCCGCGTCCGCGGATATGGACATTCCCATGACCTACGCTTCACTTGATTAGATGAGAGGGGTCCTTTCTACCTTTCCCCGGGTTCTGTGTTGGATTTCGGCTTTGGCCGTTGAGACGAGATATGAGTGGGAGTCAATCTCGTCGCCTAGAGAGAGAGTGAGATGAGATGTGATGTGTGTGATGGGATTGGGAAAATGTGTGACTAAGATGGGTTAAGAACTGTTGGTAATCTTATTAAAATGTTAACTACTTGCTTAGGAAACCCACAGCTTAAATAGGTCTCTTTCTACTTCTCTCAATGCATTCCACTTTCCACAAAGCATTGCAAGCATAGGGTGGGCGATGCGTGGCCAGTACCAAGTGTACTGATAGATTTTTAACAGGTTCTGAGCCCGAGTACGACTACGAGGGTGAAGATTGGGAGGATTAGAGGGTCTGTTCTACGCTCAAGCTGGTTCCAGAAGATCATTTTCCGCTGCTATCTACGTCGGATGCTGTTCCGGATGCTTGTGTGAGTGTGTTCCGCCCTACGAGACGAAGAGAATAAATTATGTAAAACTCTCTATTATACTCTGATATTCGTGCATGACTTTATGTATCGCTGAGATTTGGGTAAATTGACGGAATGTTTCGTCATTTTACACTTCATTTTTGTGGTTTTTCCTTCGTGAAAATCAAGGACGTTTCAGTTGGTATCGGAGCCATGCTGACCCTAGGATGGACCCATAGGATTGGACAATAGAATTAGGAAAGATCTTGACACTTTCAGTTATATTACCGACCGTGCTGCATTTTCGTGCACGGCTTATCTCATTTTCACACTCTCTTACCTACTTTTCGTTCTACCTTACCTATCACATCGCTCCATTCCACCCTGAATCACCATGTTCCACTTAAGAATTCATCAAGTATCACTCTGAGTTACATTGATTTGCCTTGTCTTACCAAGTTTCACTCTAAAATACTCAAGTTACTACATGCACAACAAGGTACTGACTCCGTCTTACGGTTAATTTGCAGATGGCCCCTGTTGCCGAGCTCCCTGTGGACGGACTGGCCTACCATGGGTTCGCTACGATCCTATACGACGTGTTGGACTCACTAGGCGTTCCCACAGAGCAAATCGAGTACGTGTGCCGGGGTGAGCCTGGACCCGACGGGTTCAAGGGCCACATCGTGGTCCACCTCAAGGTCCCCGCCAGCGAGTTCATACCCGTGCTATGTGCCTTCGAGACACTGGAGGTGGAAAACTCTATTGCTTCATGCATACAGTCCGTCTCACGCACAGCTCTTCGCAGTGTGATGCGTGACGCACACGACTACCTCAAGACGGGACCGTACCGCCTGCTGCCTGCCGCTCTAGACCTGAATAGGTTCTCAGAGCCATAGATCACTGCTGCAGATCGTGCTACACATGACGAGGTCGACCCCTGTCTGAGGGTCTCCGTGCAGTACATCATCGCCCAGGATCGCTATATTATGGATGTAGAGATGCAGAACCGCCACTACCGAGACCTCCTGTTCCGTTGCGATGAGGAGTTCCTCAAGGTGGAGCGCAAGGAGGGGGAGATGGTCGACAAGCTTGAGGAGGAGCGCATGGGCTATGACAGGATGAAGACCTTCTACGAGAACCGTGAGCAGTCACTTCGGAAGAAGATCACCGATCTCAAGGACAAGGTTGGGGAGGCTGAGCTTCGCCATGACTATCTTGAGTCCAAGGTGCTTGAGTGTGAGGATTGGATTGAGCGTCAAAGGCTTACCCTGAGAGAGCTCCATGAGAAGGAGAAGCAGCGTGGCTTTAGGAAGCTTGCCCTAGAGGCCCGTTGCAACATAATGGAGAAGCTAGCTATGGAGGCTGCCGTCACCACCACCTACAACATGCACCACTTGGTTCACTACATTAAGAGCACCGAGTATCTTCAGGACAAGGTGAACCGCATTAGTCAGGCTTGGATTGACGCTGATCGTAAGCGTGTCCAGGAGATCGGAAAGGTCCAGGACGTCCTCTTACCTGGGATGCGCAAGAAACCATGCAGACAGCCTTTCCACATTGAGGCGACCAAGCTCAACTTCAAGGCTTGCCCGACTGAGGGTTACTCAGAGGTTTCAAGGACTAAGATGCTAGACTATGCTCTCACCTACGTCGCGAGGATCCACCACTCCGATGACGAGCTTCGTGCCATGGAGGGCACTCCCAAGGCTTCCACTTCTGGTCCTTCTACACCGCCCGCCACTCCCGGACGAGAGTAGTTACCCCTTTTTCACGTAATCATGTAATAAGGTAGTAGTAGACATGTTGAGCCCTGTGTGGCTAGAGATATAATGATGCACTTAAGGAGTAATGTAGGATGTCCCACTTTTGGAGCTGCCTGCGAGTAGCACGATTCCCGTGAATCTGTCAGTGTAGCTACTGGAGATATCGCTATGTAATAAATTAATGTAATGGATGTTTTGGATCTTATCGCATCTTATGGTTCTTATTGCATCTTTGTATGAGTGTTGAATAGTTATCTCTTTTTAAAATTGATAAATCGCTTAACCATGCATCTAATAAAAAAACGTTAAACAACGAACTGACCCTACAGAGAGATGTCTTGCCGCCGATCCGCTCGTCTGAACAACCGCTCGCTTTCCCCCGCGCCTATGGCCCATGGTCGTGGTCGAGGCCATGGAGGAGACCAGGGAGTTCCCTTCGGTGTTGGGGAGGAGCCTGCACCAGAGGAGCCTGCACTAGGGGTGGGTGCCGCCCAGCATCTCGGAGGAGAAGCACCGCCGCCGCCACCACCACAGTTGGCGGAGGTGATGGACCGCCAAACCTGCCTCTTGGAGACACTGGCTCAGGGAATGCTTCACCGCCACGGGGGTCCTCCCAGCGACTTCCAGCGGAAGTTGGAGGGTTTTCTCAAGCTGAGGCCTCCTACTTTTGACACCGCCGACGATGACCCCATCGCCGCTGAGGACTAGCTCCGTGAGATGGAAAAGAAGCTGGACCTCACCACCTGCACTGACGAGCAGTGCGTGGGGGTAGCCGCCCACCAGCTCACTGGCGCTGCACGCGCATGGTGGGACAACTACTGCAATGCCCACGAGTACCCGGGGAGTATCTCTTGGGAGGAGTTCGCCGAGGCATTTCATGAGCAACACGTGCCTAAGGGCGTCATGGATGCCAAGGTGGAGGAGTTTCGCAACATTTCCCAGGGCTCCCAGAAGGTTTAGGAGTACACTACTTGTTTCACCCGCATGATGAGGTATGCTCCAGGTGAGACAGATACCGAAAAGAAGAAGATGTACTGTTTCAAGAAGGGGCTGAACTCTTGTCTCAAGGTGGCCCTCTCGGGTCATGCTTGTCACACCCTTCGTGAGATGGTCAACAAGGTGCTAGAGATGGAGAGGGACCATCTGGAGGCAGACGCCCTCCACAAGGAGAAGAAGCGCCGGTTCGAGAGTTCCACTCGTGGCCTGACTCCGCAGAGGCCACGTGCTCACGTGCTTCCTCCACCCCGCTCTCGCTACACCCAGGGGGTAGTGACCGATCCAAGCCGTGGAGGTGGTACCTACACCGCCAACTACCACCGCCCCACTCAGAGCCGACCCGCTCCGAGTCGCCCCACTCAGGGAGCTGGCACGTGGAGGACCGCTACGCCTACCTTCACAGGTAGCATGCCCTTCACCTGTTTCGGTTGTGGCCAGCCCGGTCACAAGATCACTGAGTGCCCTGTCAAGAAAGGCACACCGCCTGCTTCGACCCAGACAAGACAGGCTGCTACACCTGCTGCTCCGCGCAAGAACGTTGCTGGGGCTGTCCGCAGTCGTCTCAACCACATGACCACGGAGGACGCCCAGGACGCTCCCGACGTGGTGTACGGTATGTTTTTGGTACAGGGAGTTATAGCTTCAGTCTTGTTTGATTCTGGAGCTACTTGTTCTTACATTTCCACTAAGTTTGCACGAGAACATAGCATACCTGTGACTCCCCGGAAGGAGCCCATTGACACTAGTTCACCTTTGGGTCGCATTTTATGCACCAAGAGATGTCAGGGAGTGAGTATCACTATTGAGGGCTACCCTTTTCTAGCCGATCTCACCTTACTTCCATCTGAGGGACTAGATGTCATACTGGGTATGGATTGGTTGACACAACATAAAGGAGTGATATCTTGTTCACCAAGGTATGTGGAGATCACACACTCGAGTGGACACATAATCCGCTGCAAGCAAAATCAGGGAAAAATAGTCTCTAAGCTGTGTGCCCTAGAGGCCAAGACAATCGAGGAGGTACCCGTTGTGAATGAGTACCCTGACGTGTTCCCTAAAGAGTTGCCAGGCATGCCACCTGATCGGGATGTGGAGTTTGTGATTGACCTTCTGCCTGGTACTGGTCCTATTGCTAAAAGGCCCTACCGCATGTCAGTCGATGAGCTAGAGGAGCTGAAGAAGCAACTCAAGGAGTTGTCAGATAAGGGATACATCAGACCTAGTGCTTCACCCTAGGGTTCCTTTGTTTTGTTCGTGAAAAAGAAGGATGGATCCATGAGGATGTGCATTGACTATCGGAACTTGAATGCCGTAACAGTCAAAAACAAATATCCTCTACCCAGGATCGATGATCTCCTAGATCAGCTGAAAGATGCTAAGTTCTTTTCTAAGATCAATCTCAGGTCTGGGTATCATCAGATGAAAATCAGACCCGACGACATTCCTAAGACAGCTTTTGTCACCAGATATGGGCAATATGAGTTCACAGTGGTGTCCTTTGGACTCACTAATGCCCCAGCTTATTTCATGAACATGATGAATAAGGTATTCATGGGTGAACTAGAAAAGTTTGTAGTGGTGTTCATTGATGACATCCTTATCTATTCTTCCACCACCGAAGAACATGAGCAACACTTGAGAGTGGTTCTGGAGAAGTTGAGGCAGAATCAGCTATATGCCAAGTTCAGTAAATGTGACTTTTGGCTTGAGGAAGTTGCCTTCCTTGGTCATGTTCTCACTGCTGAGGGAGTCACAGTAGATCCCGCAAAAATTGAAGCTATGAAAGAGTGGGAACAACCCTGCAATGTGATCGATATCCGCAGTTTTCTTGGATTAGCTGGGTACTATCGCAGATTCATCGAGAACTTCTCAAAGATAGCCAAGCCCATGACTAACCTGCTGAAGAAGACTAATGAGTTTGAATGGACGCCTGTGTGCGAGCATAGCTTCTAGACTCTGAAACAGAAGCTTACCACCACACCTGTTCTTGCCTTGCCCGATATCCAGAAAGACTTCGTGGTCTTTTGTGATGCATCCAGACAGGGACTCAGTTGTGTTCTGATGCAAAGTGGAAGGGTCATTGCCTATGCGTCCCGACAGTTGAAGGACCATGAGCAACGCTACCCAACCCATGATCTGGAGCTTGTCGCTGTCGTGCATGTCCTAAAGATATGGAGGCATTACTTTATCGGAAATAAGTGTGATATCTACACCGACCACAAGAGCCTGAAGTACTTCTTCACTCAAGAAGATCTAAACATGAGACAGTGCCGATGGCTAGAGCTTATAAAGGATTCTGACCTGGAGATTCACTATCATCCGGGAAAGGCTAATGTAGTCGCTGATGCCTTGAGCCAAAAGAGCTATTGCCACAATCTGTCCATGGAAGCTATACCACCCGAGCTATGTCAGGAAATGGGTGAACTCCGTCTCAAAATCCTACCCAGGGGTATGTTGAGCGAGCTTCGAGTGCAATACAACCTCAAAGATCGGATCCGCAATGCTCAACTGGAGTGTCCAGAAATTTGGGAAATCCGAGAACTCATGAAGAAAGGCAAGTGCCCCAAGTTCAGGGAGGATGAGCAAGGAGTGTACTGGTATAAGGATAGAATCTGTGTACCATCTAATTCCGCCTTGCGATGAGAAATCTTGGAAGAGGGTCATGACTCCAAGTATTGTATTCACCCGGGAAGCACCAAAATATATGTTGATCTAAAGAAACAGTTCTGGTGGAAGAACATGAAGGCAGATATTGCCGGGCATGTCGCGCGATGTGACATCTGTAATAGAGTCAAGGCTGAACATCAAAGACCAGCCGGATTGCTTAAACCCTTGGATGTTCCGGTATGGAAATGGGAGAGCATATCCATGGACTTTATAGTAGGTTTACCTCGAACTCCTAAAGGCCATGACTCAATTTGGGTGATCGTTGACCGACTGACCAAGGTAGCTCACTTCATAGCTGTGAGGGCTGACTACAGAGTTGAGAAGCTAGCAGATCTGTACATCGAGCACATTCTCAGACTCCACGGAGCCCCCACTAGCATAGTGTCTGATCGTGGTACGCAATACGTGTCCAAGTTCTGGAAGAGTCTCCACAAGGCTATAGGAACTCGACTTGACTACAGTACCGCATACCACCCACAGATAGATGGTCAGACAGAGAGGGTTAATCAGATTTTGGAGGATATGCTCTGAGCTTGTGTCTTGAAGTATGGGTCTAATTGGGAGAAAAGTTTGTCCCACGCAGAGTTCTCTTACAACAACAGCTACCAAGCTAGTCTCAAGATGTCACCATTCGAGGCTCTGTATGGAAGAAAGTGTAGAACCCCTCTTATGTGGTCAGAGGTGGGAGAGAGATCATTCTTTGGTCCCGCAAAGATCAAAGATGCCGAAGAAGGAGTAGCCCAAGTACGAGAGAACCTGAGGATTTCCCAAAGCCGACAGAAGAGTTATGCAGATAACCGTCGGAGAGACCTTGAGTTTCAGGTTGGGGACTATGTCTATCTCAAGGTCTCCCCACTCCGAGGTACCGTCACATTTCATGTGAAGGGAAAGTTGGCACCTAGGTACGTGGGACCTTACAGGATATGTCAGAGGATTAGCAAGTTAGCATACAAGGTAGAGTTGCCCGAGGAGTTAACAGGAGTACACCTAGTGTTTCACGTGTCACAGCTACACAAGTGCTTGCAATTGCCAGAGCAAGAGGTAAACACAGATGCACTGGATATCCAGGACACCCTAGAGTACAAGGAACACCCAATCCTAATATTAGAAAAAGCTGAGAAGGAGACTAGAAGCACCGTGATACCCATGTGTAAGGTTCAGTGGAGTAACCACACAGAACGGGAAGCTACATGGGAGAAAGAGTCCGAACTCCGGATACTTTACCCCTACCTCTTTGAAAGGTATGCCACACCTTAAATCTCGGGACGAGATTCCTGTGAGGGGAGGACTGTAACAACCTAGAAATTTCTAGGAAACAAAAATCACAACTACAAAATTTTTTTTCTAAAATAACCTATGTTTGGTGAGGTGTCACATAGGGAACCTAACCTAGTTGCACAAGTAGCACCTAAAATAGCTAACTACATCTTTGCATTTAACCAAACATGCTTGAGTTGGATTTTATGTTCTTTGAATTGAATTAAAAGCAACAACATCTCTTGAATTAATTGCTTAGGTAAATAAATGTAGAAATATAAACCTATCAAATAGTTGGGAACCAAAAATATATTTAGGAGGACCATTATGTTATACAAGTAGAGACAATATATATATTTTTGTTTATATACACATGCCTTGGCATAATGGGAACAAAGGAGAGGAAACAAAATAGAAAAGCTTTTAAATAATTCAAAAAAAGAAAAACTTATCTGGCTCGGCCAACCTCGCTAGGCAGGCCTACCAAGCTGGCCTGCCAAGCCAGCTCGAGCCGCACAACAGCGCCTTAGCACTAGCCGGCCTAGCTTAGCGAGGTGGCCCAACCCGCGGCCGAGCCTGCTTCACACGATGCTCACGCTCGCCCACGTGTGGACCGGCCTAGTAACCGTGCTCACCTCATGTCGCTGACAGCTGGCCCCACGGTGTCATCTCCCTCATCCGTTCCCTTTCCCCGGCCTCACCGAGACAGAAAAACAGAGGGAGGAGGAAGGAGGGAGCAGAGTCACAAAAACGGCGAGGGGAGATTCCCCCTATCCCCTGCCGGTCGCCTTGCACGCCAAGCTACCATGCCCCGCTCCGCAAGCGTGCCACGCCACTGCTCACGCACGCCCCACTCTTCTCCCCACGCACCGCGTGCGTGGTCGCCATGGCCTGTCGAGCGCCCTGCCACCGCTGTCCAGCGTAACCACCTGGGAATCAAATTGGCATCGCCAATTCAAACCCCACCACTCCAATTGCCCTAAAACCCTAGCCAAAGGCCACTAATTCGTTCCACATGTCTGTTGTGCTTCATCCACCGTCTGCCACATGCCATTCCTGGAGCTTGGCTATAAAAGCCAAGCGTCGAAGCCCTAGCGCCTATTCCATCCGCTCCGCCACCACCACGGTGGCCACCACTTCGCGCCACGACCAAGAAAAGGGGAGGAGGGGAAAGAAAGGGAGAAAGGGGGAAGGAAGGCTGCCACCGGAGCCGCCAGCCACCGAGGAGCCACCGGAGCCGGAGCGTCGACCGAACGACCACGTCGACGTTGCTGTTCTCCCTGCACGGCACCGACTCTACACTGCTCCAAATCACCACTGCACCGCCATCCTACGACCACAAGCCCAAGGTGAGCCGCCCCGCTCACCACCCTTTCTCCGCTCACCACCCCTTTCTTTGATCACCATCGGGTGCACACCGACATGGCCGCGGCACCTCCATACCGGAGGTGGCCAAGGCTAAGCCTCAAACATCACCACACACCCTTTGGTAGGCGTAGCCGCAGTTTGTGTCGCGCACCTAGGGGTGGAGAACGCCAAGAGCAACCACGTACGCACCGCACGCGGTCACCATGTCCGGGCTTCGCCACAGTGACGCCTTGGACCAACTGTGCTAGATGAGTAGAGGTAAGGGGATGGAGTTCTTTCGTTTTTCATGGGCAAGGAGCACGCTGTGCTCGGCAGCTGGGGGAAGGAGAGCCACCGAGGGAGCCGCTCGTGACCACCATGCCGACGGCGGCGTGCACAGCCGAGAAGCAGAGGAGGTGCCGGAGAGCCGCCGCACACCCAACCGCGGACACGTGCTCTACCATGTAGTTAAGTCATCAACGGTGGCCTTAGCACCCTGCGGATGTGTCTAATTGAGTATCCTAGGGCCGTTTGGGACCTCAGAGTGACCAAGGGAACCTTGCCGTCGCTCACCGCACCGACCGAGCTGCCACCGCCACGAGCAAGCCTCCTAAACACTCTAATCCGCCGCCTAGACCCCACCGTTGCGTTCCTAGAGTCCGTGCGAATCCGTAGAGACCTTGGGCGCCGTCGTTGAGCCTCCGTGGCGCTGGAACGAGACTCTCGTCACCGGTGGAAGCGCGGCCGTGAAGGGGAGAAGGGGAAGGAGGAGCAGCAGCGCTGCTTGGTGCACCGGCTGTACCGTGAGCCAGGAGTGGAGGAAGAGGGGGTGGACGCGGACCACCATGGACCACGTTGAGTTCCCTACACCGCACGTTCAGGTCCACCATAGGCCGTGCCCATGAGTTTCTGAGCCCAGTTCGGAGCCCAGGAGGTGACGTGGCAGCACTAGAGCTTGCCACGTGGCAGGCCTAGCCCAGCCCAGACCGGCCCAACCCGACCCATATCCAGCCCTAGCCCGGCCCAGTTGAGGCCCGGTTAGCGTTGACCATTGACCAGTTAATGGGACCTGCATGTCAGTGACTCGTTCTGCTCCAGCTAATCAGAGCATGACACGTGTCACTGCCTGAAATTTTCCTTTTCTTTTTCTTTTTCAGAAAATCATTTAATCTTTAGAAATTCATAACTTATTCATTTTAACTCAGAAAAATACCAAACCAATTTCTAAATTTTTCTAAAAATGAGCTCTACATCTTAGGCTTATGTTTGAGTGCATTTGGATCTTTTGAATTTCTGTTGCTTCTTTGTGCACCTCTATAGGAGTCGTTAATGCGGCTCTACGTTACGTTTAACAGAGCCGGAGGACCTGTCGACTGAGGAGTACGACCCCGACTACAGCGAGGACTTGGGTGATGACCTGCCAGGTGCCATGCCCCACCCATCTCCGTAGAACCTATTACGCATGCAAATATAGAATTGCTAGCGCTTCTACTTTCTGTAAATATTTATGTTGATAGGCTGCATGGTAGATGCTTTACTTTGAGCCTTTACCTTGTCGTAACCTTGCTCCTGCTCACCCTGCTGTTAGGCTAGATGCTCGCATGTTACATATTACTACTTTTGCTCTTACTCGCATTATATCTGTGATGTGATGCCGGTGAGTGAGAGGCATATATATATAAGGCACATAGTGCCAAGAACTTGATAAACCTGACTAAAGAACTGGGGAGATCTTGGCGTGCGTCTTGGGTGAGTGGTGAGGGTTGAGTCGATCGGACAGGATCCTATGACGAGTCTTTGGGGCAAGTCTTGCTGGAGGGGTGCGACCTAGGCATCCCTCACGAGAGATACTTGTGGCGGGTATATTGGGAGGTGAACTGGGGTGTTGGTTATCCCTGGTGGAGGTGCTGTCGTGGCACGGGGAAGACGGTGTTTCCCCCTGGAGGAGATATCATGTCTGGTCCCCCTAAGGACTAGTATGTCTTGAGAACCAGAACCATGGGACCTTTGTGCACACCACTCGCTCCCGATGGGCGGGAGATGATTACCCGACTGACTAGGGCGGTACCACTACTACTAGGTTGGAAGGTGATAGTGTAGGGAGGTATGGGCATGGGGACCCACACCCTCCTAAGACAACGTAGTGACCTTGGGGGCCCGGTACTACGTCTCACAGTCTCAGTGTTTCGGTGGATGCTGGGGTGGCCCAGGGCTGAGTGGTAGGGTGGTACTATACCAGTTGGAAGGCAGTTGGAATCAGCCTAGACGAGCCAGATCGTCGAGGATGGCGATCTTGTGGATTACCAGGTGTACACACTCTGCAGAGTTGATCGATCTATACGTATAGCCGCGTCCGCGGATATGGACATTCCCATGACCTACGCTTCACTTGATTAGATGAGAGGGGTCCTTTCTACCTTTCCCCGGGTTCTGTGTTGGATTTCGGCTTTGGCCGTTGAGACGAGATATGAGTGGGAGTCAATCTCGTCGCCTAGAGAGAGAGTGAGATGAGATGTGATGTGTGTGATGGGATTGGGAAAATGTGTGACTAAGATGGGTTAAGAACTGTTGGTAATCTTATTAAATTATTAACTACTTGCTTAGGAAACCCACAGCTTAAATAGGTCTCTTTCTACTTCCCTCAATGCATTCCACTTTCCACAAAGCATTGCAAGCATAGGGTGGGCGATGCGTGGCCAGTACCAAGTATATTGATAGATTTTTGACAGGTTCTGTGCCCAAGTACGACTACGAGGGTGAAGATTGGGAGGATTAGAGGGTCTGTTCTACGCTCAAGCTGGTTCCAGAAGATCGTTTTCCGCTGCTATCTACGTCGGATGCTGTTCCGGATGCTTGTGTGAGTGTGTTCCGCCCTGTGAGGCGAAGAGAATAAATTATGTAAAACTCTCTATTGTACTCTGATATTTGTGCATGACTTTATGTATCGCTGAGATTTGGGTAAATTGACGGAATGTTTCATCATTTTACACTTTGTTTCTGTGGTTTTCCCTTCGTGGAAATCAAGGACGTTTCACCGATCAATGAAGATTCGGCAGTCTCCTATTGTGTGATTTTCTTGTGGGTGCCATATACAGTGCATATTCTCGATGTCTTCAAACCTCCTGAATTTTGAGAATTTTTTCATCTTGTCGGCCATGGCGACAGTGTTGTCTGGTCCGCGCTTCATGTCTGGATGTCCCATGTTTGGAAAATTTCTCCGATCCAAGTTGTTTCCGTTATTTTCTCAGTTGTCTCTGTCCAGAAATCTTTCCCTTGTCTTTTCTTTAGTCATGATCATTTTTTCTACCGTGCGTCTAAATTCTTCATTATTCCTTGGGTTTTCTTTGCAAAAATCTTGAAATTGCCATTTGGCCATGATCCTGTGGGAAAAAGGCTTCAATCACTTCTCGTTCGGTGATGTCATGTACCTAGGTACGTAATTCACCAAAACGTCGATAATAATCTCTGAGGCTCTCGCCTCCCTTTTGCTTGAGTCCTTTTAGCTCTGCATATGTGATGGGGTGCGTAATGGTGCCCGTGAAGTTTTCGTAGAAGGCTCTTTGCAAGTCTTTCCAGCCTCTGATTGACCCCGAGTTTAATTTATCGAGCCATTGAAGGAGTATGTTCTCTAGGGCCATGGGAAAGAATAATGCCTTGATATCGTCATCTTCACCGGCTAGTTCGATTGATTATGAGTAGATTCTGAGCCATTGCTTTGGTTCGGTCTTCCCATCATATTTGGAGTGGTTTGACGGTTTGAACTTGTGTGGCAGCCGTACCGAAGCAAGTCGCCTTGAAAAATAGGGAAACCTATTGTGTGTTCTGACTTCTCTGTATTCTGACTCGGCTCCATCTTCTTGCCTGTTGTTATTTAGCCTAGGAATAAACCGTGGGGATGAGCGGTGAGATGCTCCGCTCCTTTCTTCTCTCGGACGCTCGACTTGATTACTCTGGGCTTTATCTCTCCTTTTCTCTTATTCTGGCTCTCATTTGGTCCTAGTCTTTCGAAGGCAGACCTCCTTTGACTTCGCGCGTCTTGTTCATGCGATGTTGTTCTAGCGGGAAGCCTGAAATGAGTTCTTCCGCTATGCACCCTTAGTGCTGTTGTTCAAAGAACTTCTCAGAGTTATTCCTATTCCTCGTTGGGATGTGAGATTGTTTTGAGTTCTTCTAGTTCTTCCCATATCTTGTCATAAGGAGCTTCGTGTACTCTGGCTGCACGCATTTCTTCGGCTTCTTTTTCTGATTTCCTCTTGTGGTACTCGGCCAGCTCTATCTTGTACGCGTCCTGTGTTTCTATTCACTGCCTGGCACGGTGTCTGTAGCCTTCTTTTAGTTTGTTCCTTCTTTCTCTAGCTCGTCTTTGGCCCTCAGATTCACCATCATATTTAAGAGCGTTGGGCGATATGTTTGATTCTGATTCATCTGAAGATCTGACATCGGGTGCAGTAGACAGTATTGGTAGTGGCCGCCGAATCATGAAGGCTTCTCGGCCTAGCACCAGGCTTGCCTTGCTGTAGTTGCTGACGACTTTAGTTGGAGTGTCGGCATCACGGAGCGCACTACCTTCTTGGTAGGGTAGAGTGATATCTTCTTCAACTAGTCGGGCATTGTTGTTCTGGGGATAAGTACCCGACCAGTAGACTAGGCAATCTTTAGATGTCACAGTTAATACGAGACCTTCTTGTGCCCCGGCAAGATGTAGCCTCCGTGCTCAACCAACCGTATTTCAGAGTAAATCTTGATACGTCTTCGCCATGTTGTTAAGTCAGGTTGGGAGGCGACTCAACTTCTTGGAAAAAACCTGAAGTAGATTCGAATTGATCTCTTGTGGAGTTGATGCCAAGTTCCGAAGTCCAATTGGAAAAGGACTTGGCTTGTCTTTAAAAGAACCCAGATAGGACTCCGAGGGGGAATCCAATTTGGATGTCAAGTCGAGACTGGTTGTCGTCGGGGTCCGAGTCAATTCGGACACCGTAAGCCTTTCGGCGAGATCTTCGATAAGTTTCGTGGGAAGGGTGAGTTCGTCACAGGCTTCTAGAGTTTTGACGAGACGTCCTTGGAGGTTGCTCTCGTCATCCGCCTCGCAAACCCACGATCCGAAGATGAAGATTGATCTCTTTGGGAAGATCATGTTGTCAAAATCCGTAGAGCTCTTGATCACAATTGCATCGACCGCCCCTACCTGGCGCGCCAATTGTCAGTGTTTGACCATCGATAGCCTGCCATGGGGGTACCCAGGACAGTTGTTTGGGCTTTGGCGCGTGCTAGAACTCAACGGTGAACGCAGAGATAGTCGATTTATACTGGTTCGGGCCCTCAATTGTGATCGAGTAATAACCTTACGTCCCGTCGGCGTTAACCTTTGCGTTGGATTGCTTGTGTTATCTTGTCTCTCATTACAAGGGTGCCCACAGCCTCTCTTTATATCGGTAGAGATGGCTGTGGTGCGGTTACAATCCTAGTCGGATCCAAAGAAGGTGTCCTGAACTAGATACAGAAGTTACTTTCCATAGGAATCCGGCTAGTCTGGCCTATTCTACTCAGATTCGGTGCAATGGATACTACACCTCTTCTTGCTCCAGTTTGTGGGCCAGGCCAGGGCCCACGACTTGTAGTCACATCATTGGAGAACCCTGTGGATCCCGCATCGACGACATCGGCTAACAGATTGGATTCCTAATTTGTTATATGAAATGCATATAGATTAATCATATGCTATCGCCGAGATACGGTAGCTCCGGATATTCTTGGAATACCTTGATCTTCAAGTCGGTTATTCTGTTCGGCCTCTGTGGGCCTCCTTCACCATGGCTTCTGGCTCGACAGTTAGACGTGGTCGAATATATGGGCGATGCAGGTATCCCTGGTTCATATATCCGACACCGGGTTTCCCTGGGTGGCTTTGTTTCATTGCAATTTCTTCCTTCTCGCTGCGTTTTTTGTCGAGTTGCTTCCGCATCCGCATCTTTTCTACTGTGTTCTCTAGACTTTCTTGAGTGCATCTGGTCACCAGTTGACATGCGTGAACTCGTTTTGAAAGATTTTGAGTCTTTGAGCGCTTTGGCGTTGAAACAGGACATAGACCAGTTTCTTGGTGAGAAATTTGAATTGGTTTCCACTGAACCTCTTCTAGCCGTCTGCTCTCGATCCTTCAATAATATCTGCAAAATACTCATATACATATACCGAATTATCACACTCGAATTGTCCTGGCCAGTTCATCATCCACTAACCCTTGTGTCTCCGTACGTACATGTCTTAATGTTATTTTTTATTTCGCAGCCGGCTTTCGACCTTCCTATTCACTTTCCCTCGCTCGTCACCCCCTTTTTTCACAGTTGGGCCTTCAATTTTCTAATCGCATTCGCATTGCTGCCCGTCTCCTGCACTACACACATGAACCGGCCGCGAGAGATGATGGCCGGAGACGGAGTGCACGACTGCCGACTGCACCGGCGGCGGGAGCTGACGATTCCCTCGTCACAACCCTTTTTGTCGTCACCTTTGTAAGTTTGGATACGTCTTTGCCATGCACAGTTGTATATATATTCATTCAGGCTGCCCCTTGCTCTCCCAACAAACATACATATCTCTCAAAAGCTGCGAGCTGGCAAATCTACCAGCAGGATTCTCCTGCCAACAGAGGAAACAGGTTCTCTGTTTTGCCCACACAAGCAAAAGTACCTAGCACATACACTCCTCTAAATTCGAAATCTTGTGTTGTCATGTACGTTGAGCCCATCTTCGCGGTAGTCAACTTTAGCAAAAAAATTTAACGAACCGGCACGGGACAGTGCCAATTTCTCTTATTTAAGAAGAGGATAGTAACAGCCCTTAAGGACAAGAAAAGTTTGAAAAAGGACAAAAAAAAAAGGCAACGAACGTACAACTATCATGAGAAGGGAGTAGCTCAGCCAGACGTTTTGCTCCTGCCAGCAACTATAGCAAATTTGACCGTACCGCGACATATCAGTATCAGTAGTTTATTTCCTTTATTATGGTTATGGAGGGAATTAGGTCACCAGGACATGCATTTCCATCATGCCTATACCAACTTGCCTCTTCGCCTTTCACTGCTTGTTTGTTACCCCTTGCCTTGCATCTGAAGTTGTTACCGCTCGCCACCTTTTGCGTCACTACTTTTCACATTCCTTATCCAGTCCTCAGTCCTCACCCTATGTAGAAGTGAAGATTACTCGTATACATACATAGGCACTTATTTTTATGAAGCACGTACAATTATTCTACCCAAATACTAGGTTAATTTTTTAAGATAATGGCAGATTAAACGACCGGATTCTTCCTTCAATAAGGAATCAGGCCACAGGTTCAACACAAAAGAACGTCACACATATGGCTCGCTGACGAGGAGCATATCGTCTATCCCGAAAAGAATGGTGTTGTTAAGTTTTATGATAAATAATAAATTCAGAAAAATACGTCATAGAATTTATACACAGGTGCATAAGGTAAACCATGATAAATCTAACCAGCCGAGCGCTTGGCTGGCCCCCTAGCGCAGTTTGGGCTTTTTGATCTCAAATGAAAAAACTTGAAACTACAAAGTTGTACATGCAACCGAGGGCTACAACTTTGATATAGAAAGTATCTCCATTTGACGCCATATAAGAAAGATATGATTTATAGGACGACAAGCGCTTGTAGGTGATTAAGATACCGCTGAAAACTTGTTTAATTTTTTTAGCATCTTAATGGCCTCAAATTAAAAACTCAAAATAAAAAGTTGTAGATCTCGTGGAGAGCTATAATTTTCATATAAAAATCATCTTTATCCGAGCTCATATGAAAAAGATACTTGTCGCGCCAGTCTGATTGGCGTGGCACTACAGTGCTGCCGCGCCAACGGGAGTGGTGCGGCAAGGATTTCCAGTTGGAAATCGCCGTCCACCGTGGTAGATCGTGCCACACCGATGCATGTGCGCATCAGCGTGTTTTGGCCACGTTGGGGACTTAAGCATGGCCAAACTGGTTAGATTTGAAAAAAAAAATCGTGTTAATTTTAAAAAAAAATAAAAAAAGATTAAAATAAAAATAAACACAATATGCCCGATTATACCCCGTGGATAACATCTAGAAACGGTCCAGCAGCAATTATATACTAACGTGCCGTAAAAGTGTAAAATACAATATATATATATATATATATATATATATATATATATATATATATATATATATATATATATATATATATATATATATATATATATATATATATATATATATATATATATATATATATATATATAACGTGCTGTAAAGTGTAAAGTACAATTTTTTTAAAATATCATTCTATTTGCTGCTCCAAAGATATAATACTCATACCGAATTATCAACTCGAATTGTCCCAGTTCATCATCCACTAATCGTTGCACTTGAGCCTTCAGCTTTCTATCTGGATGACTGGATCCTACGTACACGATCCGTCTCAAAGTTATTGTTTATTTCGCAGCTCGCTTCCTACCTTTCTTTTCAACTTTCCCTCGCTCGTCAACAACATTTTGTCTCGTCTCACTCTCACAGCTGGGCTTGGGTCTATAATTTTCTAATCGCATTCTCATTGCTGCCCGTCTCCTCCTACGCTACACTACACACACATGAACCGGCCGAGAGATGAAGGCGGCGCCGGCAGGAGCTGATGATTCCACTCGTCACCGCCCTTTTGGGTCGTCACCTCTTTGTATACGTCTTTGCCATGCACAGTTGTATATCTTCAGGCAGCCTCTTGCTCTCCGAACATACATACATATATATCAACAGCTGCGAGCTGGCAAGTTTGCCAGCAAGATTATCCTACCAGCAGAGAGGCAACCAGGTTCTGTTTTGCCCTCACAAGACTTAGCACAGACACTCTTGTGTTATCACGTACGTTGAGCGGTCAGCACATCTTCGCGGTAGTCAACTTTAGCAAATTTGACCGTACAGATACACATCAGTATCAGTAGTTTATTTCCTTTATGGTTATGGAAGGAATTAGGTCACCAGGACAAGCGTTACCATGGTGCCTATACCAACTTGCCTCTTCCCCTTTCACTGCTTTGTTGGTTACCTCTTGCCTTGCATCTTAAGTTGTTACCGCTCGTCACCTTTTGCGTCACTACTTTTCACATTCCTTATCCACCTCCTCAGCCGATGTAGATACTCGTATAAATACATATACATTTATTTTTTATGAACATATGTACATGTATCTATCTCTAATAATAAAGAGACAAAATTTCAGGCTCTTTTTTTTATCCATCCATTCGTTTGGTCCGTCTCCTTTTAACTACCGAACGATGAAGAGTTTTTTCTATCTTGACTCATATATATAACCCGTGCTTGTACATGAATCCTAATCTAAATAGGAATTCTTCGTTCCCACACAGAATATGTTTATACTTTCTAATTTATAATCTATATAGCTGGAGTCACAATCCGTCCCTCCTTCAATTTGAATCGGACAACAATAGCACGTACGGTGCCATCAACAGCCTCATGTGGACACGCAACTCTTTTTTGATGTCAAGTCCCAACCCAACCCGTGTGATCTCACTTCCACACGACGCTCTAATTAGGCAAATTTCTCTTTAATGTTTTCCTTTTGCACATAGGATCTAAAGAGGTGCCACCACTCCATCAGTCACATAAGCTACCTGTCTCTATTTTTCTTCATCCAAGACATGTGGACTCACCACGAGATACAAGATACCAAATCGAGTTGGTGTTAGATGCACACAATGAAGCGCCGAACAAAATCCAACACAGAATCAAACCATATAGCCACAAAATCAAATAAAAATTAAACTTAAAAGCAAGAAGATCTCATCATCTTGTTGGGATCTGGAACTTGCCGTCAAGAACCGAGCAGCAACGATGGCCTTCTGCGCAGGGCCGGCCACCTGGCAAGGCCTGGTTTCCGATAGCCAACTTCTTGGCCAAGGTAAATACAATACAACACTTCGCCCCATGAGGCCGTCTCGGTCCGATGCAGGCTTCCTAGAATCACCACCGGAGCCGGACAACATTGAGCAGTGTGGGACGCACTGCGTGCTCACGGCCACCCCGCCGCCCATGGATGCTGCGGACATCCACGTGATGTGGCGGCGGCACGACACAGAGGAGAAGGAGGTCGACGATGAGCCGACATGCCATAGCCCTTGGACGCTACTGACACCGCCACGATACGGTTGCAGTTCCACGATGACATGGAGGAGGAAATCGAAGAAAAGTCCGCTGAGCAGAGCAACAAGGCGCCTATGCCCGTGCCGCCACCCTCGGACACCTTGAACTCCGGGCTCCGCCATGACACGGCCACCACGGTGGCAGAGCGGCAAGGTAGCGGCCATGGCAACACCTTCGGCCAAGCAGGGGGGGGAGGCAGCTGACTGTAGATGGGGGGAGCTGAGGGGGCAAGGAAGAAGAGTAGAAGACTGCCTCCAGCATTGTGTGCTAGTGATAATATGCCCGTGCGTTACTACGTTTTTTTAAATTTTGCTACAGGTTTTTTTAAAAATTGTTTGATATTTTTTATTTTTAAAATTATTGCAAGTAGTCAAGGATACAAGTTGTATGTCCCGTTGCAATGCACAGACATGTTTGCTAGTTCTACCTAAAGACTAGGCTGTAGATCTTAAAATTGAAAATTCACTACAGACGTGCCTCACTGACGAGGAGCGTGTCGCCTATCCCTAAAAGAATGCTGTATTGTATAATGAATTCAGAAAAATACGGACAATCCACGCCAAGTCAAGAATTTATACACGGTGCATAAGGTGAACCATGAGAAATCTAACCAGCCGAGCGCTTAGCTGCCCCCCTTGCGCAGTTTGGGCTTTCTGATAGCTTTCCTAGCCTTTATAAACACTTCAGGCATCGTCCTCGGTCATCGAGCACTGAACCACAGCACCTTCGGGCACGAGAGGTGCAACGTCAAACTCTGCTCCTGCGAACAAGAGCGACCAGCAGGAAATGGCTAACCTGCCTCGACACGACGAGGCAGATCATGTGCTGGGCGCCCACCCCGCGCCCGCCCTCGACCACGTCCAGCGCCGCCTCCTCGACGCCGGCCGCATCCTCGTGACCGGCGGCTGGCTCGTCCTCATCTACACCATCGGCAACCGCGACACGAACGCCGAGCACGCCCTCGTTGGCTTCGCGCTTCTGCTTCTCGGCGTCTTTCTGGTCATGCTGTCGGTGGTCGCCCATCGGTTCCTGGGAGCAACACGGTTTGGCACCGCCGTGGCGGACGCCGTCCTCTTCTACCTCGTGGAGTTGGCGCCGGCCGGGAATTAGCTACTGGAAGCAAAGAATTGAATTAGCGCGGGCAACTTTGTGGATCCGTCGTTACGAGAATAAATGATCACCATTATGTTAAACTCGTTCCGCGGAACGTCCCTGTGTGCTGCTCTGTTTCGTCACTCTACTTCAGTTCTCGCTGCCTCTGGGCTCTGGTGACTGCCTGCGAACGTCGTCGCCACATTTGTGGTCGTATGTCACGACAGTACTGTGTATCTTGTGCTTATATTGTATACGGTATTAATTGCCAGTTTGCTAGTAGGATTTTGTACGTAGATCGTGCCTTGCCTATATAGGTGAAAACACTGTGATAACTTGTGACAGGTGATGTTTACGCCGCTCCTCTACGTTATTGTCGCACGGGGAGCAATTGAACTTATATACATGTCTTTGATGTCAGAATCTTTCACTCGAGCACAGGAAGACCGGTTCAAGGCCAGTACGAGGATAAAGGGGAAGGTCGGCTCCCATAGATAAGGGGCTGAGCAACCGAGTTTAGCCGAATACCAAGCAAACCGAGAGAAACAACAGAGTGTTCCTCCCCGACAACCCAGCAAGAGAGACGGCCAATTTCCTTACTCGTTGGGACGAAACCTCACCCCCTACCAAACTCTCGTTCTCCTTCGTTATAATCTCCGATTTGGGTGCTCTTGAATAGGAAGAACCCCCTGTGTTTCTCTTGTGTTCTTGAGTACACAAGTAACAGGAGATACACACTTCTGACATCTCACGAACAATGATGCTTACCGCGGTTACGAACCCGCGACAATAACTTTTCTACTATATTATCTTTGTGACTTAATTTTTATTCAAAATTATTAGTGGATGAATTCATCATAACAATTTTTCAACATAAATTTTCTGACACAATTTTTGTATAATAATTTTACGGATAATATAACTTAGAGTTTTGCTCCGGTGGTCCTCTTTTAAAAAGTTGTACGAATCTTAAAGCGCTCGAATAATTAATTAAAATTAATTTTATTTTGGATTTGGACGCAGGCTGCCCCTATCCGTGTCCAGCCCAAGCCCAGCCGCTGCCCACATGAACCCAGAGTCATTTCGAGATTCCCCGGCCATGGCTTCCTGCCTTCTTCTCCATCTCCAACTCGCCACATGCCACCTCTGTCTTCCTCTTCGTTGCAGCAGCGGGGCAGAACAACACCACCAAGGAGCTGGCTTATGCATCCAGCGGCAGCCAATACAAGAGGAACCTGTACCAGCTCCCGGCGGCATCCAGCGGCAACAGCTGGTTCTACAAGGGCAGCGTTGGGGCGGGGGCCAACGCGGTGTTCGGCCTCATCATGTGTTTCCGGACAGCGGCGCGTCCGAGTGCCTCGACTACCTCTCCAGGGCACTGGCCGGGATCACGACGGCGTGCCCGCGCAGCCGGAGCGTGAACGCGGCGTACAACGCGTGCGTGCTCCGGTACTCATCGGCGCCGGTCCCGACGCCGCGGACCTCGACTACGAGCCTCGGGTGTCCGCCGCCACGTCTAACACCTCTCGGACGCAGTGAACGCCGCCTGGGTGCCGCTGATGAGCAAGCTCGCTGGCGGCGTCGCCACCTCGCCGCTGGGGATCTCCAATGACAGCACGCCGTACTGGACAGTGGCTGGGCTTGGGCTGGACACGGATAATCGAGGTTGATATAAAAAAAAGGAAAAAAGGAAGAAGAGAAAAAACGATGAGTGGCAGACAGAAGAGCAAGGAGAAGGACGACGGGTGACAATCATGCACAAAAATGACAAGACCTGATGCAAGAACTATAAGATTCAAGCAGCATTTACTCAATTTCTATAGGGGCCAGGGGTTTAAAATCATGGTTAACTGGTTGATGAAGTAGATCACTGCAGGTTCCTTCCTGGAGGCATTTTGAAAAAAACATGTTGTCTTTTCTTTTTAAAAAAAGGTTGTCGACAAGTTCGTCATGCACTTGCCTTAGCGATGCAACGAAGCACTCTAGGAAACAGCTTGGGTCCTGCCCACCGACTCACCAACAACTGAACAACCATGGTTCAAGCATACTAAAAAACAACACAAAAGTCTTCTAATCTGAACACACTCTCAAGCAATATTCACCCTTGAATCAAAGTTGTGTTTTCTTTGGATGGCTCAAGATCAAGTCACATGGATTGAAGGGTAAAAGCCCTATGTTTGGTTTTGGTAATTGAGACAACTAGTGGACTAAGCTTTTGCTAAATTTCTGATTAGGCATGGTTAAATTCACACCGAGGTGGAGAGCAATGCTTAGAGATGGATGAAAGGTGATCCATCCAAATGGAGCATGCTGTCACTTGAAAAAGAAGAAAGAGAAAAACAAAATCTAAGTTGTGAAGACAAAGGTAAATAGGGATTTTGTTTTGCTGGTCAAGAGACAATAGAGTGTGTGATCGGGTTTAGGATAGATAATCATACTATTAAAAAGGAGAGCTACTGTTGTGGGTATGGGTGGCTGCACCTACCCCCTTCCATATAAAATGGCCCAAAGGCCTAAGAGGTCTATGGACCTCCATGTAATTTGCAAGCCAAAGGGCTAGGGAGGAAGATTGCCTCCTCCCACCTCCCCTATAAATAGAGCCTAAGGGGCAAGGGTAAATGGATCTATCCCCTTATTCTCTAAACCCTGGTCTTGTACTTCCTCTCATTTTTTGTGTGTGCGGGACTAGCACCCCCAGCTTACCCTTCACGCCGGAGAGCCGACATAGACCAAGTATTTATAATTCATTTAGAAAATGCCACCCGTAGGTTCTATAAGCTTGAGTTTTTGGAAGCAATAACAACTTTGCATGATTGTACAACAATATTCAGAGTGCCTCATTTTTTTAATGGTAGACCAAATGATGGGTTGCCTATGTAGTTCAATAGGTAGGCAAAGGCCAAAGCCCACATATTGAAACATATTTGTGATAGCACCCGAACCCTTCCTTTGCTAGAAACCATATCTGTCTTCCATGTCATGAGTTGAGTAAGGGTGTTTACTTAATTCGGATCAACCTTCCAGACAAAACAATAAAATCATATTTTGACTATCAAATTAATAAATCAAGAAATACATAAGAAAATTATGGTCAATAAGAAGTAGCTTATTTTTTCTTTAGTTTTTACAAACCTAGCATAAAGTAACAAAACTAAGGAACTTGTAAAATTACAGCAATGACTATTCTATTAAAAACATAACAGATCACAATTCACAACAGTTGCTTATACACATGTAGTTGAAACAACTAGCAAGTATAAATTTAGCAAATTGTAAAAGCTCAGAAAGATCTGAACAAGACATCCCAGTACATATTTTGGATGAGTTTTCACATGTTGAATTAGCATTATTAGTCTTTGAAGAAGTAAAGTTTTGGACATTCGTAAAAGGCCATTTTAAGATTGGTTCAATAAAAATTTACTACAAATTAAATTTGTTTCGAAACATAAGAAAAATATATTTTAAAAGTCTTAGAAACATTTTTAAAATAAGTAATAAACTCTATACTTTAGTTAAAATAGCTTATTATCTAATGTTTTGATCAAAATTGTAGGGTGGTCTATGGCCCACTCCCTAGCTACGCACTGTGCAGTGATGATGTATGTACATTCATTGATCACTTGCCATTATGGGCCATGTATCATCTTAGAGCCCATTACGGGAGCGCATCCAGGGGTACCACACCCCCAATCACTTTATGTTGAGTCGAGGTCGCCCAAGTTAGGGTTGGGTTTTCCTTTAGATCAATGTCTTGAACAGTTGTCGTCATCGGTTGTGAAACCCCAACTTCGAGTGCTTGATAATACATCTGCAATTTTTTACTTCAATTGAGTTGCTTCTTTCGAGTTCTTGCTTTGTTCTTTGTTTCACAGGCAGGGATTAGCCTTCTTGGCGAGGTTAACCAAATTGTGTCATAGTTGAAAACCAGAGGAGTCGTGGTGCTAAGGTTGCAAGGTTTGGGTCTTTGATTTGAAGCTAGATTAGTGTGTCGTGCTCCAACAAAATGATAGTTATATCCACCTGATGGAAGATTGAGAACCCCGTCCCCATCACCTCCCAACTCTCCTCCTCAACTTGTCTATATGAGCAGAGGTGGATGCCCTTATGGCAACCACCTCCATTAAACTGTTAACCGAGGTGGCCGCCGTATGCCAACCGCCTCTGTTAATGGTCTATTAACGGATGAAGACAACTTAAGTCACCCACCTCGATTAATACAGCCCCCAACCACCCCCATCTTTTCCTCCACGAGCTCCCCCTTTCACTTTGATGGGATTGGAGCTCTAGAAATCTAAAAAATCACCATTTTTTGGGGGTGGAGTTTTGCTCTTAGATTCATTGAAGGTGGACACCGTAGGAGGTTGCTATGCGCTCTCACATTCTTATTCTAATTTGGTCTCACCCAAAGGAACTCCTAGATGACGTGGGTCAAGTGAAAGTTTAGTTTGATCCGTTTGGAGACAGTGTTAATCTCAGTACAAGCTGAGGGCATAGTTTGCGTCGAACGTACCATAGGCTTGAAAATGAATTTGGTCACACTCGTTGGCTGTAGACTAGGAACATGTTGTGCCACAGAAATATTAAGGAAGGAATGGTTGTTTCCAGAAATAATCAGATTGACATTTTTTTATGGGACGGAGGGAGTACTATGGCAAGGATGCCGCAGAAGACTAACGATGAGCACTGTGGGCACAATGAAATATCATGTTTATGGACTTTGAGTATTGACAATTGCCTTAAACACGAAGAAATTCTTCTTCTTCTTGAATGGCACATTCTTGCCTTCTTTGTCATCGTTCTTCTTCTCTTTATTGTCCTTCGTTGACTTGTCATTATTATCATTGTGTGGACAATCCACAATGAAATGATCCTTTGACACCACACTTGTAGCATCTTCTACTACTTCATCTTGATGATGATGTCTTTCTATAGCCCTTCTTCTTTAGCATCCTCCCAAATTTTCTCACAAATAATGCCATGGTGTCCTCATCAATGCTAGAGCTTGTGCTTTCATCATCACTTGTCTTCCTTTATATTCCTGTTGTTTTCCATGTATCTTGCTGGTTCCTTTCCTTTCTTGATCATCGGCAAACCAATGGCACCTGGTCTAAAGATGGCAGCGGATCGGGTTCAGGGCGGATATCCACGGGTTTTGGGTTCTCGGGTTTCGGTTTTGGTGCCTGTTTTTCACCCAAGATTTTGTGGGTTCGGATACCCGAAATACCGTGGGTTTGGGGCGGATCCTAATTTTCACCCGTGGTGCTCCATAGGGCCCCCGAAAGATGCAGCCCACTAAAAGCCCAGCTAACAGCCCTAAGTATATAAGCCTAAAATAGTGAACCCTCAGCTCTCGACCCTCATCTGCACCGCACGACCACACCCAGGCGCCGCGCTCACGCAGGTAGGCGCGACTGCGCGAGGCCGAGGCGCCCTGCAGTCCTGCACTCCCGCTCCCGTAGACTCGCTCACTCGCACGGTGGCTGCAGTGCCGCACGCCCGCTCCGGCGCTCCCACGGTCCCATCCGACGCCCCGACGGGCGACCTCACCGGCGAGTTGGCTCGTCGGCCTCTGCGCCTCACCAGTCTAGGCCTCACCGACCTTGCCTAGCTCGTCGACCTCCACACCTCGCCAGCGAAACCAGCAGGTATGACGGCACATCGTTCCCCTAGATCTCAAGCTGCTGTATCAATGTGTGCCATTTTCTCAATACTCATGTGGCCATGTATATTTTTGGAGAGTTTTATGTATTTAGCACTGAAACAAATCAGTCTTCCATATTTAGCACTAGAAAATTTGAACTTCCTTAACTAGCACCAACTTGAGAATTACTTCCATAGATGGCACTGTCGTCCATTTGGTGCACTAAAGGTGTCAAGTGATAGCTAAAATGACATGTATACCCTTCTTTGTGGCAGAGATAGGAAAAGAAAAAATGGACATGTTTTTTTTTGTGACTTGAAAAAATGGACATGTCGTGGAAAGCTGCACGGGCCAGTTCGGCCTCTGCCTCCTCCACGACGTGAGCAACGGAGCAAGAGACAACAGCCTGGAGCGTCTCGCCACCGTGGTGGCGTGGAGCATCTCCACGACGCGTTCGACCGTATTCGGCTTTGCGCCCTACAACCCAGTGCTCGGGGAGACGCAACATGTCTCTACCTCTGGCTGCGGCCTCAACGTACATCCTCGTGGAGCAGGTCTCGCACCGGCCGCCCGCGTGACGGCGCTGCACGCGACAGACGCGCACGGGGAGGTGCGGCTCGTGTGGTGCCAGAGCCCCGCGTCGGTTGTTCCACGGCGCCAGCGTGGAGCCCGCGGTGCGGGGCGCGCGTGAGCTTCGGCTTCCCCAGCACGCCGAGACGTCTCGCTCAAGGATGTCGCTACTGGTGAGGTCTTCGTGCTCTACGACACACAGCGCGCCATTGGTAACCTCGCGGGTAGGGATGCAAGCAGGCGCGGACCGACCCGCTAGCCTGCTAGGCCCGCCTGCTAAAAAAAGTCTTAGTGGACCATGCAGACACCTGCCATTTGTGTTTCGGGCCTAAAGAGATTAGTCTGCAAAGCCCACTAGACGTATGCAGGTGAACCTGCAAAGCCTGCAATTGTCCACATCGCCTGCATCTCCTGCGCATCCAGCCCAAGGTTTTAAATCTCCGGCTATAGCTGTTTAAGAAAGATCAAGCTATTTGTGTCTATGTACAACTTAGCCGCTATAGCCCGCTATATCCCCATTTAGCTCCGCTATAGCTGTTTTTGAGGTCATCCGCTAAAATGGCTTAGCCGGAGATTTAAAACACTGATCCAGCCGCTATGGCGTGGTGTGCGACGCTGGATATGGTGCGGCGGCGGCGCGGCCAGAGCGTCAGCATCACGCGCAGCATGCAGACAGCGAGCAGCGCCCCGGATAGACCCTCGTCGTGGGCGCCGGCCTCGGCAGGATGCTTCCTATGTAGCAGGGTCCTCTCGCCGAGCTTGCGGGATGCGAGCCAGCGGGCTCCTGCGGCGTCTGCGTATCCTGCTTAGCTTCTCCTGCAGAATGACCAATCCTTGCATGCAGTTGTTGCAGGAACATGGTGGGCGCCCGCAGATGGGCCCGCTTGCATCCTTAGCTGCGGGCGAGGCTGCCTCGCCGCCTCCACTGCGCCGCATCGGGCTACCGGAGAGCGTCGCCGCCCCGCCGCCACCGCGCCGCTTCGGACCTCCAGCTGGCGCGGGCTCCCCGCGTCCACTGCCGGCGGCCGAGGCCGCCCCACGTCCTCTGCGTGAGGGCACATGTGGGGTTGTGCGCGGCCGGCCCTTGCCGCCGCCAGCCGACCCCTCCTCCATAGATTTCCATGGATTGCGCTTCCAGTTTTTTTAAGGGAGAAGATGACTCCATCGATTACACGTGCGGGAGGAAGGCATAGCGTGTGCGAATAAGTCAGGGGCAGGGCTATTTTTGTCTCCTCCGAAATAAATTGACAAGGTGAACACGGTCAACTAACATACGCCGGGTCTAGATGGACGGCAGTGTCACGTAGGAAAGGAAATTTCGACTTGATGCTAGCTAAGGAAGTTCGAATTTTCTAGTGCCAAATATGGAAGACCGATTTGTTTTAGTGCCAAATACATAATTCTCTTATGTTTGTACCTTTTTCATTTGTCAGAAAGTGAGCAATGTCGACTCCTGGTGCTACAAGTGGATCTCAAGCTGCTGCTATATCTTAATCTGTGGGTTCTTGTCCTCAAACTCGTCCTCGTCTTGCATCCGATTCACCAACACCACCATCCGGTTCAGCAGCACCACCGCCATCCGGTTCAGCAGCACTGGCAACTGATTCTGCAACTGTAGGTAATACCGATGTTGTAGAGATAGAAGAGGATGTCCTTGTTGGTTGTAAGAGGAAGCTAAGATCTGAAGTATGGAAAGACTTTGATTTGATTAATGTAAGTGGGATTTGGAAAGCAAAATGCAAATGGTGTAAAAAACATTTAGGTGGGTGAAAGGTCCTAATATGGCTAGAGGGGGTGAATAGCCTATTTAAAAATCTACAATCGCACTAGAACAATTGATTAGTATGACAAACGGCGTAATGTAATTTTGCTCTAGATCTACAAGCGTTGCAAGCCACCTATCCCAACAATTCTAGTTGCTATAATCACTAGGCACACACAAAGAGCTAAGTCACTACTCACTAAGAGCTCTCAACAAAGCTACACTAAAGAGCTCCACTAGACGAAACTAAGCTACAAAGCAAGCTCTCAAAACTAGTTACACTAAAGAGCTTGCTACAACTAGTTTGTAAGAAAGTAATGGAGTGAGTAGGGTGATTATACCACCACGTCAAGGAATGAACCAATCACAATATGTAGACAATCCAATCATGGGAGAAATCCAATCACACAAGGGACATAAGATTTTTCTCCCAAGATTCATGTGCTTGCCGATACGCTAGTCCCCGTTATGTCGACCAACACTTGGTGGTTCGGCGGCTAAGAGGTGTTGCACGAACCTCGCCAACAAATGGCACCGCATGAACCTACCCACAAGTGAGGTAGCTCAATAACATGAGTAATTTACTAGAGTTGCCTTTGGTGCTCCGCCAGGAAAGGCACAAGACCCCTCACAAGCAACCAATCGAGGCCAGAGACAATCACCAACTCCGCTCAACGATCCTTCAACCACCAGGGCATCTAGGTGTCGGCAAACACCTAGAGTAACAAGCTCACAATTAGCCCAAATCACCCAACTAGTGCCACAAGATGATGCAACTCAATGCAATGCACTAGAGGCTCTCCAATCTCACTCAAGATGATGAAATAAAGTGAACAAGTGAGTGGAGTGTGTTGCTCAGCTTCTAAAGGGTGTGCACAAGTGTAAGAGTTGACAAGAGAGTGGCCAAAGCCGGTCGCACCCTCTATTTATAGCCACACAAACAAATAGAGCCGTTGTACCCCTTGGAGCTGTCTGCGCGGGGGCACCGGACACGGCGGTGGCACACCGCTCCTGGGGTGGCAGTACTCCAATGGTCACTTCCCAACGGCTAGAAAACTAGCCATTGGTCACCGAACACGGTATGGCGGTGGCACCGCCCTAGGGGTGGCGATGACCATCCCAGCCAAGTCCCCAAAACCGTAGTCTCTGGAAAAATAGGGTGGTGCACCACCGTCACCATGGCGGTGACCAGCCTAGCTTGCGCCGCGCCCGAGGCAGTGTACACCATCATGTCCGGTGACCACCCCTAACCTGCTGCTCTCCGCCATGTCCAGGTGGGCACCGCCCTAGGGGTGGCGGTGCACCGGACAAGGGGTGGCGGTGCCACCTAGACACCACCACTAGCTCGCCAAGTTGTAAACTTGTTCGCGTTTCGATCCACTTCAACTCGAGCTACTCCCCGCAAGCGATGCTAACTCTCAAAGTGTTTTTTCAAAACATGTTAGAGTCAAGTTAGCATTTCTCAAAATATTTTTGATAAATATTTTCCGCTTGCTCTCCAATGTGCATTAGGACTAAATGCAATGCATGGAGTCCAACACCTAGTGGCACTAGATGACCAAATTGTCTAATTGAGAACCCCTCTTAATAGTACGGTCATTTACCCTGAATGTGATCACACTCTCTATAGGGTTTTGTTTTTCTCTTTCTTTTTTCCAAGTTGAGCACTTGATCATCATCACATGTGGTCATCTCATCATTTCATGTGATCATCACCATCTCTTGAGTGCCACCATGCTCCATACTTGGATTGCACCAATCTAGCTCATATCACCACTCATGACAAAGGTTAGTGCATAGGTTTCATCAATTATCCAAAATCAAACTAGGGCTTTCAGTGGGGAGACAAGAAATGGTGCAACTCATTTGAAGAATCACATTGCTGTATGTCAGGACAGAGCTAGTAAAAAACATTGCTGATTTATTGTAATATTCTCGGGTTCTGGTTAATCCGTTGGGTTTTGGGTATCCGCTATATTCTCGGGTTTCAGTTAATCCGTTGGGTTTTGGGTATCCGCGGGTTTCGGTTTCGGGAATGGATTTTCACCCGAATCGGTGTTCAAGGCGGGTTCGGGTTTTAAGTTCGGGTTTCAGTTTTGGATGCCTAGAGACTCCACTCTATCCGAGCCCGCCTCGTTGCCATCCTTAACCTGGTCTCCATGTGTGCCAGACGTGTGCCCCCATTGCCTCAACAATTTACCCATGTATACATGATTGTTTTGTTGAACACGCGAACATTCATTAGCAATAATATTTTTTGATTGACTATTGACTCGATTACACTAACTAATAGTAAGGGCTACCGCAGCAAGTCTTGCCCTCTCTTTGTTGCGGTTAAAAGTAAAAGATATTGCCTGCAAACTAATTCTTGCCTTTTATAGGTAATCTATACTATAAAGGAGCGAAGTCAAAAATATTTGTTATTAGAAAAGTCTCCTACCCACCTACGATCTACACCCACTGACAGGCGGCCCCGAATACCAAAAGCACGGTACTTATGTGACAAAACACGCTTCGCTGTTACCGATCTCGCCTCCGCTCCGAAATTTCTATACGCGCTGCGAACCTACCCGCGGACCGTACCTGCCACGGACGCTAGGAGCGGGCCTCCGCCCGGCCGCCGAATGCACCCACCGCTTCATCATCGATCAAAAAACGACTCACAGCGTACCCGCCCGCGTGTACCCACTGACAACTTCCGAATCCCCAATCCCCGGGATGCATCGGTGAAATCGAACTGGCGCCCATCCGGAGGCGCGCTCCCTCCTCTCCAAATCACGGTGGATGCAGACGCCGCCTCGGCCTCTTGCCCATTGGCGAACTCTAGCCGGCGCCATCCCGGAGGCCTCCCTCCTCTCCAAATCACGGTGGATGCAGACGCCGCCTTGGCCTCTTGCCCATCGGCGAACTCGAGCCGGCGCCATCCCGGAGGCGTGCTCCCTCCTCTCGACGCTACTGGACGTCCGCAACGCTATCTCCTGCAACACCATCTTTGCCGCGCTCTGCCGCCGGAGGTGACCTGCGGCACTTGGTAACGTACAGTTATCTCGCCTCCACCTCCTCCAGTTTTCCTCCATTGCGTGGTGCCCCGCTGCAAGTCTCCAACCGCCGCTGACATAGCCACAGCCGCTGACCTTGATGAGGACCCCTACGCAGGCACGGTTTGCCACCGCTGCCGCAAAGCACAATATAGCACCTCACATACAGATAGCTGCCATCGCCGCGAGACGCCCCAGAAGTTTTCCAACAGGAGAAGGGTGAGGCCATGCTAGGTTTGGTCTCACGGTCACACGCGAGCCCCCCCCCTTGAGGGAGCGGCTACAGATCCTAGCCCCAACGTCGAGTTTACCGAGGCCACGCGTGGTTGCCAAGGATGAAGGCCTTAAGGTAGCCGATGTTGGGGTGTCCGCGTCCGCAGAGGCCCTGGAGCGCCTTCGTGTCGCCCCTGCTTCTCGTCGATCTATTTAAGATGTAAGTACAAGGTATGCAAAAAAAAAACGTGGGTTTCTATTCTCTAGATTCTATTTGAAAATATAAGTCTGAATAGTGGAAACTATAAATTAGATGCCCGTGCGTTGTGATCACCACATGAACGAGGATGCCAAAATAAAAAAAAAACTAACTTTGGCATTTGGGAGGATCAGCATTCATATTCAAATGGCAACCTAAAAAGGTGAGATGATATTTTCAAGATGTAATTGTTTCCATCAAGTTTGAACAGTTACCATCGCATTGATCAGTACCTTTGTCCTAAACCACTATAGATTTATGTTTGGTTTCTGTTTTTTAGTTTATGAGTTTCTGTTAGAGTGTTGGTTGATGAGTACTGCTGGGCAAAAATAGTGCATAATAGATTCATAGTACCATTCACAAATTCTAGGCCGCGGCACTATTCTGAATTTTGGGTTTGATACAGATTGTGTTTCGATGACCTGTTGGATGCAACCATCAGAAGTTGGCTGCTTGATGAATGCAGCGCCAGCATGTTCTGGGTGATGCCTGAGTCAATACAGTGTGGCTACGACAAGAGGAACTTGGTGCCCAAGATCCTTCTGCTAATGTAACAGAGGTTACTATTTTTTATTTTTTTAATTAGTGAACCATTTGTGCAGACTAACCTTTGAGAGAAGTAATTAATTTGCCATGCTTTGAGGAGTTCAGAGTAGCATTGCTTCATTTTACATTAGCCGTTCTTAGAATACCAGTGTTTTTAATGGTATTTGTGTAGACTAACCACATAAAAAAAACTAAATTTGGAGATCATATCAAGGGCAAGCACTGTTATAAGACGGCTCGACTAGCTGATGACAAATATGCTGGAGAGGTCATCAAGCCCAAGCAAGTGTAATGTTTATGTTGAATGAAATTATTGGACATTTTTTAATTTTAAGATCAAGCTATCGGCTTCCTGAAGCGAAACAGATCAGTTCCGTGCTTTCCTATAAGAGCCTACTCCTTATTTATCAGTTTAAGGTTTCCCTCTTCCTGTTGTCCCTCGTTTTCCTTCATTTCTTCTTATCTGTTCCCTCCTGCCTGCTGCTGTACCGGTGAGAGCAGAAGATTTCAGTAGAAGTCTTGCTTTCAAAAGACAGTTTCAATGTTGGTTTTGGAATATGCTATGATTTGCTCGTGTTTACCCTCGTAAAGGATAGCTTGTGACCTTTATTTGTGTTGCCGAATCCGCAACATGCATGTATTATCTACTTTTAAATAGTTGTTGTCAAGTTTGCCATTTTGATATTGTTGCTAAACAATTTGTCAGATGTATTATTTCACGGCCTATTTAGACTGTAATATAATGATGAAGTAGAAATGCATGAGGTCCTGAACATTAACTCTGCAATGTACGACGCGCATAAGTGTTCAAGATAAGCTATAATATCATACTTGAAACAGCCACTCAAGCTTCTTTCATGTCGATCAGTCTGCGACTCCTTTCTCTGATACTACTTGATACACCAAGATTTAAACCCATGAGGCCGCTTTTAATGGTAATTTCATTCCTATTTAATAAGGCATATCAGTAAAAATGATAACTTGACATAGAAATTATAAGGAACCCTGTTTTGTTGTTCTCTGCATTTTGTATCATGCTGTGTTCTATCTAATAACCCTTGACTAGAATAATAGATGCTATCCTCCTATAGTCCTAAAATACATCTTTGCTCAATCGCCCTTTTATTAGTAATGTTTCATCCTTTATATTAGTAAAGTTCTGGTCTGTTCTTATGTGGTGACATCATGACTAATTTCTCATGCTTCGGTGATAGTGAGCTTTGAACTGGTTTGACACAAGAAAAGCATGGTGGCATTGAATTTTTTGAACAAGTAAATTATTTGGGAAAATAATTTGATCTTTGTGATCTTAGTTTAGCTTGATACATATCTATATATTGATTACAAAAAAATTAATGCTTGATCGATTTCTATTGAATAAATGCTAACTAATTTGTAATGGTTTTCAGATGAGCCGCCATCATATGCTACCTATGTTGTGGATGGTAACATGATATAGTATTGGGTTGGTTGCTTCATTGCTACTCTTGTTTAATTTCTGCATTATTGGCTATCACCAGGAGGATGACGTTGGGCTTCTACTTGGAAAATTTTATGTGAAATTGATTGTTTGTCATACCATGATGTGATATAGATTAGACTATTAATAATTATATGGTTTGATAACTTTTATTAGTCTATATATTTAATATTAGATGTAAGTCTAATATTGCTATTCTTTTATTCATATATATGATTTTTTCTAAACACGTGCCGCACGTGCATTTCCACTAGTCAGTTAAAAAAACATAAATGATCCATCTGTTTAATTTGTACAAATAACGAGGCGCTGCTGTATAATAAAAACTAAAATGACGTGTTTTGCATGTTGGCGAACCGCTAACACATGACCGACAGAGCGTCAGCTTCCACGAGGTTTGGGGGAGGGGAACCGCTAACCCACGACCCAAAGAGCATCGTCTTCCACGCGGTTTGTGGGAGGCGAACCGCTAGGGTGGTGTCTCAGTTCCTCATGAGAGTGACAACTGGCCTGAACAGGGGCAGGATGGCTCCAAGGGTGACAGCTCAAACCTGTGCATGAAGTGTTTTTTTTTTTCAAAATGCCTTCAAGAAGGAACCTACACTGCTCTAGCTTCTTCATCAACTAATTAACCAAGATTTTGAACCCTTGGCCCTTACAGAAACTGAGTAAATGTTACCTGAATCGTATAATTCCTACATCAGGTCTAGTTATAGAGGATGTTTTTTTTTACTCAGTTCCATTTCGCCTGACATCCTGTGTGTGTGTGTGTTTTTTTGCAAAATGCCTCCAGGAAGGAACCTGCACTGCTCTAGCTTCTTCATCATCAACTAGTTAACCATAAATTTGAACCCATGGCCCCCCACAGAAACTATGTAAATGCTGACTGAGTTGAATAATTCCTACATTAGATCTTGTTATAGAGGATGTTTTTGTGTTTTCATGTCTAAGTAAAATGAGACTTGGCTTGTATCCATAAATTGTATCCAACATGGAGTAACACATAAAAGGTAACCCCACAGTGTGCCATAACTTTTTTCCTAATAGCATGCGTTCTACAGGCCAGTCTAGCCAAAGGATTTACAGTTCTCAAACTTGTGGTATGAACTATGAAGTCCAGAAAACAGATCTATTTGGCAGCAGTCACTTAATGGTATGTGGATCAAATTATGATTAAATAAATACTCTAATAATGAAGTAAAAACAGTGCCCGTGGTAAACAATAAACAATCTTCAGAATAAGAAAATGACTGTAGCATGGTAAATTGTGGCATTGCCAGCTGATCATGCGGATTGTAGAGACTACCTCAGAATTTTATTGCCCTGAACAAAAATGCCATGGAAAATTGACGAGCAGATTTCTCAGTGGATAAAATAAAAATACAGAGTAGGGCCCGTCCTCCTGGTCCTGGATTCCGGCTAAACCTGCAAACGGCGCGGTTCGGTTCGCCCCTAATCGTGACCCCCGCCCCGTTCATGCCAAAAGCGGGTTATGGTTTGAACCTGCTCCATTCGCGCTGTGGGTCAGCATGACCCGCGGATAACCGTGGGTCGAACCTCGCAGGCAGTAACGCTGCGCCAACGCTAATATCTGTTCTACGTGATGAGCCGATGAGCTGCTTTTGCGCAGTGGACGGCGCCTAGACGGAGTGGCGGCGGACTGAATCCTCAGCGTTGGCGTTGGCGCTGGCGTCCACTACGCGTAGTACCATGCGGTAGCCTGCCTCGCAGTGCGCTGACACGCCGCCGATGGAGTAGAAGAGCCCAGGGCCGGGGCAAGCTGAGCACGAACCAGCAGCGCTCTACTCTAGTCGCTCGACTGCCTCATATTTGAATGGTCGTTGCGTGTTCAGATTGTCAGAGTATACACAGCCATCTTCGGGGTGTGTTCAGTTGGTGAAAAGTGAGTGAAAAGGTACTGTAGCACATTTCGTTGTTATTTGGCAAAATTTGTCTAATCATGGACTAACTATGCTCAAAAGATTCGTCTCGACATTTACAGACAAACTATGCAGTAGCTAATTGAGTTTGCATGGGAAGTGAACACACCCTCGGTGTAGAAGCGGTGCCATCCACAGACACATGACCCACATGCTCATGCCCCATTGTTGATCAGCGGCATCACCCGCTCCGTCTCTTCCTTGTAGCGGACGCCGCTCGTCGCCGCCGGCCGTGACGACGAGGAAGATGCCGCAAGAGGTTGCCAAGAGTACGACCACATCAGGGCCAAAGCAAAACTAGATTCAAATCGAAGGAGGAAGGCCGCTTCTGAAGCCGTTCAGATGGATATGCACATTGCAGGGCAGCAGCGACTCAGCCAAGCAGATGGAGAGAGAGGGACGGGGAGCACTGGAGCAGCGATAGCCGATAGGTTCGAGTCGACCCTAGGGTCGATGGGCCACAAACCCAACCGAACCGGTTCCCATGAGGGTCGATCCGCATCGATCCGTTGCTAGATATCAGGAGCGGAGCGTATTCATATACGGTTCGAACCGAACCCCTTGCAGTTTGAATTCCGGCGGCCCTGTGCGCGTGGACGACGACGGATTATGGCACCGAGGTGGCGTTCGTGGTCTCAAACTCGTGCCAAGAATCAGGTGCCGACGAGCTGGCGGCGCTGCACCTGATGCTGTCGCGCCAATCGTCGAGGTTCAAGGCCGGCGTCGTACCGCAACGCGCGCGTGTGCATGGCTCGGCACGTTTGCCGACGAGGAGATCGCCGCGCGCGTCGTACCTACGACGTGGCTGCCGTCCGCTTCCACTGTCGCTAGGCCATCACCAACTTCCCGGAGGAGCGTGCGTCCGCGTTCCTGGAACAGCAGCCAGAGCTACGTGCTTACCAAGGGCTGGAGCCGCTTCGTGCTGCTAGGCGAGCTGTGGCCGGCTGGGGGCGCCTGCTGCCTGGCTGTGAGCGGCCATCACGTGCTGGAGGCAGCCACGGCGTGGAAGGATGCGGCCGTCGCCTGCTGGAGGCAGCCACACGCCGCGCGTTTCCAGGCTCCAACCGCCCAGCCCGCCACCGCGCCAGCCTCCAGCCGCCCACCGCGGCTCCGCGCAGGGCTGCAGCAGGCACCGTGTACCGGCGCCGGCCGCCCTCCACTGCTTCCATTAGGCGTGCGTGCAGGCCACCACGCCGGCCGCCCGGGCTCCTGGACGTCCGACCCCTCACCCTCAGGCCTCAGCCCAGTTGACTCCCTCGGTGACGCCTGCCCCAGGCTCGGTCCTTCCCTGCTCCCTGGCTCCCTGCTGTAGTGCTGTTCTGCTATATCTGGTATGAGTACCAGCTGATTTTTTTTTCAGTCTCTCTGCTCAATTTTCTATTCTATATATATTTCAATTGGATTGAGAAATGAAAACTAAAATTAGATATATGGATGATGGATTTTAGTTTAATCATCATATCAATTAGAAATTTTATTTTCATCTTAGTTATTTCTGTGTGTAATAGAGGCCGTCTTGATGAAATCCTGGGTACACCACTGGGCCCAAGTATGTGCGGGCGCGCCATATGGTTCGCATGTCAAGCATGCAAGTCGACCTGATGTCAAACCAAACACCACCGTCGTCGTACGAGGGCGCGGAACAAACAAGGCATTTGCTCGGAGCCAATGTCCGTCCAATTGGAATTGGGTACCGGTAAGTGCTGTCATGATGAGTTTGGAGTTTTTATCCGGCGCCATCGAGCGGCCAAGTGGAGAACTAGCCCACACCACACCACAATACGTCATGCATGGCGCATCGCGTCGCACCACAACTGTTGTTACGTGGCATGGCTTTCGCCACTTTTTTTTTGACAGAAACTTTTGCCACTTCTAACTTCAAAAAGTACCTGGCATTTTTAACTTCTTCAGCATGCACTGGCGGAACCAGGGGCAGCAGGGCCAGAGGAGAGAGTACGGATGCAATATATGGTGCCATTGGCTTGCATGCACCACATACCACTGCATCAATGCTTCAGAAATTCCTTGACGCCCCATGAGGGCATGAATGAGAGGTCTCAGTGTGTGGAATCAAGCGATGCAAGCTGCCCTTGCTGCTGCAGTCAGTGCTTCCTCTGTCCATGCACACATTCCCCTGCCCTTGCTGCAATGTTGCATCTCGCGTGCCTCCGATCCGTCCATGTGTAGTCCCCTTCCTTTCCTTGAACATAAGTTGCTAATTGCTATAAGGCTTATTTAGCCTAATCGCTGCTATACACTGCATATGTGATGGGAAATCATTTGGCTTACAGTTATATATGCGATGTGTGACATGACATGCGCATTTCCCCTTCCCTGAAAATACTTTATCAGAAGTAAGAAAATCCTCGGGGGTGTCCAAGTACATGGCCTCCAGTTATATATGCAACGTGTCACAAGTCACAAGTCACATGTCCCAGTTACTGACTAGAAACAATCTCATTTTCAGACAAATTCCCCCTTCAATCCAAAGTTGCAGGCTAATCTTCAAGTCTGAGTTTTACTGGTTGCTATGCAGAGCCACAAAAAAAAGCATTTTCTCAAAATTCAGGAATGGATAGACAACCCAGCTTAGTTTGGGAACCCATTGTCTGGGGGGCTTCTCTTCTTTAGTTTCCCCTTTCTAGTCCCTTAGCTTTTCTCCCCCTTTTTTTTGCGACTCCTTAGCTTTTCTCCTAGTGTTGCTATTTCTCTTTTATTTCTGCACTTGTTTTTGTTTTGGTCTGTATCTTTACCTTTGTTCAATTAAACCTCCAGTAGGGGCTTCTTGCCCCCTCCTGTTTATAAAAAAAAAACATGTCCCAGTTACTGACGTCAAGATCCAGCACATTGTATTCTTGTTTAGCTAGACCGGGGTCAACTAGACGAGAACGAGATGACGTGCTGCTGCTGCCCGACGGTTCGACAGCACAACCAAACTTCTTCCACGAATAAATTTGATTCCTGCACATCAAGTACGAGCAACACACGTACTCAATCTAAGCTTTTCATGAACCAAAGCTTTTAGGGATTCCATGACCACACCACCAGAGTAGTATGAGCTACTAACTTATCTTAGACGCTGTTCATCTGATTACAATCCATCAAACCCACCAGCATATATAACACGAGTAATTTCAGAACAGAGATCATGTCAATGACAGGTTCAGACGAACAATCTAATTAATCCATCAGAAGTACAGCACTCCTAGCAATTTCCTACTGACAGTGGCAGGAACCGCTCTCATCAAACTACCAATAGCAACCTCCAGTCCGGCGCTCTACAGCGCGGCGACGTTCACAACGATCCCGGCAAGGCCCTCGGCCAGCTCGGCAACTGCCCCGATCGGCGCCCTGGCCGTAGCCGCCGCCGCGACCACAGAAACGACTTTCGGTTCGCACCTTTAGTCTCAGTTGTGTTTAGATTTAGGACTACTATAAGCATTATTTCCGGATCTATATTTCACAGGCACTGAAGGTCTTTTTATTCCGGTTGGTAACACCAACTGGAACTAAAAACCACCCTTTAGTCTCGGTGTTACCAACCCGGACAAAAGGTCCTCCAACCTTTAGTCTCAGTTGGCGGGACTAAAGGTCATCCACCTGGGACTAAGATCCCCCTGGTCCACGGGTAAATTCAAAAGGAGAGCGTCCCTGACTTTGTTACTTGTGGTGTGCAGTTGTGTTGGTAAATAAGCTACGCGCGAGGCAAAAAGGTCTTGGGTTCGAATCTCACGCACCACAAAAGGAGGTCTCCAGATTTAAACTATTTTTTAGTTCCAAGGATAGGCTTTAGTCCCAGTTGCTTGACCCAGCTGTACCATCCGGGATTGAAGCTCACCTGTGTGCAAGTGCACGGGATCATTCGTGGCCGGTGCGTTGGCCGTGGCCGCAGTGACGGCTGCAGCGTCGTCCCAACCCAACCGGGATTGAAGCCCACCTGTGTGCTAATGCACGGGATCATTCGTGGCCGGTGCGTTGGCCGCGGCCACGGCGACAGCTGCAGCGCCACAACAGCATTCTGGGGTGGAGCCAGAAAGTTGATTTTTGAATGTTAGGAAGCCAAAAGTATTGGATTTTTAAAATTTATTTCAATTTTAAAAAAATTAGTGGAAAATTTACGGTCATAAGGGGGCATGGGCCCTGCCCCTTATCTCCGCCCCTGGCAGCATTGCAGCAAACTTGAGCGCGAGGTAGAGCAGAGACACCCTCCCTGCAACAAGGGGTTGTGCTTGCCGCTCTTTTCAGCGGACCGAGGCTCAGGTGTTACCGGCTGGGGCTAGTTTGACTTTCTGTAATCGAATACGAGCTTTTTCGAGTTGTTCAAGGGTCGGTGCCGGGGCGTGGAATCACGATAATGCCGGTCGCATAGGAGACGAGCTGGTCAGCGATACGGGGTGGCAGTGGGGCTGGTGCCTCTCTCGACGTTGGGGCGGTGCCGTGGTGTTGCCGTTGCTGACCAGCGTCGCCGCTGCCGACCAGCGTCGACACTGACCATGGTGCCGTTGTCGACCAGCGTCGCCGCTAGCGCTTCGGGCCCCCTGGGGCGGTGCCGGACGTACCAAATTTTCCTTCAATTCCTAGGCCTCGGAAATAAAGACACACCAATCAACCAGGATAGGATGGTCTGTTGCATGCGAGGGATAAAGGAAATCGATAGGGGAAATGCGCGTTGGCCCTCGGCCGGGTGCCAGGGCCCGTGCTCCCCCCAGCACAACGAAAATTTTTTAATACCTATAAAAATTTCTATTGCATGGCAAAAAAAAGTTATTATTTCACTCTTTCTTTGATGATAATATTGTGTTTGTTCATTATAAGTACTAAATATAAATGTGAAACTGTTGAAAAGCTATTGAGACATACACTTGTATATATTTATTATCATATTTACGAGGTGTCACCATCATATTTTCGCCCCCCCCCCCCCCCCCCCCCCCAATCAAAAGCTCTAGTTCCGCTTTTCCCAGTATGGATTTGTTAATTTATTTTGGCAGTTGACGTAAACCTATCGCTAGTGAAAATTATATTTGTACTAACGGTGTGTTAAGTCAGAGTGTCTTTTAAGATTTGAACTGACAACCTTGAGCACGCAAAACATCTTTCTTTGACGATGATGAGTCTATGGCTCCTCAAATTATTTCAGCGTGCGAGACTAATAATTATTCTCCTATGCAGTTCGGATCACTGTTCTTTGCTGAGAAACCAAACTATGGGCCGGTTCAGTTCCAAAAATTTTTGGTAAAATGACACTGTAGCGATTTTCGTTGTTATTTGACAATTAATGTCCAATCATGGTCTAATTAGGCTTAAAAGATTCGTCTCGTCCATTTCGTCTAAACTGTGTAATTAGTTTTATTTTTTATCTATATTTAATGTTTAATGCATGTGTCCAAAGATTCGATGTGACGGGAAATCTGAAAAATTCTGCAAAATTTTCTGGGAACTAAACAGGGCCTATATGAAAAAACTTCTTGCTGGTACTGCTGCAATATCGACCAAGCTAATTTTTATAAAGGAGTTAAGTTTCATAAGAAAAGGGAAGAAAAGAAGCAGAGAAAATATGTTCACATTGGAGCTATGGAAGTGGACGTTGATGATGTGCTGCCAATGTATAATTAGGATCCTGGCCGGAGTATTTTATTAATACTTGTATGCTGGATGACCTGCTAGCTTAGATGAGATTGTCACGTATAGAGGCATTTTGTGTTCATTAATACGAAATGAGGCGTAAGTGAAAACAGTTTACTAGTGCATGCATGCTATTCAAATTTACGCATATGGTAATTATTATCGATCGATGACGACACATTACTGTCCAGTAGTAGTGGACACACTCAGCTGCGTGTTACTTTGCCGCGTCTCTTACCCACACACAACTTGTTGGAAAGCGCGTTGTCTGATGCAGCAGCTAATAAACCGGGTGGCTGTCCAAATCTCTGATTTGATGGTTATATAACGAGTCAACCGAAGTCAAGAACGATGGATGCTAAGCCGTCGGATCGGCTTCTCCATCGAAAGTCTTCACCCCTCGCTCCCAAATTCCAGCACGAGCTAGGCGACGGATATCACTCTAACAAAGTTTGCCCTGTGGATTCGCATACGCAATAATGAAAAGAGAGCTTGCATTGGGTAGCATGCCAACCATGGGCATCTACAGAATAGGGCAAGTTGATAACAAAAGTGTTGGAGCAGAGGTGGCAGGCGAAGAAATCTGAAGAAGACGACACTGCGCCGTGTTCGCTACACTGCTGCTACACATGCCTGCCGAGTCAGGCTAGATAGCGACGACACTGGCACTGCGAAATCTTCATGAAATTAACACCCACGGCTCCGACCCGGTCCTCGTTGATTGCTTGTTATAAATAAGGACGCAGGTATGAAGTAGCAAACTTTATGCTGTGCCGCCGGATCGGCTTTCTCCATCGAGAGTCTTTACCCCCTCCCAAATTCCAGCAGGAGATAGCCGACGGATATCACTTAATAATGCCCTGATGGATTCACATATGCCATAATGAAAAGAGATCTTGCATTGGTACTTCGGTAGCAGCCAACCATGGGAGTTGATAGCAAAAGTGTTGGAGCAGAGGTGGCAGCCGAAGAAATATGAACAAGACGACAAACGTGGTAGTTGCACTTGCAGGTGGCTTTGCCGCCGGCGCGCGCGGGCGCGATCCAGTAGCCACCGGTAAAAGGCAGACGACATGGATGAATGGATGGTCAGTACACGCGGGCGTCTGTTTCCCGTCACCAGCGGACTCAGCTCTAGGGACGGCGTACGCTTTGCTACCTCCAAATGCTTCGTCTTGGAGGCGCTAATTTACAGTAAAAAACTCGCCAGTCGGCACTCAAGCACGCGCGCCGTGTCTCCTACATACATGCCTGCCGAGTCAGGCTCGATAGCGACGACACTGACTGGGAAATCTTCATGAAATTAACCCACGGCTCCGATCTGGCCCTCGTTGATTGCTTGTTATAAATAGGACGCAGGTATGAAGTAGCAAAGCCCCCTCACTCTCCCGCTACTAGCCAAGAAGGACACACGCACATATTCACACACATATGGACATGGAACGGCGTGGAGTGCCCGATTACCAGCGCGAGCAGCCAGAGCAGCAGGTGGCCGTCGTCGTCGTCCCTGGGCACCGGGACGACGACGGAGCCCGGCAGCTCCTCCTCGACGCCGGCCGCGTGCTCATGCTGTGGGGGTGGGGCGCGCTCTCCGCCGCTGCCGCCTCCGCTTCCGGCCGGAAGAACGACGACGACGACGGCAGGGCCGACACTTCTTCCAGCGCCGCCGTGCACGCGCTCCTCGCATTCGTCGTGTGGCTTGTCGGCGTGTCCCTCGTAGCGCTCGCGCACGTGGAGCGCCGCCGGTTCCCGCGGGCCGCGCGGGTTGGAGCCGCCGCGGCCAACGCTGTCGTCGACTTTGTTCCCCCGTGGAACTAGCTATAGCTAGTTGCGTCGTTCGTGACTCGCGAGCAGGGTAGCTCTTGGTAAATGTTAACGCGACGTGGCTTGTGAGGTGTGGTTGTTACTGCGTGTACATGAACGAATAAGCAAGGACGTACGGACCGTTAGCTTTGCCGAACACCGGTGTGCACGCGCGGCCGGCAGCTCGCTCTCTCGGCCGATATGACGGCCAGTAGCTGCTTCTTTCCTGTGGTGTGGTTTACTGTTTGTCGACACTTCAACGGCGGTGAAGTGTTTGTATATATGGAAACACGTACATTGGCCAACGGTTGGCCAATCATATTCATAATATGGGTTCTTTTACATTAAAAGTATGGTGTGTTCCTTATTAGACTGAGGTCTCTGTCTAGTAGTCTACTAGACACATATCTGGACCATCGTCTTCTCCTTCAGGTTGGACTTTTTCGTCCTCGCTTGCAGCCTTGCACATATCTGGGCATAATGTTGCAGGCCTTCATATGGACCTATTTAACATGTAGGTCGCAGCAGCGCAATTTTGTGAGTAAGGGGGTGTTTAGTTCCCACTCAAAATTTTTTCACCTCATCAAATTGAATGTTTGACATATGTACGAAGTACTAAATGTAGACGAAAAAAACTAATTGCACAGTTTGGTTGGAAACTACGAGACGAATCTTTTGAGCCTAATTAGTTCATGATTAGCCGTAAGTGCTACAGTACCACATATATGTGCTAATGACGGCTTAATTAGGCTTAATAAATTCGTCTCACGGTTTCCAGGCGAGTTATATAATTAGCTTTTTAATTAGTATCTGAAAACCCCTTCTGACATCTCATAAAACATCCGATGTGACACAAAAAAATTTTCTTTCACGAACTAAGCAAGACCTAAGATATAGGCCCGGCCCAACTTTTGAACATTCAGCAGAATCGTGCAGACCAAGTATCTAAGTGTCTCTTTAATTTTTGGGACACGCCACGCTGTCTTGCTATGCTGCGCCCAAGCTGGAGTGCCATAGGTCTGTCAGAAAATTTGGCCGTGCCGGAATGGGATGATTTGTTCTATGAAACCTCAACAAAGCACAAGCATCACGATCAGCGTATTTCTCTCATGCACACTCACACTTTACCAGGGCCGTACACAACCTGAGCTCCCCATTTGACGGATGGAAATGATAGGAAAAAAAACACAACACACAACTGTCTTCAGCTCCATTTTTTTCTCAAAAATAAAATCGAATGCGATATCGCCGGAAACAAACGAGGCACCAGAATTATATAAGAACTATAGGATCAAAAGTGCCTCGATGTTGGTCCGAATTGACAGTTCTTATATCAAATTAGCTCGGCCTTCGCTCGAGACTGTGGCAATAGAGATCTGCGCAAAGAATAGGTGGTTGTCTTCTAATAGGCATAGTGCTTAAGTACCTCATCTACTTTGAGTTTGTCTCAAAACCTTTTTTTATATATTTTATGAGTCTTTAATCAGTCGAAGGCTGAATCTGTAATAATGAATGGTTGTGCGCAAAACTCTTGTAGAGACCGGAATAAAATTTTCTTTTTCTTCTTCTAAACAAAAATACACGATACATATGAATGACCATATCATATTTCATAAGTAACAGATATAGTCGATACTCCCTCCAATCATCACTATAAATTATCCTTTAGAGAGAGAGAGTCTTCAAGCATACCCCCTCCGTATCGGATTTAGAAGTCGTTTTGGACAAGGTTTGGGTCAAACATTGGGAATATAAATCATTAATAACTTTTAAGTTGTTGAGTTTTGCAAATGTAAAAATTATATGAATAGATTGGCAATCAACGTGCCTGAACCGTGACCTCTCGTAACACCCTAAATTTTGCATTGTTTCAAAATAGATAAAATTGATTTAATTATATATTTGTTTGTAAATTCAATTTAGGGAATAATAAAATTTGGTGAAAATAAAATAAATCCTAAGGATTAGTTACATGTTGATGCACTCATGCCGATGCATTTTATTTATTGTGGTGACTGGTTTTTTATCTCTTTGCCAAAAGGTTTAAAAATCATTTTTTAGATTGGATTTGGAAAAGTGCTATAGAAAAAGAAAAAAAGCAAAATCTTTTTCTCCTCTTGTCCTCACTTTCGGCCTGTTGGCCCAGCTCCCCGCCGGCCCACACACTTCCTTCGCCCCCTTCCCCTTCCTCCCTTAACTAGCCGAGGCCCAGCCCAGCGCGGGTGCCTCTCCTTCCTCCCCTGCCTCCTTTTCTCTTGCTGGGCCGGCCCAATCGGCGGTAACCGCCGCTGCCTCCTCCCTCCTCCTCTCAGCGGCTGACCGCTCGGGCCCGCTGGCAGCACCGTCGCCCCAACCTCCAGCCGTTTCCTTCCGCTTCGCACGCACACTCGAACAACCGCCTTTCCCGCGCCCACTAACTCCGCGTCGTGGGAGCGCCTTGCTCCTCGCTCTTCGGATAGAAGAGTGCAGACGTCGCCTCCGCACTCCCTCCCTGCTGTCCTTGCCCGAGTCCACCCTTCTCGCGAGAACAGAAACTGCAGCGGCGACCCACCGGAGCCGACGTCGTGGTGACGCGGCTCCACCGACTCATTGCCGAAATTCGTCCGATTTCGAGCTCCTCCACTCGGTATAGAACCTTCCCGACCCATCGTTCTCCTCAATTTCGCTCGACACTGCTCATGTACTCGGTTCAAATCACCGCAGGGCACCGTCGTCCGCCTCTCGGTCTAATTCGTCGTCCCCGCTTCGTTTTTGCCTCCGTATTCTCCTCGGTGAGCATCCCCGCATTCTCCTCTCCCACCCTGTGTAGTTAATTCAAGAACCGTGGCCTCTAGGGCTCTATTGATGGACTCCGACGAGCTCTTTCCGCCGTCGGCCATGGCGAGCGCTGTGCGGGACTTTCCCCAGCCACGAAAATGGCACGGTCGAGGTTGCCTTTCTCTCCGATTCATCCCCATGCCATCGGACTTGAAGATCGTGCACCGTAGAGCTCGATTGGGCAACTCCGGTGAGCCCTCCGCCGTGGCAATGGCGGCGCCGCCGTGTACTCCCCCAACTCCGGCGGCCGCGCCTCTCTCTTCCCCTCCCATCAAATCCCTGCCATCCGATCTGAGATCAGCGGCCCAGGATCGCCCATACCCCTTCACGGGTCTTTTTCTTAAAGAGACCCTCGGTTTCTTGCATATCCAACCAGCCGTCCTTGGCGTAATCCCGAATTACGCATGCCCATTTTGAAAACGTGGTTTCCTCGGTTTAAATGAAAAATACGTTTTCAAATTAATTACAGAATTGCCACTGCAGTAAAACGCTTATAAAATCATCGTTTTAACTCCGATTTGATCCATTCAACTTGTGTTAGTTTCATAATTTCGTAATCTATGCAATAGTGCTACTGTTAGACCTGTTAGGAGCTTTTGAATTTCTCGATTAAGTCTAGTTTAATAGCTAGCTTTTGGAACTATAAATAGCTCGTAACTTTCGCGTTATAGCTCCGAATTTCGTGAACTTCGCGTTCATGTGATCGTAGCGAGACGTAGAATATTTTCATAAACTTTTTATCTTGTTTTTATACTGCTGGTGTACTGTTCTAATTATAGGTTTGTTTGCTATGCATGAATGCTCCTGAAATATGTATGTTGCCGTGTTGGTCGAGTCAGACGGTGAGGAGTACGTTGGGAGCCAGGAGTACTTCGAAGACCAGCAGGACCAGCAGGAGTGTGCAAACCAAGGCAAGTATAGCATGGGCCTATCTTGATTCCTATTCATTATATAATCTACTCATTATGCATGTGTCTAATATTGCTCGACTATAAGGACATCCTAGCCATTGATGACTTATACCTTGATGCCTATGGGTTTTATTGCATATGGGTAGAATGCTAGTGCTCTATTCAAACATGATCAATACTATGATTAATGGAACAAATGGATAAACATGATGGTAATAATTGAACTATAGGGTGATGGTGCAAATGATGTCGATCATGTTGCCCTAAACCCTCCGTAAGGACTTATCTGTAGGGCAAAAGCTGGGACATACAGTACAACCGTGAGAGTTATATGGCTCTGACTTTAGCTCAGTAATAGGATCTTTTCTAGCTTGTTAGAGGTTACCTGAAAGGGCGCAAGAGGGGCTTGTCACTTTGGGTATAGAACTGCCTCTGTTCTGGTGTGTATAGCCTGCGGGAATTGTGCCACAGAAAGGGGGTTCTCTATATCTGCCTGCCGAGGAAACCTCGCGGCCCTAAATTGTTAGACGAGACCTATGGAAGGCTTCATAGTGTACCCTGTCCGCTCACCTTGGAAGTGTTATGGGAGTAATTAACCCGGGCATATGGGCAACATGACTCACGGGTAAAGATGCACAACCTCTGCAGAGTGTTAAAACTGTTATAACAGCCGTGCTCACGGTCACGAGCGGCCCGGAAAACTCACAAAATAAATGGTTACTTATGATGATGTTGTTCATGGTGAACTATGATGGTATTATGATGATGATGACGATGATGATGATATAATGTTGATCAATAACTCTATTTAATTCTAGTATATGATCATGTGGGTTAATTGGGAGCTTAAGCATAATTTGATATTGATCAATAACAAAATGTTGACTTACTAAAATGCTAAATATAGTAAATCGTGTCAGTTTTTTGAGCCTCATGAATCCCCATGTTATGCTTGTGGAGTACAAAATGTACTTACGCTTGTTTATTTTCAATACTTTGAAAAAATCTCGGATGGGTACCAGATTACCAGAGATTGGAGCAGATAGGCTTGTGATTAACCAGTCAGTTGTCCCTATGGAGTGGAGTCTTCCCCTGAAGACCGGAGTTGTCTTTCCGTGTTTGCTATCTAAGGTTATATCTTTTATAATAAGTACGTTATATATTAAGCATTATCATTTGATATTATCCTTATTTGTAGCTATATGTGAGATTTGACTTCCTTGGCTCACATATGGTGTGTATCTGGTTTTGTTCTTAAAACCGGGTGTTACAAAGTGGTATCAGAGCAATGCTGACTGTAGGACACAAGCCTAGTTAGGAATTGGCTGTCTTAAGGTTTAGGAATTGCTATAAGACTCTTGTTCTATAAACCTTGATATTTCTCCTCTATTATTTCTCTACCCTTGATATTCATCTCCTCATTGATACTTGTTTAAGCCTTTGTTCTCATCTTCACTCCCTGCTTTGATATGCTTCTAGAATCTTCTCTCTTACCATCTTCCTGTGACATCGGAAGCGGAGCTTTAGGATATTTGCCCTTAATATGAATAGAACGATAGTATCGCAAGCTGAGTAAATGATTGAAGTATGCACCTTAATTGCTTGTTGAATTGTCATTATGCATGTGCTTGTTTTGGATCTTTGTAATGATTGTAATGATCTTGTGGGGATTGTCCACAATTTCATTTAGTCTATAGGCCTAAGGCATAAGGATTAATGAAGAAAATATACGGGTTTTGGTTTTCTCCTGTTTTATCAATCCTATTTTCCAGAGCAGTCTGTGTTCATCATGATATATCTCCAAATCTAGACATCCAAAAGTTATAAAACATTTATAGATAAAAGAAGACTCTTGTATGTTTCATCTGCCGCTGGAATCAATTCCATAGTTATTTTGGTTTGGGATTTAAGAAAATCACAAGACGATATAGCTGTGCTGTCAGAAACCTAGAGTAGTTTTGTGGTGCACAGTTTTTGACCAAATTATGTTTGGAATCAGGAAAAGTGTTCTATACAAAAGTTGTAGAGGATTTCAACATCTTTCCAGCAGTATAAACTACAACTTCATGGGATTAACGGAATGAGAGTTACGTCTGTTTTAGTGCACTGCTGTTTTTCTGCTCGCAAGGGAAATCAGGTTGTTTGTTCATACCTTTGCACATATAAGTTTCTACGGGATATCCGAAGGTCGTTATGATAGTTAACTCACTTGGTAGAAGATACAAGCTACCCTTTGTTGTTCTCCTAGTTGATCTCTCTTAAGGGGGGTAGCCGAGTGAAGAAGTAACAAGATAAAGGTTTCTTACATTCAAGTACTCCACCTAGAAGAATTAGTTATCCCTATGGTTGAGAAGTCACCATCAAGCGCAGTTGGGTGTTAAATTTCAACATACCCAAGACAAGTCAGCGGCAAGGAGATATGGGACATCTACAAGGATCATAAGGATCTAAAGGATATCTTCACTAAGTTGGTTTTGATCTTATGAAATCATCGATGAATTAGAGCGATCAATGATTATGACATGGAAGTGTGTTAATACCCGGATAAGCAAAAGTTGTTGCCGATGCTCCTAGCATAAAGAGTGTGCTAGGGAGGTTCGGTCGACACCAAGGTTGAGTTGTGTGAGAAACTTGAGTGATGTCACCTATACCACAAAGTGTATCACCTTGAAACAAAAGGAATTGCAAAGGTCAGTTGGAGGAATGGCATAAAGGACTAAGGGATTGTGCTTAAGAGTTGATCAAGCAATTAGGAGCAATGTTGTAACAACGCGCAAGCTACAGCGTGCTTGTTGTGAGAAAATGAAGAAGATCCAAAGGCAGAGCATCTATATCTCCTTGATAACCGTCTCCCGAATCTCGAGGACGAGATTCCTCTTAAGGGGGGTAGAATTGTAACACCCTAAATTTTGCATTTTTTCAAAATAAATAAAATTGATTTAATTATGTATTTGTTTGTGCATTCAATTTAGGGAATAATAAAATTTGGTGAAAATAAAATAAACCCTAAGGATTAGTTACATGTTGATGCACTCATGCCGATGCATTTTATTTATTGTGGTGACTGGTTTTTTATCTCTTTGCCAAAAGGTTTAAAAATCATTTTTTAGATTGGATTTGGAAAAGTGCTATAGAAAAAGAAAAAAAAGCAAAATCTTTTTCTCCTCTTGTCCTCACTTTCGGCCTGTTGGCCTAGCTCCCCGCCGGCCCGCACGCTTCCTTCCCCCCTTCCCCTTCCTCCCTTAACTGGCCGAGGCCCAGCCCAGCGCAGGTGCCTCTCCTTCCTCCCCTGCCACCTTTTCTCTTGCTGGGCCGGCCCAATCGGCGGTAACCGCCGCTGCCTTCTCCCTCCTCCTCTCAGCGGCTGACCGCTCGGGCCCGCTGGCAGCACCGTCGCCCCAACCTCCAGCCGTTTCCTTCCGCTTCGCACGCACACTCGAACAACCGCCTTTCCCGCGCCCACTAACTCCGCGTCGTGGGAGCGCCTTGCTCCTCGCTCTTCGGATAGAAGAGTGCAGACGTCGCCTCCGCACTCCCTCCCTGCTGTCCTTGCCCGAGTCCACCCTTCTCGCGAGCACAGAAACTGCATCGGCGACCCACCGGAGCCGCTATCGTGGTGACGCGGCTCCACTAACTCATTGCCGAAATTCGTCCGATTTCGAGCTCCTCCACTCGGTATAGAACCTTCCCGACCCATCGTTCTCCTCAATTTCGCTCGACGCTGCTCATGTACTCGGTTCAAATCACCGCAGGGCACCGTCGTCCGCCTCTCGGTCTAATTCGTCATCCCCGCTTCGTTTTCGCCTCTGTATTCTCCTCGGTGAGCATCCCCGCATTCTCCTCTCCCACCCTATGCAGTTAATTCGAGAACCGTGGCCTCTAGGGCTCTATTGATGGACTCCGACGAGCTCTTTCTGCCACCGGCCATGGCGAGCGCTGTGCGGGACTTTCCCCGGCCGCGAAAATGGCACGGTCGAGGTCGCCTTTCTCTCCGATTCATCCCTATGCCATCGGACTTGAAGATCGTGCACCGTAGAGCTCGATTGGGCAACTCCGGCGAGCCCTCCGCCACGGCAATGGCGGCGCCGCCGTGTACTCCCCCAACTCCAGTGGCTGCGCCTCTTTCTTCCCCTCCCATCAAATCCCTGTCGTCCGATCTGAGATCAGCGGCCCAGGATCGCCCATACCCCTTCGTGGGTCTTTTTCTTAAAGAGACCCTCGGTTTCTTGCATATCCAACCCGCCGTCCTTGGCGTATTCCCGAATTACGCATGCCCATTTTGAAAACGTAGTTTCCTCGGTTTAATTGAAAAATACATTTTCAAATTAATTACAGAATTGCCACTGCAGTAAAACGCCTATAAAATCATTGTTTTAACTCCGATTTGATCCATTCAACTTACGTTAGTTTCATAATTTCGTAATCTACGCAATAGTGCTACTGTTAGACCTGTTAGGAGCTTTTGAATTTCTCGATTAAGTCTAGTTTAATAGCTAGCTTTTGGAACCGTAAATAGCTCGTAACTTTCGTGTTATAGCTCCGAATTTCGTGAACTTCGCGTTGATGTGATCGTAGCGAGACGTAGAATATTTTCATAAAATTTTTATCTTGCTTTTATACTGCTGGTGTACTGTTCTAATTATAGGTTTGTTTGCTATGCATGAATGCTCCTGAAATATGTATGTTGCCGTGTTGGTCGAGTCAGACGTTGAGGAGTACGTTGGGAGCCAGGAGTACTTCGAAGACCAGCAGGACCAGCAGGAGTGTGCAAACCAAGGCAAGTTGCCCTAAACCCTCCGTAAGGACTTATCTATAGGGCAAAAGCTGGGACATACAGTGCAACCGTGAGAGTTATATGGCTCTGACTTTAGCTCAGTAATAGGATCTTTTCTAACTTGTTAGGGGTTATCCGAAAGGGCGCAAGAGGGGCTTGCCACTTTGGGTATAGAACTGCCTCTGTTCTGGTGTGTATAGCCTGCGGGAATTGTGCCACAGAAAGAGGTTCTCTATATCTGCCTGCCGAGGAAATCTCGTGGCCCTAACTTGTTAGACGAGACCTATGGAAGGCTTCATAGTGTACCCTGTCCGCTCACCTTGGAAGTGTTATGGGAGTAATTAACCCGGGCATATGGGCAACACGACTCACGGGTAAAGATGCACAACCTCTGCAGAGTGTTAAAACTGTTATAACAGCCGTGCTCACGGTCACGAGCGGCCCGGAAAACTCATAGAATAAATGGTTACTTATGATGATGTTGTTCATGGTGAACTATGATGGTATTATGATGATGATGACGATGATGATGATATAATGTTGATCAATAACTCTTTTTAATTCTAGTATATGATCATGTGGGTTAATTGGGAGCTTAAGCATAATTTGATATTGATCAATAACAAAATGTTGACTTACTAAAATGCTAAATGCAGTAAACCGTGTCAGCTTTTTGAGCCTCATGAATCCCCATGTTATGCTTGTGGAGTACGAAATGTACTCACGCTTGTTTATTTTCAATACTTTGGAAAAATCCCGGATGGGTACCAAATTGCCAGAGATTGGAGCAGATAGGCTTGTGATCAACCAGTCAGTTGTCCCTGTGGAGTGGAGTCTTCCCTTGAAAACCAGAGTTGTCTTTCCGTGTTTGCTATCTAAGGTTATATCTTTTATAATAAGTACGTTATATATTAAGCATTGTCATTTGATATTACCCTTATTTGTAGCTATATGTGAGATTTGACTTTTTGGGCTCACATATGGTGTGTATCTGGTTTTGTTCTTAAAACCGGGTGTTACACCTCTTTTTGTCTTATGTCCTTTATGTCCATTTATGTGTCTCCCTGTTTCTCGTCTCTTTTGGGTTTCATCTCTAGCCTACCCCAACTTGCTTGGGACAAAAGGCTATGTTGTTGTTGTTGTATTTGTTTTGAAAAATACTTTCATAAAAGTATACATATATCACTTTTCCATAAATATTTTTTTTATAAAAATAAGAGGTCAAAGTTGTGTTTTGGAGACCGTGTCGCTGTCCTAAACGACTTTTAAATACGATACGGAGGGAGTATATCTCGAAGTCAGAAGAATAAAAGTCTCCAAACATACGTATTGATAGATTGCCAACCGTTAGAAAATTAATATCACTTTAATAGTAGCTTGAATGTTAATCAATTAATGTAGCTTTGATTTTTGTTCATTGAACAACATATATATTCAAACTAGCGTTAGTGATCAAAACAGTAAAGTTGGAATTTCTTTCAAAAGAAAATGTGTTTTATATTGAATGTACATCATAAATATAGCATGTGTCCAAGGCCGACGCCACGGGGAAGGTGTACTGCTTCTACCACACCGTCGTAGGTCTGCTCGTGCACTGGGAGCAGTGCCGATCCTACGATGACGTCGCGGTGGCCCTATACACCATGTATCTATACCTAATAATAAATCTAGATTTTTATCTTTACCTAATAATAAAAAACAAAATTTTAGGCTCTTTTTTTCGTTCATCCATTTGTTTGATCCGTCTTCCCCTAACTAACTTCGTGAATATGGATGTTATTTATATCTCTGCAACTCCCATATTTATATGACACATATTGGACAGAGTTCCTAAAGTAATATAGATAGTTATAGGAATTCTAATCCAAATATATGTCTCCAATTCTAAATATGTTATATAGAAATCCTAACTCAAATAGGAAAAAAAATACAACTATAAATTAGGAAATATATTTCATCTCAGTTTATTCTCTTTTTTTTTTCTAGTTCGGAGGTGTAGTCCGTACGGCCTATCTCATGGAAAATCCTCCGTACGTCCGTCTGAAGGAAAGCCTTCCCCTGTTAGCGGATTGTATGTGGCGTCCTGTGCCTTTCTTTTCATGATTTTTAACCTTTTATTCGCTAATATGTAAATCTGCTTTTCTATACAGATAAAAAATAAATAATAAAATAGTATTATGGGCCCTCCAAACTGCGATAATTATCTAATAAATAAATATTTCTATCATGAAGTTGTTCCATGTAATTTTGATTAGGAAATAAATTATTATTATAAGATGAATCGATTGATTTTTCTTTTCTAATATGTAAATATGCTTTTCTATATAGATAAAAAATAAATAATAAAACAGTATTATGGGCCCTCCAAACGGTAACAATTACCTAATAAATAAATATTTCTATCATGAAGTTGTCCCATGTAATTTTGATTAGGAAATAAATTATTATTATAAGATGAATCGATTGATGACTTAACTAATTATCATGAATCAACTAATGACTTAACTAATCAAACTGTAAACTAAAATCTTGAGAAGTTTGTCATCTAATGTAAACTAAAATCTTGAGAAGTTTGTCATCTAATCTAATCAATTAAATGTTTTTCGAAGTTATCCTTATATACCAATGCAAATCTCCAAGTTGTTTGTATATACCAGAGCAAGTTTTGACAAGGGATGACATGTGAAAATTGAGAAAGGTCTCCTCGTACTTCACACTCGTCAACGGAGAGACCAATTCTTGATACGACCTTGCCGACTTTAATGACATACTAAAATTACATATTTTTTGTGGGTCCTCAATAGAAGTCACATAACTTGATATCTAACTCCATCTACACATGAACAGAATGAAAACTAAAGTTATGATATATTTACGAGTAAATATTTTTGCACATTATACTGAAAGAAAAAAATATATCAAGGTTATTTTCATTCAATACACGAATTAATAAGGCATTGTCGTATTATTGCTAATGTTTATCTATATTTTGAGTGTCAAGGTCATCATAAAATAAAGTATAACTTTTAAATTTTACAAAAAGATAAAACTTAAATAGATATGTGACATTGTCGTTTCTATTTCCATTAATGAGCCTGTTCATTTGTGATTGGTGTAATAACCACTCACAACATAAAAAATAGCACCTATACGAATTTAAGCTATTGCAGTCGGTGTAACTGTGCAGCAAGCTGAAGCGAACAAGTTGAGCATTTGATTTTTTGTTTCCCGTTGCATCGCACAGGCATGTTTGCTAGTATATATTAAATCTTATAATATATAGGCAATATATTCGTTTTCTTTTCTCAGCCCCCGACAAATGTTTCTTAAGTAACATTCTAAAATTCTAACACCTAAATTAGAAGAAAAACATGACTATATGAGTACCCGGGGTTGTCTAGCCCCATGGATCGAGTTTTAAAGTACTTAAAGTCTAGAATACTATATAAATAATTAATTTAGATTAAAAATAAAAAGAAAAAAATACCTTGGACCTAAACAACTGATCGTCGATCACAATTGGCAAGAAGCCAAGAATCAAGATGTCATCGTTGTGGGAGCCCTGCCTGGACGCCGCTGTCGCGGGCCGTGTCTGTGTCTCTGGCAGCCCAGCTCTTCACGGTGGCGCGGCTCGCCAACTCCGTGTGTGTACGTCGGCACATCATGAATTCACGATCAGAGTGCTGTGAGCAGCGCGGCTCCTCGCCTCCTCTCTGCCCGAGGGCCATGGGAAGGGAAACTAGGAAAAAAAAGGCCGATGTTGTCTTCTTGGACTGCTTGGCCAGTTTTGTGCCTCTCTTCTCATTAGTTTGCTATTGCCTAGTGGACTATAGGGCCTGGGGGTTTGTATACCCGGGCTTGGGCCCCTCCCCCTGGGCCCTCGGCCATCGCACCCCGTACCCTCCCTGTAGGGCCGGCACTGATTGGGAGCACATGATCAAGCAGGAAGGCAACTTAGACAAGCTAGGGATCCAGGGCTTTTTATGTTTCCTAAAACCATGCTCTGTATTATGGTGTCTAGCATAAAAAATATGTAGCATGATTTTAGGAATAATATAGAACTTGTTTCATATTTTTTTCTAAGTTAAACCAAAATTTCTATGAATTTTTTAAGATTAAATCAAAATTTAATATTTTTAACACACATTTTTCTAGGAAAAAGTATTTTTACCAGATTTTAGAAAATATATCTAAAATTTAATTGAGCCCTGAACGAACACCTAAATTACTTTTCTCGTGGCATTACGTCAGAAAACATGCTTTCAAAACTATTCAGGGAAATAAATTAGATGGTTTCAAAAGTTAAAGAATATAAAAAGCCTATTTTCAATTCAAAAAGACAAATCAGACTTTCACAGTACCTTTTCCTCTCTAATACATACTCCCCCGTCCCATCAGTGTCGTTTTTGACTTTTAGACTCCGTGTTTGATCGTTCGTCTTATTCAAAAATTTTATGTAAATAATAAAGTAAATATATCATTGTTAAAGTATTTTTAATGATAAAATAAATCATTACAAAATAAATAATGTTTATATAAAAATTTTGAATAAAATGAACGGTCAATCAAGAATTCTAAAAGTAAAAAAACGACACTTTCGATACGACGGAGGAGTACATATGTGCTCATGAGTGTAGGAGATCGCACCTCTTACCTGACCTATGGCCAGACCTGCACAGACTAGCATGAGAACGAAATGTGCTGCCGAATAGTACATGCTTGCACTGACTACAGCATTTGTTATTAATTTTTAATTTTTATTTTTCTTATCTGTTATTTTATTCAAATTAATTATTTTATTTTTATTTTTTATTCTATGAGATACATGTTTGTTTACGTAGTATACACGTGATGTGTTCTATGAAGTATTATAAAATGCTCGTGTAGTATAGATAGGATGCTTCATTATTATCTTTGAGTATTCACATATTACATAACATGTGAGATGTTATATGTTATATATTAGGTTATTAAAATAGTATCCATGTGATGTTCTTTTTAATTTTACCCTACCACGTGGCCTTTCATTTTTGTTATTTTTATTTTCCCTTAGTTCTTTTCTATGGTTTATTATTTGTTATTGATATTATGTTATGTTACTCATCTATTTCTATAGATTTCAACCGCCTTTGTTGTTTTTTTTTATTTTACAGAAGTTAATATTAATTGCATGAACGTATAATTTGTTCTCCTAGATTTGGAATACTATTGATTAACCAGGAACATTTCCCTTTGAAGGTGGAACATTTTTTCCCTAAACTAGAACATCGTTTTTCTTAATAAAGAAAAATGTTCTATCTTCATGAGATAAATGTTCGTTAATAAAATTTATATCTATACGGTTTTTCTTCGAAAGATTTATTGTAAGAAACACGATGACGTGATCAGAATTTAATGTGGATGATTGGTGTAGCAAATATGGCTTTTTTTAGTTTTTATAAAAAAAACAATGACATCATCACGTGCATGCAAGTTGCTACTCTCCGTGCACTGCTTGTTGTGGAAACACTGGGCATGTTTAGTTTCCTAAATTTGCCACCAAATTTCACTATATAAAAAGAAGATTTTCATCACATCAAAATGTTGGCACATGCATGGAGTACTAAATGGAGATAAAATTTAAAACTAATTGCACAGCTTGGTTGTACTTTACGAGACGAACGTTTTGAGCCTAATTAATCAATATTTGGACAATTATTACCAAATAAAAACAAAATGCTACAGTACTAAAACAGTGATTTAGCCTCCCCAACTTGGGCAAACTAAACAAGGCCTAACACGGACTGGAAGATTAAAAAAAATACGGGCTGGTCGGTGAGGGGCTGGATGCTCGAACCGTATGCGTCCCGGTGGCTGGGTGCTTTCTTTCTTCTGTTCCTGCGAGAGAACTAGAGAGGCGACCTCATTTCATTTTTGGTCCGAGTCGAAGTTGCCCAGTTGCCCTAGATGAAAAGGACACCTCCTGTTCTTCCCCACTTGCTCAGCTATCAAGTCACAGATCCAGCCAAACTCGTGACTCCTGAGCCGTCCAAATACAGGTCGTCGTTCCTGCCTTCCTGGTCCAACCTGGTCACCTGCTGATCAGCTGCATTTTTTTTTTGATGAAACCTGCTGATCAGCTGCTGACGATATCTTTCCAATATAATGTTGAATATAAATATCTTTCCTGCTGATCAGCTGCTGACGATATCTTTCCAAATAATGTTGAATAAATATCTTTCCTGCTGATCAGCTGCTGACGATATCTTTCCATATAATATTGAATAAATATTTTTATATATATAAAAGGTGTAGCCCTCCATAAGATCTATATCTTTCATTTAAAAAATATTTTTATGCGACATGAAATATGAAATAAGAATAAAAAAGATAAGCTTTGGTACATGATTAATGTGCCCCTTAAATTTTGTATTATTTTCTTTAGCATTTTAACAATCTCAAAAAATTCAAAACTAAAAACGTGTAAATCTCATCGATAGCTACAACTTTGATATAAAAAGTATCTTCATTTGACACCTTTTAAGGAAAAAAAAGACGATAAGCCCTAGAACATGATTAATATGCTACTGAAACTTTATATTATTTTCTTAAGTATCTTAACGACCTTAAATGTAAAAACTCAAAACTATAAATATATCTTATTGAGAGCTATGAAGAGTTATGATTTTTTAAAAGTTGAGTCTTGTCACGCCACTCCCGGTGACACGACCAAATAATACTGTCACGCCATAAGGAGTTGTGTGACAAGGTTTTCCATGTAGTAAACGCCGTCTAACGTGACAGATCTCTCCACGTCAACGCATGTGGCACGACAGCGTTATTTTATCACGTCAGCTGGACTGGTGCAGCCAAAAAAAGTTAGCTCCGTAAAAAAATCTAGACATGGTTATATTAAACTATTGAATAAAAAATGATTATATATATATATATATATATATATATAGAGCCCACCCGCCACACCACCGCACCAACACTATCCGACCAAGAGCAGCAGCCAACGCGATCGCAATTCGCAGGCGCAGCTGGTCTGGTCTCCTGTCCCCCAGTCTCCTCTTCCTCCCAAATCCTCGCCATTCGCCGCCCTACTCTTACGGGCACAATGGCCTACGCGCCTCAGGCCAACGAGCCGGAGCTGATCGCCGCTCACGCCGTGCCCGTCGATCACCTTCAGCGCCGCCTCCTCTATGCTGGCCGCATCTTAGTTGCCGGCGGCTGGCTCATCCTCACCTACACCATCAACAACCGCTCTGCGAACGCCGAGCACGCGCTCGTCGGGCTCGCGCTTCTGCTACTCGGCGTCTTCCTCATCACGCTGTCGCCGGTGGCCAACCAGTTCCCAGGTGCGGCAGGGGCAGGCGCCGCCGTGGCCGACGCCATCCTCTTCTACTTCTTCGCGCCGGCAAACTAGCTCCCGGGGCCTCCCGGCCCAGGAGGCTGGGAGTCTGGGACGACACGTCTGTATCGTTGCATGGCCACCTTGTATGGATTGGTTTGCATTGTGTTGCCCTGTTTCGCTCTGCTTCCATTTCCATGGGTGTGCGCACCTTGTGGTTTGGGCATGTACTTTGCTTAATAGTTAATACTTCCACAATCAAAGGCCTGCTATCTGCGAATTTCACTTTAGTGTCATCGTTGCTTGTCTACCGAATTTCTTTGGATTTGTGCAGTCCATTCCGCTGTAAAATTGGTTCATGAAAGCGCCGTGGAAGACAGAATTTTAAGGTTTTCGCATAAAAATGTGCTGCTTATAGCGAACTCCAGCGCTCGGTTTGCCGGATTTGACAATCCAGTTAATAATTTCTTAGTTCTTTCTTTTATGTATGTACAAAACCAATTGTCAAGAAGAATCTGTTGACGTCACAATCAGCCAATGCAAGGCTCTACTGAAGAAGCGCAATCCAGTCATCTTATATTAGAAATTAGATGTAGATTTAAGAGATGTTTTAGTTTATTCTTTATAATGACCGAGGTAAATAATTTGTCTGCAAAATTAGGTTTTAGTTTATAGTATCTTTCATAAGTAATTTTAAAAGATCCATTATCTAAAAAAATTAATTTAAAAAGATACTTTATATTATCTTTTATAATGGTAGAGGTGGGCCATTTAGATCCAAATTCATGGCTATTATATATATTTTAAATAATAACAAATGTTGGTAAATTTTTGGAAAATAAAATAAACCCATAGCAAGATTTTCCTTGCAATAATGATTAGATTGTCCCAAACATGCCACATATTTCTGATTATTTGATAATTTCTAGAATTTACAATTATCTCTTGCTGCATCTCAAGAGAACAACATGAATAATTCGTTAGAGATTTCTAATTGGTAACACTAAAATAGGTGTTATATATTTTTCTATAAATTTTAATTATATTTATAGAAATTTAGATTAATACTCTCCATCTCAAATTGTAAGTCATTTTGGTATTTCTAATTTCTAATTATATAATTTTTACTATCCACCTAGATATACATTACATTTAGATACATAGTAAAAAATTATATATCTAGAAAAACAAAACAAGTTAGTAAAATTTAGAATGAATGGAGTAGAAGATTAAAATATTCCTTGATTGGTTATTACGCACTAGTCAAAGCAGCAAAGTCATGGTCATATATGTGAAATCTGCTCTTCAGAAGTGTGCCACTACGATATGATCCATTTCACAATACTTGCAGCCGCTACTACTACTGTGAGTTATAATGCCTGGTGCAACCCTCGAGTGGTTCAACCTGGAAATCCAACTCGAACATGTGCGTCTCAGCCTCTCACGAGTCACGATCACGAGTGCCGGTGTCAGCATCGCCCTCTCACCAACGCGATTTGCGGTGTGTCGACTGGAGGTGGGGCTTCGGCCGTGGGCCGGGCGGGTGGTACTGGTACGATCCTCTTCCTCCCCTGCTTCTTCCATGTTCGATCACAAGTCATGACTGGCAGAGTGGCAGGCAAACTTTTTTTTATTTTAGCTCAAAAATACCAATATTTTAAAAAGAGCACATCCAAATACAGACTACTTCCTAAAAAATTAGTTTAAAATTTTTCTTTCTAAAATATTAATTTTTAGGTTAAAATAAAAGTATCCTACTAGGCAAGGCAGCATGCGCCCAGGAGAGGAAATCTTGTTTTGGATAAAGCATGGCTCATGCTAGACTGTTTGTTAATTTCTACGTCGTGAGAGCCAAAGCATAGCCGTTAGTAATACTATTGTACTCCGTCCGTTCCTAGCTAGATAAACTTTTAAGGTTATTTTTAATTAATTTTTTAAGTTTCACTAAATTTATATAAAAAAAATATTCCTCATCTAAAAAGAATACTCCTGGCTTCAAGAATACCTTAGTCGAGCGGTTTAGCAACACCATTGACTCTCTCACCCTCCTTGAACTCCCCCTTTTGGACCGCTTGTTCACCAGGAGCAACAAACGGGCCTCACCCACCCTCACGCGTCTAGACCGAGCGTTCATCATCAACAACACCTTTAACTCCACATTCCCCAACTCCTCCCTCTCACGTGGGCATCATTTTCGATAACACCCCCTCATCATCCACATCCCCACCTCGAACCCAAAAGCTCAAATCTTCCGTTTCGAAAGCTCCTGTTTCAAACATCATGAATTCCTTCTCTCCGTTCCTCCAACCTGGTCACTACCACTATGAAGAAAATGGATCACATGAACCATTTAGTTTGGATTTTGTTTTTTTATGATCAGCATGACCATTTGGACTAATATTGTCTGCTAGTGTTTTTGGATATAGTTCAAAGGATGCAAAGTGGACTTGGACTTAGGCAAAATATATAGTTATCTGGATGATCAACACCACAATGCAATACATTAGAAGACATATTGAAGACCTACAAGTCCAAACAAGAGTCCAAGACACAAGATGAAAAGAAGCCCGGACAAAACACACGCGAAGAAACGGACCTCAGCGGGTGCTGCAGTGCAGCATTGGACATGGCTGGTCCCGTGCCAGGATGGCACACCAGACTTCATAGTGTAGTGTCAGGTGGGCAGCTGTGGAAGCAGCACCGGATGTATCTGGTGCATGCAGCTGGGACACACCGAACGCCATGGTGTGCACGAAGCACAGCCACAAGCGTTCACCAGATGTGTCCGGAGCACCAGGGATGTGTCCGGTGAAGCACCGGATGGGTGCTCCGGACAGGGGTTCTAGAGAGGTTGCAGAGAAGGTTGGAGGCGCCGATAAGGCATCGGACATGTCCGGTGTGCATCAGACGTCGCCCCAGACTGCTACAGTCTCCCATGGCCGAGTGAGTGCGAGTGGAAAGGCCGAGAGGTAGAAAGGGATCAAATGGGGTACGGTGGTTAATACGGGGTTTGTTTATTTCAACATGGGACGCACTTATAGACCACTACATGACTTGGAAAATGCAACAAATTGCCCACTCTATGATTTCTAGATACAGTCTAGACTCCGGAGGATTCTCTATTACTGTTGTTTGAACTGCTCTTGCCCCCTCAAACTTTTTGTGACATTTTACAAACTGAGAAATAGGGAACTCTCTACTCAATAGGTACTTCCTGTTAAGGGTGTAAATGGTGCGGATATTTTCCAACCAATCGACGGACTGAATGGCTTGAATATCTGTATAAAATAAATATCTGTATAAAATATACCATGTCTGAATCTAGAGATTTAGTATCCATACCCGAATACATAAATTCGGATATTCATGATGTCAATATCTTATCCGAAATATCTGTAACCGAAACCGAATATGAGGTTTACTGTAGCTATCCACAGGTATCCGACCATATTCTATCTGATTACACTCCAACCTCTGGTGATGAAAGCGGGGATTTTGTTCCCTGGGTCATGCTGGCAAGGCGAGCGACATAGGTACGAAGAGAATCAAGCAGACTCATAGGGACTGCTGTCTCCTATCAAAAACAAAAAACATGTCCTGTCAAAATTTAGATATGCCTACAAAATTAGCTGTTAAAAATTAGCACACTAATGTTTATGACAAAAATCTCGACAAGTACAAGAAACTTCTTTAATAACTAAGAAAAAAATGTGATCAATTCCATGTCTTGACACTCAACCAAATACATGTCTATGTTTTTTTGCTGAACTAAGTAGGCTCATTGTCTCCACAAGATTGACTTGCCCTAGCCACCTGGTAAATGAGCATCCTTGTTTTTATTGCACTAGAAAAATAATCAACTCTTAATTTGCTCTTACATTTTTTCCCACAAAAATGCAACACCATCGCCATAAAAGAATCATTTCTTAGGTCTCGGACCCATTGGTACTTGATTACTCTCTCTACTCCATATTATAAGGGCCTGTTTGGCAGCACTCCTCTTCGGTTCCGGCTCTGGCTCTTCCAGAGGAGCTCTGTCAAACGTTTTTGCCGAAGGATCCGTTTTTCAGTAAAAAGCAGAGGAGCGGAAGCCATTTTATAGAAGCCGCAAATTATGGCTCCTCCAAAATGGCTCGGGCTCCTCCACTTGTGGCCTATATATATGACTCCACATGCATAGATCTTAAAGATCACTTGGTGATTAGCGTAGGAGCTTTGGGAAGTGCTTTGGTTAGTTAGACCACGCTCATATGCGCTTGCTCTAGGCTTAGGTCTAGTTGCTAGTGAGGTTTGCATACCTCTTGATCAAAGGTGCTTGCGCGCACCATACTTATACTCGGTGGGGCTTGTAGTCTTGCAAGACCACACCAACCGTGCTTGTGGTGTGGCCACCACCATGTACCAAAGAGAACAAGGCCCATGGCAGTTCGGCCGGAAGCTTGATATTGAAGAAGGCGGGGAGCGGGCTAGGAGAGGCTTGCCGAAGGTACACCGGAGGCCCATTTGCATGTGGGGAAGGCCCGAAGCTATCCACAGAGTTACCCGACCGAGAGTTTGACCCTTGCGAGAGGATCCAATGAGGACTAGCGGGAAGCTTGAGCACTTCTCGATACCTCGGTAAAAATACTGAAGTTATCGACGGGAGTTTGCATCTCTACCTCATCTTTACTTTCCGCATTTATATTGCTACCTTGGTTATGTGCTTTACTTTCCTAGCTTAGTTGATAGAATTAGAACCTAGGTTGCATAACTCTTTTGCGGTAGAGATAGCAACACACCTAGCAAAATCGTAGTTGCACATTTAGCTAGATTACTTTCTTGCATATGTTTTGACTAGGTGGAATAAGAGGCCTTAGTTAGAAGTAGATTTTTAAGTTGCCTAATTCACCCCCCCTCTTAGGCGTCACAGTCCCTTACAGTATGCATACTGTTTTCGGTTAATGATGCAAATATTGGTTCTTGCTGGTTGTTTGTTTGGCCCTGTATTTGTGTCCTGTGGCTAATGATGTTGTCCATGGCACTTGGAGGCAACCGTGCATGCTTAGCTTTTTAAATCGTTGTACTTCCATGTTGAAGCCAGGCAACGTATGTTGAACTGAGTTCTTTTTTCAATGTCATATGCATGTAGATGGATCCCTCTGAGATCCGTGAGTTGATGGGTAGATAAGCAGTTGCCCTAGTTGTTGTCATGGTTTAATTTGTAACTAGTAGGCTTAAAAGGAGAAGGGGTGAATGTGAACCTAACCCTTTGCTATTAACACTTAATGAAGAAAATGAAAAGCACAGACAGCAGACCCTTAATCTCATCTACAACTCCACTGATGTAGAGTGTCTATCTATGCTTAGATTGACCAGGGCTCCCTTTTTTGCTTTATGCAACCTTTTTAGGCATAGGGGTCTTGTACCTAAAACAGAAGGATGCACAGTTGAGGAGCAGGTTGCAACAGGTTCCTCAACTGTGCATCCTAAAGGATTGGTGAACAACCCTAAACTGTCCATAGAGACAATCCATAGGCACACATGTGTTGGCAAACATGTGTTGGCAAACAATCCATTGATGGCACACATGTGTTGGCAAGGGTGCGTAGACGCATGTAACAAGCTTTTAGGGGTAGGAAACACAACCCTACACAAAATGTCATGGCTACTGTGGACTTTGTTGGTATTTATTAACGCACACAGAGAATTCCACAAGCACAAGAATACCGTTATAGATGTTACCTAGGAGTATTCCAGAGTATCGTATTTTATCCATAGGGAAACAATGGTTAAAGAAACTGATAGTTCACTATCATGTATCTACTAACTTAGTATGTCGACTAGACTAAAGTGGGGGTAAATGGTAAATGATATGAATTATGTATAATGGCACACCATAGGAGAATTCCATGATAAAAAAAGTAGTTTAGCTAAATTGAGAGGACAATGGGGGAGTTCAAGGTTCCTAAATACTTCTCTATTACTTTGGTTCTATTCTAGTCTAGACTAGATGGTAACTGAAGTATGGGTAGATATAATGATCACATAATAACACTTTAGAGCAGCAGTACCGTTTCGACTTTTGAGGGGGATGAGAAAGCGTAGTTGGGGGAAGGCTGCCTAAAGCTCTATGAACACCAAACCTAACGTGATGGATTACAAAGGCCTAACAGAGTTGTCACCCCTGGGGCTACCACAACTAACCGGAGATTGGGCGCAATCTCAGGTAAACTCCAACCTAGACACCATGTCTATGCTAGCGATAACTACTCTAGTCTCACATAAAAACTAGAGCACCCAATACGAGCGGAGATCCCATGTTAAGATGTAACAACTATACTAACCATACACATGATAAGCATAAAAGTAAATAGAGAAGATAAATCTATTTAAGCATAAGTCTTGGAGAGTCTAGCCCTAATCCTCCTAGTGTGGTCTTGATCTGAAAAGATGAATATGAATTAGGGTTTTAGGGATAGCTCTAGCGAGGGGGCAGGGGATGGTATATATAGGGGAGACAGAGTAGAGGGCAAGGAATTGCCACATCATCAATCCGCGTCATTTCCCTCGACCACTATTGGATGCACCGACTTAAAACCGCCTTAAATCAACGGTGTAGATCTCAGAAACATGTATGAGGCGGTGGAGGGCAATTGGACTCTGAAGCAGGCTGGCCAACCTAGGGATTGGGCCGGCCGGCCCACTTTCGTGGCCGTTTGGCCCAATCTTCGATGGGTTGTCTTCTAGATGCTTCTAGAGTCTTCTTATGTTGGTTTCATCATGAATTTGATATCTTTTTATTCTGAACTCCAAACATAGCAAATAATATATCCATTTCGATCATCTCTACAGGCTCTTCGTGCTCTCCATTTCATCATTTGAGATAGCTTTATTTGCTAAAAAATTAAATATCCTGCAAGACAAGTGAGAGCACCAAAACTCGTGGAACTTGTTAGTTTAAAACACTTTACCTACATTCATGATGGAATTTAAGCATGTATGTATGGTAAAATGATGATTTCTGGTTGATGTTAACTATCGTCAATGGACTTTGATATCAAGTTCACATATATTCTTGCTAACTGGGAGGACTCTGCCCATGATGCACTTATCTTGGCTGATGCACTTGAGAGGAATGATGGGTTCACTGTCCCAAAAGGTAACTGCACTACCAAGTCATTGCACATATGTCCTTACCATGGCACACACTCACTGTACACATCCTCTGGTCCACTTGTAGATAAAATTTACCTTGTAGATGCTGGTTATGCATGCCGAAGTGGCTTCCTACCCCCTACAGGGGGGTTAGGTACCACTTGTCTAAATATGGAAGCAGAAACTACCCAACCAATGCCCGAAAACTTTTTAACCTAAGGCACTCTTTACTAAGGGTCACTATGGAGAGGGCTTTTGGTGCACTAAAGAATATGTTACGTTTGTTAGACAACAAATCCTTCCACCCATACAAGACACATGTCAAACTAGTTTTGGCCTGCTGCATTTTGCACAATTGGATTCTTGGATTTGGCACTGACCCAATGTTGCCCACTGAGGAGGAATGGACACCCAACCAGCCTAATCCTCTTCATAGCCAGCATTTGGATGAAGGCAATTCTTGAGCCCCTCTAAAGTTTGAGGTAAATGAACACATTTTTGTTCGTCGTCTCTGACCTATATATCCTCGCGGAACTCTAGTCAATGAATTAAATTAACCTTAATGAATAACTACTGATTTCTCTTCTTTTAACCCTATTTTTTCCCATTAATAACAAAATGGATTATTCCGATATACAAAATATTAGATCGTGTAAAAGATCATAAATCTGATGATGATAAGAAAATCGAAGATGATAATAAGAAGATAGAATCTCATGAGACAAACAAGACTCAAGCTGTTAAGGAAGATAAGAATCCAGATAAAATGAATAAGGCAGTTCATAGGAAGAAGAATAAGAAGGGATAAGAGCAGTTAAGAACAACCATAGCGGGGTATGGTGGTGGGGTAAGAGCAGTTAGGAAGCATAGCGGGTAGATCCTTTGGAAATCCCTCTTCTTAATACCCCTATTCACCCTTCATCCGGAGTTGCTGTAACTTGGGCTCATCATGCTATACTCGCGAGGAAGGAAAAATGAGCAGTTTACGCTTTAGTAGCAACCGTTTTACTGGCTCTAGTATCCACTGGCTTTCAAGGAATGGAATATTACCAAGCACCCTCCACTATTTCGGATAGTATTTATGGTTCTACCTTTTTCTTAGCAACTGGCTTTCACGGTTTTCATGTGATTATAGGCACTCTTTTCTTGATCGTATGTGGTATTTGCCAATATCTTGGTCATATGGCCAAGAAGCATCACGCTAACCTTTTATTTTTTTAAGAAAGAAATTTTAGCTTGAACTATCAATACTAGCCTAATTGATTGCTGGAATGGAACTTGATGTAACTGGCAGGGACCGCTTATATAGGATGCTTGTAGGGAACCAAAAACCAACCTGCTCTGCTAGGGGAACGACCCCGGAGACCAGCCTAATAGAATATATCTATGAACTTCAAATAAGTCCCTACTTTCCTAATAAGGGTATTGGCTCGCAAGGAGAAAAAGAATGGCCCTACAAACTCCTAAACTTCTTTCTTTTTTTCTATGCAATTTAAGTACTGGATCGACATCCATTTCTTTCAGTGCCCTCATCTACGTGTATGTCTGTGTTATGGATTGCTTACTACTAGGTTGGATCGAATGTCAACGTGTGTGTAACACCTCTGGTGTTACGAGCTCGCTTAGAGCCTTGGTTGAGGCCTAAAAGAAATTAACGAAACAAGTTCCTCGGATATTTAAATTTGAGACTCACATGAAATGATGAACAACTCTTGTGTGACCTACTTTTTCGGTTGAGGGGAATCAAATCAAACCTAAGTTAAATTATTCAGTGTGTAAAACCATAGTGAAAATCCTAATAAGAAAAATATAATGCGTAGCTTTGATTGTTAGGCATGAAAAACAATTTCTCTAAACAAAAATAAAATATGACGTGCGTGTAGTGCTTAAATAATAATTGAAGTACAAGTTGTGTAGATGAAAATGTAACTGTGATTTTGGAAAATAGATATTGTTAACTAATGTTTTTAGAAGCTCAAAAGGACGGAATTTGAAATCCAATTCAGCTTCAAATCTTAGATTTCTCCAAGTCTGGAATGGTGTAGACAATGTTATTTTGGCAATTAATTTCTAAAAAATTTACTAAAAAACAATAGCTGTGTTTTGGCACTGTTGGTTGCAGCAAAGGGTAGTCCTTGTAATGGGATAGTGGTTAGAGGAGCTTGAGCTCGTTTAGACCATGCAAAAATTTCATAAAGTTGTAAAAGGTCACGGTTGTTGGCGGCTTTGCCCGTGGCCGTGGTCACCGCGCACCTCGGTGCACACGGCCGCTTCTGGCCACGCCGTGTGTGCGTTGTGCCACGCTCTGGCCGGCACTGGCCGCCTGCCTGCCTGTGTCAGCTGGCCTGGCCTGGCGCGTCTGCCCAGCTGCGTGTCAATGTCGCTACACCTCGCTGCTCCTACGCGTGCGTGCCGCGCTGGAGTGGCTGACCGCCATGCCGTGTGCAAGATGCGAACCGTGGCCGTGACTGCCATCGCTTGGTTGACGTGGCGCCATCCCACCCCTTCGATTCACCCACCATGTCATGCCCTTGGCATTTGCCACTGCCACCATGCTCGGTCATTGACCTGATCACAGTGGCGATGGGACACCTCTTGCCTCGCCCTATCCTCATGAGCAGACGTCGGTGAGCCCCGCTCAGGCCTGGCCACGCTAAGTCGAACGCGTCTCACCAAGGCCTCCATTGTCTCTTCAACTGTGCGCGTGCTCGGGTTGCCACGAACGATCGGAACCGCCCTGCCTTTATCTGTGCGGCTCGCTCGTGTGACCTCCCCTTATCCGCGCCATGCACAAAGCCGCCACACTTCTCCCCTCCCACCGACAGTTCACTCTTGCAGCAATTCCTCGCATCCGTGAGCAGTATAGGTAGCTAGCTAGACGTCCCTCCCACATTGAGCCTAGCCATGGACTAACGACCGCCAATTCGTTGATTTACTCATCGCCGGTCATCTCGCCGCCATGCGTAGCCCGGTTGGGGGTAAGACGTTACACTTGGTCTTAGTTCAATTCAAGACAGATGTAGACTCATGGTGACCCCTAGGTGTCGGTGCTCACACCAGCTCCACTGAAGGCCCTGACGAAGGTGAACTGAGGCGACCTTGCCACCTCAGAGCGTCGCTGCCCCAGCCACACGCACGTGGCCAGAGCGCTACGACACTCCTCTACCTAGACGGTCACCGCAGCAGGTACCGCGGTGAGTCCCTCCTGTTCTCCGCGACTCCTATCGCCTCGCTAGCTCGTAGGACCGTCAGAACGAACGCGTCGTCGTGGAGGTTAGCCGCCAGCGTGAGCAACACTGAAGGAGTCACCATGTAGCTTTCATCCACCGCCTAGGGTTCCGTTTTGGCTCCACGGTGCTCGTCGGTGTGCTCGCTGGGTCGATACGTCGCTCGGTAGGCCGACGTGGCCGTACAGTGCTGGTCGGAGCCGTGCCGCCATGCGTAGGCATCGTGTACCGCCCCTTGGTCAAGAGGGGATATCTCAGGGGCCTGTCTGCAAAGCATGTCTCTCGAACAATAGTACACAAGACTATCGCGTAGTAACCTAAGAATCCAGGGGCACTTTTGCATTTGTGCCGCAGCACTCGCGCAGCGGGCCTGTTAGGCTGGCCTGCTGGCGCGCGGCCACGCCTCACGCTAGCCTTTGGGCTGTCGGGCCGAAATAGGTTGCCGCTGGCTTTTCTTTTTTTATAAAAATAGTTTCTAATTTAGCTTTTGAGCTAACTTGTAAATTCAATATAAAATTTATATAGTAGTCCAAAAATTATGAAACTAATTTTGTTAGTTTCCCAAAATCATGCTCTACCTATTAGTGTATTTGGTTCACATAGCTCTAAGATATTCCCAGGTTGCCTTAAATATTTTAACATGCGTAATATTATTAAAATGTAAATTTGTAGGAATTTTTGTGGCAAAATGATGATAGTGTTAGCTTTGAAAATTTTATAGTAGCTTTGTAGTATTGTTACGTGCTCACTGTAATTTTTGTAGACCTAAAATAATTAGTTTGCTAGAATAACTATTGAGCCCTAGTTCGAATATATACTAAATCGATAAAATGAAATAAAGAAACGCTTAGGAATTGTATTACTAAAATACTTGATGGGAAATAATGCCGTAGTCGTCAACGGGGATATGTAGCCTAGTACATTGGAACTAGCTCGCTAGCTTGAGTGGTGAAATCATAATCTAAGCGCTGCGTTTGTCATTGATTATTTACATTTCCATGTTGCATTTATGTATATCGTATTAGGAACAATGATGGATTGGAGAGTCATCTGGAGTAGCAGAAGCAGATGGTGCCTTGTTGATCGTGCCACCATGGTGGAATGCTAAAATTGGTTATATTTTATCCAGGCAAGCCCCAGTGCATAACCCATATTATTCTGCACTTTATTTTATGCTTGTGCATTAAGTTTCAAGAAGTTGAATGAAAACCACTTGCATATATATCCTTATCCTATAAGTCTTACTAGTATGATAAGATTGCGTACCTTGCCATGCTATAGGATTCTGGTAGAAGTCGAGTGATTACCGTCACTCGTGAGAGATAGAAATATATTATTGTTACTATTATTACCATGTTACTATCATATAGAATAATTATGAATAATAATGGGAGACCAAGCGAGACTGGGCTTGGATGAACTTGGTCTTGGTTGGGCAATAGAGTGGGGCTCTGGTTGCATTTGTCCCGCCTGTGTTGATTGAGGACCGTCCGTTGCTGTGGACACTAGTCAGGTCACAGACTTATTATCCCGAGCACATACTTGCTTATGGGAGTGGGAAGACTTGTTACTCTCTTGTCATGGGTTCCGACTCTTTCTGGACCGATTATTAAGGGTGGATTATTGAGTAGAAGGTCTAAGCACCACATTGAGGCCGGGCCTCAGATGTTGGGGGCTTGGAGTCCCAGTTTTGACGGGGATCTAGACCCCTTGATAGGAGAGGAACGGGTTGATCTTGTCTGTGCCCGGGGTATAGATGAAGCGTGTGTTTCGAGGTACCCAGCTGGGCTACATTGATTCGCGAATCACTGTTTCTACGTGATAGTACGACTTGGCTATGGTCTAGCATCGTAGTAAGAAATAAAACATGGAAGATGATAAAATGGTTCTGATTGCTTAACCCTTGCTGGAAAATAGCATAGGTGCTTACATAGAATTGTTGGTTAATGAACTAATGATGACTGCTAATAAAACTTGAACATAAGGATGTACCTTTAGTAATGCTTTCTGCAGTTACAATAACCCACAAGCCAGATAGCCTTGCATATCCTTGGAGTCTTTTCTTTCCTCCTGACGGGTAAGTCTTGTAGAGTACAATTGAGTACTCAGGGTTTGTTCTACCCTGTTGCAGGTGACAGAAACATGTGGAGCTGACACTTGTGAGTGGAAACCTCCTAGTGGGTTCAGCGAGGATTTCCTTTACGTTACAGACCTAGAGTTTATCTAAAGTTTCCACAAAATAATTTACAAAGGAAAAAACTTATAACATGTTATTATTTCATGTATATAAAATGTTCATCGTAATAATATTTAACTCGTCATTAAATGATTTTTTATTTTCGCTATAACTCTAATCATATGTTCATTTTTCGCTACAAGATAAAACTTATGAACCTGAATTGTATAAACTCTTTTACATGCAACTAGTTTAATTCCGCTGTTGCATTCAACTGATCTATTGTCTTGATGTTGTATTAAAAGTGATGTAAGAAATATCTAAGAATGTTGTAAGCTTTATCTCTCATTTATGATCTTGATGTAAAAATATAGATTTTTGAGTTCTCCCTTGTAGTGGGCTCGACAGAATCGTATAGTTTAGTGCGCTCTTTTGGGTACTTAGTGTCTAATGAAAGACAAGTACCCTTGGAAGGGTATTAAATTAGGGGGTTCTGCCACACTATGGAGGCACCATTTGTTACTATTGGACAAATTTCTTCTTGTTCTTTGCCATAATGCCCATTCCGGGACGAGTTGGAAGAGGAATTCCAAAATATTACACGAAATAGACTCATCGCACTCGACCAGTCTCTTAGACAGATGAGACTGATCACACCTGATCAGTGAGCAATTCTGGCACAATGCCCTCAATTCATTGATTTGTATTGCTTTCACTCCTCCTACTGATGACTTTGTGACTATCCTCCTTCTAGGTGCTTAAAATCTACGTTATCAATACGGAAAAGGGCCACCTTACATGAAGCCCACCCACCTTACGAGTCGTTCTTCAACCGCTCCACCCTCGATGTGATAAAGTTCCCTCCTTCTCTCGATAAAGAAAGAGCACTGGTCCACGGATAAGCTAAAAGCCAGGATGCATGTACTGCTATAGAAACTAGGCATGAAACAGGAACTAGGGAGAAAGAAGAGAGTGTGTATGGAAGTAGGCCGTATCGAGATGATATATGGAACTAAACTATCATTATTAAAATGCATTTCTTAAAATGCATCCCAAATAGTTAGATGCATTACAAGATCCTATTCACTATCCCTTAGATAGAGGACAGTCAGAAAAGGTTGAATGCCATAGGAAGTTCTCGATGAATAATTCACTTACTTCGTTACTGCTGATTCGATAGTGGATCATAGCTCAAAGAACCTATTCCAGTGAACTTGACTACCATTGGAAATGTCGGTGCCATATTTTCATGTCTTGTTTGGAAGGTTTAGCCAAATAAGCGAGCTAACCTTTTTACTTATACACGCGAACTTTATGATGGAAATAGAAAAACTTGATGATAGGAGGTTATTACTTACCTTTGACCAGTAAGAGACAAATGATCTACTCATCAAGGGATGTGATGGACTACAAAAGAAACCTGATTCTAGGCTGTGAAGCAAAACTAAAGGGATGTGGATAAAAGGAGGGATGATAGATAGAAGAAAGAAGAATAAGAAAGATATAGGATTCCCATGTGTATGGTTTATGAATTACATCATAAAAAGGCAATGTGATAAAGATCAATATAATAAAATTCTAAAAAATGAGAGAATTCAAAATCATATCTTTACTTTTGAAACAACAAATATACCAACACCATGGCTATTAGGAGGGATGCCATCTGTAATGCTATGTGGGAAGGAAGGGGTACCTCTATGACCTGATCATGCATTTACTTTGTTGTATTTATTCGGTTTGATTACCCTACTATGGAACTCATGGTTGTATGACTGGTTATGTAATAATGAATGTGGACATGGCTGAGACCAAATATTTGTTATCTCAAATATTTACTATTGACTATTTGTTGATGGTTCTGCCAATTTGGTTTGTTTACCATGTTTGTGACCATGAGATACATCCATATAGTCCTAGCAACACACAACAAGTATGCTGCTGCTACTGCATGGGTGTGTCTCATGGTCACAACCATTTCATTTCATCTTGAGGATGCCTACTTTTAAGTTGTTGAATGTAAGTCTCCTTGGTTAAAACTATAGGATGGCTTCAGAGGCTGTGAATGTGGTGGCTGGTCAGGGTGGGTTTGTGGCTGCTGCTGACCTACAATGAGGTTGTTGGGGGTGTTGCTGTGGCAGCTGTTGTTGCTACTGCTGGTGATGGTGTTGAGGGCAAGGGGCAGCAGGGGGTCCTAGGCCCATGAGGTGGAACAGCAACACCTCAGGCTTTGTGCTTAGGAGGATGGCACAGCTAGTGAGTAATGGTAGTAGGCCTGACAGGTGTTCAAAGACAAGGATGTCAACTCTATAGCCAAGGCCCTTAAGGAGTATAATGGGGAGGCTGTGAGCCCAACTCAGCTGTACAACCACCTGAGGAAGTGGAGGCAAAAGTGGTCTAGGGTGTGTAAGCCAAAAGACCTTAGTGGAGCCCTTTTTGACACTGATACAAATGTTATAATGCTTGAGGGGGAGCACTACCTTGGCCATTACAAGATAGAACACTTAAGTCTTACCTTCCTCTACCACTTCTATGTCTTCCAACCAGTTATCTTTAACTGTATCCCCTGCTACAGGACCATCCTAAGGATGTAGAGTTTCTAAACACTCCTATAAGGTTCTATTTAGAGATAGAGGCCATCTTTGGCCATGCAATGGCTACTAATAGGTTTGTTGTCGGATCTGGTGAGCCTCTTGGGGTTAACTAGGCCGAGAGTGTTGCTGCTAAGCCTGAGGGCTCTGCCTTCAACCATGTCTATGAGGAGAAAACCAACACTAAAGTTGGTGAGGACAGTAAGGCTACAGAGCTGCTCAACTCTACTAGGGTGGGAAGAGGAAGAGAGTCAACTTTAGCGAGGATGAGATGTTTTTGATGACCAACATGACAGATGATGTCAACAATGTTGCCAATGCACTTAGGAAGACTGGACCAGCCCATGTTGATGCTAATATGTACCTTGCTATTATGGAGATGGATGGCATTTCTGAGGAGGCTCTTATAGTGGCCTATACCTACCTACTGGACAACAAGGCCCAAGGCAGGGGCTTTTTCAACATGAGTGACAGCCATAGGATCATTTGGCTTAGGAACCACCTTGCCAAGGACTACAACATGTAGATGCACTACTTGTTGGTCAGCATGGCCAAAGAGGGGATGACAGTTGAGATGCATAGTTCCTCCACCTCCCTCACCCACTCTCTCACCTTTTGTTTACACTCTGGTGTAGCTTTTGTGCAGGATAGTTGGCTGATTCACACCTGTCCTTTTGGGTTAGTTTAGTAGGAGGGTGGCTAACTATAGGTGAATATGGGCACCATGGAACTATTTTATTACTGTAGGGTAGACCTGGTATTTGTAATGCACCATCTCTATTCATATGTAGCCTCTATTGGCTAGTTTGGTTGCTATGTTATCAGTTGCCACATGTTTATTCTATTTGCTTTCCTGTAAACTTGTTTCTGTTGTATTTGTTTCTATGGCTTGGTTCTTCATGTGGGATTTTAACTGGCCGATGATGCAAACTGATAACTAAAACATGAGGTGGTTGTACAATAGTTCTATTTTATTGGGTTTTTTATGGGTGTCATCCAACCCGTGCGACATGTCCATTCCCTAGCAACAGTAGGTTCATACTTAGCTGACTGCAGTGAATGGACGTGCACAAGGGTTCCATGCCACTCATGATCTTGGGTTTCAATTGTTTACATCTTCTGCTGCCTGCCTCCTTTGCCTTGTTGGTTTTCTGGATTTGGGTACAACCACCTATGATTGGGTAGACAGAATTATAGCACCAAATTCTAAAGCTAAGGCCACTTATTTTATCCAATGCCTGTGATGTCATATTTGTTCTGATGGTTTTTATGAAACTGGTCATTGGTGAGGAATATGGGATCCACAATTGGTTTCATCGCAAACCATAGATCTTCATGTTTCGCACTCATGGCTAGCTTCAACCCTTACATTTGACTGAGGCTAAAACATTGTTTGATTTTAGAGGAAATGGGCACTTGCTATGTTGTTTTCAAGGGGGAGAAACCTAGGATTTACATGGCTTGGCATGAGTGCAGTGAACAAGTTCTTGGCTTCAAGAATGCCATTTACAAGAAGTACAATAACTATGACATTGCTTTGAGTGAGTTCAATTCCTATTTTGTAGCACCAACACCATCTACTAAGGTGTTCCCCATTGATGGTTGTGAAACCATCCCTCTTCATCTTGGTAACCATGGCTCTTGGAAAAATGTTATCATTATGTCTTTAGTCATGCTGGTGTTTGGTCTTTGGATCAGGTTGTCCATGTTCAACAATTGTAAGTTGTAACTGCAGTACACAGGCCGATGATGACTCAAAGGGAGGATTAGCTGGCTCCATGTGTTTTTGTTTTGTGGAATCCATTTCTGTGATTTGCCTCTACCACTTTATCAAACATGCCCTTGAGTTTGCTAGTTGCCTACGGCCGCTGATCTTACTTGTTCTATAAACTTGGAGCCAGCTATGTTAGCTAATAGCTAGTGATGAATTGATTATTAGTCTGAGGCCTATTAGTTTTAACAATCCCAGTTGTATGGATTATTTATGAACTGTTATTATATTGGATTGTCAATCTAAGTTTCATTTGCAATAGCTCTTGTATACATTGTTTTACTTCATATGTGCTTCCGATCATGGGCTAGGTTGACCAACCCAGCTACCAAACACAATCTCAATTTGGTAGTTGGAGGTAGTTGGTCCTTTGGCCAGGCTGCATGAAGGGAATCAAACACAATCTCAATGTGGCCAGGCGGTACATGGTACCAAACATGAGCAGTTGCACCAAGTTAGACAGGCCTGGGCTGCCCTGGTCCTATCCAGCAGGCCAAGCTGACCTCAGCCACTATTGGTATTTCTTAGCGTCATTACTTGGATTTGTGTTTCCTAGCAATGGCACCAGAAGTGTCGTGACAATATTTCTGAACACATGTAGAAATATTCTGCAAGCGCACGGATATATTGTTGTAGCATTTCTCCGGAAGTATTCGGGTATTGTTCATTTATATTTTCCCAAAGGAAGGCATGGTGTAAAAGCCTCTAATAAGGATATGGACAAGATAACATGGCTACATAGTTGACCAAAGTCCATAACAAGGGTAATTCCAGATAGATATTGGATAGTGTGACACACACATTCAAGCCAATCTCAAGGATAAAGATAAAATAAAGAATAAAGAATAAAAGAATAAACCTAAACTAGAGCAGGCTTAACTTACATAGCTATGCTAAGATTAGCAGATCATACAAATACATGAATTTCTAGGGATAGAGATCCTAAGTTAAGATAGCTTTGGTCACTATAAACTCACTTCGGGCACCGGATTGCAACTGGTCTGCCAGTCGATGCTGGCCTGTACTCTACGCCGTATCTGAACGTGGGGGATTACGAAGGATGGACAGGGCTGTCACCACCTGTCGCCTACCCCTCAACCAGAGGATACGACGCAAACGAAGGTAACTTCTAACATAGACACCACGTCTACGCTATCGGTTACTACTCAAGCGGTGGCCAGGAACTTCCGTCTTTATCAAGAGTCCCCTTACTAGAGCATCCGCCACAGGGACGGATGACGAACCCACAAGAATATAATGACTAAAACTAATCTTAAAGTAGAACCTACTACCTCAATCTAGGTCTTGGTCAAAACATGTATGTTGAATGAACGATTAAGCATAAAGTTCTAGATGCTAAATGAATAACATAAGAACTTAGCTCTAATTCATAAGCATAGCTATAATGATAATATAAGAATAAGAACATAAGGGAACTCTCTATATTATTCATACCAAGATTGCCCCTAGAGGTTCAAGCTCTCCAATGAAGCTTGCCTTGCTCCAACGAAACTAAAAAGATAAAAAGATACAAGTGGTGGGAGAGAGAGGCTCTTGAGTTGTGGTGTGTCTTTGGAGGAGAGCACCACCCATCTATTTATAGCTAAGTGAGGTCGGTTTGGCACATGTAAAAAATAGGAAACTAGCGTACACCGCCTATGCATGCCGCCATGCAACCGCCGGAGAGAGGTGGGGCTGAGCCACACTGGTGGCGGTGCGGCCACACCCCTGCCTAGCCTGTCTCACCATCGCCTTTCGCCTGTGGGCTCCTAGCTGATCCTAGGTCTTTGCCATGGTGGTGCTTGGCCCGGTTGGATAGTTGGATGGGCCTTCTCCTATTTTCTTTGAGCGAATCTATGTTACGCTTTCTCTGATGGCGCACTTTGGATCACATTTCCTATGTTTTCCGGAATATGTCCTACGAAGAACCAATTCTCCAATACATGTGGAAATGTGTTAATATTAATAACATATGTGTGTAAGTCATGCTAGTTTTCCCTTTTTTGTGTCTTATTTGGTGGTCAAATTTGGTCGATAAGGACCGCCAACAAGATCCCCTAAGCTTACCCCTTGCTCGTCCTGAGCAAGAGCTAAGGCATTGGTTGTTGATTCGGAGTTGCTTCAATGTCGGTTACATTTCAAAAGTAGCATGCCTATAACAAAGTTTTCTTCCTTGATTTTGATGAATTGGCATTCTATCCACCCTTTATTATCTCATTACCTGCGGGGCTTTTAGCCTTCTCCAAGTCTTAGGCAGTTGTTAGATAGAACGATTCACAGAAATGCTTATCATTCGTTCTTTGATTGACTTTCTTTCCGGAGGTTTTGAAAGTTTTTGCAAAGAATTTAAGTTGCCTAAGTGATTCACTCAGTCGCTCAGAAGCGTATCATCCTCACCAAAGGCTTTTTATGTTTGTCTTTCTTTTCATCCTACCAACTAAATGGCTTATGTGGATCTTTGGGTAGGTATAAAAGAAGACATACTTGCATCATATGATATTGCTAAGTCAAAAACCGGACCTCAAGGAGATTCAAGTCATATACGTTGATCAAGACATGCAAGTGTGAGGAATTTTTATAAACTTCCTAATTCTAAAATATTTTTGTACTCCAATGATCATGACTCTCTCTCTTTTGAAGAGATGTCTTTTATTTGAAAATATGGGCTACCTTATTTCTTTTATTTCTTTTTTTTATGCAAGGTAATGGAAAATGGTGAGAGTGCAAGATACACGTTACCTTGTGGGGTCCTCCCCCAAGCTAGCTCAAAGCCTAGGATTCGGGGTTGTACCCTTGTACTTTTTAGCTTTTCCTAGGATATGTTAGATCACGAGTGGACTTACCATCCCTCGTGATTACTGCATTGACGTTTTCAAATGAATCTGCGTTACGCTTTCTCTAGTGGCGCACTTTTGATCATATTTCCTACGTTTTCCAGAATATGTCCTGCAAAGCATCAATTCTCCCATACAAATGGAAATGTGTTAATATTAATAACATATGTGTGTAAGTCATGCTAGTTTTCCCTTTTTTATGTCTTATTTGGCGGTCGAACTTGGTCGATAAGGACCGCCAACAGCCACCTTATCAAACACGCCCTCGGTGGCTCCATGGACCGTATTCTGCAGCAGCACGCCGGCGCTTAGGCGCTGTGCCGCTGGCGGCTAGCCTGCTGCCGCGCTGGCCCCTGGCCGCTGGGCGCTCCAGGCGGCCACTCCCGGCCTCTCCCAGCTGGCCGCGACCGGCCCTACACAGCAGCCGCGGCCACTGCCCTGTAGATCCGCGGGCAGCAGGGCCCGGCCGCCGTGGAGCCGGGAGTGGAGCGCAGCGCCGTCCCCCTGCTGCAGTGTCGTCATCGCTCGCTGGCAATGAAGAACGGAGAGCGAGATCGAGATTACGAGATTGGGGAATGGGGAGGAGGGAGCAGCGCCGTTTGCCAACCCGAGCGAGCAGAGGGGAACACGTGACGCCGTGACAGTGGACGGGTGTGGGGCTTCATGGGCCACTGGGCCTTGCGCCCTTCCCCTTGCGCTTGCGGACCGGCCTAGAAGGCTGGAAAGAAAAAGGAGACCGTGAAAAGTAGCTTTGGGCTGAGTTTGTACTCGAAAAATAGCGAATTAAGACAAAAAAAAAATGTTGTACCACACACACTTAATGTTGTACCAAAAATGTTTGGTATTCTTGGGAATACGAGGCATCAATGTAGATCCACCCCTGCTTCTGCTTCTCGGCTTGTTCCTCATCACGCTGTCGCTGGTGGCCAACCAGTTCCTGGGTGCGGCAGGAGCCAACACCGCCATTGCCGACGTCGTCCTATTCTACTTCTTCGTGCTGGTCAATTAGGGGCGTTTTTGAGACTGCTTATAATTGGATTGTAGATGAAAATAATCGAGAATCCCACCCAAACCGCCTCGATTATTTTTTATTGTTTGGGAATCATGCGATCAAAACAATCAAACTTTCACTAGCAGTGGCGTTTTCTGTACCACGGCCTTCCACTCTGTTTTGTCCACCACGAGGATTTTCCCCCGACTGCCCCTCGCTCCACCGCACCCGTCCGTCGGTTCAGCTTTGGCTACCTTGCGCTGGGTCGGAGGCGGCTCCTTGTCCGATACACCGCATCAGGCAGAGGTGGCTCCTTGTCCGCTCCCCCGTGTCATCAAAGGATGGAGGCGTCTGGCCGTTTCCTTGCCGTTCTGCCCGGTCGGAGGATCCCACATTATTGGAGGATGTGTCACCGTGGGTGGCTTGTCTATCGAATTTCTTTGAGTTGTTTGTGGCGTGTGCAGTTTCCCAGTTCCGAGGATACACTCTGTTACGATCTCTGTTCAGTACACTGTAAAATTGTCTTAGGAAAGCGCCGTGGAAGACAGAATTTATAGCTTTTCGCGTAAAAATGTTCCAGCACGCAGCACTCGAATTCCTAACCTACAGAGTGAGCTGTACATGCGAGTTGCTGGATGTGATAATTCAGTTACTTTCTTTTCCTTTTTGATGTACGAAACCAACTGTCAAGAACCCCTACAAAAACTTAGAATGTGTTGACATCACAATCAGGAATCATCAGCCAATGCAGGATTGCAGGGTGCAGCTCTAGTGCTCTACTGAAGTAGAGCAATTCGGTCAGTTATGGGGCCAAACGCCCAAACTGCCTCATCGTGGAGGCCATAGCCAACTTAGGATGCAGCATGTTGTCAAAAAAAGAACTTAGGATGCAGCGAAGACGAGCACTAGCGGATGACAACCATGATTGTCTTTTTTTTCAGGCAACAGCTAATCTATCCCGGCCAAGAACGCACGGTTGTTGCTGATATGACTTGAGCGCTGCCAGAACAAAAGGTCATAGATCGCGTCCGCATGTTTGTCTGGTAAGTCGCTGACTTCAGGCATGTGTAAGTTAGAAATGTATAGAGTATTGAGATATTTTGGGCTACTTTATGTATTTTTCAAAATAGTAGAGGACAACAATTTTTTTAATAAAAACCAAAATTGATCCAATAACTATTATTTGCGATCATGACTAAAGTTTTACCGAATTAAATGGTACATATTTTTCAAAAAGGCGAGAATTTCTTTAATTTACTTTTACCTTCTAACTTGTCTCGCGAGGATTAACACAGAGCCTCTGTTGAGGGCATTCAATTACAATAATTTCTAAGAATCTATTATCTAATGGTTAGATTTTTCGTATTATGAGAGTGTCTAATATTTTTTAGCATAGACATTCGGGTAGTTCAACCATCGTTTTTTTTTTGGTATCTTTGGAATATGAGTGTGTGACTTGTTAGAATTGATCCTATTGATAATACATAGAAAGGGTATGCTATCTCTATCAAGATGATTCTAATTTGTCAGATATTATTTATTCTAATATCTGGAACTAGAAGTACAGAGTGGATAAAAAAGGAACTATGATTCATACTCACTATTTAGACCTTGCAACCTAAATTAAAAAATTCAAGTAGTTCTTAATAAAAAAGAAATTTTCTTCTCCTTCCAGTTTTGTTTGCCCAAAAGAGAACTCTTTTCTCTTTCAATAAATGATCATCAAGGCGTTCTTATTCTGTTGAGAGCCTTCAGTTACACTAATGATGAATCTACTAATTAATGATTAGATGTTTCATATTATTGTGAGAGTATCTATTGTATTCTGGCACATCTCATGGGATTTGATGTCAAGGCTCGATCTGTTGAATATGGTGGCATATAGCATTTTTATTTACTTTGAATATAACTCCGAAGAAGTGGGTGATTTATAGAAACATATATAACACACTTTATGATTATTTTATCATTTTCTATAATAACTTATATTATAAACTATATGTTGATTTGAGAGATGTTTTAGTTTGAGTACTCTTTTAGTTTATACCCCCCCTTTGTCTAAAAAACTTGATGTTTAGTTTTGTCCTAAGTCAAACTATTTTAAGTTTGACCATAGAGGAATCTGCTAACATTCATGACACTAAATACGTATACAATAAACTGTGCATGACGAATCTAATGATTCTTATTTAGTAATATAAACATGTGTGTAAGTTTGGTCAAACTTTAAATACTTTGACTTAAGAAATAACTAAAATATCAACTTATCAAGTTTTTCTTTCCGACCGAGGTTGTACTTTATAGTGCCAGAGATGAGTAATTTATGTTCAAATTAAAAGTTTAATTTATATCATCTTTCCTAATAGCATGGTGAGTAATTTTAAAAGGGTTACTTTATATTATATTTCATATTGATAGAAGTGACCCATTTAGATGCAAATTCAGGGTTAATTTACGTATTCTAAATAATGGCAAATGTGGGTAATCTTTTAGAAAATAAAGAGTAAATTATTTTAATAGCGGTTCTTAAACTTGTCCCAAGTTCTTATCTAGATCCTATTACTTTCAAATTGCACATTCATCTCTATAAACTTGCATGTCCTGAGCTCTCATTCCAGTCTCGATACTCGCAAATTGCATGTTTGGCTGCCTAAAGCTATGTGATGTCTAGATATATACAGTAAAACTATGTTATAGAAAAAACAAAATAATTTATTACTTAAAACAAAGTGAGTATAATATTGAAATAATCTGTAAAAGGTTACGCACTAGTCAAAGCAGCAAAGTGATGGTCATATCTGAGAAATCTACTCTTCAGAAATGTACCACTACGATAGTACTGTACGATCCATTCCCTCACAAAGTCACAATACTAGCAGCAAAGCAATTCCTAAAAGACGCTACTACCGATCCATTTTCCTCAGCCGGTGCAGCACTCGAGCTCGAGTCGCTGAAGCTGGGAATCGAACTCGAACATGTGCGGACGTGCGGTCACAGAGCCTCTCATCGAGTGGCGTCACCATCGCACTTCGCGGTGAGTGCTGAGTGCTGACTAACTGGAGACCGGGCTTCGGACGTGGGCCGGGTGGTAGATCCTCTCGTGCTTCCTGCCTGCATGTTCGGTCACGAGTCATCATGACTGCTACTCTGCTAGGCACGGCCGCATCTGCCCGAGAGTGGGAGACATATACTCCCTCTGTCGTGTAATCCGTGCATTCTAGCATTCAAAATATGTTCTCAAATATAATACATTGTAGAGAACAAAAAATTAATTTTACATTAATTATTTTCCATTTATCAACCAATCATCATTAATCATGTTGATGATAGTGTCTGATTAGGAAATAAAATGAGAGTACATTCTTCTTTTATGTTCTCTCTTTGTCTTAAAATTTCTAGAATGCTCTCTATTACAATTACAGGACAGAGGGAGTAGTTCATGTTTGGTTCTCCATCAACACACGCCATTAGCAGGGGATGATGCCACTCAATCAGGAAAGACGGCTATGCTAGCTAGCTTGACTCCTTTATGCTTGATGAGCAAGTGAATATTTGTTGCTCATTTGACAGATTGTCATTATTGTAGTCTTCCTAGTATGCATTCATTAGCTTTTTTATTTGGTAGGTCATGAAATTTCAATAGCTAAAGCTATGATTGGAACTATTTAGGTCCTTCATAAAGGATGCAATACTCTGTCCAAACACTTATTATTTGTCTATTGATGTTGTATGGCAGAGATGTGAAGTCTGGTGCATTCTATTTTTGAAGAATTGGTAGGGGTCTGAGATTGGCACATGCACATTTTCCTAGATTTATTCCAGTATCTAAAGGCACTATGCTTTTAGTGGTAGGTGACATCCCCATCGACAGCGAGGCATCTGTGGTGACCTCGTGAATCTCGAGATCTGCCGGCTCTGTTCTTCAGAGGTGCTCATAGGGGTAGGGTTTACCTACATGTATTCATTGTGGTGAGTGTGCGTGCGTGTTGTGGACGTCTATGTTGTACCGTGTAATTCTAAAAAAACAAATAAGCCAAGCAACAGGGTTGTTATCCTCGAGTACATGCCCTGACGACTGCTACATTCGCGAGAGCATGGACCATCTTTGTTTGTTCTGCTAGTTACTTAAGTATATATACAAGGACTAATGATGTACTATCCAGACTAGCAAATATGTCCCCGCGTTGCAACCGGAGCAAAAAAAAAACTATCAAACATTTATGAAAAACGACGACAAGAACGATGCATACATATTTATTTATAATTTAGTCTTTGTATATGATGACCCTAACATCCATAATATAACTTGATGTTTGCAATATAATAAAACAATGTCTTAAGCCTGTTTGAATTAAAAGACAACCTTGATAGTCATCGCAAAGCATATCGTATTATCCATGTGTTGCTATAATTGAATATTAACTTCGTTCATTCTTTTAACGACATATAAAAATATGTAATTTTAATCTGATGGAAGTCGGCAAGGATACATAAGCATCATTGAATAATAAAAAAAAACATAGACGAAATGGAAAGGAACTCAACGCAACAGTATCTAACCTTGCCAGCGAGGCGGTTCAAGCAGTTACACTACTGGAAAACTGGACTTTGTCGTGTGCCTGAGGCTTTGCCGAGTGTAATTTATCGGGGCACTCGGCAAAGCAATATTTTGCCGAGTGTGACACTCGGCAAAATTTTGCACACGGCAAAGACGGCTTTGCCGAGTGCCAGGCACTCGGCAAAATTTCGCACACCAGTGACAACGGCCAGCCGCCGTGAAATTTTGCCGAGTGCTAGGGCCGAGGCACTCGGCAAATTTTTTTATTTAAAAACGACACTTTGCCGAGTGCCACACCACTGGCACTCGGCAAAATGTATGTTTTTTTTAAAAAAATCAATATCCCTGGCACTCGGCAAATTTTTTTTTAAAAAAAATCAACATTTTGCTGAGTGCCAGAACCTGGCACTCGGCAAATTTATTATTTAAAAAAACAATGTTTTGCCGAGTGCCAGTTCCCTGGCACTCGGCAAATTTTTTTAAAAAAATCAATATTTTGCCGAGTGTCAGGGCCCTGGCACTCGGCAAAAATTTATTTAAAAAATCAATATTTTGCCGAGTGCCCCCAAATGCACTCGGCAAAATGTTTTTTGTTTTTTTTCATTTTTGGCCCAAGTTTTTTTTTCTGTAGCATTGGCACAGTATTTCAAACTCTAATATAAAATTTGGGGCAATTTTGACTTTTTTATATATATATTTAGTTAATTTATTTTGTGTCTTTGAATTTCTCTACGCATTTCCAATTTGAACCGCAGGTACATGAAATAATGGAATTGGACCATCCAAAAAATGATACTCATGATGTTTAGCATATGTTGAGGCCGTATCCAGGAGGTTACATGAAATCTAGAGCATCTCCTTGACGCAACTTGCCGAGCTACTTGGTGGAAAAGTGAATTTAAATTATAAAAAAGTCAAACGAAGTCCGAAAATAACGAAACTTTGAGACGCGTCGTGTTATCGCATGTAGAGGCTATGATAAAAATTTGAGAAGGTTTCGAGCAAGTTGCGACGTGAGATGTCTGGGTTTTTGACATTCGAAGTCATTGATTTTCATCCTTATGCCATTGATTTTCGAGCAAGTTGCAGCCAAACAAGGTATAAATCCATTTTCACCCTTATGCCATTGATTTTATGATGGAAAAATAAATTCATGCTGAGATCAGGTGAATCCATCTACTGTCTTGCTAGTAAGGTGTAGGCAACATGAGTTATTGTATTAGATAATATATGCAGCACCTTAAGACTTGGCATATGGTGCTAGATCACTACATCTTCCACTGCAGAAACTACTGTAATGCAGAGGAAGTAATTAAGTGCTCCACTGTGCATCCACTTTCTTTTGTTCTGTGCATTGCTTAGTGTCGTGTGATTGGGGATTGGACGGTAGAACTTTATACTTGTTTTTTCCTGCTCTATTGAGCTTTAATGCCAATGGATGTTGTACAAGCAGCTTGCAATATACACCGGTCCAACTGGTATTCTTCTTTCTCTTTGTGGCTAATAGTCAATTTGAAATAAGACTACAAGAGAGTCCTCAAATGACAACTTCTTAAACTGCAGTTGGTGGCCTTCTAAATGCCCATTTGGAAATGCAACTAAAATGGTCATTGAAATATATGGTTTGAAAAATGGAATGATCCGAGTAGTATAGCAGTCACTACTGGATTCCATTTTGTCAAATATGTTGTTGGTGCACTCTATGTTTCAGATTACACATAATCATATAGTATCATAGCAATTCTATGTTTCAGAACTTACAATGTTGTAGTACAAATATAAGTTATTAAATCCTTGACTTGATGTTGTTTCTTTTATATATATATATATATATATATATATATATATATATATATATATATATATATATATATATATATATATATATATATATATATATATATATATATATATATATATATATATATATATATCAGATAAGTCAATAGGTAAAGGCTAACAAGATCCAATGAAGAAACTTGGTCAATATGTTTCAGAAAAATTCCGGGACTAGGTATATCACCTCTTCTCTGCTTGTCGGCCTTCATGCCGTTGTGGTTATCGGCCTTCGTGCCGTTGTGACTGTCGGCCTTCGTGCTGTTGTGATTGTCGGCCTTCGTGCCATTGTTTGTGGACGTCGGCCTTCGTGCCATTCTTTTTGTAGGTTTTCGAAACCTCCCCGTGCAAGGGAGGTTCTGCCAAAATTTTTAACTTACAGTTTTATATTTATTCTTTTGCAGAGACGAGCCCGTGGGAGGTGACCCGGAGGACCCTGACCGTGTTTGTCGGCGTCGTGGGTCTGCCTGCACTGCGTCGCCTCGCCACTGCGTCGACTCGCCACTGCCCCGCTAGCCTGACTTCATCGGCCTCCTAGGTATAACCATTGTATCCGTATCATGGTCTTAGGTCGCGTACCCTAGTTAGGTGTCTCCCGTCCGAAAAAGATACGATCGTAGGTCTGCGGGTCTTTGCATATCTGTGATCGTATCTGTTTAGGATTGTCCATGTTTTTTGGACAGCCCGCGGATGTGCGGATGAGTTAGTTTCCATGGTCCGCTCCTGTCTGACACGGTGTTTCGGCATCACCCCCTGTTGTTCTCCTGATACACACTCTCCCTTGTAGGACGTGTATCGGGAGAGCAACGGGGAGGTGATGCCGAAATTCCGTCTTGGATAGGAGCGGAGCATGGAAACTAACTCATCCGCGGATCCACGGGTGGGATTAGGACCTATCCTCACCTATTAGAGAGTAGGGACACCGCGTAGATGCAATTGTCTTGTCACTCATGTCTGCTGATACGTCTGTTAAAGGATGGAGGACCGTGAGTGGATGTACACGCTCCGGAGAGATGAGTACGATTTTGACCCGATGTTTATAGTCAAGGTTGAAGAGTTCTTAAAGCATGCATTTGGCGAGAGTGCTAGAGGCCATTCTCTAGTGGTTTGTCCCCGCAGCGGTTGTGACAACATGAGAAGGAAAGATAGGTTCACCATGGGTAGACATATTGTGAAGTCTAGATTTCCTCCAGGCTACCACCGGTGGATCCACCATGGTGAAGTCAATCGTATCAGGGAGGAGGTGATCAGACCATGGCTCGAGGCTTTCGATGATGATGCTAGGGTAGTTGACATAATGGATGACCATCACCAAGCTCAGTTCGCTAAATGCCGTGATAAGGAGGAGATGGAGGCTGCCTCAGATGCCTTCTACCTGATGTTGGACTCGGCACAGAGACTCCTTCACGATCGTACTAATGTTTCTCAGCTGGATGACATTGGTCGCGTAATGGGGCTGAAGGCCGAGTTAAACCTAAGTCGAGAAGGCTTCGACAAGATGTTGGCCGTGTGGAGCGACATGCTACCGGAGCGACACATTATGCCGAAGAACTTGTACGAGTCAGAGAAGCTCCTTCTTGCACTAAAGACGCCCTATGACAAGATACATGTGTGTTCAAAGGGGTGTGTCCTATTTAGGAAAGAACACGCGGATGCAAAGTACTGCCCGAAGTATAAATCCTCTAGGTACGTGGAGGTAGACTTAGGCGATGGCCAGAAGAGGCATCTTAAGATCACCATGAGAGTCCTACGACACCTTCCGTTCTTGCCAAGGATCCAACGGTTGTTCATGACCGAGGAATCCGTGAAACAGATGACATGGCACAAAAACGGGAAGCGGTACAACCCTGAGAAAGATGGTACATCCATCCGATGCTGATGCATGGAAGTACTTCAATGCGTGGCATCCTAACAAAAGAAGAGGAGGCTCGTAATTTACGTGTCGCGCTGGCAACAAATGGGTTCAATCCATATGGTATGATGGTTGCACCATACACATGTTGGCCAGTGTTCGTCATCCCCCTCAATCTCCGCCCGGCATCGCCTTTCAACGACATACCATGTTCCTATCGTTGATAATCCCTGGACACCCGAGGAGTCATATGGGTGTCTTCATGGAGCCGGTGATAGATGAGTTGATCGAGGCTTGGGACAAAGGGGTGTGGACATACGACCGAGCTACGAAGACAAGCTTCAAAATGCACGTCTGGTACCACTACTCCCTGCACGACTTCCTGGCGTACGGGTTAATGTGTGCATGGTGTGTTCAGGGGAAGTTCCCATGCCCACTATGCAAGGAAGCTGTGAGGTTCACATGGTTGAAGAAGGGTGGCAACTATTCATCGTTCGACAAACATCGTCAGTTCCTCCCTCTTGACCATCCATTCAGATAAGACGTCAAGAGCTTTATGAAAGGTGTCAAAGTGATGGACCCTAGACCACGCTTGAGGACTGGGGCCGAGGTTCGTGCTCAAATAGACACTCTCGTGCCCAACAAAGATGGTGGTTTCGTGGGATATGGTGAGCAACATATGTGGACTCATAAGTCCGGCTTGACGAGGCTCTCCTATTTCGATGACCTCCTATTGCCCCATAACATTGATGTCATGCACACTGAAAAGAATATCGCTGAGGCACATTGGGCGACGCTCATGGACACTGACAAGTCTAAGGACAACCCTAAGGCTAGAGTGGACCTGGCGACGTTGTGCAATATGCCAAACCTAGAGATGCGGCATCCTAGAACAGGAAAGCAGTGGAGAAGGCCTAACGCCCCCTATGTATTGAAAATCGATCAAAGGAGGGAAGTGCTTCGATGGATCAAAAATTTAATGTACCCTGATGGGTATGCAGCGAATCTGAGCAGGGGTGTGAACTTAGAGACTTTGTGAGTCAACGGGATGAAGAGTCATGACTACCACATATGGATTGAGCGGATACTTCCGGCGATGGTTCGAGGCTATGTCCCTGAGCATGTTTGGCTAGTGCTAGCAAAGTTGAGCTACTTCTTCCGCCGGCCTTGTGCCAAGGAACTGTCTAAGTCCGTCATTGAAGAGTTGGAAAAAATGGCGCCTGAGTTGGTCTGTGAACTTGAGAAGATCTTTCCACCCGGCTTCTTCTTGTCTATGCAGCATCTGATTGTGCACCTCCCGAATGAGGCAAAGATGGGAGGGCCCGTACAAGCCCATTGGTGCTATCCAATCGAGAGATGTCTAAAATCTCTTCGCAAGAAATGTACAAATAAAGCAAGAATTGAGGCTTTCATTGCAGAGGCAAGCATTCGAGAGGAGGTTTCAAACTTCACGACATCCTACTACAAGCCAAGCCTTTCTAGCAAGCATAATCTACCCCCTCGTTACAATGTTGGCGAAGTTGAATCGACCCTCAGCCTTTTCAAAGGCCAACTAGGCAGCGCAAGTGGATCGACCCCTAAGAGATTGGATCTAGAAGAGTGGCGCAGAATCACGCTATATGTGTTCACCAACCTTGTCGAGGGTTCAGCCATTCATTAAGTAAGTTCTCATCAAACTTGTTTCAATACGACATCACTATTCTGTATCGAACCCTATTGATTTTCTCTGGTACAGGGAATTTGTTCGTCAAGAGTGGCATCAACCAAGGGATCCTACCCCGCACGAACATGATACCCTTCTTTCAGAGGGTGCGGGAGCTGGGAGGCTTGATTTCATTGATTGGTTCAAACAAAAGGTACTTTCCAACTTAGCTCGTACATTCGTCGATATTCCTTAGTACCTCGTATGTTCCAATATTATAACGACGTATCATGCTTGAGCTCGCAGGCGCAGACCAATGCGTCCATGAGTGACGAGTTGAGACAGGTTGCAAACGACTTCAAGTTAAGGGTGAAGTCATATACCGGTTATGATGTGAATGGATATCGCTTCCACACGTCAAGACACGAGCAGCTCCGGCCCAGTCGAAAAACCACCAACAACCAAGTTTTTACACAGGGCACTAATGGCGTCGAATACTACAGAATAATTGAGGAGATCTATGAGCTTGAATATGAGGGCCGAGTACCTCTTACTCCTATCATATTCAAGTGCCACTGGTTTGATCCTAGACAAACGAAACGGACCCCTCATCTTGGGCTAGTCAAGATTAGACATGATTCCGTCTATGAAGGAAAATATGTCTATATTGTGGCTCAACAGGCAGTGCAGGTGTATCATACGCCATACGCGTGCCAAGACAAAGACCATCTTAAGGGTTGGTCTATTGTACACCAGGTATCTTCGCACGGTAAACTAGCTGTTCCAAACGATGAAGATTACACCTTCCTCAACACAGACACATATGATGGAGAGTTCTATCAAGCGGATGGGCTATAAGGGAGCTTAGAGATAGTCTTACCCGGTGTGAGCACCGCCATGGAAGTAGACAATGAAACGGTTGATGAAGAGGACCTTGGAGATGTAGTGCTGAATCCGAAGGACATTCAAATGCTTGAGCGATTCCATTTAGGCAGAGAGGATGAAGACACAGAACCTTCGGATAGTGTTGCTCATTTGGACAATTTTGACAGTGATGACGAGACCTATGACCCCAATTTTGACAGTGATCTTGACACATGTGCTGCTGCTAATGCTTCATTAAAGGGTGAATGGATCGCAGCCGCTGCAAACACACCCGTAATTGTTTAGGTTTTGTTTTGCTTTGCTTTGTGGGACGTTGTTTAGTAGTAGCAGGGGGGCGGATGATGATGCACTGCGAGCCTGCAAACTACGGCCAGTAAATATTTTATACGCTTTTGGCGCTAGCATATCTTTCAGTGATCACAAGAAGCTACCGTGCCTACCCTGTTCATCTGCTGGCACATTGGAGGCAGGCTTGCTACAAATGGAATCGATGGGACCAATGCACAACTGGACAAACTATGAGGGTTTTTTTATTTTTATTATTTTTATTTTTATTTTTATTGCTTTTGCCACTGCTTGGAAAATACAGTATATATACTCCAGTAGTTTGTAATCTGATGCTATTCGGCAAGTAAAATCCATCACCGGTCCCTAAACTTGTATCGCTGTGTCATTCCAGTCCATAAACTCGCAAATTGACCGTTTAGGTCATCAAACTTGTTCATCTGTGTCATCTCGGTCCCTAAACTTGTTCGACTGTGTCATCCTGGTCCCTAAACATGAAAATCACCCGTTTATGTCCTCAAACTTGTTCAGGTGTGTCATCCCAGTCTCTAAACTTGGTTTTGAGTCTCATCTGGGTCAAAACAGGGTGTCTAAAAACTCTATATCAAAAATTAATTCATAACTTTTTCATATGAGCTCGAATGAAGACAAACTTTACATAAAAATTGTAGCCGTCGACGCGGTCTACAACTTTGTAGTTGAAAAGTTTTTGAATTAAAACTGTTTAAGGTCCCAAAATATTGTTGTAAGTTTATAGATTTTGAAATTTGAAATTTAAAATTATCAAACAATCTTAGGTACTGACATAGTCTATATAAAAGTTATAGTTCTCAATATGATCTACAACTTTGTAGTTGAAAAGTTTTTTATTTGAAGTCATTTAGTGTCCCAAAATTTAATTTTAAATTTTAAATTTTAAAATCTATAAACTTACAACAATATTTTGGGACCCTAAATAGTTTTAATTCAAAAAAAAATTCAACTACAAAGTTTAGATCGCGTCGAGGACTACAATTTTAATATAAAGTTTGTCTTCGTTCGAGCTCATATGAAAAAGTTATGAATAAATTTTTAATCTAGAGTTATCCTCGCATCTCTCGACGGCGGGTGGCGGCTCCCTCCAAGAAGCGGCGGCTGCGGCGAGCTCTCCCCACTTCCACTAGCGGTTGCGACGGCGAGCCCTCCCCACCTCCCGGCGACGTCGACGGCGGCGGCGCGGGGCCCCTCCACCACCGGCGAGCATCACGCAGGGGCGGCAGGGCAGTCCTCTCCACCACTGGCGAGCGTCACGCAGGGGCCGAGGTGCCCCCGTCCTCTGCCGTGGCGCCCACGTCCACCTCCACAGCGACGGAGCGACGGCGGCACTGGTGTCTCCCACCCCATGACGACGGCTCCATTCGGATCGGCAGCGAGGCCACTGATTGCAGATCCAGATCGACGGTACCTTGCTGCGACTCCCCACGGTGCCGCGACGACATCGTCTCAGCGAGGGCACCTGTTTCTGCTCCCTTCCACCCACAGTGACCGCTCGACCGCCATGGCAACAGGCTCGTGAGTTCTCGTGTGTTGAACATGCGGTCCCTTCCCAGGCTAATGATTCTCTATTTTCTTTCTTTCAACCGGTAAGTGAAGGTCTGAATAATTCTTTAATTGATATTTCCTTTTCACATACAGATCGTGGATAATCAATTAATCAGTGTGGCGTGTGTGTACGATTTGACTCCTATCTATTTTCTTCCTGAATTCCGATGCTTCGTCTCTCTATTTCTTAGTGCATTTTGTGGTGAAAATTGTTCCCAAGGAATGAGCTATTCTCTCGAGTGGCACAGATGTGGATGTGTGCGTACAAATCTCAGGAACGGCAGCTGCTAGATTTGTTTTTCTGATCGATTTTGTTTGTACAGAGTATAAATGAGTTTGGTTGATTTTGGTTCAAAAATTCATGTGTAATGTACATACTCATACTTTATTGTAAAAATTAATATACCACTTCGCATATGTACATACTCTTCTCTTAGCATGTATACTCGTCGCCATGGAAAAATGTACATACTCATACTTTATTGTGATATACGTACATACCACTGAGTATATGAATATCACGTGAATGTATGCACATATATTCCGATCGTGTGGTTTTATGTATGCACTTATACTATCTTAATCTAGCGCATGTGTGCATACTCCATTCGACAAAGTATGTATAAATACTCTATTCTAAAAAGTATGTACAGGTACTCCGTTCCAAAAAAGTATGTATAAATACTTTATTTTAAAAAGTATGTACAAGTGCTCCATTCCAAAAAGTATGTACAAATACTCTATTCTAAAAAGTATGTACATATACTCCATTCCAAAAAGTATGTATAAATACTCATACACGAGCAAGCTCAATCCAGATAGGAGAATCACGGTAAGAGCATCTCCAACAGTACCTCATTTTTTCCTCCCCAAATTTTGTAGTTTGACAACTCCCCAAAAGATATTGGGAAAGAAAAAAAAGGTCATCTCCAAGAGTTTCCCATGAATAACTTAAAAAAACAAATTTGGGGCCACGTAAAATTTTTCTCGGCAGTTTTTTTTCTCGTTCCCACGACACCTGCCGCTGCCGCAACTCAGCCGCCGCCGCCAACTCGTAGGCAGCCGCGACCTCCTTCCTGCCGGGCGAGACCTTCCAGCAAAGGAACGACATCTGTCAGGTATTGTCTGTCAAGGTTGCATGGTCTCTTCTCATCTCAATATCTCATCTCGTGATGTGAAGCAACGACTCTCTCATCTCTCAGATCGTCCCCGCATCAAATCAAATAATCAATCAGGCCCGCAGGCTGCCTCGCAAGGTTGAAACACATCCGCATTAATCTTCTGCTTCTTCTTATTCTTGCCGGCTTGCTGCTCCGCCAGTCTCTTCCTCTCGGCCTTCCACTTGTCTTCACCCTTCAACTTGTTCCAACAGTGCATTAGAGTAAATGTCTTGTTCTCCCTGTCTAATCCCTTGAACATCGCGGCCGCGTCAGAAACTTGCACATGTTATTAATCATCAATGTGTATATCTTCACAAATAAATGAAATAGAAAAAACAAAACAAATGAACATATGAAACAAATAAGAAAATAAACCTTGTCTTGAATGGTTGCACCACTTTGATTCCTACGCTCAATCGCTTCGTAGCATGCACAAAACTTGTTCACTTGGTCCAAAATAGTCATCCACCTATGCATAATGGAACTCTCCGTTCTGAAAGCTTCAGTTTCCTTGTGTTTCTCATAGAAAACATGAATTCTACTCCAAAAGGAGCCACGAGGTTGATTAGCCCCGCGCACGGGATCTTTGCTCGTGTTCAACCAAGCTGCCACAACAACTAAATCCTCCTTCGGATCAAAGTTTTTTGTCCTCTTCGAATAAGGCCTTGTACTGCGAGGACGTGGAGCACCTCCACTTGGGTGCACTGGCACATCAACTGCTTCAACTTCAGAACACATCTCATCAATTTCCTGGGTGTCGTGTGTCATGGGAAAACTGTAGTCTTCGAAACCAGGAACATCATCCTCTCTAGTGACCATGTTTGTCCAATATCGACCATCGAACGTTGGGTCCATCCTACAAGTATTCACGAATAAATCAATGCAAATAATCCATGTACAAGAGAAAAATTTTAACAGCATCAGAGAGCAGCATATATTGAAAAAAATATAAAAGCAGATGAGTACATTCAAAAACAAATTAAAAGCATCAGAGATCAGCGTATATTGAAAAAAATTAACATCTACACTGTGGCCACAGCCAACCATGAGTGCTATCGGATCATTAAGATCTACACTGTGGCCACAGCCAACCATCAGCATATATTGAAAAAAAATTAACATGTACTTTCAGCCGCCCGCACGAACGTGGGGCTGGCCGCCGGCCGGTACTCGGGCATCAGCCGCCCGCACACGGAGATCGGATCTTTGGCCCAGCGGCTCCGTCCGCCTCTTCGAGGTCTTGCATAGCACTCGCGGGAGGAGATCGAAGCACTCACGGGAAGGACATCGATCAATAGGACTTGCGGGAAGGAGATCGATAGGACTTGCAGGAAGGAGATCGATGGATTACCTGAGCCCCTAGTCGGCGGCGGCGGAGATCGAAGACCCTGGACGAGGAGAGACAACGCGCGAGAAGGAGAGACTACGCACGGGAAATAGCCGCGGGAAGCACGAGAAGGCGCGGGAAGGAGAAGATGCGCACGACGGAGCAGCGCGTATTTTTACGCGCGGTCACGGTGAATTTGCCAAGTGCGGAAAGATGGGGAACAAATATAGAGAACTATTGGAGACTAGTTTTTCTCTTTTTTCTTAAATTCTATGGATGGGGAAGAGATATGGGGCACTCTTGGAGATGCTCTAAGCTACAATCACGGCAACATAGATATTATTTTATTAATTAATTAATTAGGAATTAAGTTTGTTATAAATGCATGCGACATGCCTAATTGGATCCTCCCAGTATCCACTACCCGTTATGGCCGGTGGTGTTGACACAGCTGTAGTACAAAATAGATAGGGAGTAACTGCTCCCGAGAGTATAGAAAATGCACCTAGGGTGAGTTTGGTAACGGGAGCGTCGGGTGTGCGGACTTAGACTACCCGCACTCATGGACCTCTATATTTATCCTCTATACGTCCTAGTCAGCAAGATTCTCTCCTCTATACTCAATTCTCCCGCACCCATCCATCCTCTATATCATCCTCTATCCACTCTATCTACTGTGGGACCCACTTGTCACTTTATCTAAATATATCCATGTGTGATCTAGTTTTGAAAGATTTATTGAGACGAATTTAATGGTGCAATCGAAATTTAATTTGGATTTTTGGTTTGTGAGTTAAAGCATTTTTTCTTTGTTTAGCTAGTGGGGCCCGTCACTATTGAGTATAGAGTAAGCACAGTACTACTCTAAATATAGAGTGAGAGAAAGGATAGAGTATTGTTTTAGAGTACCCAGTGCAGTAGTTTTTACTCTATATTTATACTATAAAGCTTTATAGTATCGTTTTAGAGTATCCAGCAGATAGTGTTAGGAAACGGGAGACGTCGGGGACCGTTAGCTTCCCTAATGGTTTTGGATAGAATCCAATAGTTTGTGTCGTAGGCAAGCAAAGTACTATGTACGGGTGCTGTTGGCATGTACGTGAATATTATTTAATATAAATCCGAGGAGCGCCTGGCCGGATAACTATTAACGGAGAGCACGTATATATACATATTTGGACGTACATGCATATTAGTATGTGTACATACTTCTAAGATGATTGACGAAGAGCACATATATGGACATATTTGGACGTACATGTATATTAGTACGTACATACTTCTAAGGTGACTGAGTATATACATATACTTTTCTCCACAAGTGAGTACGTAGGCGTATATACTATTTTATTATTTTGACAAATACATACTCACCCTGTTCGCTTGAGCTACTTTTCAGCCATGAAACAGTGTTTTCCTCTCACAATATTTCAGCATAAACATTAACATAAACCAAATTTTAGCATAAGCGAATAGGGTGACTATTCAAGAATTGAGTATATCTGCATATCTGCATATCTGCGTACCTTTTTTTTTCTAATTTATGATTATATATGGTGTGCTTGTTTATTGGTACATATGAATGTATACTGCTTTTGAAAGTATGAGTGGATATTTTTTTTAAAAAAAATTGAGTATATCTGCATACTGCTTTTGAAAGTATTAGTGGATACTTTTTTCTTTAATAAAAATGAGTATATCTGCATACTTGTGTTATAAAAGAAGTACGCAGACATACATATTATTCCTGGGAGTATATGTACATACATGGTGCGAGTATATCTACATACATGGCTAAGATAAGTATGGATACATGCATACATACATATTATTCCTTACATGCCGAAACAGGAATCAGCTTTCACGGGGAGTATATGTACTTACATGGTGCGAGTATATCTACATACATGGCTAAGAGAAGTATGGATACATACATTCATATTATTCCTTACATGCCGAAATATGTTCATGTACTCATCAGAGTAGGCATGTGGTCTAAAAGGAGATTATATTATGCCCTGTTTAGTTCCTAAAATTTTTAAAAAAAATTCAAGATTCCTCGTCACATAAAATCTTTAGACGCATATATGAAGCATTAAATATAGATAAAAATAAAACTAATTACACAGTTTAGATGAAATTTATGAGACGAATCTTTTAAGTCTAATTAGACCATGATTGGACACTAATTGCCAAATAACAACGAAAGTGCTACAGTACCATTTTCAAAAAAATTCGCGAACTAAACAAGCCCTTAGTGTCTATGCTTCGGAGAGTGTGTCATCGGTGAAGTATATGCTATTAGGTGTTCATACTTTTTCAGTATATGTATCCTGGATGATAATTTGTGAAATAAGTATAGAAGTATCAACTGATACAGTGACATCAAAAGAAGTATGAGGTGATACTCAAATCTGAGAAAGTATGAACTGTACCGCGACATAAAAATAAAAAATTATTACGGAATGAGACTAGATCTAATCTGAAATAAAAAAAAACTATCAATTAATACTCTGACATAAAAAAAAAAGAAGTATTAGGTGACACTCAAATTTGAGAAAGTATCAACTGTACCGAAAAATAAAAAAAATCATGAAGTCATACTAGATCTAACCTGAAAAGGTATCCAAGGATACTCTAGTCTAAAAAGTATCAGATGATACAATCATCTAGAGAACAAAAGCATGGAATTACAGGCGCCATTGCTCCTAGGACAAAAGGCGAGTTTCATGATCCAAATAAACAATATGATGAAGATTTGATGAATGGGATTGATGAGCTGCTGCTTGAGACCGGTCAGTTTGGATCATTATATATACCGTGAGTTTTTGGAGGTACACTGTACATGTGGTGCATTGATTAAATAAACGATGTCGATGTGTGTTATAAATCAGTTCGCTAGACCCGCGGGCTAGCTAATAGTCGATTTGTGCCCTGAGTTTTAATTTGGAGCTACATATTTGGGTAATTTAACTTAATTGGATTTGGTGTACGTTGTTGTTTGTATTAAAGCAGTGTACTGCTGATGTAATTATCTCATTCAGTGCAAATGTGTGATAATTAATACTGCAGACGCGTGTGCATCTTAATTCCGATTGCAGACGCGTGTAGATCTTAAGACAGACACTCCTCACAACACGTGTCTGTAGCTTAATTCGTACTATAGACCCTCGTCGCGAAGAAGCGTCTATAGTACGTATTATTATACAGACGCGTCTTGTGGATGTCACAGACGCTTGATGCCAGAAGGCGTCTGTGATAAGGTCTTATCACAGACGCGTATAATTGTGGATGTCACAGACGCTTGGTGCCAGAAGGCGTCTGTGATAATGACTTATTACAGACGCGCATAAGAGCGTCTGTGATAAGACCTTATCACAGACGCCTTGTTACAGACGCGTAGAGGCGCGTCACTGATGATATTGAAGGCACGTCTGTAATAAGCTTTTTTTACATAGTCCTCCTGTCTTGTGCTCAGCTGTTGAGCGCCAAGGATCACAGCAGGCATGCGCTTGTACTGTCGTCGAATGGGATCGAAAGGATTCGGATTACCTAGTCACCATTTACATGCCGAGCATGCAGCAGTTCTATCCTCCCGTGTTCAATGACGACGGATCTGCCGCATTGGCCGCCGGTGGTGGTGGGGGTGCGAGCCGCGCCGTTGCCCTGGACCCCTTCCACCTCACTTCTGCAGTGACTGCCCGGCATCCGGCTCCGGCGAGGCCGCCTTCGCCGCTGGCACCAGTGAACGAGGCGGCAGCCCCTCCGCACGCCGCACCACCGGATCTGCCGCACTAGGGGGCCACCGTACCTGCGGATCTGCCGCATCGCCTCCCAGGGGCCACCAATGCCATCGATGGGATTGGGTTGAGGAGCCGCGCCGAAGGAGGTGAGGGAGCGCCGCCGTCGCCGCAAGTAGGTGAAGCCGTGAGGGAGCGCCGCCGTCGCAGCAAGTAGGTGAAGGACCGCCACCTTCGCAGCAGGGAGGGGGCGAGGTCGCCGCCGTCGCAGCCACAGGTGAGGGTTGGGGCTGCCGCCGCCACTTGGCTGGAAGGGCAGAGAGCGCCCGGCGCCGCCATCGGTGACTACTAGGAGTCGGGAGGGGCCTCAGGCTCGAGATGGAGGACGCCGCATCTAATAACGGGTATACGTGCTACTACACCCGCAAGCCAGATCACGACCGGGTGAAAAGTTCTATGGACGAGGAGGAACGCCGTCATCGGCCGTTCACGCGGGACTGCTAGACGCTCGCTCGCGTGCGTATATTACCCGTGCGAGTAGCTGCACGTTGGTGTAGAAAGAAAGAAAGAAATATATATATATAGCAAATTCAGTTTTTTTCCTTTTTCTATTCCGTCATCTGTTCGGCCTTTTCTTGTTTTTTTTTCTAGACTATCCCCAGTTACTATATCCGATCCGCTTTTTATTTTCGTATTCGTTCCACCTCTTTTCTTGATTTCCTTTTTGTCTTTTTTTCTCCTTTTTCTCTTTTTTTCTTTTTAGGATTATCAAGTCCGTTTCATGTCCTTTCTCTTATTATTTTGCATGTCATTTTTTGCCGGTTCTCTCATGATTTTTTTTATAAACATAAAAGAATAATAAACACAATATTATGGGTTATAAACATAAAAAAAATAATAAACACAATATCATGGGTCTTTGGATCCTTCATCCTTTCATAATCCTTAATAATCAAATATTCCTACTACTAAATTATTGATTTAATTTGACTACGAATAAAAATTACTCTTATTGTAACCTAGATCAGCTAATGGTCTAATTAATTGAACCATGAACAAAAATCTTGTGCGGTTTATTGTCCAATCTAACTAAGAAGCGGCAACAGTGGGTTGCATCACCAGCAGATGTGGTGCCGCAGGAGGCGGTGCTGGCCGGACGATGAGGCAGCCATGACGACCTGTTAGGGTGGGGAGGCAAGCGGAGAAGGAGAAGGGGGTGGGGAGGAGGTGGCAGACACCGGTGAGGTAACTGCCGCTGGCGGCAACGACGGTGAAGCGGACACTGCCGCTAGGGTGAAGCTCTAGCGAGTAACGCAGGCTGCCGGTAGGGATTCCTCTTTTCCACTGAACTCTTCCGCTCTTTCATAGATAATTAAAAATATTTATATATTTCTACTTATTTTGCATGACATAAGGAATTTGCCAATTTGGCTGGCATTATTCTAAATTGCACTTTTATAGACGGTCAATGTTCTAATGTAATAACTGCTTCATTGCCGATGGATTAACTGCAAAATATACATATCTTTAGTAACTAAGTAGAGATACAAGTTTTCATTTTCTCTTGTTGCAACGCACGAACATGTTTGCTAAAAGAGAGACGAAGCCCTCCGATCCTCTGTGGGCCAGGGACACATCCTTCTACCGTCAGAGATAGCCGAAGTCGTGAGCCGTCCAAATTCACCCGGACAAGGGAGTCCGCTGCGCCGGCACCCATTACCAAACCCAGCCAGGAGCGAGCGAGGAGAGATCCCTGGCCACCTGGGTGGGTCGTCATCAGCAGCACGGTTGTGCTGGGCAAAGGCAGACCAACCTATAGGGCGCGGTTAGGCGGTCGCCCTACCTCCCCTCCGGCTAGGACCCCAACCCCCGGCGGCGCTCGTGCCCCCGGCGACGCCCGACCAGCTGAGCTCGAGGAACGACGATACGGCGACAGGCGGAATGGCATCCGGCATGGAGTGGGCTTGCGCTACTGGGCCATTGGGCCTCGTTTAGGCATTAGGGAGACCAGCCCACAACCTCCACATCTCAGGCTCTCAGCTGCCCCGGTGGGCTGTGCGCTGCCCCGTTGTTGTGTGGCCGGTGGTCCTGTTGAAGCTGTAAATCTTATGATGGTTTGTCTAGATTTGACAAGCTTCACTAGTGCTAATTGGAATTCAGAAAGTGACTTAGTACTAGTAGAAACTCAGCAAGTCGTATAACTCGGCCCAATCGTAATGTTGCCGAATCAAAAGAACAAGAAGTACTACGGGAAAAGTCTTTCATAAGCCCTTTTCTAATTGATTTATCCTTTAAATTGACAAGTTTTGTTCTATAATTCTCAATTGAAATATGCATTATTGTGGATTCATACCTTAAAAGGTGCCATCTTGAATCTCGTTTGCAGTTCTACAGCTTTTGTTCATGTTATGCATGTTTTCGTTTTTAGTAAAAGAATTTGTAGTCTAAGTCGGTAAGTCCGCCTTACCTCCATTTTGGGGCTGGGTCCGCCACTGGTGCCGGGGAACCTCTTCCGTGAGGTTGCGCTTGCATGCTCGTGTCACCATCTTGGAGGTCTTTGTCATTATCGGGGTCTGCATATTATTTTATCCTTTCTGTATCCAATTAATCTCTCTGATCCACTGATCCGCAGGCCCACCACGAGATCCATCCTTCTCCTTCCTCGCGGAAATGACCTCGGCGAAAACGCCTATATATAGCGCCGGGCTAACGCCCCCACTCACCACACCACCACAGTCCTCAGCCGGCGAGGGCGATCCATCCAAACCAGAGCAAAATCAGGCGCAGCGCTGGTCTGTTCTCCTGTCCTCTCCCACCCTCTTCTTCTCTTCTTCGTCTCGAATCCTTTACACGGTAACCCCGCCACCTAATGTTTTCCCCTTGTTCAATTTTCCACCATAAATACTGTATTTCAGTAGTCGACGCAGCAAGCCTTATCATTGATCATTCCGTATTTTTCACTAGTTTTTTTTTTTCCACGAATTCCTCTCGTGTATGCTTTTCTGCCGTTTTCCTGCATTTTTAAAACGCTGCTGCTGATGATCCTCTGTACAAATTTAATGCTACATATTTTTTTTATTATGGCGAGGATTTCTAGAATTTACCTTTTCCTCCTAACGCATCTCGTGCTGTTGAGGGCCTTCAATTACAATAGTGACTAAGCATATACTAAACTAATGGTTAGATGTTGTTATAGTATATATTTTTTTCCTAGCGTATCTTGTGGGGTTTCATGTTCAGGCTCCGTTGAATATGGTGGCATGTAGCACTTTATTTACTTTGAATCTAACGACGGTAGATGCGGGTAATTTATAGAAACATATATAGAACAATTTATAATTATGTATTCATTATGTTTTAGTTTATAATTTATAATGACATATATATTATCTTTCATAGTTGCATAGGTGAGTGATTCAAAGGTACTCTATATTTATCTTTTATAATGGTAGAGGTGGGCCATTTAGATACAAATTCTTGGTTTTTTTTGAAGTATTTTAAATAATAGAAAATGTGGGTAATTTTTTAGAAAATAAAATAGATCCATAGCAAGATTTTCCTTGTGATAATAATTAGATTGTACCAAATAAAATGCATATTTCTGATTATTTGATAATTTCTAGAACTTACATTTTCCCTTAGAGCATCTCATGAGAACAAAGTGAATAATTCGTTAGAGGGTTCTGATATGTAGCATCAAAACAGGTGTTATATATTTTTCTATAAATTTAATTAAAATTTATAGAAATTTAGCCTAATACTCCCTTCATCTCAAATTTTGCCACCGGATTAGTCCTGTACTAAGCATCGGATTTTTGAATTGCGTCTCGGCCGACAAAACAAAATCTCAAGCATATACCTTTGCCTTCAATCCATCATAGAGTTTTGTTTTTCTCTTTCCGCTTCCAATGTTGACCTCTTGATCAACTCATGGCCTTCAGCAACACCTCCATGGATACCATCAAGCTTAACCCTTGGTGTGGACATCACCTACCTTAAACAACACTTAAGATAAAAACAGATAGTCCACTAGTTGCCACTCAATTACCAAAACCAGACTAGAGCTTTCACACGTGCATATATGCTATGGCTAGTCTTCTATATTTTTTTAAACTCATATTAAATATAGAGAATAGCCGTCCATTTAAGCCGAGTCCATCTTATATCAATTTTCATATGAGATTAATTCTTTATATAGCTACTATTTATTATGGGTCTTAGGATTTTAATTAAAATAAAGTTGGACTATTAAACCGAGTTAAATCCACCAAGATAGCTAGCTTTATATAACCACACAATATGTCGTTTTTCTTGTTACAACTACGAACATATTTGCTAATAAAGAATCTTTATCTATACCAAGTAGGAGTACTACTACTATTACTAATAATAATAATAATAATAATAATAATAATAACAACAACAACAACAACAACAACAACAACAACAACAACAACAACAACAACAATAATAATAATAATAATCATCATCATCATCTATACCTTATTGTGGTCTGGAATTTGAGAGAAATCTCCTGTCATACTTATTGATAGACGGACAAACCAATTATTGACACGTTGACAGCTAATTTCTTGCCGACTGTAATCATATATTAGAATAACATGTTTTTTCGCACTAAAAAACTCATACAACTAGATATTTAACTGTAGCAACACATGTATAGAATCAAAATGAAAGTTACGATATATTTAAATCTAAATATTTTTGTTCTTTGCAACAAGAGAAAAAAATCTATCGGTAGTATATTCTAATTTGATAAGAATATGAGATTAATAGGACATTGTCATATTGTTGTCAACATTAATTTATATTATGGATGTCATGGTCATCATAAAATAAACTATACTCCAAATTTTCCTCCTGCACCATCAGTCGACATTCTTTCTCATGTGAATGTAAGACTCAAGAATACGAGGAAGAAAGACATGTCTACGTGCAAATTTATTGCCTCGGAAAAGGCGCTTACAAACTTGTTGTCCAACTAGAATACACATTTTGGATTAGGAATCCTATAATCCAAACAGACCTATCTAATCCTTAAATGGAAATCTAAATCCCTAACTACTAATGGAGAGTTCCTTCTATCCCACTTTTTCTTACTTCCCAAACTATACTTACATCCTTCATATTTCGTATGTGACCCGAACTCATGACTCATACTTATACGAGTTAGAACAACACATGTCTACCGATTATGGATACATAGTCTGATTCTAATACGTACTAGGTCGCGTATCTCGTATGTGATCCGGGTTTAAGACCCCTGCTTATACGAGTTAGAATAACTCGCATATAGCAATGATACGTAATCTGATTTCTATATTTAGTCCATGTTTGGATCCCACCAGTTTTTAAGAATATGTTTTTTGAAAACTAGGTGAGATCCAAACAAGCTAGTTTTTACATAGTTTCTTGTGTTAGTTTTTGCCAGATTCTTAAAAACCAAAGCTGTTGATATCCAGCTTTTGCCAGTTTCTTGTGACCATATGAGCAATAAATGAAGCCATACTCTTAAAAACTAGAGGGTCCAAATACCCCCACCAGTTTTTGCTCAGAATCCATATTTTAAAAACTAAAGGCAAAAATTAGTTTTTAAGGATCTAAAACTCATCCAAATAGGGCATTATTAGGTTTTGTTGTAACACACGGACACGTTTGCTAGTAAATAATAATCTTTTGTAAAGTAAATAAGATGACTTTTGATAAAAAAAAGAAAAGGGATCTCTTCTGGCCTCGTTTTGCTACTGTACGTAAGACGGAGCGTCCATAGGTTGTTTGTTGGTAAAACTTGGTCTTTGAACCCTACTCAGGTCTTATTTGAATGCGCATGTATTCATCTTAATCTACGTGTGTTGAAGTAGATTGGAGTAGAATTAAACCAAATTCCATTCCATTCCATTACAACACATATGGATTGAAGTGGATACACATGCATCAAATAAGTCCTCAATGACGGTTGCAGATATTTATTGTGTACTCAGTCTTTATGTAACACGTTGCATTCTTGACCTTGGTAGCCAAGGGATGGGAATGTGCCCCACGTTCCCGTTCCGAGAACATCCTTCCGATTCGTGGAACAGGAATATGGCGGGACGCCATCCCAACGGTAGATTGAACATGACTCGCTGTCGCTAAGAGCCGGGACGCAGCCGCTACTCGCATGGCAGACAGCTAGGAGGTCACGGAGGGGTAGGGGGGCGCGGCAGGCGATCAAGGCGTCGAGGAGGGTATTGAGGGCCGGCCGGCCGAGAAGACTACGGAGGATAGACTCCATGGCCGGGACGAGACGCACGGCCAGTGGCGGATCTACAGGGGGGCTGGGGGGCTCCAGCCCCCCTAATGACTTGATTTACCACTAAATTACTGTAGCAAAAATCTCAAATCACCATTAAATTTTCATGCAAATCAACATCTCTATTGTTTTAGCCCCCTTGATTTCCATCATGCATCTGCCACTGCGCACGGCGGCGAGCCTGGAGATGATGAGGTCGTACCTTCGTAGGGTCGCGAAGGAAGGAGGGTTGAGGAAGATGTCGTAGCAGCGGAGGGAGTAGCAGAACCGGGTCACAGAGGAAGAGGCGGAGTGCGGCGGCGGGGTCCCGCGTGGCTGTGCGCTTGCGACCGTGTGGGCGGCGGCGGCCGGCAGCTCCCAGGATGGTCGCATGGGCCTCGAGTGGGCTTTAGATTTCATTAACTGATGGACGGTTGCCATTCATTTGGATGGAAAATCCAACGGTTCAATAAAACAAAAACAAAAACAAAAAAGATGACATGCAGGGGACTTGAACTCAGCACGTTCAAAACAACTCTATCCTGCATGGACCAACAACTATGAGTGTGTTTAGTTCGTGAAATTTTTTTAGCAGTGGCTACTGTAGCACTTTCGTTTGTATTTATCAATTAATGTCCAATCATGGACTAATTAGGCTTAAAAGATTCGTCTCGTGATTTTCTACCAAAATGTGTAATTAAATTTTCTTTTCGTCTACATTTAATGTGTTCATGCATATGTCTAAACATTTGATGTGATGGGGAATTTTGAAAATTTTTGGGAACTAAACATAGCCTACGTCCCAGTAATGTTCCATTTAAAGGATCCGCTAGTTAAAGGAACAAGTTGAAGCTGTATACTCCCTATGTCCCGTTGTTTCTCAAAGTGTGGTACCACGTACCGCGTTCCCGTACCACGTTCCATACGTTCCGGGAACTTGGCTGCTAAGTTCTTGACCAGGGAAACTCTTATCCTTCCTGTGCAAGATGTGCTATCATACCATGTTTTGAATTCGATATCCAAAATTTTTGGACGCCTTCTAAGTTTAAAATATTCATATAATCTTTTACTATACATGTCTATATTGAGTAAAAATATACAACATATAAACAACAAAAGTATGAGTCTAGAGTTATACATTTACAATAAATCATATGCATTAGTGTAAAATGAAATTTTAGATTTTTATTTGGTCACCCTAAAATTCGAGAAATTTTGAGGAAAAAAAAATTGAACCATGTCATATAGCCTCATTGGTTTATGGTTCATGTTGTTACTTACTCGCTCTGTCCTAAATTATTTGTCGCTTTTCGCTTCCGTACCACAAGTTTAACTTGATTTGTAGAAAATGTGTGCAACATTTGTATCTCTAAATAAATTTATTAAAGAATAGATTCAAAGATCTTTCCAACAATACCAATTATGTACCATAAATGTTAATATTTTTTAATATATATTTGTCAAAGTTGTTTATCGGGAAACGAAAACGACAGATATTTTGGAATGGAGGGAGTACAAGACGAGTGCAATATTTGTGAAATCTACTTAAGGAATTGTGCCACTGTACTGCTCATGTTGTGTACAGGCAGCGTACGTACGTAGCAGCAATGAAATTCCCTTGCACTCGGTGCGGCTTGTAAAATAATGAAAGCATCACGTTAGTTACTACTACTACTACTTGTGACTGTGAAAGCCATCAGCCGAGCGCGCGCGCCTTGTCTTGTACAGTTGTACTCCGTATATTTGTACTAACCAAGGGATAGCGACAACGCGAGGCAATAGCACGTGCGTCTAGCATGAATCCCCGTCAAAATTGAAAAGCGCCGACGAATGCCGAGCGCAGTTTCGTCTATGTAGATAAACCAATTTCTAGGGCATTAAGTCAAATAATTTTGATGCTAAAAAAAGTCAAATAATTTTTAGTCTAACTAAATTTATTAAAAAATCAATATCTACACTAAACTAGTATCACTAGATACAATATAAAATATATTTTTATAATATATTTATTTAGTATCATAAACAATGATATTATTTTTTAATAAAGTTAATCAAATTTAAGACAATTTGACTTTAAGTGATTCTAGGAATTGAATTATTTTGAAACGGAACTAGTATTATCATAAACCTTCCGCCGTTAATCCGTTTATACTTTGTGTTTTGCTGCCATGTCATTTCATCGTCTTCTTCTAAGCCAAAAAAGTGTAAACACTAGGTAAAGTTAATTAAACCGAGCAGGCTAATTGCTAGAAACGTTTGAGACGGAAGGAATTAATTTGAGAAGGTTAGCCAGCAACTAAGGGCATCTTCAATGGTTAATTATTATAAGCTAGCTCTAATTGTATTATTTTATATTTTATTAGTAGAGACTAGAGAGAGAGAGAAACTAATTCTTCATCAAGATCTAGTTTCATGCACACACTTCAAAATCATGTTTTTTAGAAAAAGAAAATTTTATTCTGGCCTCTGCTTTTTCCGAATCATATGAAGCTGTTATATAGTGCTAATTGTATTATGAGCTACTACTTTCTCAATCCAGAAATGACAATCATATTTGACCAGAGAGAAAAAAAATAGTATTAAGATAATTATCTTAGAACTAGTAACTATCTTTTATTGTTAGAGTTTGAATGCCCTAAGCTGAGAGAGGTATACCGGTTTGCCAGCTAATGCAACGGCGAGAGGCCAGGAGGACGCCGATAGAGAAAGCAAGCAGCCAAACCGAGCTACGGCATGTGCAGTGCAGTACGAGAGCGTGCGAGTCCGGAATCCGCCGAAGACTGGGCAGAAAGGGAGAGGTTGACCTGGAGCGAGGGAGGAGGGGTTCAATTAATCGCGCGCTCGCAAGTCGCAACCATTCCCGGCTATCCGCACTCATGGACCTCTATATTCATCCTGTATACGTCCTAGTCAGCAAGATTCTCTTCTCTATACTCAATTCTCCCGCACCCATCCATTCTCTATATTATCCTCTATCCACTCTATCCACTGTGGGACCCACTTATCACTTTATCTAAATATATCCATGTGTGATCTAGTTTTGAAGGATTTATTAAGACGAATTTAATGGTGCAATCGAAATTTAATTTGGATTTTTAGTTTGTGAGTTATAGCATTTTTTTCCTTTGTTTAGCTAGTGGGGCCCGCCACTGCCCACTATAGAGTAAGCACTGTACTACTCTAAATATAGAGTGAGAAAAATGATAGAGTATCGTTTTATAGTACTCAGTGCAATAATTTTTACTCTATATTCATACTCTAAAGCTTTAGAGTATCCTTTAGAGTATTCCACTACGGGTAGTCTAAGCCCCCTTCTCCCCTCGCTCGCTAGCCGTCGTGGTGGTAGATTTTTGGGGGGCGAGACTAAGACAACCTGCACTCATGGACCTCTATATTCATCCTCTATACGTCCTAGTCAGTAAGATTCTCTCCTCTATACTCAATTCTCCCGCACCCATCCATCCTCTATATCATCCTCTATCCACTCTATCCACTGTGGGACCCACTCGTCACTTTATCTAAATATATCCATGCGTGATCTAGTTTTGAATGATTTATTGAGACGAATTTAATGGTGCAATCGAAATTTAATTTGGATTTTGGTTTGTAAGTTATAGTATTTTTTCCCTTTGTTTAGCTAGTGAGGCCTGCCACTATTGAGTATAGAGTAAGCACATTATCACTCTAAATATAGAGTGAGAGAAATAATAGAGTATCCAGTGCAGCAGTTTTTACTCTATATTCATTATAAAGTACCCACTGCGGCTACTCTAAAGGCTCCCCGCCAATCTATAGATACCTGCCACCTCCCTCGTCTTTCCCTCCACCCCGACGCCCCATCTCTTGTCTTCCTCCTGTGGCCTTGGTCTCTCGAACGCAGCACACTACTAGAGTCGACTGCATTCAGCCCGCCTGCCACTCCGACGACCCACGCAATGGGCGACAAGGCGGTGGCCTATGCGCCTGAGGCCGACGAGCCGGAGGTGATGGGCGCCCGCGCCGAGCTCCTCGACCACGTTCAGCGCCGCCTCCTCTACGCCGGCCGCATCTTACTTACCGGCGGCTGGCTCGTCCTCAGCTACGCCATGAGCAACGGCGCCGCGAACGAAGAGCACGCGCTCCTCGGCCTCGTGCTTCTGCTACTCGGCGTCTTCTTCATCATGCTGGCGCCGGTGGCCAACCAGTTCCCGGGAGCGGCAGGGGCCGGCGCAGCCGTCGCCGACGCCGTCCTCTTCTACTTCTTTGCGCCGCCGAACTAGCTCCTGGTACGACGTTGTATGCGCGTTCGCACGTTGTGGTACGTCGTTGTAGCAAGAAAGTAATACGTATTAAGCTCGTAGTTTTAAATCTCGTTTCAAGGCAGGGTGCCGCTATCTGAGTTCATGTATAATTTAGCCGCTATATCTCGCTATAGTTTAATATAGCTCCGCTATTAGCTGTTTTAGAGATATACCGCTAAACACCTTAGCCCGCTATTTAAAACATGGATTAAGTTAGCGCCAATAGTATGGTTTGCATGTGTAAGATTGAGCTGCCCTGTTTCACTCTGCTTCCTTGTTCCTTGTTGCTTTGGGGCCTGCGAGCCTCGTGTGGGCTTGTATCGTATCGTACCTTTGCTTATGTATTACCAGGACCTGTGTATTACAATTATCACAGGTCTGCTAATCTGCTATCTGTGTGACTGACTGTGAATCTTATGTACTGTTATCGTGGTTTCTACTCAAATCTCTTCGCGTTTGTGCAGTTTTCCAATTCACGTGTTTCGTATCATCACTCTGTTACCGTCTCTGTTAAATCAATCCGCTAGACAGGTTAATTGCAGCTCTGACGCTCTACTTGACGCAAGGCAGTTCGATGAGTTGTGGGGCCAAACGACCGAACCTCATCTTAGCCACCTTAATTACAAGAGCAGGACCGATTACAGCTAACCAGATGCAGAAAATACTAGTACGAGCGGATTGCAACCATGATTACCCTTTTCCAGCCAAAAGCTCGGCGGTCTAATCTGTCCTGTCCAGGCCAAGAACGGACTACTATATATAGTACTATTGTTTGCTGATAATATGGCACGGGCGCTGCCACTGAACACGTGATTGTAGACTGCAGCCGTATATATGCATGTCGGTAAATTCCTAACTTCTTCAGCCCGGCTAATTTAAAAACAAAGAAAGTATCTTAGATAGTATTGTTTGCTGATGCGTGCCGCGCGCGGCGCACCTTGATGTGGTCCGCCGCTGTAGCGATAAATAAAAAACTAATTAATATGGTTTGCGTTGTGTTGCATTGAGTTGCCCTGTTTTCGCACGCTCCTTGTGGTTTGAGGCTTTGGACATGTACTTCGCTTAACATTTCCACAATCAAAGGTTTGCTATTTGCGAATTTCATTTAGATCGAGCTTGCTTGATCTCATGAATTGAAATTAATATCTAGAAAGCGATTTTCATTTTATTATTAGATTGCTTTTCAATTTCTCTCAATTCCCGGACTAAACAGGGTCTTACTGTCATCGTGGCTTCTCTATCAAATTTCTTTTGGTTTGTGCAGTTTCCAGTTCCAAGGCCGTTACGTCTCTGTTCATTCCGCTGCAAAATTGGCTTAGGAAAGCGCCGTGGAAAACAGAATTTCAAGGTTTTCGCGTAAAATATGCTGCTTATAGCGAACTCCAGCACTCAAATTCCAAATCTACAGTGACCTGTACAAGCGAGTTGCCGGATTTGATAATCCAGTTACTTTCTTAGCTCTTCTTTTTATTATGTATGTACAAAAAAAACCCAACTGTCAAGAAAAGTCCTTGTGTATTGTTGACCGGAGATGGGGGCTTCGGGCGTGGGCCGGCCGGCACGATCTGGCTAGGCACGGCCGCATCCGCATGAGGGAAATAGTATTGTTCTTGGATAAAGCAGGTCCATGCTAGGCTACCTGCGTATATCAGTTGAAACAAGCCTCTCAGTAAAATTTAAATAAATCAACTTTTAGAGTTTTATATATATATATATATATATATATATATATATATATATATATATATATATATATATATATATATATATATATATATATATCATACTAATATTTATGACGTCGAATAATCATATACTTCTTCTGCTCCAAATTATAAGTTATTCTAACTTTCTTCGAGAGTCAAAAACATCTTAAGTTTGACCAAAATCATACGTAGAATTACAAAGATTTATGACATCAAATATGTATATTATAAAAATATAACTAATGAAGGATCTAATGATACTTATTTGATACCATAAATATTATTATTTTATTATATGAATTTAGTCAAACTTAAAATACTTTAACTCTCAAAAAGATTAAAATGACTTATAATTTGGAACGGTGGGAGTAATAAATATATTTTTCTGATGTATCTAGTATTTATGTACAGTGTTAGTTCGGAGTTAGCAAATTGGTCTCTCTACATTTTGCTTCGCGCTGTCCCAGGGGTCATACAGCAAGCGGCCAAAAGTGGTACAAGCCCAATTAAGAACGTGTTTGCTAGAGATACAGATTCTCTTAGGATCTGTTTGATTGTCTGTATTAGCTTGTATTTAGACATATATTTGTAGTGCAGTTTTGTCCGCGTTTGGTTGCTACAGATGCACTTATGTAGGTTTCCAGAATGCTCAAAGCAGGCTAATATAGCATTGGGCATTAGCTAATACACCAGGTTTCACCATATTAGGTAATGCAGCGAAAATCATTGTTTTACATGAAAAAAATACAATAAAAATAGATAAGTTTTACAAAAAAAAATGGTAAAAAAAATTATGGGTGAAGAACAATGGAAAAGCGACCTATTTTAATTGATTCAAAAATATTTTAGCAGGGAGGTAGGGAAGCAAGAATCAGAACAAGAACAAACTACATTGGAAGTGATTATGATCTCTAGTAAAAAAGAAGGGTAGAATCACGGCAAATCATTTGTACCTGGAATTAGTATCGTCTTTAACCGTTTGGCATCGATACCGATTCACACATGACACATCAAACGGCATCTAAAGTCTAACTCTCAACAATAGCATTGACACGCAATTGCGGTCTGACCGGGTCACGGACGCATGGTGCTGGGAGTCTGGGATAAGTGAACCATCGCCGCCGGCTGGGGGACGTCTCACGCCTATACGAGTCGAGCGAAGCTGTCGAGGGCCAGAGATACACACGTGCACAATTTGGACCGACCCACTGCATGACAAGACAAGAATTGAGACGATGTGATCATGTGATGTGACCTTATCTCGGTCAGTACTAGTAGTAATATAATACATAACCGACCCAATATTTCATTTTTTTTGTTGAAAACCACACACCCAGCTAAAAGTTTGGTGTCACCAATATTCTCCCGGCTCCAACGCTTGATGGCCTTTGCAGCACGTGCCATTTTGATTTCGTTCGATTCCTCTCGTGCTGCCTTTGCAGCACGTGCCATTTTGATTTCGTTCGATTCCTCTCGTGCTGCTTTTCCTGCTTGTATTCGATCTGGCTCAGGCTAGGCACGGCCGCATGCATGCATTCGCCCGGGAGGGGAAATCTTGTTCTCAATCGATCCGGCTCAGGCTAGCCTGCTTGTTTTCGACTTGTCACAGCCAAAGCATAACCCTTAGTAATACTACGGTACTACATCGGTTCCAGATAAATCAACTTTTAAACTTATTTTCAGTTAAAATTTTCGGTAGTGCTAGCGTCCAAACGTCTGGATGGATGTCTGGCCGGACGCCTGCACGTCACACTACGTTTCGCGCTCCATGCGGGGCCCGTGCCACTCGAGCGACAAGAGAGGAAGGACGCGTGGCGCCTCTGATTCGGAAGGACCTAGCCGCGGTGTCGTATGGAATGCCCTGCCAACGCCGAGAGAGACGATGCAGCAGAAGGTGGGGAGAAGAGATGCAACACCCGATCTACTTTTGAATCATCCAAATACAACAGTTGAAACAATCGAAAACATGCTTCGGAAACATTAAAAAAATACCTGAAACATATTTGAAAATCATTGCAACTATACGCAACATCCAAATAAAATACATGCAACGTATGTGTGAAACATATATAGCATCCAGATAAACACACTTCAGCATACGTCCAGAAAACATAGATGAAACATACATCTCAAACATCTGAAACACTCGAAACATACGCTTACAACATGCCTCTGAAACAATTGCAACATGTGCAACATCCCCGATCTACTTTTGTAATATCCATATGAAACAAATGAACATATATCTGAAACGCTTGAAACACTTGAAACATACATATGTAACATAGGGGAGGGGAAGGCTCGACCGGTCAATTCTGGCCACTGGAGTAGGGGGGAGCTCGGTCGCCAGGGTGAGAGAGGGTGCCGCCGGGGGTCGGGAGGGCGCCATGCTAGGTGGGGCAGAGTCGCCCACTCCCCTGCAATATTGTCGCGCCACCTCTATGGATCTCGCTCGCGCTCCATGGATCTCGCCGGGGTGAGGGAGAGGGCCTTCGGATCCGTAGGCATTTGGTGCTCCCGGTGAGTGAGGACGTCGGGACAGGGGAGGGTCTGCCGGGGTTTGTGCAGTTCTCCAAGACTCCAATTTCGAGGTTTGGTATCATTACTGTGTTATAGTAGTCTCTGTCCATTCCGCTTACCTTGCTGAGACACTGGCTTCCCCGTTGTGAAAGAATTTTGGCGTAAAATGCTGCTTATAGCGACCTCTTTTCGATGAAAAAAGAATTATATTATATGATAGCTGGGTACATCAACACGTCACAAGCACTCTGAATTATAAAATAGTACCCACGCTGTAAATAGCACAACTCAAAACATAACCTGTTAGATGTTTTACAGTATGAATGACCGTACAGGCAAACACTCAGCAAATGGCCTGAGAACACATGATAGAACACCTACTATGACAGGTGATCGCAATGACTCTACGCGCGCATGGGCGCGCAAATTAATATACCGGTGCTTTTGTTTGCTATACGCCTATACGTCGTTATCCATAATCAGTAGTGCATTTCAGGCCCATGTCCCTGGGTATGTGCCAGTCGTGCGACGGCTTGGTCCCAAACGCAAGGGGGCCCTATATTTAATCCCTATGTTAGTTCATTAGTGCTTGTACTTGCTTAAGACACCTGTAATAGTTAGATCTAGTTAATAGCTCTAAACTAACTTCTCCAATAGTACTAACTTTTAGCATATAACTTTTAATATGGATAGTCCTATGTGACATTCTCATATATCACCTTAAAATGTGTGCAAGAGCCTAGCTCATAATTAAGAGTTAACTTTTCTCTCTCTTCTATTAAAATATGAAAAAAATACTTAGAACTAGCTTAAAAGCCAATTGTTGGAGCCGTCCTTAGAAAATGAAACAAGATAAGGATTGTATTGAAATATTGGATGGCAGAATGACTCAATCTCTCTCTTCTTAGAGCAGCTCTACTATTTATTTATTTTTAATGTGAAATTTACAAGCTTGCCTCTCCTGATCCTCGTCACGAACACTTCTCCCCACCAATCCGTGACTTCACAAAGGGTGGAAAAATCACGTTGGAGACCATGTACCACCTCGCCCTCCAATCAAATTTAGATCTCGTTTCAAAGGATTCCTTGGTTTGTGTTTTTAAACTTGATTTCTTGGTGTTGTGGTTCTTGCTATAATTGCTAGAGAAGCCGAAACTCATGAGGCCGTACTTGGCTTAATATTTCATTTAGGGCCTATTCGGTTCGTGGGTTCGGTGGCCTGGAATCATTCTGGCCAGGATTGCTTTGGTGATTTATATAGTGATCGTTCATCGGGAATAATTTCTGGAGTCGTTCATCTTTAAATGAACGTGTAGAATAGTTTTATAAACCTTTTAAACTGTTTTTGATATTGTTGGTGTACTGTTCTAATTATATCTCTTTGTTTGCTTCGTGCATGATTGCCTGTGGATGCTTGTATGTTGATGATTTGTAGAGTATAGACGGTGAGCAGTTCGTGGGTGATCAGGAGCAGTATTTTGAAGAGCAGGACCAGCAGGAGCTATACTTTGATCAAGACAAGTATAACATGGGATTTTCTTGTTGTCCTATTCACTTTAATTACATGACATCATATTGCATGTGTCTATCCTTGAATGGCCAATAGGGACTTCCTAGTTTTGATCTATACCTTGTCACCTATGGGATTTTGCATTGGGTAGCTTTTGCTAGCGTTGAACATAAACTATGATCTTGTAATGTGATTAATGGAATATGCAACAACACTAAAAGATGATCTTTTATTCATAGTTAAAAGAGGTCTAGAGCATGGAGTTATATTTTGGTGCTCTAATTTCTCTCCATAAGGACTCATCTGTGGATGAACATCCGGGATTAACAGTACAGCTGTGAGGGCTATATGACTCTGTCTCTGTTTGAAAGACCTTTTCTCGCTTGTTAGTGGTAACCTTCATTGGCGTAAGAATGGCTTAACACGATGGGTGTAGTGCGGCCTCTGTCCTTATGTGTATAGGCTATGTGTCATTGTGCCATTTGGAAGGAGGCTCTATATCTGTTTGCCGAGTGAATCTAATGGCCCTAACTTGTTAGACAAACTTTTAAATGGCTTTATATGATTTCCTGTGTTTTGGGAGCTGCGAATCCATGCATTTAGAAATCATGACTCACAGTGAAAGTGTACACCTCTGTGTAGAGTTTAATAAACTAGTATACTAGCCGTGCTCACGGATACGAGCGGCCTTGGACTTTCACGGAATAGATGAACATTAAATGGTTTAATATGTGTTTTGCTATTCATTATTCATCTTTACATCGATCATATGTTTATTGTGGGAATTGTTGCAAACTTGATGCTACTCATATGATAAAATTTTGACAATTAAAAGCTACATGTTGTTGAACCGTGTCATGCCTTCATTGAGCCTTATTATACCCCATGTTATATTTGTTGAGTACGATATGTGCTCACTCTTGCTATCTTCTCACACATCAGGATGGGCAAAAGATCAGGATTGGCAAGAGGATTATCGGGATGAATATTAGGCTTGTTGTCAACTAGTCAGCGTACCTGTGCTTAGAGTCACCACGAGAGAGAGTTACCTTTTTTCTGCTTCATTTGTGTAAAGACTATGTGTTTATAATTGGAATGTAATAAACAATATGATGATACTTTTCTTTCATTTGTCGACTTATGTGTGATTGATCTCTAGGCACACATAAGGTTATGCATTCCATTTTATTCTTAAAAATGGGTGTAACAAATTGGTATCAAAGCTCTGTTGACTGTAAGACGCAAGCCTAGTTAGAAATGGTCGATTTAGCATCTTCTTATTCACTTATTTTATACTTATCATCTTGCTCTTGTTATTTGATAAATTTTTATGCTTCTTATGTCTCATTCTATTATGAAATTTTTGCCTCTATTCTAACTACATTATAAAAACTCTGTAGATGGTTCATGCACACAAGACTGCCCGTATCACCACTGGAGGCCACTACCCACCTTGTGCCTTGCTTGCGTCTGAAGAGCCACAAGAGGAAGCACCCCAGGAACAGGAGCAAGCCGCTGAAGCACCAGTTCAGGCGCCAGTCCCTCCCCAGCCAGAGCCCGAGCCTGAAGAAGAGCATGAGCTCATCCTCATTGATGCAGTTGTTGATGATGACATGCCACCTCCTCCAATGGGGTGGACTGTAAAGATTTACCACAAGACTGGGGGTGACTCTGTCTCTCACTATCGACTTGTGGGAATGCTTGCTGCTTACTTCGCGGATTGGAACCCAGCTGTGGAGTATGTTTGCTGGGAGTACACGCATCCACTAGAGGACACATACTGGAGGTCAAGGGCAAGTATTTTTTCTAGGAATAAGGAAAAAGGGGCATATCAGCTGGACATGATGTATTCCCACGTGGGTCATTGAGCTACCATGGAGGCTAGTATAGAGGATGCTGCCTTTGAAGCATGTATGGGTCTCCGCTACCTTCGCTTTGATAGTATGAAAAATGATGTCCATCGTTACCTCCCTTGTGCAGCCCTGTCCTTGGATGGGCAATGATAGACCCGGTGTAGCTGGAACCAATTCCTCGAGTGATGGTGAATTTTGTTTATGACATGATGGAGAGGAAACTGCAGTTAGAAGAGATGGTGAAAGCTCAGGGGAAGACCATCAAGAGATGCCAGAAGGCGATCGATGACCTCAGAGCAAACCAAGGCTTGGCAAGGATCTATGAGACGTTTGAGCATGAACCACGTCCTTAGAGAGTAGGAGTCCTTTATGTAATAAGAACGTTCTTAGTAACGTCAGTTGAGTCACTGAGTTTGTCGTGTGGTGTGAATCTTGGTGTGATAGTTGCTTTGTCATTATGTTTAAATGTGAGTTGGACTTTTGTCATGAATGTTGGGGCTTGTAGGCATGTCTGTAAGTTCCATTTCTAAGAATTAAAAGTTTAATAGTCAAGAATTAATAGTTGGGTTTGGTTTGTCTTGTTTCTGCCTTTGCTATTTTCTAAAGCAGTCTGTAATGATTCTGCTATGGCTCAAAAGAGGTTCATGCAACATTTATGAAATTTTTATGAGAGAAACTAGACTTAAGAACATTTCAAATGCCACTAGAATTACCTTTTTAGCTGATCTGGTTCGAGAGATATAACAGTTTTAATTTGGAATTTCTGTGCAGTCTGGAATCTGAAAACAGTTTCTTTTGTGACTCAATTATGATTAACTTAACGACAGAATCTGGTCCGATGACTATAACAAAAGTTGTAGATAACTTCTTGAGCTTTCCAACCATGTAAAGAACTCCTCTGTTGTATTTTTGTAGCTCGAGATATGACTGTTTTTTTTTCTAAACTGCTGATGTTGAAACTCATCCAGAAAGTTTTCAGATTTTGATTTTTATCCCTATAAGTGACTATATATTGGAAATCTCTAAATTATGCACATTTGCGTTGGATGACAGATGGCAGCAAGAGGCAGAGGCAGAGGATGTGGTAGGGGTGCTCCCAACCCACCACCTCCTATCACCATGGAGAAACTCATGAACACACATAACCAAATGATGCAGATGTTCATGCAGCACCTGCAGAACAACCCCCCTGTAGGAGGACCACTGCATGTCCAAGTGAGGAACAAGCATGATGAATTCTTAAAAGGGCGCCCTCCGGTGTTTACTCATGCGGCTGATCCGCTAGATGCGGATGATTGGGTGCGAGCTATGGAGAAGCAGTTGAATATAGCACAATGCAACGATCTTGAGAAAGTTCTATACGCATCTGGTCAGTTACAAGGTGTAGCTCAGACTTGGTGGCAATCTTATCAGTCCGCACATCCCAACAATGCTCCTCCCGTCACTTGGCAAGAGTTTGTCAGAGACTTTAAGGCACATCACATTCTAGATGGAGTAATAGAGCTTAAACAGGAGGAATTCAGGTTCCTCAGGATGAGATCTATGATTGTTAGCGAGTATCATGATAAGTTTGCCCAGTTGTCTCGCTATGCTCCTAATGAGGTGAGGAAAGATACAGATAAGCAACGTCTTTTCCTCAATGGTATTTACTATGATCTTAGGCTACAATTGGCTGGTAATACCTACCCCAATTTTCAAACTCTAGTAAATCACGCCATTGTGCTTGATAATATGCGCAAGGAGATGGATAGGAAGAGGAGGATGCAAGGACATGCCTCTGGGAGCAACACTCATCAACGTCCTAACTCGCAGCAAAGGTTCCAAGGACCAGTTAGTCAGTGCAATCGTGGATCGTATCTTCAGCGTCCTCAGAATCAGGTGCAGCAGGGAAACCAGCGCCAGTAATTTCAGCAGCGTTCCCCTTATCAGCAGCAGGGTGATCAGCAGACGCCTCGTTCAGGGAATCCTAATGCAACTCCTATGAAGAATAGTGCTCCCAACACTCCAATCAGATGTTTTCACTATGGGAGAGAGCTTCACCTGTCTTACAACTGTGCAGAGAAGCCAAATCAACAGAAACCTCTAGGGCAGAATAGCAATCGGAAGGTGTACCCTCGACCAACTAACACTGGAAAGGTGAATCATGTGTCCGTTGAGACAGCATCGGTAGAACATGAAGTTATGCTCGGTACGTTTGATGTTCATTCCACTTCCACCACTGTTCTTTTTTATTCCGAAGTTTCACATACCTTCATTTCTCAAGTTTTTGTTAAAACACATAGCATACCTTTATGTGCCATGAAAAATCCAATAATAGTAAATTCACCTGGGGGAATTATACCAGCTTCATATTGTTGTCTCCCTACTAGTCTGATCCTAAGGGGGTAGAGTTTAAAGTGGCCCCTATAGTGTTGAGGACAGCTAGAATTGATCTTATATTGGGTATGGATTGGATGACGCAACAAAAGGTAGTGATTCAGTGTAAAGAAAAGGCAGTGGAACTGACATCACCGACGGGAGATAGAATAAAGGTTGAGGTTGTAGTGCAGAAGCAGCAGAAAGCCATAGTGAACCAGCTGGATGATGAGGCCAATAATCAGGACCCGGTTGTGGATGAGTTTCCAGATGTGTTCCCCGATGATCTGTCAGGTATGCCACATGACTGTGATATTGAGTTTATTATTGAGTTATTACTTGGAACTACACCTATAGCTAAGCGTCCATATAGAATGGGGGTAGATGAACTAGAGGAACTTAAGAAACAAATGAAGGAGTTGCAGGATAAAGGTTTCATTCATCCTAGTTCTTCACCTTGGGGAGCACCAGTGATCTTTGTCGATAAGAAGGATGGTACCCAGAGGATGTGTATTGATTATCGATCACTCAATGAGGTTACTATCAAGAACAAGAATCCTTTGCCTAGAATTGATGATTTATTTGACCAATTGAGAGGTGTTTGTGTCTTTTCTAAGATTGATCTTTGTTCTGGCTATCATCAGTTAAAGATTCAGAATTTAGACATACCAAAGATGGCATTCATTACGCGGTACGGCTTGTATGAGTACACAATAATGTCTTTTGGTTTGACAAATGCTCCAGCCTATTTCATGTACCTGATGAACAAAGTGTTCATGGAGTATCTTGATAAGTTTGTGGTAGTGTTCATTGATGATATCTTGGTGTTCTCTAAAAATGAGGAAGAACATGCTGAACATTTAAGGTTGGTCTTGCAGAAGCTCAGAGAGCACAAGCTATATGCCAAGCGGAGCAAATGTGAATTTTGGTTAAAGGAAGTTTCCTTTCTTGTCCATGTAGTCTCTAATGGAGGAATCTCAGTAGACCCTAGCAAAGTGAGAGATGTTTTGAACTGGAAGCCACCAACTAATGTGGGTGAGATCCGTAGTTTCTTAGGATTAGCTGGATATTATAGGAGGTTCATAGAAGGGTTTTCTAAGCTTGCTAAGCCTATGACCGCTCTATTGAAGAAGAATGCCAGGTTTGTGTGGTCAGAAAAGTGTCAGGCTAACTTCGAGGAGTTGAAGAAGAGGTTGACTACTGCACCTGTATTGATATTGCTAGATCTGAGTAAGAGTTCTCTATCTATTGTGATGCATCTCGTTTGGGTCTTGGATGTGCTCTTATGCAAGAAGATAGAGTCGTGGCATATGCATCGAGGCAATGAAGAAAGCATGAATTAAATTATCTTACTCATGACTTGGAGTTAGTTGCAGTGGTTCATGCACTAAAGATATGGAGACATTATTTGATTGGTCATAAGAGTGATATATACACCGATCACAAGAGTCTAAAGTATATCTTTACTCAATCAGATCTGAACTTGAGGCAGCATAGATGGTTGGAGTTGATAAATGATTATGATTTGGAGGTACATTATCACCCAGGAAAGGGCAACGTCGTTGCTGATGCTCTTAGTAGGAAAAGCTACGCTAATCAAGTGCAAGTAATGCCTATGTCAAGTGAGTTGTGTGCTGATTGTGAGCAGCTAAACTTGGGTTTTACCACAAATGCAGTAGAATTGGTACTAGAACCTACTTTGGAGCAAGAAATACGCAAGTGCCAGTTGAAAGATGAAAAGTTGAGAGAGATAGCAGAGAATATAGTGAAGGGCAAATCGCCAGGATTTCGTATGGATGATAATGGTACCATGTGGTTTGGAAAACGGCTGTGTGTGCCTGAGGATAAGGCTATAAGAGGCAATTCTGCGTGAAGCTCATGAGTCAGCTTATTCCATACATCCTGAGAGTATCAAGATGTATTTAGATCTTAAGGAGAAATATTGGTGGTATGGTTTAAAGAGAGATATTGCTGAATATGTTGCTTTGTGTGACACTTATCAAAGAGTGAAAGCTGAACATCAGAGACCTGCAGGACTGCTACAGCCTATGCAAATACCCGAATGGAAATGGGAAGAAGTTGGTACGGATTTTATTGTTGGTTTGCCACGTACTCAGAGAGGGTATGATTCAATTTGGGTGATAGTAGATCGTCTAACAAAGGTTGCTCATTTTCTGCCAGTTAAGACCACATATACTAGTGCGAAGTTGGCTGAATTATATATGGAAAGAATAGTGAGTTTATATGGAGTCCCTAAGAAGATCATGTCTGATCGGGGTACTCAGTTTATATCTCATTATTGACAGAAGATCCACGAATCTTTAGGAACTAAGTTGAATTTTAGTATAGCCTACCATCCACAGACATATGGACAAACTAAGAGAATTAATTATATACTGGAGGATATGTTGAGAGCTTGTGCTTTGCAATATGGTACAAGTTGGGATAAGAGTTTGCTGTACGCAGAGTTCTCTTACAACAATAGTTACCAGAAGAGTCTACAAATGACACCTTTCGAGGCTTTATATGGAAGGAAATGTAGAACCTCGTTGTTTTGGAATCAGATGGGAGAAACTCAAGTGTTTGGACCGGATGTGCTTAGGAGTGCCGAGGAACAAGTGAGAGTGATTAAAGATAGTTTAAAAATAGCACAGTCCCAACAGAAGAGTTATGCTGACACTCAGAGAAGAGAATTGGTTTTTGAAGTAGGTGATTATATCTACTTGAAAGTGTCACCAATGACGAGTGTGAAAAGGTTCAACATGAAGGGAAAGTTGGCACCAAGGTATATTGAATCTTTCAAGATTATAGAGAGACGTGGTGAAGTGGCTTATCAGTTAGAATTGCCTGAGAGTTTGGCAGGAGTACATGATGTATTCCATGTGTCTCAACTTAAGAAATGTTTGCAAGTACCAAAGGAGCAGATTCCATTAGAGGAGCGTACTGTTAAAGAGGATCTCATATATGAGGAGTTTCTGGTTAAAATTTTAGAGACTGCTGAAAGAGTCACTAGAAGTCGGATTATTAAGATGTGTAAAGTTCAATGGAATCGGTAATCAGAAGCTGAGGCAACATGGGAAAAAGAAGAGGATCTGAGGAAAATCTACCCACAACTGTTCGAGTAAGCGAGGTCTAATCTCAAAGACGAGATTTCTTTTAAGGGGGTAGAATTAGAACACCCTAAAATTGGTCTCATTTCAAAATAAGGGAAATTGAATTTTATTATGAATTTTGTGACCATGCCAACTTAGTAAAGTAATAATTTTTATTAATCTAAAATCAAATATAAGATAGAAACATTATTGTGCACTCATGCTGCTACATTAGAGTTTTTAAATTGAGTGGTTTGATTCAAATAAAAAAGAGAATTCAAAATCTTTTGGAAAATAGCTTTGAAAAATTGGAAAAGAAAAAAGAAAAGGATATTTTCTCTCCTCTCGGCTTTTGGCCCAGCTCAGCCTAGAGCGCTCTGTCTTGTTCCATCCAGGTCGTAGCCCAGCCGCAGTAGCGTCTGCTGGCCCCGTTCCTTTCGCGCGAGCCACTTCTCTCTCCCTCGCTCGGCACCGTGGGACGAGCCCAGCTCGCCGCTGGCCTAGCTCGTGCGCGTGCCCGCGTCCGCTGTCTCTCCCGCTGACTTCTCGACCCCACCTGTCAGTGACTATCCTCCCCCTTTCCTTCTTCCACCTCGGTGACCTTCCAAAGATGGAAGCCGACGCTTTCCCCTCCTCTCCTAGCAGGATTGAGCTCGGATTCTACTCAATCCCCTCCTTCCATCGAGGGTGCGACCTCAGGGCGATAAAAGCTGACGCTTCGCGTCATTACCTTGCCTTCGCAGCCGCCAAATTGAGCTCCTCGCCACCCGAACCCTAGAACGCCGCCATCGTGTGTGGTCTGACGATTCCGTCGTGGTGCTGCCCTTGTAAGTTCATCGTCGAGCTTCGCGTTGGTTTTGCGAAGTCACCGCGCATTGTTTCCCTTCTTTTTTCCGGTTCATTTTGCTTACACATCATCGCCGAATCGGTGCAGCTCGAAGCCGTACGCTCATCTACACCGTGAGCCGTCCTCGATCCTTCCCCATCCCCGTTTACAAGCTCGGTGAGCTCGCGTCAAGTTCCTCTTTTGATTGGTACCGGCTGTGTGTCAAACGGTGGCCGAAATCATCGATTTTGAAAACGTCAGCAGCCCTTTTATCCCCTCCTCCGATCTCCACCGTTCGCATCAGATCCAGCGGCTCTAATTAAATCATACTGTTTCTTGTGGCAGTTTTGCTAGAGTCCCTGCGGTTTCATGTATTCAAACCCGCGGTCCAAAACGTAAATCCCGAATACGTTTTCTTCTTTTGAAAGCGTAGTTGATCTCGGTAAATTCAAAAATACATTTTCCTTTATTTACAAGTTTGCCACTGATTTTGTTTTAGCCATAAAATGCTCATTTTAACTCCGATTTGATCCGTTCAAATTGCGTTAGGTTCATATTCACGAGCTCTACATGATAGAGCTATTGTACAGTAGGTTTTTAATATTTAAATTTTGAGTTTGTATTAAAGTAATTATTTATCTATAGAAAATCTTAGAAAATTCATAACTTTCGCGTTTCAACTCCGTTTTTCGTGATCTTTACATCTGTATGATCGTAGCAACATGTAGAATAGTTTTATAAACCTTTTAAAATATTTTGATACTGTTGGTGTACTGTTCTAATTATATCTCTTTGTTTGCTTCGTGCATGATTGCCTGTGGATGCTTGTATGTTGATGATTTGTCGAGTATAGACGGTGAGCAGTTCGTGGGTGATCAGGAGCAGTATTTTGAAGAGCAGGACCAGCAGGAGCTATACTTTGATCAAGACAAGTATAACATGGAATTTTCTTGTTGTTCTATTCACTTTAATTACATGACATCATATTGCATGTGTCTATCCTTGAATGGCCAATAGGGACTTTCTAGTTTTGATCTATACCTTGTCATCTATGGGATTTTGCATTGGGTAGCTTTTGCTAGCGCTGAACATAAACTATGATCTTGTAATGTGATTAATGGAATATGCAACAACACTAAAATATGATCTTTTATTCATAGTTAAAAGAGGTCTAGAGCATAGGGTTATATTTTGGTGCTCTAGTTTCTCTCCATAAGGACTCATCTGTGGATGAACATCCGGGATTGACAGTATAACTGTGAGGGCTATATGGCTCTGACTCTAGTTGTTTGAAAGATCTTTTCTAGCTTGTTAGTGATAACCTTCATTGGCGTAAGAATGGCTTGACACAATGGGTGTAGTGCGGCCTCTGTCCTTATGTGTATAGGTTGCGTGTCATTGTGCCATTTGGAAGGGGGGCTCTATATCTGCTTGTCAAGTGAATCTAATGGCCCTAACTTGTTAGACGAACTTTTGAATGGCTTTATATGATTTTCGGTGTTTTGGGGAGCTGCGAATCCATGCATTTGGAAATCATGACTCACAGTGAAAGTGTACACCTCTGCGCAGAGTTTAATAAACTAGTATACTAGCCGTGCTCACGGATACGAGCGGCCTTGGACTTTCACGAAATAGATGAACATTAAATGGTTTAATATGTGTTTTGCTATTCATTATTCATCTTTACATCGATCATATGTTTATTGTGGGAATTGTTGCAAACTTGATGCTACTCATATGATAAAATTTTGACAATTAAAAGATACATGCAGTTGAACCATGCCATGCCTTCGTTGAGCCTCATTATACCCCATGTTATATTTGTTGAATACAGTATGTGCTCACTCTTGCTATCTTCCCACACATCAGGATGGGCAAAAGATCAGGATTGGCAAGAGGATTATCGGGATGAATATTAGGCTTGTTGTCAACCAGTCAGTGTACCTGTGCTTGGAGTCACCACGAGAGGGAGTTACATTTTTATTTCCACTTCATTTGTGTAAATACTATGTGTTTATAATCGTAATGTAATAAACAATGTGATAATACTTTTCTTTCATTTGTCGACTTATGTGTGATTGATCTTTGGGCGCACATAAGGTTATGCATTCCATTTTATCCTTAAAAATAGGTGTGACAATTAAACAGCAGGGGAGACAGGGGATCACCTTGTCTCTGGCCTTTGAAACTTCTAAAAAGTCACCTCTCACACCATTGAGATCTATGCATGTCCTGCCACCTCTGACCGCCTTACTAATCCATTGTATCCAAGTGTCAGAGAAACCTTTCCTGTGAAGCACCCCTTCCAAGAAGTTTCAGTCTACCTTGTCATAGGCTTTTTCAAAATCTAACTTCAAAATAACTCTAGGTTTCTTGGTAACTCTCAACTCATGAAGATCTCTTGTAGTATGACCACCCCTTCTAAGATGTTCCTCCCAGGAATAAAGGCAGTTTGATAGGGACTAATGACTTTATCAATCACCGAAGTTAACCTGATAGTGAGCGCCTTTGTAATTATTTTGTAAATGACATTGAGGAGGCATATGGGTCTGAATTGTTTGACATTGACAGCTGGTTTAACTTTGGGAATAAGGATGATGACCCCATAGTTATGTCTCCAGAGCTCTAATTGACCTTTAGCCAAGTTGTCCATCATTTCTTTGATATCTTCCCTAGAATGCTTTATAGAACTCCATTGAGAAACCATCAGGACCAGGAGCAGTGTTGTTTTTCATTTGTCTAATTGTTATATCCAGCTCTTCTAGAGTGAAAGGTTTAATTAAAGCCTCATTATCAACATGTTGAATCTGTTGGTTGGCAGGCCATAAATTAGGGTCTAAACGCATATCTGCCGCTTCTACCTTTCCAAACAGTTGTTTGTAATAATCAGTTATGTGGTCTTTCAGGCGCACTGGATCAACCTCTTCTTGTCCATCAATTTCTAACATGGTAATCTGCATTTTACTTTTCCTCCCATTGGCACACTTATGAAAATACTTGGAATTGGAATCACCCTGAAGCAACCACTTCTCACCACCTCTTCTCTACCATTGTATCTCCTCATATATCAGAATTTGTTGAAGGGCTTTGTCTAAAGAATATCTCTCTTCCCATTCATTTTGTGAAAGATCTCTATTATCACTCCACTCGTCCAATAGACTGATTCTGGACATTAACTCTTGTTTGGTCCTTCTCTGGTAACTATCTAGATTTTGACCCCAGCCCTTGATTGCCTTTCTAAGCTTGTTTGAGATAATATGCCAATGATCCAAAACATCATATTTATATCTGGATGGCCATTTTTCTCTTACCCATTGTTGGAAACCTTCCTGTCTTAACTAATGTGCACTGAAACAAAAATAATGATGTTGCGCTGAAGAGCTACCACCAATGTCAACAATAATGGGGTTGTGATAAGGTCCTAGCCTGGGGGCAGTAAGTATAGAGGAAAGGTTAAATTTTTCTGCCCAGGAATTGGAAACCAGGACCCTATCCAAGACACACAGAATAGGGGGGTTTGCTTGTTTGACCAAGTATATCTACTACCAGACCTTTGTAACTCTCTAAGTTCAGTTATGCTGATCATTTCATTGAAAGCATCCATCATCTGAAAATCAACATTGCCTGATGATTTCTGTTCTATTTTCCTAATCATATTGAAATCACCACCAAGCAAAATAGGCATCTCTAAGCTTTGTATGATGGTTTGGATTTCTTTTAAGAACTCATTCTTCTTGTCATCATGAGCAGGGCTGTAGACATTGACCATCTTCTAAACAAAGCCATCTATCTTCATTGTTAGCGTACAACTATGAAAGAAATTACCCAGAATTACCTCAGACACATCAGCTAGCTCTTTATCAATTCCCATTAGCAGGCCACCAGAATGACATGAGCAAGGTAGCCAAGACCAAAACATATCCTTTTGACCAGCAAACATGTCTAGCTCTTGTTGTTTTAAAGAACTCTTAATTATTTCTTGAAGACAAATACAGTCAAACGAATGCTTATTAATTAACTCCACTAAAAGTTTCCTTCTTCCTACATTACCCAGACCCCTGACATTCCAAAAAAGAATCTTCATCCTTGATCGATTGTTGAGAAATTAGAATCTATAATAGCTCCATTTTCTTCTAACTCTAAATCAGCATCTCGCAGCGATAAAGAACTCGCATTAACTGGACTATCATCATGAGTATTTGGATCAGAACTCTCAGGAATCAAGGAAGAAGAGTGCTCTTTTTTTTTGCAAGAGTTTTAAAACAGGCTGGGGGTTACTCTGAACACTGAGATTCTTTTTGATCTTGAAGAGCTTATCACTCCCTCAAGTGATCTTGAAGAGCTTGTTTTGCCTTTTAGCTCTGAAGAAATAGATGTTGTAATCTTGAACATGCCAAATGACAAAGCCCCAGGATCTGATGGTTTTAATAGTCTGTTTATAAAGAAGAGTTGGCATATTATCAGAGAAGATATATATTCTTTGTGTAGGGATTTCTACAATCACAGTGCTGACATTAAGAGCATTAATTGTTCCTACATAACTTCAATTCCTAAGAAGAGCAACCCTGAGAACATCAATGATTTTAGACCCATCTCATTGTTAAACACATCAGTCAAAATCCTAACTAAGTTGTTGGCTAATAGGCTATAGAAAGTCATTCTCAAGCTCATTCATGTGAACTAGTATGGCTTCATAAAAGAAAAGACTATACAAGATTGTCTTGGGTGGGTTTTTGAATTTCTTCATCAATGTCATCAGTCTAAGAGGGGAATCATCATCCTAAAATTAGATTTTGAGATGGCTTTTGATCAAGTTGAGCATCACACAATTATCAAAATGTTGGAAGCAAAAGGCTTTCCTCCAAGATGGATTGCTTGGGTTAAAGATATTTTGTCAACAACTACTTCTGCTGTTCTTCTCAATGGGGGTTGTAGGAAGGAATTCAAGTGCAAGAGAGGGGTCAAGCAGGGTGATCCCCTCTCCCCCTATTATTTGTTCTTGCAGCAGACCTTTTGCAAAGTGTTATCAACAAATCCTATCATGATGGTACTCTACTGAAAGCCCAAGTTTGGTTTTGGTAATTAATGACACCAAGTTGCTAATGCCTTGTGTTAAGTGTATTAAGTTAGGCATAAGCAACACATGTGATGAAGGTGTATGTGGCAAGGAGTGGTGGCCACAAGATCACAAAGAGATAGTGCATGAATATGAAATGATGTTTATGGTGGAGATGCACATAAAAGGAAGGACATGATGATTAAGTGAAAAGAGAAGGATCTAAGAGCGCAAGGCAAAGGTATAACCATAGGGGTTTTCCTTTTGCCGGTCTAAGATGAGTAGAGAAGTGATTGACCGGGTTTAGGATACATAGCCGACTATCAAGAGGGGCAATCACGGTTAGCTCGTAAATCAAGTGCCACTAGATCAATGTCTTGAGCATATGCATTAGGATCTAGTAAAGAGCTAACATAACGCCTTGGAAAATGATTGTGAAATGCTAACACACATGCACATGGTGGTGTACACTTGGTGGTGTTAGCACATTTGTGAAGGCGGTGGAGTTTGAGCGGTAGAGAGGGGTTTGGGTTCCTCTCTCCCTCCCGCGCGAGCTTGCGAGGCGGGATTCGGCGCTTTTTGGAGAAGCGAAATGCCTATTTTCTATTGCGCCGGAAGTCGGAAAAGAAACGAAGGCGAACGAAGGTCACTGTGACGACCGGACGCTGCACCGGACGCGGTCTCGGTATGACCGGACGCGTCCGGTCAGTGTTCAGCGTCTGCGCGGTTTTTAGTTCGATGATCAGACGCGCAGCGCGTCCGGTCACTGATGACCGGACGCGTCCGGTCATCCAGGGAGCTTACTGAACTCTAATCGGACGCTGGCACTGTGGCGTCCGGTCAGTTCAACAGCGCGTCCGGTCAGTTCTCCTGAGCGAATCAGAGCGCGCGACCGGCGCGTCCGGTCCCTCACGTAACCGGAGCGTCCGGTCAGGCGTCCAGAAGGGTAGAGCGAAGCGGAGTAACAATCGGACGCGCGGCGCGTCCGGTCACGTGCGATCGGACGCGTCCGGTCTCAACGGGAGCATACTAGAATGCGACCGGACGCGGGCACTGTCGCGTCCGGTCAATCGGTTCAGCGCGTCCGGTCACGGCAACGGCTAGTTCTGACACGCACTGTTTCTTGCTGTCGTGTAGTGACCGGACGCGTCCGGTCACCCTGACCAGAGCGTTCGGTCAGTGCGTTTTTCGCTGCGTCGTCTGTAACGGCTAGCTGCGTACCCCTTCGCTATAAATAGAGGTTGGCCGGGGTTTGAGGGTAACTCTTGCATATTTTGAGATATAGAGACATACTTTGAGCTAGAGAACAACCCCTCCACTCATCTCTTTGCATAGTTGCACATCTTGAGTGAGATTGAGTGAGATTCAAGTGCATTGCTTGAGAGTTGCATTCTAGAGGCACTTGATCTTCGAGTTGCTGCGGATTTCTTGTTACTCTTCCGTGTTTCCCGACACGGTAGACGGCTTGGAGCAGCGGAGGTGATTGAGCTCGCAATTGGAGATTGTTGGAGCCTTCACCAAGTGTTGTAAGGGGTTCTTGATCCTTCCCCGTGGGAGTTCGCAAATTGGATACTCTAGTGGAGCTCGTGGCTTGGAGGATCCCCATCTTGTGTGCGGTTGTGCGGCGCCCGCCGAGGGCTCGACTCTTGATAGTCGATTAGCTCGCGAACCGACAAGTGGGTGTATCGCCACAACGGGGAGTAGCTTGCCGGGAAGCAAGTGAACCTCGGAATAAATTCTTGTGTCATTCTCTTCCCGAGGATTTCTCTTGTATGATTGATTGATTGGTATTTCTCTTCTCTTCACGGCGGTATAATCACTCGAAGCTCTTCTCTCGTATTACTTCTCGTTTCTAGCTTATAGTTGTTGTTGTGTTTAGTGAATAGCCTTGTACTAGACTTGTGTAGGTGGCTTGCTTAATTAGTTAGAGCTAGTGCTTTTGCTTCACCACCTTTCGTACTAACTCGTGGTTAAGTAATTCTTGTAGAAGTTTTAATTAGGCTATTCACCCCCCCTCTAGCCTATTTGGACCTTACAAGTGGTATCAGAGCCAGGTTCCGTCTATTTGAGGCTTAACAACCTACGGTGAAAAAGAAATGGCTCAATTAAGCTTGCACATCAACAACACCAAGAAGGCACCTCACTTTGATGGCACAAATTATGCATATTGGAAGGTTAAGATGACCGCACACCTAAAGTCAATCAATAGAGAAGTGTGGAAGGTCACCGAAACAAAATTTGAGGTTGCTAATCCGGAAGCACCTACACCGGTGGAAGAGAAGAAGCTCCAATGCAATGACATTGCCATTAGTGCTCTTCATGAGGCATTAGATGACAAGACCTTTGAGCAAGTAAAGAACATTGAGATTGCTCATGATGCTTGGGCCAAGCTAGAAGAAACATTTGAGGGCACCGAAGGCACAAAGACCGCCAAAGCATATATCTTGCAAGAAAAATTTTCAAGTTTCAAGATGCAAGATGATGAGAGTGTACCGGAGATGTTTCATAGGTTGCAAGTCATTGTCAATGAGCTCAAGGCACTTGGTGAGGAGGTCAAGGACAATCAATTCTCTATGAAGTTCTTGAGAAGTCTACCCAAGAGATTTGATACATTGATCACCGTGCTAGTAAGGACTACATTGAAGGATTCAACTCCTCAACAAATATTTCAAGAAGTGATGACCGATGATTCATATAGAGAAGATGATGAGAAGGATGAGTTGGTAAAGAAGAAGAAGAAGAAAAATGAGAAGAAAGATGATGAGAAGAAGAAGAGTGTGGCATTCAAAGCCACCACATCCAAGGGCAAATCCAAGATTGAATCATCAAGTGATGAAGACTCAAGCTCTTGTGATAGTGATGACATTGATGAGAAGATGGCTCTCTTTGTCAAACAATTTGGCAAATTCATGAAGAAGAAGGGCTTTCGTGCAAGAAGGAGGAAGAACTCTTACAAGAAGAATGAGCATACCATGAGATGCTTTAGATGCCATAGCAAAGACCATCTCATTGCAAAGTGTCCTTATGATAGTGATGATGAAGATGCTATCAAGAAGGAGAGAAAGAAGCAAAAGAAGAAGCAAGAGAAGGAGAGCTCTTATAAGAAGAAGAATGATTCTCATGTTGCTACATGGGATAGTGATGACTCCTCAAGTGATGATGAGGATGAAAACAAGAGTAAGAAGAAGGGACATGCTAGCATTGTCATCCAAGAGAAGGTCTCCCTCTTTGACACTCCATCGTGCTTTATGGCTAAAGCCGCTAAGGTATCATCCGATGATGAGAGTGATCATGATAATGCTAGTGATAGTGATAGTGATGAAGAAGAATTCACTAAAGATGAACTAATCACTATGCTAGAAGATTGCACTCAACATTATAAAGAATCTAGGAAGGAGTGCAAGGGCTTGCTTAAGAAAAAGAAAAACCTTATGCAAGAACTTGATGAGCTTAGAGTGTCTTATGAGAGTCTAAAGGTAGACCATAAGAAGCTTCAAAAGTCTCACACCAAGCTTGAAGAAGCTCATTCCTCTCTAGTTGAAAAATGTAAAAACATGCCAACTAATGTTGAGAAAGCTAAAACTTGCAACATAGGCATATCATGTGATATAATTGATGAAACTTTTCATAAGCCTATTATTGTTGCTCCTACTAACCCTTCATGTAGCTCATCTACATCATCCTCATCTAGTAGTGATGGTTTCACTTGTGACTCCACACTTATAGTTGAGAATGAAAATCTCAAGAAGAAGGTAAAAGAGCTCAATCACACATTAGCTAAGGCTTATGGTGGTGAGGACCGCTTGCTTATGTGCTTGGGTAGCCAAAGAGCTTCTCTCTACAAAGAGGGATTGGGCTATAACCCCAAAAAAGACAAGGCCGCTTTTGCTCCTCACAAGACTCGTTTTGTGAAGAACAATGGTAGCTATTGCAAAAGTTGCAAACAAGTTGGTCACATAGAGCAACATTGCATGAACAAGAAATCCAATGTAAATGTATCCTCATTCAAGTTTAATTCTTTCTATATGCTTACCAAGGGTACAAATGGTGTTCATGCTAAGTTCATTGGTGCACCATGGATGGGCTCAAAGAAGAAAGCCATTTGGGTACCAAAGAGCTTAGTCTCTAACCTTGGAGGACCCAAACAAGTTTGGGTACCTAAAAAGAATTGATCTTGTCTTGTAGGTCAATTACAAAGCCGGAGGAAGGCATTGGGTGCTTGATAGTGGGTGCACTCAACATATGACCGGAGACTCTTGTATGTTCAATTCAATTGATACAAGTCAAAATGGTGGTTTTGATGCTATCACTTTCGGCAACAACAAGAAAGGCAAGGTCAAAGGGCTTGGTAAAATTGCTATCACAAATGACATGAGCATATCTAATGTGTTGCTAGTTGAGAGCTTGGATTTCAATCTTTTATCGGTGGCACAACTTTGTGATCTTGGTTTCAAGTGCATATTTGGTAGTGATGATGTTGAAGTCATAAGTGTTGATGGATCAAACTTGATATTCAAAGGATTTAGACATGGTAGCTTATACTTGGTTGACTTCAATGATAGTGAGACACAATTGACATCATGCTTGCTTAGTAAATCTAGTATGGGTTGGTTGTGGCATAGAAGGCTTGGTCATGTTGGAATGAAACAATTGAACAAACTTTTGAGGCATGACTTAGTTAGAGGATTGAAAGATGTCACTTTTGAAAAGGATAAACTATGTAGTGCTTGTCAAGCCGGCAAACAAGTTGGAAATTCATATCCTAGTAAAAGTGAAATGAGCACATCAAAAGCATTTGAGCTATTGCACATGGACTTATTTGGGCCAACAACATACACTAGCATTGGTGGCAACAAGTATGGTTTTATAATTGTGGATGACTACACTAGATACACTTGGGTGCTCTTTCTCTATGACAAGAGTGATGTTTATGATCTATTCAAGTCTTTTGTCAAGAGGCTGCAAAATGAGTTTGAGACTACCATCAAGAAGATTAGAAGTGACAATGGTAGTGAGTTCAAGAACACAAGAATTGAAGATTTGTGTGATGATTATGGTATTGGGCATCAATTCTCACCAACATACACTCCTCAATCCAATGGTATAGTTGAAAGGAAAAATAGAACCTTGATTGATATGGCTAGATCAATGCTTAGTGAATACAATGTGAGTCATTCATTTTGGAGTGAAGCTATCAATACGGCTTGCTATTGTAGTAACCGTCTCTATTGCCATAGGAAGCTTGGAAAGACACCATATGAACTATTGAATGGAAGAAAGCCCAACATTGCATACTTTAGAGTGTTTGGTTGTAAATGCTATATTCTCAAGAAAGGCACTAGATTGAGCAAGTTTGAAAAGAAATATGATGAAGGGTTCTTACTTGGTTATTCTACCACAAGCAAATCATATAGAGTTTGGAATCTCACAAATGGCACCTTGGAAGAAGTTCATGATGTTGGGTTTGATGAAACCCAAGGGTCTCAAAATGAAGCTCAAAACCTTGATGATATGAGAGGAGATCAATTATCAAATGCAATGAAGAACATGGACATTGGTGATATAAGGCCGATGCAAGTTGATGATGATGATATTCATGTGATCAACCAAAGTGTGCAAATTAATACAAATCAAGCAAGCTCGAGTGGTTCTCATGATGAAGTGCAAGTTCAAGGTCAAACAAGTGAAAGCAATCAACTCCCAATACTCTAACCTACTAGCATTGCAAGAGATCATCCGTTGGACCAAATCATTGGTGGAATTCAAAGTGGTGTTCAAACTAGATCAAGATTAGCATCCTTTTGTGAGCATTACTCATTTGTCTCATTAGAAGAACCAAAGAAGATAGAAGATGCATTGAAGGATTCCGATTGGGTGAATGCCATGCATGAAGAACTAAACAACTTTGCTAGAAATCAAGTTTGGAAACTTGTTGAGAGGCCAAAGAACTACAATGTGATTGGTACTAAGTGGGTCTTTAGAAACAAGCAAGATCAAGATGGCATGGTTGTAAGGAACAAAGCAAGATTAGTAGCACAAGGATACACTCAAGTTGAGGGTCTTGACTTTGGAGAGACATATGCACCGGTTGCAAGATTGGAGGCAATTAGAATCTTATTAGCATATGCTTGTGCACACAACATCAAGCTCTATCAAATGGATGTCAAGAGTGCATTTCTAAATGGCTACATCAATGAAGAAGTTTATGTTGAGCAACCTCCCGGTTTTGAAGATGACAAGAAGCCTGACCATGTTTACAAGCTAAAGAAGGCATTGTATGGTTTGAAGCAAGCACCTAGAGCATGGTATGAGAGGTTGAGGGACTTTCTCCTCTCTAAAGGGTTCAAGATGGGAAAGGTTGACACCACTCTCTTCACCAAGAAGCTTGGAAATGACTTGTTTGTGTTGCAAATCTATGTGGATGACATTATCTTTGGATCAACTAACCAAGACTTTTGTGAAGAGTTTGGAAATATGATGGCTAATGAGTTTGAGATGTCTATGATTGGAGAGCTTAGTTACTTCCTTGGACTTCAAATCAAGCAAATGAAGAATGACACTTTTGTAAGTCAAGGCAAGTACATCAAGGACATGATCAAGAAGTTTGGATTGCAAGATGCTAAGCCAATGAGCACACCAATGGGCTCTAATGATCAATTGGGTATTGATAATAGTGGAAATATGGTAGATCAAAAGCAATACCAGTCCATGATTGGAAGTTTGCTCTATGTCACCGCTTCTAGGCCGGATGTGATGTTTAGTGTATGCAAGTGTGCAAGATATCAAGCTTCACCTAGAGAAAGTCACTTGAAAGCAACCAAGAGGATATTGAGATATCTAAAGGGCACTCATGATGTTGGATTATGGTATCCCAAGGGGTCTAATTTTGAGTTGATTGGATATTCGGACTCCGACTATGGTGGATGCAAGATTGATAGAATGAGCACAAGTGGCACTTGTCAATTGCTTGGAAGGTCTCTTGTTTGATGGTCATCAAAGAAACAAAATAGTGTTGCACTATCTACCGCCGAGGCCGAATACATTAGTGCCGGTAGTTGTTGTGCACAATTGCTTTGGATGAAGGCCACTTTGAATGACTTTGGAATTAAATTCAAGAATGTGCCTTTGTTTTGTGATAATGAAAGTGCTATCAAGATGACACAAAATCCGGTTCAACATTCAAGAACCAAGCACATTGACATAAGGCATCACTTCATAAGAGACCATCAACAAAAGGGTGATATTAGCATTGAGAGCATTGGCACCGAAGATCAACTAGCCGACATCTTTACAAAGCCACTTGATGAAAAGAGATTTTACAAGTTGAAGAATGAATTGAACATACTTGACTTCTCCAACTTGAAATGAGTGCACCCCCACATTCTTATATGACATGCCTCTCCTCCAACATAGCAAGGTAAAGTTGTTTGGCATATCATTCATACTTTGCTAAGGACATGTTTAGAACATATAGACATATTTGCATGACAAATAGGCTCATTCATGAAAATCAAATAATTTTGATGTATATATGGTACCACTATTGCTTCTATGTTTGATTGATCTAGTGGTAGCATATGACATGTTTGTGGGCTTGCAAACCTAGTGTTGAATCTAGAAAATGAGCTCATGATGTGTAATTCAACATGGTCAAGATAACCCTTATACTTTATGAGGTGTGAAAAAGCTTGTCCTTGGATCAAACCGAATTACATATTCTAGGCAAGTGATCTAGGTTGAACCATAATTTGGACTCCCTCATATTGATTGACTTATCTCTCACTAAAATTACCTATTCTAGGCACCTTTTTGGTGATTGTTGACAAAGGGGGAGAGAAAAGTCACAAAGATATTGCAAAGAGGAAATAAAATATAATAAGAGGGAGAGAAAAGTCACAGGGGAGAGAAAAGTTACAAAGGGAGAGAAATCAAGGGATCAATTAAATTTGAGCACACAAGTAGGGGGAGCAAGCTCATGGATTACTTGTTGCACTTGTATGTGCATTAACATGATAAATTGTTGCATTGCAAAGCTTAAATTCATATTCATGATTGTTTGGTGTTTGCTAGAAATAGAACTTGAATGATGATTTGTTGAGAGTAGCTTTACAAGCGGTATCTAAACACCTTGGCTTATAATGTTGATCTCACAAAGTACTTTAGTGTTTGTGATCTTTACAAGTGATATATTACAAGTAGTGTCTAGCTACTTCGATGCTAAGGATGGTATATAAAGGCAACTCTGATTGGTATCACGCTTCAAAGGTCCATTCTATATACCTTAGCATCAATTTGATAGTAGTAACTCTCCCAAAATTCAAATCCATACATATGTGCATAATTGAACCAAACTCATGGAAGCACATATGTAGGGGGAGCTAATACTATCGAAATTGAAAATTGATTTCATTTCATATCTTTGTGATGGTTGTCATCAATTACCAAAAAGGGGGAGATTGAAAGCCCAAGTTTGGTTTTGGTAATTAATGACACCAAGTTGCTAATGCCTTGTGTTAAGTGTATTGAGTTAGGCATAAGCAACACATGTGATGAAGGTGTATGTGGCAAGGAGTGGTGGCCACAAGATCACAAAGAGATAGTGCATGAATATGAAATGATGTTTATGGTGGAGATGCACATAAAAGGAAGGACATGATGATTAAGTGAAAAGAGAAGGATCTAAGAGCGCAAGGCAAAGGTATAACCATAGGGGTTTTCCTTTTGCCGGTCTAAGATGAGTAGAGAAGTGATTGACCGGGTTTAGGATACATAGCCGACTATCAAGAGGGGCAATCACGGTTAGCTCGTAAATCAAGTGCCACTAGATCAATGTCTTGAGCATATGCATTAGGATCTAGTAAAGAGCTAACATAACGCCTTGGAAAATGATTGTGAAATGCTAACACACATGCACATGGTGGTGTACACTTGGTGGTGTTAGCATATTTGTGAAGGCGGTGGAGTTTGAGCGGTAGAGAGGGGTTTGGGTTCCTCTCTCCCTCCCGCGCGAGCTTGCGAGGCGGGATTCGGCGCTTTTTGGAGAAGCGAAATGCCTATTTTCTATTGCGCCGGAAGTCGGAAAAGAAACGAAGGCGAACGAAGGTCACTGTGACGACCGGACGCTGCACCGGACGCGGTCTCGGTATGACCGGACGCGTCCGGTCAGTGTTCAGCGTCTGCGCGGTTTTTAGTTCGATGATCAGACGCGCAGCGCGTCCGGTCACTGATGACCGGACGCGTCCGGTCATCCAGGGAGCTTACTGAACTCTAATCGGACGCTGGCACTGTGGCGTCCGGTCAGTTCAACAGCGCGTCCGGTCAGTTCTCCTGAGCGAATCAGAGCGCGCGACCGGCGCGTCCGGTCCCTCACGTAACCGGAGCGTCCGGTCAGGCGTCCAGAAGGGTAGAGCGAAGCGGAGTAACGATCGGACGCGCGGCGCGTCCGGTCACGTGCGATCGGACGCGTCCGGTCTCAACGGGAGCATACTAGAATGCGACCGGACGCGGGCACTGTCGCGTCCGGTCAATCGGTTCAGCGCGTCCGGTCACGGCAACGGCTAGTTCTGACACGCACTGTTTCTTGCTGTCGTGTAGTGACCAGACGCGTCCGGTCACCCTGACCGGAGCGTCCGGTCAGTGCGTTTTTCGCTGCGTCGTCTGTAACGGCTAGCTGCGTACCCCTTCGCTATAAATAGAGGTTGGCCGGGGTTTGAGGGTAACTCTTGCATATTTTGAGATATAGAGACATACTTTGAGCTAGAGAACAACCCCTCCACTCATCTCTTTGCATAGTTGCACATCTTGAGTGAGATTGAGTGAGATTCAAGTGCATTGCTTGAGAGTTGCATTCTAGAGGCACTTGATCTTCGAGTTGCTGCGGATTTCTTGTTACTCTTCCGTGTTTCCCGACACGGTAGACGGCTTGGAGCAGCGGAGGTGATTGAGCTCGCAATTGGAGATTGTTGGAGCCTTCACCAAGTGTTGTAAGGGGTTCTTGATCCTTCCCCGCGGGAGTTCGCAAATTGGATACTCTAGTGGAGCTCGTGGCTTGGAGGATCCCCATCTTATGTGCGGTTGTGCGGCGCCCGCCGAGGGCTCGACTCTTGATAGTCGATTAGCTCGTGAACCGATAAGTGGGTGTATCGCCACAACGGGGAGTAGCTTGCCGGGAAGCAAGTGAACCTCGGGATAAATTCTTGTGTCATTCTCTTCCCGAGGATTTCTCTTGTATGATTGATTGATTGGTATTTCTCTTCTCTTCACGGCGGTATAATCACTCGAAGCTCTTCTCTCGTATTACTTCTCGTTTCTAGCTTATAGTTGTTGTTGTGTTTAGTGAATAGCCTTGTACTAGACTTGTGTAGGTGGCTTGCTTAATTAGTTAGAGCTAGTGCTTTTGCTTCGCCACCTTTCGTACTAACTCGTGGTTAAGTAATTCTTGTAGAAGTTTTAATTAGGCTATTCACCCCCCCCTCTAGCCTATTTGGACCTTACATCTACAGCCTCCTTTCCCACAACATTCAGATAATCCCTTCCCTATAGTTTAGTATGCCGATGACACCTTGCTAATTATGCAAGCCAGTGAGCCTCAGCTTCACAGCTTGAAGGGCATCTTGCAAACCTTTTCTAAATCCACTGGACTAAAAGTTGTTCCTGTCGACGAGATGTGGTCGGCAGTCTACCGAGGGGTATGCCCACGATAGTAGATTATCGGTGGAGGTGCGCAAGACAACAAACTAGATGGTGACGCCAGAGGAACACAAGATTTATCCAGGTTCGGGCCGCGAATTGTGTAATACCCTACGTCCTACGTCCTTGTGGATTGTATTGATGCGTGATGATGAGATATTTTGAGAGGGTCCTTGCCCGCCTTATATAGTACGGGGGGCAAGGTTATAGATCTAAGGAATCTAACCTTAGCCGATTACAACTGCTGTATCCACGGAGGATACGATATCTATTCTAACTGACTTTGTTTCCTTGACCAACAAGTAGTCTCTGCTTGCTCTGCACGGTTCGCCGAGCACTTCGGAGATCCGCGCGGCCCTTTCTGGTGAGTTGGGCCACCTCGTCTGGCATGACCCATGTGTAGCCATGAGGGTATACGGGTCTATACCCCCACAGTTCCTATAAATATTGATAATGACAGAGCCTCTCAATTGGCTGGTGAGTTTGGTTGCTTAGTTGGGAGTTTTCCTTTCACTTACTTGGGACTACCCTTGGGTATCACCAAGCCTCAAGTCAGAGACTATGCTCCACTGTTATGCAGGATTGAAAGAATGCTCTCTGCAAGTTCTTTGTTCCTTTCATATGCTGGCCGACTCCAGCTCATTAACTCTGTCATTTTTTCCCTTCCTACTTACTATTTATGCCCTCTGAAGCTTCTTGTAGCTGTAATTGAGGCCATTGACAAATATAGAAAAGATCGTCTGTGGAGTGGATATGATTTTAAGAAAAAGGGGGTATAACTTAGCAGCTTGGAAACTAGTCATGAAGCCTAAAGATAAAGGAGGGCTTGGCATTATTGATCTAACCCTGCAAAATGAGTTTTTACTTCTCAAGCAACTTGATAAATTTTTTAACAAAAAGGATGCACAGTGGGTGGATCTTATTTGGAATAAGTATAATACTAATGGATTACCTCATCTTAGAAGGGAAAAATGTTCCTTTTGGTGGAAGGATATACTAAGGTTGCATGTGAAATATCGAGGTGTTGCAATTTGTACTCCTGGAATTGGAAACACAGTGAGCTTTTGGGATGATCTATTGCTTGGAAATGTGATGTCCTTGAAATATCCATTGCTTTTTGGATATGCAAAGGAGCCTGTCATCTCACTAGAAAAAGTTCTGAACACCATTGATTTAGTAGGTCTTTTTCGCATTCCTATGTCTCGGCAAGCTTTGGAAGAGTTGCAGCTTATTCAGGAGGATATCGCCACTCTATTCATCGATTCTTCAGAAGAAAAGGATAGATTGACATTCATCTGGGGAAGGAATTATAATTCTGCTAACAGGTACTATCAGCATCACTTTGTCAGTGTTGTTGCTCCACAGCCCATTCGCTGGATATGGAAACCCAAATGTGCTCCTCGCATCAAGTTTTTTGCTTGGCTTATGTTGAATGATCGGCTTAATACACGTAATATTCTTAGAAGAAGGAAGAAGTTCTTGCAAAAGGGTTATAATTGCGTGCTATGTCAGGATGGAGTTGAGAAAACAGTTGGTCATCTATTTTTTGAATGTCAGGCTGCTGCCAGTCGATGGTTTGCTCTGGGTATCATCTGGTTGGATTCAGTTAGTATTTTTCAGAGAATCATCAGTGCTAGGGAAGCTTCTCCCCATCCTTTTTTCATGGAATTTTTTATGATAGCAGCAAATTGCATTTGGGTTGAAAGAAACAAATTCATCTTTGAAGGGATAGCCCCTGGTCTGGGCTCCTGGAAAGCTGCTTTCAAAAAGGAAGTCTCTGTTCACTTGTACAGGATCAAGCCGTCCCTACTTCCTTCCATTCAGTCCTGGCTTAACAGCTTGTAATCTTCTTTTGTTGTTTTAGTTTAGTTTAGCTTTCTTTAGCTCTTTTTTTTCTCTTCTCTCTTGTTTTCTTCTTTTTTCTTTGTGTAAGTTTTGGGGTGTGGTCACCTTCTGGTTGGCCAGTTTCTCTGTAACTGTTTTGGTTTCTTATTTTTATATAGTTCGTTGGTGTCGGGGGATTTTTCCCCACGGTTTTTGCTAAAAACACCGTTTTTTTCAAAGTGTCTCTAGGAAGAACTGCTCTAGCTTTTTCATCAACTAATTAACCATCAATTTGAACCCTAGCCCTCACAGATAAATGCTGCCTGAGTCGAATAATTCCTACACCAGTTCTTGTTATAGAGGATGTTTTTGTGTTTTCATGTCTAAGTAAAATGAGACCTGTCTTGAAACAATAAAATGTATCAAACATGGAGTAACACGTAAAAGGTAACCCCACAGTATCCATATGGCATGCGTTCTACAAGCAATTCTAGCCAAAGGATTTACAGTTCTCAAACTTGTGGTATAAAGTCCAGAAAACAGATCCATATGGCAGCTGTCACTTAATGCTACGTGGATCAAATTATCATTAAATAAATTATAACAAAAGTAAAAATAGTGTCTGTGGTAAACAATAAACAATCTTCACAATAAGATAATGAACTATAAATCATTTGGCTAGCTCTTGATCACGAGCTACGCCCATACACACATTTTAAGATCACGTGAGAGTGTCATGTGAGATCATATATCCATATTATGAGCGGGCTGACAAAAGTTAGTACCATCGAAGAAGTTGGGTTAGAACTAGTAACTAGCTTATGTCATTATGGATGCAGCTAAGACCAGCACTAGCGGATAACGACATGTTTGTCTTTTATGAGGCTAAGGCTAATCTATTCCATGCCTAGAACGCACGGTTGTTGCTGATATGACTAGAGCGCTGCAACTGAACAAAAGACTGTAGATCGCATATCCACATGTTTAACTTCTAAATAAACTAAATCGCTGACTTCGGTCATGTGTAACTTAGAGAAACATATAGAGTATTTTGAGATATTTGGGCCACTTCATGTATTTTTCACAATAGTAGAGGGGAATATTTTTAATAAAAACAAACTAGATCTAACAACTATTGCGATGATGACTAAATTTTTACCAAGTTAAATGCTACATATTTTTCATTGTGGCAAGAATTTCTAGAATTTACCTTTTCCTCCTAACACGTCTCATGAGGATTACCACAGAGCCTCCATTGAGGACCTTCTATTACAATAGTGACTAAGAATCTACTAAACTAAACGGTTAGGATGATTCATATTATTGTGAGAGTGTCCAATTTTTTCTAGCTAATCTTGTGGGGTTTCATGTTGAGGCTCGATTGAATATGGTGGCACCCATAACATTTTATTTGCTTTGAATTTAACACCGGTAGATGCGGTTATTTTAGAAATATATTAGCACACTTTATGGTTATTTAACCATTTATATTAGAAATTAGGTGTAGATTTGAGAGATGTTTTAATTTATACTATATAATGACAAAGGTGTGTAATTTATGTGCAAATCAAGGGTCTAATTTATATTATGTGTCATAATAAGAGAGATGAGTAGCTTAAAAAGGGTTACTTTATAATATGTTTCATAGTTTGTGGAGGTGATTCAGATGTAAAGTTATAGTTATTTTGTGTATTTTAAATAATAGCAAATGTGGGTAATTTTTTAGAAAATAAAATAGATCCATAGCAAGATTTTCCTTGCAATAATGATTATATTGTACCAAATGAAATGCCATATATTTCTAATTATTTGATAATTTCTGCCTTGTTCGCTTGAACTACTTCGGCAGTACTTTTCAGCGACGGTGTTTTCTTCTCACAACAAATCAGCATAAGCTAAATTTCAGCGAATTGGTAACATTTAAAGAGGTAGACACTTAACTTAAAATGCTCCCTCCAGCTCGAATTTAAGTACAATATACTATTAACATAACCTAAAAAAGGTTATTGCGTACTAGTCAAAGCAGTCAACAGTCAGACGGCAGCGCAATGAAAGAGGCTAAGTCACTGACTTCGGCCACGACTGGCCATTTCTTTAACTTCTTTTTTTTCTTTCTCTCTAGAGATAAAACGGAGCTCATCAGTGTTTGGAATTATGGATTCTGTAATGTTGTTGCAAGGTTTCAGAAGCTGTCTTTGCAACTTGCAAGTAGGTAGTGTCGTTGGCTTCTAGGAGTACGACTGAGTTTTTGTGTGTGTGCCTACGCGGCACGGGCCAGACGCCGTTAGTAGGAAAGGAGGCTGCTAGAGGAAAGGTGAAACAAAAAATAAGGAGAGCATAGCGGTTAGTAGGAGATATGGGTGATGACTGATGAGGTATACTCGTGTCAAATCGAATCAATGGATGGATGGGTTGGCCAAGGAAGGAACGGAGTTGATAGTAGTAATAATAGCATAAAATTGACGGTGATTGTGCACGTAATAAGTGTTGCCGGCATAGACAAAACATTTCGCGCCGAACGACCGCGCTTTCATGTGAACCTCCGTGTGATGTGACGGTTTGGCGTGTTGAACTTCAACCCAACGCTCCAGCATCCTGCCATGTTCTCCTCGTCTCCTCTGCTCGAACACAGCAGCCTATATTAGCATCAACACTCAGCTCCCGAAGTGCAGGCAGTTCTCTCCATCTACGGCGTGGGCAATGGGGGACAGGCGATGGCTTACGCGCCTCAGGCCGACGAGCCGGAGATGATCGCGGCCCCCGCCGTGCGCCTTGGACACGTTCAGCGCCGCCTCCTCGACGCGGGCCGCATCCTCGTGACCGGCGGCTAGCTCGTCCTCACCTACACCATCAGCAACCGCGCCGCCAACGCCGAGCACGGGTTCATCGCGCTCACGCTTCTGCTACTCGGCGTGTTCCTCGCAATGCTGTCGCTGGTGGCCAACCAGTTCCCGGGAGTAGCAAGGGCTGCCGCTGCCCTGGCCGACGCCGTCCTGTTCTACTTCTTGGCGCCGGCGAACTAGCTCCTGGGACGACAAGTCTGTACCGTATGGTTTGCTCTGTGTTAGATTGAGCTGCCCTGTTTCACTCTGCTTCCTTGTTGCTTTGAGGCTTGCGAACCTCGTGTGCTATTGTCTTGTACATCGTATTGTTTGTACCCTTGCTTAAGTATTGCAATCATCACAGGTCTGCTATCTGTGAATCTTATGTACTACTGTCATTCTGGCTTCTATTCAAATCTCTTCGGGTTTGTGCAGTTTTCCAATTCCGAGGTTTCGTCTTCCCTCTCACAAAAGAATGCAATTCTCGTTTTTTGAGGACTCAAACAGTTGAATTTTGACTACATTTGTATAAAAAAAAGTATTAACATTCGTGATATAAAATGAGTATCAAACAAAATGAAGGGAGCAACAGCTAAATAGGTCTAAATGGGCTGCTTCTTATTGGGCCTCAATTACACTTAACGGCTGTGTTTAGTTCCTCCAAAAATGCACTATGCAAAAAAAGATTCTCTGTCACATCAAACTTGCGATACATGCATGGAGTACTAAATGTAGATGAAATCAAAAACTAATTGTACAGCTTGGTTGTACTTTGCGAGATGAACGTTTTGAACCTAATTAGTTAACGGTTGGACACTATTTGCCAAATAAAGCCAAAAACATGCTACAGTACACTTTTCACCCTTTTTAGGGATTTAAACACAGCCAACGTTTGGAATGAATGGGAGGAGCTCAACAGCTAATACATACATGTTGCACTAAAAAAAGGCTAATACGTACATGCATATATTGACTATATACTACAGGATCAGTAGAGTGTCAGGGGGTGCCAGGGCCCCCACTGAGGTAGGCAACAAAGAGCCTAGAGCAACACTCAGCTCTGTGGCAATGACAATGGCTGCGCTTGGCCGCTTGCCATCTTCGCCCTGACCCTGCTCGTCCACGACGCCGCGGGCCGTGCACCCAACGGCCGCCTCCCGCTCCGCCACCGCCTCCTCCGCTACTCCACAGCGTGCATCGTGCTGGGGGCTTCCGCTCTCTTCCATGCCGTCGCCGACCCCGCCATCCCCGAGACCAGCGGCGGCATCATCCTAGCGCTCGCGGGCTTCATGCTGTGGGCGGGAGGAGTTGCACTGCTGCTGCTCGCGTTCACGGTCCAACGCTTCCCCGTGGGCCGTGGCGGCACGTCGCGCTGCTCAGGTTCTGGAGGCACTGGTAGCGAGCGTCTTCTAGCTTAGCAGTCGTCTAGGCGAAGCAGAAGAGCCGGATCCGTGGGCGCGGCCGCTCAGCGCATTAATTTCTGTGTTGCATGCATGCATGCCTATTAGTAGTGCTGGAAACGAGCTACGGCCTAGTAATCTTGACACATGTGCTGGTGTGTGTCTCATCTAGCTAGTGTGGTGGGTTACTAGGAGGGGCTTGGACTATCTGCACTCATGATCCTCTATTTTCATCCTCTATATATCCTAGTCATCAAGATTCTCTCCTATATACTCATTTCTCCCACACACATCCATCATCTGTATCATCCTCTATCCACTATGGGACCTACTTGTCACTTTATCTAAATATATCCATGTGAGATCTAGTTTTGAAGAATTTATTAAAACGAATTCAATGATGTAATCGAAATTTAATTTGATTTTTTGGTTTGCGAGTTATAACATTTTTTAGTTTGTTTAAGCGGTGGGACCCACCCTACATGCACTCCCTCCCTCTCTCCTCTCTCACCTGCGTGCACTCTGGCTCAGCTCGTGGTGGGTCACCGCCGGTAAAGCACGACCTCTCTCCGCTGAATATACCGGACATGTGATCGTTCCTGACCGGATAGCGTAGACCGCTGCGGCGCATTTTCTACGCTAGATGCATTTACCGTCTCCAGTGCAATCAGTCTTATGATACTACTGCCTAGTAATCTTGACACATGTGCTGCTGCTAATGCTTCATTAAAGGGTGAATGGATCGCAGCCGCTGCAAACACACCCGTAATTGTTTTTAGGTTTTGTTTTGCTTTGTGGGACGTTGTTTTAGTAGTATAGTAGTAGCAGGGGGGCGGATGATGATGCACTGCGAGCCTGCAACCTACGGCCACTAAATATTTTATACGCTTTTGGCGCTAGCATATCTTTCAGTGATCACAAGAAGCTACGGTGCCTACTACCCTGTTCATCTGCTGGCCCATTGGAGGCAGGCTTGCTACAGATAAATGGAATCGATTGGACCAATGCACAACTGGACAAATTATGAGGATTTTTTTATTTTTTATTTTTGCTTTTGCCACTGCTTGGAAAATACCGTGTATATATATATATATATATACTCCAGTAGTTTGTAATCGGATGCTATTCGGCGATTTCTTATATACTCAATGCAGTTTATTTTTTGAGGAACATCCTGCACGCATGTGGTCTAGTCATTTATGTCCTCTTTGATAGGGTTTTTGTTGTGGCTTCTAAACTAGTCTAATCAAAAGCCTATATCAAAATGGCACACACGAGAATGGCTTCTCAAGCTAAAAAATGGTAAATAAAGCCCAAGCCTTTTTTTGGCTAGAAACTATCAAAACGTGGTTTTCCTGCCTTCTCTAATTTTAGAGAAGCCCAAGTCGTGCCCAAGAGCTAGCACCTCACTAAGAGATTATATACCAAATTTAAATCTTGCCAGAGCCGATTGGAACCGTAAAACTCCAGCTTCTTTGGCTCCTATGTTTCATAGTTTATTTTTTAAAACAGAACTGCTCCGGTGCTCCTTCTCTAAAAATATTTGTGAATCTTAAAGCCAAAGCAGTTAACGCGGTTAGGGGAAATACAGGGTAAACTTGAGATTTTGCATGGCTGCATGCGTGGATGCTAGAAAATATCTCCTAATCACGCAACTCGAGATTTTGCATCTCCTAATCCTGCGTTAAGTATATGGCGTGGCTAGTTCACGGCTTCACGCAACAAATATATCTCATGTTTTGATCTAGAACTAGAAAAACAAGCAAGAAATAGATTTAAGTGAAACAAAACACATGGGGAAGATTGATAGACATGTGGGATTTCGATTTCAATTTTCTAATTTTTTTTTGTCACCCTCAAAATCACTAAAATTTGTAAAATTTGAGCATTTTAGAGACTCAAGAAATATAGTTTTTCTAAAAATTTTAGATCTGAACAAAACGAATTTTTTAGAAGAATATGCAACATAAACAATAAAAATATGAGTAAGAAAATTATATATCTATATCTATATTTATACCTAATAATAAAGAGGCAAAATTTTCCACCACCTATTTTTTCGTCTGGCCCTCCCCTAACTACTCAGCATCACTCTTCTTAGTTTGGAATTGAAAAACCACTACTCAACACCACTCTTCTTAGTTTAGAATTTGTCGATGTTCGGACCCGAGGGGGTCCTAAACCAACGAGTAAATGCTGCGTGTCTCTTTCCTGGATGGTGATGCAAGGAGAACACACGGGGGTTTATCCTGGTTCGGGCAAAAGAAGGCCCTACGTCCAGCGGGGGGAGATGTTTGTATTTCCTTGCACCGAGGTGCTTGTGTAGGGGTTACAAGCATGCGAGAGAGGGTGTCGAGCCCAAGTCTCAAAGAGAAAAGAGGAAAAAGGCGGTTGCTTGAGATGTCGATCTTCTGTTTTGTGTTTTTCGTTCCGTCTTCCTCTCCCTCCTCCGTTGAACCCTGGCCTGCCCTTTTATAGGGTGAGGGGAGGCCAAGACGACGGGGAGCCTTGAGGTGATGTTTTGTCGATTCCTGTTGAGTTGACTGTAGCGACGTGCCTTGGGAATGGCCGGCCATCCCTGGACACCCTGACGTTGTGGGAGACAAGATGGCGAAATGACCAGAGCGCCATGCCATACCGCCCTTTGAACTAAGTCGAGCGTCGGGGCTGGGTCGAGGCCGGGTCGAGGCCGGATGGATAAGGCCGAATCCCCGATATCGCGGAGAACGGGCCTTGTCTTATCCTCCCTCGAGGGTGATTGATGGTGAACAGTGCGCGGTAAGGTGGGTATAGTGACGGGTTTCACCTCCCATCACGGGATGGGCGGTAAAACAGTGAGATCTGACACGGGTATTGTTCCCACGTCGATCCTGGCCGCAGCCATGCCGGTAGGTGGTAGTAGGTAACCGCATTGAATGCTATGGCTTTTGTCCTGGGGTAGGCAAAGAAAAGGTGTCGAGGTGCTCGGTCCGGGCTCACGCGAGTCAGAGTTTTCCCCAGCGGGCGGTCGAGCCTCGCGCGGGTCGGAGCGCTGTCGAAGTACCTTGCGGCACGGGATGGGGCGCGGTCGAGGCGCCCCGTCGAGCGGGCCTCGTACGAGTCGAAGCCGGGGCGCGGTCGAGGCGCCCCGTCGAGCGGGCCTCGTACGAGTCGGAGCCGGGGCGCGGTCGAGGCGCCCCGTCGAGCGGGCCTCGTACGAGACTGACTGGGTACGCGGTCGAGGCGGGCTATCTTTTATTGCGGTTTCGGTCGTGTTAGTTTTTTGGCGATAGGTGCGGGTACCCCCGTACTGTTGGTACTGACAGTAGCCCCCGAGCCTTTGGGTGAGTGTGTGATCACTCTCCCAGAGGTTGGTCAGAATTGGAGTCGTAGTGCCGTGATTCTTTCCGGCGGGGGCGCGCGAGCGCACCCGCCGGGTGGAGCCCCCGAGGCCTCGGTGGAGTATTGACACTCCTCCGAGGTCTTGTACGCGTTTGATTGGGGAACGATTCGTTGCGGTCAAGCCCCCGAGCCTCGCGCGCGCGAGGTCGATCAGGGTCCCGGCCGTCTTTTGCTACACGACCCTCACGCTTTTCCGAAAAAAGGAGGAGGGGTGGAGAATGTCGTACTACCCTCGTTTGGGCGCGAGTTCCGACGATCTCCGGTGAGCTGCTAGCGGGAGAATTCGAGTGAGAGCCCGTGCCCCATTCGTTAGGGGTCGGCTAGTGGCCCGGAGGCGCCCTCAAAGATGCCAAGAAGTGGTCATGTGGATCTCGATTCCCTTCGACAGGATTCGAGGGCTCGATGCCTCCCCCGGAGGGATTCCTACGACGACCTTCTCCTTCGGCCTCGAATACGTCCTGGGGTGCCTCGAGAGCGTGGCTCGAGCCCTTGGCCATGTACGGGCGCACCCTGGGTCGTCCCTAACTCTGTTGCTCGAGGGCAGCTGTGGAACCCTGTTCGAGGGCCAGCTTTCGCTCCCTCGAGACTTATTCCGGGCTCGGGGCCTGTTTCTGCGGTTGGGACCCCGAGCCTCGCGCGCACGAGGTCGATCAAAGTCCCGGTCGTCTTTTGCGACCCTCACGCTCCTTTTCTGAAAAAAAGGAGGAGGGGTGGAGAATGTCGTACTACCCTCGTTTGGGCGCGAGTTCCGACGATCTCCGGTGAGCTGCTAGCGGGGGAATTCGAGTGAGAGCCCATGCCCCGTTCGTTAGGGGTCGGCTAGTGGCCCGGAGGCGCCCTCAAAGATGCCAAGAAGTGGTCGTGTGGATCTCGATTCCCTTCGACAGGATTCAAGGGCTCGATGCCTCCCCCGGAGGGATTCCTACGACGACCTTCTCCTTCGGCCTCGAATACGTCCTGGGGTGCCTCGAGAGCGTGGCTCGAGCCCTTGGCCATGTACGGGCGCACCCTGGGTCGTCCCTAACTCTGTTGCTCGAGGGCAGCTGTCGAACCCTATTCGAGGGCCAGCTTTCGCTCCCTCGAGACTTATTCCGGGCTCGGGGCCCGTTTCTGCGGTCGGGACCCCGAGCCTCGCGCGCACGAGGTCGATCAAAGTCCCGGTCGTCTTTTGCGACCCTCACGCTCCTTTTCTGAAAAAAAGGAGGAGGGGTGGAGAATGTCGTACTACCCTCGTTTGGGCGCGAGTTCCGACGATCTCCGGTGAGCTGCTAGCGGGGGAATTCGAGTGAGAGCCCGTGCCCCGTTCGTTAGGGGTCGGCTAGTGGCCCGGAGGCGCCCTCAAAGATGCCAAGAAGTGGTCGTGTGGATCTCGATTCCCTTCGACAGGATTCGAGGGCTCGATGCCTCCCCCGGAGGGATTCCTACGACGACCTTCTCCTTCGGCCTCGAATACGTCCTGGGGTGCCTCGAGAGCGTGGCTCGAGCCCTTGGCCATGTACGGGCGCACCCTGGGTCATCCCTAACTCTGTTGCTCGAGGGCAGCTGTCGAACCCTGTTCGAGGGCCAGCTTTCGCTCCCTCGAGACTTATTGCGGGCTTCGGGCCCATTTTCCACATACCTGGGGATATTCGTCCGCGGATTCCTCCCTCGTTCGTTAGCCGGGCGCGTCTTTTGGGGAGGCGAGATCGGCGCGGTAGTGGGCGACGTGGCGTGTGGTCACGACGTGGGGGACGGCCACGTGCCCGACTCCTACGAGATGTAAGGAATCGGTTAGGTGAGCGCATTTAATGCGGGAAACTGTTCCTACCTTCTCGCGTGGCCGTTGGGCTTCTGCCTGGGCATATAAAGTTAAGGCCTAGGGGTCAGTCGACGCCGCGGTGGTTGCTGGCCCGGAGCCTGCTGTCGAGGGGTCCGAACCGGCAGAGGTAGCGGCGCTCGATACGGTCGAGACGGGGCCCAGGTCATCGACGACGGCCGAGGCTACCGTTGAGGTCACGACGGGCGAGGCACCTGTCCACGACGCAGAGCGGGCGGGTGCGGACGTGACCATAGAGGAGGTCGCGTCGGCGTCAGGACAGGAGGCGGCCCTGGCGAGGGGGTCGCGGCCGCAACAAGACCCGTTGGCAGAGCCAGCGGGCATGGTGGAGGGCGGGGCGGTCGAGCCCCTATCCGGAGCACCGGAAGAAGAGGCGCCGGCTCCGGAGGTGCCAACGGTCGAGGCGCGGGTACCGGAGCCATCGTCGGTCGAGGCGCCGGCTCCGGAGGCGCCGGCGGTCGTTGGTGCCCGCCCTCACCTTACCCTCGACGACATCCCCCTGGACAAAGGAAAACAAGCGATGGGGGTCGAGGGGGGTGAGGTCGCGGATCAGGCCGGTGCCTCGACGGCCGTTGGAGAGGTGAACACTGCGGGCGAGGCCGGTCCTTCCGCGGGACCGGGAGACGCCCCGGCCAGGTCATCCTCGTCGTGGCCCGACATCGCCGCGCTGGCGATAGCGCGGGCAGAGACGGAGCTGCCGAGGTGGGGGGGGGCCGTCCCTTCAGTTTAGGGACGCTACGAATCCCGACGCCGAGCCCATCTTTGTCTTGAGTGACAAAGATGAGGTGCACCGATGGGAATACCTCGAGGGCGTCTGCTGGCATCTTGATCGGTTGCTCCGAGTGGCGTCCGGTGCCGGTATGGGAGATGCCACCGAGGTATGATCGACCCGTCGGCTTTCTCCGTAGTTTTCTTGGTGTCTTTTTCCCTCGGCTTTGTGACCTTTTCGGATTGCGTTCAGGAGCTGAAGGAGTACTCCCGCCGCAAGTCGCTCTTCATTCGGGATGAGAGTGGCGTGTGGGGCGCGCTGTCCCAGCAACGGGTTCTGGTCGAGAAGGCCCAGAAACGGCTATCCGATCGGAACGCCGAGATGGCTGAGCTGCGCGTCGCGTACACGGTGGTGAAAGAAGAAGCGACGCAGGCATGGGCGGCCGAGGCCGTGATGCGCACTGGCATGGACAAGGCTCGGGAGAAGGCTGCCTAGGCCTGCAGGGATCTCGAGCCCCTGTCCATGCGGGTGAAGGAGCTCGAGGAGGATGTCTCCCAGGTTAGCCTTCAGCGCGACACCCTCAACGTCGAGGTCACGACGCTGAAGGGAGCCATCCAAGAGAAGGACGCAGCTCTCGAGTCTGCTCGGTAGGAGATCGAGGCGCTAAAGGCAGCCATCAGTGACAAGGACAGCGCCTTCCTGGGGCTCGAGCGAACTTGCGGGGGGCTTCGCGACGAGGTCGTGGGCATGCAGACCCACATCGAGGGTAAGTGTGATTGTTACGGCCACGACGTTGAAGGCCCCGCGTTGGGTATTAATTTGTTTGTCGTGTTTCAGAGCTGGAGAGAGAGAATCGAGAGGCCCAATCTTCTGCCAACTCCTTCCAGAGCCTCCTCGAAGCCGAGATCCGAAGGACCCAACTTCTCTAGGGCGCGATCACCACCGTGTGTGACGGTCTAGGGGTCGAGCCCGACGCCGACACCGGGGAAGATGTTCCGGGGAACTCCTTCGTTCGCCGGATGGTGGCGCTGGGCCGCCTTGCCCGGGAGAAGATACGGGACGGCCTCCATCACGGCGTGAAGAGGGCGTTGGCCGTCGTCCGTTCAGGGTTTGTGTTTGACATGAAGCTCGTCGCCGAGGGTTTCATCACAGACCCGGATCGGACAGACGAGGAGAACGAGGATGCTTGCGTGGAGCTGATTGAAGCCGCCGAAGAGCCTAGGAGCCGTCTGGCCTCGCTTTTTGAAGCCGAGGTGGTTCCGCCTGCCGACGATGAGGGCCTGTGAGCCAAATCTGGGCATGAAGGCCCATGTAATGAGTTAGTATTTCGAATTTTGGTCGTGGCGGCCGCGGAGGCCTTAAAAACTCGAAACATAAACTGGTTCGTGGTTGATTTAGTTTTACTCGAGCTTTTCTTCCCTTTATCGCTCGGACCGTGTTCTCGCGTGATTTACTTAGCACGCAGCTGCACCCTTTGGCGTAAGGGAGCGAGTGGAGGTACCGTAGCCTCGGAGGCGTAAGTGATCTCGCGGCTCAACTGCCCTCGAGCTTCAGGGTGATGTTGCGGCCTTGTAAATCGTGTGAGAGCCTGATCTAAGCGACAGGGGGTATGTTCTTTTTTAAATTTAGGAACCGTTGTTTAGATCTTCCTATCATGAAGGCGTACCTCTAAAAGGTGTAAGGGGTGAGTGGAGGTACCGTAGCCTCGGAGGCGTAGGTGATGCTCCAGACTCGAGAGCCCTCTCGAACCTTAGGGTGCTCTTTCAGCGAAGTCGATTCTAAGAAGCGGTTCTTAAATTTTAACAAAGCGCATAAGTTTTTTCGGGGACTGGGGGTTCCCCCCTTGCAGCCCCCGAGGGGGGGTCGACTCTGGGAGTGCAGGGTCGATCCTTCCTCATTACGAAACGAAAGTTTGAACATCGTTGTATTCTTTATTGACGAAAAAGAAAATACAGAGCCTCGAGGTTTTTTAAGGAAAGAAGCGACGTAGCTGTTCGATGTTCTAAGCGTTGGTGAGGATTTCACCCTTCTCGTTGGATAGCTTGTAGGTGCCTGGCTTTAGTACTTCTGCGATGATGTACGACCCTTCCCATGGTGGCCTCGAGGTTTCTTGTGCTCGGTAGCAGTGACCAGCTCGTCGGCCGGGGCCTCGAGCTTGCCCTGCTGGCCTTTCTTCTTCTTGCGGTTGTTTCTCTTGGGGCCTCGGGTGGAACTCGCGGGATCGTCGACCTTCTGCTCCCCCCTTTCCGAGTCGCCGCCAAAGATTGCATCAACCGCCTCCTCGCCGGCGGCGAGGTTGGTGACGATGTCCATCAATCCGTTGGCAGTGAGTGGGGTGTTATGGCCCAATTCTCGGACCAACTCCTTACAGGTGATGCCGGAGAGGAAGGCCGTATTTACGTCGGAGTCGGTGATGTTGGGGAGCTCGGTACGCTGCCGGGAGAAGCGTCGGAGGTAGTCTCGGAGGGATTCATCTGGTTTCTGCTTGCAGCTCCGGAGGTCCCACGAGTTGCCGGGGCGCATGTAGGTCCCCTTGAAATTTCCCTCGAACACCCTCACGAGATCGTCCCAGTCGTGGATCTGCCGAGGTGGGAGATCCTCGAGCCAGGCTCGGGAGGTGTCGGAGAGGAACAGGGGGAGTTGTCGAATGATGACCCGGTCATCGGTGGCCCCGCCCAACTGACACGCCAAGCGGAAATCGGCGAGCCAAAGTTCGGGTTTGATTTCGCCGTTGTACTTGGTGAGAGTCGTGGGGGGGCGGAACCGAGCCGGGGGCACCGTCTCACGGATTGCCTTACTGAAGACCCGAGGACCCGGGGGCTCGGGTGAAGGGCTACGATCTTCCGAGCTGTCGTAGCGTCCGCCCCTGTGGACGTGGTAGCCTCGAGCCACACCGTCACCGTGCTTGCGCGTGCGGCGCTCGACGATGTTGCCACGGGTGTCTCGAGGCTCGCGGTCGTTGCCGGTGGGCTCAGGGGCCGGTGCTACCCGGTTTCGCCGGGCAGGCTCGGGGTGAACCGAGGCTTGTCTCTCCTGTCGGGAAGGCTCGAGGATCCGCTCCGAGGCTGCCTCGCATCACCTCGAGGCAGAGCTCTCGGCCTGCTGCATGGCGGCGGTCTCAAGGAGTTCTCGGATTTCATCTCGAGCCCGACGGGCGTCGGGGTTTGATGGCTCGGGCATGTTGCGGAGGAGCATGGCAGCGGCGACGACGTTCTGGCTGGCTCGGGCAAAAACCGGGGGGTCGACCGCCCGGTCCTCGTCGATGCGACGGTTGACGTCGCGAGCTCTCTCGCGAGCTCTCCCGCCAAGTGCGTGTTCCGCACGCTCACGCTCGAGGGTTTGTTGGAGTAGATCCAGGTTTTCCCGTTCCTCGTCAAGCCTGTCCTGCAACTCGCGAATCTGTTCGAGCTGCGCTCCTTGATCCGCAAGGAACTGAGGCTCGTCTCGCTCGGCAGGAAGCTCGACATGAGGTGGCGTGTGCCTTCCTTCGACTGGCTCTTCGTCCTCTGATTCCGAAGTGCTTTCAACGTCGATGTTGAAGCACTCGCGGGTCGGATCATAGGTGTCGTCAGCCGAGTCGGAGTCAGGAGCACCAAAGTAGTAATATGACGGGGGAACGTGTGGCCGTTGCCAATCGTCACTGAGGCGGCGACGTAAAGAAGCAGTCACACGGGGCTCTGTTTTCGGTGTCTCCGTAGAGTCCCGATAATCAGAAGCCGGTGTGGATGCAACGAGGTCCAGAGTGGAGCATAGATGGTGCCCGGGGAGTTCCTCATAAGCACTCATGCGAGTGCTCACGGAGGATGCGTACACCCGAGCAACCGAGTCTAGCCCAAACGGGAATGGTGATGAAGATGTCGCTGCCCGTGCTGAAATGGATGCTCTGGACAGTGGTGTCTCACCGGACGGGGGAGCGGCGGGATTTTCCATCGGCATGTCACCCTCAGCCAAACTCGTCCTTCCCAAACCTTCCAAAAGGAGATCTAGGCTGGCGCCTGGCTGGGGGGTGCCGGACCGGGGGACCCCATCGCCCTCCGCGGGGTGAAGACGGTGGCTGTACCGGGCTCATCGTCGTCGGGCGGCCCGCGCCCGCCTGGAGCAACGGTGCCGGTGGATTGCTCCCCCGGGCTGGGAGAGCTCGTAGTCCTCGTCGGTTGGGTGCCTGGGCGGAAGTAGGACCATGTCGTAGCCAGAGCCGAGCGACATGAACTCCAAACTCCCGAACCAGATCACCGTGGCCGACGGGATAGGGCGTTCGGGGTTAGCCATCCAGGAAGAAAGGCGAGAAAGCGACATTTTCACGCAGCGATCCCCTACCTGGCGCGCCAACTGTCGGTGTTCGGACCCGAGGGGGTCCTAAACCAACGAGTAAATGCTGCGTGTCTCTTTCCTGGATGGTGATGCAAGGAGAACACACGGGGGTTTATCCTGGTTCGGGCAAAAGAAGGCCCTACGTCCAGCGGGGGGAGATGTTTGTATTTCCTTGCACCGAGGTGCTCGTGTAGGGGTTACAAGCATGCGAGAGAGGGTGTCGAGCCCAAGTCTCAAAGAGAAAAGAGGAAAAAGGCGGTTGCTTGAGATGTCGATCTTCTGTTTTGTGTTTTTTGTTCCGTCTTCCTCTCCCTCCTCCGTTGAACCCTGGCCTGCCCTTTTATATGGTGAGGGGAGGCCAAGACGACGGGGAGCCTTGAGGTGATGTTTTGTCGATTCCTGTTGAGTTGACTGTAGCGACGTGCCTTAGGAATGGCCGGCCATCCCTGGACACCCTGACGTTGTGGGAGACAAGATGGCGAAATGACCAGAGCGCCATGCCATACCGTCCTTTGAACTAAGTCGAGCGTCGGGGCTGGGTCGAGGCCGGGTCGAGGCCGGATGGATAAGGCCGAATCCCCGATATCGCGGAGAACGGGCCTTGTCTTATCCTCCCTCGAGGGTGATTGATGGTGAACAGTGCACGGTAAGGTGGGTATAGTGACGGGTTTCACCTCCCATCACGGGATGGGCGGTAAAACAGTGAGATCTGACACGGGTATTGTTCCCACGTCGATCCTGGCCGCAGCCATGCCGGTAGGTGGTAGTAGGTAACCGTATTGAATGCTATGGCTTTTGTCCTGGGGTAGGCAAAGAAAAGGTGTCGAGGTGCTCGGTCCGGGCTCACGCGAGTCGGAGTTTTCCCCAGCGGGCGGTCGAGCCTCGCGCGGGTCGGAGCGCTGTCGAAGTACCTTGCGGCACGGGATGGGGCGCGGTCGAGGCGCCCCGTCGAGCGGGCCTCGTACGAGTCGAAGCCGGGGCGCGGTCGAGGCGCCCCGTCGAGCGGGCCTCGTACGAGACTGACTGGGTACGCGGTCGAGGCGGGCTATCTTTTATTGCGGTTTCGGTCGTGTTAGTTTTTTGGCGATAGGTGCGGGTACCCCCGTACTGTTGGTACCGACAGAATTGAAAAACATTATTCGCATTGTCTCTTTATTATTAGGTATAGATTTACGACAGATATACACAAGCCAGCTAATTAAACCGAGTCAATCTCTCCTTGATTTACCATACGTAGCCACCTAATTAAACTGAGTCAATCTCTCCTTGATTTTCCATACGGGACAAATAATTTAGTGCAGATATTATTTATTATGGGCCTTATTAGTGTTTAATTGAAACACGGTTGAGCTAAGCGTATTCTGGCTCACGCAAGCCGGGCAACGTCCGTTTTAAAGAGGCAAAATTTCTCTCCTCAATTTTTTGGTCTGGCCCATCCATAATAAAGAGGCAAAATTTCCTCCTCTTTTTTGGTATCATTATTTTGGTCTGGCCTCCTTAATTAATTATGCGCATTTTTATAGTAGCTGAAGTGGAGCAGCCACGCAAAAATAAAAAAGTTTGTGTATATGGACTAGGACTAAAACTCAGCGGGATGTCCGTCTCCTAGAGTCCTGGTCTCCTCTGTCCACCCCCACACGGAAACACTGCATCGCCTGCTCACCTCCCAAAAAGGGACATTACATTGCAAGTTTCATAAAAAAAAGCACACCAAACCGGCTGGAACACGAGATCGGAATCCAAATTGGAGAAGATGAGAGTTTAGCGAGGACGAGGTCAAAAATTGAAACTCAAACAAATCACAACCTCAGTCGAATCCCACAAAACAAATCCATAGAAATAAATAAATTTTGACACAAGAGGATCTTATCGCGTCGAGTCACGAGCACGGGCCGCGATGGCGTCGAGTCGCGAGCGCGGACCGCAACGGAGAGGTGACGTCGAGTCGCAAGGGCGGGCCTCCCAAACCATCTAACATTCGGTTTGACCCAATAACACAGGTGCTCTGCATGAACCTTAAGCATGGGCCGCAAGTCTGATGGGCCCTCCTTTTACGACTGACACTATTTGATTATGAACAAAAAAAAATTTAGTGATTTGGTAAGAAAACATTTTTTATGGTGATAAGCACTTCTCTCTTATTCATCTCCATTTGATTTTATTGCTTTTTTTCTCCCGACATATTTCCTAGTACTCAATAAAGCAGATGCACTAATAAACTATGTGAAGTTTTGGATTTTTTTGCCACCTCTAAAATTCATAACTTTTCGACAAAATTTTGAACCCAGGGCATGCTAGCATTTTTCGAATGAAACATTATACTCTGCCAATTGGTATATTGTACCAGCTTCTTATTTAATACTTAGTCTTGAATTATGTTTGTAATAAGTACAATATCATATTTAACAAACGCCTAGAATTGGATCCTGACGAATAGTGAGTGGCTGATCTGCATGCACGCATGCGTGCAGAACGGCCCAGAGTTGGATAAGAATGAATCAATTGTCTACCGACGAATCCACCCCTAACAACATAACTACTTTTGCTTTGAGATTCACAGAGTTTTTTTAGTTAGGGAGTACCGGAGCAGAAATACTTTCATAGTTTATTTTTTAAAAATGCCAGAGCCGTTTTTCCTTGTGCCACATTAATCTATAGTGTCGAAGGGTAGTCTACAGTGCTTTTGGAGCCAACTCCACCGTGTTGACGGAAATCGATGCCGTGGGTAACCAGGAGGACATTTTTGAGGTGGATCCAAACTCCGACAGGCCCAACAGAAGTGACTTGCGTTGCGTGGGCATGTTATGTCCTGGGTCCCTCTTGTCCTTCTTTCTTTACGATGAACTTAAAATAGTGACTTCCGTTTGTTTGATGTTTCCGGTAGCTATCTTCTATATAACTCCGGCAACTTTGTATATACTATTTTATTAAAAATGTGATCACATGTCGCATAGAAAGGGCATGTTTGGTTAACCCTCTAGTTACTTTTAGTCACTAAAATGCCAAACACCCAACTAAAGTTTAAGGACCACTAAAGTTTCGTCTCGCCAAAAGTGACTAAAGTGTATATGGAACAGCTGCTTTAGTGGTCTTTAGTCACTATAATCAAACAAGGGGCTCACTAAACTTTAGAGAGGCCACTAAACTTTAGGGTGTGAAACTAAACAGGCCACGAACTGATGGCACGACAGCTGGCTTGTGTGCATGTTTGTCTTGGTGCTTTCTTTCTTCTTTTCCTGAGCCAGAGGTGACGTCATTTTTTTCATTTTGGTCCAAGTCAAACTTTCCCACTTGCCCTTCTAGATGAAAAGGACACCTCCCCCACTTGCTCAACTCAGATCTCTACTCGACCGCTGATCGCTGTCATAGCAATACCATATAAACATACTCCCTCCGTGCTACAAGTTTGATTCGACTGGTAGAAAATACGTGCATCATTTGTATCTCCAAATAAATTTATTAAAAATTAGATTTAAAGATCTTTTCAATGATACTAATTATATACTATAAATATTAATATTTTTTAATATATATTTAATCAAAGTTGTTTATCGAGAAACGAAAACGACATAGGGTGTGTTTAGTTGGTGCAAAGTGGGTGAAAAGTTACTGTAGTATCTTTCGTTTTTATTTGACAAATATTATCCAATCATGAAGTAACTAGGCTGAAAAGATTCGTCTCGCCAAAACCAGACAAACTTAGCAATTAGTTATTTTTTACCTATATTTAATACTTCATGTATGCGTTCAAATATTTGATGTGATAGGTGGAAGAGAAAATATTTTAGGTTTGCATGGAGAGTGAACGGGGCCATAGTTAGAGACAGGGGAGTAAAAGAGAGGCGAAGCCCTCGGATCCTCCGTGGGCCAGGGACACATCCTTCTACCGTCACAGATAGCAAGTCGTGAGCCGTCCAAATTCACCCGGACGAGGGAGTCCGCTGCGCCGGCACCGATGACCAAAAACCCAGGAGCGAGGAGAGATCCCTGGCCACCTGGGTGGGTCATCAGCAGCACATGGGAAAGATTCGGGTTGCGCTTACATGCTCGTGTCACCATGCCAGAGGTGGGAAAAAATTGCATACGGATGGGCCGTATGCGTTCCCGTGCGGACGTCCACAGGGATGACGACGCGTGGACTTCTAATCGACCGGCTGATTCTCTGACTCCCTCGGCTAATTGGCTTGGCTAGCAGCTAGCAATTATGGTCGTACGCTCCAGCCTGGCTAATTGGCTCAGCCGGCTAATCAGCCCTAAACGCTCAGGACTCATCTGCAACCGGCGCCGCTGGATTTTTTCTCCGCTCGATTCCAGACGCTCCGCTGCCGCCGACCTCCTCTGCGCCGAGCTCCTCCGGCCCAACTCCAGACGCGTCACCACCGCCGACGACCTCCTCTGCGCTGAGCTTTTCCGCGTAACTCTAGACGCGTCACCACCGCCGACGAGCTCATCCGCCTGAACTCCAGATGCGTCACCAGCGTCGGGGACCTCCTCTCTGCGCCCAGCTCTTCCACCTCGACTCCAGATGCGCCACTAGCGCCGGCACCCTCCTCTCTGCGCCAAGCTCCTCCACCTCGATTCCAGATGTGCCATCAGCGCCGATGACCTCCTCTGCGCCCAGCCCTAGCAAATCTGGTAAGCGCTTTTCCCAACTCAGCAGATTGTACGGCCATCAGATTGTATTGGATGGATTATTAAATTATCCTTTGCTGGTGCATATGGTTTCATGCCTTGGATCCGTGCAATAAACTGAGTTATGCCTGGTTGTATTAAATCATGATATGTGTACCCTGCTGGACTGCAGGTTTCTGAAGGGAGTGAAAGAAGAGACATGACTATCTACCATTAGATGCAAGGAAGTCTACGAGCTTGTCTTGCATCGTCCAGTCCCAGATTGCAAGGAAACCTGAAGTGTGACCAGTCTGATTAGTGTGTAATGTATGGATGTGAAGCTGCTTTGAAAAAAAGAAACTGTGCAGCATTTTTTTTTTCCTTTGAGCTTGCTTTGTAAGAGTTAGTGGTACATATACTTCAAGATATGATATGCACATTGATCTGAAATACATATGGCATTTTGAGCCATTTCAAATACATATGACATGGTAATTGCACTACTGGCATGGTAAATACATATGAGACCCATTGTTTGTTTGAAAAAGTATGTCCCTTCAGAAGTTCAGATATCACATTTTTCAAATTTCTGTCATTCCAGGCATCACAGGAGAGCACAAGTAGGTAAATTTAGGACCTTAGTTCTAAAACTTCACACTGTCAACTGTACTGACAAAAGGAGTCTGATATATAGCAGTGCACATAATAAAAGGTTACTGCAAAGTGGCATCTTAATCAAGACACCAAAATTACATGTTTTCATCGAAATTTAACTTTCTAGTTGACGAAGACATTGCGGCATCTTGCTGAATTCCGAGTAAAAGATCTGTATAGCCTCATTGTATGTAAGGTGCAGATATGGCAGAAGATTGCGCAAGCCTAGAATTTGCAATGTCTTGCATTGTGGAAGAAGCATATCGATGAGCACAAGTACCACCACTGCCACCAGCATCATGCTCCTATGTCAGAGGCATGAAATTGTTCATAACAATTTCCTGTAAGTAAATAAAAATAGGAAAAAGGAATAATGAGTCAAATTGATGACTTACGATTGGTTGGTTCAGATCAGCACTTTCATCTCTATTTTCGGTAACATTATTTGTATCTCCTATAAGAAGAGATTAAATTAAGGAAAATTTGTATAGTAGTAACGCTACAAACAAAATCAGCTAGAAAGAATAGTTAGAAGTAGTACCTTTCTTCTTAGCACTTTTCTTCTTCTTCCCTGTATTTTTTTCAAGTATGTTTGTGGTCCGTTTTTTCTTTGTGCCTTTTACCACCTGAGGAATTTTAAACGATATTTTGCCTTTCAATGAGTCTGTTGCACAGTCAGTCGAAACCGGGGGAACCTCATCAGATTTCTCTTTCATCTTGCTCAGAGAAGCATCGGCTTCCAAATCTAATTTTTTGCATGCCTTTCTCCAAATCATGAAGAAGTTCTTTTGACGGTGAACACTTCAATGCTATGGATGTTGCCATTCGTGAGATACGTGCAGCCCACGTTTTGTTGCTTTCGCTCCCACTTTCTTGTTTGTCAACATAGAATCCTCTTTTTGTATATTTTGTCCATCTTCCAATTATGTATTGTGGTGGCAAAATAAAAACATTATTTGCAGTTAAGACTTTCAGGGCGTGCTTGCACAATATACCTGCAAGATAAACAGTCAATTTATATCCGTTCATATTATATTAGAAACTTATGGAAATAGGAAAATGTGTGTACATACCTATACATTCAAACCTTCTGCACGAACATGTAATGGTCATATCTTCTAATCTGTACTGAACAGTTGCCCCATGATTAGAGTGCATATGTGTAACCTCATATATCAAGGTTGACCCATCACTTTGTAACAATTTCCAAGAGAATGAAAATTGTTCTTTAAACTCTTCCTCAAACTTCGAATACATCCTTCTTGTATATGATTCAGCTGCAGTCTTTAATATGGGTAAATTTGGGATGTAAGTAACCGGGGTCTTTCGACGTGAATTAAAATCTGCATCTAACTCATTTTCACGAAGACTAGCAGAAACCTTATCACATTCTGCAAGTAGTTCTGAAAGTTCAAGTCTCCTGCGAAATCTTTTCTTGAATACATTATTCATACCTTCGCTCCTTTGAGTCGAGTTCATGTCAGCCGTAAAAGAGTCGCGGTAGACAGCAGCCCACTTTTTCCTCAAATCATATAAATTTTTCATCCACTGGTTATCCTCAAGCTTATACTCAGACAATAATTCATTCCACTTCTGGATGAAAATAGCTTCTGATCTGTCTTCGTATACACATCTCTTAAAATCTGGTAGGAACTTTTCAGGATGCTTATGAATTACATGCCCCAAATGTGCAACTTATTTGAACTAGCAAGATAATGATCGTGATCAAGTACAACCTTCTGCACTTTTCAAATTCCCTCTTTGCTAACACTGAACTAAACACGAGCATCACAACCCGTCCTTGTAATATCTTTTTCTGATGACTTGTTTCGTCGATGTCCTTCATTACTGCAAACTATATATTTCTGATATACAGATTTATCTTCTCGGAGCTTTAAATAACTCTTTCTAATACTAAACCTAGTTTTACCAGCATAGGTGTTGTACATCTCGTAAGCTTTGTCCTCTGAATCGAAAGTCATACCAACTTCAGGAATGATCAAAGTTTGACTAACTTTATCACCCACCTATTGTAAATTGAGATGAGAATTAAAGATATGTAATGATAAATTCATGATACAATTTTATTTCATAGCTAACAAATGAACTAACATCCCTTACCTCAATTTCTTGATGTCCCTCGGGTTCAAGTAACTCCAAAACCGATGTAGTCGCAGGTAATATGGATGGCGATTCAATTACAATGGATGGCAACATGGGCATGGCGATTGGATTGACGTTACCCTGCAGAAAGCACGTGTCACACATTCTAATGAATAGACCATTAAAAAAACACTAGCACAAACGCCTATAGCAATCTATACATACCAGCACTGCATCACAAATGGTGTCGTCGGAGGAATTCGCTTTGGCCGCGTCGGCGTCGGCGTCGCCGTCAGGAGCAGCACCACTGAGGGCAGGGTTAACCTCCATGGCGCTCGATGGCTGCATGGTTGCCGTGTAACTGGAGCGGCGGCGAAGATCACTCTCGATATCTCCCGCCGCCAGATAACAGATTACGGCGCTTTTCCCGTCTACGAAGCCGACGTGCGGACGTGGGAGCTAGCCATTTTCGTACGAGCCTGTGACTTGCGAGCCTGAAGCCTGAACTGAACCCCGAGCGAGAACGTTTGTTGCGCGTCTGAAGCCTGAAGCCTGAACTGAACCCCGAGCGAGGATGTTTGTCGCTCTGACGCTTCGATCGATCCGCTCGCTGCTGAACCTGTGACTTGCGAGCCAAAGCTCTAGCCGGCTTGAAGCTAGCGCGGGACCTGGGAGGGAGACTCGCGAGCCAGCGCACGGAGGCGGGCTCGACTTGTCCACGCGTCGTATTTTGAGTGGACGTCCGTACGGCGCCGGGTGTGGACGGTCCCTACACAATTTTATTATTATCTGTCTCCCGAATCTTTGAAGAAAATTGTCAGCCTCCCTCCTATCCTGCGGTCACCATCTAGGTCCCTCGGAGCTCCTTGTCATTATCGGGGCCCCACGAGATCCATCCTTCCTCCAGGAAACGGCTATATATAGCGCCGGGCTAACGCCCACCTGCCACACCACCGCAGTCCGCAGCCGGCGATCCATCCATCCAAACAAGAGCAACAACCATCAAAATCAGGCGCAGCGCTGGTCTGTTCTCCTCTCCCACCCTCTTCTCTTCTTCCTCTGGAATCCTTTACACGTAACCACCTGATGTTTTCCCCTTGTTCAATTTTCCACCATACTGTATTTCAGTAGTCGATGCAGCATGCCTCATCATTGATCATTCCGTATTTTTCAGTAGTTTTTTCCCCCCGAATTCCCCTCGTTCGATTTTCTGCCGTGTTTCCCCTCGTGTATGCTTTTCTGCCGTTTTCCTGCCTTTTCAAAACGCCGATGATGATGATCCTCTTTAATCGTCTGCTCCAATACAGCACAAGCATCCAGTTATCCACACTCAACACTGGAAGCGCAACAAAACTACGTGAAGTGCTCTACTCCTACGCACACAATGGCCGCCTACGCGCCTCACGCCGACGAGCCGGCGGAGCTGATCGCGCGCCACGCCGCGCCCGTCGATCACCTTCAGCGCCGCCTCCTCTACGCCGGCCGCATATTAGTTGCCGGCGGCTGGCTCGTCCTCACATACACCATCAGCAACCGCTCCGCGAACGCCGAGCACGCGCTCGTCGGGCTCGCGCTTCTGCTACTCGGCGTGTTCCTCATCACGCTGTCGCCGGTGGCCAGCCAGTTCCCGGCTGCGACATGGGCCGGCGCCGCCGTGGCCGACACCGTCCTCTTCTACTTCTTCGCGCCGCCGAACTAGCTTAGCTCCAGGGAGGCTGGGACGACACGTCTGTATCGTTGCATGCGCTGATGCGCGCTGCGCAAGCAATAAAATCATTTAATTATTAAGCGCCAGCGTTGTGTTGCAAGCTTGCTCTGTTTCGCTCTGCTTCCATGGCCGGGCGCGTACTTTGCTTAACATTTCCACAATCACAGGTTTCCTATTTGTGAATTTGGCCTGAATATCAAATTTCTTTGGGTTTGTGCATTTTCACAGTTCCAAGGTTACACTCTGACTCTGTTACGGTCTCCGTTCGCTCCGCTGTAAAATTGGCTTGGGAAACCGCCGTGGAAGACAGAATTTTAAGGTTTTCGCGTGAAATATGTGCTGCTTATAGCGAACTCCAGCACTCAAATTCCTAATCTACAGTGAGCTGTACCTGTGAGTTGCCGGATTTGACAATCCAGTAACTTTCTTTTTGAAATGTAAAGGCAGGAGCTCTGCTGCTCAATTAAGTAGGAAAAGAGGTTTATGTACATATGGCAACCGCTATGCTAAAACACATGGCCATTGGACCAGAGTAGAAGGAAGATCCAAACTCCACTAAATTGTTTGCCCACCCATTGACATGGCCCTATGTCTCCGCATTATGTCATCTTTGGTCATGGAGGCAACTTGTTGCGCCCTCATGTGCACATTTTGAAAGATCCTCCTATTTCTTTCATTCCAAAGGTTCCACACGATGTATATGCAAACTCCATTGAAGCATCTACGTTCTTGTTTTGGCACCTTGTCTGTCGTATGCTCCCACCAAGTGGCAAGTGAGGCAGGGTCTTGCTGAGGCAGCTGCACAGCAAAATTCTCCTAAAATAACACTTGATCCCAAACAGCACGCGCAAAGGGGCATAACAGTGAGAGGTGTAGCCCATTCTCCAGAGGACCATTACAAAGGACACAATGTTCCTGGTGCGGCCATCCCCTTTTCTAAAGATTGTCTGCTGTTAGGATTTTATCATGCAGTAGGATCCAGGCGTGAATTTTGCATTTATTCTCCGATTTTGCTTTCCAAATGAGGTAATGTTGGAATTTTCGATGCAAACCTCTGAACTGCACTTTGTATGCTGAGCGAGTGGAGTAAACAAACTGTCAAGAAGAATCTCTTGACGTCACAACCAGGACAATCAACCAATGCAAGTTGCAGCTCTAGTGCTCTACTGAAGCAGCACAATTCAGTCAGTTAAGGGGGCAAACGCCCAAACCTCGTGGAGACCATAATTACGACAACAAGGCCCATTTACACCTCCTGCTTAGGATGCAGCTAGGACCAGCACTAGTGGATAACGACATGTTTGTCTTTTTTGAGGCTAAGGCTAATCTATTCCATGCCAAGAAGGCACGGTTGTCGCTGATATGACTAAAGCGCTGCCACTGAACAAAAGACCGTAGATCGCATATCCACATGTTTGACTTCTAAATGAACTTTCGGTCATGTGTAAGTTAGAAACATATAGAGTATTTTGAGATATTTTGGGCCACTTCATGTATTTTTTCACAATAGTAGAGGGCAATGTTTTTAATAAAAACAAACTAGATCCAACAACTATTATTTGCGATGATGACTAAATTTTTACCAAATTAAATGCTACATACTTTTCATTATGGCAAGAATTTCTAGAATTTACCTTTTTCTCCTAACACATCTCATGAGGATTACCACAGAGCCTCCATTGAGGACTTTCTATTACAATGGTGACTAAGAATCTACTAAACTAAACGGTTAGGATAATTCGTATTATTGTGAGAGTGTCTAATTTTTTTCTAGTGCATATTGTGGGGTTTCACATCGAGATTCGATTGAATATGGTGGCACCCATAACATTTTATTTGCTTTGAATTTAACACCGGTAGTTGCGGTTAATTTAGAAACATATTAGCACACTGTATGATTACTTAATCATTTTCTATAATATCTTATATTAGAAATTTGATGTAGATTTGAGAGATGTTTTAAATTATACTATAATGACAGAGGTGTGTAATTTATGTGAAATTAAGGGTTTAATTTATATTATGTGTCATAATAAGAGAGATGGGTAGCTTAAAAAGGGTTTACTTTATAATATGTTTCATAGTGGTAGAGGTGGACCATTTAGAGGTAAAGTTATTTTTGTGTATTTTAAATACTAGAAATTGTGGGTGTGGGTAAGTTTTTAGAAAATAAAATAGATCCATAACAAGATTTTCCTTGCAATAATGATTAGATTGTACCAAATGAAAATCCATATATTTATAATTATTTGGTAATTTCTAAAATTGACATTTTCTCTTAGTGCATCTCATGAGAATAATGTGAATAATGCGTTAGAGGTTCCTAATTGGTAACATTACAAGAGCTGGACACTTAACTTAATGCTCCCTCCATCTCGAATTGTAAATCGTTTTGGTATTTCTAAGTATAGTAGTTTTTACTATATATCTAGAAAAAAATAAAATGAGACAATTTAGAAAGAAAACAAGTACAATACTATTAACCTTTACTCCCTCCGGTTTCCTAAAAGATGTCGTTTTGGACAGCGACACGGTCTTAAAAAAATAACTTTGACTATTACTTTTTGCTATAAAATATTTATAGAATATAGTCCATATATATACCTTTATGAAACTACATTTCGAGATGAATCTACTTACATCACTTTCATATTTTCAAACTCAACCCAAAAGAATTTATTTATAGTCAAAGTTTAAAATGTTTGGCTTCAGACAATCTCAAAACGACATTCTTTAGGAACTAGAGTGAGTAAAAGGTTATTGCGTACTAGTCAAAGCAGTCAACAGTCAGACGGCAGCGCAATGAAAGAGGCCAAGTCACTGACTTCGGCCATGACTGGCCATTTCTTTAACTTCTTATTTTTTTTCTCTCTCTAGAGATAAAATGGAGCTCATCAGTGTTTGGAATTATGGATTCTGTAATGTTGTTGCAAGGTTTCAGAAGCTATGTCTTTGCAACTTGCGAGTAGTGTCCTCCGTTCATGTCGCTGAAAAAACAAGCTGAAAAGTACTGTTTACTGATTTGCTGTGAGAGAAAAACAGTTTTTCTGTGTGAACCTCGTGAGGTGTACTCGCGTCAAATCGAATCAATGGATGGATGGTTTGGCCAAGGAAGGAACGGAGTTGATAGTAGTAATAATAGTATAAAATTAATGGCACTCTTGAAAGCTTGGAGATGGTCTGAACCTGATGTGAACCTCCAGCATCCTGCCATCTACTATCCGCCACCTCTGAACATAGTTGTAAATTCCATTTCGGTACCGGTCAGAATGGCACCTAAACTAGTATAGAAGAGCCTCAATCCCGCACCGGGTCAAATACCGGTCAATATCGGTCAATGCCGGTCAATACCGGTCAAATACCGGTAAATATCGACTGTGGCTGCATGTATTATATTTTTTCATGTATGAACTTTGGAGTTTAAACTCTGAAATAAGGTCTTATGAACTTGTTGAATGATATTTTAGTTTGGTAAAAATGTTAATTACACTATAAGTTAAGTCAGAATATATTTATATGCACATTTATGTATAAGTTTATTGTTATTATAAAGTCTAGAATGGTAAACCGGTATGAGCCGACACTGAAAGGTTCCATTCCAATAGTCAAAACGGAATGACCTAAAAAAAAATAGAATTTACAAGTTAGCCTCTGAACCTGGTGTCCATCAAACCGGTCTATTTTCCGCCCCCACACCACCCCCCGCCACCCCTGAACCTGGTGTCCATCATACCGGTCTGTTTTCCGCCACCCCCACCGCCCGCAGCACGCCAAGCCCCCCCCCCCCCCCCCCCCCCCCCCCCGCGTCTGTCGTCTCCTCTGCTAGAACACAGCAGCAGCCTATATTAGCATCAACACCCAACTCCCCGAAGTGCAGGAAGTTCTCTCCATTTACGGCGTGGCCAATGGGGGATCAAGCGATGGCTTACGCGCCTCAGGCCGACGAGCCGGAGCTGATCGCGGCCCCCGCCGTGCCCCTCGGACATGTTCAGCGCCGCCTCCTCGACGCCGGCCGCATCCTCGTGACCGGCGGCTGGCTCGTCCTCAACTACACCATCAGCAACCGCGCCGCCAACGCCGAGCACGGGTTCATCGAGCTCGCGCTTCTGCTACTCGGCGTGTTCCTCACAATGCTGTCGCTGGTGGCCAACCAGTTCCCGGGAGTAGCAAGGGCTGACGCTGCCCTGGCCGACGCCGTCCTCTTCTACTTCTTGGCGCCGGCGAACTTGCTCCTCGGACGACGTCAGGTCTGTACCGTATGGTTTGCTCTGTGTTAGATTGAGCTGCCCTGTGCCCCTGTTTCACTCTACTTCCTTGTTGCTTTGAGGCTTGCGAACCTCGTGTGCCATTGGCTTGTATCGTATTGTTTGTACCTTTGCTTAAGTATTGTTATCGTGGTTTCTGTTCAAATCACTTCGGGTTTGTGCAGTTTTTCAGTTCCAAGGTTTCGTATCATCACTGTGTTACGGTCTCTGTCCTGGCGGAGGCAGGATATGCCGTGCAAAACCGGCGGCAAGCAGTGCGTGGTAACGGGAGAAAAAAATATCATGTGTATGGAAATGACAATACTCCAGAGTAAAAAATAGAACAAAACAAACTCTCCATTATCTAGGTGGTTACAAGAGAGGTGGACGAATAAAATGTGATGAAGTTTTGGCCCTTTAATATTATTAGGTACAAGTGTAGAATGTATAGATATATAATATAGATTATACATAGATGCTTAATGTACGCAGTTTTCGTAGAAATCCCTAGCGTATGAAATAGAGACTCTAGGATGACAAATAGGATAAATGTTAATTTCTAGAGTGTGATGTACTCACATGAATTGTCTGTTATAACGACCTGTATTTACGTGAGATAGGGTGTCCGAATTGAGTTATAAATATATTTAATTTATTAACATATCAAAATCAATCTAAACAAACTTTCAGAAGTAGATATAGATTGGTTAGATATTTTTTTTGCTTTTATATAAGAAAAAATAGAAAATACCGAAAAAGAAATAAAAAGAGGCATATCCGTGTATCCGGGAGTCCCATTCGGAATTTTCCCTTGTGCTGTGTCCGTACATCCGTTTTTTGTTTGGTCGTGACCATACCTTTGTTTTCCTGTTTGATCGACCATCCGAGAGTCTCGTTCGTTTCTACTTGGTTGACCGTCTGAGCCTATTCATAATTCGGTCATGCCGACGGCCCGACGCTGCTTTCGGTTGATTTTTTCTGTATGATTAGGATTCCTATTCAGGTACCTAGGATGCGAAGAACCTATTTGAATTAGAATTAGAATTTCTATCTAGGTTATTTAACAAGCCCGACAAGCCATATAAAATAGGAGGGTCATAGACGACAGTTTACATATTCACGGAGTTAGTTAGAGAAGAGCCGGACAAAGAAAATGGGTGGAGACAAATTTTGTCTTTTTAATATTAGGTATAGATTTGTAAAAAAGAAAAAATATACCTGGACGCCATCACGTGATGACGGGAGGCCAATGTGACGTGGCCCACGCGGCAAGTGAACCCACACATCCAGTACGTGCGCTCCAACTCTATACACAACGTTTCAATTTGGACGACGGGTAGCGTGCGACCCGTCTTCAACCTCCCACCGCATTCCTTCTCTACCGCCACGCTACCCGTCTCCGCTGCCGTTCCTACTCCTCCTTGCCCCCACACTGCCGACCACCGCCCTGCCACGTGCGCTAGGGCGCCCGCGTTGGCCGCCTTCTTCCCCTCCCCTCTTTCGCAGGAGCTCCGCCGCTCTGATCTGGTCCGACCACTGCTACCACCGTTAGGGACCCTAAACCAACCGGCCACCATCCCCACCGCCTGGTGTCACAGAACCTCCTAATTATGATGGCCCACATGTACCTGTCATCGTCATAATGACCTCTGACAGCCGTACTTATGTTCCACATAACTTAAAATGCCTGCTTTCCTCCGAATAGGATCTAATCACAGGAGTATTGCAATATTACAACAGTTTATTCAAAATACCATCAAAGTAAAGTAGCGGAAGTCTTACAATAACTTAAGTTTACAAACCACAGTTTCCAAACTTCAAACCTTATGTAATATTATTACAAACCGGTAGTAGGGAAGTATCAGTAGTAACTTTATTACAATCACACAAACGAAGTGCCTTGCCCAGAGGCCACACAGTCTACTCGTCGTCACTTTCTTCAGCCACAACGGTCATGCAACAAGGCTCAAAGCAGACTTATTCATGAACCGCACCTGCAACAAGGGGTTTAACAAACCCTGAGTACGAGAGTACTCAACAACCGACTAAGAAAAGACTCCAAGGACATGCTAGCTTTAGGGAATCAAGGTACGGGTATTCAAGAATCAAAATTTCTTTTGCAGAAAAGCTTACTAAAGTAAGTCCTTACCTTCATTATTTTACTTTTACCATTGATGGTTCATTAACCAATTCTAAGTAATCCTAATCTAGATCAAAGTAATTCTCGTCAAGATTCTTTCTTATTCTTTCTTTCAATTCCAGTTCTTAACTACAATGTAAGTCAGGCGATCGAGTCTCCATAACCGAGGAGCAATGACGATTCGAACCGATTATACCCAGCTGGGGATCTCTAACCTCACGACATATGTAGAACCAAATCTTGCATATGCCAACCCTCATTTAGATCTCCCAAAACTAGAATGTGTCCATCGCCACCCGAGAGTACAATACTCCTCGAACCCGGCCCAATTCTAGCCCCGAGGGTACACGCTACTCCCGCCATCTCTCCACTCCTAGTGTGAGGTTAGACGTTCTCGAAATGGAATCACTAACATTTTGGGCTTACCCAAGGCATGAGGCTAGTTGCAAAGTCTCGAAACACAAGCAGGCCTACAACGGACGGTCCTTAACTGACAAGGCGGAAACACTACATTGAGACTCCTTTCCCAATGCATGTTAGCAGTGGCCAAACCACCCGCCCGATCTTTCAAGTTCATTCTCATCTTTCAATATTCATTAAGTATGCCGTCATGACTATATAAACACTCATTTAAAAAGCTTAATTCAGTAAGCATGGCAAAGCATACTATGCATTTTCAGTAAAACAGGTATCAAAGTGTTATCGCAATAATCAAGGATGACAATGCAACAATTGGGTTATCACTCAACTCCTAATTACTTAATGCAATAAACTATAGTACCAGTGATAAAGATTTGTAAACTCAAGGAAGGGTTTAAATGCACCGGGGCTTGCCTTGCTCTGACGCGATGACTGAATCGGACTCGAGGACTCCGACTTCCGGTCTGAAACCCACCGACGACAACTCTTCTCCGAAGACTTGCTCGCCAACTTCAACTTCTTCGAAAGCGGGAACTACACGAGTATAGAACATGTCTCAACATGATGCGGTGATAAACATGATGCTTGACGATGATATGCCACGGTTTACGACTTGAGTACAACTTTCCTTCGCGGTACAGTCGCAAAACAGTAAAACCTACTAACTAAAAGCGATAACTTAAGCAACGCTAGCGTTTCTTACTACACTTGTTACTAACGAGCTCAAATAAGTAATTAAGGTGCCAAGGATCACCAAGAATTAGTGACCCAAGGACATCACTCAATCAAAAAGGCACGCAACACTTAAAGTTAACAACTTAACAATTATTTAAACATTTAATTAAATAGGGCATAATTAATATTAGATCAAACTTCATCTAAACAAGCTTAAACTTTTTCTATAGATTAACCATGACCTAAAACAGTGTTAGAATAAATTTCATGAATTTTGGATTAATAATTTAATTATTAAAATTCATGGAAGTTACATTTAATATTTAATTGAACTAATTAATTAACTTTCAAAAAGTAATCAAATTAAGTATTTAATATTTTTCCTAAGTAGTTTACACCTTGAAAAACTTACACAAAAATTTTCACAAATTTTGGAGCTCTACAGATTTTTTTTAATGAAATAAACAAATACTAAAACTATTCATATTTTTGAAAACAAAAATTGCTGCTCGGGCCGGCTTCCTCCTCTCTTCCTTTGACTCGGCCCAACCAACGGTCTGCCCGCAACGCGCCCGCGCTCGCTCGCGCGGCCCAGCAACGCGGCCTGCCACGCGCGCGCGCCTGCTCTCTCTCTCTCTCGCTAACACCTTGGCCCCGCCTGTCATCCCCTTCCTCCGCTCACTCGCTCTCTCCCGCGACCCGGCCATGCCCGCGTGGTGGCCGGCCGGTGATCACGGTGTCAGTCGATCAATTAGCTCGACCAAAACGATCTACACTACCTGCGGCTCTACTACGCCCTTCTACAGCTAAGCTCGAGCTCCGGCGACCCCTCACCGACGACGATGGCGGACCACGGTCGACGGTGAGCCGCGAAAACGCGTCCCCAACGGAGTAGCGGCTAAATTAACGTGAGGAAAACGTTCAGGGGCTCACAGCGGTTATGGTGGTGCTCTTGGTGACGACGGCGACGAGCTAGAGTGGCCTGGCCACGTGGGGGCGGTGGTGGCGGTGCTCTGACCGGAGTTGGGCACGGGAAGTGGTGGTGCGGTGATTCGGGCGAGAAAACGGCTAAACCCGTTGGACCACGAGGTGCGCGAGGGCGAGGCAAACTTGCTGGTGCGATTTGCGTGGCTGGTGGCAGCTCAACGGCGGCAGCAGCGAGCGGCGGAGCTACGATGGCGGTGGAAATGGAGAAAAAAAGAAACACGCCGGTGACGGTGATCTCCTTATATAGGGCGACGAGAACGACCTCCAGGCGACGTGTGGCTCGACGCGAACCTACTGAAGCCCACGCTGGCGGTCCTAGCACGCGCGAGAAGCTCTTGGATGCTGCCTGGCGACTCGCCGGCGCCCATGCCACGCGGTGCCCGGCGGTGATTGGTCGCGGAACTGTAGCTCCCCCCAACTTTTGAAATTTTGAATTATTTTCTCAAATTACTCCCAAAATCATGTAGCAACTTGAAAAATTTCCAAGATATGAAATCTTCAGAATTTCAGGCTCTACAAGTTTTGTATTGAACATTTTTCCAAATTCGAACTGGATTTTGAAATTTGAGTTTAAATTCAAAAGGGGACACTTTTTGGAAATTTGGTAATTTAGAAATTACTTTGGATTTTATATTGAAACTTCAAAAACTCCAAACACCAAAGTTGTACATCTAGCCAAGACCTACAACTTTGCTACTCAAACCATTTTCAAATTCTGCCTCCATTTTGAAATTGGAGATTGGGGATAAAAGGGGTCAAATTTGAAATTTGCTTCTTTTCAAAATTGCTCCATATTTTTCACTAAAACTTTGAAAACTCAAAACACCAAAGTTGTAGCCCTTGAAAAGTTCTACAAACTTGGTTTTAAACTTTTTCCTAAATTTTGCTTAAATTTTGAATTATTTCAAAAGGAGTAAAATAGGGTTTTGGATTTTAGGGTTTTTAGAGGAATTTTCAATTGAAATTTGTTGCTACCTTAATTGGTGATTAATTAATGATCAAACCATCATCCAAGGGCATCATTTGGACAAGCATGACATGGTTGACCAAATGCCACTCTTGGTTGACCAATTTAGCTTTTGAAAATCTTTTAATATTTTCCCAAATTTGAATTTAAATTCGAATCGGAAAACTCGCTACAATTTTTTTGATTCCAATTCAAACTCAAACTTGGAGCTTCATTTTACATGTTGGACTTGAGTTCATACCCTACACCTGACACTAGTGTGTAACACAGTCACACACCTCAAATTACGCAGGGCATGGACTAAGTATTTGCGGTGTCATTCAAAAGTAGGGTTTTCGGTTCGGACCACACCACTGAGAAGCTCATCCAACCTAGAAAGGTAAAATCATTTTAGTTAATGCATAATAGGGTTGACCTAATCATGGATGCTTTGCGATGCAATATGATGACATGACAGGTTAATTAGCAACTATAACACCCGGGGTGTTACAGCCCTTCCCCCATAAAGAAATCACGTCCCGAGATTTAAAGCCTTGAGTTAAGTAATAGAAAAGGAAACGTGTCAAGCAAACACGTTCAGAACTTGTCTACAAAACAGGTAGGGGGTTTTCTACTTTACAAAGATTTGAAAAAGACAGGTTACAATTTAAAGAAGAAATTGCAACCTAGATAGAAGCAAAGAACTCGGGGAAATTCTCCAACAGATAATCTTCCGATTCCCAGGTGGCTTCCTCTTCTGAATGTTGATTCCATTGTATCCTGTACCATTTAATTGTTCTACTTCGGGTAACATGGTCCTTTCGATCCAAAACTCAGACAGGATATTCAGAATATGTCAAATTAGGCTCAAGTTCAACTCCTTCAACATCAACAACTTGATCAGGCACTTCAAGACACTTCTTTAATTGCAATACATGAAATACATTGTGCACGGCTGACAGTTGTTCAGGCAAATTTAATCTATATGCCACTTTTCCACATCTTTCAATGATTTGAAATGGACCAATATAACGCGGTGCGAGTTTGCCTTTGACTTCAAATCGGTTAACTCCCTTCATGGGTGATACTTTCAAATAAACATAATCTCCTACTTTGAATACCAAGGGTCTACGTCTTTTGTCAGCATAACTCTTTTGTCAGAACTAAGTCACTTTCAAATTATTCTAGATCTGCCTGACTTTTGCTTTAGTTTCTTTTACAATATCGACACCGAAAAACCATCTTTCTCCTGGTTCTGACCAGTTCAATGGAGTTCTGCACCTGCGACCATACAGTGCTTTAAACGGTGCCATTTTGATACTTTCCTGATAACTATTATTATAGGAGAATTCTGCTAAAGGTAACCATTCATCCCAAGTATCTGAATAATTGAGCGCACACGATCTCAACATATCTTCTAGAATCTGATTAACCCTTTCAGTCTAGCCGCTGGTTTGTGGATGATAAGCAGTACTGTGCAACAGTTTAGTACCCAGAGACTCATGTAAGTGCCTCCAAAAATTATTAACAAACTACGTACCTCTATCAGATACAATGGTCTTCGGTACTCCATGAAGACTCAGGATTCTTGCAATATATAGTTTAGCATAAGTCATAGTAGTATGTTCTATCTTGACTGGAATAAAATGAGCTGATTTTGTCAGTCGGTCCACAATGACCCAGATTGAATCAAACCCTCTTGAGGTCTTGGGTAATCCCGTAATGAAATCCATACTGATATCTTCCCATTTCCAAGATGGAATGGGCAATGGTTGCAACATTCCTGCCGACTTCAAATGTACAGCCTTCACTTTACAACAAGTGTCACATGTGGCAACATACTTAGCAATTTTGATTTTTTATTTTAGTCCACCAGAATCTCTGTTTCAAATCCTGATACATCTTATTACTCCCTGGATGAAGAGAAAACCTTGTGTTATGTGCTTCATCAAGAATGAGCTGACGTAACTTTGGAACCTTTGAAACCACTAACCGGTTCTTAAACCACAATACATCTGTATTATCAATAGTAAATTATGTCTGTTGACCCGTTCTAACTTTTTCTTTGATGTGGGCTATACCGGAATTACTTCTCTGAGCAGATATAATCTGATCTTTGATTGTTGATTCCACAGTGACATTGGTTAACTGACCTTGTTGGACTATTTCAATATTCAACTTTTCCAATTCATAACACAAACTATAATCCATTAGCTTCACAGTCACACAATTACAATGATCCTTTCTACTGAGTGCATCAGCAACAACATTTTCTTTTCCAGGGTGATAGTGCACTTCTAAATCATAATCTTTTATTAACTCCAGCCACCTTCTTTGCCTCATATTCAATTCTGACTGAGTAAAGATATACTTCAAGTTTTTGTGATCTGTATACATGTGGCAAGTATTACCCAACAAGTAATGACGCCAGATTTTCAATGCATGAACCACAGCTGCTAATTCAAGATCATGAGTTGGATAATGCTCTTCGTGATGCTTCAACTGTCTCGAGGCATAAGCAATGACTCTGCCTTCTTGCATTAATACACAACCAAGGCCAATACCAGAGGCATCACAGTAAACATCAAATGGCTTTTCTATATCCGGCTGTGCTAAAACTAGAGCAGTTGTCAGTGACTTCTTTAGTATTCTAAAAGCCTTCTCACATTCTGGAGACCAGATGAATTTGGTTTGAATTTTCAACAACTCCGTGATTGGCTTGGCTACCTTTGAAAAGTCAGGTATGAATCGACGGTAATAACCCGTCATTCCTAGAAAACTTCGGACTTCATGAACTGAGATTGGTGGTTTCCAATTCAAAATATCTCTTACCTTACCAGTATCTACTGCCACTCCTTCGTCTGACAACACATGTCCTAATAATTGTACTTCCTTTAACCAAAACTCACATTTACTAAACTTGGCATACAGTTGATGATCTCTCAGACGAGTTAGAACAACTCTGAGGTGCTCAGCATGCTCTTCTTCACTTTTGGAGTATACCAAAATATCATCAATAAAGACAACCACAAACTTGTCAAGCTCCGGCATGAAAACTGAGTTCATCAAATACATGAAATATGCCGGTGCATTAGTGAGACCAAAAGACATGACTAGATACTCATACAATCCATATCTGGTAGTGAATGCAGTCTTTGGAATATCTTCTGGTTGAATCTTGATTTGATGGTACCCTGATCGAAGATCGATCTTTGAAAATACCTTTGCCCCTGCAAGTTGATCAAAAAGTATATCAATGTGAGGCAACGGGTACTTGTTCTTAATGGTTACTTCATTCAACAGACGATAGTCAACACACATCCTTAAAGTCTGATCCTTCTTCTTGACAAAAAGAGCTAGACAACCCCACAGTGATGAACTGGGTTTGATGAAACCTTTTTCAAGCAACTCTTGCAATTGAACCTTGAGTTCGGCCAATTCATTTGGTGGCATTCTATAAGCTCTCCTGGATATCGGGGCAGTACCAGGTTTTAATTCAATTACAAATTCTACTTCTCTATCCGGTGGCAAACCAGGTAGATCATCTAGAAACACATCTGAAAATTCACAGACTACTGGTATATCACAAATCTCCTTCACTGAGGTTGCACATATCCTCTCAACGGTTCTCTTTGGAATAGGATGTTGGATAAGGAGATGAGATTTATTATTTGGCAAGTTCAACCTTATAGTTCTGTGCAGTGCATCTATAATAGCTCCTCGTTGGTACATCCAATTCATACCCAGGATTACATCTATATCCCGTTTCTGTAATATTATCATTGAGGTAGGAAATATATGCCCACCTAACTCTATAGGTACGTCTCGTACCATTTCCTTAGTACACAGTTGTCCCCCGGGCGACTGAATAAAGAAATCCTCTTGTGTTCTCATAATTGGAATGTCATGCTTTGTAACAAAGGTGCGATTTATGAATGTATGCGATGCACCAGAATCAAATAACAGTACTGCTGGATGGTTAGCAACAGGGAACATACCCATCATAACAGGTTCTCCCTCTGAAATTGCACTTGCTTGGGTGTAGAATACACGTCCCGTCTTCTTCTTTTCACCGTTGCCCTTCTGGACATTTAGATTATTATTCTTACTCTGAGGCTGCTGTGGTTGCGGTACGGGGGCTCTTGGATAATTGGGATTGTACTGCCTTGGATACGGGCAGTCCTTTGAGAAGTGGCCTGGCTTTCTACAGTTGTAGCAGGGAAAGTTATGGGTTATTGGGCTCTGATTTTGAATACTAGGGGCATTCGGCTGTTGTGGAATTGCTGGGTTGCGGCAGGACGGATAAACGTCTGCGACCGAGCTTGGTATTGCGGTGGACGATAAGGAGGGCGAAAATGATTCTGAGGGTGGTAGATAAACCTTTGACGCTTCTTAATGCCGCCTGACGAGCTAGACAACACTTGCTTCTTTTTCTTTGACTCTTTGTGAATGCGGGACTTCTCTTCTAAAGCGATAGCGACATTGACTACCTCATGGTATGTGACATTATAGCATGTGACCAATGCTGCCTGGATCTTGGTATTCAAACCCCTCATGAAACAACTCTTCTTCTTTGCATCAATGTTCACATACTCGGCTGCATACTGTGACAGATGATTGAATTTGCCCACATACTGAAGAACTGTCTGGTTTCCCTGTTTCAAAGAAAGAAACTCTTCTAACTTCATGGCCATGACACCATCTGGGATGTAGTGTGCTCTGAAAGCATCATGAAACTCTTGCCAAGTGATACGATGGCCAGCGGGCTGTGCGGCGACCAGATTTGCCCACCACGCCCCTGCGGCACCCCTGAGCTGCTGTGCTGCAAACACGGGTTTCTGGTATTTCGTGCACTGGATAAGCTCAAACTTTTGCTCCATTGTTTGGAGCCAGTCATCCGCCTCTAGCGGCTCATCGGCCTTTGAAAACACCGGTGGACGGGTATCGGTGAAATCCACATAAGTGGTTTCTCCTCCATTGTTACGGCCTCGACGACCCTGATTTCCATTCTGATTCTGAGCCAACAGAGTAGTGGCATTGACCAGTGCTGCAATAGCCTTTACCAGAGTAGGTGGAAATGGTGGGGGATTTGGAGCATTATCCCCAGCCTGAGAAGTTCTAGTATCGTCCATCTGTTGTACACAAACCATGTTTTATTTACATTGCTTTATTGAATTAAAAAGCAGTTAGTACAGTACTAGTACACACATCAAACTTATCTTACATTATTTTTTATTACAAACTTGCTCGTAAGCAAGCAAACCAACCCTGCTAAAGTTCTTAGAAAACAGGAAAGACTACTATGTTACATAACCGTCCATTTCAACACTTCACTCCTCATCATCATCACTGATCACTATCACTCCATCCTCATTCTCCTGAGCACTTGCACCAGTGACATGACTTGCCTCAACCCCACGTTCCATCATGGGTTCATTTTCTTCCGGATCCTCTTCCTCATTATCCTCTCCACTAGGAATGACCACTGCACCGACATCATCTTCTACCGCCTAGGGCTGATGATTGGGATTCATCAGGTCATGTAGCCTATGGACTTCCTCATGCAGAATTGTGTTGTGCTGCTCCAGGTGTGTCACATAAAGTTCCAACTCTCAAACACGAGCCCTGGCTTCTGTCTCCTTTTCCAGAGCCTCGTTCTGGCACTGTTTCCAAAAATGCATGTTGCGCTTCAGTCGCTCTATCTCTGATGTAAGCCTTGCGACCTCTGATTGGGAATCTGGGTTCGGATTGCGACTACTGCTTGCTCCATCACCTCTGGTGGTCAACTAATGACGTGGCACTCCTTGCGGACCAGTTTTCTTGCGAGGGGTCATCTTCACACGTGCCATCCTAAAGCAAGACAGAATTAGAAAGATGAGGACAGATGAGAGGGATCTGAAGGTTAGCATGAACATGATTGAACCTTACTTAACCCAAACCACTTTAAAAGGGGAGGTAACTTAAGTAGGTTAATTAAACATGATGCATGCATCGTACTTACGAACTAACAGAAAAGTTTAAGTAACACATGCAATAACATTTATAACTTAGGGCACTATAACATGATACTTCACTATGAAGCTTTCAAATATGAGCTAAGGAAACTATAGAAAGTAGATTGGGATGAGCCAAAAGCAATTTGGACCAAAATATCAATATTAAGTTTGTTCGATCCAAAACATTTTGAAGTTTTGCAAAGTAATACTACAATAACTCCAGTAATTATGCTCTGGTACCAGCTGTCACAGAACCTCCTAATTATGATGGCCCACATGTACCTGTCATCGTCATAATGACCTCTGACAGCCATACTTATGTTCCTCATAACTTAAAAGGCCTGCTTTCCTCTGAACAAGATCTAATCACAGGAGTATTGCAATATTACAACAGTTTATTCAAAATACCATCAGAGTAAAGTAGCGGAAGTCTTACAATAACTTAAGTTTACAAACCATAGTTTCCAAACTTCAAACCTTATGTAACATTATTACAAACCGGTAGTAGGGAAGTATCAGTAGTAACTTTATTACAATCACACAAATGAAGTGCCTTACCTAGAAGCCACACAGTCTACTCGTCGTCATTTTCTTCAGCCACAATGGTCATGCAACAAGGCTCAAAGCAGACTTATTCATGAACCGCACCTGTAACAAGGGGTTTAACAAACCCTGAGTACGAGAGTACTCAACAAGACTTACCCGACTAAGAAAAGACTCCAAGGGCATGCTAGCTTTAGGGAATCAAGGTACAGGTATTCAAGAATCAAAATTTCTTTTGCAGAAAAGCTTACTAAAGTAAGTCATTACCTTCATTATTTTACTTTTACCATTGATGGTTCATTAACCAATTCTAAGTAATCCTAATCTAGATCAAAGTAATTCTCCTCAAGATTCTTTCTTATTCTTTCTTTCAATCTAGTTCTTAACAACGATGTAAGTCAGGCGATCGAGTCTCCATAACCAAGGAGCAACGACGATTCGAACCGATTATACCCAGCTGGAGATCTCTAACCTCACGACATATGTAGAACCAAATCTTGCATATGCCAACCCTCATTTAGATCTCCCAAAACCAGAACGTGTCCATCGCCACCTGAGAGTATAGTACTCCTCGAACCCGGCCCGATTCTAGCCCCGAGGGTACACGCTACTCCCGCCATCTCTCCACTCCCAGTGCGAGGTTAGACGTTCTTGAAATGGAATCACCAACATTTTGGGCTTACCCAAGGCATGAGGCTAGTTGCAAAGTCTCGAAACACAAGCAGGCCTACAACGGACGGTCCTTAACTGACAAGGCGGAAACACTACATTGAGACTCATTTCCCAATGCATGTTAGCAGTGGCCAAACCACCCGCCCGATCTTTCAAGTTCATTCTCATCTTTCAATATTCATTAAGTATGCCATCATGGCTATGTAAACACTCATTTAAAAAGCTTAATTCAGTAAGCATGGCGAAGCATACTACGCATTTTCAGTAAAACAGGTATCAAGGGTGTTATCGCAATAATCAAGGATGACAATGCAGTAATTGGGTTATCACTCAACTCCTAATTACTTAATGCAATAAACTATAGTACCAGTGATAAAGATTTGTAAACTCAAGGAAGGGTTTAAATGCACCGGGGCTTGCCTTGCTCTGACGCGATGACTGACTCGGACTCGAGGACTCTGACTTCCGGTCTGAAACCCACCGACGACAACTCTTCTCCGAAGACTTGCTCGCCAACTTCAACTTCTTCGAAAGCGGGAACTACACGAGTATAGAACATGTCTCAACATGATGCTGTGATAAACATGATGCTTGACGATGATATGCCACGGTTTACGACTTGAGTACAACTTTCCTTCGTGGTACAGTCGCAAAACAGTAAAACCTACTAACTAATAGCGATAACTTAAGCAACGCTAGCGTTTCTTACTACACTTGTTACTAATGAGCTCAAACAAGTAATTAAGGTGCCAAGGATCACCAAGAATTAGTGACCCAAGGACATCACTCAATCAAAAAGGCACACAACACTTAAAGTTAACAACTTAACAATTATTTAAACATTTAATTAAATAGGGCATAATTAATATTAGATCAAACTTCATCTAAACAAGCTTAAACTTTTTCTATAGATTAACCATGACCTAAAACAGTGTTAGAATAAATTTCATGAATTTTGGATTAATAATTTAATTATTAAAATTCATGGAAGTTGCATTTAATATTTAATTGAACTAATTAATTAACTTGCAAAAAGTAATCAAATTAAGCATTTAATATTTTTCCTAAGTACTTTACACCTTGAAAAGCTTACACAAAATTTTTTATAAATTTTGGAGCTCTATAGAATTTTTTAATAAAATAAACAAATACTAAAACTATTCATATTTTTGAAAACAAAAACTGCTGCTCGGGCCGGCTTCCTCCTCTCTTCCTTTGACTCGGCCCAACCAAAGGATTGCCCGCAATGCACCCGCGCTCGCTCGCGTGGCCCAGCAACTCGAGCTGGCCCAGCAACGTGGCCTACCACGCGCGCGCCTGCTCTCTCTCTCTCGCTAACAGCTTGGCCCCGCCTGTCATCCCCTTCCTTCGCTCACTCGCTCTCTCCCGAGACCCGGCCATGCCCGCGCGGTGGCCGGCCGGTGATCCCGTGACCCTAGCCACGTGGGGACAGTGGTGGCGGTGCTCCGACCGGAGTTGGGCACGAGAAGTGGTGGTATGGTGGTTCGGGCGAGAAAACGGCTAAACCCGTTGGACCACGAGGTGCGCGAGGGCGAGGCAAACTTGCTGGTGCGATTTGCGTGGCTGGTGGTGCCTCAACGGCGGCAGCAGCGAGCGGTGGAGCTGCGGTGGCGGTGGAAATGGAGAAAAAAAGAAACACGCCGGTGACGGTGATCTCCTTATATAGGGCGACGAGAACGACCTCCAGGCGACGTGTGGCTCGACGCGAATCTACTGAAGCCCACGCTAGCGGTCCTGGCGCGCGCGAGAAGCTCCTAGACACCGCCCGGCGACTCGCCGGCGCCCATGCCGCGCGGTGCCCGGCGGTGATTGGTCGCGGCACTGTAGCTCCCCCCCAACTTTTGAAATTTTGAACTATTTTCTCAAATTACTCCCAAAATCATGTAGCAACTTGAAAAATTCCCAGGATATGAAATCTTCAGAATTTCAAGCTCAACAAGTTTTGTATTGAACAATTTTCCAAATTCGAACTGGATTTTGAAATTTGAGTTTAAATTCAAAAGGGGTCTTTTTTTAGAAATTTGGTAATTTAGAAATTACTTTGGATTTTATATTGAAACTTCAAAAACTCCAAACACCAAAGTTGTACATCTAGCCAAGACCTACAACTTTGCTACTCAAACCATTGTCAAATTCTACCTCCATTTTGAAATTTGAGTTTGGGGATAAAAAGGGGTCAAATTTGAAATTTGCTTCTTTTCAAAATTGCTCCACATTTTTCACTAAAACTTTAAAAACTCAAAACACCAAAGTTGTAGCCCTTGAAAAGTTCTACAAACTTGGTTTTAAACTTTTTCCCAAATTTTGCTTAGATTTTGAATTATTTCAAAATCGGTAAAATAGGGTTTTGGATTTTAGGGTTTTTAGAGGAATTTTCAACTGAAATTTGTTGCTACCTTAATTGGTGATTAATTAATGATCAAACCATCATCCAAGGGCATCATTTGGACAAGCATGATATGGTTGACCAAATGCCACTCTTGGTTGACCAATTTAACTTTTGAAAATCTTTTAATATTTTCCCAAATTTGAATTTAAATTCGAATCGGAAAACTCATGACAATTTTTTTGATTCCAATTCAAACTCAAACTTGGAGCTTCATTTTACATTTTGGACTTGAGTTCATACCCTACACCTGACACTAGTGTGTAACACAGTCACACACCTCAAATTACGCAGGGCATGGACTAAGTATTTGCGGTGTCATTCAATAGTAGGGTTTTCGGTTCGGACCACACCACTGAGAAGCTCATCCAACCTAGAAAGGTAAAATCATTTTAGTTAATGCATAATAGGGTTGACCTAATCATGGATGCTTTGCGATGCAATATGATGACATGACAGGTTAATTAGCAACTATAACACCCGGGGTGTTACAGCCCTTCCCCCTTAAAGAAATCTCGTCCTGAGATTTAAAGCCTTGAGTTAAGTAATAGAAAAGGAAACGTGTCAAGCAAACACATTCAGAACTTGTCTACAAAACAGGTAAGGGGTTTTCTACTTTACAAAGATTTGAAAAAGATAGGTTACAATTTAAAGAAGAAATTGCAACCTCGATAGAAGCAAAGAACTCGGGGAAATTCTCCAACAGATAATCTTCCGATTCCCAGGTGGCTTCCTCTTCTGAATGTTGATTCCATTGTATCCTGTACCATTTAATTGTTCTACTTTGGGTAACATGATCCTTTCGATCCAAAACTCGGACAGGATATTCAGAATATGTCAAATCAGGCTCAAGTTCAACTCCTTCAACATCAACAACATGATCAGGCACTTGAAGACACTTCTTCAATTGCGATACATGAAATACATTGTGCACGGCTGACAGTTGTTTAGGCAAATTTAATCTATATGCCACTTTTCCACATCTTTCAATGATTTGAAATGGGCCAATATAACGCGGTGCGAGTTTGCCTTTGACTCCAAATCGGTTAACTCCCTTCATGGGTGATACTTTCAAATAAACATAATCTCCTACTTTGAATACCAAGGGTCTATGCCTTTTGTCAGCATAACTCTTTTGTCGGGACTGAGCCACTTTCAAATTATTCTAGATCTGCCTGACTTTTGCTTCAGGTTCTTTTATAATATCGACACCGAAAAACCATCTTTCTCCCGGTTCTGACCAGTACAATGGAGTTCTGCACCTACAACCATACAGTGCTTTAAACGGTGCCATTTTGATACTTTCCTGATAACTATTATTATAGGAGAATTCTGCTAAAGGTAACCATTCATCCCAAGTATCTGAATAATTGAGCGCACACGATCTCAACATATCTTCTAGAATCTGATTAACCCTTTTAGTCTGGCCGCTGGTTTGTGGATGATAAGCAGTACTGTGCAACAGTTTAGTACCCAGAGACTCATGTAAGTGCCTTCAAAAATTATTAACAAACTGCGTACCTCCATCAGATACAATGGTCTTCGGTACTCCATGAAGACTCAGGATTCGTGCAATATATAGTTTAGCATAAGTCATAGCAGTATGTTCTATCTTGACTGGAATAAAATGAGCTGATTTTGTTAGTCGGTCCACAATGACCCAGATTGAATCAAACCCTCTTGAGGTCTTGGGTAATCCCGTAATGAAATCCATACTGATATCTTCCCATTTCCAAGATGGAATGGGCAATGGTTGCAACATTCCTGCCGACTTCAAATGTACAGCCTTCACTTTACAACAAGTGTCACATCTGGCAACATACTTAGCAATTTTGATTTTCATTTTTGTCCACCAGAATCTCTGTTTCAAATCCTAATACATCTTATTACTCCCTGGATGAAGAGAAAACCTTGTGTTATGTGCTTCGTCAAGAATGAGCTGACGTAACTTTGGAACCTTTGGAACCACTAACCGGTTCTTAAACCACAATACATCTGTATTATCAATACTAAATTCTATCTGTTGACCTGTTCTAACTTTTTCTTTGATGTGGGCTATACCGGAATTACTTCTCTGAGCAGATATAATCTGATCTTTGATTGTTGATTCCACAGTGACATTGGTTAACTGACCTTGTTGGACTATTTCAATATTCAACTTTTCTAATTCATAACACAAACTATAATCTATTGGCTTCACAGTCATACAATTACAATGATCCTTTCTACTGAGTGCATCAGCAACAACATTTGCTTTTCCAGGGTGATAGTGCACTTCTAAATCATAATCTTTTATTAACTTCAGCCACCTTCTTTGCCTCATATTCAATTCTGACTGAGTAAAGATATACTTCAAGCTTTTGTGATCTGTATACATGTGGCAAGTATTACCCAACAAGTAATGACGCCAGATTTTCAATGCATGAACCACACCTGCTAATTCAAGATCATGAGTTAGATAATGCTCTTCGTGATGCTTCAACTGTCTCGAGGCATAAGCAGTGACTCTGCCTTCTTGCATTAATACACAACCAAGGCCAATACCAGAGGCATCACAGTAAACATCAAATGGCTTTTCTATATCTGGCTGTGCTAAAACTAGAGCAGTTGTCAGTGACTTCTTTAGAATTCTAAAAGCCTTCTCATATTCTGGAGACCAGATGAATTTGGTTTGAATTTTCAACAACTCCGTGATTGGCTTGGCTACCTTTGAAAAGTCAGGTATGAATCGACGGTAATAACCTGCCATTTCTAGAAAACTTCGGACTTCATGAACTGAGATTGGTGGTTTCCAATTAAAAATATCTCTTACCTTACCAGTATCTACTGCCACTCCTTCGGCTGACAACACATGTCCTAAGAATTGTACTTCCTTTAACTAAAACTCACATTTACTAAACTTGGCATACAGTTGATGATCTCTCAGACGAGGCAGAACAACTCTGAGGTGCTCAGCATGCTCTTCTTCACTTTTGGAGTATACCAAAATATCATCAATAAAGACAACCACAAACTTGTCAAGCTCCGGCCATCCCTGAACACCATGGTGACGTAAAGGATGGGATGGTGAAAAGACCCCGGGTCTGGTGGCGTGCAGGTCTTGCTCCTTTGTTGACCGACGGTTGGTCGAGGCCGGGTCGAGGTGGGTCGACGGGGAATGGATAAGGCCGAACCCGGGAATTTTGGGGTACGACACTCGTCGTGTTTTGCCTCGAGGGGGATCAGTGGCGAAACAGTGCCCGACATGGCATGTGCAGCGATAGGTTTTCACCGCCCATCCCGGGATGGGTAGTAAAAAGTGGGATTTGACACTGGTACTGCTTCCATGCTGGCGGTGCTGTAGCTATGGGGGTAGGAAGTGGTTGGCGGTTGCATTAAATGCTTTGACTTTTGTCTGAGAGTTGGTGGGTCGACCGACTCGACCCAAGGTCGTACGAGTTGGAGATTTCCCTGTGGTCGAGGCGTCCCGTCGAGCTAGCCTCATGCGAGTCAGAATGTGGTTGAGGCATTCCGTGTGTGGTTTTGGCTCGTCCCACCTATGTGGGCGGAGCCTTTGGCGTGGTTTTCTTAGGGGTTTGTCTTTTTTAGTCGTTGAGTGTGGGTACCCCTTGTTTAGGTACCCGACAGTAGCCCCCGAGCCTTTGTGTGAGTGTGGTCACTCTTGCAGAGGCTCAGTGAGTCATGAACTGGAGTCGTAGCGTCATAGCTCTTTCCGATGGGTGCGTGCGAGCGCACCCGCCAGGTGTAGCCCCCGAGGCCTCGGTGGAGTGTTTTGACTCCTCCGAGGTCTTTAGCGCGTTATACCAAGAAGTGCTCCCGTGTTTTGAGCCCCCATGGCATGCTTGGTCCCCTTTTGTTTGGGGTTAGCTTTTTGCGGTCGAGCCCCCGAGCCTCGTACGCACGAGGTCGATCAGGGTCTTGCTCGTCTTTATCGTATGACCCTCACGCACCTTTTAGGAAAGGAGGAGGGGTGGGGAACATTGTACTACCCTCGACGGGCGAGTTCCGACGATCTTTGGTGAGCTATTAGCGGGGAATTTGAGTGGGAGACCGTGCCCCATTCGATAGGGGTTGGCTAGCGGCCGCGGAGGCGCTCTCCAAAGATGCCAAAGAGTAGTCGTGTCGATCTCGGTTCCATGTGGTAGGATTCGAGGGCTCGATACCTCCCTCCGAGGGGATTCTACCGTCGACCTCTCTTCTAGCTTCGAATACGTCTAGGGGCATCTCGAGAGAGTGGCTTGAGCCCTGGCCTTGTATGGACATGTCCCCAATTGTCCCTGACTCTGTTACTCGAGGGCAGCTGTCAAACCCCGGTCGAGGGCCAGCTTTCGATCCCTCCGAGGTTCATAGTGGGCTCTGAGCCCGTTATCCATTTGTCTAGACATGTCCATCTACTGATCCCCTTCTGGCCCATTGGGGCACGTCTTTTTAGGAGCCAAAGTGAGAGCGGCATGGTAGTGGGTAGCGTGGCGCGACGGTTGTGGAATGAATGGCGGACATATGCCCTTACCCGTGGGTTTCGAGGGAGCGGTTAGGTAAGGACACTAAATGCGGGAACTGTACCTACCTTTTCATCAGATCCGGCCGTTGGTCTTCCACCGGGGTATAAGTACGGAGCCCAGGGTTCCGTATGCCCCCACAGGCGTTTTCTGATTGCCCCTTTCGTTCTTTGCATTCATCAGCCATTCTCCGCCGCCGCCGCCGTCATCTCCTCCCCCGTCGCCGCCGCAAGTTGATCTCGACCCCTATGGCGGGAAAGAGCCATGTTCTTCCCGCAGACGCATGGGTCCGTTCTTCGATGATGGAGAGGAAGCTGGAGGAGTTAGTTCGCGATGGTCTTCTGCGACCGAGGACGAGCCGGAGCCAGCCGGATTGGAGGGTGCCGCCGTCCGACCACCGGGAGCCGGCGCCCCCGGAGGGGTATGTGGTGAGCTTCGTCGCTTTCCACGAGAGGGGGCTTGGGACGCCATCGAGCCGGTTCATGCGGGTGCTCCTTCACTACTACAAGGTGTAGCTCCATCATCTCGCCCCAAACTCCATCTCGCAGGCCGCCATCTTTGCGGCGGTCTGCGAGGGGTACCTGGAGATGGAGCCCCACTAGAACCTGTGGCTCCACCTTTTCAAGGTGGAGCATTTCGCCAAGAAGGTGGGTGAGCGAGGAGTGCGGCGCGTGGTGCACACTGGGAGCTACACCCTTCAAGTCCGGGTGGGTCGAGGCGAGCTCTACATCCCGACGCAGCTCATCTCGTCGAACAGCGGATGGCACAACAGGTGGTTCTACCTGCGCAACCATGACGACCGCCTGCTGAAGTTCTCCAGCCGGGTCCTGATGTCACATGAGGACAATTGGTCATATGGCGTCGTCGAGGAAGAGAAGCCAAAGCTGCAGCCGCTCCTCGACACGCTAAGAAGACTTCAATAGCGTGGATTGACCGTGGGGATGGTGGTCGCCGCGTTCCACCATCGGAGAGTGCTGCCGCTGATGCAGCGCCAACTCCAGATCAACAAGATGACGCCGGACGCCTTGTTGGAGGGGAGTCGGATGTCGCACGAGACCCTCCCCCTTGACGAGGTTGTCCGGCGCACGCGATGGATGGTGGGCAGCTTCAAGCAGGAGGACATCGACAGGGTCCCAATGTGACCCAACTAGGGTTTTGAGCCTCTAGTAAGCGTCGTTCAACTAGCCTCGAGTCCTTTTGCTTCATGGTTCTCTTGATTTAGTCCATCGAGGTTTTCATGTAGGATCTGTCAACGGTCAAGGACTCGCGGCCGCCGGTCCTAGAGGATTGCGCTGCTCAAGAGGCAAGACGCATCTTGGCGGCCCAGAAGAAGGAAGAGAGAGACGCCACGAAGAAGCGTCAGATCAGAAAGGCCCTCGAGCGTGAGGCGCTGAATAAGTGCCACCGCCAGCAGAGTCTCGATGGTCTCCCCATCGAGGAATCCCCCTCTGAGATGGCCTCGGGGGTGGATGAGGATAGCGACGACGATGACGCCGGGTCACGGTACGACACCGTGACTTTTCTGGCGCACCTCCCCGACATGCGGCCCCTACTGGAGCCTATTGGCGGAGGGTCGACCTCCTAGGCATCGAGGGCAGTCTCGGCGCCCGTCGAGAGGGAGGGAGAGCTAGCAGAAGGAAGTGCCCATGAGGGACCTTTGGAGAGGGGATCTGCCACGCCTGGGGTCCCTCATGGAACGTCGGTGGCGCCGCGCCCGCGAGTCCGCTCACCCCGGGCTTCGTTGTCGGGCAGAATAGCAACATCAACGTCTGAGGCTAGGGCGCCATCATCAGGTGTGAGGACCTGAGGCCAGATAGCCTCATCGGCACAAAGGACCTCAGGCGCCTCGTCAGCCCAGGCTCCAAGGAGCACTAGGCCGACCGAAGGCTCGACGGAGGGGCCATCGCAGAAGCCGTCGAGTGGCTCAGAGAAGCAGGAGATGAGGCCCTTGATTCCCTTATCTGGGTAAGTGTCTTGCCTCGCCTTTCTGACAAAGTTATCTCGCTTTCTGTTCTAACATGGTTGTTTACTACTCAGCCATAAGCGCAAGGTGGAGCTCGCGGCTATGACTCCTGTCAAGGCGCTCAAGTCTGGTGACACCCTGATGATGCGGATGCCTGCCAATGATGCCGCCTGGGTCGCAAAGTACCAGGCTACCATGGAGCGGCTCAAGACAAAAGGGGCTGTCGCCAAGGCGGGTGCAAGCGCTCAGGAGGTCGCTAGAGTCGGTGACGCCGCGCGGGAGCCAGAGCCGGTTGAGGCAGCCCCAGGCACTGCCAGGCTCGATGCGCCTGGTGTTGGTGGGCCAAAGCCGGGGTCGACCATGAGGACCCTGGCGACCATCGAGGCCGGTAAGGCCGAAACATCCATCCATGATGCGGGGTGGGCGGATGTTGAAAAGACAAAAGAAGTGGTGGTGGAGGCCCCGCCGGATGCGGGGAAAGAGGCGGAGTAGCCGGAGCTGCAACTAGAGCGGGAGGAGCCGCAGCCGCAGCAGGACCAACCGGAGGAGCAGGCAACCGAGGCTGAATGGGGGGTGGTCATGCCATCGCCCAACGTGCAGGCAGTGGCACCAACAGTTGAGAGGCCAGTTGCGCCCCAAGGGTCGACTCCGCCTGTGATCGATCTCACCGTTGATGACCCTCCTTCCGATAAGGGTAAGCAGAAGGCGGACGTCGAGATGGTCGATACCCCGGATCGGCCCGGGACTTCCATAACGTCAAAGGACGACATGGCCGAGGCGTCCACCAGGTGGCCTGATTTTGTGGGGCTGGTGCTTGCGCGGTCGGAGAAGGAGCTCCCGCGCTGGGGTCGGTCGACCCTCGAGTTCAAGGACGCGGCTAACCCCAACGCCGAGCCCTTCTTCACCCTTGACGACAAGGATGAAGTGTAGCACTAGGAGTACGTCAAGGGACTCCGTAAGCACTCCGTGTAATCCCTACGAATGGTTGCGGACACCCTGGTACGGTGGATGTCGGAGGCCTTTGAGGTGAGCCGTGTCTATTTGTTTTTTCTAGCGTATATCCCCCTTTCTCCTTGGTTCTAATCTTAAGCTTAACTGTGGTTAGGAACTCAAGGAGCAATCTCGCCACAAGTCGCTCTTCATTCGTCATGAAAGCGGCGTATGGGTGGCGCTTACTCGTCAACGGGCTCTGGCCGAGGAAGTCAATAAGCGGCTATCCAAGAAGAGCGCCGAAGTAGACGAGCTTCGCGTCGTCCATGCAGCGGTTAGGGAGGAGGCGACGCAGGCTCGGGAGGGCGAGGACAAGGTGTGTGAAGATGCGGCCAAGGCTCGGGAAGAGGCGGCCAAGGCCCATGAGGACCTCGCGCCGCTATTACCATGCGTGAAGGAGCTCGAGGAGGATATCGCTCTAGTCAGCGGCCAGCGTGACGCCCTTAACGTCCAGATCGGGATGGCGTCCGCTCGCGTCGGGACCCTAGAGAACGAGGTCGCGACGTTGGAGGGGACCGTCCGAGAGAGGGACGAGGCTCTCGCGGGCACCAGTCAGGAGATCGAGACGTTGAGGGTGACGGTCCACGATAAGGACGAGGCTCTTTAGGCGGCGGAGAAAGCGCACAAGGAGTTGCGCGATGAGATTGTGGGTTGGTAGACCCATGTTGAGGGTAAACCTTTGTCAAGTTTTAACCTTGGCCTCGGAGTCCCAGGTCTTTGCTAACTTGGTGTTTGTATTTCAGAGCTAGAAAAGCAGCAACATGCGGCCTAGGCGACAGCTACCTTGTTTCAGAATCTCTTTGAGGCTGAGGTCGGGCGAACTCAATTGCTCTAGGGTGTGATCACCTCGGTGTGCGATGGCCTAGGGGTCGAGCCTAATGTCGATACCTTGGAGGATGCGCTAGGGAACTCGTTTGTTCGCCGGATGATTGCGCTAGGTTGCCTTGTCCGCGAGAAGATTCGAGATGAGCTGCATCATGGCGTGAAGAGGGCCATGGTGGTCATCCTGTATGGGTTTGAGTACAACATGTGCCTCATTGCTGATGGCTTCATCTCAGATCTAGACAGAACTGACAAGGAGAATGAGGCAGCCTGCCTAGAATTGATCGAGGCTGCGGAAGAGCCCGGGGGTCGTCTCACGAAGCTGTTCGAGGTCGAGGTGGTCCCGCCTGTCGACGATGAGGTCCTGTGAGCCAAGCCTGGGCATGAAGGCCCATGTAATAAGTTAGTTAATATTTGTGACTTGCGCTGTGATGGCCTCAGGGGCCTTAAAACATTTATATATAAATGTATACTAAATGTCCATTTTTGTTTGAGTCTTTTGTTCCCTTTATTGTTTGAATCGTATTCTTGCATGTTTTTCTTAGTGCACGGTTGCACCTCTTGGTATGAGGGAGCGAGTGGAGGTACCGTAGCCCGGAGGCATAGGCGATCTCATGGCTCGGCAGCCCTTGGACCTTAGGGTGCACTTGCGGCCTCATTGATTATGTAAGAACTCGATCCGAAGCGTATGAGAATGTTAGACATGAGTTTTTTCAAAGTCGTGAACTTTTATTAGGTCTACTTAGCGCGTGGTTGTACCCCTTGGTGTGGGAGAGTGAGTGGAGGTACCATAGCTCAGAGGCGTAGGCGATCTCGTGGCTCGGCAGCCCTTGAACCTTAGGGTGCACTTGCGGCCTCGTCGACTATGTAAAAGTTCTCTTGTTTTTGAAAAAGTGCGAGTTTTTTTTGGGGACACAGGGGGTTCCTCCTTGCAGCCCCCGAGGGAGGTTCAACTCTGAGAAAACAGGGTCTATCCTCCCTAGTTTTTATGAAAGAATGCTTTGAACACCGATGTATTCTTTATTCTATCATGGGATCGCGAAAAAATTTACAAAGCCTCGAGGCTTTAGGGGAAAAAGCGATGTAGCTATTCAATGTTCCATGCGTTGGTGAAGATTTTGCCCTTTTCGTTTGATAGCTTGTAGGTGCCGGGCTTCAATACTTCCACGACGATGTACGACCCTTCCCATGGCGGAGTTAGCTTTGTGTCGTCCCTTGTTATTTTGGCTTCGCCTGAGCACTAGGTCACCGATATTGAGGTCTCATCTGTGGATGTGTTTGTCATGGTAGTGTCAGAGACTTTGCTGATACCTTGCAGAGTGTAACAGAGCCACATCGCGAGCTTCCTCGAGCTGGTCGAGGGCGTTCTCTCTTGCGGCGTCATTGTTTTGCTCGTTGTAGGCCTTCAGCCTCGGGGATCCATACTCTACATCGGTTGGGAGCATAGCCTCGGACCCATAGACTAAGAAGAACAGAGTGAACCCAATGGCCTGACTCGGCGTCGTTCTTAGGCTCCACAAGACCGAGGGGAGCTCGGTGGCCCATTTTTTGCCGTGTTTGTTTAGTTTGTTGAAAATTCTCGGCTTTAGGCCTTGTAGAACCATGCCATTGGCACGCTCTACTTTGCCATTTGTTTTTGGATGAGCTACGGCCAACCAGAGCACACGGATGTGATGGTTGTCGCGGAAATCTAGAAACTTTTTGCCAGTAAATTGGGTGCCGTTGTCCGTGATGATGCAGTTGGGAACCCCGAAGCGGTGGACGATGTCGGTGAAGAATAGTACGGCTTGCTCAGACCTGATGCTGGTGATAGGACGGGCCTCGATCCATTTGGAGAACTTATCAATGGTGACGAGCAAGTAGGTGAAGCCACCAGTTGTCCTCTTCAGGGGTCCGACCAAGTCGAGTCCCCAAACGGCGAACGGCCATGTGATGGGAATCGTTTGCAAGGCGTGAGCCAGGAGATGGGTTTATCTTGCATAGTACTGGCATCCTTTGCAGGAGCGTACTTGCTTAATAGCGTCAGAGACTGCGGTCGGCCAGTAAAAACCTTGTCGAAACGTGTTTTCGATGAGGGTTCGAGACACCGCGTGATGACCGCAAGCCCCGAGTGTAGATCTTTGAGCAGGTTCTTGCCTTCCTCGTTTGTGATACAACGTTGTAGGATGCCCGTAGGGCTGCTTCGATAAAGTTCTTTGTTGTTGCCATATATCACAAAGGTCTTGGCCCGGCGAGCGATCCATCGAGCCTCGGTCTTATCCAAGGGGAGATCCCCTTGAGAGAGACGGTCGAGGTACGGAACACGCCAGTCGGGCTCGAGGTCGGCTGGTAGGGTCGAGCCTTCCGCCTGCATGACTTCAGCCCCGATCGAGGGAGCTTCCGCCTTAGGTGGGGGATCGAGTGATGGACCATCGGCCCCCCCGATTGCCCCGATGTGATTGATGGAGATCCCTTGCGAAAACGACAGGTGGAACCGTGGCTCGACTAGACGTGATTTTCGTGAGTTCATCGGTAGCTTCATTATATCTGCGTGCAACGTGATTGAGCTCGAGGCCGTGGAATTTGTCCTCAAGACGCCGCACCTCCTTGCAGTAGGCTTCCATCTTGGGATCACGACAGCTTGAGCTCTTCATGACCTGGTCGATCACGAGCTGGGAGTCACCACGAACGTCGAGGTGTCGGACCCCGAGTTCAACGGCGATGCGTAGGCCCATGATGAGAGCCTCGTACTCGGCGACGTTGTTGGAGGCAGCAAAATGAAGCCAGATTACATAGTGCATGTGGACTCTGAGGTGCGAGATGAAGAGCAAGCCCGCGCTGCTCCTGTTTTCATTAGCGACCCGTCAAAGTACATGGTCTAAAGCTTGGCCTGGAGCTGAACTGGAGGAAGTTGAGTGTCGGTCCACTCCGCTAGAAAATCTGCGTGGTGCATAAGAGAGGGTCTCACTCATGAGCTTGACCGTCCACTTTGCTATCCTACCCGAGGCTTCCCGGTTCTGGGCTGTCTCTCCCAGGGGGAAAGAAGAAACCACGGTCACCAGGTGGCCTCCGAAGTAGTGACAAAGTTTGCGCCGTGTCAAGATGATGGCGTATAGCAGCTTCTAGATTTGTGGGTAGCGAACCTTGGTCTCCGAGAGTACCTCGTTGATGAAGTAGACTAGCCTCTAAACGAGCAAGGCGTGTCCTTCCTCCACCCTCTCGACAACTAAGACCGCGCTGACCACTTGTGTCATTGCGGCGACGTAAAGCAGGAGGGGTTCCCCTGTGGCTAGAGGGACGAGGATCGGAGAGTTAGACAACGTAGCTTTGAGCTTTGTAAGGGCTTCTTCTGCCTCGAGGGTTCATGAAAAGTGTTCTGATTTCTTTAGGAGATGATACAGTGGGAGCGCCTTTTCGCTGAGGCGCGAAATGAAGCGACTAAGGGCCACGAGGCAGCCCGTGACCCCCTGCACACCCTTTAGATCATGGATGGGGCTCATTTTGGTTATTGCAGCGATTTTCTCCGGGTTGGCTTCGATGCCACGTTCGGAAATGATGAACCCTAAGAGCATGCCTCGAGGAACGCCAAAGACGCACTTCTCGGGGTTGAGCTTAATGTTTTTTGCCATAAGGCACTTGAACGCAACGTCGAGGTCATCAACCAAATTGCTGACCCTCTTGGTTTTGACAATGATATCGTCAACGTAAGCCTCAACGGTGGGTCCGATGTGCTCCCCAAAAACATGTTGCATGCATCGCTGGTACGTAGCACCTGCGTTCCGTAGACCGAAGGGCATAGTAACATAACAATACATGCCGAAGGGGGTGATGAATGAAGTCGCGAGCTGGTCAGACTCCTTCATTTTGATCTGGTGGTAGCCGAAATACGCATCTATGAACGACAGAGTTTCACATCCCACAGTAGAATCAACGATTTGATCAATGCGTGGTAAAGGAAAAGAAACTTTTGGACATGCTTTATTCAAACTAGTATAGTCTACACACATCCTCCATTTCCCATTCTTTTTCTTAACTATTACAGGATTAGCCAACCACTCGGGATGATGAACCTCCTTGATGAATCCAGCCTCTAAAAGCTTGTGGATCTCCTTGCCGATGACCTTGCGCTTCTCCTCGTCGAAGCGGCGCAAGCGTTGTTTCACCGGTTTGGAGCCGGCTCAGATCTCCAAGGCATGCTCGGTGACTTCCCTAGATATACCCAGCATATCCGAGGGACTCCACGTAAAAATGTCAATGTTTGCGCAGAGAAAGTCGATGAGCACTGCTTCTTATTTGGGATCGAGGGTGGCGTTGATGCTCAACGCCTTTCCGTTAGGGTCGGTGGGGTCGAGGAGTACGAGCTTGACGTCTTCTGTGGGCTCGAAGTTGCCGCCATGGCGTTTGGGGTTGGGGATCTCTTTGGCCAAACCGTCGAGGTTTGCCACCAAGGTTGCCGACTCCAGGACGGCTTCCCCATGCTCAACGCATTCCACGTCGCACTCATAGGCGTGCTCGTAGGAGGGCCCGACAGTGATGACACCATTAGGGCTTGATATTTTGAGCTTGAGGTAGGTGTAGTTAGGAACCGCCAAGAACCGGGCGTAGCAGGGGCACCCAAGAATGGCGTGGTATGTCCCATGGAACCCAACTACCTCAAAAGTGAGAGTTTCCTTCCTGAAGTTGGCGGGAGTACCGAAACAGACAGGCCGGTCGACCCGCCCGATGGGCTCTGCTCGTTTTCCCGGCACAACTCCATGGAAGCCCCTGACACTATGTCGGAGGTGTGTCCTTGCGATTCCTAGAAGTCGAGGGTCTGGGCGTAAATGATGTTGAGATTGCTACCACCGTCCATCAGCACCTTGGTGAGGCGTGTGTTTGCGATGATGGGATCGACGATGAGTGGGTAGATTCTAGGATTGGGGACGTAGTCTGGGTGGTCATCATGGTCAAAAGTGATGGCTACCTCAGACCAGTCAAGGAAGAGGGGGGTCACGAGTTGCACGGAGAAGACCTCTCGATGTTCCCGTTTGTGCTACCATGTTGAGAGAAGCATCGAGGGTCCTCCGTATATCATGAAATAGTCATGAATCTTGGGAAACCCTTCGTCCTTCTCGTCACCCTTAGGATCCTCCTTCTTGTCATCTTTCTTGATGCCTAAGCTTTCAAAGTATCTAAGGAGCATGTGGCAGTCCTCGAGGTTGTGATTCGTGGGCCCTTTGTGGTAGGGACACAGTTCTTTAAGCATTTTGTCAAAAATGCCCCTGCCAGGGGGTCCTCGAGGTTTCTTGCGATCCGCAACGGTGACAAGGTCGTCCGCCGGGGCTTCTTGTTTGCCCTACTGATTCTTCTTCTTCTTGTTGTTGTTCCTCTTCGAGCTCTGGTTGGAGCTCGCGGGATCCTCGTCCTTGAGCTTCCCCTTGTCCTGGTCACTGCCAAAGATGGCACCAACCGCCTCCTCGTCGGCGGCGAAGTTGGTGATGATGTCCATCAAGCCGATGGCAGTGATGGGGGTGCTGCGGACCAACTCTTGGACCAACTCTTTGCAGGTGGTACCAGAGAGGAAGGCCATGATGACGTCGGAGTCGGTGATGTTGGGAAGCTCGGTGCGCTGTTTGGAGAAACATCAGATGTAGTCCCGGAGGGATTCGCCCGGCTTTTGTTTATAGCTTCAGAGGTCCCATGAGTTACCAGGGCGCATGTAGGTCCCCTTGAAGTTCCCCTCGAACACTCTCACCAGGTCGCTCCAGTCGTGGATCTGTCAAGGTGGGAGGTCCTCGAGCCAGGCTCGAGCGGTGTCCGATAGGAACAGGGGAAGTTGTCGAATGATGACCCGGTCATCGGTAGCCCCACCCAACTGGCAAGCTAAACGAAAGTCGGCGAGCCAAAGTTCGAGTTTGATTTCATTGTTATACTTGGTAAGAGTCATGGGAGGGGGGTGGAACCGAGCCGGAAGAAGTGTTTCACAAATGGCCTTGCTGAAGACCCGAGGGCCTGGTGGCTCAGGTGACGGGCTTCGATCCTCTGAGCTGTCGTAGCGCCCGCCTCTGTGCTCGTGGTAGCCTCGAGCTGCACCGTCACCACTTTTTTGTTTACGGCGCTCGTTGATGTTATCACGGGCATCTCGAGGTTCACGATTATCGATGATGCGTTCATGGATAGAGGCCGCCTTGTTCCGCTAGGGGGTCGGCTCGGGATGAATCGAGGCCTCTTTCTCCTATCGGGAGGGCTCCGCAGGCTGCTTCGAGGCAAGCCCACGTCGCCTCGAGGTGGAACTCTTGGCTTGCTACATGGCAGCAGCCTCGAGGAGTCCTCGGATTTCATCGCGGGCCCGACGGGCCTTGGGGTTTGATGGCTCGGGCATGTTACGAAGAAGCATGGTGGCTGCGATAGCATTCTGGCTGGCTCGGTCGAAGATTGGGGGTTCACCCGCCCGATCCTCGACGATGCGACGATTGACGTCGCGAGCTCTTTCTCGAGCTCCTCCGTCGTGTGCGCGTAACACGCGCTCTTGCTCAAGGGTTTCCTGAAGTAGGCGTAGATTTTCTCGTTCCTCGTCGAGCCTGTCTTGTAGTTTGTGGATTTGCTTGAGTTGCACTCCTTGGTCCGCAAGGAATTGAGCTTCATCTCATGCACCAGGGGGCTCAACATGAGGTGGCGTGGCGTTCCTTCCTCCAACGGCTACCTCATCCTCTGAATCTGACACGATAGCCCCATCGATATGGAAGCATTCGCGAGTCAGGTCGTAGGTGTCATCGGCAGAGTCAGAGTCCGAAGTGCCAAAATAGTAGTATGATGGATGCATGTGAGGTCGTGTGTCTCTGGGGTTGTAACAACGAAAGGTAGTCGCACGGAGCTCCGCACCCGTGGTCTCCATGGAGTCTAGGTACTCGGAAGCTGGCGTGGATGCGATGAGGTCGAGGGTGGAACATAGATGGTGTTCGAGGAGCTCCTCGTAAGCGCTCATGCTGGTGCTTACAGAAGAAGCATACGCCCGGGCACCCGTGTCTAGCCCATACGGGAATGCTGATGAGGACATGGTTCTCGGTACCGGAGCAATCGATCCCGAATCGGCTGGTGGCGGCGCCGTGCCAGATGGCGGAGTGATGGGACACCACGTCGGCATCTTACTCTCAGCCAAGCTCATCCTACACAGGTCCTCAATGAGGAATTCCGTGTCGGTGTTCGGCTAAGGGGCACCGGATCGGGGAATACCGTCACCCCTGTGAGGCGATGATGGCGGTTGCGCTGGGCACGCCGTCGCCTGGCGGCACGTGCCTGATGAGAGCGACGGTACCGGTGCAGTGCTCCCCTAGGCTGGGAGAGCTCATGGTCGCCGTCGGTTGGGTGTCTGGGCGGGAGGAGGACCATGTCATAGACATAGCCAAGAGACATGAACTCCAAGCTCCCAAACCAGATCACCGTGGCTAATGGAAGTGGACGTTCAGGGTCAGTCATCCAGAAAAATGGTGGGAAAACGATGTTGGCACACAGTGGCCCCTACCTGGCGCGCTAACTGTCGGTGTTTGGGCCCGTGAGGGTCCTAAGTCGACGAGTGAATTTGTGTTGCGTGTCCCTAATCTGGATGGTGATTCAAAGAGAATACACGAAGAGTTTATCCTGGTTCGGGCGAAAGAAGACCCTACGTCTAGCGGGGGGGAGTATTGTATTTCCTTGCACCTAAGTGCTTGTGTAGGGGTTACAAGCTGTGAGAGAGGAAGCCGATCCCAAGTCTCAAAGAGAGAGTACAAAGGAGATTGCTTGAGATGTTGATCTTCTATGGTGGGGTGATGACTTGTTTCTTTCCTTGTCTCCCCTTCGTAGAGTCCCCTGCCTTCCCTTTTATAGGGTCAAAAGAAGGCAGAGACGTCGGGGGTGCCTTAGAAGTGAAGTGTTGTCGAGTGCTGTGGAAGCTGTTGTAGCGACATGCTCCGAGAATGGTCGGCCATCCCTGGACACCATGGTGACGTAAAAGATGTGTAACAGAACTGCCCAATTATACGAGATTAAGTAGGAAACCATCCAACGGAAGGACAATTTAACAAACTTAAGCCCGTATAACCCGGTAGTCCGTGAAATCTCGACGGATTTCAAACCATTTCACATAACAGCCAAGATCATACTAAGTTTAGCGGTCACCATCATAAGTTACATAAATGTTCGTGGCATAAAATACATCGGAGTTTAAACATAGTCATTACAAACCAGGTTCGAATAAAAGTAGCGAAAGCGGCAGTTCAAATCACGCACACACACAACATTTTGGAATAAAGTGCCAGCTTGCGATCATCTCCAGCAAAAGCATCAGATGAGAAGTAGCGAATGACCATTGCCCATGGTCCTAAGCTTCGCCCATCGCAGGATAGAGGCAGTTGATACAATAGCCGTAATACATCTGCCCATCTGCAACAAGTGGGAACAAAGCCCTGAGTACGAGAAGGTACTCAGCTAGACTTACCCATCATAAACCAGAAATAAAAGACACCAAGGAATCATGATAGGCTGTCTGGTGGGGTAGCTGACTCATTTGCAAAAAGGCATTTTTAGCATTTAGGAAAACCTTTACAAAAGCTTTGCATCAAGTTAAATCTTTATTAATCTGTCAACTACATTTACACCTGTACTAAAGTAACATGTAATTAAACGGGTAATGATAACCAATGATCATTAACAACTTCCATTATGTCATATTTCATATAACTGTCCTAGTGTTCCATCAATATTACTACGATGAAGTAGCTCAAGTCAAGTGTTCACTATCCAGTGAACGATGGCGATTCGAATCGATTATTAACCAGCTGGTAAGTTATTCCTCACACAAACCTCACTCACCCACTAAAGTGAGGTGTTGGTCACTGAGTCAACCATTCAGGTAAAGTAGCGAGCTTGCCAGGAACCACTTGTACCCGGGGGCTGCTCGACTGCTCTTTGGCCTTATCATCGCGCCCCCGTATCCTGCCACTACTGCTCCGGTACAGTGCGTTGCGGGCAATTCACTCGGCCCGAATAATCTCCCAGTTTCGCGGTCGGAAGGTACTTTATCCGGCCAGCTAAATGTGAGGCATGCGTTCAACATGACCCGAGGGACAACAACGGACGGTCCTTAATCGACACAGACAGAAAACACTACAGTCCGAAACCCTGCAAGTTTCCGCCCGGTCTCAAATTCATTTCACACTTAGTTATACCATGATTTCATAGTCATCCAAGCAGATCCAGGTAACCATCTATAGCTCGCAGGTGACAGGAAATCACCCGACTTCTACCGGTCTAAGCAAGCTAAGCATTGACTCGACTGCGGATACCAGGGTAACAAGGATATAGTATAACAAAGGTAAGCAAGGTATAATGCAGCAACGTGTGCAAACAACTCCTAAACGTAATGCATCAAATTAAGTAAAGTTAATAATAAATTATTTGTAAACCGGGAGAGAAATGCTCCGGGGCTTGCCACTCTCAAAAGAGCTCGGACGGTGGTCGGGGCACTCTGGGAGCTCTTCACCGACCTCCTCTTCGGCTTCTGTCACCTCCTGCTGCTGCACCTCGAGCTGCTCCTCTGGCTCCTCGGGTATGACTGGGTTCTCGATTTGCGATCTTGTATGATGCAATGCGCGTAAGTGATTATGCAAACGTGCATCGAAGGAGATGAATGCAATGAATATATTGAAATGCAAGGTAGTCATCATCATCCAAGAAACTATACACTACAAGCACATGTCATCTACTGCATTCTCTTCTACTACTATTATGTTAAGTTAACATATCTTATGAAATGCTTCAAAGATACACCAAAGCTTTATTAATTTCTTAATCACACTTAAAGCAACACTTAAAGCTACACTTACTTAAACCCTAAATAATAATAGGTTTGAATAGCAACATATATTTCTGATGCTCCTAAAAATCTGAAAAAATTACAGTAGCATAATACTACCCTAAACAGACTACCATAAAAATTTCATGACATTTGGATAAGTAAACTATCCTGTACAAAAATGACAAGCTATAGCATAAAAATGAGCATGAAATTACTTTGTACTATGAAAAGTGTCAAACAACAGAATTAATATTTTTCCTAGGTTCTTCATAGCATATAATGACTGTACAAAAATTATCTCATACATGTTTTATACAAAATTTGCTCTCTAGCAAAAATAACAAAAATCAGCCATTAAAGGTACTTGAACTACTTCTCCAAAGTTTTCCACAGCACATGCATGAAACATATTTTTCCTAAGAAGTACATGATATAAGAAGATTAACAAACTTGAAATCATATTTTTCTGATACATATAGGATTTACTAACCATTTTACAAGATATCAGCAATTTTAAGAATTAATTAAAGCTCTACAGAAAAGTATCCCAAAAATGACATGCAATATTTTTATATTGTAGATCTGGTTCCAATTAGTCCATAGAAATTTATTTCACAATTTTTGGAGCTCAAATGAATACAAAAACATTTTTCCACAATATTTTTCATCATGAATAATAAAAGAAAACAGAAAATGATTTTTATTATTGAAACTGGGCCGGCCCGTGGAAATAAACCGGCCCGCGGCCGTTTTCGGCCTAAGTCATGCGCGCGGGGGAAAGAGCGAGCAGGCCCGCTCGGAGGCGCGGCCCACAGGGCGTGGCCCAGTGACGACCGACGGGGGGGAGACAGGGCGTCCTCGTCGGCGTTCGGAGCCGCGACGGCGTGGCGGTGGCCGACGGCCAACGGCCATCTCCGGCCACGACCCGTCCAGCGAGCGCGCGCACAGTGTTCGCGAGGAGGTAGCGAACTCGAGAGAGAAGCTCAGGGGGATGGAGAGGGAGCGAGGAAGACGGTGGGCGGAGCACGAGCTCGGCGGCTCCGTTCGCGGTGGCGCGGCGGGAAGAGCTCGATTGAGCCTTACCGGAGCGAGCAAGGGGATGGTGGCGCTCGTTCGGAGGAGGGAAGAGGGTGGCGGAGCTCCGTGCACGAGCAATCGAGCTGCGGTGGACTGGCGTCGCCGGAACACGGCGGTGAAGGCGAGGATGGCGGTGGTGAGCGGCGCTCCCGCTCGGTTTTCTCCGGAGGAAGGGAAAGAGGGAGCGAGCGTCAGGCGAGCGGGAGTCAGGCCGTGGCTGCCGCGCGGTGGGCGTCGCCGGCGCATGGTGGCCACGCGGCAAGCGCGCTCTGCCGTGGCGGACAGCGAGGCGCGGGGCGAGCGGGAAGAGGAGGAGGAGGCCGAGCGGACGCGGGCCGGGCCGAGGCGGGGCGCGGGCGCGCGCGCGCGGGAGTGGCGCGGGCCGTTTCCGGTCACGGGCCGAAACCGGGGCGGCGGCCTGCTAAAGAGAAAAACCCTTTTTCATTTATATTTTCAAGAAATTTTTAAACGCCAGCTTTCAAATATTATTTTGAGCAAGAAAATGACATTTTCTAGAAATGACCCAAAAATAAAAGTTGCTTAGAATTTAATCCTCTACAACTTTGATTAAGGGGCCAACTAAAAATTCTCAACATATTTTGATTTTTAGAATAAAAGCTAATTTAGGGTGGATTTTTGAATATTTTCAAATAACATTTTTAAAACAAATCTTTGACAAAACTTTGAGTGATTTAGTGGCTCCAAAAATTTCACCTATAATTCTAAGTGATATAAAAGTTATAGTTGCGCAAATTTGATGAATGTCATTAGCACATTATCACAACATGTTTTGCAATACTAGTTTCCACACTTTTATTTTACTAAAGGTACACCCTAAGCACATATGATTATGAATGATATGAAATGTCATGCTTATGATTGCAATGCAAATGCTTGCGTAACACCGGAGTGTTACAGCCCTCCCCCTTATAAAAATCTCGTCCCAAGATTTGGGTTACGAACCATTTATTATAAAAATCTTCGTATGCTTTTTGTAGGTATTCACCCGTTTCCCAAGATGCATCCCCTTCATCATGATGACTCCATTGTATCTTATATGTCTTCACCACACTGTTTCGAGTAGCCCTTTCTTTGGAATCCAAAACTCGAATTGGCTGCTCACGATACACCAGATCTGACTTAAGTTTTATGCCTCGAGGTTCGATTATTTCCTCTGGAACGCGCAAATATTTCTTGAGATGTGATACGTGAAAAACTGGGAATATAGCACCCATTGATTCTGGTAATTCCAATTTGTAAGCCACTGGACCCTTCCTTTCCAAGATTTTGTAGGGTCCTACAAATCTGGCGGCAAGCTTTCTGCGTATTCCAAACCGCTTCTTCTTCATTGGCGTGACTTTTAGATAAACATAGTCACCAACTTCGAACACAAGTGGTCTCCTTCTCTTATCCGCATAACTTTTCTGACGTGACTGAGCTGCTCTCATATTTTGCTGAATGATATGAACTTTCTTTTCAGCTTCTTCCATGAAATCAATACCATAATACCTTCTTTTCCCAGGCTCAATCCAGTTTAAAGGTGTTCTACACTTTCGTCCATACAGAGCCTCAAAAGGTGCCATTTTGATACTTTCTTGATAGCTATTATTATACGCGAATTCTGCTAAAGGTAACCACGACTCCCATGAACCTCTGGAAGACAACACACAAGCTCTTAACATATCATCTAAAACAGTATTAACTCTTTCAGTCTGACCATCTGTTTGAGGATGATAGGCAGTGCTACGAATCAGACTAGTCCCTAAACCTTTGTGCAAATGCTCCTAAAAGTGAGCAGTGAACTGTGACCCTCTGTCAGACACGATAGTCTTTGGTATGCCATGCAATCTAACAATCTTCGTAAATATACTTCTCGGCATATTGAGGTGGTCTATAAACCGTCTTGACAGGCAAAAAGTGGGCTGTCTTGGTAAGACGATCCACAATTACCCAAATCGAATTATGGCCTTTCTGAGTAGTGGGCAAACCTATGATGAAATCCATACTTATATCATCCCACTTCCAACTAGGTACTGACAAAGGTTGCAACAATCCGGCAGGTTTCATGTGAATAGCTTTCACTCGACAACATGTGTCACATCTAGCTACATAAGCTGCAATTTCCTTCTTCATCTTTGTCCACCAATAGCGAGGTCTTAGTTCTTGATACATTTTACTACTGCCAGGATGAATGGACAACTTAGAGAGATGAGCTTCATCCATAATTTTATTCTTAAGCTCTCTATCCTTCGGAACAATAAGACGGTTGTCGAACCACAACACGTCCTGCTCGTCCACTCTGAAGTGTTTTGAAGGTTCTTCTTTAATTTTCTTTTTGATATGGAATATCCCTTTGTCTGCTTTCTGACCTTCTATTATCTTACTCTCCAAGGTGCAACTGATCTAAATACTATATAACACGGCAGGATGCATTAGATCAAAACCATCTTCGAGCAAAGGTTGCATATTCAGACAATGCGACTTTCTACTCAAAGCATCAGCTACCACATTGGATTTCCCAGGGTGATACTGTACATTCAAATTGTAATCTTTAATTAGTTCTAACCATCTCCGCTGTCTCATGTTCAATTCTGGTTGGGTGAAAATGTACTTGAGACTCTTATGATCGGTGAAAATATTGCACACATTACCAAGTAAATAGTGTCTCCAAATCTTTAAGGCATGCACCACGGCGGCAAGCTCAAGATCATGTGTCGGATAATTGATTTCATGTTTTCTCAACTGGCGGGAGGCATAAGCAATGACTCTTCCTTCTTGCATCAGAACACAGCCTAATCCTGTTTTTGATGCGTCACAGAACATATCAAAAGGTTTCTCGATGTCTGGCTGTGCAAGAACTGGAGCTGTGGTCAACAGTTTCCGCAAGGTGTGGAAAGCTGTCTCACACTCCTCTGTCCACACAAACTTATGATCTTTCTGTAACAGACTTGTCATCGGCTTGGCAATCTTCGAGAAGTCTGGGATAAAGCGGCGATAGTAACCAGCTAACCCTAGGAAACTCCTGACTTCTGGCACTGTGGTTGGAGTTTTCCAATCCATAACCTCTTGTACTTTGCTCGGATCTACCGAAACTCCATTCTCAGATAGAATATGACCAAGGAAAGGAACTTTCTTCAACCAAAATTCACATTTGCTGAACTTAGCATACAACTTATGATCTCTCAGTCTGGTCAAGACAATTCTCAGATGCTCTTCATAATCTTTCTCATTCTTAGAGTATACTAGAATGTCATCAATGAAGACAACTACAAACTTGTCCAACTCTGGCATGAAAACCGTATTCATCGGATACATAAAATATGCAGGAGCATTTGTTAAGCCAAAAGACATAACAAGATACTCGTACAACCCGTATCTGGTAGAAAAGGCGATTTTCGGGACATCATGTGGTCTGATCTTTATCTGATGATACCCTGATCTTAGGTCTATCTTGGAGAACACTCTAGCTTTAGCCAACTGATCAAACAAAACGTTGATATGAGGCAAAGGATATTTATTCTTGATAGTTACAGCATTAAGAGGTCGATAATCCACACACATTCTCAGAGTACCCTCTTTCTTTTTCTTCACGAACAAGGCAGGACATCCCCATTCAGACTTACTTGGTCGGATAAACCCTTTCTTTAACAGTTCTTCCAGTTGCTTCTTCAGCTCAGCTAACTCATCCGGAGGCATCCGATAGGGTCTTCTCGAAATAGGAGCTGTCCCGGGGATCAACTCAATTCCAAACTCAACATCTCTATCAGGAGGAAGGCCAGGTAACTCGTCTGAAAACACATCCGGGAACTCACACACTACCTGGATCTGATGGATAGGAACAACTTCCATGGCACAGGTCACACTCACAAGGTCTGTTCTTTTGGGCAATGGTACCTGAAAAGTACCCTCTCCCTGGGGATCCTTAAGGGTAAGCAACCGACTGCTTGTATCTATGACTGCCTCCCAGTTCTTCATCCAGTTCATCCCTATTAGTACATCCAAAACTAGTCCAGGCATAACTATTAGGTTCACTCGGAACTTCCGACTACCTAACTCAAAGGTTGCCCCTCTAACCATCTTATTGGTTAACACATCAGCCCCGGCTGAACTTATACGATAACCATAACTCAATTCTGTGCATAGTTGTTCATGCTTCCGTGCAAATGCTTGACTCATAAAAGAATGCGAGGATCCAGAATCAAATAGAACAACTGCAGGGTGATGGTTAACAAGAAACTTACCGGCAGTTACAGGCTCTCCCTCAGGAATCTCATCAACGGTGGTATGGTGTACACGGGCAGTGTAAGTCTATTGCTTCTTTTTAGGCGGATAAGGGCAGAACTTTGAAAAGTGGTCTGGCTGACCACAATTGTAGTAGGGCCCCTTCACTGTACCAGCAGATCCTATAGCTCCCTTGGAGTTGTTCTGTTCTGTAGCTGCGGTGATCTTTGCTGGCGGCACGACCATCTTGTACGGCTTCTGTGGTCCCCTGTAGTTCTGGGTTTTATGCTGTGGCGGCCGGAACCTTGCACCAGGTGCGGACGGACGATAAGAAAGACGGTTTGCAGTGACAACTCTGGACTGGGATGGTCCTGACTCAAACACCCTCTTGCGATTCTTGGATGCAGTGTAGGCGTTGTTGTTCTTTTCTTGTTTCAAACAATTACTGACAAAGTCATTGAACCTGGCACGGGTATTGGTACCCACATGCTTCATCATCTTCAGACTTAACCCTCTCTTGAAACTAGCAATTCTCTTTGCATCTGTGTCGACCATGTCTGGAGCATAGCGGCACAAGCTATTAAAGGCATGCAGATACTGTGTTACAGTCTTGGTACCTTGATTTAAGGCCAAGAACTCTCCGAGCTTCATCTCAACCAACCCTGGGGGAATATAAACTCCTCTAAACGCTTCAGTGAATTCTCTCCAAGTAATCTGGGCATTGGGAGGAAAGGTGGTGCGGTGATGCTTCCACCACATTCCTGCCGGTCCCTGTAACTGATGTGCAGCATATTCTGTCTTCAGAACTTCTGTCAGTCTCAACACACGAAACTTATCTTCCATAGTATTGATCCATTCTTTAGCGTCGAGTGGCTCTGCTTCTTCCTTAAAAACTGGCGGCCTGGTGTCCATGAAATCCTTGAAATTGCTGTACTGGTTCACTCCATGGCCACCACCTTGATTATTTCCTCTCTGAACATTTTCAGCGATGGTACGCAAAAAATCTTCCATATTCCTTTGTGACTGCTCGGCGTTGCGCTGGCTTCCAAGGAACCGTGCGAAGAAAACCTCTGCAGTGAGCGGTGGAGGAGGGGGCAATTGTGGCTCTGGTTGTGGCTCCTGGCGGTTGACGTTGTTTGCACCACCCCCACCAGCCCCTGCACCGTTGCCACCAGTTTCAGCGGCCTCATACGTGGCACGGCGAGTGTTTGCCATCTGCATATTTCAGCAACAAGTAATAATTGAGCGAAGTGGTAGTAATTGTATTCGAATGAACAATCATGCCATACTGAATTTATTGGAGAGAACAAGTCATGCAATAAAACAGAGGCACAATAATCATATTCCAATTAAAACAACATCACTAATCAAATTACTTCGAATGCAACATCGCGTTCCATACAACCACGTTGCCAGCATACATACACTGGACTTTTATGCGTTCAAGCATCGCATACACAACCAAGATCCAAAAGATCGCTAGTCTCAAGATCGAAGAGGATACAACACGATACATGGAAACCAAAAGAAGGCCATCGCGACAGAGCCTATCACTAACGCAAGGCAACTAGCCTACTCCTCGGGGCCATCGTCGAGGTCGGAGGCATCACCATCGCTACCATCAGTAGCGGCGTCGTCGTCGACGTCCATCTGGGCGGCGTCCGGAGGAGCATATGGGCCCATCCCGTTGTAGAGGGCATGAAACTCTTCATGCAAGTTGGCATTATACCCTTCTAGCTCCTCGACTCTCTGCCTCAGAAGGTCCCTCTCGTTCCAGGCTTCATTCCTTTCCTGCACTAGCTGTCCCATCATGCGGTCTGCATTTCTGTTGGCCTGAGTCAACGTCTGTACCCGCTGTATAGCACTCTCACCTCTCTCGAGAGCCCGATCTCGCTGCAAGCTCATGTCGGCCAACTGCTCCTGCAAGCTAGCTATAGCACGTGCTTGCTTCTTCTTCTGCTTCCTTGCTTCAAGTCGGTCATTGCCACGCAGACCAGTCAAGGTCGAATAGGTACTCTTAAGACCCTGGTATGCTTTGATGGCTGCATACATGGCACTCATTGTGTGGTTATCGCTAGCCCGTCCTTCACTTGGGCCTCTAACCAGGGCACTTCCTTGCGGTTGCACCCAAATGGCATCACGAGGATCATCTCTTGGGAAAGTACCGGCCAAAGCTGCTGCCAACTCATTAGGAAACCTGCTCATTATGTCTCGGATGATGCGAAAGGCTGCGCCCTCTGCACCCTCAACTGGAGTGCGTCCTTCAAACTCCAAATGCCAACCATCCCATTCTGGCGCATCACCAAGAGCAGGGATGGTGATTTCCACTACCGCAAGTCCATCCTCAGCTAACTGGCTCTCACTCTAGGAGTACATCGGCTCTTGACCCTCTGGGTACCCCACATCATGGAGCACTCTCCAAAGCAAGGTGGGCATGCCAAACTCACTTAGAAAAGTGTCCGTGCTGCGGCGCTCCCGCGGGGCCATCTGGTGACGGGGTGCTCTTCCGCCAGTGGACTTACGGGCAGTCTTCTTCGTGCGGGCCATCTGTAGCACAAGTTTTTAAATTACCCGGTGAGAACATATTTTAAGTGGATGTCACTTTTATCAAACTGGGATAATCCTTTTATAAGGGGAGGAATGCATGTTATGAATGAAATGCACAGGCAATATGATGCATGCGCGAGTCTTACGTTCTCACAAACTTAGAAAATAAAGACATCTAACGATGAATTCGGTGGCATACAAACGATCTCTCATATACGTAACTAATTCAATCTACACGATAAACGCTGTTATGTACCTGTAAAAAAATCATTTCAGCCCATTCCTCATGAATGCATGAAAGCAGTAAATCTACCACACGCTCTACACGAATCTCCAGATGCGTGTACAATGGTAGTAACTACCCAAACACATCGTCCTATTGACGGCATCGCCTCAACAGATGGAACACCCACACATGCGATACTTTTATAAAAACATGTATAAAACATGTAATTATTCTAGTATCATATAAGCACTCTCCCTAGATCGGCGGTGTATCCGATCCTGCTCTCACAGCTCACACTTACCAAAGCGTAGAGGTAACTAATCCATACATTACCACTCAATTAAGTGGCACTCATACAATAGCACGCCGTATGAGCAACGAAAGAGAAATATGGTGCAAGAACCCCAAGTTAGTACTTAAATAGCCACCTAGAGTCCTTAACTGGGCATACAGGATATGACCACTGGCACACCTTTAGTTTTAAAATCACACTTTTTAAACAGAATTTTGTTTTAAATACACTTATGAACAGTAATCACGCTAACCCATGCTCCGATGCCAGCTGTAACAGAACCGCCCAATTATACGAGATTAAGTAGGAAATCATCCAACGGAAGGACAATTTAACAAACTTAAGCCCGTATAACCCGGTAGTCCGTGAAATCTCGACGGATTTCAAACCATTTCACATAACAGCCAAGATCGTACTAAGTTTAGCGGTCACCATCATAAGTTACATAAATGTTCGCGGCATAAAATACATCGGAGTTTAAACATAGTCATTACAAACCAGGTTCGAATAAAAGTAGCAGAAGCGGCAGTTCAAATCACGCACACACACAACATTTTGGAATAAAGTGCCAGCTTGCGATCATCTCCAGCAAAAGCATCAGACGAGAAGTAGCGAATGACCATTGCCCATGGTCCTAAGCTTCGCCCATCGCAGGATAGAGGCAGTTGATACAATAGCCGTAATACATCTGCCCATCTGCAACAAGTGGGAACAAAGCCCTGAGTACGAGAAGGTACTCAGCTAGACTTACCCGTCATAAACCAGAAATAAAAGACACCAAGAAATCATGACAGGCTGTCTGGTGGGGTAGCTGACTCATTTGCAAAAAGGCATTTTTAGCATTTAGGAAAACCTTTACAAAAGCTTTGCATCAAGTTAAATCTTTATTAACCTGTCAACTACATTTGCACATGTACTAAAGTAACATGTAATTAAACAGGTAATGATAACCAATGATCATTAACAACTTCCATTATGTCATATTTCATATAACTGTCCAAGTGTTCCATCAATATTACTACGATGAAGTAGCTCAAGTCAAGTGTTCACTATCCAGTGAACGATGGCGATTCGAATCGATTATTAACCAGCTGGTAAGTTATTCCTCACACAAACCTCACTCACCCACTAAAGTGAGGTATTGGTCACCGAGTCAACCATTCAGGTAAAGTCGCGAGCTTGCCAGGAACCACTTGTAGCCGGGGGCCGCCCGACTGCTCTTTGGCCTTATCATCGCGCCCCCGTATCCTGCCACTACTGCTCCGGTACAGTGCGTTGCGGGCAATTCACTCGGCCCGAATAATCTTCCAGTTTCGTGGTCGGAAGGTACTTTATCCGGCCAGCTAAATGTGAGGCATGCGTTCAACATGACCCGAGGGACAACAACGGACGGTCCTTAATCGACACAGACGGAAAACACTACAGTCCGAAACCCTGCAAGTTTCCGCCCGGTCTCAAATTCATTTCACACTTAGTTATACCATGATTTCATAGTCATCCAAGCAGATCCAGGTAACCACCTATAGCTCGCAGGTGACAGAAAATCACCCGACTTCTACCGATCTAAGCAAGCTAAGCCTTGACTCGACTGCGGATACCAGGGTAACAAGGATATAGTATAACAAAGGTAAGCAAGGTATAATGCAGCAACGTCTGCAAACAACTCCTAAACGTAATGCATCAAATTAAGTAAAGTTAATAATAAATTATTTGTAAACCGGGAGAGAAATGCTCCGGGGCTTGCCTCTCTCAAAAGAGCTCGGACGGTGGTCGGGGCACTCTGTGATGCAATGCGCGTAAGTGATTATGCAAACGTGCATCGAAGGAGATGAATGCAATGAATATGTTGAAATGCAAGGTAGTCATCATCATCCAAGAAACTATACACTACAGGCACATGTCATCTACTGCATTATCTTCTACTACTATTATGTTAAGTTAACATATCTTATGAAATGCTTCAAAGATACACCAAAGCTTTATTAATTTCTTAATCACACTTAAAGCAACACTTAAAGCAACACTTACTTAAACCTTAAATAATAATATGTTTGAATAGCAACATATATTTCTGATGCTCCTAAAAATCTGAGAAAATTACAGTAGCATAATACTACCCTAAACAGACTACCATAAAAATTTCATGACATTTGGATAAGTAAACTATCCTGTACAAAAATGACAAGCTATAGCATAAAAATGAGCATGAAATTACTTTGTACTATGAAAAGTGTCAAACAACAGAATTAATATTTTTCCTAGGTTCTTCATAGCATATAATGACTGTACAAAAATTATCTCATGCATGTTTTATACAAAATTTGCTCTCTAGCAAAAATAACAAAAATCAGCCATTAAAGGTACTTGAACTACTTCTCCAAAGTTTTCCACAGCACATGCATGAAACATATTTTTCCTAAGAAGTACATGATATAAGAAGATTAACAAACTTGAAATCATATTTTTCTGATACATATAGGATTTACTAACCATTTTACAAGATATCAGCAATATCAAGAATTAATTAAAGCTCTACAGAAAAGTATCCCAAAAATGACATGTAATATTTTTATATTGTAGATCTGGTTCCAATGAGTCCATAGAAATTTATTTCACAATTTTTGGAGCTCAAATGAATACAAAAACATTTTTCCACAATATTTTTCATCATGAATAATAAAAGAAAACAGAAAACGATTTTTATTATTGAAACTGGGCCGGCCCGTGGAAATAAACCGGCCCACGGCCGTTTTCGGCCTGAGTCACGCGCGCGGGGAAAGAGCGAGCAGGCCCGCTCGGAGGCGCGGCCCACAGGGCGTGGCCCAGTGACGACCGACGGGGGGAGACAGAGCGTCCTCATCGGCGTTCGGAGCCGCGACGGCGTGGCGGTGGCCGACGGCCAACGGCCATCTCTGGCCACTACCCGTCCAGCGAGCGCGTGCACAGTGTTCGCGAGGAGGTAGCGAACTCGAGAGAGAAGCTCAGGGGGATGGAGAGGGAGCGAGGAAGACGGTGGGCGGAGCACGAGCTTGGCGGCTCCGTTCGCGGTGACGCGGCGAGAAGAGCTCGATTGAGCCTTACCGGAGCGAGCAAGGGGATGGTGGCGCTCGTTCGGAGGAGGGAAGAGGGTGGCGGAGCTCCGTGCACGAGCAATCGAGCTGCGGTAGACTGGCGTCGCCGGAACACGGCGGTGAAGGCGAGGATGGCGGTGGTGAGCGGCGCTCCCGCTCGGTTTTCTCCGGAGGAAGGGAAAGAGGGAGCGAGCGAGTGGCGAGTGGGATGGAGACCGGATGCGCGCGGAGATTTGAGGCGGAGCGCGCGCGTGGGGCGGAGTCAGGCCGTGGCTGCCGCGCGGCGGGCGTCGCCGGCGCATGGTGGCCACGCGGCAAGCGCGCTCTGCCGCGGCGGACAGCGAGGCGCGGGGCGAGCGGGAAGAGGAGGAGGAGGCCGAGCGGACGCGGGCCGGGCCAAGGCGGGGCGCGGGCGCGCGCGCGCGGGAGTGGCGCGGGCCGTTTCCGGTCGCGGGCCGAAACCAGGGCGGCGGCCTGCTAAAGAGAAAAACCCTTTTTCATTTATATTTTCAAGAAATTTTTAAACGCCAGCTTTCAAATATTATTTTAAGCAAGAAAATGACATTTTCTGGAAATGACCCAAAAATAAAAGTTGCTTAGAATTCAATCCTCTACAACTTTGATTAAGGGGCCAACTAAAAATTCTCAACAGATTTTGATTTTTAGAATAAAAGCTAATTTAGGGAGGATTTTTGAATATTTTCAAATAACATTTTTAAAACAAATCTTTGACAAAACTTTGAGTGATTTAGTGGCTCCATAAATTTCACCTATAATTCTAAGTGATATAAAAGTTATAGTTGCGCAAATTTGATGAATGTCATTAGCACATTATCACAACATGTTATGCAATACTAGTTTCCACACTTTTATTTTACTAAAGGTACACCCTATGCACATATGATTATGAATGATATGAAATGTCATGCTTATGATTGCAATGCAAATGCTTGCGTAACACCGGAGTGTTATAAGATGGGACGGTGAAAAGACCCCGGGTCTTGTGGCGTGCAGGCCTTGCTCCTTTGTTGACCGGTGGTTGGTCGAGGCCGGGTCGAGGTGGGTCGACGGGGAATGGATAAGGCCGAACCCCAGGAATTTCGGGGTACGACACTCGTTGTGTTTTGCCTCGAGGGGGATCAGTGGCATAACAGTGCCCGACATGGCGTGTGCAGTGACAGGTTTTCACCGCCCATCTCGGGATGGACAGTAAAAAGTGGGATTTGACACTGGTACTGCTTCCATGCTGGCGGCGCTGTAGCCATGGGGGTAGGAAGTGGTTGGCGGTTGCATTAAATGCTTTGACTTTTGTCTGAGAGTTGGTGGGTGAGGCGGGTCGACCGGCTCGACCCAGGGTCGTCCGAGTCGGAGATTTGCCTGTGGTCGAGGCGTCCCGTCGAGCGAGCCTTGTGCGAGTCGAAACGTGGTCGAGGCGTTCTGTGCGTGGTTTTGGCTCGTCCCACCTACGTGGGCGGAGCCTTTGGCGTGGTTTTCTCAGGGGTTTGTCTTTTTTAGTCGTTGAGTGTGGGTACCCCTTGTTTAGGTACCCGACAAGTGGTCAAAGATCCAGGAGGAGGAGGCCTACCTCACCGATGTTGTCGCCGCCACTGCCGCCGGAGGAGAGAGAGGGAGGAGCTCACCGGCGTGGGTGTAGGGATGCGGTGGGGCGGGGGCGCAGGGAGGAGCTCGTTTGGGGAGGAGCTTGCCGGAGGGGGCATGGGTGGGAGGAAGAACGCGAGAGGGAGAGGGAGACACGCCCGAAAGGGACAGGGTGGGCTAGCCGTGTCGTGCCGTCCACGCTCTGCGCGACGTTCGCGCATTAGAATTTTTGTTTCAATTTCCTAGGAGCCATAGTGGACCAGTTGCCTTGCGTTGGTAGGCCTGATGACTCGTACTGCTGTGGAGTACTGTAGCTGTACCACACACTTGCCTGTGTTTTAGACAGACGGTGTGCTTTGTTGAGTGTTCTTGTTTTCTAACATATATTTTTTTATTGGTGTTTAACTGTAGAAATAATCGTAAATTATTAACTGTTTTTCTTTACCACCACAAATAAGATTTTATCGCGTTTATGATTTTGTCTAACGAGACTTTTATTCAAAAATTATAGAACATGTCTACAGAATTTATAATAATTAACTAAAGCTATATATTTAATATAAAATATACTTCAATAACAGTTGGCTAAAAGAATTCTAAAATTAAGGCAGAGTCCCATTTTTATACTCTCAGGCTGGTGTGGATGTAAAACAGCTACCAGATATAGGGCCACGCGGAGCCATCAGCAACAGGGCGTTAGGGCGCACGAAAGATAGAATGGACCCAGGGTCCATGCAATTAGGGGCTGATTGGTAGGCCGAATCGGCCGTCCCCGCACCGTTTAGTTGTCTGGCCTCATTCATGCGGCGTGTTTGGTTGCCCTCCTTACACCTTTCACCTGCGTCCTTTCATTCATCAGCCCTCCTCCATCCCGCATGCTTTCGTCTTCTCAATTTCCACTTCCCTCTTCATGCAGGACACCTTAATTTAGACATGTTGCAGGGGCCCATGTATCATACACTCAAAATTTCCATCCATGCATGCAACCAAACAAGATCTCATCTTGTACTAGACTAACAATAAAAACAACCAAACACAACTAGGTGTACGGTTTGAGCATGCGTCTCACCATCTGGACCGGCTCTGCCCTCGCCAAAGCAAACCAATCATCCCCTTAATTTCCATGCCGTGCAGCCGCTCGGAGGCCTCAGCGTCGCTGAATTCTCTCCGTGATACGCATCTTCAGTGGACATAGGCCCTGTTTAGTTACCAGAAAATTTTGCAAAAATTTTTAGATTCTCCGTCACATCGAATCTTTAGATACATGCATGAAGCATTAAATATAGATAAAAAATAAAACTAATTACACAGTTTAGACGAAATGGACGAGACGAATCTTTTAAGCCTAATTAGACCATGATTGGACAATATTTGCCAAATAACAACGAAAATAACTAAAGTGCCATTTTGCAAAAATTTTTGCATCTAAACCGGCCCATACTACAGAAAAATCCAGAACCGCGCACACGCGGCATGGTGATGGAATGCATGACATGATCCCCTCTCGCCGTTCGGATCACGCCTAAAAAAGCAAATTAGGATCATGATGACGGAAAGATTCTCCAGAAAGATCCTCTCTCCTTCGAGTATCTTTTTTTTTTATGTCGGTCACTCGTACGAAAGGCATAGGTGCAGTCGCGTTAAGCGTCGTCGCGGCTCGCAGCTAGCTTGATCGACAAAGCAAGTCTGCAAGTGTAAAGATTCTCATAAAAGAAACAGCGGAGCCGTTCGGCTGTGCTGATAAGCCGGCTGAAAAACACGTTGGCTGATTTGTTGTGAGAGAAAAATACTGTTCTGATTGAAAAAACAAGTTGAAAAAGACGGATTATAAGCCGAATGAACAGAACCAGTATATTAATGGATATGGTTAATGGTCACCAAATAGGGACCAGATATCCGAGTATAAAAGAGGAACCGGGGACTCCTTCAAACGCACCCAGCCGGTTGGTGACCAATTTCTTCCGCGGCAGGGCAGCAAAGGTGCCAACTGCCAAACGCTCTGCATCAGGCAGCGCCCACTAATGGCCAACCGAGCAGAAGGTGCCGCCGTCGTCTCCGCAGGTGACCGCGAGGCTCTCCAGAACCTCTTCCTCGACGCCGCGCGCGTGCTGACGTTGTTTGGCGCGGTGGCCACCGTCGCCCGTCGGGATCGGAACCACCTCCGCCGACCCCATGCAGGCGTTCCTCGGCCTTTTCCTTTGGCTGCTCGGCGTGTGTCTCCTGGCCCTGGTGGTAGTGCCAACGGCAGGACGTTTCCCGCGAGCCGTACTGGCCCACGCTGCCATCGCCATCGCCGCCCTGAAGCACCTCTTCACTCTGTGGAACTAGCTCGATCTCGGAGTTGCATACAGTATGCTGCAGGCGTGCAGCTGGCCAGCTGGGGGCGGGACATTTGTCACACCCGGTTTTCTAAAGAACAAAACCAGGCTAATCATATGTGTGCCCAGGAAGTCCACACATATGTCAGAATGAAAAAGTATCAAAACAATGTTTATATAAAGCGGAAAACATACTATATTAACACTTACAACTATCAGAGTGTCGTGGAACGGTCACTAATCTTTTCTTCAGGCTCCAACATCACAGGGACGGCTGACGGGGGGTTTCATATGCCAAGCACTTCTGAAAAGACTTCTGGAAATTCCACTACACTTTCATCCTTCTTCTAAGCAACACCTCACTACACACTGGAGTGTGAGGAAATAGTAAGAGTGAGTCCATGTCGAACTCAACAAATATAACATGGGGTTCATGAGGCTCAAAAGGATAGACACTGGTTTACTGCATTTAGCTTTTAATTAGCATTATTTCAGTATATCAATAATATCAAAGTGTCTCAATGTAACAGTAAACATATGATCCATGTGAAATGATTAACAAATAGCAAAAACATATCCATTATTAATGATCCACTATTCCATAAGGGTCCAAGGCCACTCGTGACCGTGAGCACGGCTGTTATAACAGTTTTACACTCTGCAGAGGTTGTACACTTTCACTGTGAGTCGTGATTTACCCTTTCGCCCGAGGTGATCAGCCTCTTGACCCACTACCAAGGAAGGTCGGCAGAGTTCACTATGAAGTCTTTCAAAGGTTCGTCTAACAAGTTAGGGCCATTAGATTTCACTCGGCAAACAGATGTAGAGCCCCCCTTCCTGATGGCACAATAACACGCAGCCTATACACATGAGGACAGAGGCCGCACTATACCCGATTCGTCAAGCCATTCTTACGCCATAAAGGAATACCTCTAACAAGCTAGAAAAGGTCCTTCTATATGACTAAAGCCAGAGCCATTTTAGACCTCATAGTTGTACTGTAAATCCCGGATTTTCGCTTATAGATGAGTCCTTATGGAGAGTAACAAGAGCACCAAAGTAACCTCATGCTCTAGTACCCATAAACAGTATTAAATCATCTTTTAATGTTTATTGCATATTCCATTAGTCAAATTACATGATCATAGTTCAAGTTAAGCACTAGCAATACTAATCCATGCAGTATAATAGGTATCAAGGAATAAGATCAATACTAAGTCATCCTTATCAAGGAATATATGCATCATGATATTATTTGCTTAATATGAATAGGACAACAAGGATAATCCCATGCTATACTTGCCTTGCTCAAACTGGTCCTGGTGATCTTGTTCGTAGTAAAACTCTTGATCTCCAACGAATTGCTCACCGTCTATACTCGATCAACAATAGCAACAGCATTCATCCAGAACAATCATGCATAGACAAACAAGACTATAATTAGAACAATACACCAACAGTAATAAAATAAGATAAAAAGTTTTTAAAACGAATCTACAACTCGCTAGGATCACACAGACGCGAAGATCACGAAAAACGGAACTAAAACGATAAAGTTATGAATTTACGAAGATTTCCTATAGATAAATAATTACTTTAATTCAAGCTCGAAAATAAATTATTACAAACCTACTGAACAGTTCTATCATCATGTAGAGCTCGCAAATATGAACCTAACGCAATTTGAACGGGTCAAATCGGAGTTAAAACGGAGATTCTACGACTAAAACAAGTTAAATGGCAAAACTGTAAATATCAGAAAGCGTATTTTTCATTTACCGAAATGAAATACGTTTTCAACCGATCAAAGCGTACTCTGAGCTTTACGTTTTAGGACTGCGGGTTGATATACTAAAAACTCAGGGTCTCTTTTACAAAATCACAACCGAACCGGTATCTTCTAATTCTAGCCGTCAGATTTAGAATGAACGATCCAGATTGGATCGGGGAGGGAGAAAGAAGACGCCGGCGGCGCTCCAGCCGATTTCCGGCCCGTCGGTGAGCTCCCGCGGCGGCGCCATGGTCGGGACACGCCAAAACTCATCTCCGGCCACCAAACGACGAAGGGGAAGCACCGAAAGATCGAGAAACTCACGGAGAACTTACCCCGCGCGAAAACGAGACCGGAGGACGGCCGGAAGGTGGTGGATAGCTCGGGATGGCGGCGATGGAGGCGGTGGAGCTTGCGGTGGCGGTGCTAGACAGCTACGGCAGCCCCAAAAGGTTGGAATGAGAGCGGAAGGGTGCGGGGGCTCCGTTTTATAGCCCGGAGGCGTCACCGGTTATGGAAAGGAAAGGATACGAAGGGGGATTCGGATCTCCCATATCCGATGGAGAGAGGAAGGCGACGCTCGCGGTTGGAAGGAATCGGAGGAAGGAGAAAGGAAAGGGGAGGCGGTCACTGACAGGTGGGACCCACTCGTCAGCGGCTCGGTGCGGGACGCTGCCGCGCACGCGTGAAGACGGCCAGCAGCCGCGACTTGGGCTCGGCCCAGGAGAAGGATGCGGGCGCGGGGGAGAGTGAAGAGCGGGCCGCACGCGCTGGGCCGTGAAGAAAACCGGCCCGAGAGCAGAGAGAGAATAATAAATCCTTTTCCAATTTTTTAAATTCATTTTTCAAATGATTTTCAAATCAAATTTGAATTTGATTTAAACCACTCAACACAAAATTTCAAATGCAGCAGCATGAATGCTCAATCATGTTTCTACCCTTATATTTGATTTTTAAATTTATAAAAATTATTATCATTCTAAGTTTGCATGCTCACAAAAATATACAAAAATCATATTTCTCCTATTTTTCTTCTTTTCAAAATTTTAGGGTGTTACAATTCTACCCCCCTTAAGATGAATCTCATCCCGAGATTCGGAAGATGCTTACTCAAACAGTTTCGGGTAGGTTTTTCTCAGATCCTCTTCTCTTTCCCAAGTGGCCTCACCCTCTGTGTACCGATTCCACTGAACTTTGCACATCTTAATAGTTCGACTTCTCGTAACTTTTTCGGCAGTCTCTAGAATTTTCACTGGAAACTCTTCATATGTAAGATCCTCCTTAATAGTGAGCTCCTCTAGCAAAGTCTGTTCCTCTGGTACTCGCAAACATTTCTTCAGTTGAGACACATGGAACACATCATGTACACCCGCCAAACTTTCTGGTAATTCCAACTGATATGCTACTTCACCACGTTTCTCTATAATCTTGAAAGGTCCAATATATCTTGGTGCCAATTTACCTTTCATGTTAAACCTTCTCACACTCTTCATTGGCGATACTTTCAAATATACATAATCTCCTACTTCAAAGATTAACTCTCTTCTCCGAGTATCAGCGTAACTCTTCTGTCTGGACTGAGCTATTTTTAGATTATTCCTAATCATTCTTACTTTCTTTTCAGCATCCTTGAGTACATCAGGCCCAAACACTTGACTTTCCCCTGTTTGATTCCAGAACAACGGGGTTCTACACTTTCGTCCATACAAAGCCTCAAACGGTGCCATCTGAAGACTCTTCTGATAACTATTGTTATAGGAGAACTCTGCATAAGGTAAACTCTTATCCCAACTAGTACCATATTGTAAAGCACAAGCTCTCAACATATCCTCCAATATCTGATTAATTCTTTCTGTCTGTCCATCTGTCTGTGGATGGTAAGCTGTACTAAAATTCAGCTTGGTTCCTAGTGATTCATGTATCTTTTGCCAATAATGAGATGTAAATTGGGTACCTCGATCAGACACAATTTTCTTAGGAACTCCATGCAGACTCACTATTCTTTCCATATACAATTCTGTCAACCTCGCACTGCTATATGTAGTCCTAACTGGCAGAAAATGAGCAACCTTTGTTAAGCGATCTACTATTACCCAAATCGAATCATACCCTCTCTGAGTACGTGGCAATCCAACTATAAAATCCATACCAACTTCTTCCCATTTCCATTCGGGTATCTGCATAGGTTGTAACAATCCTGCAGGTCTCTGATGTTCAGCTTTCACCCTTTGACATGTGTCACACAAAGCAACATATTCAGCAACATCTCTTTTTAAACCATACCACCAATATTTCTCTCTCAGATCCAGATACATCTTAGTACTCCCTGGATGTATGGAATAAGCTGACTCATGAGCTTCACTCAAAATTGCTTTTCTGATAGTCTTATCCTCTGGCACACACAACCTTTTTCCAAACCATAACGTACCCTTATCATCATTATGGAATCCTGGTGATTTGCCCTTCACTCTGTCACACCCGGTTTTCTAAAGAACAAAACCAGGCTAATCATATGTGTGCCCAGGAAGTCCACACATATGTCAGAATGAAAAAGTATCAAAACAATGTTTATATAAAGCGGAAAACATACTATATTAACACTTACAACTATCAGAGTGTCGCAGAACGGTCACTAATCTTTTCTTCAGGCTCCAACATCATAGGGACGGCTGACTGGGGGTTTCATATGCCAAGCACTTCTGAAAAGACTTCTGGAAATTCCACTACACTTTCATCCTTCTTCTAAGCAACACCTCACTACACACTGGAGTGTGAGGAAATAGCAAGAGTGAGTCCATGTCGAACTCAATAAATATAACATGGGGTTCATGAGGCTCAAAAGGATAGACACTGGTTTACTGCATTTAGCTTTTAATTAGCATTATTTCAGTATATCAATAATATCAAAGTGTCTCAATGTAACAGTAAACATATGATCCATGTGAAATGATTAACGAATAGCAAAAACATATCCATTATTAATGATCCACTATTCCATAAGGGTCCAAGGCCACTCGTGACCGTGAGCACGGCTGTTATAACAGTTTTACACTCTGCAGAGGTTGTACACTTTCACTGTGAGTCGTGATTTACCCTTTCGCCCGAGGTGATCAGCCTCTTGACCCACTACCAAGGAAGGTCGGCAGGGTTCACTATGAAGTCTTTCAAAGGTTCGTCTAACAAGTTAGGGCCATTAGATTTCACTCGGCAAACAGATGTAGAGCCCCCCTTTCTGATGGCACAATAACACGCAGCCTATACACATGAGGACAGAGGCCGCACTATACCCGATTCGTCAAGCCATTCTTACGCCATAAAGGAATACCTCTAACAAGCTAGAAAAGGTCCTTCTATATGACTAAAGCCAGAGCCATTTTAGCCCTCACAGTTGTACTGTAAATCCCGGATTTTCGCTTATAGATGAGTCCTTATGGAGAGTAACAAGAGCACCAAAGTAACCCCATGCTCTAGTACCCTTAAACAGTATTAAATCATCTTTTAATGTTTATTGCATATTCCATTAGTCAAATTATATGATCATAGTTCAAGTTGAGCACTAGCAATACTAATCCATGCAGTATAATAGGTATCAAGGAATAAGATCAATACTAAGTCATCCTTATCAAATAATATATGCATCATGATATTATTTGCTTAATATGAATAGGACAACAAGGATAATCCCATGCTATACTTGCCTTGCTCAAACTGGTCCTGGTGATCTTGTTCGTAGTAAAACTCTTGATCTCCAACGAATTGCTCACCGTCTATACTCGATCAACAATAGCAACAACATTCATCCAGAACAATCATGCATAGACAAACAAGACTATAATTAGAACAATACACCAACAGTAATAAAATAAGATAAAAAGTTTTTAAAACGAATCTACAACTCGCTAGGATCACACAGACGCGAAGATCACGAAAAACGGAACTAAAACGACAAAGTTATGAATTTACGAAGATTTCCTATAGATAAATAATTACTTTAAATCAAGCTCGAAAATAAATTATTACAAACCTACTGAACAGTTCTATCATCATGTAGAGCTCGCAAATATGAACCTAACGCAATTTGAACGGGTCAAATCGGAGTTAAAACGGAGATTCTACGACTAAAACAAGTTAAATGGCAAAACTGTAAATATCAGAAAGCGTATTTTTCTTTTACCGAAACGAAATACGTTTTCAACCGATCAAAGCGTACTCTGAGCTTTACGTTTTAGGACTGCGGGTTGATATACTAAAAACTCAGGGTCTCTTTTACAAAATCACAACCGAACCGGTATCTTCTAATTCTAGCCGTCGGATTTAGAATGAACGATCCAGATTGGATCGGGGAGGGAGAAAGAAGACGCCGGCGGCGCTCCGGCCGATTTCCGGCCCGTCGGTGAGCTCCCGCGGCGGCGCCATGGTCGGGACACGCCAAAACTCATCTCCGGCCACCAAACGACGAAGGGGAAGCACCGGAAGATCGAGAAACTCACGGAGAACTTACCCCGCGCGAAAACGAGACTGGAGGACGGCCGAAAGGTGGTGGATAGCTCGGGATGGCGGCGATGGAGGCGGTGGAGCTTGCGGTGGCGGTGCTAGACAGCTACGGCAGCCCCAAAAGGTTGGAATGAGAGCAGAAGGGTGCGGGGGCTCCGTTTTATAGCCCGGAGGCGTCACCGGTTATGGAAAGGAAAGGATACGGAGGGGGATTCGGATCTCCCATATCCGATGGAGAGAGGAAGGCGACGCTCGCGGTTGGAAGGAACCAGAGGAAGGAGAAAGGAAAGGGGAGGCGGTCACTGACAGGTGGGACCCACTCGTCAGCGGCTCGGTGCGGGACGCTGCCGCGCACGCGCGAAGACGGCCAGCAGCCGCGACTTGGGCTTGGCCCAGGAGAAGGATGCGGGCGCGGGGGAGAGTGAAGAGCGGGCCGCACGCGCTGGGCCGTGAAGAAAACCGGCCCGAGAGCAGAGAGAGAATAAGAAATCCTTTTCCAATTTTTCAAATTCATTTTTCAAATGATTTTCAAATCAAATTTGAATTTGATTTAAACCACTCAACACAAAATTTCAAATGCAGCAGCATGAATGCTCAATCATGTTTCTACCCTTATATTTGATTTTTAAATTTATAAAAATTATTATCATTCTAAGTTTGCATGCTCACAAAAATATACAAAAATCATATTTCTCCTATTTTTCTTCTTTTCAAAATTTTAGGGTGTTACAACATTTAACTATTTGCCACTTTTAGATATGGTCAACTAATTTTTCTCACATTCACTTCTCTCACGTGGATAGTAAATCTGTTACCACCCTCCCTAAAATAGTGGCAAGTGGTTAATTATCTACTGGGGGCACATTTGCTCTTTGTTGAAGTTTGAGCATTTAATTTTTCTCCTCTTTGTGTGTTGGCGAAGCTGCGTACGCTCTGAAGCCTCGCGTGTTGCAGTCTGCTGTCCGGAATAAACTAAGCAAACGGACTTTTTTTCCCTCCCTCCAAACAACAAACTAAGCAGAGTGCTGCTGTGGGTGTTTAGTTCCTCCAAAAAATTTTCAACTCGTCACATCAGATGTTTAGATACATGCATAGAGTATTGAATGTAGATAAAAAATAACTAATTACACAGATTGCGATAAATTTGCGAGATAGATTTTTTAAGCCATGATTTGACAATGTGTGCTACAATAAACAAATGCTAATGACAGATTAATTAGGTTTAATAAATTCGTTCCGCGGTTTTCAGGTGAGTTATGTAATTAATTTTTTATTAGTATCCAAACACCCCTTCTAACCTCCCATAAAACATTTGATGTGACACTCTAAAATTTTTCGTCTCAGGAACTAAACACATGCATGTCAGTCAGGTGGCAATGCCATGTATCGACCGGTCATGTCTGATTTTTTTTTAAATAGGAAATCTTTAGACTACCCGCACTCATGGACCTCTATATTCATTCTCTATACGTCCTAGTCAGCAAGATTCTCTCCTCTATACTCAATTCTCCCGCACCCATCCATCTTCTATATCATCCTTTATCCACTCTATCCACTGTGGGACTCACTTGTCACTTTATCTAAATATATCCATGTGTGATCTAGTTTTGAAAGATTTATTGAGATGAATTTAATGGTGCAATCGAAATTTAATTTGGATTTTTGGTTTGTGAGTTATAACATTTTTTCCTTTGTTTAGCTAGTGGGGCCGCTACTATAGAGTATAGAGTAAGCACTGTATCACTCTAAATATAGAGTGAGAGAAATGATAAAGTATCGTTTTAGAGTACCCAGTGCAGCAGTTTTTACTCTATATTCATACTCTAAACCTTTAGAGTATCGTTTTAGAGTATCCACTGCGGCTAGTCTTATGTCAGCCTATGCGTTGCGAAAACTGATTTCTAGGCATGACCGCATGAGCAATATATATATGGCCACATGGTTGTACTAGTCTTTATAGGTGGGTGCAGCTGCAAAATCGAAGGAAAGAATTTCAAGGTCGGTTATCAGGGATTGAGTGCATGAAAAGAATCTAACTGGAATCTAAGCTTAATTTGAACATGGATTAGTTCCTGAGCCTGGAATAGGCTAACCGAACGTAAGTCAGAGGGACGTAGGAACGATCGGTTCGTTCATTGCTGAACGGACGGCACGATCCAAGATGCCATCTGTTGTGCCTGTGCAACATCATTTTTACGACGGTTACTATTGAAATATTGATTAAAAAATTAAAAATTAAAAAAAATCCTGAGGATGCCAGCCGGTGTAGCATCCGTTGGCCAAACGGCCTTATAAACCATCGACTTCTCCTTGAGGTTGGACTTTTTGGTCCTCGCTAGCAGCCTCACACATATCTGGACCATAATGTTGCAGGCCTTCATATGGACCTACTTAACTCCAAGGTCCTAGCAGCACCCCCGCCCAACTTTTGAACATTCAGCAAAATCGTGGCAGACCAACCTCAGCTCCCCATATGACGGTTGAAATTGACAGGAAAAGACACAACTCCCCATATGACGGTTGGAATTGACAGGAAAAGACACAACTGTCTTCAGCTCCATTTTTTTCTCAAAAATAAAATCGAATGCGATACCGCCGGAAACAAACAAGGCACCAGAATTCTATAAGAACTATAAGATCAAGAGTGCCTCGATGTTGGTCCGAATTGACAGTTCTAATATCAAATTAACCATTCCATTTACACGTACGTACATATGAATGACCATATGATATTTCATAAGTGATAAGTCACAGATATAGTTGGTGCTCCCCTTCGCAAAAAAAAAAGATATTGATACCCCCTCCAATCATCACTATAAATTATACTTTAGAGAGAGAGTCTTCAAAGATATATCTCGAAATTAGAAGAATAAAGTGTCCAAACATATTGACATATTGTCGACTGTTAGAAAATTAATATCACTTTAATAGCAGTTTGAATGTTAATCATTTCATGTAGCATTAATTTTGTTCATTGAACATAGACATATTCGAACTATTTACTGGCCAAAACAGTAAAGTTGGAATCTTTTTCAAAAAACAATGTTGTCGGGTACCAAAACAAGGGGTACCCACCATTAACGATCAAGGAATCAACCTCTGAAAAAACCACGCCAAAAACTCTGCCCACAAAGACGGAACGAGCCAAAACGACGAACGAAACGCCTCGACCACGTTCCGACTCGCACGAGACTCGCTCGACGGGCACGTTCCGACTCGCACGAGACTCGCTCGACGGGCACGTTCCGACTCGCACGAGGCTCGCTCGACGGGACGCCTCGACCACCGAGAAATCTCCGACTCGCACGACCCTGGGTCGAGCCGGTCGACCCACCGCACTCACCAACTCTGAGACAAAAGTTAAAGCATTTAATGCAACCGCCAACCACTTTCTACCCTCATGGCTACAGCAACAACCGGCATGGAAGCAGTACCAGTGTCAAATCTCACTTTTTACTACCCATCCCGGGATGGGCGGTGAAGACCTGTCACTGTACACGCCATGACGAGCACTATTCCGCCACTGATCACCCTCGAGGGAGAATACGACGAGTATCGTACCCCGAAATTCACGGGACTCGGCCTTATCCATTTATCGTCGACCCGCCTTGACCCGTCCTCGACCCGGCCTCGACCAACCGCCGGTCAAATAAGAAAGCAAGGCTCGCATGCCACAGGATCCGGAGTCTTTTCACCGTCTCATCCTCTACGTCACCATGGTGTCCGGGGATGGCCGGCCATTCTCGGGGCACGTCGCTACAGCGGCCTCTACAGCGCTCGACAAAACTTCACTCCTAAGGCACCCCCGGCGTCCCTGCCTCCTCTTGACCCTATAAAAGGGCAGACAGGGGACTCTACGAAGGAAGACGGACGACGAAAAAGCAAAAAGCCAGTCTCCATCCCACCGTAGAAGATCAACATCTCAAGCAATCTCCTTTGTACCCTCACTTTTTCTCTCCGAGACCTGGGATCGGCTCCCTCTCTTACAACTTGTAACCCCTACGCAAGCACTTAGGTGCAAGGAAATACAATACTCCCCCTCCCCGCTGGACGTAGGGCCTTCTTTTGCCCGAACCAGGATAAACCCCCGTGTACTCTCCTTACATCACCATCTAGATTAGGGACACGCAGCACTGATTCACTCGTTGGCTTAGGACCCTCGCGAGACTAGACACCGACAGTTGGTGCGCCAGGTACGGGCCACTACGTGCCAACATCGTTTTCCCGCGCATTTTTCTAGATGGCTGACCCCGAACGTCCACTCCCGTTGGCCACGGTGATCTGGTTTGGGAGCTTAGAGTTCATGTCTCTTGGCCATGGCTACGACATGGTCCTCCTCCCGCCCAGGCACCCGACCGACGGTGACCACGAGCTCTCCTAACCCGGGGGAGCGCTGCGCCGGTATCGTCGCTCTCGTCAGGCACGCACCACCAGGCGACGGCGAGCCCAGCGCAACCGACGTCATCACCTTGCGGAGGGCAATGGTATTCCCCGATTCGGCGCCTCTCAGCCAGACACCGACACGGATTTCCTCACTGAGGATCTGTGTAGGATGAGCTTGGCTGAGGGTAAGATGCCGATAGGGAGTCCCATCACTCCACCGCCCGGTGCGGCGCCGCCACCACCCAGTTCGACTACTTCGGTACCAGGAACTATGTCTTCATCAACATTCCCGTTTGGACTAGACTCGGTTGCCCGGGTGTATGCTTCTTCTGTAGGCACCAGCATGAGTGCTTACGAGGAACTCCCCGGACACCATCTATGTTCCGCCCTCGACCTCGTCGTGTCCACACCAGCTTCCGAGTACCTGGACTCCCCGGAGACCCCGGATACGGAGTTTCGTGCGACTGCCTTTCAACATCATGACCCTAGAGACGCACGACCTCACATGCACCCGTTGTACTACTATTTCAGCGTTCCAAACTCTGACTCTGCCGATGACACCTACGACCCAACTCGCGAGTGCTTCAACATCGATGGAGCTATTGCGTCGGATTCGGAGGATGAGGCAGCCATTAGAGGAAGGAACATGCCAATTCAGGTCGAGCTCCCTGCTGCACGGGATGAAGCTCAATTCCTTGCAGATCAAGGAATGCAACTCGAGCAAATCCGCGAATTGCAAGACAGGCTCGACAAGGAATGAGAAAATCTGCGCCTACTTCAACAAACCCTCGAGCACGAGCGTGTGGCACGCGCACACGACGGAGGAGCTCAAGAGAGAGCTCGCGACGTCAATCGTCATGTCATCGAGGATCAGGCAGGCGAGCCCCCGGTTTTTGGCTGAGCCAGCCAGAATGTTGTCGCAGCCGCCATGCTCCTTCGTAACATGCCCGAGCCATCGAACCCTGAGGCCCATCGGGCCCGTGATGAAATCGAAGGACTCCTCGAGACCGCTGCCATGCAGCAGGCCGAGAGTTCCGCCTCGAGGCGACGCGGGCTTGCCTCAGAGCAGCCTGCGGAGCCCTCCCGACAAGAGAAAGAGGCCTCGGTTCATCCTGAGCACGCCCCCAGCGGAACAAGGTAGCATCTATTCGTGAATGTATCGTCGACAACCATGAACCTCGAGACGCCCATGATAACATCAACGAGCGCCGGAGGCACAAGTGTTGTGATGGTGCGGCTCAAGGCTACCACAAGCACAGGGGCGGGTGCTATGATAGCTCGGAGGATCGAAGCCCTTCACCCGAGCCACCAGGCCCTCGGGTCTTTAGCAAGGCCATCCGCGAAACACTACTACCGGCTCGGTTTTGCCCCCCACGACTCTCACCAAGTATAGCGGCGAAACCAAACCTGAACTTTGGCTCGTTGATTTCCGCTTGGCTTGTCAGTTGGGTGGGGCCATCGACGACCGGGTCATCATTCGACAACTCCCCCTATTTCTGTTGGACACCGCTCGAGCCTGGCTCGATGACCTCCCACCTCGACAAATCCACGACTGGAGCGACCTAGTAAGAGTGTTCGAGGGGAACTTCAAAGGGACCTACATGCGCCCTGGTAACTCATGGGATCTCCAAAGCTGCAAACAGAAGCCGAGCAAGTCCCTCCGGGACTACATCCGACGTTTCTCCAAACAACGCACCGAGCTTCCCAACATCACTGACTCCGACATCATCATGGCCTTCCTCTCTGGTACCACCTGCAAAGAGTTGGTCCAAGAGCTGGGCCACAGCACTCCCATCACTGGCAACGGTTTGATGGACATTATCACCAACTTTGCCGCCGGCGAGGAGGCGGTTGGTGCCATCTTTGGTAGCGACCAGGACAAAGGGAAGCGCAAGGAAGAGGATCCCGAGGGCTCCAGCCGGGGCTCAAAGAGGAACAACAAGAAGAAGAAGAAAAACTAGCAGGGCAAACAAGAGGCCCGACCGACGACCTTGTCGCCGCTGCTGATCGTAAGAAACCTCGAGGACCCCCCGACGGGGGCATTTTCGACAAAATGCTCAAGGAACCATGTCCCTACCACAAAGGGTCCATGAACCACAACCTCGAGGACTGCCACATGCTCCGAAGATACTTTGAAAGTCTAGGCATCAAGAAAGATGACAAGAAGAAGGATCCTAAGGGAGACAACAAGGATGAAGGGTTTCCCAAGATTCACGATTGTTTCATGATATACAGAGGACCCTCGACGCGCCTCTCAACATGACAGCGCAAACGGGAGCGTCGAGAGGTCTTCTCCGTGCAACTCGCAACCCCTCTCTTCCTTGACTGGTCCGAGGTAGCCATCACTTTCGACCGTGATGACCACCCAGACTACGTCCCCAATCCTGGGGTCTACCCACCTGTCGTCAATCCCATCATCGCCAACACATGCCTCACTAAGGTGTTCATGGACGGAGGCAGTAGTCTTAACATCATTTATGCCTAGACCCTCGACCTTTTGGGAATCGCAAGGATGCACCTCTGACCCAGCGTCGGGGGCTTCCATGGAGTCGTGCCAGGGAAGCGAGCAGAGCCCGTCGGGCGGGTCGACCTGCCTGTCTATTTCGGCACCCCCGCCAACTTCAGGAAGGAAACTCTCACTTTCAAGGTTTTTGGATTCCATGGGACATACCACGCCATTCTTGGGCGCCCCTGCTACGCCCGGTTCATGGTGGTCCCCAACTACACCTACCTCAAGCTCAAAATGCTAGGCCCCAATGATGTCATCACTGTCGGGCCCTCCTATGAGCATGCCTACGAGTGCGACGTGGAATGCATCGAGCACGAGGAAGCCGTCCTAGAGTCGGCGACCTTGGCAACAAACCTCGACGGTTTGGCCAAAGAGATCCCCGACCCCAAACGCCATGCCAGCAACTTCGAGCTTGCAGAAGACGTCAAGCTCGTACCCCTCGATCCCACTGACTCGAATGGAAGGGCACTATAACATGATACTTCACTATAAAGCTTTCAAATATGAGCTAAGGAAACTATAGAAAGTAGATTGGGATGAGCTTACTAAAGTAAGTCCTTACCTTCATTATTTTACTTTTACCATTGATGGTTCATTAACCAATTCTAAGTAATCCTAATCTAGATCAAAGTAATTCTCCTCAAGATTCTTTCTTATTCTTTCTTTCAATCTAGTTCTTAACAACGATGTAAGTCAGGCGATCGAGTCTCCATAACCGAGGAGCAACGACGATTCGAACCGATTATACCCAGCTAGAGATCTCTAACCTCACGACATATGTAGAACCAAATCTTGCATATGCCAACCCTCATTTAGATCTCCCAAAACCAGAACGTGTCCATCGCCACCTGAGAGTATAGTACTCCTCGAACCCGGCCCGATTCTAGCCCCAAGGGTACACGCTACTCCCGCCATCTCTCCACTCCCAGTGCGAGGTTAGACGTTCTTGAAATGGAATCACCAACATTTTGGGCTTACCCAAGGCATGAGGCTAGTTGCAAAGTCTCGAAACACAAGCAGGCCTACAACGGACAGTCCTTAACTGACAAGGCGGAAACACTACATTGAGACTCATTTCCCAATGCATGTTAGCAGTGCCCAAACCACCCGCCCGATCTTTCAAGTTCATTCTCATCTTTCAATATTCATTAAGTATGCCGTCATGGCTATGTAAACACTCATTTAAAAAGCTTAATTCAGTAAGCATGGCGAAGCATACTACGCATTTTCAGTAAAACAGGTATCAAGGGTGTTATCGCAATAATCAAGGATGACAATGCAGCAATTGGGTTATCACTCAACTCCTAATTACTTAATGCAATAAACTATAGTACCAATGATAAAGATTTGTAAACTCAAGGAAGGGTTTAAATGCACCGGGGCTTGCCTTGCTCTGACGCGATGACTGACTCGGACTCGAGGACTCTGACTTCCGGTCCGAAACCCACCGACGACAACTCTTCTCCGAAGACTTGCTCGCCAACTTCAACTTCTTCGAAAGCAGAAACTACACGAGTATAGAACATGTCTCAACATGATGCGGTGATAAACATGATGCTTGACGATGATATGCCATGGTTTACGACTTGAGTACAACTTTCCTTCGTGGTACAGTCGCAAAACAGTAAAACCTACTAACTAAAAGCGATAACTTAAGCAACGCTAGCGTTTCTTACTACACTTGTTACTAACGAGCTCAAACAAGTAATTAAGGTGCCAAGGATCACCAAAAATTAGTGACCCAAGGACATCACTCAATCAAAAAGGCACGCAACACTTAAAGTTAACAACTTAACAATTATTTAAACATTTAATTAAATAGGGCATAATTAATATTAGATCAAACTTCATCTAAACAAGCTTAAACTTTTTCTATAGATTAACCATGACCTAAAACAGTGTTAGAATAAATTTCATGAATTTTGGATTAATAATTTAATTATTAAAATTCATGGAAGTTGCATTTAATATTTAATTGAACTAATTAATTAACATGCAAAAAGTAATCAAATTAAGCATTTAATATTTTTCCTAAGTACTTTACACCTTGAAAAGCTTACACAAAAATTTTCATAAATTTTGGAGCTCTACAGAATTTTTTTAATGAAAGAAACAAATACTAAAACTATTCACATTTTTTAAAACAAAAACTGCTGCTCGGGCCGGCTTCCTCCTCTCTTCCTTTGACTCGGCCCAACCAAAGGATTGCCTGCAACGCACCCGCGCTCGCTCGCGCGGCCCAGCAACTCGAGCTGGCCTAGCAACGCGGCCTACCGCGCGCGCGCGCCTGCTCTCTCTCTCTCTCTCTCTCTCGCTAACAGCTTGGCCCCGCCTGAAATCCCCTTCCTTCACTCACTCGCTCTCTCCCGAGACCCAGCCATGCCCGCGCGGTGGCCGGCCAGTGATCCCGTGACCCTAGCCACGTGGGGGCGGTGGTGGCGGTGCTCCGACCGGAGTTGGGCACGAGAAGTGGTGGTATGGTGGTTCGGGCGAGAAAACGGCTAAACCCGTTGGACCACGAGGTGCGCGAGGGCGAGGCAAACTTGCTGGTGCGATTTGCGTGGCTGGTGGCGCCTCAATGGCGGCGGCAGCGAGCGGTGGAGCTGCGGTGGCGGTGGAAATGGAGAAAAAAAGAAACACGCCGGTGACGGTGATCTCCTTATATAGAGCGACGAGAACGACCTCCAGGCGACGTGTGGCTCAACACGAACCTACTGAAGCCCACGCTGGCGGTCCTGGCGCGCACGAGAAGCTCCTGGACGCCGCCCGGCGACTCGCCGGTGCCCATGGCGCGCGGTGCCCGGCGGTGATTGGTCGCGGTACTGTAGCTCCCCCCCAACTTTTGAAATTTTGAACTGTTTTCTCAAATTACTCCCAAAATCATGTAGCAACTTGAAAAATTCCCAGGATATGAAATCTTTAGAATTTCAAGCTCTACAAGTTTTGTATTGAACATTTTTCCAAATTCGAACTGGATTTTGAAATTTGAGTTTAAATTCAAAAGGGGACTCTTTTTGGAAATTTGGTAATTTAGAAATTACTTTGGATTTTATATTGAAACTTCAAAAACTCCAAACAACAAAGTTGTACATCTATCCAAGACCTACAACTTTGCTACTCAAACCATTTTCAAATTCTGCCTCCATTTTGAAATTTGAGTTTGGGGATAAAAAGGGGTCAAATTTGAAATTTGCTTCTTTTCAAAATTGCTCCATATTTTTCAATAAAACTTTGAAAACTCAAAACACCAAAGTTGTAGCCCTTGAAAAGTTCTACAAACTTGGTTTCAAACTTTTTCCCAAATTTTGCTTAGATTTTGAATTATTTCAAAAGGGGTAAAATAGGGTTTTGGATTTTAGGGTTTTTAGAGGAATTTTCAATTGAAATTTGTTGCTACCTTAATTGATGATTAATTAATAATCAAACCATCATCCAAGGGCATCATTTGGACAAGCATGACATGGTTGACCAAATGCCACTCTTGGTTGACCAATTTAACTTTTGAAAATCTTTTAATATTTTCCCAAATTTGAATTTAAATTCGAATCGGAAAACTCATGACAATTTTTTTGATTCCAATTCAAACTCAAACTTGGAGCTTCATTTTACATGTTGGACTTGAGTTCATACCCTACACCTGACACTAGTGTGTAACACAGTCACACACCTCAAATTACGCAGGGCATGGACTAAGTATTTGCGGTGTCATTCAAAAGTAAGGTTTTCGGTTCGGACCACACCACTGAGAAGCTCATCCAACCTAGAAAGGTAAAATCATTTTAGTTAATGCATAATAGGGTTGACCTAATCATGGATGCTTTGCGATGCAATATGATGACATGACAGGTTAATTAGCAACTATAACACCCGGGGTGTTACAGCCCTTCCCCCTTAAAGAAATCTCGTCCCGAGATTTAAAGCCTTGAGTTAAGTAATAGAAAAGGAAACGTGTCAAGCAAACATGTTCAGAACTTGTCTACAAAATAGGTAAGGGGTTTTCTACTTTACAAAGATTTGAAAAAGACAGGTTACAATTTAAAGAAGAAATTGCAACCTAGATAGAAGCAAAGAACTCGGGGAAATTCTCCAACAGATAATCTTCCGATTCCCAGGTGGCTTCCTCTTCTGAATGTTGATTCCATTGTATCATGTACCATTTAATTGTTCTACTTCGGGTAACACGATCCTTTCGATCCAAAACTCGGACAGGATATTCAGAATATGTCAAATCAGGCTCAAGTTCAACTCCTTCAACATCAACAACTTGATCAGGCACTTGAAGACACTTCTTCAATTGCGATACATGAAATACATTGTGCACGGCTGATAGTTGTTCAGGCAAATTTAATCTATATGCCACTTTTCCACATCTTTCAATGATTTGAAATGGGCCAATATAACACGGTGCGAGTTTGCCTTTGACTCCAAATCGGTTAACTCCCTTCATGGGTGATACTTTCAAATAAACATAATCTCCTACTTTGAATACCAAGGGTCTACGCCTTTTGTCAACATAACTCTTTTGTCGGGACTGAGCCACTTTCAAATTATTCTGGATCTGCCTGACTTTTGCTTCAGTTTCTTTTATAATATCGACACCGAAAAACCATTTTTCTCCTGGTTCTGACCAGTTCAATGGAGTTCTGCACCTACGACCATACAATGCTTTAAACGGTGCCATTTTGATACTTTCCTGATAACTATTATTATAGGAGAATTCTGCTAAAGGTAACCATTCATCCCAAGTATCTGAATAATTGAGCGCACACGATCTCAACATATCTTCTAGAATCTGATTAACCCTTTCAGTCTGGCCGCTGGTTTGTGGATGATAAGCAGTACTATGCAACAGTTTAGTACCCAGAGACTCATGTAAGTGCCTTCAAAAATTATTAACAAACTGCATACCTCCATCAGATATAATGGTCTTCGGTACTCCATGAAGACTCAGGATTCGTGCAATATATAGTTTAGCATAAGTCATAGCAGTATGTTCTATATTGACTGGAATAAAATGAGCTGATTTTGTCAGTCGGTCCACAATGACCCAGATTGAATCAAACCCTCTTGAGGTCTTGGGTAATCCCGTAATGAAATCCATACTGATATCTTCCCATTTCCAAGATGGAATGGGCAATGGTTGCAACATTCCTGCCGACTTCAAATGTACAGCCTTCACTTTACAACAAGTGTCACATCTGGCAACATACTTAGCAATTTTGATTTTCATTTTTGTCCACCAGAATCTCTGTTTCAAATCCTGATACATCTTATTACTCCCTGGATGAAGAGAAAACCTTGTGTTATGTGCTTCGTCAAGAATGAGCTGACGTAACTTTGGAACCTTTGGAACCACTAACCGGTTCTTAAACCACAATACATTTGTATTATCAATACTGAATTCTGTCTGTTGACCCGTTCTAACTTTTTCTTTGATGTGGGCTATACCGGAATTACTTCTCTGAGCAGATATAATCTGATCTTTGATTGTTGATTCCACAGTGATATTGGTTAACTGACCTTGTTGGACTATTTCAATATTCAACTTTTCTAATTCATAACACAAACTATAATCTATTGGCTTCACAGTCATACAATTACAATGATCCTTTCTACTGAGTGCATCAGCAAAAACATTTGCTTTTCCAGGGTGATAGTGCACTTCTAAATCATAATCTTTTATTAACTTCAGCCACCTTCTTTGCCTCATATTCAATTCTGACTGAGTAAAGATATACTTCAAGCTTTTGTGATCTGTATACATGTGGCAAGTATTACCCAACAAGTAATGACGCCAGATTTTCAATGCATGAACCACACCTGCTAATTCAAGATCATGAGTTAGATAATGCTCTTCGTGATGCTTCAACTGTCTCGAGGCATAAGCAGTGACTCTGCCTTCTTGCATTAATACACAACCAAGGCCAATACCAGAGGCATCACAGTAAACATCAAATGGCTTTTCTATATCTGGCTGTGCTAAAACTGGAGCAGTTGTCAGTGACTTCTTTAGAATTCTAAAAGCCTTCTCATATTCTGGAGACCAGATGAATTTGGTTTGAATTTTCAACAACTCCGTGATTGGCTTGGCTACCTTTAAAAAGTCAGGTATGAATCGACGGTAATAACCTGCCATTTCTAGAAAACTTCGGACTTCATGAACTGAGATTGGTGGTTTCCAATTAAAAATATCTCTTACCTTACCAGTATCTACTGCCACTCCTTCGGCTGACAACACATGTCCTAAGAATTGTACTTCCTTTAACTAAAACTCACATTTACTAAACTTGGCATACAGTTGATGATCTCTCAGACGAGGCAGAACAACTCTGAGGTGCTCAGCATGCTCTTCTTCACTTTTGGAGTATACCAAAATATCATCAATAAAGACAACCACAAACTTGTCAAGCTCCGGCCATCCCTGAACACCATGGTGACGTAAAGGATGGGATGGTGAAAAGACCCCGGGTCTGGTGGCGTGCAGGTCTTGCTCCTTTGTTGACCGACGGTTGGTCGAGGCCGGGTCAAGGTGGGTCGACGGGGAATGGATAAGGCCGAACCCCGGGAATTTCGGGGTACGACACTCGTCGTGTTTTGCCTCGAGGGGGATCAGTGGCGGAACAGTGCCCGACATGGCATGTGCAGCGACAGGTTTTCACCGCCCATTCCGGGATGGGTAGTAAAAAGTGGGATTTGACACTGGTACTGCTTCCATGCTGGCGGCGCTATAGCCATGGGGGTAGGAAGTGGTTGGCGGTTGCATTAAATGCTTTGACTTTTGTCTGAGAGTTGGTGGGTCGACCGGCTTGACCCAGGGTCGTACGAGTTGGAGATTTCCCTGTGGTCGAGGCGTCCCGTCGAGCGAGCCTCATGCGAGTCGGAACGTGGTTGAGGCATTCCGTGTGTGGTTTTGGCTCGTCCCACCTATGTGGGCGGAGCCTTTGGCGTGGTTTTCTCAGGGGTTTGTCTTTTTTAGTCGTTGAGTGTGGGTACCCCTTGTTTAGGTACCCGACAGTAGCCCCCAAGCCTTTGTGTGAGTGTGGTCACTCTTGCAGAGGCTCAGTAAGTCATGAACTGGAGTCATAGCGTCATAGCTATTCCGGTGGGTGCGTGCGAGCGCACCCGCCAGGTGTAGCCCCCGAGGCCTCGGTGGAGTGTTTTGACTCCTCCGAGGTCTTTAGCGCATTATACCAAGAAGTGCTCCCGTGTTTTGAGCCCCCATGGCATGCTTGGTCCCCTTTCATTTGGGGTTAGCTTTTTGCGGTCGAGCCCTCGAGCCTCGTACACACGAGGTCGATCAGGGTCTTGCCCATCTTTATCGTATGACCCTCACGCACCTTTTTGGAAAGGAGGAGGGGTGGGGAATGTTGTACTACCCTCGACGGGCGAGTTCCGATGATCTTTGGTGAGCTATTAGCGGGGAATTTGAGTGGGAGCCCATGCCCCATTCGATAGGGGTTGGCTAGCGGCCGTGGAGGCGCTCTCCAAAGATGCCAAAGAGTAGTCGTGTCGATCTCGGTTCCATGCGGTAGGATCCGAGGGCTCGATACCTCCCTCCGAGGGGATTCTACCGTCGACCTCTCTTCTAGCTTCGAATACGTCTAGGGGCATCTCGAGAGAGTGGCTTGAGCCCTGGCCTTGTATGGACATGTCCCTAATTGTCCCTGACTCTGTTACTCGAGGGCAGCTGTCAAACCCCGGTCGAGGGCCAGCTTTCGATCCCTCCGAGGTTCATAGTGGGCTCTGAGCCCGTTATCCATTTGTCTAGACATGTCCATCTACTGATCCCCTTCTGGCCCATTGGGGCGCGTCTTTTTAGGAGCCAAAGCGAGAGCGGCGTGGTAGTGGGTGGCATGGCGCGACGGTTCCGGAATGAATGGCGGACATATGCCCTTACCCGTGGGTTTCGAGGGAGCGGTTAGGTAAGGACACTAAATGCGGGAACTGTACCTACCTTTTCATCAGATCCGGCCGTTGGTCTTCCGTCGGGGTATAAGTACGGAGCCCAGGGTTCCGTATGCCCCCACAGGCCTTTTGTGATTGCCCCTTTCATTCTTTGCATTCATCAGCCATTCTCCGCCGCCGCCGCCGTCATCTCCTCCCCCGTCGCCGCCGCAAGTTGATCTCGACCCCTATGGCGGGAAAGAGCCATGTTCTTCCCGCAGACGCATGGGTCCATTCTTTGATGATGGAGAGGAAGCTGGAGGAGTTAGTTCATGATGGTCTTCTGCGACCGAGGACGAGCCGGAGCCAGCCAGATTGGAGGGTGCCGCCGTCCGACCATCGGGAGCCGGCGCCCCCGGAGGGGTATGTGGTGAGCTTCGTTGCTTTCCACGAGAGGGGCTTGGGACGCCACCGAGCCGGTTCATGCGGGCGCTCCTTCACTACTACAAGGTGGAGCTCCATCATCTCGCCCCAAACTCCATCTCGCAGGCCGCCATCTTTGCGGCGGTCTACGAGGGGTACCTAGAGATGGAGCCCCACTGGAACCTGTGGCTCCACCTTTTCAAGGTGGAGCATTTCACCAAGAAGGTGGGTGAGCGAGGAGTACGACGCGTGGTGCACACTGCGAGCTACACCCTTCAAGTCCGGGTGGGTCGAGGCGAGCTCTACATCCCGGCGCAGCTCATCTCGTCGAACAGCGGATGGCACAACAGGTGGTTCTACCTGCGCAATGATGATGACCGCCTGCCGAAGTTCTCCAGCGGGGTCCTGATGTCACACGAGGACAATTGGTCGTATGGCGTCGTCGAGGAAGAGAAGCCGAAGCTACAGCCGCTCCTCGACACGCTAAGAAGACTTCAACAGCGTGGATTGACCGTGGGGATGGTGGCAGCCGCGTTCCACCATCAGAGAGTGCTGCCGCTGATGCAGCGCCAACTCCAGATCAACAAGATGACGCCAGATGCCTTGTTGGAGGGGAGTCAGATGTCGCACGAGACCCTCCCCCTTGATGAGGTTGTCCGGCGCGCGCGATGGATGGTGGGCAGCTTCAAGCAAGAGGATATCGACAGGGTCCCGATGTGACCCAACTAGGGTTTTGAGCCTCTAGTAAGCGTCGTTTAGCTAGCCTCGAGTCCTTTTGCTTCATGGTTCTCTTGATTTAGTCCATCGAGGTTTTCATGCAGGATCTGTCAACGGTCAAGGACTCGCGGCCACCGGTCCTGGAGGATTGCGCTGCTCGAGAGGCAAGACGCATCTTGGTGGCCCAGAAGAAGGAACAAAGAGACGCCACGAAGAAGCGTCAGATCAGAAAGGCCCTCGAGCGTGAGGCACTGAATAAGCGCCATCGCCAGCAGAGTCTTGATGGTCTCCCCATCGAGGAATCCCCCTCTGAGATGGCCTCGGGGGTGGATGAGGATAGCGGCGAGGATGACGCCGGGTCACGGTACGACACCATGACTTTTCTGGCGCACCTCCCCGACGTGCGGCCCCTGCTGGAGCCTATTGGTGGAGGGTCGACCTCCTAGGCATCGAGGGCAGTCTCGGCGCCCGTCGAGAGGGAGGGAGAGCCAGCAGAAGGAAGTGCCCGTGAGGGACCTTTGGAGAGGGGATCTGCCACGCCTGGGGTCCCTCATGGAACATCGGTGGCGCCATGCCCGTGAGTCCGCTCGCCCCGGGCTTCGTTGTTAGGCAGAATAGCAACATCGACATCTGAGGCTAGGGCGCCGTCATCGGGTGTGAGGACCTGAGGCCAGATAGCCTCATCGGCACAAAGGACCTCAGGCGCCTCGTCAGCCCAGGCTCCAAGGAGCACTAGGCCGACCGAAGGCTTGACGGAGGGGCCATCGCAGAAGCCGTCGAGAGGCTTAGAGAAGCAGGAGATGAGGCCCTTGATTCCCTTGTCTGGGTAAGTGTCTTGCCTCGCCTTTCTGACAAAGTTATCTCGCTTTCTGTTCTAACATGGTTGTTTACTACTCAGCCATAAGCGCAAGGTGGAGCTCGCGGCTATGACTCCTGTCAAGGCGCTCAAGTCTAGTGACACCCTAATGATGCGGATGCCTGCCAATGATGCCGCCTAGGTCGCAAAGTACCAGGCTACCACGGAGCGGCTCAAGACAAAAGGGGCTGTCGCCAAGGCGGGTGCAAGCGCTCAGGAGGTCGCCAGAGTCGGTGACGCCGCGCGGGAGCCAGAGCCGGTTGAGGCAGCCCCGGGCACTTCCAGGCTCGATGCGCCTGGTGTTGGTGGGCCAAAGCCGGGGTCGACCATGAGGACCCTGGCGACCGTCGAGGCCGGTAACACCGAAACATCCATCCGTGATGCGGGGCGGGCGGATGTTGAAAAGACAAAAGAAGTGGTGGTGGAGGCCCTACCGGATGCGGGGAAAGAGGCGGAGTAGCCGGAGCTGCAACCAGAGCGGGAGGAGCCGTAGCCGCAGCAGGACCAGCCGGAGGAGCAGGCAGCCGAGGCTGAATGGGGGGTGGTCATGCCATCGCCCAACGTGCAGGCGGTGGCGCCAACAGTCGAGAGGCCAGTTGTGCCCCAAGGGTCGACTCCGGCTGTGATCGATCTCACCGTTGATGACCCTCCTTCCGATAAGGGGAAGCAGAAGGCGGACGTCGAGATGGTCGATGCTCCGGATCGGCCCGGGACTTCCGTAACGTCAAAGGACGACATGGCCGAGGCATCCACCAGGTGGCCCGATTTTCGTGGGGCTGGTGCTTGCGCGGTCGGAGAAGGAGCTCCCGCGCTGGGGTCGGTCGACCCTCGAGTTCAAGGACGCGGCTAACCCCAACGTCGAGCCCTTCTTCACCCTTGACGACAAGGATGAAGTGCAGCACTAGGAGTACGTCGAGGGACTCCGTAAGCACTCCATGTAATCCCTGTGGATGGTTGCGGACACCCTGGTACGGTGGATGTCGGAGGCCTTTGAGGTGAGCCGTGTCTGTTTGTTTTTTCTAGCGTATATCCCCCTTTCTCCTTGGTTCTAATCTTAAGCTTAACTGTGGTCAGGAACTCAAGGAGCAATCTCGCCACAAGTCGCTCTTCATTCATCATGAAAGCGGCGTATGGGTGGCGCTTACTCGTCAACGGGCTCTGGCCGAGGAAGTCAATAAGCGGCTATCCAAGAAGAGCGCCGAAGTAGACGAGCTTCGCGTCGTCCATGCAGCGGTTAGGGAGGAGGCGACGCAGGCTTGGGAGGGCGAGGACAAGGTGCGCGAAGATGCGGCCAAGGCTCGGGAAGAGGCGGCCAAGGCCCGTGAGGACCTCGCGCCGCTATTACCACGCGTGAAGGAGCTCGAGGAGGATGTCGCTCTAGTCAGCGGCCAGCGTGATGCCCTTAACGTCCAGATCGGGATGGCGTCCGCTCGCGTTTGGACCCTAGAGAACGAGGTCACGACGTTGGAGGGGACTGTCCGAGAGAGGGACGAGGCTCTCGCAGGCACCAGTCGGGAGATCGAGACGTTGAGGGTGACGGTCCGCGATAAGGACGAGGCTCTTTAGGCGGTGGAGAAAGCGCACAAGGAGTTGCGCGATGAGATTGTGGGTTGGCAGATCCATGCTGAGGGTAAACCTTTGTCAAGTTTTAACCTTGGCCTCGGAGTCCTAGGTCTTTGCTAACTTGGTGTTTGTATTTCAGAGCTAGAAAAGCAGCAACATGCGACCCAGGCGACAGCTACCTCATTTCAGAATCTCTTTGAGGCTGAGGTCGGGCGAACTCAATTGCTTTAGGGTGTGATCACCTCGGTGTGTGATGGCCTAGGGGTCGAGCCTGATGTCGATACCTTGGAGGATGTGCTAGGGAACTCATTTGTTCGCCGGATGATTGCGCTAGGTTGCCTTGTCCGCGAGAAGATTCGAGACGAGCTGCATCATGGCGTGAAGAGGGCCATGGTGGTCATCCGGTATGGGTTTGAGTACAACATGGGCCTCATTGCTGATGGCTTCATCTCGGATCTAGACAGAACTGACAAGGAGAATGAGGCAGCCTGCCTAGAATTGATCGAGGCTGCGGAAGAGCCCGGGGGTCGTCTCGTGAAGCTGTTCGAGGTCGAGGTGGTCCCGCCTGCCGATGATGAGGGCCTGTGAGCCAAGCCTGGGCATGAAGGCCCATGTAATAAGTTAGTTAATATTCGTGACTTGCGCTGTGATGGCCTCAGGGGCCTTAAAACATTTATATATAAATGTATATTAAATGTCCATTTTTGTTTGAGTCTTTTGTTCCCTTTATTGTTTGAATCGTATTCTTGCATGTTTTTCTTAGTGCGCGGTTGCACCTCTTGGTATGAGGGAGCGAGTGGAGGTACCGTAGCCCAGAGGCATAGGCGATCTCATGGCTCGGCAGCCCTTGGACCTTAGGGTGCACTTGCGGCCTCATTGATTATGTAAGAACTCGATCCGAAGCGTATGAGAATGTTAGACATGAGTTTTTTCAAAGTCGTGAACTTTTATTAGGTCTACTTAGCGTGTGGTTGTACCCCTTGGTGTGGGGGAGTGAGTGGAGGTACCATAGCTCAGAGGCGTAGGCGATCTCATGGCTCGGCAGCCCTTGAACCTTAGGGTGCACTTGCGGCCTCGTAGACTATGTAAAAGTTCTCTTGTTTTTGAAAAAGTGCGAGTTTTTTTTGGGGACACAGGGGGTTCCCCTTGCAGCCCCCGAGGGTGGTTCAACTCTGAGAAAACAGGGTCTATCCTCCCTGGTTTTTATGAAAGAATGTTTTGAACACCGATGTATTATTTATTCTATCATGGGATCGCGAAAAAATTTACAAAGCCTCGAGGCTTTAGGGGAAAAAGCGACGTAGCTGTTCAATGTTCCATGCGTTGGTGAAGATTTCGCCCTTTTCGTTTGATAGCTTGTAGGTGCCGGGCTTCAATACTTCCGCGACGATGTACGACCCTTCCCATGGCGGAGTTAGCTTTGTGTCATCCCTTGTTATTCTGGCTTCGCCTGAGCACTAGGTCACCGATATTGAGGTCTCATCTGCGGACATGTTTGTCATGGTAGTGTCAGAGACTTTGCTAATACCTTGCAGAGTGTAACAGAGTCACATCGCGAGCTTCCTCGAGCTGGTCGAGGGCGTTCTCTCTTGCGGCGTCATTGTTTTGCTCGTTGTAGGCCTTTAGCCTCGGGGATCCATACTCTACATTGGTTGGGAGCATAGCCTCGGACCCATAGACTAAGAAGAACAGAGTGAACCCAATGGCCTGACTCGGCGTTGTTCTTAGGCTCCACAAGACCGAGGGGAGCTCGGTGGCCCATTTTTGCCGTGTTTGTTTAGTTTGTTGAAAATTCTCGGCTTTAGGCCTTGTAGAACCATGCCATTGGCACGCTCTACTTCACCATTTGTTTTTGGATGAGCTACGGCCGACCAGAGCACACGGATGTGATGGTTGTCGCAGAAATCTAGAAACTTTTTGCCGGTAAATTGGGTGCCGTTGTCCGTGATGATGCAGTTGGGAACCCCGAAGCGGTGGACGATGTCGGTGAAGAATAGTACGGCTTGCTCAGACCTGATGCTGGTGATAGGATGAGCCTCAATCCATTTGGAGAACTTATCAATGGTGACGAGCAAGTAGGTGAAGCCACCAGTTGTCCTCTTCAGGGGTCCGACCAAATCGAGTCCCCAAACGGCGAACGGCCATGTGATGGGAATCGTTTGCAAGGCGTGAGCCGGGAGATGGGTTTATCTTGTATAGTACTGGCATCCTTTGCAGGAGCGTACTTGCTTAATAGCATCAGAGACTGCGGTCGTCCAGTAAAAACCTTGTCGGAACGTGTTTTCGATGAGGGTTCGAGACGCCGCGTGATGACCGCAAGCCCCGAGTGTAGATCTTTGAGCAGGTTCTTGCCTTCCTCGTTTGTGATACAACGTTGTAGGATGCCCGTAGGGCTGCTTCGATAAAGTTCTTTGTTGTTGCCACATATCACAAAGGTCTTGGCCCGGCGAGCGATCCGTCGAGCCTCGGTCTTATCCAAGGGGAGATCCCCTTGAGTGAGACGGTCGAGGTACGGAACACGCCAGTCGGGCTCGAGGTCGGCTGGTAGGGTCGAGCCTTCCGCCTGCATGACTTCAGCCCCGATCGAGGGAGCTTCCGCCTTAGGTGGGGGATCGAGTGATGGACCGTCGGCCCCCCCGATTGCCCCAATGTGGTTGATGGAGATCCCTTGCGAAAACGTCAGGTGGAATCGTGGCTCGACTAGACGTGATTTTCGTGAGTTCATCGGTAGCTTCATTATATCTGCGTGCAACGTGATTGAGCTCGAGGCCGTGGAATTTGTCCTAAAGACGCTGCACCTCCTTGCAGTAGGCTTCCATCTTGGGATCATGGCAGCTTGAGCTCTTCATGACCTGGTCGATCACGAGCTGGGAGTCACCACGAACGTCGAGGTGTCGGACCCCGAGTTCAACGGCGATGCGTAGGCCCGTGATGAGAGCCTCGTACTCGGCGACGTTGTTGGAGGCAGCAAAATGAAGCTAGATTACATAGTGCATGTGGACTCTGAGGTGCGAGATGAAGAGCAAGCCCGCACCTGCTCCTGTTTTCATTAGCGACCCGTCAAAGTACATGGTCCAAAGCTTGGCCTGGAGCTGAACTGGAGGAAGTTGAGTGTCGGTCCACTCCGCTAGAAAATCTGCGTGGCGCATAAGAGAGGGTCTCACTCATGAGCTTGACCGTCCACTTTGCTATCCTACCCGAGGCTTCTCGGTTCTAGGCTGTCTCTCCCAGGGGGAAAGAAGAAACCACAGTCACCGGGTGGCCTCCGAAGTAGTGACAAAGTTTGCGCCGTGTCAAGATGATGGCATATAGCAGCTTCTAGATTTGTGGGTAGCGAACCTTGGTCTCCGAGAGTACCTCGCTGATGAAGTAGACTAGCCTCTGAACGAGCAAGGCGTGTCCTTCCTCCACCCTCTCGACAACTAAGATCGCGCTGACCACTTGTGTCATTGCGGCGACGTAAAGCAGGAGGGGTTCCCCTGTGGCTAGAGGGACGAGGATCGGAGAGTTAGACAACGTAGCTTTGAGCTTTGTAAGGGCTTCTTCTGCCTCGAGGGTTCATGAAAAGTGTTCCGATTTCTTTAGGGGATGATACAGTGGGAGCGCCTTTTCGCTGAGGCACGAAATGAAGCGACTAAGGGCCACGAGGCATCCCGTGACCCCCTGCACACCCTTTAGATCATGGATGGGGCTCATTTTGGTTATTGCAGTGATTTTCTCCGGGTTGGCTTCGATGCCACGTTCGGAAATGATGAACCCTAAGAGCATGCCTCGAGGAACGCCAAAGATGCACTTCTCGGGGTTGAGCTTAATGTTTTTTGCCATAAGGCACTTGAACGCAACGTCGAGGTCATCAACCAAATTGCTGACCCTCTTGGTTTTGACAATGATATCGTCAACGTAAGCCTCAACGGTGGGTCCGATGTGCTCCCCAAAAACATGTTGCATGCATCGCTGGTACGTAGCACCTGCGTTCCGTAGACCAAAGGGCATAGTAACATAACAATACATGCCGAAGGGGGTGATGAATGAAGTCGCGAGCTGGTCGAACTCCTTCATTTTGATCTGGTGGTAGCCGAAATACGCATCTATGAACGACAGAGTTTCACATCCCGCAGTAGAATCAACGATTTGATCAATGCGTGGTAAAGGAAAAGAAACTTTTGGACATGCTTTATTCAAACTAGTATAGTCTACACACATCCTCCATTTCCCATTCTTTTTCTTAACTATTACAGGATTAGCCAACCACTCGGGATGATGAACCTCCTTGATGAATCCGGCCTCTAAAAGCTTGTGGATCTCCTTGCCGATGACCTTGCGCTTCTCCTCGTCGAAGCGGCGCAAGCGTTGTTTCACCGGTTTGGAGCCGGCTCGGATCTCCAAGGCATGCTCGGTGACTTCCCTAGGTATACCCAGCATATTCGAGGGACTCCACATAAAAATGTCGATGTTTGCGCGGAGAAAGTCGATGAGCACTGTTTCCTATTTGGGATCGATGGTGGCGTTGATGCTCAACGCCTTTCCATTAGGGTCGATGGGGTCGAGGGGTACGAGCTTGACGTCTTCTGTGGGCTCGAAGTTACCGGCATGGCGTTTGGGGTTGGGGATCTCTTTGGCCAAACCATCGAGGTTTGCCGCCAAGGTTGCCGACTCCAGGATGGCTTCCCCGTGCTCAACGCATTCCACGTCACACTCGTAGGCGTGCTCGTAGGAGGGCCCGACAGTGATGACACCATTAGGGCTCGATATTTTGAGCTTGAGGTAGGTGTAGTTAGGAACCGCCAAGAACCGGGCGTAGCAGGGGCGCCCAAGAATGGCGTGGTATGTCCCATGGAACCCAACTACCTCAAAAGTGAGAGTTTCCTTCCTGAAGTTGGCGGGAGTACCGAAACAGATAGGCAGGTTGACCCGCCCGACGGGCTCTGCTCGTTTTCCCGGCACAACTCCATGGAAGCCCCTGACACTGGGTCGGAGGTGTGTCCTTGCGATTCCTAGAAGTCGAGGGTCTGGGCATAAATGATGTTGAGACTGCTGCCACCGTCCATCAGCACCTTGGTGAGGCGTGTGTTTGCGATGATGGGATCGACGATGAGTGGGTAGATTCTAGGATTGGGGACGTAGTCTGGGTGGTCATCATGGTCAAAAGTGATGGCCACCTCAGACCAGTCAAGGAAGAGGGGGGTCGCGAGTTGCACGGAGAAGACCTCTCGACGTTCCCGTTTGCGCTACCGTGTTGAGAGAAGCGTCGAGGGTCCTCCGTATATCATGAAATAGTCATGAATCTTGGGAAACCCTTCGTCCTTTTCGTCACCCTTAGGATCCTCCTTCTTGTCGTCTTTCTTGATGCCTAAGCTTTCAAAGTATCTAAGGAGCATGTGGCAGTCCTCGAGGTTGTGATTCGTGGGCCCTTTGTGGTAGGGACACAGTTCTTTAAGCATTTTGTCAAAAATGCCCCTGCCAGGGGGTCCTCGAGGTTTCTTGCGATTCGCAACGGTGACAAGGTCGTCCGCCGGGGCTTCTTGTTTTTCCTACTGATTCTTCTTCTTGTTGTTGTTCCTCTTTGAGCTCTGGTTGGAGCTCGCGGGATCCTCGTCCTTGAGCTTCCCCTTGTCCTGGTCACTGCCAAAGATGGCACCAACCGCCTCCTCGTCGGCGGCAAAGTTGGTGATGATGTCCATCAAGCCGTTGGCAGTGATGGGGGTGCTGTGGCCCAACTCTTGGACCAACTCTTTGCAGGTGGTACCAGAGAGGAAGGCCATGATGACGTCGGAGTCGGTGATGTTGGGAAGCTCGGTGCGCTATTTGGAGAAACATCAGATGTAGTCCCGGAGGGATTCGCCCGGCTTTTGTTTATAGCTTCAGAGGTCCCATGAGTTACCAGGGCGCATGTAGGTCCGCTTGAAGTTCCCCTCGAACACTCTCACCAGGTCGCTCCAGTCGTGGATCTATCAAGGTGGGAGGTCCTCGAGCCAGGCTCGAGCGGTGTCCGATAGGAACAGGGGAAGTTGTCGAATGATGACCCGGTCATCGGTAGCCCCACCCAACTGGCAAGCTAAACAAAAGTCGGCGAGCCAAAGTTCGAGTTTGATTTCATTGTTATACTTGGTAAGAGTCATGGGAGGGGGGCAGAACCGAGCGGGAAGAAGTGTTTCGCAAATGGCCTTGCTGAAGACTCGAGGGCCTGGTGGCTCAGGTGACGGGCTTCGATCCTCTGAGCTGTCGTAGCGCCCGCCTCTGTGCTCGTGGTAGCCTCGAGCTGCACCATCACCACTTTTGTGTTTACGGCGCTCGTTGATGTTATCACGGGCATCTCGAGGTTTGCGATTGTCGATGATGCGTTCACAGACAGAGGCCACCTTGTTCCGCCAGGGGGTGGGCTCGGGATGAACCGAGGCCTCTTTCTCCTATCGGGAGGGCTCCGCAGGCTGCTTCGAGGCAAGCCTGCGTCGCCTCGAGGTGGAACTCTTGGCTTGCTGCATGGCAGCAGCCTCGAGGAGTCCTCGGATTTCATCACGGGCCCGACGGGCCTTGGGGTTTGATGGCTCGGGCATGTTACGAAGAAGCATGGTGGCTGCGACAGCATTCTGGCTGGCTCGGTCGAAGATTGGGGGTTCACCCGCCCGATCCTCGACGATGCGACGATTGACATCGCGAGCTCTTTCTCGAGCTCCTCCGCCGTGTGCGCGTGCCACACGCTCTTGCTCAAGGGTTTCCTGAAGTAGGCGCAGATTTTCTCGTTCCTCGTTGAGCCTGTATTGTAGTTTGTGGATTTGCTCGAGTTGCACTCCTTGGTCTGCAAGGAATTGAGCTTCATCTCATGCACCAGGGGGATCAACATGAGGTGGCGTGGCGTTCCTTCCTCCAACGGCTGCCTCATCCTCTGAATCTGACGCGATAGCCCCATTGATATGGAAGCATTCGTGAGTCAGGTCATAGGTGTCATCGGCAGAGTCGGAGTCCGGAGTGCCAAAATAGTAGTATGACGGATGCATGTGAGGTCGTGTGTCTCTAGGGTTGTAACGACGAAAGGTAGTCGCACGGAGCTCCGCACCCGTGGTCTCCATGGAGTCCAGGTACTCGGAAGCTGGCGTGGATGCGATGAGGTTGAGGGTGAAACATAGATGGTGTTCGAGGAGCTCCTCGTAAGCGCTCATGCTGGTGCTTACAGAAGAAGCATACGCCCGGGCACCCGTGTCTAGCCCATACGGGAATGCTGATGAGGACATGGTTCCCGGTACCGGAGCAATCGATCCCGAATCGGCTGGTGGCGGCGCCGTGCTAGATGGCGGAGTGATGGGACACCACGTCGGCATCTTACTCTCAGCCAAGCTCATCCTACACAGGTCCTCAATGAGGAATTTCGTGTCGGCGTTCGGCTGAGGGGCACCGGATCGGGGAATACCGTCACCCCTGTGAGGCGATGATGGCGGTTGCGCTGGGCACGCCGTCGCCTGGTGGCACGTGCCTAACGAGAGCGACGGTACTGGTGCAGTGCTCCCCCAGGCTGGGAGAGCTCATGGTCGCCGTCGGTTGGGTGTCCGGGTTGGAGGAGGACCATGTCATAGACATAGCCAAGAGACATGAACTCCAAGCTCCCAAACCAGATCACCGTGGCTAATGGAAGTGGACGTTCGGGGTCAGTCATCCAGAAAAATGGTGGGAAAACGATGTTGGCACACAGTGGCCCTACCTGGCGCGCTAACTGTCGGTGTTCGGGCCCGTGAGGGTCCTAAGCCGACGAGTGAATTTGTGTTGCGTGTCCCTAATCTGGATGGTGATTCAAAGAGAATACACGAAGAGTTTATCCTGGTTCAGGCGAAAGAAGACCCTACGTCTAGCGGGGGGGAGTATTGTATTTCCTTGCACCTAAGTGCTTGTGTAGGGGTTACAAGCTGTGAGAGAGGAAGTCGATCCCAAGTCTCAAAGAGAGAGTACAAAGGAGATTGCTTGAGATGTTGATCTTCTGTGGTGGGGTGATGACTTGTTTCTTTCCTTGTCTCTCCTTCGTAGAGTCCCCTGCCTTCCCTTTTATAGGGTCAAAAGAAGGCAGAGACGCCAGGGGTGCCTTAGAAGTGAAGTTTTGTCGAGCGCTGTGGAAGCTGTTGTAGCGACATGCTTCGGGAATGGCCGGTCATCCCCGGACACCATGGCGACGTAAAAGATGGGACGGTGAAAAGACCCCGGGTCTTGTGGCGTGCAGGCCTTGCTCCTTTGTTGACCGGCGGTTGGTCGAGGCCGGGTCGAGGTGGGTCGACGGGGAATGGATAAGGCCGAACCCCGGGAATTTCGGGGTACGACACTCGTTGTGTTTTGCCTCGAGGGGGATCAGTGGCATAACAGTGCCCGACATGGCGTGTGCAGTGACAGGTTTTCACCGCCCATCCCGGGATGGACAGTAAAAAGTGGGATTTGACACTGGTACTGCTTCCATGCTGGCGGCGCTGTAGCCATGGGGGTAGGAAGTAGTTGGCGGTTGCATTAAATGCTTTGACTTTTGTCTGAGTGTTGGTGGGTGAGGCGGGTCGACCGGCTCGACCCAGGGTCGTCCGAGTCGGAGATTTCCCTGTGGTCGAGGCGTCCCGTCGAGCGAGCCTCGCGCGAGTCGAAACGTGGTCGAGGCGTTCTGTGCGTGGTTTTGGCTCGTCCCACCTACGTGGGCGGAGCCTTTGGCGTGGTTTTCTCAGGAGTTTGTCTTTTTTAGTCGTTGAGTGTGGGTACCCCTTGTTTAGGTACCCGACAAGTGGTCAAAGATCCAGGAGGAGGCCTACCTCACCGATGTTGCCGCCGCCACTGCCGCCGGAGGAGAGAGAGGGAGGAGCTCACCGGCGTGGGTGTAGGGATGCGGTGGGGCGGGGGCGCAGGGAGGAGCTCGTTTGGGGAGGAGCTTGCCGGAGGGGGCATGGGTGGGAGGAAGAACACGAGAGGGAGAGGGAGACACGCCCGAAAGGGACAGGGTGGGCTAGCCGTGTCGTGCCGTCCGCGCTCTGCGCGACGTTCGCGCATTAGAATTTTTGTTTCAATTTCCTAGGAGCCATAGTGGACCAGTTGCCTTGCGTTGGTAGGCCTGATGACTCATACTGCTGTGGAGTACTGTAGCTGTACCACACACTTGCCTGTGTTTTAGACAGACGGTGTGCTTTGTTGAGTGTTCTTGTTTTCTAACATATATTTTTTTATTCGTGTTTAACTGTAGAAATAATCGTAAATTATTAACTGTTTTTCTTTACCACCACAGATAAGATTTTATCGAGTTTATGATTTTGTCTAACGAGTCTTTTATTCAAAAATTATAGAACATGTCTACAGAATTTATAATAATTAACTAAAGCTATATATTTAATATAAAATATACTTCAATAACAGTTGGCTAAAAGAATTCTAAAATTAAGGCAGAGTCCCATTTTTATACTCTCAGGCTGGTGTGGATGTAAAACAGCTACCAGATATAGGGCCACGCGGAGCCATCAGCAACAGGGCGTTAGGGCGCACGAAAGATAGAATGGACCCAGGGTCCATGCAATTAGGGGCTGATTGGTAGGCCGAATCGGCCGTCCCCGCACCGTTTAGTTGTCTGGCCTCATTCATGCGGCGTGTTTGGTTGCCCTCCTTACACCTTTCACCTGCGTCCTTTCATTCATCAGCCCTCCTCCATCCCGCATGCTTTCGTCTTCTCAATTTCCACTTCCCTCTTCATGCAGGACACCTTAATTTAGACATGTTGCAGGGGCCCATGTATCATACACTCAAAATTTCCATCCATGCATGCAACCAAACAAGATCTCATCTTGTACTAGACTAACAATAAAAACAACCAAACACAACTAGGTGTACGGTTTCAGCATGCATCTCACCATCTGGACCAGCTCTGCCCTCGCCAAAGCAAACCAATCATCCCCTTAATTTCCATGCCGTGCAGCCGCTCGGAGGCCTCAGCGTCGCTGAATTCTCTCCGTGATACGCATCTTCAGTGGACATAGGCCCTGTTTAGTTACCAAAAAATTTTGCAAAATTTTTCAGATTCTCCGTCACATCGAATCTTTAGATACATGCATGAAACATTAAATATAGATAAAAAATAAAACTAATTACACAATTTAGACGAAATGGACGAGACGAATCTTTTAAGCCTAATTAGACCATGATTGGACAATATTTGCCAAATAACAACGAAAAGAACTAAAGTGCCACTTTTGCAAAAATTTTTGCATCTAAACCGGCCCATACTACAGAAAAATCCAGAACCGCGCACACGCGGCATGGTGATGGAATGCATGACATGATCCCCTCTCGCCGTTCGGATCACGCCTAAAAAACAAATTAGGATCATGATGACGGAAAGATTCTCCAGAAAGATCCTCTCTCCTACGAGTATCTTTTTTTTTATGTCGGTCACTCGTACGAAAGGCATAGGTGCAGTCGCGTTAAGCGTCGTCGCGGCTCGCAGCTAGCTTGATCGACAAAGCAAGTCTGCAAGTGTAAAGATTCTCATAAAAGAAACAGCGGAGCCGTTCGGCTGTGCTGATAAGCCGACTGAAAAACACGTTGGCTGATTTGTTGTGAGAGAAAAATACTGTTCTGATTGGAAAAACAAGTTGAAAAAGACGGATTATAAGCTGAATGAACAGGACCAGTATGTTAATGGATATGGTTAATGGTCACCAAATAGGGACCAGATATCCGAGTATAAAAGAGGAACCGGGGACTCCTTCAAACGCACCCAGCCGGTTGGTGACCAATTTCTTCCGCGGCAGGGCAGCAAAGGTGCCAACTGCCAAACGCTCTGCATCAGGCAGCGCCCACTAATGGCCAACCGAGCAGAAGGTGCCGCCGTCGTCTCCGCAGGTGACCGCGAGGCTCTCCAGAACCTCTTCCTCGACGCCGCGCGCGTGCTGACGTTGTTTGGCGCGGTGGCCACTGTCGCCCGTCGGGATCGGAACCACCTCCGCCGACCCCATGCAGGCGTTCCTCGGCCTTTTCCTTTGGCTGCTCGCCGTGTGTCTCCTGGCCCTGGTGGTAGTGCCAACGGCAGGACGTTTCCCGCGAGCCGTACTGGCCCACGCTGCCATCGCCATCGCCGCCCTGAAGCACCTCTTCACTCTGTGGAACTAGCTCGATCTCGGAGTTGCATACAGTATGCTGCAGGCGTGCAGCTGGCCAGCTGGGGGCGGGACATTTAACTATTTGCCACTTTTAGATATGGTCAATTAATTTTTCTCACATCCACTTCTCTCACGTGGATGGTAAATCTGTTACCACCCTCCCTAAAATAGTGGCAATTGGTTAATTATCTACTGGGGGCACATTTGCTCTTTGTTGAAGTTTGAGCATTTAATTTTTCTCCTCTTTGTGTGTTGGCGAAGCTGCGTACGCTCTGAAGCCTCGCGTGTTGCAGTCTGCTGTCCGGAATAAACTAAGCAAACGGACTTTTTTTTCCCTCCCTCCAAACAACAAACTAAGCAGAGTGCTGCTGTGGGTGTTTAGTTCCTCCAAAAATTTTTCAACTCGTCACAACAGATGTTTGGATACATGCATAGAGTATTAAATGTAGATAAAAAATAACTAATTACACAGATTGCGATAAATTTGCGAGATAGATTTTTTAAGCCTAATGAATCCATGATTTGACAATGTGTGCTACAATAAACAAATGCTAATGACAGATTAATTAGGTTTAATAAATTCGTTCCGCGGTTTTCAGGTGAGTTATGTAATTAATTTTTTATTAGTATCCAAACACCCCTTCTAACCTCCCATAAAACATTTGATGTGACACTCTAAAATTTTTCGTCTCAGGAACTAAACACATGCATGTCAGTCAGGTGGCAATGCCAAGTATCGACCGGTCATGTCTGATCTTTTTTTAAAAAAATAGGAAATCTTTAGACTACTCGCACTCATGGACCTCTATATTCATCCTCTATACGTCCTAGTCAGCAAGATTCTCTCCTCTATACTCAATTCTCCCGCACCCATCCATCTTCTATATCATCCTTTATCCACTCTATCCACTGTGGGACTCACTTGTCACTTTATCTAAATATATCCATGTGTGATCTAGTTTTGAAGGATTTATTGAGATGAATTTAATGGTGCAATCGAAATTTAATTTGGATTTTTGGTTTGTGAGTTATAACATTTTTTCCTTTGTTTAGCTAGTGGGGCCGCCACTATAGAGTATAGAGTAAGCACTGTATCACTCTAAATATAGAGTGAGAGAAATGATAGAGTATCGTTTTAGGGTACCCAGTGCAGCAGTTTTTACTCTATATTCATACTCTAAACCTTTAGAGTATCGTTTTAGAGTACCCACTGCGGCTAGTCTTATGTCAGCCTATGCGTTGCGAAAACTGATTTCTAGGCATGACCGCATGAGCAATATATATATGGCCACATGGTTGTACTAGTCTTTATAGGTGGGTGCAGCTGCAAAATCGAAGGAAAGAATTTCAAGGTCGGTTATCAGGGATTGAGTGCATGAAAAGAATCTAACTGGAATCTAAGCTTAATTTGAACATGGATTAGTTCCTGAGCCTGGAATAGGCTAACCGAACGTAAGTCAGAGGGACGTAGGAACGATCGGTTCGTTCATTGCTGAACGGACGGCACGATCCAAGATGCCATCTGTTGTGCCTGTGCAACATCATTTTTACGACGGTTACTATTGAAATATTGATTAAAAAATTAAAAATTAAAAAAAATCCTGAGGATGCCAGCCGGTGTAGCATCCGTTGGCCAAACGGCCTTATAAACCATCGACTTCTCCTTGAGGTTGGACTTTTTGGTCCTCGCTAGCAGCCTCACACATATCTGGACCATAATGTTGCAGGCCTTCATATGGACCTACTTAACTCCAAGGTCCTAGCAGCACCCCCGCCCAACTTTTGAACATTCAGCAAAATCGTGGCAGACCAACCTCAGCTCCCCATATGACGGTTGAAATTGACAGGAAAAGACACAACTCCCCATATGACGGTTGGAATTGACAGGAAAAGACACAACTGTCTTCAGCTCCATTTTTTTCTCAAAAATAAAATCGAATGCGATACCGCCGGAAACAAACAAGGCACCAGAATTCTATAAGAACTATAAGATCAAGAGTGCCTCGATGTTGGTCCGAATTGACAGTTCTAATATCAAATTAACCATTCCATTTACACGTACGTACATATGAATGACCATATGATATTTCATAAGTGATAAGTCACAGATATAGTTGGTGCTCCCCTTCGCAAAAAAAAAGATATTGATACCCCCTCCAATCATCACTATAAATTATACTTCAGAGAGAGAGTCTTCAAAGATATATCTCGAAATTAGAAGAATAAAGTGTCCAAACATATTGACATATTGTCGACTGTTAGAAAATTAATATCACTTTAATAGCAGTTTGAATGTTAATCATTTCATGTAGCATTAATTTTGTTCATTGAACATAGACATATTCGAACTATTTACTGGCCAAAACAGTAAAGTTGGAATCTTTTTCAAAAAACAATGTTGTCGGGTACCAAAACAAGGGGTACCCATAATTAACGATCAAGGAAAATCAACCCCTGAAAAAACCACGCCAAAAACTCTGCCCACAAAGACGGAACGAGCCAAAACGACGAACGAAACGCCTCGACCACGTTCCGACTCGCACGAGACTCGCTCGACGGGCACGTTCCGACTCGCACGAGACTCGCTCGACGGGCACGTTCCGACTCGCACGAGGCTCGCTCGACGGGACGCCTCGACCACCGAGAAATCTCCGACTCGCACGACCCTGGGTCGAGCCGGTCGACCCACCGCACTCACCAACTCTGAGACAAAAGTTAAAGCATTTAATGCAACCGCCAACCACTTTCTACCCTCATGGCTACAGCAACAACCGGCATGGAAGCAGTACCAGTGTTAAATCTCACTTTTTACTACCCATCCCGGGATGGGCGGTGAAGACCTGTCACTGTACACGCCATGACGAGCACTATTCCGCCACTGATCACCCTCGAGGGAGAATACGACGAGTATCGTACCCCGAAATTCACGGGACTCGGCCTTATCCATTTATCGTCGACCCGCCTTGACCCGTCCTCGACCCGGCCTCGACCAACCGCCGGTCAAATAAGAAAGCAAGGCTCACATGCCACAGGATCCGGAGTCTTTTCACCGTCTCATCCTCTACGTCACCATGGTGTCCGGGGATGGCCGGCCATTCTCGGGGCACGTCGCTACAGCGGCCTCTACAGCGCTCGACAAAACTTCACTCCTAAGGCACCCCCGGCGTCCCTGCCTCCTCTTGACCCTATAAAAGGGCAGGCAGGGGACTCTACGAAGGAAGACGGACGACGAAAAAGCAAAAAGCCAGTCTCCATCCCACCGTAGAAGATCAACATCTCAAGCAATCTCCTTTGTACCCTCACTTTTTCTCTCCGAGACCTGGGATCGGCTCCCTCTCTTACAACTTATAACCCCTACGCAAGCACTTAGGTGCAAGGAAATACAATACTCCCCCTCCCCGCTGGACGTAGGGCCTTCTTTTGCCCGAACCAGGATAAACCCCTGTGTACTCTCCTTACATCACCATCTAGATTAGGGACACGCAGCACTGATTCACTCGTTGGCTTAGGACCCTCGCGAGACTAGACACCGACAGTTGGCGCGCCAGGTACGGGCCACTACGTGCCAACATCGTTTTCCCGCGCATTTTTCTAGATGGCTGACCCCGAACGTCCACTCCCGTTGGCCACGGTGATCTGGTTTGGGAGCTTAGAGTTCATGTCTCTTAGCCATGGCTACGACATGGTCCTCCTCCCGCCCAGGCACCCGACCGACGGTGACCACGAGCTCTCCTAACCCGGGGGAGCGCTGCGCCGGTATCGTCGCTCTCGTCAGGCACGCACCACCAGGCGACGGCGAGCCCAGCGCAACCGACGTCATCACCTTGCGGAGGGCAATGGTATTCCCCGATCCGGCGCCTCTCAGCCAGACACCGACACGGATTTCCTCACTGAGGATCTGTGTAGGATGAGCTTGGCTGAGGGTAAGATGCCGACAGGGAGTCCCATCACTCCACCGCCCGGTGCGGCGCCGCCACCACCCAGTTCGACTACTCCGGTACCAGGAACTATGTCTTCATCAACATTCCCGTTTGGACTAGACTCGGTTGCCCGGGTGTATGCTTCTTCTGTAGGCACCAGCATGAGTGCTTACGAGGAACTCCCCGGACACCATCTATGTTCCGCCCTCGACCTCGTCGTGTCCACACCAGCTTCCGAGTACCTGGACTCTTCGGAGACCCCAGATATGGAGTTTCGTGCGACTGCCTTTCAACATCATGACCCTAGAGACGCACGACCTCACATGCACCCGTTGTACTACTATTTCAGCGATCCAAACTCTGACTCTGCCGATGACACCTACGACCCGACTCGCGAGTGCTTCAACATCGATGGAGCTATTGCGTCGGATTCGGAGGATGAGGCAGCCATTAGAGGAAGGAACATGCCAATTCAGGTCGAGCTCCCTACTGCACGGGATGAAGCTCAATTCCTTGCAGATTAAGGAATGCAACTCGAGCAAATCCACGAATTGCAAGACATGCTCGACAAGGAATGAGAAAATCTGCGCCTACTTCAACAAACCCTCGAGCACGAGCGCGCGGCACGCGCACACGACGGAGGAGCTCAAGAGAGAGCTCGCGACGTCAATCGTCATGTCATCGAGGATCGGGCAGGCGAGCCCCCGGTTTTTGGCTGAGCCAGCCAGAATGTTATCGCAGCCGCCATGCTCCTTCGTAACATGCCCGAGCCATCGAACCCTGAGGCCCATCGGGCCCGTGATGAAATCGGAGGACTCCTCGAGACCGCTGCCATGTAGCAGGCCGAGAGTTCCGCCTCGAGGCGACGTGGGCTTGCCTCAGAGCAGCCTGCGGAGCCCTCCCGATAAGAGAAAGAGGCCTCGGTTCATCCTGAGCACGCCCCCAGCGGAACAAGGTAGCATCTATTCGTGAATGCATCGTCGACAACCGTGAACCTCGAGACGCCCGTGATAACATCAACGAGCGCCGGAGGCACAAGTGTTGTGATGGTGCGGCTCAAGGCTACCACGAGCACAGGGGCGGGCGCTATGATAGCTCGGAGGATCGAAGCCCTTCACCCGACCCACCAGGCCCTCGGGTCTTTAGCAAGGCCATCCGCGAAACACTACTACCGGCTCGGTTTTGCCCCCCACGACTCTCACCAAGTATAGCGGCGAAACCAAACCTGAACTTTGGCTTGCTGATTTCCGCTTGGCTTGTCAGTTGGGTGGGGCCATCGACGACCGGGTCATCATTCGACAACTCCCCCTGTTTCTGTTGGACACCGCTCGAGCCTGGCTCGACGACCTCCCTCCTCAACAAATCCACGACTGGAGCGACCTAGTAAGAGTGTTCGAGGGGAACTTCAAAGGGACCTACATGCGCCCTGGTAACTCATGGGATCTCCGAAGCTGCAAACAGAAGCCGGGCAAGTCCCTCCGGGACTACATCCGACGTTTCTCCAAACAGCGCACCGAGCTTCCCAACATCACTGACTCCGACATCATCATGGCCTTCCTCTCTGGTACCACCTGCAAAGAGTTGGTCCGAGAGCTGGGCCACAGCACTCCCATCACTGGCAACGGTTTGATGGACATTATCACCAACTTTGCCGCCGGCGAGGAGGCGGTTGGTGCCATCTTTGGTAGCGACCAGGACAAAGGGAAGCGCAAGGAAGAGGATCCCGAGGGCTCTAGCCGGGGCTCAAAGAGGAACAACAACAAGAAGAAGAAGAAAAACTAGCAGGGCAAACAAGAGGCCCCGACCGACGACCTTGTCGCCGCTGCTGATCGTAAGAAACCTTGAGGACCCCCCGACGGGGGCATTTTCGACAAAATGCTCAAGGAACCATGTCCCTACCACAAAGGGCCCACGAACCACAACCTCGAGGACTGCCACATGCTCCGGAGATACTTTGAAAGTCTAGGCATCAAGAAAGATGACAAGAAGAAGGATCCTAAGGGAGACAACAAGGATGAAGGGTTTCCCAAGATTCACGATTGTTTCATGATATACAGAGGACCCTCAACGCGCCTCTCAACACGACAGCGCAAATGGGAGCGTCGAGAGGTCTTCTCCGTGCAACTCGCAACCCCTCTCTTCCTTGACTGGTTCGAGGTAGCCATCACTTTCGACCGTGATGACCACCCAGACTACGTCCCCAATCCTGGGGTCTACCCACTTGTCGTCGATCCCATCATCGCCAACACATGCCTCACTAAGGTGCTCATGGACGGAGGCAATAGTCTTAACATCATTTATGCCTAGGCCCTCGACCTTTTGGGAATCGCAAGGATGCACCTCTGACCCAGCGTCGGGGGCTTCCATGGAGTCGTGCCAGGGAAGCGAGCAGAGCCCGTCGGGCGGGTCGACCTGCCTGTCTGTTTCGGCACCCCCGCCAACTTCAGGAAGGAAACTCTCACTTTCAAGGTTTTTGGATTCCATGGGACATACCACGCCATTCTTGGGCGCCCCTGCTACGCCCGGTTCATGGCGGTCCCCAACTACACCTACCTCAAGCTCAAATTGCTGGGCCCCAACGATGTCATCACTGTCGGGCCCTCCTATGAGCATGCCTACGAGTGCGACGTGGAATGCATCGAGCACGAGGAAGCCGTCCTAGAGTCGGCGACCTTGGCGACAAACCTCGACGGTTTGGCCAAAGAGATCCCAGACCCCAAACGCCATGCCAGCAACTTCGAGCCCACAGAAGACGTCAAGCTCGTACCCCTCGATCCCACTGACTCGAATGGAAAGGCGTTGAGCATCAGCGCCACCCTCGATCCCAAATAGGAAGCAATGCTCGTCGACTTTCTCCGCGCAAACATCGACATCTTTGCGTGGAGTCCCTCGGATATGCCAGGCATACCTAGGGAAGTCGTCGAGCACGCCTTAGAGATCCGAGCCGGCTCCAAACCAGTGAAGCAACGCTTGTGCCGCTTCGATGAGGAGAAGCGCAAGGTCATCGGTGAGGAGGTCCACAAGCTGTTGGAGGCCAGATTCATCAAGGAGGTTCATCATCCCGAGTGGCTAGCTAATTCTTTATTAGTTAAGAAAAAGAATGGGAAATGAAGGATGTGTGTAGACTATACTAGTTTAAATAAAGCTTGTCCAAAAGTTCATTTTCCTTTACCACGCATTGATCAAATCGTTGATTCTACTACAGGATGTGAAACTCTATCGTTCCTAGACGCGTATTCCGGCTACCACCAGATCAAAATGAAGGAGTTCGACCAGCTCGCGACTTCATTCATCACCCCGTTCGGCATGTATTGCTACGCTACTATGCCCTTTGGTCTCCGGAACATAGGGGCTACGTACCAGCGATGCATGCAACACGTTTTTGGGGAACACATTGGACAAACCATTGAGGCTTACGTCGACGACATCGTTGTCAAAACCAAAAGGGTCAGTAGTTTGATAAACGACCTCGACATTGCGTTCAAATGCCTTAGGGCAAAAAACAGCAAGCTCAACCCCGAAAAGTGCGTCTTCGGCGTCCCACAAGGCATGCTCCTAGGGTTCATCGTTTTCGAACGTGGCATCGAAGCCAACCCGGAAAAAATCGCTGCAATAACAAAAATGGGTCCTATCCGAGATCTAAAGGGCGTACAGAGGGTCACGGGCTGCCTCACGGCCCTTAGTCGGTTCATTTCGTGCCTCGGCAAAAAGGCGCTCCCGCTGTATCGTCTCCTAAAGAAATCGGAACGCTTTTCGTGGACCCTCGAGGCAGAAGAGGCCCTTACAAAGCTCAAAGCTATGTTGTCCAACTCTCTGATCCTCGTCCCTCCGGCCATAGGGGAACCCCTCCTGCTTTACGTCACCGCAACGACACAAGTGGTCAGCGCGGTCTTAGTTGTCGAGAGGGCAGAGGAAGGACATACCTTGCTCGTTCAGAGGCTAGTCTACTTCATCAGCGAGGTGCTCTCGGAAACCAAGGTTCGCTACCCGCAAATCCAGAAGCTACTGTACGCCATCGTCTTGACACGGCGCAAACTTTGTCACTACTTCGAGAGCCACCCGGTGACCGTGGTGTCTTCTTTCCCCTTGGCAGAGATAGCTCGGAACCGAGAAGCCTCGGGTAGAATAGCAAAGTGGACGGTCGAGCTCATGAGTGAGACCCTCTCTTATGCGCCACGCAAAGCCATCAAATCCTAGGTGCTGGCAGACTTCCTAGCGGAGTGGACCGACACTCAACTTCCTTCGGTTCAGCTTTAGGCCGAGCTTTGGACCATGTACTTTGACGGGTTGCTGATGAAAATAGGAGCGGGCGCGGGCTTGCTCTTCATCTCGCCCCTCGGAGTCCACATGCGCTATATAATCCGGTTTCATTTTTCTGCCTCCAACAACGTCGCCGAGTACAAGGCGCTCATCATGGGCCTACGCATCACCGTCAAACTAGGGGTCCAACACCTCGACGTTCGTGGTGACTCCCAGCTCATGATTGACCAAGTCATGAAGAGCTCAAGCTGTCGTGACCCTAAGATGAAAGCCTACTGCGAGGAAGTACGGTGCCTTGAGGACAAGTTTCACGGCCTCGAGCTCAACCACGTTGCATGCAAATATAATGAAGCCGTCGATAAACTCACAAAAATCGCTTCTAGTCGAACCACAGTTCCACCTGATGTTTTCGCGAGAGATCTCCATCAACCGTCCGTCAGCATCAGGGCAGACGAAGGGGCCGATGGACCATCACTCGATCCCCCACCTGAGGTGGAAGCTCCCTTCACCAGGGCTGAAGCCATGCAGGCGGAAGGCTCGACCCCACCAGCCGACCTCGAGCCCGACTGGCGTGTTCCGTACCTCGACCATCTCACTCGAGGGGACCTCCTCTCAGATAAAACTGAGGCTCGACGGATCACCCACCGGGCCAAGGCCTTTGTGATATTTGGCGACAATAACGAGCTTTATCGACGCAGCCCCATGGGCATCCTACAACGCTACATCACAAATAAGGAAGGCAAGAATCTGCTCAAATATCTACACTCGGGGGCTTGCGGTCATCACACGGCACCTCGAACCCTCGTTGGAAACGCATTCCGATAAGGTTTCTATTGGCCAACCGCAGTCTCCGACGCTATCAAGCTAGTGCGCTCCTGTAAAGGATGCCAGTACTACGCAAGGCAAACCCATCTCCCAGCTCACGCCCTGCAAACTATTCCCATCACATGGTCATTCGCTGTTTGGGGGCTCGACTTGGTCAGACCCCTGAAGAGGACAACTGGTGGCTTCACCCACTTGCTCATCGCCATTGACAAGTTTTCCAAGTGGATCGAGGCCCGTCCTATCACCAGCATCAGGTCTGAGCAAGCCGTGCTATTCTTCACCGACATCGTCCACCGCTTTGGGATTCCTAACTGCATCATCACGGACAACGGCACCCAATTTACCGACAAAAATTTTCTGGATTTCTGCGACAACCATCACATCCGTTTGCTCTGGTCGGCCGTGGCTCATCCAAAAACAAATGGCCAAGTAGAACATGCCAACGGCATGGTTCTACAAGGCCTAAAGCCGAGAATTTTTGACAAGCTAAACAAACATGGTAAAAAATGGGCCGCCGAGCTCCCCTCGGTCCTATGGAGCCTAAGAACAACGCCGAGTCGAGCCACGGGGTTCACTCCATTCTTCTTAGTCTACGAATATGAAGCTATGCTCCCAACCGATGTAGAATATGGATCCCCAAGGCTAAAAGCCTACAACGAGCAAAACAATGACACCACAAGAGAGGACGCCCTCGACCAGCTCGAGAAAGCTCGCGATGTGGCTCTGTTACACTCCGCAAGGTATCAGCAAAGTCTCCGACACTACCATGACAAACACGTCCATAGACGGGACCTCAATGTCGGTGACTTGGTGCTACGGCGAAGCTAGAACAACATGGGACGACACAAGCTTACTCCGCCATGGGAAGGGTCGTACATCGTTGCGGAAGTATTGAAGCCCGGCACCTACAAGCTATCGAACGAGAAAGGTGAAATCTTCACCAACGCATGGAACATCGAACAGCTACATCGCTTTTTTCCCTAAGACCTCGAGGCTCTGTAAATTGTTTCGCAATCCCATGATAGAATAAAGAATACATCGGTGTTCAAAGCATTCTTTCATGAAGACCAGGAAGGATCGACCCTGTTTTCTCAGAGTCGACCCTCCCTCGGGGGCTGCAAGGGGGAATCCCCTACGTATCCCCAAAAAACTCGCATTTTTTCAAAAAACAAGAGAACTTTTACATAAGTCGATGAGGCCACAAGCGCACCCTAAGGCTCGGGGGCTGCTGAGCCGTGAGATCGCCTACGCCTCTAAGCTATGGAACCTCCACTCACTCCCTCACGCTAAGGGGTGCAACCACGTGCTAAGTAGACCTAATAAAAGTTCACGGTTTTGAAAAAGCTCACGTCTAACGTTCCCATACGCTTCGAATCGAGTTCTTACATGATCCACAAGGCCGCAAACACACCCTAAGGCTCAAGGACTGCCGAGCCGTGAGATCACTTATGCCTCCAAGGCTACGGTACCTCCACTCGCTCCCTTACACCAAGGGGTGCAACCGCGCGCTAAGAAAATCATGCAAGAATACAATTCAAACAAGAAAGGGAACAAAAGACTCAAACGAAAATGGACATTTAGTACAAATTTACATCTAAATGTTTCAAGGCCCCTGAGGCCATCACGACGCAAGTTACGAATATTAACTTATTTACATGGGCCTTCATGCCCAGGTTTGGCTCACAGGCCCTCGTCGTCAGCAGGCGGGACCACCTCGACCTCGAAAAGCTTTGCAGGGCGACCCCCGGGCTCCTCCGCGGCCTCGATCAGGTTCTGGCAGGCTACTTCATTCTCCTCATCAGTCCGGTCTGGATCCGTAATGAAACCATCGGCAATGAGGCCCACGTCATACTCAAACCCAGACCGAACAACTGCCATGGCCCTCTTCACGCCATGATGTAGCCCGCCTCGTATCTTCTCGCGAATGAGGCGACCCAGCACCGCCATCCGGCGAACAAACAAGTTCCCCGGCGCATCCTCCTCGGTATCGGCGTTGGGCTCGACCCCTAGGCCATCACACATCGAGGCGATCGCACCCTGGAGCAGCTGAGTCCGCCCGACCTCGGCCTCAAAGAGGTTTTGGAACGAGGTAGCCGTCGCCTGAGCTGCGTGTTGCTGCTTCTCCAGCTCTAAAACACAAACACCAAGTTAGCATAAGCCTGAGACCTCGAGGCCAAGGTCAAACACGACAAAAAGGTTAATCCTCAGCGTGGGTCTGCCAACCCACGACCTCGTCGCACAACTCCTCGCACGCCTTCTCCACCACCTGAAGAGCCTCGTCCTTGTCACGGACCGCTGTCCTCAACGTCTCAATCTCTCGACCGGTGCTCGAGAGAGCCTCGTCCCTCTCTTGGACCATCCCCTTCAACGTCGCAACCTCGTCCTCCAAGGTTTCGACGCGAGCAGAGGCCATCCCGATCTGGATGTTGAGGGCATCGCGCTGACTAAAGCGACGTCCTCCTCAAGCTCCTTCACGCGCGCCAGAAGCGGCACGAGGTCTTCACGGGCCTTGGCCGCCGCCTCCCGAGCCTTGGATGCATCTTCACGCGCCTTGGCCTCGGCTTCCCGAGCCTGTGCTGCCTCCTCCCTAACCGCTGCCTGGACGACGCGGAGCTCGTCCACTTCAGCGCTCTTCTTGGATAGCCTCTCGTTGGCCTCCTCGACTAGAGCCCGTTGGCGAGCAAGTGCCGCCCATACGCCACTCTCATGACGAATGAAGAGTGACTTGCGACGAGAACGCTCCTTGAGCTCCTAACCACAGTTAAACCTAAGATCAGAACCAAGGAGAAAGGAAGGACAAAACGCAAGAAAAGACAAATGAACCCGGCTCACCTCAAAGGCCTATGACATACCCCACACCAAGGTATCCATGACCATGCACAGAGACTGCACGGAGTGCTTACAGAGTCCCTCGATGAACTCCCAGTGATGCACTTTGTCCTTATCGACGAGGGTGAAGAAGGGCTCGGCGCTGGGGTTAGTTGCGTCCTAGAACTCGAGGGTCGACCGACCCAAGCGCGGGAGCTCCTCCTCCGCCTTCTGCTTCCCCTTGTCAGAAGGAGGGTCGATTATAGCCGGGGTCGACCCTTGGGGTGGGGCTGATGTCTTGACTGTTGGTGCCACCGCCTGCACGATGGACGGTGGCACGCCCACCCCCCGTTCCGCCTCGACCGCCGGCTCCGTTGGCTGGTCCTACTGCGGCTGCGGCTCCACCCGCACCGGTTGTGACTCCGGCTGCGCCACCTCTTTCCCCGCCTCTGGCGGGGCCTCCACCACCTCTCTCAACTCTTCGGCATCCGCCCGCCCCGCGTCGCGGATGGATGTTTTGGCCTCAGCAGCCTCGACGGTCATCTGGGTCGTCGCGGTCGACCCAAGCTCCGACCCACCAACCCCAGGCACCTCGAGCCTGGCACCGCCTGGGACTGCCTCGACCGGCTCTGTCCCCCGCATGGCGTCACCAAGACCGGTGACCTCCTGGGTGCTTACTCTTGCCTTGGCAGCGGCCTCCCTCGTCCTGAGCCGCTCCATGGCAGCCTGGTACCTTGCAACCCAGGCAGCATTATTGATAGGCGTCCACATCATCAGGGTGGTGCCAGACTTGAACGTCTTGACGGGAGTCAAAGCCACGAGCTCCACCTTGCGCTTGTGGATGAGCAGTGAACAGACGCGTCAGAATAAAGAGCGAGATGACCATTGACGGAAAGACAAGGTGAGGAACTTACCCGGATATGGGAATCAGGGGCCTAGACTCCGGCCTCCCTAAGCCACCCGATGGCTTCTACGAGGGCCCCTCCGTTAAGCCTCCTGTTGGCCGGGTGCTCCTCGGAGCCCGGGCTGACGGGGCGTCTGAGGACCTCTGCGCCGATGAGGCTATCTGGCCTCGAGTCCTTACGCCCGTCAACGGTGCCCTGGCCTTAGACACCGACGTCATCGCTCCGCCCGTCGGCAGAGTCCGAGGCGATCGGACTCACGAGCGCGGCGCCACCGATCTCCCCTGCGGGACCCCGGGCGAGGTAGACCCCCTCTCTGAAGGCCCCGCTCGGGCCCTTCCTTCTGCTAGCTCTCCTTCCCCCTCGACGGGTGCCAAGACTTCCCTCGATGCCTGAGAGGTTGACCCCCCAACGGGCTCCAGCAGGGGCCGCACGTCGGGGAGGTGCGCCAGAAAAGTAGCGGTATCATACCGTGACCCGGCGTCATCGTCGTCGCTGTCTTCATCCTCCCCCAAGACCGTCTCGAAGGGGGATTTCTCGATCAAGAGACCCTCGAGGCTCTGTTGGCGGTGGCGCTTATTCAATGCCTCAAGCTCGAGGGCCTTCTTGACCTGATGCTTCTTCGCAGCGTCCGTCTCTTCCTTCTTCTAGGCCGCCGAGAGGCATCTCACCTCTCGAGCAGCCCGATCCTCCGGAACCGGTGGCCGTGACTCCTTGACCACCGACAGATCCTGCACGGAAGCCTCGACCAACTTAGTCGAGAGAACTGGGAAGCAAAAGGACCCGAGGCTGTCAGAACAACGCTTACTAGAGGCTCAAAGCCTTGAGTCGGGCGCATCGGGACCCTGTCGATGCCTCCTGCTTGAAGCTCCCCACCATCCACCGTGCACGCCGGGCAACTTCATCGAGTGGGAGGGACTCGTGCGACATCCGACTCCCCTCCAGTGAAGCCTCCAGTGTCATCTCGTCGATCCGGAGTCGGCGTTGCATCAGCGGTAGCACCCTCCGGCGGTGGAACACGGCGGCCACCATTCCCGTTGTCAACCCGCGCTGTCGAAGCCTCCTCAACGCGTCGAGGAGCGGTTGCAGTTTCGGCTTGTCCTCCTCGACGACGCCGTACGTCCAGTTGTCCTCACGTGACATCAGGACCCAGCCAAAGAACCTCGGCAGCCGGTCGTCGTCGTTGCGCAGGTAGAACCATCTGTCGTGCTAGCCGCTGTTCAACGAGATGAGCTGCGCCTGAATGTACTGCTCACCTCGAACCACCCAGACTTGGAAGGTGTAGCTCCCTGCATGCACCACGCACCGCACTCCTCGCTCGCCCGCCTTCTTGGTGAAATGCTCCGCCTCGAAGAGGTGGAGCCACAGATTCTAGTGTGGCTCCATCCCTAGATACCCCTCACAGACCGCCGCAAAAATGGCAGCCTGCGAGATGGAGTTGGGGGCGAGATGATGCAGCTCCACCTTGTAGTAATGGAGGAGCGCCCGCATGAAGCGGCTCGGCGGCATCCTAAGCCCCCTCTCATGGAAAGCCACGAAGCTCACCACGTATCCCTCCAGGGGCGTTGGCTCCCGGTGGTCAGATGGCGGCACCCTCCATTCTGGCTGGTTCCGGCTAGCCCTCGGTCACAGAAGACCGTCGCGGACCAACTCCTCCAGCTTCCTCTCCGTCACCGAGGAACGAGCCCACACGTCCATAGGAAGGATCTAGCTCTTTCCCGCCATGGTCATCGGAAATAGCGTGCGACGCCAGAGGAAGAAGTGACGGCAGCGGTGAAGGGCGGCCGAAGAGCGCATAAGGAGAAAGAGGGCAGAAACGCAAATGGCATGTAGGGGGGACGCACTGGACCCTGGACCTCACACTTAAACCCCGATGGAAGGCCAACGGGCGGATCCGGCGAAAAAGGTAGGAACAGTTTCTGCATTCAATGTCCTCACCTAACCGCTCCCTCAAAACCTGCAGGTAAGGGCACGTGTCCGCCGTTCACTCCATAACCGTCGCACCACGCCGCCCACTTCTGCGCCGTTCTCGCTTCTCCCCCTCAAACGGGTCGAAAGGGGATCCGTAGACGGATATTTCCAGGCGAATGGATAACGGGCTGCGAGCCCACTATAAACCTCGAGGGATCGAAAGCTGGCCCTCGACTAGGGTTCGACAGCTGCCCTCGAGTAACGGAGTTAGGGACAACTAGGGACGCGCCCATACAAGGCTAGGGCTCGAGCCACTCTCTCGAGGCGCCCCCCAGTCGTATTCAAGGCTAGAAGAGAGGTCGATGGTGGAATCCCCTCGGAGGGAGGCATCGAGCCCTCGGATCCTATCGCATGGAACCAAGATCCACACGACTACTCTTTGGCATTTTTGAGAGCGCCTCCGTGGCCGCTAGACGACTCCTATCGAATGGAGCATGGGCTCCCACTCAAATTTCCCGCTAACAGCTCACCGGAGACCATCGGAACTCGCTCGATGAGGGTAGTACGACGTTCCTCACCCCTCCTCCTTTTTTCTAAAGAAGGAGCGTGAGGGTCGAACGATAAAAGACGGGCAAGACTCTGATCGACCTCGTGCGCGCGAGGTTCAGGGGCTCGACCGCAAAAGGCTAAACCTCAAACGAAAGAGGACAAAACACGTCACGATGCAAGAGCATTCCTCGATATAACACACTAAAGACCTCAGAGGAGTCAAAACACTCCACCGAGGCCTCGGGGGCTACACCCGGCGAGTGCGCTCGCACGCTCCCACCGGAAAAGCTACAACGCTATGACTCCAGTTCATGACTCACTGAGCCTCTGCGAGAGTGACCCACACTCACCCAAAGGCTCGGGGGCTGCTGTCGGGTACCAAAACAAGGGGTACCCACAATTAACGATCAAGGAAAACCAACTCCTGAAAAAACCACGCCAAAAGCTCTGCCCACAAAGACGGAACGAGCCAAAACGACGAACGAAATGCCTTGACCACGTTCCAACTCGCATGAGACTCGCTCGACAGGGCGTCTCGACCATGTTTCGACTCGCACGAGGCTCGCTCGACGGGACGCCTCAACCACCGAGAAATCTCCGACTCGCACGACCTTGGGTCGAGCCGGTCGACCCACCGCACTCACCAACTCTGAGACAAAAGTTAAAGCATTTAATGCAACCGCCAACCACTTCCTACCCTCATGGCTACAGCAACAACCGGCATAGAAGCAATACCAGTGTCAAATCTCACTTTTTACTACCCATCCCGGGATGGACGGTGCAAACCTGTCACTATACGCGCTATGACAAGCACTATTCCGCCACTGATCACCCTCGAGGGAGAATACGACGAGTATCGTACCCTGAAATTCCCGGGACTCGGCCTTATCCATTCATCGTTGACCCGCCTCGACCCGGCCTCGACCAAACGCCGGTCAAATAAGAAAGCAAGGGTCGCATGCCACAGGATCCGGAGTCTTTTCACCGTCTCATCCTCTACGTCACCAAGGTGTCCGGGGATGACCGGCCATTCTCGGGGCACGTCGCTACAGCGGCCTCTACAGCGCTCGACAAAACTTCACTCCTAAGGCACCCCCGGCGTCCCTGCCTCCTCTTGACCCTATAAAAGGGCAGGCAGGGGACTCTACGAAGGAAGACGGACGACGAAAAAGCAAAAAAGTCAGTCACCATCCCACCGTAGAAGATCAACATCTCAAGCAATCTCCTTTGTACCTTCACTTTTTCTCTCCGAGACCTGGGATCGGCTCCCTCTGTCACAGCTTGTAACCCCTACGCAAGCACTTAGGTGCAAGGAAATACAATACTCCACCCTCCCCGCTGGACGTAGGGCCTTCTTTTACCCGAACCAGGATAAACCCCCGTGTACTCTCCTTGCATCACCATCCAGATTAGGGACACACAGCACTGATTCACTCGTTGGCTTAGGACCCTCGCGAGACTAGACGCCGACAAATGTGTTTTATATTGAATGTACATCATAAAGAAAAATATATTAAAGCATGTGGCCAAGGCTGACGCCATGGGGAAGGTGCACTGCTTCTACCACACCGTCGTAGTCTGCTTGTGCACTGGGAGCACATGATCAAGCAGGAAAACAACTTAGACAAGTTAGGGGTCATGGGCTTCTTGTGTTTTCTAAAACCATACTTTATATTATGGTGTCTAGCATAGAAATATAGAGCATGGTTCAAGAAAATATAGACCGTGGCGAACTCTTAATGTTGCCCGCCGCGGTTAATCAGTTAACCACGGCGGACATCTTTTATCGCCCGCCTCGGTTATTCCACGATTAACCGTGGCCTTCCATTGGAGGCGGGCGCTTCTGACCGCCACGCAAAATAAAAAACGCCCGCCGCGGAAATTCAATTCTGTAGTAGTGGAATTTTCTAAGATCAATCAAGTATAATATTTTTAATGCACATTTTTCAAGGAAAAATATTTTATAAGATTTTAAAAATAATATTTGTACAATTTAATTGACCCCTCGACAAACATCTAAATTACTTTTCTCATGGCTGACGTGGCATTACGTAAAAGCATTGCTTTTAAAACTACTTAGGGAGATACATCATATGGTTTTAAAAGTTGGAGGAGTCTAAAAATCCTATTTTCAGTTGAGAAAAATAAATCAAGCTTTCACAATAGTTAAGAAAGATCAGATGAACTTTTTCCTATCTAATACATACATGCATAATGTGTTCACGAGCCTAGGCCATCGCACCTCCTACCTGGCCTAGGGCCAGCCCCGCATGAGAACGAAATGTGCTGCTGAATACATGCTGCACAGACTATAGCATTTGTTATTTCCTTCTTTTTCATTTTTGCTATTTTATTCTAATTAATTATTTTTATTATTTTTTATTTTTATTCCTATATTCAATGAGATACATGTGTTGTTTACGTATATATACGTGATGTTCTATGATGTATTATAAAATGTTATTATAGTTTAAATAGGATGTTTCACTATTATCTTTGAGTATTTACGTATTACATGCGAGATGTTCTATGGTATATATTAGGTTGTTCAAATAGTATCTATGTGATATTCTTTTTTATTCTTCTCTATTACATGGCGAATTATTTTTTATTATTTTTGTTTGCCCTTATGTTTGTTCTAGATTTATTATTATTTTTCTATTTATATTATGTTATGACATTCATCTATTTATCTATTTCTATATATTTCACAGCCTTTGTTGTTTTTTATTTTCACGGAGATCATAATATTAATTGCAGGAACACATAATTTGTTTGGAATACTATTATTCATTAACCGAGAACATTTTTCTTCGAAGGTAGAACATTGTTTCCCAAAACTAGAACATTGCCCTTGTCAATAAAGAAAATATTCTAATCTTCACAATATAAATGTTTGTTATTAAAACTAGTATATTGCCTATGCTAACGCTACGGTGGTGTCTAGAAAAAATAATTCAACCAATGGTAAATATAAAATAATTTCAGGTTGTTGTTTTAAGACAGCAGCCATATAAGCCAAACCAAATTAAAAACTGTCTTATGACTAAGCTCAGCCACTAACCTCCACAATCGTATCAGTGCCACACTCCCTCCACCACTGAAGCATATCAATCCACATTTGCTTTGCTTTGTCGATATCAAATTGTGCACTTGTGCTTTGGAAAAATGAGAACTAACGAATAAAGCTAAATAAAAGACGCATCATAATTTACTGGATATATATACCTCAGCATCATATAATAGTCATCATGTCTTGCAGACAACAGCTCATCCAAGAGTAGTGCTTGTCTAAATGTTTGAAAAGCTTGCAGCTCCTGTAGATCATGAACTACCTCAATAGACACAGAAAGGACCCGACTACAACTCCTCCTCCTGTTCTTTTTTAATGAATGTCTTATCTTAGTTGATGCATCTATTGCTTTTTTCTTCAGAGAGCCCATTCTAGTCTTCTTTTCCTCATCAGAGACTTCAAAGTCTGACTATTATGAACATGTTGGTTTAGATTTAGCAAATACATTTTGCTTCACGCCCTGCCATTTATTATTTATTATATTCATCAAATGTATAGCGTTTCCGTTTCTTGTTATAAGACTACCCGCAGTGGGTACTCTAAAACGATACTCTAAAGCTTTAGAGTATGAATATAGAGTAAAAATTGCTGCACTGGGTACTCTAAAACGATACTCTATCCTTTCTCTCACTATATATTTAGAGTGGTACAGTGCTTACTCTATACTCTATAGTGACGGACCCCACTAGCTAAACAAAGGAAAAAAAATGCTATAACTCAAAAACCAAAAATCCAAATTAAATTTCGATTGCACCATTAAATTTGTCTCAATAAATCCTTCAAAACTAGATCACACATGGATATATTTAGATAAAGTAACAAGTGGGTCCCACAGTGGATAGAGTGGATAGAGGATGATATAGAGGATGGATGGGTACGGGAGAATTGAGTATAGAGGAGAGAATCTTGTTGACTAGGACATATAGAGGATGAATATAGAGGTCCATGAGTGCATGTAGTCTTAGAGATCAGACGGCTTAAATCACTGGACGGATAGATATGATGGCGCTTCAATGCACACATTCAAATGGTACAATGCTAAAATATTGAAGTTTGATCTAACTTGCACAGACACATTCCCGTACCTTTCAGCGCACAGCGCCCTGCACTTGTAGCAGTTGCAGACAGAAGAATAATCAGCAAAAGCCTCGCGAAAGGCAGTGTTTAGATCCCTTCAAACTTCCAAAAATTTTACAAGATTTCTTGTCACATCGAATCTTTAGACGTATGCATGGAGTATTAAATGTAGGTAAAAAAATAACTAATTACACAGTTTGTCTGTAAATGTCGAGACGAATCTTTTGAGCCTAGTTAGTCCATGATTGGATAAATTTTACCAAATAACAACGAAAAGTGCTACAGGAATTTTACACCAACTTTTACACCATCTAAACACTACCAAAGCAGTTTTTGCACGTCCAAAAGCCATGTTCCGTCAATCCTTCTCCCCCTCGTCGCCGTCGCCGTCGGCATCCTCAGCCCGCGCCGCGCCCGCCACTTGGCACTTGACGCGTTGGAAAGGAGAGCCCTTAATATCTCCACCGACCACCGGTGCACTCACGAAATTCTCCCGGGATCTCCATATATATAGCGGGCAACGCCCAGCCGCCACACCACCACAGCGACCAGCAATCCATCCAACCAAGGGCAGCAGCCAGCAATCGCAGTCGCAGGCGCAGCTGGTCTGGTTCTGGTCTCCTCTCGATCTCCCACGGTCCACACTCTCCTCCTTTTCCTCCAAATCCTTACACGTTACCCTGCCACCTAATGTTTCCCCCCTTGTTCAATTTTCTGCCTTACTCTATGTATTTCATTAATCAGTAGTCGACGCATGCATGCATGACCCATCATTCCGTATTTTTCAGTAACGTTTCTGCCGATTACCCCCTCGTTCGCTTAAATTTCTGCCGTGTTTCCCCTCATATACTTCTCTGCCGTTCTCCGTCCTTTTGATTGCTGTATTACAGTTGATGATGATCCTCTTCCTCTTTACTCGTCTGCTCGAACACAGGCACACCGCACCCCAGTCCTCCACACCAAACTCAGTCCGAAGTGCAACAAAACTACGTGAAGAGCCCTACTTCTACGCGCACATCAATGGCCAACGCGCCTCGGGCCGACGAGCCGGAGCTGATCGCGGCCCCCGCCCTGCCCCTCAGACACGCTCAGCGCCGCCTCCTCGACGCGGGCCGCATCCTCGTGACCGCCGGCTGGCTTGTCCTCAACTACACCATCAGCAACCGCGCCGCCAACGCCGAGCACGGGTTCATCGGGCTCGCACTTCTGCTACTCGGCGTGTTCCTCGCAATGCTGGCGCTGGTGGCCAGCCAGTTCCCGGGAGTAGCAAGGGCGGCCGCTGCCCTGGCCGACGCCGTCCTCTTCTACTTCTTGGCGCCGGCGAACTAGCTAGCTCCTGGGAGGCTGGGACGACGAAACGTCTGTATATCGTTGCATGCGCTGATGCGAAGTGATTTAGTTCACTCATGTTGTTGTAATTTGTAGCCACTAATAAAATAGGATAAGGTCTGTTTGGATCCATTGTGATAATAAAAATAATTAGCTAAAATAATCTAATTGTGATCCCAATGGCTAGATTATGGATAGATTGTTATAATGAAAACACGATATTTACAGTAATCCTACAATCTACGGGAGCCCTACTTTTTGGAGGTTATGTTTGTATTTGTCACTTTATTAACTAACAATAATCTAGGGACCCAAACTCCCTGATTATTATCATTCATAATATGTATTATAACATAATCTTATGTATCTGACCATATACCTTCTTTTTTATACAATTTCTACTCGCGATCGGTCATGAGCCCACGTCGCTGGCTACTGTACCGAACACTACACAACACTGTTCAAGCCTTTTTTTCTCTCTTGGTTACCTGATAGGGAACAAATCAGTTTTTTTTGTGCATATACCACATGCTGCCTCTACGGTAAAAACTAATTTATAAGGCAGGCTTTCTTTAATTTTGCATGCCAAAAAATCGTAACTTCACCCATGCGAAACGCGGGGTTACCTACTAGTAATAATCTAGATTATAATAATCCAACTATGATTAACCCAGCCCTACATCTCCTTATATTGCGGAGCCCTTAGCTCCTAAACTTAATCCTCCATATCCTCATCATATAGGGTGCTTCCTAACAAAAAAATCTCCTTAAATATGCATGTCCTTTCATAGTTCTCCCCTGCTATCTCAGATAACATATATGGTGGACCATATGTAACCCTAAAATTAGGGGAGAGGGAGGATTAGTTTACTACTAAATATAGGATGTTGAATAGAGACAGTTGGAAGCCATGTGGGTGTGTTTTCTTATCGCATATACACCTTAATATTGAATTTAATAGGTTGGATTGGAAACTCTTCAAGATACCCTGCCTGCTATCTTGGTTTCTTGATTGCCCTAGACTATCCGTTAATCAAACAGCACTTTCATCCTAGATTATCAAATTCTAAGTGATTATATATTAACTTACGAATATGACCCTATTTGGATACCCCTCGGATTATAATAATTATATTATGTAGCATTTTGATCCAAACAGGGTTGATTATATGGTGGATTGTTATAATCAAAACCCATAATTACCATAATCCCAAAATCTAGGTGAGATCAGGTTATAGAGGGATTATGGGTGCTGAAAGTAACTTGCCGCCCATCCGACTATCCAACTTGCCCTCCAACCGATTGTCCAACTTGCGAAACTATAAAGGATAAGATAGGAATTTCCCACTTTAATCAACCATAGTCTATTGACTCTAACACTCTAATTATTATGATCCATAATCCGGTTTATAATAATTCTATGCATAATAATAATCCAGTTATGATCCAAACAGACCCTAGCTCATAGGTGCAACATTTTTCTTTTCCTAAAAAGTAAATAAGTAGGAAACTAAATACTTACATTGTTTACATAGAGATGCATGTATGCATTACATACCTTGATGACTAACACCTTGTACTTGTACACTCATTGACCTTGGGCGCAATTTGCCATTGGTGCATCTTGCCCATCTTGGAGGTGTCGATAGATAGCCAGGCATGATGCAATCTTCAGATCAAGCATCTCAGTTTCCGTTGTTAACGATCAACCGCGCGGAGGCAATGCATGGAAAAGGATTCATGCAGGGGCCACACAGGATGCATGCCACCATATGACTGCATGCAGAGATACCTCCTGCACCTTGCGGTTACAGACCTTGCCACCACGGCACCACCCATGAGATTTCATCACAGATTATGAAGAAGGCACGGCGGTGTGTAGCCTCCCAGCGCAGGCACACGGTAGATCGTATCTTAATTTGAGCCTGTCAGTTGCAATTAAGGATGAAAACAGTACGAAAATATTCTGAACCGACCGCTTTCGTTTTCTATATTATGATACCGTTTTTTATATTATGATACCGTTTCCGAATTTCGCCAAACATAAAAATTTATCATTTTTAATTGGTTTCACAACCATTTTTATACTCTTTAATTGCTAAAATGTAGAAATATCCCGAACCGACCGTTTCAGGCGCCGATTCGCCTGTACCGATCGGCTGATTCTCGCACTTGAGACGTGAGTTAGAGGCGTCACATGCAGGTTAGTGCTTGGTGCCCCATTCGAATCCGATCCTGCTTGTCTTTCCACATCCATCCTCAAATAACTCTAGCAGGCGGACTATACTGCACTCACGAGATTCTATTGGCTACAACTCCACCATCCGCAACAGAGCTGAAGCCACCTTTGAATGGCATGCATGTCGCGTACTGCTGGACGCTGGTAGGAGAATTGGAACGCACGGAGAGGAACGGGAGAAGTTCGTTGAAAAAGCAACGTCCTCGATTAGATTTCTCGGGAAGAAACACATAAAACACGGCTGTTTAATTTAATTTACATAATGATAATGGTGGGTAATTTTTTAGAAAATCAAATTGATTCATCCAATGGTTATTATTGCTAGTGATGATTAAACCTTATTAAATTGACAGCTAGATGTTTCTAAGGCCCCGTTTGGTACGGCTCCGCTTCACTAGTAAAGCCATTTTTTTGGGTTTCAGCTCTATGAACAACTCTATTAGGGGAGCTGGAGCCGTTTTGGTAAATTGTTTGGCAAAACAGCTCCACATATAAAGTTTCTTAAAATATGCTCTCACAGAACGCCACGTATGATGAGATGAAGCCAGGAGAAGCCACTATTTTTGGCTCATTCTCACCCCCCAAGCTCTGTGAGAGCATGTTTTTAGGAGCTTCATCGGTGGAGCCGTTTCATTTTACCCCGTTTGGCAGAAAACGGCTCCTGAAGCCGCTGGAGAAGCCCTGCCAAACGGGGCCTAATTATTGTGAGAATTTGTGGGGATTTATCTTTTTTTTTAGCGTGTCTGGTGAGAATTAACGTGATGCCTCTGTTGGAGCCTCCAATTAGTAATAATAAGATAACATAGAGTATTTTGAGATATTTTGGGCCACTTCATATATTTTTCACAATAGTACAGGGCAATATTTTTAATAAAAAAACTAGATCCTTTTTGACTGACAGTAAGGAACGAATGACCGTCGAAATTAACCTCCTCCTTTGACAATCAGAAAATGATAGTTTTGTCATAATTGGAATGCAACTGTGAGAGATCGAAGCAGTTTAGCTAGCCTTCTGCTAAGTGCAAGAGCCATTAACATAATTGGCCTCTTTAGTACCTCTACCCCTGAAAGCATGTATGCATGGAGAGGCTTCTCTGTTGCTCTTCTGAACTCTAATCATTGTGAGTCGACGCAAAAACACACTTGCTTGTAGAGTGGTTCTTATTCTCGTTTGAGTCATCTTTACGGTATCCTGTCCTTGATCGGTGTACTGGATGGATGATCGTGCCCGTTGCAATCGCCCAAAAGTTTTTCCCCAATTTCTTCTATCTCTTGGATACTTGGATGGATGATTCCCGAGATCACGCTTGAGAACATATACTCCAGATATTGGCAAGGATTGGAACTGAATTCTTTCGCTCTCCCGTTGGGTGCCTGCCTGGCCTTGTCTTCCTCTTCCCTGCCTGAATGTCCCTTTACATTTCTTTGTCCTGCTACATCTGGAGGCGCAATGGATAGCTGCTTTAAGTTATTCCCTGACGATAAAATTTTTGTGTGATGCCTTCGGGTGGTCAAAAGCCATTGAGGACCGACACTCAACTTCCTCCGGTTCAGCTCTAGGTCGAGCTTTGGACCATGTACTTCGACGGGTCGCTGATGAAAACAGGAGCGGGCGCGGGCTTGCTCTTCATCTCGCCCCTCGGAGTCCACATGCGCTATATAATCCGGTTTCATTTTCCTGCCTCCAACAACGTCGCCGAGTACGAGGCACTCATCACGGGCCTACGTATCGCCGTCGAACTAGGGGTCCGACACCTCGACGTTCGTGGGGACTCCCAGCTCGTGATCGACCAAGTCATGAAGAGCTCAAGCTGCCGTGACCCTAAGATGAAAGCCTACTGCGAGGAAGTACGGCGCCTTGAGGACAAGTTTCACGGCCTCGAGCTCAACCACGTTGCACGCAGATATAATGAAGCCGTCGATAAACTCGCGAAAATCGCTTCTAGTCGAACCACAGTACCACCTGATGTTTTCGCGAGAGATCTCCATCAACCGTCCGTCAGCATCAGGGCAGACGGAGGGGCCGACGGACCATCACTCGATCCCCCACCTGAGGTGGAAGCTCCCTCGACCAGGGCTGAAGCCATGCAGGCGGAAGGCTTGACCCCACCAGCCGACCTCGAGCCCGACTGGCGTGTTCCGTACCCGACCATCTCACTCGAGGGGACCTCCCCTCAGATAAAACTGAGGCTCGACGGATCACCCACCGGGCCAAGGCCTTTGTGATATTTGGCGACAATAACGAGCTTTATCGACGCAGCCCCACGGCATCCTACAACGCTGCATCACAAATGAGGAAGATAAGAATCTGCTCAAAGATCTACACTCGAGGGCTTACGGTCATCACGCGGCACCTCGAACACTCGTTGGAAAGCCATTCCGATAAGGTTGATGGAACACAGTACAAGCATCCAGTCATATCCACATCAACTCCCGAAGTGCAACAAAACTACGTCAAGTGCCCTACTCCTACGCGCACAATGGCCAACGCGCCTCAGGCCGACGAGCCGGAGCTGATCGCGGCCCCCGCCGTGCCCCTCGGACACGTTCAGCGCCGCCTCCTCGACGCCGGCTGCATCCTCGTGACCGGCGGCTGGCTTGTCCTCAACTACACCATCAGCAACCGCGCCGCCAACGCCGAGCACGGGTTCATCAGGCTCGCGCTTCTGCTACTCGGCGTGTTCCTCGCAATGCTGGCGCTGGTGGCCAGCCAGTTCCCGGGAGTAGCAAGGGCTGCCGCTGCCCTGGCCGACGCCGTCCTCTTCTACTTCTTGGCGCCGGCGAACTAGTTAGCTCCTGGGAGGCTGGGACGACACGTCTGTATATCGTTGCATGCGCTGATGCGAAGTGATTTAGTTCACTCATGTTGTTGTAATTTGTAGCCACTAATAAAATAGGATAAGGTCTGTTTGGATCCATCGTGATAATAATAATAATTAGTTAAAATAATCTAATTGGGATCCAAATGGCTAGATTATGGATGGATTGTTATAATAAAAACACGATAAAAATAATTTATAAGGCAGACTTTCTTTAATTTTGCATGCCAAAAAATCGTAACTTCACCTGCGCGAAATGCGGGGTTACCTACTAGTAATAATCTAGATTATAATAATCCAACTATGATTAACCCAGCCCTGCATCTCCTTATGTTGAGGAGCCCTTAGCTCCTAAACTTAATCCTCCATATCCTCATCGTATAGGGTGCTTCCTAACAAAAAATCTCTTAAATATGCATGTCCTTTCATAGTTCTCCCCTGCTATCTCAGATAACATATATGGTGGACAATATGTAACCCTAAAATTAGGGGAGAGGGAGGATTAGTTTACTACTAAATATAGGATGTTGAATAGAGACCGTTGGAAGCCATGTGGGTGTGTTTTCTTATCGCATATACACCTTAATATTGAATTTAATAGGTTGGATTGGAAACTCTTCGAGATACCCTGCCTGCTCTCTTGGTTTCATGATTGCCTATTGGTTAATCAAATAGCACTTTCATCCTAGATTATCAAATTCTATTTGATTATATATTAACTTACGAATATGACCCTATTTGGATACCCCTCGGATTATAATAATTAGATTATGTAAGCATTTTGATCCAAACAGGGTTGATTATATGGTGGATTGTTATAATCAAAACCCATGATTACCATAATCTCAAAATCTAGGTGAGATCAGGTTATAGAGGGATTATGGGTGCTGAAAGTAACTTGACGCCCATCCGACTATCCAACTTGCCCTCCAACCGATTGTCCAACTTGCGAAACTATAAAGGATAAGATAGGAATTTCTCACTTTAATCAACCATAGTCTATTGACTCTAACTAGAGATGGCAACGGGTACGTACCCGACGGGTAGTGCTCACCCGTACCCGTACCCGTACCCGCAAAATTTTACCCGTACCCGCATGCGGGTAAAAAAATAGTTCCATACCCGTACCTGCCAGGTAATTCTTACCCGACGGGTAACCCGTACCCGATAGCATATCCGAAAATTACCTAAAAATATCAAATAGTCACATGCAAAAATAAATCACTCTAAGCTTCCAACAAGTTACAAACATGCTAACAAACATTATTAGCATCATTACAACAAAGGCAATATACTAGAAATATAGTGGATGTCTCAATGGGCCAAATTCATGACTTATATGCGCTAAAATAACTGAGATTGGCTAGTTATTTTTGCGGGTATATCTTACCCGCGTGTATGCGGGTATGGGTAGTATACACCCGCACCCGTACCCGCCATACCCGATGGGTATATGATTTTGCCCAATAACGTACCCACGGGTAGAAAATTCATTCCATACCCGCCTCTTTATCGGGTAATACCCGTCGGGTACTCGGGTTTCGGGTACCCGTTGCCATCTGTAACTCTAACACTCTAATTATTATTATCTATAATCCGTATTATAATAATTCTATGCATAATCCAGGTTATAATAATCTAGTTACGATCCAAACAGACCCTAACTCATAGGTGCAACATTTTTCTTTTCCTAAAAAGTAAATAAATAGGAAGCTAAATACTTACATTGTTTACATAGAGATGCATGTATGCATTACATACCTTGATGACTAACACCTTGTACTTGTACACTCATTGACCTTGGGCCAGTGGCGGACCCAGAATTTTACCTCAGGGTATGTGATGCTAAAAATTTTCTTATGCAATTCGATAAACGATTTACAATTCGGTAAAACCAGATTCCAATGCGGTAAAACAATATTCTAAATCCATATAAATTGTTCCAATGAAATACAAAATACTTCAAAATATAGCCATAGAAGAGACTTACAATATTACTTGTTGATATGTCGCTTTCTCAATGACATGAATGTCTCCATTATATCATCTTCATCAACTTGGAAGAAAATATCCCGCTCAATAAATGTGAGTAGACAATCATCCAAAATAGTATCACCTAGTTTGTTCCTTGATTTTGTTTTCACTATAACCGGTGCAGAAAATACCCTTTCAACACTTGCAGTTGCCACTGGTAAAAGCAATACCAATTTGAGAAGCAAGTACACCATATCATACACTTTGTGCCTATTTGTTTCAACAAGCTTAACTGAGAGACCAACAATGTTGTCTAGACCTTGGAAGCGTTCATCTCGTTTCATGTCATCAATATAATTGTCAAGTTGCAATTCTAGTTGTAGCAAATTGTTGTTGGAGAAGTCAGTACGATAAAATTCAGCCAATCTACGTAACTTCTGTGCATCAAATGAAGCAAAGGACTGGGAAGGACTAAAGGCTAACATACAAGAGAGTAGCTCCATGTTGATCTCATCAAACCAATTATCAAGCTCTTGACTAATTTGATCAATGACACCAATATACACTTCTCTTCTAAAATGGTCATCATTTGTTTGGTTTCGGACACGGGCATACCTTGCTGATTTTCCATAAGGCACATAGGCACCATCCATAGCAGGAACTTTGACACCATGCGTAATACAAAAAGAAGTCACCTTCTTAAGAAAGTTATCCCAACCATCAGATCTCAACTGCTGCATTCTGCTCTTTGCCACATTAACAAGTGAGATTGCATTAAGAATATCTTGATCCCTTCTCTACAAACATTCGGATAACTCATTTGTGTATCCAAGAATAACAAACATTAAGTGCACAAAGAAAACAAACTCAAAGTTTTCAAATGCTCCAAGCACAAAATGAATCTTTGTCCAATCATCCCTATATGCATTATCCGCACCAAGCTCAATGAGCACATCATGGATTGAGGAATACATAGTGATGATGCTGCATATAGTTTTGTAATGCGAGCCCCACCGAGTGTCACCAGGCCTAGGCAAGCCCATCTCTTGATTTAATCCACTCCCTGATTCAAGCTCACCACACTCTAGTGATTTCTTGACATTCTCAATCCTAGCATTTTGAAGCATACCATGACGCTTGCAAGAAATCCCAACAATGTTCAACAAGATAGATACTTGATCAAAAAAGGTACTGCAATCAGTATTTCCCTTGGCAACAGCTACAAGAACTAGTTGGAGTTGATGTGCAAAACAATGATTATAATAAGCAGAAGGTGACTCTTTCTTGATTAATGTTTTCAGCCCTTTAATATCTCCTTTCATATTGTTAGCCCCATCATAACCTTGTCCTCTAATTCGAGTCATACTCAATCCATAACTAACAAGTAAACCTTCGATTGCTTCCTTAAGTGACAAAGAGGTAGTATCATCTACATGAACAACTCCAATGAAGTGCTCACATGGCCTTCCAAGTTTATCAACAAAACGCAAGCAAAGAGGTAGTTGTTCTTTATGTGATATGTCACTAGACTCATCGGCTAAAATTGCAAAGGGCTCATCACCAAGTTCCTCAATTATTTTCTTTCTAGTTTCTATGGCACAACAATGAATAATTTGCTTTTCTATCTTTGGGCTAGTCAAAGTGCAATTACCTGGTGCATTGTTCAAGACATACTTGTTCACTTCATCACAATTTCCTGCAAGAAACTTCAAAAGTTCAATGAAGTTGCCTCTGTTGGTAGACTCTTCACTTTCATCATGTCCACGGAATGCCAATCCTTGACGCAAAAGGAACTTGATACATCTAAGTGAATATGTCAATCTTTTCTTATAAAGACGAAGATCCTCATCAGTCCACTTGTCAATGTGATAATCAATTGCTACCTTGGGATTTATAAAACCAATATACCTCTCCTGAGCTGCATTGTGTGCCTTAGAACCACTATGTTTGATGAGTGAGTTGTTTCCTATATTCCAATTATTCCATCCATCAACAACAAATGCATTTGACCCACTGCCCTTCTTGAACAAGTAGCATATAAAGCAAAATGCAGAATCCTTCTTGATACTATATTCAAGCCACTCATAATTATACAACCATTGCAGACTGAATCGACGAGGTGTGTCTCCAATGTTTCGGTATGGAAAATTATGTATATAAGGTTTGCAAGGACCTTTAGTAATATATGCTCTACGGATTGCATCTTGATCATTAACATGATAATGTTCTATGGGCAGCCTTTCACCTGGATCATATGGAAGCTGATTGATGTCATACACTGGCGGCTTTGATGCGGGCGGTGGCGGTGGCGGTGATGCTGGCGGGGGTGAAGGATCTGCAATTTCTTCAAGTTCTACTCTACCTTCTTGATTTTGCTCTTCCACAGTAGTTTCAACCGGAGGTGGGGCAGGGTTCAAAGCAGTTGTAGCCACCTGCTTCTTTGCTGCTTTGTCAAAAAGGGATCGAATGTCTCCGCTTCTCTTCATCGTTCAACAATTCTGAAAAATAGTTTACCAATTAGCAAAAGTGCAAAACTGAAAACTCACATGCGATATTGACTCATGTTTGGAACTTACCAGTGCTGATGATCTTGCTGCCTTTTCGGAACGGATCGCCGGAACGTCGGAGGCTCGGAGCGGATTGCCGCGGCTACGGCAGTTCAGCGCTTCGTCCGTCGCGGGCTCGCGGCGACGCCTTGAAGCCTGAAGGAGCCAGAGGCTGGAGAGGATCGCCTTCACCCTGCCCGTGTCGTCCGTCGACGTTGCGGGCTTCGTCCGTCGCGGCGTTCGGCGCTTCAGCCGTCGCGGGCTCGCGTCGAAGGATTGTCGCTCGTCGCCGTCACGGCGTGTTGCCTGGTCCGCTAGTCGCGTCGTCTTCTCGCGGTCGAGTGAATCGATCGAAGTCCAAGGGGCGCCGCAGTCAGGTCCGCAGTCCACGACTCCACGCGCGAGGCAGCGAGATTGCGGACGCCGAACCGAATGGATCCAAGCCAGCGTCGTTTCCCTTTCCCTTTTCTTTTTTTACTTCAAAATTTTCTATCCTATCTCTATGACAGGCGGACCCCAGGGTATGCAGTGGCCCACCCTGCATACCCTGTGGGTCCGCCCCTACCTTGGGCGCAATTTGCCATTGGTGCATCTTGCCCATCTTGGAGGTGTCGATAGATAGCCAGGGATGATGCAATCTTCAGATCAAGCATCTCAGTTTCCGTTGTTAACGATCAACCGCGAGGAGGGAATGCGTGGAAAAGGATTCATGCAGGGGCCACACAGGATGCATGCCACCATGAGTCCATGACTGCATGCAGAGATATCTCCTGCACCTTGCGGTTACAGACCTTGCCACCAGGCACCACCCATGAGATTTCATCGCAGATTATGAAGAAGGCACGGCGGTGTGTAGCCTCCCAGCGCAGGCACACGGCAGATCGTATCTTAATTTGAGCCTGTCAGTTGTAATTAAGGATGAAAACGGTACGGAAATATTCCGAACCGACCACTTTCGTTTTCTATATTATGATACTGTTTCCGAATTTCACTAAACATAAAAATTTATCATTTTCAATTGGTTTCACAACCATTTTTTGTACTCTTTAATTGCTAAAATATAGAAATATTCCGAACCAACCGTTTTCATTTTCTATATTGTAATACCGTTTTCATCTTTAGTTGCAATGGCCGGCCTCATGCGGAGTTGCAGGCAGAACATTCTGGCCGCAGGCGTCGCCGAGGCGCCGATTCGCCTGTACCGATCGGCTGATTCTCGCACTTGAGACGTGAGTTAGAGGCGTCACATGCAGGTTAGTGCTTGGTGCCCCCATTCGAATCCGATCCTGCTTGTCTTTCCACATCCATCCTCAAATAACTCTAGCAGGCGGACTATACTGCACTCGCGACATTCTCTTGGCTACAACTCCACCATCCGCAACAGAGCTGAAGCCATCTTCGAATGGCATGCATGTCGCGTACTGCTGGACGCAGGTAGGAGAATTGGAACACACGGAAAGGAACGGGAGAAGTTCGTTGAAAAAACAACGTCCTCGATTAGATTTCTCGGGAAGAAACACATAAAACACGGCAGTTTAATTTAATTTACATAATGGTAATGGTGGGTAATTTTTTAGAAAATCAAATTGATTCATCCAATGGTTATTATTGCTAGTGCTGATTAAACCTTATTAAATTGATGCCTAGATGTTTCTGATTATTGTGAGAATTTGTAGGGATTTATCTTTTTTTCCAGCGCGTTTGGTGAGAATTAATGTGGTGTCTCCGTTGGAATCTCCAATTAGTAATAGTAAGATAAGATAGAGTATTTTGAGATATTTTGGGCCACTTCATGTATTTTTCACAATAGTAGAGGGCAATAAGATAGAGTAAGGAACGAATGACCGTCGAAATTAACCTCCTCCTTTGACAGTCAGACAATGACAGTTTTGTCATAATTGGAATGCAACTGTGAGAGATCGAAGAAGTTTAGCTAGCCTTCTGCTAAGTGCAAGAGCCATTAACATAATTGGCCTCTTTAATACCTCTACCCCTGAAAGCATGTATGCATGGAGAGGCTTCTCTGTTGCTCTTCTGAACTCTAATCATTGTGTGAGTCGACGCAAAAACACACTTGCTTGTAGAGTTGTAGTTCTTATTCTCGTTTGACTCATCTTTACGGTATCCTGTCCTTGATCGGTGTACTGGATGGATGATCGTGCCCGTTGCAATCGCCCAAAAATTTTTCCTCAATTTCTTCTATATCTTGGATACTTGGATGGATGATTCCCGAGATCACGCTTGAGAAAATATACTCCAGATATTGGCAAGGATTGGAACTGATTTCTTTCGCTCTCCCGTTGGGTGCCTGCCTGGCCTTTGTCTTCCTCTTCCCTGCCTGAATGTCCCTTTACATTTCTTTGTCCTGCTACATCTGGAGGCGCAATTGATAGCTGCTTTAAGTTATTCCCTGACGATAAAATTTTTGTGTGATGCCTTCGGGTGGTCAAAAGCCATTGAGGACCTTCTGTCACAATAGTGACTAAGAATCTACTAAACTAAATGGTTAGGTTGATTCGTATTACTATGAGAGTGTCTAATTTTTTTTTCTAGTGCATCTTGTGGGATTTCACATCGAGGCTCGATTGAATATGGTGGCGCCCATAACATTTTATTTGCTTTGAATTTAACACTGGTAGATGCAGTTAGTTTAGAAACATATATTAGCACACTGTAAGTTTCGTGACATCTAGAGGGGGGGTGAATTAGGCAACTTAAAATTCTACTTCTAACTATAGCCTCTAATTTTCACTTAAGCAAAACCTATGCAGAAAAGTAATCTATCTAAATGTGCAACTACGGTTTTACTAAGGTGTTGCTATCTCTACTGCAAAAGAGTTATGCAACCTAAATTCTAATCCTATCTACTAGCTTATCAACTATGCTGGGAAAGATAAAGCACACAACCAAGATTACAATATAAATGCGGAAGGTAAAAGGGCGATAGAGATGCAAACTTCCATCAACGACTTTGGTATTTTTACGTATCGAGAAGCGCTCAAGCTTCCTCCTAGTCCCCGTTGGAGCCTCTCGCAAGGAATCCTTCGCAAGGGCCAAGCTCCCGGTCAGAGTAACTTCGTGGATAGCCCCAAGCCTTCCCCACGCACAAGTGGGTCTCCGGAGTGCCTCACCCAGACCACTCTCCGCCATCTTCACTATCAAGCTTCTGGCTGAACCACCGCGGACCTTGTTCCCTTCGATACACGGTGGCGGCCACACCATAAACGTGGTTGGTGTGGTCTCGCAAGACTTACAAGCCACATCGAGTATAAATGTGGTGCGCGCAAGAACCTTTGATTGAGAGGTACGCAAACCTCACTAGCAACTAGACCTAAGCCTAGAGTAAGCGCATATAAGCGTAGTCTATGAGCGTGGTCTAACTAACCTAAGCGCTTCACAAAGCACCGCAAAAAAAGCCCGGCCAAACTGCCGCGGGTCTTGTTCCCTTCGATACATGGTGGCGGCCACACCACAAACGCAGTTGGTGTGGTTTCGCAAGACTTACAAGCCCCGCTGAGTACAAATGCGGTGCGCGCAAGCACCTTTGGTTGAGAGGTATGCAAACCTCACTAGCAACTAGACCTAAGCCTAGAGCAAGTGCATATGAGCGTGGTCTAACTAATCTAAGCGCTTCGCAAAGCACCTATGCTAATCATCTTGTGATCTTAATGCCTTACGCAAGTGGAGAGCTCCAAAGTGCTGCACAAGCACCCTCCTATCTTTCCTCAGCTCCCACACCCTTCAAATGGCCGCTCAGGGTCCCTTTTATAGCCCCCAAGTGGAGAACTAGCCGTTGGGACCGAGCTCCACTTTTCCTGTGTGGGCACCAGACAAACCAGTGTCACACCGCCACCCCTAGGGCGGTGACCCTCCAATGGCTAGTTTTTGAACTAGCCGTTATAGGGCTGGCACCGCCACCCCTAGGGCGGTGACCAGAAGCAATATTCCCCACTCTCGGGAAAAAAGGGGCGGTGCACCGCCACCCCTATGGCGGTGACCAGGGCATTGCACACCGCCATGTCTGGTGCCACCTCCTTAGCTGCCCGCTTCTACTTCTTCGACCGGCCTTCTTTGTCTTTATGTCTTAGACCTCTTGCTTCCCTTCTATGCTTTCAACACTTCCTCTATTGTCTTCCTTTGAGTGTTGAACCTTTTCTTCAAGTTCCACTCTTGGTCCAAGTCCACCATACAACCTATTGGACTACAAAACAAACACTTGCAAACAAGTTAGTCTAATTTGGTGAGTACTTTAGCATGGTGTAGTTTGTAGGTTGGTTTGACATGGCGTTGCTACTCCAAAAATTGCCCAAAGTTCGCTAGAATGCGCTGTGAACCCTGTGTGGATGCTCTGTTCGTGAACTGGCAATTCCGTGACGAGGCTAGGTTGGCATTCGTGTATTTCCGTCTTCAGTTGCCCTTTGGTCATGAGGAGTGCTTCGTTAGTTAGTCGATAGTACCATCTGAGGGTTCATGGTAATGGTTGAGCTTGCACCAGTTTAGCAAGAAGTTTTTGGTTCGCTTTAAAATCCATGCTCGCCTCTGTTTTGGCTATTGGCCCCGTGGGCCGCGGTCACCGTGCACGTGACGCTGTGGGCGTCGGGTTCGCGCGTGGCCGGGCTATGGCTGCTGGTCACCTTGCGTGCTCGACTAGTGCCGCACAGCCTTGCCCTGGCGTTGGCCGGCCCCGGCTGGCTACGGGCATGCTCCCACCGTTGTGTGCATGCCACGCTCGTGGGGCAGGCCGCTGCGCTGTGCGCAGGGCCGAGCAGAGGCCGCGTCTGCCATTACATGGCCCCGTGGCTCTTGCCTAGCCCTCCATCCCTTCTACTGTGTTAAGTATTATGCCGCTGTCGCCGTGTCTAGTCGCTGACTTGGGCATAGTGTCGATGGGATGCCGCCCTGCCCTGCTTGTCCCGCTAGATGCCATCGGAGGGCCCTGCTCGGGTCTAGCCACTCTGCTTCAAGAGCATCGTGCCAAGCCTCCTCTTTCCCACCACTGTGCGCACGCGCTCGCACTGCTACCTTCGGATGGTGCCACCCATGTCTTAACCGGCTCGGTTCGCTCATGTGCTTGCTCCACGGCCGCATCGCGTGCAAGGCCACCGCTCTATTCCCTCCTCAGCACCGATCGGCTGCACAGCGATTCCTCGTGCCAGTGAGTAACATAGGAGGTTAGGTAGGCGCCCTAGCCTCCTCGAGCCCCTTCGGGGTCTGTCTGTGGCCAATTTGGGCAGATTGCTCGCCACTGGCCTTGAGCGACGCCGCAGTCAGAAATTGAGGGTAAGCCCAAACCTGTAGGTAAAGAATCGATTGATGGCAGTTGGGAGCTCATTTTGACCTTCTAGAGCTGGTGCTCGTCTTCTTTGGTCTAGGGAGCTTGTCGACGGCGCAGTGACGCGGCAGGGCCGCCGTGGAGCACCACTGTGCCGCTCGATCGCACGTGGCCGGCTCTCCTCCGTCTTCCTTAGCGTCAAGCATCACCTCGGCTGGTTTCAGGGTAAGCCATGGGTGCTCGAGCGCCACTTCCCCCTCCCTCGCTGCTCGGTGCTAGGACGGTCACGCTGCCCCCCTCGGACGGCAGCGCACTATTGCCTCTCTCTCCCGTGTGCCCTACCACCCCTAACCGCCGCTCATCCGTGTGATTTTGGCCGTAGATGGTGGTCGGTCTCTTACATCGATCATAGAGAGCTTAGGTTGCCCGGCATGGCTGCGTTATGCCGTCGGTCGCCGCGCCGGCGAGTGCAGGGGTCCCAGGGATCTCTACATGGTAAAGATGTAAACATCGGGGGGCTTATTTGAAAAGTGACCAACTGTAGGAACAGTAGGTTTAGTGGTTGCGCTATTGCGTAGAAGACCAGGTCTCTTTTGCAATTTGTGCGCGTGCGGGCTCCCCACCGCGGGCCAGTTGTGGGTCGGCCTACTGCGCGTGCAGCTGCCCCCGCGCGGGTCGCAATGGGCTGCTGGGTCGCTTTGGTTGCCGCCGGCCCTTTAGCCTTCTAATAAGGTATTTCCTAATTTAGTTCTAGGATAAAACTTGTAAATTCAATAAGAAATTTTGTAGGAATCCAAAAATTATGAAACTAATTTTGTTCAGTTCCTAAAATCATGGTCTACCTACTGGTATAACTTGTTCACATAGTTCCATAATATTTTCAAGAGTTCCTTAATTAATTTGAGGTGCTTAATCATTATTGGGATAAAACTTGTAGGCATTTTTGGACCAAAATAATGATAGTGTTAGCTTTGAAAATGTTACAGTAGCTTCATAATATTATTAGGTGCTCATTGTAATTTTTGCAGCTTCTGAATGATTAATTTGCTAGGATAACTATTGAGCCCTAGTTGGAATATATATTAAATCACTCAAATGAGTAGAACAACACATTGGGATTTCATAACTGAAATACTTGTTGGGAAATAACGTCTGGTGCGACAACGGAAATGCGTGGCCTAGCACGTTAGAGCTAGCTCGGTAGCTTGAGAGTCGCAATCGCATTTACAAGTTGCGGTTATCGCTGATTATTTATATCTCTACGTTGCATCCACATATATTATAATAGGAACCATGACGAATAGTGGAGTCATGTGGAATAGCAGAAAAGGTGGTGCCTTGATGATCATGTCATCATGATGGAATGCTAACTCTTGGTTAAATCTTACCCAGGCAAGCCCTGTGCATAACCCCTATTATTTTGCACTTTATTTTATGCTTGTGCATTAAGTTTTAAGGAGTTGAATGAAAACCACTTGCATATATATCTCCTTATCCTATGAGTCTTACTAGTATGATAGGATCGTGTAGCTTGCTATGCTATAAGATCTCGGTAGAGGTCGAGTGATTACCTGTCACTTGCGAGAAATAGGAAATATATTATTATTACTATTATCATGTTACTATCACATGGAATATTTATGAATAATAATTGGAGACCGGGTGAGACTAGGCTTGGATGGACTTGGTCTTGGTTGGGCAACAGAGCAGGGCTCTGGTTGCATTTGTCCCGTCTGTGTCAATTGAGGACCGTCCGTTGCTGTGGACACTAGTCAGGTCACAGACTTATTATCCCAAGCACATACTTGCTTATGGGAGCGGGAAGACTTGTCACTCTCTTATCATGGGTTCCGGCTCTTTCCGGACCAACTGTTATGGGTGGATTATTAGATATGAGGTCTAAGCACTGCACTGAGACCAGGCCTCAGGTGTTGGGGGCTTGGAGTCCTAGTTTAGACAGGGAGCTGGACTCCTTGATAGGAGTGGAATGTGTTGGTCTTGTCTGTGCTCAGGGTACAGATGAGGCGTGTGTTTTCGGGGTACCCAACTGGGCTACATTGATTTGTGAATCGCCGTTTCTATGTGACAGTATGACTTGGCTATGGTCTAGCACCGTAGTAAGAACTGAAATATGGAAGATGACAAAAATAGTTTTGATTGCTCAACCTTTGCTGGAAAATAGCATAGTTGCTTACATAGAATGATTGGTTAATGAACTAATGATGACTGCAAATAAAATTAAATATAAGAACACACATTTAGTTATACTTCCTGCAGCTGCAATAAACCCTGCAATAAACCCACGAGCTAGATAGCTTTGCATATCCTTGGAGCCTTTTCTTTTCTCCTGACAGCTAAGTCTTGCAGAGTATACTTGAGTACCCAGGGTTTATTCTACCCTGTTGCAGATGACAGGAACATCTGGAGTTGACACTTGTGTGTGAAAACCTTCTGGTGGACTCAGCGAGGATTTTCTTTACGTTGCGGATCTAGAGTATATTTAAGGTTTTCACAAAAATAATTTACAAAGGAAAACTTATAACCTGTAATTATTTCATGTATATAAAATGTTTATCATGATAATATTTAATTCGTCATTAAATGATTTTATTTTCGCTAAAACTCTGATAATATTTTATATTTCGCTGTTATTACCGAACGATGAATTACTCTGATGTTGTACAAAGGGATGTAAGAAATGGCTAAGATTATTGTAAGCTTTATCTCTCATTTATGGTCCTGCCGGAAAAATATGGATTTTCGAGTTCTCTCTTTGAGTGTGCTCGACGGAATCGCATAGTTTAGCGCTCTCTCTTGGGTACTTAGTGTCTAATAGAAGACAAGTACTCTTGGGAGGGCATTAGATTAGGCGGTTCTGCCACAGATGAGTAGCTTAAAAATGGTTACTTTATAATATGTTTCATAGTGGTAGAGGTGGACCATTTAGATGTAAAGTTAGAATTATTTTGTGTATTTTAAATAATAGCAGATGTGGGTAGGTTTTTAGAAAATAAAATAGATCCATAGCAAGATTTTCCTTGCAATAATGATTAGATTGTACCAAATGAAATGCCATATATTTCTAATTATTTGATAATTTCTAAAATTGACATTTTCTCTTAGCGCATCTCATGAGAATAATGTGTATAATGCGTTAGAGGTTCCTAATTGGTAACATTAAAAGAGGTGGACACTTAACTTAATGCTCCTTCTATCTCGAATTGTAAATTGTAATGGTATTTCCAAGTACAGTAGTTTTTACTATATATCTATCTAGAAAAAATAAAATAACACAATTTAGAAAGAAAAACAAGTACAATATTAACACAACCTTAAAAAGGTTATTGCGTACTAGTCAAAGCAGTCAATAGTCAGACGGCAGCGCAATGAAAGAGGCCAAGTCACTGACTTCGGCCACGACTGGCCATTTCTTTAACTTCTTTTCTCTAGAGAGAAAACGGAGCTCATCAGTGGGAATTATGGATTCTGCAATGTTGTTGCAAGGTTTCAGAAGCTATGTCTTTGTAACTTGCAAGTAGTGTCGCTGGCTTCTAGTAGTACGACTGAGTTCTTCTGTGTGTGCCTACTATGGATGAAAACGGATCGGATACGAATGGATATCGCTAATATCATATTTGTTTTCATATTTCTGTTCGGATTCGGATTCGGATATGGATAGCGTCCGCGTACATATACAAATCAGATTGTCTCGGTTACGGATATGAATAATGAATATCGAATACGGTATGAATCGGATTCGGAGAATGTTGGATACAAATATCTATTCGGATATTGAGTAAAAACAACATATATATAATATCATAGGTGCGCAAACCATTACACCACTCTATGAGTCCATAATCCATCTAGATTAAGCCTAAAGACTTAAAAAGTGAAGCAACAAAAAAAGATACAGATACATCATACATCATACAAGCACCAATCTTCACGGCACAAGTAGAAGTAGCCAGGCTCATGGCCTCATGGTCATGGGTCATTTGCACTGAGAACTTCACCCACATCAACATTTGCATTGGCGGCACCTTCGCCCATCTGAGGATCCTGGAATTGGCCTAGCTCACGGTTGTAGTGGTGCCTCCTTCTCAAGTGGTGCCAAAAATGCGAAGTTCCACGCCAAGGTTCAGCATGAGCCCTATAATTGCACCTATTGCATTTCGCCCAACGTTGTTCCTCGATGACACCGTCTTTTTCGTGTCTCTCCATGTACATAGAATAGTGTTCCCAAAGCCTTGACATTTGAAAAACTAAATCCACAAAGGTGAAGACAAATGATTAAAGGTCAGAAACTAAGATCCGTAGATGCAAAACATAAATGGATCAAGGGTGGACCAGCATACCTTCAAGGCTTCAACCTTAGCATTGACGGTGGCTGCAACCTGCAAGCTAGCAAGCGCCTTCAGCCCTTGAACCACCGGCCAGGAAGCAAGCAAAATGGGAGTGGCGGCTGGGGTGGGGAGAGGTCGAGAGGAGAACTGAGTGGCTACTGGCTAATGTGCACTACCCCAGATCTGGACAATACTGCCGGTTCAAAACTCCCCATCACTGCCGGGTTTTAAACCGGTGAAGAGTCGAGATGGCGGACTAGAGGGGGGATGAATAGTCTTTTTTAAAACTTAATCACGCCGGCTAACTAAAATAAATGTGAAATTAAAACTATCAGTCTAGCCAAGACTACTCTATCTAAGTTCTCTAGCACCTTGCAAAGATCCTAATTAAGCAACTAAGGTGCCAAGCAAAGCAAGAGCTCACCTAATCAATTCTAGAGCAAGGTCACACAGACTTATGCACTAGTACTTTACCAACCGAGGGAGCTCCTACACAACTAGTGAAGCAAAAGCACAAAGTCCCTAAGCTCACTAGCACTGCTCAATAACAAGGCAACCAATGCCAAATTAGAGAGAACAAATTACTTAGCTACACAAACTAAGCAATGTGACTAACAATGTTACACAAATCAAATTAGTCACGCAAAGGGGATACTTCTAGCTACACAAGTAAGAAGGTAACTAGCTAGCTACACAAGCAAACTAGTTACAAGAGCAACTACACAAGCACTATGTACATAAAGTAAATACAAGCTTGCGTAGAGAGGATGCAAAGCACCATGAAGAAATACACAAAGTTGACACGATGATTTTTCACCGAGGTTTACTTGGTTGCCACCAAGCTAGTCCCCGTTGTGTGGACCAACACCTCGTGGTTCGGCGGCTAATCGGTATCTACAACCGAGCCTCCCAAAGGCGCCGCAAGAACCTACTGCAAGTGTGGTAGCTCAATGACACGCTCTACTAGAGTTGCTCTTCGCGATCCCCATGGGGTGAGCACAATCCCCCTCACAAATCTTCTCCGGAGCCTTGCACAATCTTCTTGCGAGCTTTGACGGAGCCACAAGCCACCAAGCCGTCTAGGAGGTGGCAACCTCTAAGAGTAACAAGCACCACCGACTTGCAACACGAACACCTAGTGCCACTCGATGCAACCTCACGATGCAATCGCACTAGAATCACTCACTCGCTTATTGATTCACAATCTAGCAAGCACAAGTGAGTTGGAGGCTTCTCAAACCAAGCACACACATGGGCAACACATCACCAAGGTGCTCAGCTCCTGCCAAGGCCGGCCACCACTTCTATTTATAACCCCACAGTCAAATATAGTTGTTACCCCTTCACTGGGCATTTTTCGCAGCGACCGGACGCGCCGGTCGATATGACCAGACGCGCTGCACTGCGTTCGGTCGCTCCTGGCCGTCCACGTGTCTTCCTGGATTCAACTTTGACCGCTCGATCCTCCAACGGTCACCATGTGCCAATGGTCACCAAGTGACCGGACGCACTGCTCAACTGACCGGACACACCGGTCACGCACAGCCGTGCGCTAGCGAGCCAGCGACCGGACACGCCGCAAGACGAATTGGATGCCACAGTGCTAGCGTCTGGTCATTTCCAGTAAGCACCCGCTTGCGACCTGACGTGTCCGATCGATCGTGACCTGACGCGCCACCGCGTCCAATTGACCTCGCGTGCTTCGCAGCTTCTTTGGGGCTTGACCGGACGCGCCGATCCCATGATCGACCAGATGCGCCGGTGCAAAGCCCTACCGTCCCATGCCTGACTCCTGCTATCACTGACCGAACGCGTCTGGTCATGCTGAGACCGCGTACGGTCACTACCAGTGACCTCCGTTCGCCTCCATTTCTATCCACGAATACTTTGACAAATTCTCCGCCTCCGGCGTAGTGGAAAATAGGCGTTTCACTTCCACAAAAGGGTCCCAAACCCAACTCTACCACTTAAACTCCACCTCCTTCGCAAATGTGCTAACACCGCCAAGTGTACATCACCATGTGCATGTGTGTTAGTATTGTCACAATCATTTTAAAGGAGTTAATCACTCAACTTGCCACACCACTCGATCCTAGCAATGATGCAAAGTTAGATCACTCCAGTGGCACTAGATGACCGATATGCAAACAAGTTTGCCCCTCTTGATAGTACGGCCATCTAACCTAAACCCGGTCATGCACTTCTCTATACAACATTTGACCGGTGAAATGAAATGCCCTAGGTGCATTCCATTCTATCTCCTTCGATGTTGATGCAACACATGCACCAACCAATCACCAAATGATATGATCCACTTCATATCATCACGTGACCGTATTGGTCCATCAATCTTGACCTCACTTGCTCTTCACTGTTGCGTTGGTCCATTGGCGCCAAGTCTTGCTCAAGCTTCACTGTCACATGCAGTCCCTCGCTTCAAAGCCTCCGACTTGCCCTTCACACTTGCAACCGGTCTATCGAGCCAAGCCTCATCTTGATCTTCTCCACCTTGATCACATGACTCCATATTATATCTCATATGCAATAAGCTCCTCCATCATCACATGTACAAGCTTTGCAACGTCTCCAAGCCATTTCCACCTCCATGGCATATGTTGCTCACATACATGTACCTGTAGACTAATCACCTGTGTATCTCACATAAAATACAATTAGTCCACCTAAGTTGACACTCAATTACCAAAACCAAACAAGGACCTTCAACCGGCACAACCATACCGACAATGATGAGGGTTAGCTATCACTGTCGGTTCCTACAAACCGGCAGTGTTCTGCAACTTCATTGCCAGTCCTTTACACTACCCGACAGAGTTCAGTTCAACAAACACTGCTGGTTTAAAACAAGACCCAGCAGTGATCGCTTGACCATCACTCCCGGTTTATGCCTCAAGCCGACAGTGATAGCTTGATCATCACTACCGGTTTGTGGCTCAAGCCGGCAGTGTTGGCTTCACCATCACTGCCGGTTTGTGGTTCAAGCCGACAGTGATGTTTTGATCATCACTGCCAGTTCGTGGCTCAAGCCGACAGTGATGTCTTGATCATCACTGCCGGCTTGAGGCTCGAGCTGACAGTGTTGGCTTGATCATCACTGCCGGTTTGTGGCCAAACCGACAGTGATGCTCAAGACATCACTACCGGCTTGTGGCTCAACCTAGCTCTGATGCTCAAGACATCACTGCCGGCTTGTTCCTCGAGCCGGCAGTGAGAGGTTCAGCAACACTACCGACTCCAATCTGAATCCGGCAGTGTTGTTGAAGCCATCACTGCCAGCTCGGTGCTAGCCGGCAGTGATGTATTTTTCGCATTTTGTTTTATATAATTTATTTTTTTGGTGGAATCGGTATTCGTGATTTATATTACAAATGAAACATTAGAAATCTATCAACATTAAACATTACAAGAATGACTTTACAAAAAATGACAAGATTTACATGATCACAAGTCCATCAAGATGAGCTATTACAATAATCTATCGGCGGAAAGTTTTGCATATTCCTTGTTTTGCTTCGTCTCGGCCCGCCAAAGGGAGAATAACCCTTTCTTGCTACGCACCTTGCCCAAGATGAAGGCTGCTAGCGCATCCTAGAATCCTCAGATCTCACCTTCTAGTAGCCAACGATGGTTCAATTTTTTTCGCTCTTGGAATTAACAAATGTTAGACAAAACGTACAATAGTTTGTTTTATTGAAATACATGAGATGGGAAGCATACACACCAGTTCTGCTGAGGCTGATGTTTTCCCGCCAATGTAATGGTACATTGCCACATTACGTAGAACTCGCATTCATTGTTCCCCATCGGCTGCTGTAGGATATCCATTTCCATGCGGGAAACCTCGAATGGTGGGGTCGAGAGCCCATCCACTCGTGCCTTGACACTATCATATAATGTGTAAAATAAAAAAGATGAGAATATGCTATGTGATTAAAAAAAACATGTTATTGGGTTCACTTACTCATTTAGCACTGTGCATAGGGGATCGACACAAGAAAGTGGCTTCATCTTGGAGTCCCACACCATGATACGTGGAGGCTGAAGTCTGATATTGACGAAGATGAAATGGGAACTGCAATCACAAAGTCCTAGTTAATCAAAATCTTTAAAAAATAGCAGTGATGACCAAAATAAAGGATGAAAACACATACTCGCAATTGTAGGCTAGAAAGATGTTCTTTTTGCCCTATTCGATGAAACCTTTGACAGTCGTGGTCACCACGTCTATAATATGGGCCTTGTCATACCCTAGACCGCCTCTGCATGTTCTCTTGTTTACTATCATTGGGTCCAAGAATCCAATGTGAAAAAGTTTTTTCATAGCACAATATGCAGCCACCTGCCTACATAAAGCATGTGATATGTTAAAACATTGTTGAAGTGATTTATTATAGCATCATACTGGAATCGTACTTACAAGGTCCACAACATCATAATTTGGTTGTCGAGGGTCGCACCTGTTGAATAACTAAAACATGCAATCATATCCGATGTGATGCAGTGTTTCTTCTGGTCAATTAAACACCACTTCAAACAAGATGAGAGCTTCAAAACCACTATACTCTCAGCTCTTGGTATCGATCATGTAATACTCATGCAGTTGATGCATATTTGTTGGCAAATCATTTATTTCCCTATCAGTTTCCAACAAATGATGCCCAAGTGTATACTTGTATGCGACGCTCACCATTTCAAACTCCCCTTCTTCTTGTAGATGAACTAACTCAGCTTCCTCTCTGCTTATGCCCCTATATTCAACAATTTTGTTTATTTTTCTCGTATATTCAAATTGTTGGATTTGGGCTCTCTCTTCATTGTACACGCTCTTGTCTTTGCCGCTCTATATCGCTGACCTCCATCCACCTAGGTAATGAGGCGATTATGTTAAAAAAACTAATGCATTTCAGCATGCAGTCAGGCTTGACAGGCTCTGCCTTATCCATCGTCTTCCTCCTTTTAGCTTGTCTTGGAACTTTATCTACTGAAGCAGATGACACTCTCTTCGAGGCTGACCGTGCCCTTGTGTTTTGTCTACGTTGAGATGGCACTTCTTTGGATCTTGGCGGGGAATCACAAGGAGGAGGAGGAGGAGAATCCTATTTTCTTTAGGGTTGGGGAGAGGGAGACAAAGAGTTACGACATTGAGGCGGAGAGTGATAGCTAGGTTCATGATCTCTCAGGGGTGATTCGTTGTTGTCCTCCTCCTCATCATCCGAAGGCAACTGGTCATCAAGCTTAATGAAGCACTTGCACCAGGCCACATGAGCACCCTTGTTCTCAACAAGGCCTTTTCTATCTTCATGTGCGGGGTAATCAATGTGGATCTTGTTGTACTTCTTATGAACTATACTATCAATGCTGACACGGGCATACCCCGGTGGAATTGGGCGGCCATTAATTACCCGATCTCTCGCAAGCTAGGCCTGGCCGAGCACCACCTTGTTAGTTGTCCATTGCTAACGGACGTACAACCTAACACTGACTGGCTCAGTGATGTTGTCAACCGAATAAGGCGCATTCACCTCTACATTGTCGAGCGGGGTCGATCCGCAGCTGCTGCGAGCCAGGACCGAGCTAGTTAGAATAGGTTCTTGTGCTACACTACCTGATCTCCTGGACACTAGAATTTCACTGACTCTTACTTGAACCGTCTCTTCAAGCCGTTTTTGAAAATTGGCTTCCATCTCTTTCAGAGCCCGATAAAACTCTGCCTCTTTTGCCGCTTTACCCCTGGAGCGGCTCTGATAAGTGGTCGAATCTCCCTCGAATGCAAGTTTCCAAGGAACAAGACCGGCTCCTCTAGTGCGACTTGGGTGCTCCTTGTTTCCAAGTGCTTGGGTGAGCATGTCATTCTCCCTGTTAGAAGTGAGGGTCCCTTGCATCACCTCTTCATTTATCTTTGAGATCCTCGTGATGAGGCTGCTCGTGGATGGTTTTTCAGAGGTCAAGCTCCCATCCAGGCCGTGGCGTGCCCCCCTTGCCATAGCATCAGACAGCAATCTAGGCTCCCAAGTGGCAGTCTTAGGCTCAACGCCATGTTGTTCCATCCATCAAGATCAGCTTGAAATTCATCCATCTTACCGGCGTAGCCTTGAGAGCCGAGGCGGTGAGGATCCGTCGCTTTGAGCGAGTTCTCCTTATTCTTCCTACTCACTGCCAAGTACTCAGTTAGCCTGTACTACTTGAAAGCCTCCCAGAAGTTCCTCTGGCTGGCGTACTCATCACCATCCAAATTCGGCTCTTTATCCTCTAGGATAAAGTTCTTGTACAATGTCCCCTTGAAATTCTTGAAGCATGTCCCCATGGTTTCTTTTGTTTTTTTTCTTGATTTGCTCCCTATCATAGTCCTTTGGGAAAGTGAAAAACTTCAGGATCCATTCCTCCCATATGTCATCCTTCACACTTTCAGGAACCCTCCACCGATCATTTTGTTTCCCTTTCCAATTCCTGTACGATATCGGGATGTGCTCCCTTATAAGTGCCCCGATGACAGTCTTGTATTTGGCCGCAAACTTTTTTAGGTTCGAGCGGCCCCACCCGTGTGGTCAACCAGAGTGATGATCCAGTGTGATTTAGGACCTACTTCTGGAATCTTAGACACACCTCGCTTACTTCTAGCCCTGCAGCTGCCAGAACCTTCTGGCTGCTCTGTCTGTTGAACCTCCTGCTAGAGACACTAAGTAAGCTAAGACCGTCTAAATTAATTAACATGTATGGCTACCTAGTCAAATGATACCTAAGTTATCTGGTCATCTTGATCCAGCTGGAGACAAGAGGTAGGGGTCCATGGTACCTCGTTCTCATCATCCTGATTGTCACTGCCACCGTTTGTCGGATCATGCGGCTCTCCCGTCCCACCAATATCAACCTCTTTTGCTTTCCTATCTTTTCTTGGGCGACGGGTTATGGGTAGTTTACGAGTCTTGACTGTGACATGATAGAGGTGAGTTTTGGCTGCGTACAACTACTAGTAGCATATGTGTGTTCAAATATAGAATGAAAAGCTTATTAAGAGACACAGTGGTGCAAACGGAATTGTAAAGAGACATTCCATAAGATGGATTTCACATTTTTAAACATCCGACGAAACAAATAAATAAAGCATTGAGGGAACATAAGCACTTGACATTTGATAGGCCTTCGGTTTTGACATGTTGGTTATTTATCCAACTCATATTTAATTGTGGCAAAAAAATGCCTACAATCCATGTGACATTCCAACTGTGCATGAGCACAAAACATATGGCTAGAACTCAACAACATTGACCGGAAATATCATAATCAGATGTTTGATGTTTTTTTATAACTTTTGATGCTTGGTTTATGTCCAGACAACAAATACATTATTGTTATTTGGAAACCTCTAATCACATGCTTAATTAACACACTTTAGAGTGTAGTGAAGAAATAAGCTAATTGGAATGAAACATGACAGTAAATTATGCATCATAATAGCCTATATTTGACTGGAAACACATGGCATAAGCACAAGCAAATGGCTAATACTCCAACCGAATAACATTGACTGGAAACATCATAATCAGATATTTGATGCTTCATTTATGTACAGTCAACATAAAACATTATTGTAATTTGGGAACCTCTAATCACATGACTTAAAACATTTTAGTGTTCAGTGAAAAAAATAAACATATTAGAATAAATCCTAAGGCAATTATTAGTGAGTTTATGAAAAAATAAACATATTAGAAAAAAATCCTAAGGCAATGTTATTCGGCTGTCAGCCTCACGGCCATTTCAGCGAACAGCTAAGGGGCATGGCCGAAGGCACTCACCATTGGAGGGGGTAGCAGCTCTCCGCGCTCTCCTGAGGTGCTCCGGCGGTGTCAAGGAAGAAGAGGGTGCGGGCGTTGTCGATGCTACGGCGGCGTCGAGGAAGAAGAGGGCGCGGGCGGCAGAGGTGCTCCGGCGGCGTCGGGGAAGACGCGAGCGCGTTCGTGGTCCGGCGGCGTCGGGGTGGGGGACGGCGTCGGGCGGCTTCCTCGCTCAGGCGGGCGCACGGTGAAGCACGGCCACCGGCGTGGAGGAAGAGGAGGGCGCGACGGCAGGGATGTTCGCCGACGTGGAGGAACAGAGCGGCGCGCGTGGCAGTTCAAAAGAGTGCGAAATATTTCGCCCGCGTGCGCTCATTCTATATATAGTAATGCATTATCACTGCTGGTTCTAACTACAAACTGACAGTAATGAGGGTCATCACTGCCGGTTGTATAATGAAACCGACCGTGATGAGTATCATCACTGCTGGTGCGAGCCAGAAACCAGCAGTGATGAGGGGGCACAGCCACTAAACAAATAATGTTTCTTTTGTATTGTTTTCAAAGTACTACTACTGGCACAGCGGTTAAGTCTCAACAGTCTGGCGCCCGTGTTCGAATCCAGTGTAGCGCAACATGGCCAAAATTTTTGAATTAATTTTCATCTTACTACACTCTTACTAAATAAAACAAGACAAACAACCAAACCAAACACAATTAGTATCCAAGCGCAATAGTTAAGACATGACACTCTAGACCATAAGACTCGGGTTCGAACCCCGAACGGTCAATTTTTATGATTTTGTTTTAATTTTAATATAAACAACTACACTTTAACTAAGTAAAAAGAACTAAAAAATGAATCCTAACGCAAGTAGTACCACAGTGCAGCGGTTAAGGCATGCTACTCTGGAACCCATGACTCAGGTTCGAATCTGAGCCCGGAACATTTTTATAATTTTTTTTTCTAAAACTATAGTTATCACTGTCGGTTGCCGGTTCCTGAAACCGACAGTGATATTTATACTTAATGTTTTTTTTCTTTTGTAAACAGAATAAATTTACGTATTAATATTTCTATTCCACTAAAGTCAGAATGGCTTGAAATTTTTTTTGCAAGCACTTACACCCAAATTATGGCCCCCACAAGATCTTAGGTTTTTCTGATCATTTCTAATATTATTATACTTTTCTCTATGCTACACGAGACAAAAGAGGGCCACTTACATGTTGGGCACACTAGAATTTTGCATCCACACGGACCAAAAATTGGTACCTAGGGCACATGAGACCCTGTGGAAAAGTTTGGCACCATTCCAAATCGTTTCGGGGTAGGCCCAGTTCAACCTTTAATTAACCGGTGACGTCGTGCGGAAAATCAATTAAACCGGAGAAAGTACCAAACCATCCCAGAAAAATCCTAAACTTGGTAGTTTCTTCACCCGTGGCACGTGCGAGGCTGAGAAAAAGTTTGAGATCAATATGGCACCGGAATGCATATGAACCACAGAAACCTTGGAAACCCAAGTGTTTAGTCATTGCAACATTAAACATCTTGTATACCTCTGTGAAGTATGTATAATCCGCCTATGTCAAAATGGCTTGAATTTTTTTTGCAAGCATGTTCAACCAAATTATGGCCCCACACAAGATCTTAGGTTTTTCTGAACATTTTTAATATTATTATATTTTCTCTATGCTATACGAGACAAAAGAAGGCCACCTATATGTTGGGCACACTAGAATTTAGCATGCACATAGACCAAAATTTGGTCCCTATGGCACATGAGACCCTGTGAAAAAGTTTGTCACCATTCTGGATCGTTTCGGGGTAGGCCCAGTTCAACCTCTAATTAACCGGTGACATCACGCGAAAAAATCAATTAAAAACCGAAGAAAGTACCAACCATCCTAGAAAAATTCCAAACTTGGTGGTTCCCTCATCCGTGGCACGTGCGAGGCTGAGAAAAAGTTTGGGACCAATACGGCACCGGAATGCATACGAACCACAGAAACCTTGGGACCCAAGTGTTTAGTCATTGCAACATTAGACGCCTTATATACCTCTGTGAAGCATGTATAATCCGCCTATGCCGAAATGGCTTGAAATTTTTTTTGCAAGCACCTACACCCAAATTATGGGCTCACACAAGATCTTAGGTTTTCTGATTATTTTTAATATTGTTATATTTTATCTGTGCTATACGAGATAAAAGAGGGACTGCTACATGTTGGGCACACTATAATTTTGCATCCACACGGACCAAAAATTAGTCCCTAGGGTACATGAGACCCTATGGAAAAGATTGACACCATTTCGGATGGTTTCGAGGGTAGGCCAAGTTCAACCACTAATTAACCGGTGACGTCGCGCGGAAAATCAATTAAACCGGAGAAAGTACCAAAACATCCAAAAAATCCCAACTTGGTGGTTCCCTCATCCGTGGCACCTGCGAGCCTAAAAAAATTTGAGACAAATATGTCACTGGAATTTAGAGTTCTTGTTGCACAGCACATGACTTACATGACAAGCCGAATTAAACTTAAACCTAGCTTGCAAATTAAACCTAAACAAACACTAATTAGGGGGTCATTGCTGCTGATGACGCACAAAAGTAAACATTTGAAGCCACTCATGGTGCTTAATGTCACAGACGACTGCACTCTCTCGTGCCTCCCAAGACCAGAGACATGGTCGTCCATAGATGTAGTCTACTGAACGACCATTGGCCCCGTCAGTGAATCTTATGCAGAACTGGCGTCCTTCAATAGTTTGCTGCCTGTGGTTCTCAGTACAGTACTCCGAGTTGTACCTAGTCTCTCCATAGCTTGGTCTAGAATAGCCGACAAGGCCATTCCAGCGTAAGTAGTGTCATTGAGCACAAGCTGCAAGCGGGGCAAAACCAAAAAAATGAGAGATTGTTATTTCAATAAATAACCACGACTCAAGTATCAAATGACATCGACTTTACCACATCCTTTTGGTTGTAGCTCGCCTGGTGTTCGGTTACTTCCCAAACAGGGATATTACCAGCATGCAATGCTTGAAACTTGAAGTGCGAGAAATCGGGCACGTGATAGCAAACATGCTGGAGTGCCTCCAAACAGACGTGCACAGCAGAGAACTGGGCACCTCTCCTGCTCGCCATCCATCTTCCCATCCGCCAGATAAATTCCTGCTACTCTGGTGTTGACCTCGAAGGGATGAATAAGCTTGGTTCACAACGTCCAAGTTGCACCATTATCAGCAGACGTTGTGTTCTCAACCATGTCCGACACCATGAGCAAGCTAAGTGTTGATTCCAGCCACTCTATCGGGGCTATCATCTACGACATAAGCAAGATGTTATTTGAATCAATCCATACATATTATGAAACAACAATTATTATGGAACTTAGACTGCAATTATTAATTAATTAGCATCCAAAAATAAGATGTTGGGAAAAATTTCATACAATAGCTGGAGTTGGGTGGTCTGGAATGGCCACATCTGGATTGAATGGATCATCACCAGAGTGGAAACTTGGTTCTTCTGGTGGGGGAGGTACGTTCATATATCCTAATAAAAATCAAAAAATATGAATATAAGTACATGTTTCATTATATAAAATGTGCCAAGTAAAATGTAGCAAACTAAATAAATATATATCGATGCATATACATATATCTAGAATATGGAAGAGGAGAACATATCTATTGTATTATACCTAATAACATTCAAGAAATATGAATAGAAATATATATCGCATTGTAAAAAATATGCTAAGTAAAATACCGCAAACTATATATATATATATATATATATATATATATATATATATATATATATATATATATATATATATATATATATACAGAAGAGGAGAGAACATATATATAATACCCCCGGGAATGAAAAACCCAGGAGTCATGAGTAAATCTCGTAGAGTGAAAAGAGTAGAAAAGAGTGAGAAGTGAGAGCTGAGAAATGAGACTGAAGTGAGGTGCGTGCGTGTGTGGATGTGCCGGGTGGTGCCATTTAAAAGGAGAGCAGGCACGTCACTGCCGGTTTTTAAGAAAACTAACAGTACCGATTGTGATGTGGCTGCCACCACGTACTTCGATGCCTGCATGCATGCAGCACCTAATGCAGTGCATGCACGCCGTAATAAATAAAGGACATTACACAACGGTCACTATTTGCGAAAAAATATTAATGCTATTATCTTTATTTAATGCTCAAATATTGACTAAAAATAGTAGAAAATTTGGAATAAAATTTCATATACGATAATAAAAACCTATTACAGTCTAGGTTCATGTTACCATGGAAGTGTACTAACACATTATAATACAACCATCTCATAAGCATTCTTCTAGCACCCGAGCTAGGGTCGAAGAAACGCAAAAAAGGCCACAGAGATGGTTGGTGAGAGCTACGCCGAGAGACGACCGGGGAGGTTAGCGGACACTTTTGAACCCGTGCCTCCAATGAACCAATGCCTCTCCGGATGGATAGGCCAGAGCACACTGCATAGGATAGCTCTGTCAAACACGTCGCACCGTCAAGCCTCGACCTGACTCTATTTTCATAAACATTCTTCTAGTATCTCTTGTATGCACCATCCTTGTGGATGACCACGCTTGTTGAAATTTGTATGTGAAGGGCTTTCTCCCACAGAGAGATCATAGCTGTGAATACTAGCTAAGAGAGAACGAAGTGAGAAATAAGCAGCGAGAGGGTGGCAAGACTTGGCCGCTGAGAGGCTCCTAGCCGAGGGCCATTTTATAGGGGCTAGCAGTAGTCGTGCTAGGTTTTTTCTTTTTTTAATTAAAGCTGTCGTGGTAGGTGAGAGCAGTGCTCCTGCTGTGGTGGTCAGCGGGAGCACTACTGGCCCTGAGGAGCATCTAAACATCTTTGCCGATTTTGGCTCAAAAACTGATAGTGAAAGTGGCTATCTGGGCCGGTTTAGCAAACCGGCAATGATACCTTATATCACTGTCGGTTTGTAAGCCAAAATCGGCAGTGATGCCTCTGGCATGCTGCGACGGCGCAGTACCTGAGGGCTCAGCCTTTGTTAAAAGCAGCGCTACGCACTACCTTTTTTAAAAAAAAAATAGTCCTGACTTTTTTTACAATGCAGTAGTGATAAAAAATTTCAATAAAAATAGGAAAATATATTGTGGCCCGACTTGGCAGTTAGTTTGATTTTATTTTTTTTATTTTATCCCGTGTAGTAAATAATAGAAGAAAAAAGAAAAAAAAAAATTGGCCAGACTGGGATTTGATCACGGGTGGGCGGGTCCAAAGTGCCCGGCTTTAACAGCTGCGCTAGGTAGGGAGTTCTTATACTTTTGTTTCATTTTTTCTTATATGACAATAGCACTATTAATTAATAAAACAAAACACAAAAAAATGCTGAGCTAGTTAGGGACTTCATATAGGTTCGTTTTTTATAACTTTTATTATTTAGCCGCTGAGCTAGGTAGGAAATATTTTCCTTTTCTATTTATTACTAGACATAATGCAATTACTTTATGTTCTAAAATAAGACAGAAATTTGTGTATTCATTTTTTAATTCTATGAAATTAATTAATGGTCTATAATTAATCCATACAAACATAATTATGATGTCCATACAAATAAAAACTTAATGAAACATAATTAACTTGTTCATACATACATAACTAAGGCCTTATTTAGTTCCTCCCCAAAAAATTTACATCCTATCACATCGGATATTTAGACACATGCATAGATTATTAAATGTAGACTAAAAAATAAATCAAATGGCAGAGAAGACACAGATTCAGACTTCTTTTTCAAATAGCACAGATTGCGTGTATTTTACAAGACGAATGTTTTGAGCCTAATTAGTTCGTGATTAGACAATATCATGCTACAGTAAACATTTGTTAATGACGGATTAATTAGTTTTAATAAATTCGTCTCACAGTTTACAGGTAAGTTGTGTAATTAGTTTTTTATTAGTATCCGAACACCCCTCATCCTATGAAACATCCAATGTGACACTCCAAAACTTTACACCCCTGGAACTAAACAAGACCTAAAATATCCATACAAATAAACCTAATTATTTGAATAAATTTGATTAAACATAACAGTACGAATAAACCAACATGGATCCTAAAAACCGGCCTGATCCCTAGTCCGTCTCCACTGCCAGTGGTGTATGTCTTCGATGGTGTAACCACACTCATTGTCTATGTAATGCAAGGCCCGCACTACAACATTCTCCATTGCCTCACAATGTCGAGCACATGGCATCCCATAGATATAGCCTACTAACAGACTATGGATGGCCTGGCTCTGCCTAAATCTTACACAATACTGGATACCAGTTGTCGTCCTCTGGCCCATCGCGTCCACGAAGTCCCAAACGTACCTCCCAAGACGCTGAAGAGCTTGTGAGAGAATGAGCTGCAAGCCTAATATAGCATAGATGAAATTATAGGCAAAACCTGCAAGTGGACAAACCAAAAGTATCATAAAGCGCTCATATAATAATAAGAATAAATAAACATTACTCTCATATCATACACGACGTACCACATCCACATAGTTGAATGTCGCGTGCCTCTCACTTACTCGCGGCACATCCACACTCTGCTGCTGTAAAGCTTATATCTTCAATGCCGACCAATCAGGTATATGGTAGCTAATTCGCTCAATTGACTGCAAAGAAGACAACACGACATCGATCTACGCGCCTACCTTGGTCAGCGTGTGTCGTCCAACCTGCATGATGTCCTGGCACACCTCATTATTGTTCCTAATGGGGATCTCCAAGCCGAGACTGCATTTCCATAGCTCGTCTCCTTTATCATTCACGACCTCACTTCTCGTGTTCTCGAAGATGTCCCACACCCCGAGCAGCCATAATGTTGTTTCTAGCCACTTGACCAGTTTTATAGTCTGTGACATATGCAACAATCATATTATGAATGAATGTATATATGCAAAAATTATATTAACACACAAAAATTAAAATATTACATACTGTTGATGGGTCTAGGTAACACGGGACGGCCCACACTGGCGATGGCGCAAATGGAAGAGCGCCAGGATGGAAACCTGGTTCCTGTGCCTGGAGAAGTCCGCCACCATTCATCATAACTAAAAAAACTGAAAAAACATCTCAATAAATATAGAACCCCGATATAAATATACCAGGCAACAATATATATTAGAGAAACATATAAACAATAAATCATCAAGAAATAATATTGCTAACAAATCCTAGAATATAATAAATATTGTTTAACAAAGGTTATGTACGTAGAAATGATTTATAAATAAAAATAATGTTGCTAACAAAGATCAAGATATAATGTTGCTAACAAAGATGTAGAAAACATAAGCATGTTACTAACAAAGGTTATGTAGAAATGTTGTATAAATAAAAATAAAGTCCACCATTATTATTCTTAACCTAAAAAAACCACATATTTCAATATTTCGATGCTTAAAACTAAAGCATGAAACGAAGTACACTATTAGCTACAAAAAGATTATAAGAAGTTGGTCACCTTTAGAAGATTGAAGATGAAGCCGGTGGCCGAGAGTGTTGGCTTGCTCCCCCAAGCAAGAACAGATGAACACGGGAAAAGTGCAAAACCAGTGTGGCTCGGGCTAGGGGGACACTGGATGAGGTGGGTATATATAGGTGGGGCCGGCGCTGACTTTTGTGCTGCCAATTTATCACCGTCGGTTCAAAGCAAGAACCGACAGTGATAGTAACCAATCAATGTCAGTTCATGGTTTGAACCGGCAGTGATAGATGGCCGTCCAGTCACTGCCGGTTCTATCACACCCACAAATATTTTTTGGTTTTTAGAGGCAAGAACCGGCAGTGAAGAGTCATCACTGCCGATTCACTTAATTTCGGCAGTGATGACTGAATTTGTAGTAGTGGTGATTGGGAACTTATATATAGGACGTGCCAGCTAGCCAGCTAGGGTTACAAAGGATTGGGCCGTTTGGGTAGAGAACAATATTTGGGCCCAATTCTTTGAAACCACTGCTACATACTACAGTTTATAGTCAAGATTAGTTGATCACCCTGTTCTGCAGCACTACTCTAGCAGTACTTTTCAGTGAAGGAACGGTGTTTTCTCTCCCAACAAATTAGCATAAGCAGCATAGCCCTTCGCTGAAAAGTACTCCCTCCATACTGAAAAACCTGATGCTTAGGATATGATTGTGGTAACCAAGGAGTGATTAATTAGATGTTATCTTTCCATCCTTGCCCCTATTAAATAGCAAGATGGGTGTGTTCTATACAAGAATCTTGCATATCTTGAGTGGCTAGCCCTCGGCGGGCTGAAGCTGTGGTCCACGTTTCGAATCCCACCGCAGGCGCCTTTTTTGTTCGTGGCCATTTTGCATGCTGCAGCGAGGACAGTGCACCACCTCGTCGTCGGGCGCGTCATCGATGGAGTCTGGGACCTCCATGACGGAGTCCGGGACCTCTTCGACCGAGTCCCTCCAGGATTGAGTCCGCGACGACCTCGACGGAGTGCGGCACGAACTCGACGGAGTCCGATGCTATCTCGACGGACTGCATCGTCATCTCCGAGTCCAGCGCCATCTCGGAGTCCATCGTCATCTCCGCGTCCAGCGCCTCCTCCATGGCGCGAGCGACCTTCATGGCAGCGGACTCCTCCATGGCGCGAGCGACCTTCATGGCAGCGGACTCCTCCATGGCGCCGGACTCCTCGGCGGCGAGGAACTGCAGCGAGGCTTCTACTGCGTTGATGAAGGGAGGCGAGAGGAAGGCAGTGCATGGCAGTAGTAGTACTCGGTTGATCGATTCAACGGGCAACGAAACAAACGATGCAGCGATGATTAGTGCTCTGCGCGGCGCGCGCGATAAACGAAAGCAATTAAGGAAGGGCAGCCGAACAGACCGCAGGGGCAAACAAGTCCACGGACGGGGTCACGGAGCCACAACGTCAAGTTTTGCAAAAACTACGTATACGCCCAGGACGTCCAGTTTTAGAGGGAGTACTGCTGAAGTAGTACTCGAGTAGTAATAATAGTATAAAATTAATGGCATATACAAAGCATTTCGCGCCGAACGGCCGTACTCTTCAGCGTCCAAAAATTTTTGTACAGTACCCGTCACATCGAATCTTTAGACGTATGCATGGAGCATTAAATGTAGATAAAAAAAATAACTAATTGTACAGTTTGTCTGTAAATGTCGAGACGAATCTTTTGAGCCTAGTTAGTCCATGGTTAGATAATTTTTATCAAATAACAACGAAAAGTGTTACAGGAACTTTTCGCAAAATTTTTTGACATCTAAACACGCCCCAAAGCTTTGAGATGGTCTGAACCTGATGTGAACCTCCATGTGATGTGACGGTTTGACGGGCTGAACTAGCTTGTCAACCCAACGCTCCAGCATCCTGCCATCAAACCACGCCCCCCCCAGAAAACGTGTTCTCCTCGTCTCCTCCAGAGCCAGGTATTAAAAACTCACAAAGGTACAGTCTTAAATAATAAAATATATATATTGTAACCGATAAATTTATTATAACCAGATAGAGATTAATATAGACTATTTGGATGAATATTTATTATTATGTTAAATAAAAAATATAGAAGAAACATAAACAAGCTTAATTAGTTGCACGTACTAAATTTATTTAGAAAACTTTCAATAATACCAATATAGCGCAAGATTTTGGATCCTGCTGAAGCTCGAGTTGATATATGCTAGAAGAAGATTAAGCCTAGTACATAGTACTGAACAAAGTGAAAATGGAAAAGAGCGGGACCCAGTGTACCTTTTTCAGTGGGGCCAACTCCGAAGTCCAAGGGTATACAAAGAGCCTGCTTAGTTGGTGAAAAATTTTGGATAAATTCCTATATCACTTTTCGTTGTTATTTGGCAAAATTTATCTAATTATGGACTAACTAGGCTCAAAAGATTTGTTTCGATATTTACAGACAAACTATGCAATTAGTTATTTTTTTACCTATATTTAATACTCCATGCATGCGTCCAAAGATTCGATGTGACAGATACTGCGCAAACTTTTTTTTAGCCTCTTTGGCCAACTAAACAGGCCCAATGCCGGTATAAATAGCAGCCGCAAGCGACTCTCACGCCATCAACGGAGCTGAGCTGGAGCAGCAGTGGGCAGCCGCCTCCTCGTCTCCTCTGCTCGAACACAGCAGCAGCCTATATTAGCATCGACACCCAGCTCCCGAAGTGCAGGAAGTTCTTCTCTCCATCTACGGTGTGGGCAATGGAAGATCAGGTGATGGCTTACACGCGCCTCAGGCCGACGAGCCGGACCTGATCGCGGCCCCCGCCGTGCCCCTCGGACACGTTCAAAGCCGCCTCCTCGACGCGGGCCGCATCCTCGTGACTGGCGGCTGGCTTGTCCTCAACTACACCATCAGCAGCAACCGCGCCGCCAACGCCGCGCACGGATTCATCGGGCTCGCGCTTCTGCTACTCGGCGTGTTCCTCACAATGCTGTCGCTGGTTACCAACCAGTTTCCGGGAGCGGCAGGGGCCGGCGCAGCCGTTGCCGACGCCGTCCTCTTCTACTTCTTGGCGCCGGCGAACTAGCTCCTGGGACGACAGGTTTGTACCGTGTTGCATGGGCGTTCGCACGTTGTGTGGTACGTCGTTGTATAGCAAGAAATCAAAATAATTAAGCTGGCGCCATTAGTATGGTTTGCACTGTGTTAGATTGAGCTGCCCTGTTTCACTCAGCTTCCTTGTTGCTTTGAGGCTTGCGAACCTCGTGTGGTATTGTCTTTGTACATCGTATTGTTTGTACCCTTGCTCAATTATCACAGGTCTGCTATCTGTGAATCTTATGTGCTGTCATTCTGGCTTCTATTCAAATCTCTTCGGGTTTGTGCAGTTTTCCAATTCCGAGGTTTGGTCCTCCCTCCATCCATAAAAGAATAATGCAATTCTCGTTTTTCGAGGACTCAAATAGTTTGAACTTTAACTAAATTTATATAAAAAAGTACTAACATCCGTGATATAAAATGAGTATCATTAGATTAGTTATAGAATATATTTTTATAATAAAATTATTCAGAGATATAAATGTTGATACTATTTACTATAGCGTTGATCAAACATGAGGTAACTTTACCGGCATGGTTCCTACAATTGCATTCTTTTGTGAATAGATGTAGTTTCATCATTGTGTTACAGTATGTCCATTCCGCTTGCCATACTAGAAACTGGCTTCCTTGTGAAAGGAATTTGGCATAAAAATATGCTCCTTATAGTGAACTCTGACACTCAAAAAAAAATTTAGTCCGCATTGAACTATGCATCCGAGTTGCCAGGTTTGAAATAGCCCTGTTATTTATTACTTTATCCGTCCTTGTTTAGCTATTAAAAAAACAACTGTCAAAAACCCCATGGAAAACTATAAATTGTTTTTACGTGACGATCATGGGTCGTTGCAAGCCTAATGCTCCATTGAAGGGAAGCAAGGCAATTCGATGCCTGACACGCCTAAACCTTTTTTTTTCTCGACCATACCACAATGTACATATTTCATTAAAAGGAAGCAGAATGTTTTTTAAAAACACAAAGTGGTAAACCAGCGATTACCGCAACCCCACAGACGCACCAAAGAACTTTAGATGACTATGAAAATACACGGATTGATTACGATGGCAACAAAGAACGCAGCTGCCTGAACCCCAGCTAGGGCAAGTACATTGCTACACATCAGCGGTCTCATACCCGTCTCATGCAATGCCACATAGGATTTTTGCTTATGTGGAGGAAAGGGAGAGGTGAGAGAAAAAGAGGTCGTTGTTTCACGAAACAACCACCTCATGAGCTAAGATTTAGGACTATGAGACAACTATTTTACCATTGTATAAGTTGTTGTTGCCATGCAACTCATAAGTTTTCTTTTATTCCCATGCATAAATTTAGGTACTGTGAGTTACTACGAGACAACTTAAAAAACAACCATTATATATATTGTCTATTAAGTCGTCTTAAAATTACGTGGCACAATACTTATGAGACAACGCCAATGTACTTGCCATAGTCCCAAATCCTGCACTCTTCAATGACTGCTTGAAAGACGGTGTCAACCTAGCTGCTCCGGCTGTTGAAGGTCCTGTCATTCCTTTGCTTCCTAAGCAACCATGCCTAAGGCAGTGTTTAGATTCTTCAAAATTCCAAAAATTTTACAAGATTCCCCGTCACATCAAATCCTTGGACGCATGCATGGAGCATTAAATGTAGGTAAAAAAAATAACTAATTGCACAGTTTGTCTGTAAATGTCGAGACGAATCTTTTGAGCCTAGTTAGTCCATGATTAGATAAATTTTACCAAATAACAACGAAAAGTGCTACAGGAACTTTACACCCATCTAAACACACCCTAACGCAATGAGAGAGTCAAATCATTTCCGCGCCGGCTTGGCAACCTGGTTTCTAGCATGCAGCCACCATGCCCAAAAACAGACCTGATTCTGCGGGGCGAGGTGCAGCATCCCCAGCGCCTGAAGAACCAACGCCCAAACCGATCTGCTGAAAACACAGCTCATCATGAGATGGTCAATCTCCTCCGGCTCCTTATCTACATGTTCTTCTTGTAATCCTGGTCTAATCATATACACGCCTAAACCTCAACGTGGAGTCCTAGGACCAGGATTACAAGAAGAACAAGTATGATTGAAGTCGACGTACTTTTGGCTCGTTTGGCTATGGCAGCCCTTGTCTAGATTCCAGAATTTACCCCCAAATTCTACTATGCAAAAAGGAGATTCTCCATCACATCAAAATATCGGCAAATGCATGAAGTACTAAATGTAGATGAAATCATAAACTAATTACACAGTTTTGTTGTACTTTACGAGACGAATATTTTGAGTCTAATTAATCAATTTTTGAACAATTTTTTGCACTAAAAAAATAAAAGTGCTACAGTGTTCGGGGGTGGCACTGTGCAAATTCGGCCACCCCCGAATCAGGTAACTAAACAAGGCCGCAGGCAGAACGCACGCTGTAGTCTGTAGAGGGCAAACTCGGTGGTGCCAGCAAGGCATCAAGTGTTGTAGACTTGTAGCAGTGCCAAATATCTAGCGCTTATTGAATCTACAAATTAACAAATTATGATAGTAAGACATAATCTGTACCGTCATGATGCATGTACTTCTTTCTTCTTTTATGCCTAAGATGATTTGTAAATTGCAATGGTGATTCTATCTATACTTGTTTATGGGACTTGTTAAAATTCAGGTGTAAAAATTTTAGTTTTCTTTTAGACGACAGTTATTACATACATTTTATATGAAAATTGTAACATTAGTTCGATACAATGTCTCACAATTTGCTAGTTTCAATTCCGAGTATAAAAAAACATGTTAGACAAAACCACAAACACGGCAAAATCTGATTTGTGTTGGCACAAAGATAATTAACAATTAACAATTATTTCTATAGTTAGACAAAGACGAAAAAAATGATATGTTACAACAAAGACAAATAACAAATAAAAAAAGTAACAATTCACTTGTACTTGTACTAGTTGCTGATACAAGAGTGTTTTCGAAATCATCTTAAAATTCAGACACTTCAAGGTTCAAGAAAACGCTAGACGCTAGGGTGGCACTAAGACACCGATTAGCGCCTAGGTCGCGTAATAGTAGATTAAATGTGATTAAACGTTTACCCATCAGCTACATATCAGAAGATTTAGTAGTATAAATTTTTTTTTGAGAAACCGGGACTATATTTCATTCATATGTTTTGGTGATTACAGCCCACAACTTACAAAGACATCCCTGAAAGGAAAATGAATTACACTCTAGTCGTTGTAGGCTCCTCCCGGAATTCCTCGCCGCCGCCGGTCGGAGCACGCAACTTGAAGCTGACCTCCTCTCTGGCGAAGGAACATAGTTTTTGGATGCCGTCTTGAGCAGCACATCGCATCCGATATGCCTTGTTGACGCTGAACGACCCGGCTGAAGAAAATGGCCATCGGCCATCACATCGCCAGACGATGAGGAATCTGACGCCTCAAAGACTGCCAGAGTCTCTGAATCGCCGGACGACGAGGCACCCTGAAGGGGAACTAGACCACAAAAACAAGTGGGAACTGAAGACCAACCCGATTTCACTTGGTGTTGGTAAACTGACCTCACAAGGCAGCCATCGACACCACCTTGGAGGGAGTAAAAACTCCTCTGGTTGCCACTGGCTTCAAGGCCGACGAGGCTGCTAAGAGCATGGGCACACCCGGCAACAAGAAATCCACGGAGGATTGGAACACCGACACATAAGAAATAATCCACAAATATCTCGCAAGTGCCGAATCCTCCAACTGGAACACCGAAGCCGCGCTCCACACTCTCATCAACCATCACCAGACGCCAATCACCAGCAACAACACCTTGGAGGGAGTAAAACCCAGTTCGATGCCCTATAAGCATCTCTGGTTATTCACCTAATCTACTGGACTAAAGCACAAGTAGCTAGGTAATGTACAACCGCGCTCAATCTCAAACAAATCCCTTCCCATCCAGTGCCAGAGAGCCGCCGGAGAGAAGGAATCGGCGAGATCGAGCACAGAAGATTGCAAATCGCCCTCGCTTCTCCTCTGAGACTGTAGATGGGGAAAAGGAAGAGTCGAGAGCTCTCTCAATAAATAGAAAAGGAAGAGCAATACCATAACAGCCCACTCAACCCACTAAGGAAGGGAGCCCACTAGCCCATATAAACACCCGAACACCCAAGTCATAAAAAAAAAAGAACCGTGTGCATCATGGATGAGAAGCCCGGGGCCTTATTGTAAGTGCTGACGAGGCACGTTGCTGGGATTCCGCCGCTGGCTGCCGGGCATGTGTGGTTTGTGGGTGTCTTCCTCTGCCCTTTGCGTGTGTTTTGGGCTGGGTGTGCCGTGTGCGTATGTTGGCTGGGTCCTCCCCCTAATGACCCGGCCCCCCTTTTTAGCCCAGCACAGCAGGCGTGTTAGTGTGGTGGGTACTAGGAGGGGGCTTATGATACTGCCTAGTGATCTTGACACATGTGCTGCTGCTAATGCTTCATTAAAGGGTGAATGGATCGCAGCCGCTGCAAACACACCCGTAATTGTTTTTAGGTTTTGTTTTGCTTTGTGGGACGTTGTTTCAGTAGTATAGTAGTAGCAGGGGGGCGGATGATGATGCACTGCGAGTCTGCGAGCCTGCAACCTACGGCCACTAAATATTTTATACGCTTTTGGCGCTAGCATATCTTTCAGTGATCACAAGAAGCTACGGTGCCTACCCTGTTCATCTGCTGGCCCATTGGAGGCAGGCTTGCTACAAATGGAATCGATGGGACCAATGCACAACTGGACAAATTATGAGGGTTTTTATTTTTTATTATTTTTGCTTTCGCCACTGCTTGGAATCGATGGGACCAATGCACAACTGGACAAATTATGAGGGTTTTTATTTTTTATTATTTTTGCTTTCGCCACTGCTTGGAAAATACAGTACATATATACTGCAGTAGTTTGTAATCGGATGCTATTCGGCGATTTCTTATACTAGTATAGTGCCCGTGCGAACGTCACGGTTTCATTCGGGTGTACAAATTAGAACAAAGGCCATGTTCATCCGGCTTATAATCCGTACTTTTAAGCTTGTTTTTTCAGTCGGAATAGTATTTTTCTCTCACAACAAATCAACCAACAGTGCTTTTCAGCCGGCTTATCAGCACAGCCAAACAGGACCAAAGATATCACAGGCTAGTACTCCCTCAAATTACATTCCAGACCTGAGCAGTGGAAATAACCTCCACCGCAACAGCATCACATGTATCATTAGCACATTGCATACTTAATTAATAAATAAATACGTGGTAAAACAATTTCTAAGCTCTAGTAGACGTGGACGTGCAACACACACACGTCTTTCAAAATTAATTTCTTGGAAGAAAACAAAGAAAATTTTTAGGAGTCAATTTCCACATCGTATAGTTTCTAATATAATTTACATGGGGTTACAAATTCAAAACATGAGACTATAGTAAATTTTTTACACACAAAAATCTCATCTCTTGGATGTGTTCTGAATTTTTTCGTTGAGGATGAACCTCGACCTACACCTAACCTTTTGTCTTCCAAAACCAAAATGGCCTATAAATTAGGACAGAGGGAGTACAATTAGGACATCGCGTCCTGCTCTGCCTCACCACCCCTAGGGCGTGAGCGTCTCGCGCGCCCCAAATTCCCAGCCGCCACCGCCGATTATTTCCTCATTCACCTGTAAGCCTACACAGAAATTGAATATGATCTTGGCTTAAATGGAGTTAAGCTCTGAACAACGCTTAAAAGACTCTTTAAAAATAATTGATAACTGAATAGTCCCTAATGAACAAGAGAAGATTTACTTGATTTGCTTTTAGTCCTTACCTCTAAGCCAATGGAATTGCTTTTTCTTGTCAAAAAAATGGACTTGCTTTTCATGCTTCAGCAGTTCAGCTTGGCTTTCCCTCCATCGGTTAGCTGCTGCAACATGCAGAAAAAAAATTCAGGAACTTGAATCAATCTAAAAAATCTAAAAAACAAGTGTGCATTGAAATACAGGTTCATTGCAGTAGGAATTACTCCTCTTGAATCATAAATATGCCTGCTTATATAGTTATAATCACAATGGGCACTGATGCATCTTCAAATTAAAAAGGAGGGGACGGATGATGGTTGAATCCAGGCCATAAAAAAATAAACTAACATGAATCTATCACAGTTGGTTTCTCCTAAACTTTGGTGACTCTTCCATGATATGAAGACAAGAAAAGGACAAGTTCAATCCCCTCCGAGTTCCAAAAGTTGATAAAACAGGTAGACATTGGGTCATGAAACAGCCATGCTTAGATTGTTGAATGTCAGGCAAATGTTTTCCAAACATAGATTCACAAACAAATGACATTGACATTGTGGTATCTATAGCCGAAACAAGTCTCACTCAGAAAAAATCTAGTTAGACAACCTAGAGAAATAAAACATGACGAAAAAAGAAAATAGCATCTAGAAAAGCACACAAGGGCAGTGGCAATTCAATGGCCTCCATGCTTCAGGCTGTCTTTACCATGAAAACAGTCAAAATGGGCATCATACCTCTGACCAATTCTAGAGTGCAGAACGTAAATTAATTCAATGTATTTGAACCCGAAAGATAGCAGTTGTCAAAGAATATCGATCAATCTACCTCCGTGAGGCAAATGAAGGTAACATGAGAGCAAGCTTGCAGTGAAGGGGCACGATGCTGGCACAAACAGGTAATGGAGATCAAATTCATATTAGAAAAGCATGGGTAGAGAGAAACTGCCGCATGACAATGGTTCTGAACATGAACTTACGGTCAGTGCGGCAATGAGCCAGTACTCCAGAAATATATGTGCGTATGGAGATATGCAGTTTCCTGCTACCTGAAACAGACTAACATTCAGAAATTTGTAGTTCATCTGAATCTAATGTTTAGGCACACAATAGAAAGGTAAGGAAGTTATTTACAACTCTCCAGTGCATCATATTTCAATATTCAAATATATTAATATATTATAGCCCAAAAGAAACCATTTCAACCATAGAGTACAGAGCTTCATTAAAACTAAGCTAAGCAGACTACTATAATTATGTGAAAAATAATTCGAACTCTACTATCACTAAAAATTTTGTCGAACTTCTCATTTTGTGATTAACATAAAACAATAACATCAGTAGAACAAAGAAATTAGGGAAATAGTGAAATACAGTGCAGACGATATTCATCCTTATCTGACATATCACTCAGAAACTCTGAATAAATACCACCATACCAGACCAGTTAATGCCTACCTCCCTGGATATGGTGGAGATGACGCTCTTCCTCTGACTGCCTTGTCTCCCCCGTCGTCCCTTGAACAGATAACTTCCTCCCTGGATGTCCCTCTTGAACAGCTATTCCCCATCTCAGATTGGTCTCTTTCGATCATCTCACTTCATAAGCAAGGCAACATCCATCAAATTTTGGGATTGGAGGCAGCCAAAGAAATTGGAGGATTTGGGCTATGGTTTCGAGGGGCTCGACTGCTAGGAAGCGGATGGAGGAGGACAGGGGCGTCCTTCAACAACGACCCATCCTCCTGGTGGCTACCTCTACAGGACATGGCAGTGATGGATCCATCTCCCCGAGCGGCCTTTGCGCCGGCGTTCAGGCGGCTGGCGGCTCCGCACCGTGGCCACGCGCGGCCTCTGCGCCGGCAGCCAGGCGACCGGCGGCTCCGCACCGTGGCCACGCGCGGCTTCCGACTTCCGAGCCCCTGCGGCCGGCAGTCTCCACGCCATGGCAAGCACGGCCTCTGATCATGGCCAGCCCAGCCTCTCCTCGCTGCCAGCCCGAGCCGGCGGCCCAAAGCATGCGCTCGCGGCAGGCAAAGGCATCCAGCTACAGGAGGCGGGACGGAACTCACCATGGCCGGCGCCTTGGCCGGTGCCGCGGCCTCGTCCGCCGTCACCGTCGGGGCGGGAGCATCCTCAGATCTGGCCGGCGCCGCGTCCTCGGGGGGTCGGCGAGATCCCGATGATCGCCGCCGCTAGCGGCCGGGTCCCTCTCCCCATCCGCGGCTGCCGCCTTGACGACGACGTAGCCCTCGCCCTGATCCTGTTCTCCGCGGCGCCCTCGCGGCCTACGTCCTCCATCGCGGCGCCCAGATCCAGCCCGGGATCGCCGCCGCGCCTCAGCCTTCCATCGAACTTTCATTGCCATCGGATCTGATCTAGGCATTTTATTAGCTCTGGATTTTAGCGGAGATGAATTTCTGTGTGCAGTTTTCTGGATACACAATAGTCGGAGGCTCTCAGCGAAAGACGTTTAACTAAATAGACCAAGTATAATTTAAGTGTTTCATTATAGTAGAGATTAAGTCAAATAATTTTGATGCTAAAAAAAAGTCAAATAATTTTTAGTCTAACTAAATTTATTAAAAAAATCAATATCTACACTAAACTAGTATCACTAGATACAATATAAAATATATTTTTATAATATATTTATTTAGTATCATAAACAATGATATTATTTTTTAATAAAGTTAATCAAATTTAAGACAGTTTGACTTTAAGTGATTCTAGAAATTGAATTATTTTGAAACGGAACTAGTATTATCATAAACCTTCCGCCGTTAAGCCGTTTATACTTTGTGTTTTGTTGACATGTCATTTCATCGTCTTCTTCTAAGCCAAAAAAGTGTACATACACTAGGTAAAAGTTAATTAAACAGAGCAAGCTAATCGCTAGAAACGTTTGAGACGGAAGGAATTAATTTGAGAAGGTTAGCCAGCAACTAAGGGCATCTTCAATGGTTAATTATTATAAGCTAGCTCTAATTGTATTATTTTATATTTTATTAGTAGAGACTAGAGAGAGAGAAACTATTTCTTCATCGAGATCTAGTTTCATGCACACACTTCAAAATCATGTTTTTTAGAAAAAGAAAATTTTCACCCAGTTCGGCTGGCTGTAAAAGCACTGCTGAATGACTAATGCTGATGCTGATGCTGATTTGTTGTGAGAGAAAAACACTGCTGAATGGATGGCTGATTCTGAAGCTGTTATATAGGGCTAATTGTATTATGAGCTACTACTTTCTCTATCCAGAAATGATAATCATATTTGACCAGAGAGAAAAAAATAGTATTAAGATAATTATCTTAGAACTAGTAACTATCTTTTATTGTTAAGAATGCCCTAAGCTAAGAGAGCTGTACCGGTTTGCTAGCTGATGCAGCGGCGAGAGGCCAGGAGGACGAGGACGCATAAGGCTGTCCGCACCGCATGCGGTAAAACGTCCGCTACCGCTTTTTCTGTGACCGATCGAGCTGGAGCGGCTACTCTAAATAAACCGGTAAAAGAACAGCATCCGCTAAATACAGCGCACCATCGAGCGTCCGCCATGCGCGCGTGCCCACTGCACGCTGACCGAGAGAGGGAAAAAGTAGCGGGCCCCACCATTTTAATTTTTAAAAAATGTTATAACTCACAAACCAAAAATCCAAATTAAATTTCGATTGCACCATTAAATTCGTCTCAATAAATCATTCAAAACTAGATCACAAATGGATATATTTAGATAAAGTGACAAGTGGGTCCCACAGTGGATAGAGTGGATAGAGGATGATATAGAGGATGGATGGGTGCGGGAGAATTGAGTATAGAGAAAAGAATCTTGCTGACTAGGACGTATAGAGGATGAATATAGAGATCCATGAGTGCGGATAGACTAAGAGCAAGTATACTCATCGACGGGAAGCCGGCGGAGAGGGAATCCACGTCAACACAATCTGAGCTGGAGGAGTGAGAACAGATGAGAGAGAAGGAAGCGGGCGGTAGTCTTGCCGCCCGGCTGAAGGGCACTTCCCAAGACACAATCGCCTGCTCCCATCCTGTACGAGCGACAGAGCTGCTGTTTTGGTGGCCCTCCGTCCCCTCCTCTGGATCCTATGCTCCCACCTGGTCTGTTTTCTTGCCTGGCATTGCAAGGGGCAACAAAGATGTAGCCACAAGAGATGAAGTGCACATACAAATAAAGTATTCAATAAAGGCAAACTACAGCCAACCTAAGGCTATCCGCACTCATCATCTTCTATATCCATCCTCTAAAAGTAATATTCTGTCCTAGTCATCACAAAATATACAGTTTTCTCGCATCCATCCATCCTCTATATCATCCTCTATCCACTATGGGCCCACTTGTCACTTTATCTAAATATATCTATGTGACATCTTGTTTTGAAATATTTATTGAAATAAATTTAATGGTGCAATCAGAATTTAATTTAGTTTTTTAGTTTAAGAGTTATAGTATTTTTTCATAATTGAAACAGCAGGACCCGCGCTAGATACTTCTCTCTTCCTCCTGCTCTCTCGCGCGCATGGCAGCAGCATCGCGGGCAACTGGATAGCGTAGCTACTCTATATGTCCTCTCTCACGCCAAATATACCGGACGAAGTTGATTTACCGGTCGGGATAGCGGACCAGTGCGAGCAGTCTAAGACTACCCGCAGTGGGTACTGATACTCTAAAGCTTTAGAGTATGAATATAGAGTAAAAACTGCTGCACTGGGTACTCTAAAACGATACTCTATCCTTTCTCTCACTCTATATTTAGAGTAATACAGTGCTTACTCTATAGTGTGCAGTGGCGGGCCCCACTAGCTAAACAAAGGAAAAAAATGCTATAACTCACAAACCAAAAATCCAAATTAAATTTCGATTACACCATTAAATTCGTCTCAATAAATCCTTCAAAACTAGATCACACATGGATATATTTAGATAAAGTAACAAGTGGGTCCCACAGTGAATAGAGTGGATAGAGGATGATATAGAGGATAGATGGGTGCGGGAGAATTGAGTATAGAGGAAAGAATCTTGCTGATTAGGACGTATAGAGGATAAATATAAAGGTGTATAATGAGTGCGGATAGCCTAAACGCCAGCTTATTATTCGCATGTTTGCATACGCTGCTCGAGATGACATGGCACACCATACCGCTGGCTGCTGGCTGGCTTATTAACCATGCTCTAAGCAAGCAGCCAAACCGAGCTACGGCAGTGTGCAGTGGCAGTGCAGTGCGAGAGCGTGCGCGTCCGTTATCCGCTAGCCCGGAGACAGACAGGGGCAGAAAGGGAGAGGTTGAGTTGGAGCGAGGGAGGAATTCAATTAATCGCGCGCTCGCAATAATTCGGCACCTTCTCCTTCTCTTCTCTTCTCTTTTTTTAGAAAAGCTGAGAGTGCGATGTGCCGATCCGTCGTGGTGATAGATTTTTGGGGAGAGACTAAAGGCTCACGGCCAATCTTAGTATAAATTAGCTGCCACCTCCCTGGCCTTTCCCTCCACCCCATCTCTTCTCTTCCTCCCGAACGCAGCACACTACTAGCGCATAGCATAGCACAGCAACATCCACAGTCGAGTCGACTGCATTCAGCGCGCCTGCCAGGCTGCCACTCCGGCGACCCACACGCAATGGGCGACAAGGCGGTGGCCAACGCGCCTGAGGCCGACGAGCCGGAGGTGATGTGCGCCCGCGCCGAGCTCCTCGAGCACGTTCAGCGCCGCCTCCTCTACGCCGGTCGCATCTTAGTTGCCGGCGGCTGGCTCGTCCTCACCTACGCCTTCAGCAACCGCGCCGCGAACGAAGAGCACGCGCTCCTCGGCCTCGCGCTTCTGCTACTCGGCGTCTTCCTCATCTTGCTGGCGCCGGTGGCCAACCAGTTCCCGGGAGCGGCAGGGGCCTGCGCACCCGTCGCCGACGCCGTCCTCTTCTACTTCTTTGCGCCGCCGAACTAGCTCCTGGTACGACGTTGTATGCGCGTTCGCACGTTGTGGTACGTCGTTGTAGCAAGAAAATAATACGTATTAAGCTAGCGCCATTAGTATATGGTTTGCATGTGTTAGACTGAGCTGCCCTGTTTCACTCTGCTTCCTTGTTGCTTTGAGGCCTGCGAGCCTCGTGTGGGTAGGCCTGCTAATGGGTGAAAACCCACCCCATACCCAACCCATCCCATAACAAATTAACTCTCTTCTTTCACCCAACCCATCCCATATTTTTATAGTTTCAACCCAACCCATTTCAACCCATAAACTAATTAAACCCACGGGTTTGCTAAAAAATCCATGGGTTTACATAAAAATGTATATATATGCTTGGATAAGACATATGGGCCCCACATCAAAGCCGGATCCTAGAAATAAAAGCTCGCGTTCACATTATAAAATTTTGTCGAAATTGACTAAAATTTGTTGCAAATGATTTAATGTAACAAGCGGCTACTTTATGCCAATTGGCACTACCAGATCAATATGTGGGCCCCACATCAAAGCCGGACCCTAAAAATAAAAGCTCGCGTTCACATTATAAAATTTTATCGAAATTGACTAGAATTTGTTGCTGATAATTTAATGTAACAAGCAGCTACTTTATGCCAGTTGGCATTGCCAGATCAATATGTGGGCCCCACCTCGAAGCCGGACCCTAGAAATAAAAGCTCGCGTTCACATTATAAAATTTTGTCAAAATTGACTAAAATTTGTTGCAGATGATTTAATGTAACAAGCAGCTATTTCATGCCAGTTGACACTGCCAAATGAATATGTGGGCCCCACCTCGAAGCCGGACCCTAGAAATAGAGCTCGTGTTCACATTATAAAATTTTGTCGAAATTGACCAAAATAAATTAAGCTGGATTCAAAATGTCATGAGGCTAATCCGTGCCAATTAGCATAGCAAAATATGCATGTGGGCCCTACATCAAAAGCTAAACAAATTACAAATCAATATATATATGTATACTATGATATATTAAAAATTCAACATCAACTCATGGGCTCAACCCATTCAAACCCACAAAAAAAGAACCCAATCCCGACCCATCCAACCCAGTTTTCTATTAAACCCAACCCGACCCAACCCGCTAAATAAATCAACCCATTCCCACCCATCCAGAGTGCACCCATTTGAAAACACAACTCATTAAACCCATTTGAACCCAACCCATTAGCAGGCCTACGTGTGGGCTTGTATTGTATCGTATTGTACCTTTGCTTATGTATTACCAGGGACCTGGGTATTACAATTATCACAGGTCTGCCATCTGTGTGACCGTGAATCTTATGTACTGTTATCGTGGTTTCTGTTCACATCTCTTCGGGTTTGTGCACTTTTCCAATTCACGTGTTTCGTATCATCACTCTTTTACCGTCTCTGTTAAATCAATCCGCTAGACAGGTTAATTGCGGCTCTGACGCTCTACTTGACGCAAGGCAGTTCGTTGAGTTGTGGGGCCAAACGACCGAACCTCATCTTAGCCACCTTAATTACAAGAGCAGGACCGATTTGCGTCAGCATCGCCCTCTCACTATTCACCAACGCGATTTGCGGTGAGTTCACTGGAGGTAGGGCTTCGGCCGTGGGCCGGGCGGGTGGTACTGGTAAGATCCTCTTCCTCCCCTGCTTCATTCATGTTCGGTCACAAATCATGACTGGCAGACCAACTTTTTTTTTAGCTCAAAATACCAATATTTTAAAAAGAGCACATCCAAATACAGATTAGTTCCTAAAAAAGTTAGTTTAAAATTTCTCTTTTTAAAATATTAATTTTGACACTTTTCCTATTGCTCGGGTGCCTGAAATGTGGGTTCTTTTCAGGCGACAACTTTTTATTGACCAGATCCTTATCCTTCTATAGATTAGGATCGTTGCATGTAAATTTGATGGTTGTAGTTATCGCATGAATAGAAACTATATTTTCAGGCATCTGAAATATAGCATGTCCCTAATTTTAAGGTTTAAATAAAAGTTTCCTACTAGGTACGGCAGCATCCGCTCAGGAGGGGAAATCTTGTTTGGATAAAGCATGGCTCATGTTAGACTGTTTGTTTCTACGTCGTGAGAGCCAAAGCATAGACATTAGTAATACTATTGTACTCCTTCCATTCATAGATAGATCAACTTTTAAGGCTATTCTAAATTAATTTTTAAAGTTTCGTCAAATTTATATAAAAAATATTTATGTTTATGATATCATCTCGCTCCTTGTCTAAAAAGAATACTCGCGGCTTCAACAATACCTTGGTCGAGCGGTTTAGCAACACCATTGACTCTCTCACCCTCCTTGAACTCCCGCTTCTGGACCGCTTGTTCACCAGGAGCAATAAACGAGCCTCACCCACCATCACGCGTCTGGACAGACCATATTCTATCCGATTACACTCCAACCTCTGGTGATGAAAGCAGGGGTCACGCTGGCAAGGCAAGCGACAGAGGTATGAAGAGAACCAAGCAGACTCATAGGGACTGCTTGGTTGTATTCCAAAACTTGTCTTGTCAAAATTAAGGGGGTGTTTGGTTTGAGGAGTTAAAGTTTAACAAACACTGTAGCACTTTCGTCTTATTTGACAAAAAGTTTTCAATTTGGGACTAATTAGGCTTAATAGATTCGTCTCGTAAATTACTCCTAATCTATGCCGATATGCATGCAATTAGTCTACATTTAGTACTCCATGCATTTGAGGGAACATTGATGTGATGAGAGTTAAACTTTAACAACTCCAAACCAAACAGGCCCTAAGATATGCCTACAAAATTTGCTGTTAAAAGATGAGCATAATGTTTATGACAAAAATCTTGACAAGTCACAAGAAACTTCTTTAGTAACTAAGAAAAAAAGTAATCAATTCCATGTCTTCACACTCAACCAAATACATGTCTATATTTTTTTTGTTGAACTAAGTAGGCTCATAGTGTCGACAAGATTGACTTGCCCTAGCCACTTGGTAAATGAGCGTCCATGTTTTTATCGTGCCAGAAAAATAAATCAACTCTTAATTCGCTCTTACGTTTTTTTCCCACAAAAATGCAACACGATCGCCATAAAAGAATCATTTCTTAGGTCTCGGACCCATTTGTACTTGACTACTTTGTTATTGAAACACTAAAAATATACAATACATAAAAATGATAATAAATGGTCCAAATCACACGATTCATTTGTCTAGCTCTATTTTAGAGTAAAGCTAAACTTCATGATATCGCCCACACCTCAGCGTTTAAGCCCAGACCTCAGCGTTTAAGCCAACGACTCCGGCATACCACAGTACAGGAGACATCAGAGCAAAACTCAGGTTCCACCGCCATGGCCAGCACAACCATTACAACACTCCCTCAGAAACAGAGGAAGGAGATAAAACAGAGACTCTGTTACAAGTAGTGTCTAGAAAAGAAACAGAGAGTCGGAAAACACCATAGCAAGAAAGTCGATCCTCCTGACCAGTACCTCACCATCTGCGACCGCAGGATCGACCGATGAAGCTAGTTCCATAGGGTGAACAAGTGCTTGAGGATGGCGATGGCCATGGAGGTGGCGGCCAGTGCGGCGTGCGGGAAACGTCCTGCCGCCGGCACCAGGGCGAGGAGGCACACGCCGAGCAGCCAAAGGAGAAGGCTGAGGAACGCCAGCAGCTTGGGTTCGGCGGAGGTGGTTCCCATTCCGATGGTGGCGACCGCGCCGAACAGCATCAGCACGCGCGCGGCGTCGAGGAAGAGGTTCTGGAGAGCCTCGCGGTCACCTGCGGGGTCGACGGCGGCGGCGGCGCCTTCTGCTCGGTTGGCCATTGGCGTGCGGGGGGCTTTCTGATGCGTAGCCGCCTAGCCGATCGTTGCACTACTTGCACGCTTTCCTTTGCCCGGCGCGCTTATATAGGAGAGGAGAGAGCTGTTGTTCCGTGATGGCCATTGTTCGCGAATGGATCATACGCCTCGTTTAGTTCTCAATTCCTCTCCAAATTTTACTATAAAAAAGAAGATTTTTCATCACATCAAAATATCGGTAAATGCATGGAGTACTAAATGTAGATAAAATCAAAAACTAATTGCACAGTTTTGTTGTACTTTGCGAGACGAACATTTTAAGTCTAACTAATCAATTTTTGAACAATTTTTTACACTAAAAAATAAAATCTGCTACAGTGTTCCGGCAGAAACACTGTAGCAGCAGCATCCGAGTCGGACGCACCGACTCGAGAACTAAACACGGCCATAGATCGAAATCGTTATGTTGTCTGGCTGTCCCAATCAGACCCATCGAAGTCTTTGTTGTCTTTTTCATGAGGAATTGTTGTATCCGCACCTGTCGGCCGTGTGGTGCTTTCCTAAGTCCTAACATTATTAACATTACAATTTACAAAGGCCTGTGGGTGGCCAACACGAGACACCGAACAGACTAACAGCCATCCGCCAAGCGTCGTCTAGTGCGCTAAAACACCCCACGTGGAGATCTCCGGACCTGGTTGCCTCCGTGCGCGGTGTGCTGAGATGGGATTTTGGGCGGTTGAGTTGTAGGCGTGTGAGATGGGATTTTAGTTGAGAAACAGACAACAAATTATAACTCAACGAATCAACATATATGACATTTGTAATTGAATGCTCAAGGGTTATAGTAACTTTACCGAGACCAAGCACATCCCCCCTAGAATTGTCTTCAAAGATAATATTTTCATTTGAGTCCTACTTCGGGGAATATGATTGGAACATACTCCTTTCTCTGGTTATATGATTTGTACATCTACTATCAAGCACCCAACTTGATCCACCGAAGGAGTATGCCTGCAAAACAAGTTTAGTTGCTAGATTTAGGTCCCCAACTAGACTTGGGGCCTTGCATGTCAGTCACTAGAAATTTAGGAACCCAAATAGAAGTATTCTTATAAACATTGGTTTCCTATCCAACATATTTGGCAACCACTTTTTCACTGCTATTGCTTCTCAAAATAAAGCATGAAGTCAAACTTTACCGAAGTGGTTGAGCCTTTGGTTGATAGGTATACTTGTTCATAGTGCCCCATACTGATTCCTTTGGTTTCTGTTGAACCTGTTTTTGCTGGGACACCTTCTTGGGCTTAGTTTGATTAGGAACAAGATTGGTGGCCTTCCTATTTTTGCAGGGGGGCAGCACTGTCGCCCTTCACCATGGCGCTGCCGCTGTTTGTGCAGGCTGATCTGTACCAATTTTGCCCTTCCTCTCAAACTTGACACACTCATAGCCATTTATGATCTTTCTTCCATTTGTTTTGTCTCCTGCAGTGTGCCCAAGCCCATGCTTGATTGAGAGATGTCTCCCTTGCTTGTACTGAGGCACTTTTAAATTATTTGCCTTCTTGTCACTAGCTTGAGCCTTACCACTCAAGCATCCCTTACCAATGATCTCATTGATCCTAGCAATCTCCTTTCTCATTGCCTCCATGTTTGCAAGGTTAGTGGAGGGAGTAGAGGCATCCTTTGCCTTAGAAGGATGTGAGTTGCTATCCCAAAGAACATTATATTGTAGCTCAAGCTCTTTGTGCTTTTTATCTAAGTCACAATACTTTTTCTTGAGAGCAATATTTTCTTTCTTTGTGATAGCATGGTCCCCTTGCTCTTTGGCCAAGGCCTTACGCAAGGATTCCACCTCACTTCTCTCTAATGCAAGAGCTTCCTTGCTAGCAATATAGAGATCCTCTTGTTGGATAAGAGTTTCCTCTCTAGATTCTAGCTCAGCTTGGACACTCTCTAAGTCCTCCATTAGTTTAGTGATGAACAATTTGGTCTTTGGATCCAAGTTTTTAGTTATTTGATCAATTTCTTCATCACTAGATTCATTATCACTAGAGCTATCACTAAGATCACTACTAGAGATGTCACTAGGAGGTGGAGGTGGAGGAGCTTTGGCTTTGGATTTGGTATTTACCTTCTCACCCTTTGCCATAAGACAAATGTGAGGGGAGTAGTAGAGATCATCGGGTAAGTTTGTGAATAGCTTTGGTGGAGAAGGTGATTTGTTGATAGCAATTGTTGCAACTTTCTCATCTTCTTCACTTGAGCTTTCAACGGTTGAGTCCCATTCATGCCCAATGTGTGCCTCTCCCAAATGTTTCTTGCTCTTCTTGTGGTCAGCCTTGTCCTCCTTCCTCTCTTTCTTGTGTTTGTGGTCCTTGATCTCATATGGGCACTTAGCAATGAAGCGGTCAGTGCTCTCACAATTGTATCATGTCCTCTTCTTGTTGTTGGGAAACTTCCTCTTCGCTACCTTGTACCCTTGCTTCTTCAACCCTTTATGGTACCTTCTCATAAAGAGAGCAACATCATCCACTTTCTCATATTTATCATCACAATTTTCACTCACTTGATGATGATGATGATGTGGTCTCTACTACTTCTTGAACTTGCTTGGATGCTTTGGGCTTGCTAGTTGAAGCTTGCTTGTTGGTCTTGGACTTACTAGTAGAGCCTTGCTTGCTTGATTTATTGGCCTTGAGAGCTACATCTTTGTTGATCTTGATGCCTTCTAGCTTTGCTTGCAACTCTCCAAGCTTCTTTCTCTCATTTACTTCTTCTGTTTGCATGTCAAAGGTCAAGATTCTCCCAAGTACATCATTTGGAGTGAAGTATTCAAACTTCTTCTTGTCTCTAATTAGAGTGACCACGGTCTCATTTCTTGGTGAATAAGCTTCCAACATAATCTTGACAACTTTGTGATCATCTAGCTCATCACAACCAAAGCCTCTAATCTTGCCCACCATGGTCATCAACCTATCAAACATCTCTTGTGGCCCTTCTCCATCCAAGATAACAAACCAATTGAGCTTGGACATCAATAAATCAATTCTTGCCTTCCTAACCTTGTTAACCCCTTCATGTGCAAGATGCAAAGTGTCCCAAATTTGCTTGGCAACATCCACATCAATCACTCTATTGTACTCATCACCATCCAAGGCACTAAGTAGCACACTAGTGGCTTGACCATTGAGATGGATGATCCTCATTTCTTCCATGGTTGGATTCTTGGGGTCAACGGGTGGCTCAAATCCATTGCACACAACCTCCCAAATGCTGGGTAAAGACCTACAAGATAGGCTCTCATTAAGTGCTTCCACTTGGCAAAGTTAGTCATGTCAAAATAAGGTAACTTGCCCGTGGGCATATTTGTTGTCATCATTCTTCTTGCCCTTTCCTTTCTTGTCCTTGCTATGCACTTGATAGGACTCATCATCATAACCATCTTTGAAGCTCCTAGATAGCTCACTTGAAGATGCCTTGGAGGCTTTTGCTTCTTGTTCTTTCTTCTTTCTTGCTTCTCTTCTTTTTCTTCTAGCTTCTCTTTTGAGTTTTCTTTCTTCCTTTCTTGCCTTCTTCTCTTCTAACCGATGCTGCTCCTTCCTCTTCTTTTCTCTTGCTTCTCTTTTGAGCTTTCTTGCTTCTCTTCTCTTTTTCTTCTCTTCTCTTCTTCATTAAGAATTCTTTCAGCATCGGTGGCCTCAAGATGTGGGAGCGTGGAGACACTTGCTGTTGACACGCTTAGCTCGCTGTTGTTGGTGTTGTGCAGATCGACTCGCTTTGGATCAACATCCATCGGCTTCACGCTGCTAATTCCTCCTCCGGGCTCCATACCTCACGCGGTGAAGCGTATATGAGGTAAACTGGCTCTGATACCACTTGTAGGATCCCTAGAGTGCCTAGAGAAGGGGGTGAATAGGCCTGTAAAAATTCAACTCAAGCAAATGTTAGATTTGACCGTGGCACTGCCGCACCCAACAGTGGCACTGTTGCACCTGCAGGAAAGATTAGCTAACAATTTAAAATTTATCCAATAAAATTTAGATTGAGTAAATTTCTTAGCTTCCTGCAGGATAGAGGTTCACAGATCAACATCTAGAAGTGGCTTGAACACCACATATAAGTAGATCGGGCTCAAACCTTAGAAATCACCACAAAGACAAGTGAAGCACCACAATCACAAGTGACACAATGATTTATCCCGTGGTTTAGCTTGCCACCAAGGCTTGCCTAAGTTCACGTTGTTAAGGTTTGCCACTAAGGCTTGGGCTTTCCAACCCTAACTCGTTCTCAAGTCAAGAGGGTGAGATCTTCAGGTGAGGGGTGATTTTACTCACTGCAAGAGGTGGTTACAAACCTCCCGGGGTTGCCACAAGCTTGGCAAGCTCACCGGGTAATGCTCTAGCCGGCTAGGAGCAAAGCTCTAAGAGTAATAAACACAACCGCAGACCAAAACAAGAATCAAATGCTCTTTTGAGATTGGGAATCAGTGGAGCTGCTCTCTAATCGAGTTTTGCCACCTTTTCTCTTAAGGATTGATGGGGAAATCAATGGAGTTGCTTGGGAGCTCCATGTGTGTCAATGGAGGAAGGGAGAGAGGAGCTCTGATATGTTTTCATCGGTCTGAACCATTAGGGAAGAAGAGAGAGCCGTTGTGGAGGATAGGGAAAGGTATAAATACCCCCTGCCTTCCAACGGTCACTTAAGTGCAGCAATGTCGCACTAAGTGCGGTAGTGCCGGGGTGTGGCACTACCTCTCTCCAGGTGCGGCACTGCCACACCCACCAAGACAGCAAAAGATGGGAAAGGCTGAGCTGACGGTCTTGGCATAGGCGTGAGGATGTTTTGAGTAAGATTTGAGCACTTGGCCAAACACTTTTAACCAGATGTTGTGTCCCCCTTGATAATACGGCTTTCCTATACTCAAATTTAAAACAAAAGGAATTTAAACCTTCTTTGAGTGTGTTGCCATCCATGAAAGTAATTGGGGGCTCCTCCTTTCCATATAACATCCTCTTAAATGAATTCCCGGCTTGTCATCTTAGTAAAACTCATTAGCCCTCTAATTAGGTGATCATCAACACTAAAACCCACAATAGGGCTTGATTGCACTTACACGCGGCCTTCGCTGCAAGCCAGCAAGTGGCTCAAACATTGGCACAAGCAGCGGAGATCAGGCAGCAACTCGCCCTCCTACAAGCGGAGATATAGAGTATGCAGCCTCTGCAACACCCTTCTAGCATTTCACACCAAGCACACTCAATAAGTCAGAACCAGCTCAATCCTCCACTAGTAATAGCAGTGCAGACAGCTTCAGGCTCGCCCCTTGTGGCACCACTGCCTTGCAGGACTATAGACCCCAAGTCCCCACTTTTCGAAGGCATTCAAAACTCACCATGGACAACATCCTATAAGCCAATAACATTGCCCAAGTTCAACGGAAAGTCAGACCCACACCAATTCATTATGAGCTTTGAAGCAGCAGTAGCCTCCGCAGGGGGGAACGAAATAGTCCTAGCCAAATCTTTTGTCATAGCAGCAGAAGGTGATGTGCTGGCCTAGTACTCCATGTTCAAGCCAAGCACAGTATACTCATGGGAAAACCTCCGCGACAAAATCCTAGCAAACTTTAAGGGTTTCACCAGTGAATCATTGACCTCCACAGATCTATTCTAGTGCAAACAAAACTAAGGAGAGGCATTGAGGGATTATTTTCAAAAGTTTATCCAAGTTAAGGCGAAGGCTCCCAATGTGCCAGAAGAGGTGGCCATCGAAGCAGCAATCAAGGGACTCCGTATAGGACCCTTCGCAGCTCACCTAGCCAGAGAAAAACCAGCATCAATGCAAGAGTTGTACAATCAGTTCAAGAAGTATTGCAAATCAGATAATGACCTTCGCAAGAGACTGAAAGAGCTGAATCATTACAAGCAACAAGGAAATAATAGGAATACTTAGAGAAACAATGCAAGCCAAGGCTAGCATTAGCAAAAGCAAGGCCAAAGCCAGCAAGTTTTCAACATTGAGCAGCCTAGCAATAGTCAGCAAGGGCAGGCACCTACGCAGGCAGGAGCACTAAACACAACCCAGGGGTCCTACTAAGAAAAAGGAAACGACCAAGGTAGAAATTGGAACAAAACCCAAAAACAGAGGCAGCGTAAGCAGTACTGCTTCTTCCACGGAGAAGACAAGGAGCATGTCACCAGGGATGGCCCAGATGCTAAAGAAACGTAAGAGAGGATCAAAAGCAAAGCAAACCCTCAGCCTCCGCCTCAACAAACACTAAGGGAGGTAAACCACACCTTCACCCTACCTCTGCAGCAGCCATATTGCCCGATTTATCCAGGATTAAACTCCAATCAGATACACCCTTCCACTCTAGCCTCCGCATATTACCCAAACTTCTTACCGGCCTGGCGCCCAACTTCATTGCAACCGCAAGCAAGCAACCCGCGAGCAGAGGCAAACCTCACTTACATAAACCCTAGGCCTCTGCACATAACATGCATTGAAACAGCCGCCCCTAGCAACTGACCAATGGATTTGAGCCACTAACTTCGCCTTCGCACCTACCTCTACCTCCGCCACCACATCAAGTACAACTCCCACACCCAAGAATGAGCCTATCCAGAAAACCAAATCAATCCGCATACACCTGTACCTACCATCGGCATGATCCTGCCAATAGCTGGAGGCTCCGTAATGGAATTCCAAACCAAAAAGCAAAAGAAGGATCACCTTAGGTTGGTCAACAACATAGCAGTACATGGATCAGTACGATGCACCGACTGGTCGAAGACCACGATTATATTCATAGAGCAAGACTTGCAGCTGGAGAGCTATCCCCATGCTGATGCAATGGTGATCCAGGCAAACATAGCAAGCTGGGGGATTAGCAAAATCCTAATGGATTCAGGCAGCTCAACAGGCATCATATTTGTCAACGCCTTCGATCAAATGAGACTCAGCAGAAGCCAGTTGCAGCCTTTGGTCCCACCACTCATTAGATTTGGAGGCAAACAGATCCACGCCCTGGGAAAATATCACTCCTAGTGTCCTTTGGCGATCAACAAAATGCAAGGACAGAGTACATCACCTTCGACGTGGTAGACCTATACTACCCTTACAATACCATCTTCGGCAGGGGATTCGCAAACAAGTTCAACGCAGCAATCCACATGGGCTATCTGTGCATGAAGATACCAGCCCTGCATGGCATCATTTCAGTGCATGGCAGCCATAAAGAAGCTAGGAACATTGAGAAAGCGATCTACAAGTCGCATAGAAATATCAACTCTGTGGAATCAATGAAGAACAAAACACCAGAGCCTCCGGACATGCCCAAGGGCAAAACAGACCTGGCAGACCAGGAAGAAACAAAGACAACACCACTAGAACAAGCAGTGCTAGACAGAAAGATCATTATTGGAGCCAACCTGTCCCAAGAGGAAGAGTTAGAGCTCAAAGAGACCTTAGCAAAGAACAAAGATATTTTTGCCTAGTCAGCCTCTGACCTCAAAGGGGTCAGCAGAGACATAATACAACATGCCTTGGACATCAACCCAAAAATGAGACCAAAGAAACAAAGGCAGAGGCAAATGTCGGAGGACAGAATCTTGGTGGCAAAGGCCGAAGTACAAAGGCTCCTAGACGCAAACGTCATCAGAGAAGTCATGTATTCAGAATGGCTTGCCAATGTGGTCCTGGTCCCAAAAAAGAATGAAAAGATGAGGATGTGCATAGATTTTACTGACCTAAACAAAGCCTGCAAGAAAGGCCCTTTCCCGTTACCAAGGATTGACGCCTCCGTCGACAAGGTGGCAGGGTGCCAAATATTCTCACTCCTGGACTATTTTTTAGGATATCACCAAATTTGGCTAAAGAAAGAAGATGAAGAGAAAACAAGCTTCACCACACCCTTCGGCACCTACTGCTATACCAGAATACCGGAGGGGTTGAAAAATACGAGAGCAACCTTCGCTAGAATGACAAAATAGGTTCTGGGTCCTCAGTTGCAGAGGAACATCATTGCATATGTCGATGACATTGTGGTAATGAGTAAGAACAAAGAAGTCCACATTACAAACCTTAAAGAGACCTTCACCAACCTTAGGGCAGCTGGACTCAAACTTAACCAAGAAAAGTGCGTCTTTGGAGCCAGCCAAGGGAAGATGCTCGACTACATCATCAGTGCCGAAGGCATCAAAGCAAACCCAGACAAGACTAAAGCAATAATGATAATGACGAAACCTTTGACCAAGAAAGAAGTACAAAGGCTCACAGGTAGGATAGTTGCACTCAGCAGATTCATCTCAAGATCGGTAGAGCGTAGCCTCCCATTCTTTAAAGCCCTAAGAGGCAGAGACAACATAGAATGGGGGCTAGAGCAGTTAAAGGCATTCAGGCAGCTCAAGAACTATATGGCAACTAGGCTGATGGTGACAGTGCCAGATCCGGAGGCCCCATTACTATTGTATGTGGCAGCCACCGACCACGCGGGCAACGGAGTTCTAACGCATGAAAAAGAAGAAGGGGTGAAGGCAGTTCAAAGACTAATCTATTTTGTATCAGAAGCACTATCAGGAGCTAAATTGAACTATATAGAGATTGAAAAAATTGCACATGCAGTCTTGATCTCCTCAAGAAAGCTGAAACACTACTTTCAGGGGCATGAAATCACAGTGCCAACATCTCAGCCACTAGGTGACATCCTAAAAAGCAAAGAAGCCTTCGACAGAATTGGCAAATGGGACACAGAGCTATCCCAATTTGAAATTACATACGTGCCAAGAACAATAATCAAGTCCCAAGCCGTCGCAGATTTTATGGCAGATTGGACACCTTCGGCTCAAAACATTCTGCAGCCCAGTAACCAGGCATAGGTAATATTCACTGATGGGGCATGAAGTTAGTCAAGCGCAGGAGCCTCCGCCGTGCTAGTGGCACCATCAGGCCTTCGATTAAAGTATGTAGCAAGGCTAGAGTTCAGAGCTACAAACAACATAGCAGAATACGAAGGCCTTATCCTGGGACTAAGCAATGCAAATGCGCTAGGAGCACGGACACTGTTGATCAAAACAGATTCTCAGGTTGTGGTAGGCCAAGTGGAGAAAGAATACATGGCACGAGAGCTAGAGCTAGTAAGGATTTGGCCCTGGTAAGAGCCTTAGAGCGGACGTTCCAGGGTTTCACCCTGGAACACATACCAAGATCAAAAAATTCAGAAGCTGATGAACTGGTGAAGACCGTGGCAAACAATCTGCCAATGCCAGCAGGAACTTTCTATCAAGCTTTGGCGTCACCAATGACTGAAACAACAGTGAAGGAATTTCAGACGTTCCTGCTTACACAGTGCGAAGACTGGAGACAAGCAATAATAGATGCGTTGAACAATATATCCAACCCAGAAGATGAAGCAAACACTACAAGGATGGTAGCAAGAGCAAGAAGTTACACAATGATCGAAGCTACCCTGTACAAGAAAGGGGTGGTCCAGCCATTGCTCAAATGCATATCATAGAGCAAAGGCAAGGAACGCCTGCAGGAAATACACTCGGGAATCTGTGGATCTCACATCGGACCAAGGGCACTATCGGTGAAGGCAATCAGGCAAGGGTTCTATTGGCCCACGCACAATAAAGATGCAGAACATATAGTAAAGACCTATGAAGTATGCCAAAATTTCTCCCCGCATTAATCAAGACCTTCGGCAGAAACACAACTCATCCCACCAACTTGGCCACTGCAAAGATGGGGGATGGATCTGGTCAGCCCATTACCACCTTCACAAGGGGGGAACGAGTTTGTTATGGTCTCTGTAGAATATTTCACCAGGTGGATTAAGGTCAAACCACTAGCAACTATCACGTCAGAATCAGTCAAAAAGTTCTTTTGGCAAAACATTGTGCGCAGATTTGGTGTGCCGAGATCATTAACAGTGGACAATGAAAAACAATTCAACTCAAAAAACTTCAAAGAAATCTGCACAAGCATAGGCACAAAAATAGCCTTTGCTTTAGTATACCATCCAAAATCAAATGGAGCAGTGGAAAGAGCAAACAAAATAGTTTTTCGGCAATCTCTAAGACCTTGTTTAACCTCCACAAAGGCAAATGGGTAGAGGAGTTGCCAAAGGTCGTGTGGTCTCACAACACAACAGTATCTAGGGCAACAGGCTTCACCCCATTCAGGCTCCTGTATCGCGAAGAGGCAATGCTACCGAAGGAGATCAAACATCAGAGCCTTCGTACCATAAGGCAAGTCATGGCTAAAGACAAAGAATACTCAGAGCAACCAGACAAGAGGCTGTTGACAACATCTCAAAGTACCAGCAGCTGCCCAAAAAATGGAGAGACAACAAAGTTGTGAGAAAAGACATACAAGACGGAGACTTGGTCCTCAGAAGAAAAGCAAACACTGGAAAGCTACAGGCAAAGTGGGAAGGCCCCTACACAGCGAAGACAACCTTGCGTGCTCTTTTCTCTCCTTTTGTTTCTTGAAAACTCATGTCAGGGCCTGTACTCTTTTCCTCACAGGGGAAACTCCTAGCGGAGGTGAGGTTTTTAATGAGGCAGGTTCCATGTAAAAATCCTCTAAAATATAAAGAGGTACTCCCCCAGAAAAGCGTTCCATGCGAAGGTCGAAAGAGGCTAGCAACGGAGACACAACATTCGACATAAGAATCAAACAACTGAGGACCTTTGCACACCAAAGCCGAAGGCTACACGGTGCCAAATCAGTCTTGGTTCGAAACCTGGATTGTGAACGTCGAGTCTCCACCAATCGACGCTATCATACCTATTGGAAGATCGGGTCGTGCCTACATCAAGTGGTATCAAAGACCTAGTTTCCTGATAGGTATATCTATGTTTTTCCCTTTAGATTGAATCTGCTTTTGCTTTACCTATAGTCCACAAAAAGCCAAAAAAAATACACTGTCATATATTCCATGTCCTACAGCCCCTTTGTGCCTCGCAATATTTTAATTTCAGTTTGTTTTATTGAACAGTCGTTCCTCGTTGTGTCATCGTGTTTATCGTGTCTAGATCTTGTTCCTGGTCTAGTGGCGTCCATCAGATTCATCCTAGATTTTCTTTTTCTCTCCCAGCAAATCGTCATTTGTTTGCATGCCCTAGAGTTATGCGTCGACACAAGTTTTGTTTTTGCTGAGTACGTGAACAACAGTTCTGTTCTGTAGATCCTTTAATAGATTATTAGCTCTGTTCGTTGCATAAGTTCAACAGAAAAGGGAAGAATACTGATTGGTTGATAGGAGATGTGCTACACGTGCTTTGTTGGTAACTAAAGAAATACTTGCTTACGTGTAGCTCAAATACATTACAGATTTTGTTTAGCCAACTCAGGTTGTTAGCTTGCTGTTTCTGCAAGACTAATACAGACAACAATAGGTCTTTGTATCTGACCTTTCTGACTCAAGTTGGTTGTCAAATTATTTTGCGGCATTTTCTGGTTTAAAAAAAGATAAAAAAACAAAAGTGCAAAAGGCAAAGAGGTGCAAAAAAAAACAAAAGAGCCGCACCAAAAAAAATAAAGAAAGAAAGAAAATAAAGAAAGTGAAAAAATATTCAGAAGTGCTTGCATTCTTTTGAGTCCTTATGCTGAGTTGCTATGTTGCTTGCTTGAGCTAGGTCCAGGACGAGTTTAGACCGGCGACATTGTTATGGTGGGCCGGACATATCAGAGGAGGAATCGGCCCACCACTGGTGGCTGAGCGCGCCCTGGGCGTTTGCTCCTTGATTATAGGATCCTTAGGATCTATTAGATTACCTAGTTTGTTAGATCAATGGTTTGTTTCCTAGTTTGTTGGGATTGTGCCTATATGGCCTAAACAATTGCTTAATGAAAGGATAAGCCTGGGATTGAGACTTACGTCTCCCTTGGGCACCCAGCCGCCTTTGCCATACCTGCGTTCTGCCCTAGTTCCCTTGCTTGACGCCGCCACGGCACCAAGCCGCCGCAGCCGGAGCAACCAGCCCCGGCGTCCTGTCTCTCCGCCCTACTTCCTCCGCAGCAAGGCTCGACGCCGTAACAAGCTAGTATCAGAGACCATGTCTTCCTCGGCTCCTGTCGCGCCAACCATCGCCATCCCCACCACCACTGTCGACCCTTCGGCTCCGTCGTCGGGGTTCGGCTCCACTAGCGCCATCGTCCCAACGACCTCGCCCATCGCTCCCATGGCTTCGCCGCTGCAGCCTCCTCCGACATCGGCCGTCGAGGCGTTCAACGCCCTCACAGCAGCGATCTACCACCTCCAAACCCAACTCGGTGATGTGTCGCTTTGTTTGACGGCGCTGGAGCGCCGCTCGCCATCACCATCCTCGCCGTACCCCTACGGACTGTAGGGCTACGGCGGCATCCCGGCATTGTCGTCCTCTGAACCGGCCACGTCGGCGTTGTTCGTGGTGCCACCGTTCCAGGTGATGTCCACGGCACCAGCCAGCACTCCAGTGTTTCCGATGTCATCCGTCGCTGCCTCCATGCCGGTTGCAGCCACCCTGCCCCCATCGCTACCACCCACAGGGGTTCCCATCCATCAAATTTGCTTTCCTCCCTCGCCGTCGCCTGTGCCATCCATGTCCGCTATCCTCAGCGGCGTCTCCTATGCACCGCAGTCACTACCATGCCATCGCCTTCCATGCACTTTGCGCCAACGCAACCCCATCTTCCACCAGTGCCACACAACCATACCGTGCCTCGTTATCATAAGCTCTCTTTTCCCTCATACGACGACAAGACTGATCCGCTCGGATGGCTCAACAAGTGTGAGCGTTTCTTTCGCGCCCAGCACACCCCCGACGTCGATCGCGTTTGGCTCGCATCCTACCACCTCAATGATATGGCCCAGCAGTGGTACGTGATTCTGGAACGCGACGCCGGCGAGCCCGGCTGGGACGAATTCAAACGCATCTGTCAGCAGCGGTTCGGGCCTCCGCTCAGCACCAACCACCTCGCGAAATTGGCACGGCTGCCGTTCCAATCGACTGTTGAGGCCTATCTGGAGGCGTTCCAGGCGCGTCTCGCGCACGCTGGCTGTCTCGAACCGCTACAGCAGGCACAACTATTCACTGGAGGGCTACCGGAGGCCATCCACGTCGACGTCGAGCTGCACGCACCACATATTTTGCAGCGCGCGATGCAGCTGGCCCGCGCTTATGAGCGCCAGAACGCGCCCAGTCTGCTGGCGCTCCCAGCCCCGCCTCCTCGGCCCCAGCGCCGCGGTCTGGGGGCACCGGCAGCGCTGCCGGCGGCACTGAACGCCCAGGGCGTTACGCCGCCCACGCCTGCGTCAACTTCCACTCCGTCGAGGCCTTTCAAGCGCCTATCTCCCGACGAGATGGCCGCCCGGCGCAAACAAGGGTTGTGCTACAATTGTGACGAACCATATGTCCGTGGTCACAAGTGTGCACGGCTGTTCTTCCTCGAGGCGGCGGACTACACCGTCGAGGAGCCGGACGAGCCCGACCAGCAGCAGGAGACTCTGGCGTCGGAGCCGCCGCCGTTTGACCCCGAAGCCCCGTTGATCTCTCTCTCGGCAATCACTAGCATTCGCACGGAGGACACCATGCAGGTCCGTGTCCGGATTGGTCACCATGAGTTCACGGCGCTGATCGACTCCGGTTCCACGAACAATTTCATCGGTCAAACTGCTGCACGCCGCGCCGGCCTCCACTTCACCGACAGTCGCGGCGCCTATGTCACCGTGGCCAATGGTGACCGCGTGGCCTGCCGGGGCCTTGCTACTGATGTCGCCATTCGCATTGGGGAGGAGTTTTTCACCATCAGCTGCTACTCCATTCCCCTTGACTGTTATGACATGATCCTCGGCACCACATGGCTGCGCACGCTCGGCCCCATTCTATGGGATTTCGATGATCTATGTATGGCGTTCAACTATGGTGGCCGACGCGTGCTGTGGAAAGGCCTTGGATCCACACGGACGGACATCCCGCCTACTGGTCGTCTGCATGCAGCACACCTCCACCACGCCAAGGGGTCTGAGCAGGACCTCTTGGAACGGCTGCTGCTCTCCTACGCCGACATCTTCGAGGAGCCGCAGGGACTGCCGCCAGCCCATCCGTGTGATCATCGGATTCACCTCAAGCCGGCGACGGAGCCCGTAGCCGTCCGACCATACCGATATCCTCAGCTGCAAAAGGATGAGCTCGAGTCTCAGTGTGCCACCATGCTACAACAGGGCGTCATCAGGCATAGTACTTCGCCTTTCTCTGCACCAGTTTTGTTGGTCAAAAAGGCGGATGCATCGTGGCGGTTTTGTGTGGATTATCGAGCCTTGAATGCTGTCACAGTGAAAGACAAGTTTCCCATCCCCGTCGTGGAGGAGCTCCTGGACGAGCTTCACGGTGCCCGGCTGTTCACTAAGCTGGACCTACGTTCGGGGTATCACCAAGTGCGTGTCCACCCCGACGATGTTGCAAAGACTGCGTTCAGGACACACCATGGCCACTTCGAATTCTTGGTCATGCCGTTTGGCTTGTCCAACGCGCCGTCAACATTCCAGGCTCTAATGAATTTTGTGTTGCAACCTTTCCTCCGCAAGTGCGTGCTTGTGTTTTTCGATGACATCCTCATCTACAGTGCATCCTGGACGACGCACCTACAGAACTTGCGCGCTGTCCTTGCTGTCCTGCGTGAACACAAGCTCCATTTGAAGAAGTCCAAGTGTGCCTTCGCCACGCCGTCGGTCCAGTACTTGGGCCATGTCATCTCAGCCTTCGGCGTCGCTATGGATGAGGCCAAGGTGGAGGCGGTCAAGTCCTGGCCGCAGCCACGGTCAGCCCGGGGACTGCGGGGGTTCCTCGGCCTCGCTGGGTACTACCGGCGCTTCATTCAAGATTTTGGCACCATCGCGGCACCCTTGACACAGCTCCTCCGGAAGGACGCCTTCTGCTGGTCCGATGAGGCGTCCGCGGCGTTCACTGTTCTTAAGACGGCGCTGTCCATAGCTCCAGTACTCCATCTTTCGGATTTTAGCAGGGCCTTCATGGTGGATTGTGATGCTTCTGGATCAGGTTTTGGAGCCGTGCTGCATCAGGGGGCGGGTCCTATAGCCTTCTTCAGCAGGCCATTTGCAGCCCGGCATCTTAAGGTCGTCGCCTATGAGAGGGAGCTGATCGGCCTTGTACCAGCTGTGCGACATTGGCGCCCCTATCTATGGGGGCGTCCGTTCATCATCAGGACTGATCATTATACGCTGAAATTCATGTTGGACCAACGTCTCTCCACTATACCACAGCACCAGTGGATCTCCAAGTTATTCGGCTTCGATTTTACGGTGGAGTACAGACCGGGCCGCCTTAATATGGTGGCTGATGCTTTGTCACGCCAGGAGGGCGAGGTACTGCGCTTGGAGGCCATCTCGCTGCCCTCCTTCGACATCTTTGATGAGTTACGCCGTGAGCTGGACTCCTCTGAGGACCTCCGTTCTCGCCGAGACGCTGCTGCAGCAGGTGACCTTGGTCCCCAGTGGTCCGTCCGAGAGGGGCTTCTGCTCCGCGACGGCCGTGTCTTTGTTCCAGCCATGTCACCCCTCATGCCCGACGTGCTCCAGCTAGCACACACGGTGGGGCACGAGGGGGTCTAGAAGACGTTGCAGCGCCTACGGACTGAGTTCTTCGTCGAGCATGACCGCACTGTGGTACGTGACTTTGTCCGTGCGTGCGCCACTTGCCAAAGGAACAAGACAGAGGCTCTTCATCCCGCCGGTCTTCTCCAGCCGCTGCCCGTGCCGTCGCGGGTCTGGGCTGACATCTCCATGGATTTTGTGGAGGCGCTCCCAAAGGTACATGGTAAGAGTGTGATTCTAACCGTGGTGGACAGGTTCTCCAAATATGCCCACTTCATACCTCTAGGCCACCCGTACACGGCGTCCTTCGTCGTGTGGGCGTTCTTCACCGACATTGTTCGCCTCCACGGGTTTCCCGAGTCCATCGTCAGCGATCGTGATCCGGTTTTTACCGGGCATGTCTGGCGAGACCTCTTCAAGATGTCGGGGGTATAGCTCCGTATGAGCACAGCATTCCACCCCCAAACCGATGGACAGTCTGAGGCGGTGAACAAAGTCATCGCCATGTACCTTCGCTGCACCACCGGCGATCGCCCTCGGGACTGGCTGGATTGGCTTCCTTGGGCGGAGTACTGCTACAACACGTCATTCCATTCCGCGCTCCGGACCTTGTCGTTCACTGTTGTCTACGGCCACCCTCCGCCGGTACTGCTGCCTTATCAGCAAGGCAGCGCTCGTACCGACACCGTCAACGCCCTCCTTGCTGATCGGGACGCCTTCCTCAACGAGGTGCGCGGCCGTCTTCTCCAAGCCCAGGAATACGCCCGCAAGCACTATGATGTTCATCACCGCGCGATGGAGTTCGTCGTCGGCGACTGGGTGTGGCTCCACTTGCTCCACCGGCCCACCCAGTCACTGGTGCATGGCGCCCGTGGGAAGCTCGGTCCCCGCTATGCCGGACCGTACCAAGTTACCGAGCGCATTGGGCCAGTGGTGTACCGCCTACAGCTGCCGGAGGGCGCTCGGGTTCATAACGTGTTTCACGTCGGCGTGCTCAAGCCGTTCCACGGTCAGCCACCTGCATCGACGCCGCCTCTTCCGCCGCTTCGCCATGGTCGTCTTCTGTTGCAGCCGGAACGTGCCCTGCGCGCCAGCCTTCGTCGTGGCGCTTGTCACGTTTTGATCCAGTGGGCTAACATGCCAGCTTTCGAGGCCATGTGGGAGCCCGTCAACACCATCCGCGAGAACTTTCCCTCCTTCTAGCTCGAGGACGAGCTGTTTCGCCAGGGGGGAGAGATGTTATGGTGGGCCGGACATATCAGAGGAGGAATCGGCCCACCACTGGTGGCTGAGCATGCCCTGGGCGTTTGCTCCTTGATTATAGGATCCTTAGGATCTATTAGATTACCTAGTTTGTTAGATCAATGGTGTGTTTCCTAGTTTGTTGGGATTGTGCCTATATGGCCTAAACAATTGCTTAATGAAAGGATAAGCCTGGGATTGAGACTTACGTCTCCCTTGGGCACCCAGCCGCCTTTGCCATACCTGCGTTCTGCCCTAGTTCCCTTGCTTGACGCCGCCACGGCACCAAGCCGCCGCAGCCGGAGCAACCAGCCCCGGCGTCCTGTCTCTCCGCCCTACTTCCTCCGCAGCAAGGCTCGACGCCGTAACAGACATAGACTAGCTTGGGACTACTTTTCAATCTTGCAAATTCTGAATTAAATTATTGTTATTTCTTGCTACTATATTGTGCCTATCCAAGCTCCACTTTCTTCTAACCAAGTACAGGTTCACCTTGCAACTGTTACACTCAAGCTACAACGGTATCACAACCAGCCACCGATTGCACTGCCTACTGCATTGGTAAGAACACTTGTAAGACCATGGTAAGACGCTTGAGAGTGTGTGACATTACTCCTTGACCACATCCTAGTAGCTGATAGGAAAATACATACTTGTGTGTTTTCTTGTTTGAAGCTAACAATGATAGGTTACAATACTCACCGATCTGAGACATCAACGCTGCATGAGACACGCACTATTGCTGCTACACCTCCTCCCGCAGGTCGTTCTATTCTTTCTTCTCCACCTACTTATGATGGTATTGGTGTTGATGAGTACATTGAGTGGGAAAGTAAAATAGATAATATTTTTGCACAATGTCGTATGTGTGAACGGAGGAAGATTAAGAATGCATCTAGTGTTTTGAGACATTTAGCATCAACTTGGTGGGAGTCTTTTTTAGATAAACCTCACACATGGAATGATATGAAAAATCTTATGAGAGAAAATTTTGTTAATCCATCTCTTGTAATTAACTCGTGCATCAACTAGATCAATCTCTTGTTATTCCTCCTGCTATGCCTAACCTTTTGCAGGACAATGTACAAAAGAGCGAGGACGACGTGTCAGAAAATGGGATGCTCGCAGTCTCATGTGAAAATTCAGAACCATCACCTATTACTCTTGCTGACAATGAGAGCAAAGGTAATGCCCATGATGCTAATCTCATAGAAGATGAGAGTTCCCTTGATGTGCTGAATTTTTCCACCAATCATGCTATGATAGAGAAAATATTAGTGGAACCCTTGCTTGATTTACCTTTGTCACAAGATGATCTGCTTGTTGTTCCTGGTGACAAAGATGACTTGCATGATGATAATTATATTATTTCCATGAAACCATTAATGAATGATCATGCTATATGTGTGTTGGAATCAACTACTTGTGCTAAAAATAGACATATTATTCATAATGCTAGTGATGTTGATGAGCTGAAATTGATATCTTCTTTAAATACTTTGGGTTACATTGAATTTGATGTTCTGTGCAATCTTAGTTTTTTAGAGGAAAAACTTTATGCATATGCTGATTTGCCATGGTTTTCTAGACATACATATCATGTTTTTGGCAAATATAACAACAAAGAACAATATATGGTACAACGAGTTTACATTTGTACAGATCTGAATTATCCTTTTGTTGTGCTAAATTGTGATCAATTCGAGGACTCTAAAATCAATAATGTTGTCATACTATATTCCTCTAGTTTTGCTTTACGATCCCAAGTGGAATCCAAAGAAGGGGAGCATATGTTTCTTGTTAGTACTAATCTTTTGCAGGATAGTATTGATAAAGATCGTGTGCATTTTAATCGAGGAGACTACATGTTTGTAGGAGAAGACATGTTGCAAACCAAAACATGTGGTCATATTCTTTCTCCCAACATTGTCCATTCCCATTATTTTGGCAACCTCGTTTGTCTTCATGTTGTGCAGGATGTGCTTCAAGCAACATTGACACCAAGGTCGACTTTTCATCAAGAAGGGGAGGATGATGAGGACATGGCCTCCACGCATATGACCATCCTTGGAGAATCACATGGAGGCCAAGGAGATCAGCAAGGGCATCCAAATCGAGAAGGAGGCTCAAAGCTTATCCGGTTCAAGTCGCCAAGGTGGAGGCCCAGATCAAGTTCGAGTCCACATCAGAATTTAGGAGCAGTCCCGAGTAAAATCAATGCCCAGGGCAGACTTCGTTTTTGATGATCCACATATGGATGGAAAGATAATTTGATAAGATAACCAATGGCTTTGGTTTCACGTCAAAACTCATCCGGAGTCAACATGAATCATCGAAACAAGTCAATATCCAGAATCTGCCAGGGTGCTGCGACACCGTCTTTTGGTCCATTAGGCCATGTATCATCTTAGAGCCCATTAGGGGGGCGTGTCCAGTGGAGGTGACGTCCAAAGCTCTATAATTAGCAGGCGCCGCTCTCGTTAGGGTTTGGGTTTTGTTGCGTTCTTGTTTTCCATATGAAATAGACATCATTTGCTGCAATTACATCACCAAGATCGTTTGCTGTTGAACTAGGGCCCCTGGATTTTGTTCGCCTGTGGCGATTAGTCCTTTTGAATAAAGACTAGAACACCTCTTGATATTTATAAGCCTCATATTTATTTGTAATTTCAGATTGTGTTTACCTGTTCTTGCTTGTGTTCTCGATTCGCTTGTAGGAAAGCCTTCTCGGCGATGTCAATCACGTTTGTGGTTGATAACCAATGGAGCAGTGGGGTAATGGTTGTGGGGTCCGAATCAGTCTTGGTACGAAGCCTAGATCATGAACGTCAAGTCTCCACCAATTGACGCTATCATACCTATCGGAAGATCGGGCCATGCCTACATCACATGGATCAACCATGTTCGATGGGAGCGCAGGTGTTACAGCGTGGCCAAATAAGGCGGAGGTTCAACCTACAAGCTAGCGAAGGCACAGTGCAAGAAATGCTTCCTCATCAACCATCACCTGTACAAGTTGTGCAGTGGCCTCTTGAGAAATATTTGATGACTGCTCAAATTGTACCAACCAAGATCGAATACGAGCACTGCATAACCTTCGGCCTGGCACTCCCAATGAACTCCAACAACTGCAAGCAAGTATAGAGACGGAGACCAGAGCAGCCTACAATCTTCCACGTCACAAAAAAGAATGAGATCACCTCCGCTGTGACACGTAGGTTCATCTTCACAAGGAGACAGATAAAAAACAAGCGAAGGTCATGCTCTCAGAATAAGAGCTACCGCAAAGACCAAACCGCAACTAGTCAAGAACAAAGCTCTAGCCACCAATCAACACCAACCAAGAAGGAAACAAGCAGAGCCTAGACGAGATATGTAAGCAGAATACATTTGGAGCCTTCGGAACAAACAATAAAGATGTAAACAAAGCCTTCGGCATATAAACTCTCAAAATTCCATAACACTTGAGTCAAACTCAATATTTACAAAGAATATTAAGCCACAAGGCTTGAACAAAGTCAGAAACCATAAAAAGCCATAGGGCAAAATGTAAGCAATAAAAGAGAGCGCAACAAAACCTAAGGCAAAGGCCCTCGCCAAGCTAATGATCGAGTAAATTCAGCGCGCTCGTCATCGATATCGAAAATTACAGATACAAACATATCGTCAACAAAACCACGGGGGAAAGCCGCATGCCAATATCCCCAAAGCTCGCCACTAATATATATACCATCTCGATAAAAAGTCAAAGGTGACACATCCTACGCAGGCCCTCAACTGGAAACCTACGCAGGGTAAAGTTTTACTAAGTTCCATAAAAACTAAGAGTACATACAAAATGTGAGCGCCAACAGAGCAACACCCACAGTTAGATCTTAAAATTACTTCCTAAAAATTACACCTCCGGATTGGCTTGACCGAGCGAAGGCGATTTTTCATTTCCCTTGTCCTTCGCTTCAGCCGTCGGTACGGACATCACATCCCCCACTTTGCCGCCCTTCGTCGCTGGAGCGTGTGTAGCCTCTCTTGCCATCTCAGCTTCCTTTCTAGCTGTTGCCTCCATGCCAAATAAAGGAGCCTTCGGAGCCAGAGCAACGGCAGCTCGTGACGGACGCACACCAGCAACGCCCTTAGCAGCCTCCTTCTGCAACGCTTGAAAAGGAAGCAGCAAAAGCAAACGAGCAAAAACAAGTCAATAAAAAGGCAAAACCACAAAACAAAAGCAAATCACGCGCAGGATAAAACACAAACCTCCGCTCGCCGGTCATCCGCCATCTTCTTGGCCTTTGCCCTGCCGAAATCGACCCAAAAGGAGCTCATGAAGTTCCAGATCAACTTTTGCAAGCTGGGCGAGGTCGTCCCAAGGTCAGACGGGCCCCCAAGTTTCTCCTTATAACAAAGGCAACATCTTCGCATAGTTGGTGGCGCTGGCCAGGGCACCAAACTCGACAGCACCTCCGACAAAGCCGGGGAGCTTCTCCACATGCGCCTTCAGCCAAGAAAGGAGGCTGAAAGTTGTGGGCTCTTCCGACAGGTCAGAGGTACTGCCACCGAACTACCCTAGCATGGCCACGTACATCTTCGACGTGGCCAAAGCCAGCCCCTTCACAGCCTCCAGGCGTCCCATCAGCAACTCAACCTATTATTGCAAGGCTGTGGACGATTTTATCTCAGCATCAATTTCCTTGCGGAGGTTGTCCGCAGTCTTGTTAGCCTTTGATGCGCTCTCAACATCAAGGGCCTCTGTAGTTTTGGCCGCCTCCACTTGCTTCCGCAAAGGCTCAAGCTCTTTCCGAAGGTTATCAGCCTCAGCACGAGCGGTAGTCAGGCCCCCAATCTCCATCGTAAGGCGGGTCTTCTTGGCCCCCAACACTAAAACCTCCGCCTTCAAGGTCTCAATGGCCTCGTTTCGGTCAAGCACCTCACGGGTGCTGCGCTCCTCAAGAGCAGCCGCCATGTGATGGCCCTACAAAAGCGAAGGTCAGCAAACTAAAACAAGAGAGGGACATAATGTCAAAAGCACAGCTAAACTTACAAGGCTCTGATGCTCCAAATTAACACGCAAAAGCTTAAAATAATCCATGCCCCTCTAGTTGTGCCGAAAGCGATCTAGCAACAAGGACAATATAAGGAACATGAGCACAACAACTGAGCTTGACAAAAGGGAAACAATAATAACCTTCGATTTCATTGTAAACAGTATGGAGCGCATCAGCCCAACCAGTAATCGTCATGTCGGAGGCCGTGAAAAATCACAAAAAAACAAACAAAATATAAACTATAAGCACAAACGTAAACAACGAATTGATGATCCGTAAGGCGAAGGTACAAACCCATGCCACGCTCCAGCCAAGGAGCAGTAGGTCAGGGAGTTGCACCAACAAAGGGAGAGCACGGAGGCAACTCCAGCCCTACCCAACCAATGCTCGCGCCAGCGGCGAGCTCCGCACGGCTTGCAAGAGCACCAGTCACTTCCTCTGAAAAGAAATAATGCGTCAAGGCATAATTCACACATAAATCTAATAACAAAATTCAACCGCAAGCAGAGGCAACTCACTCAAATGAAGCTGGTACGCCCCAGCCTCCGCACCCGTAGCGCCTGCTGAACGTTACGTTTGCGGCTGAAAGGGGGCGCTTCGAAACACAGCCGGAGACCGTGAGTCTGACTCGTCCTTCGACGCATCCTCCACCTCGATAGTCACAGGCCAACGTTGGCTCGTGCCCCCAGCCTCTGCACCACCCGCTAGAGGAACATCCCCGCGCTCGGCACCCTCAGCCCCTTCCGAGATGGATGAGTCACCACCGAGCACACCCGACATTGGATTAGCGGCGGAGGGCTCGGGTTGGTCTACGACCTCCGCCCCTGGCCACCTCCAATATCCTCTGGCACAGCGAGCTTCTTAGTTTCCACCGCCGGAGGTGTCAGAGCCCTACCACCACTCCCATCTGAGACGTCCTCAGCAGAAGCGGAGGCCCGTGAGGAGTCGGAGGCAGAAGGTACGGCGGAGGCGGCAGAAGTCTCTGTCGTAGTGGAAACCTTTAGCTTCTTGGAAATAGCCCTTGAAGCCCCAGCGCCCTTCCTTTTCTTTGCCTCTGCCACCACTGTTGCATTTTTAGCGGCGGCCTTCTTCTCCTTCTCTTTAATCGCCGTCAGTACACGGCAGGAATATCATATTCTTCATGATGAATACCAAACTCCTCCAAAACTCTATTAAGTCGGGGCATCATGCCCCCGGCCACCATTCTTGCAAGGTATTCCTTGTTAGTCATCTTGCCGACAATCTGGCGAGCGCCCTCCTCAACCTCCGCAACAAAGGCCTCCTTGTCTTCGCTTGACGGCAGCTTCCGATCAAATCGTGGAAAAGGGAGACCCTCCGCTGGGTCGGACACAGGAACATGCACCATCTCAATGGTGAATTCTTCATTCCTCTTCCCAAGAGGCTAGAAGTTGCAAGCCACCATCTCCTCCACCAGGTCCTGACCTCCGAAATAACAACACGCCAGGGCAAAAGCCTTATCGCAAGCCTCCCTCTTAGGAGACCTCTCCTCGGGAGGGGAGACCTTCGCCAGGGGCTTCATTTCAGACATAACAGAGGCTAGCGGCAAGAGAACCTCCTTCGAACCGTCTTCATAAGTACGCGTCACGCTAGCTGTCTTCACATAAAACCAGAATTTCATCCAATCCTGGTCCCACTTGTTCTTCTGGTAGTAAAAAAATCTCCAGACGAGTACCTTCTTGCTGCCTCTTCGCCATGAAGGCGCAGCTGCCGTACTAAGCAAGCAGCTCACCTCCACCCATTTTCACCTTCTTCGACTGATTCTGCAGCTCATAATACGTACAAAATGTATCCACATTGGGGGCGGCTCCGTACGACTCACAAGCCCAGCAGAATTTGCTAAGAGTCAAAATCCCATTGGGAGTAAGGTGGTGGATCTAGAGATGGAAAACTTCAAGAACTTGGCAAAGGAAGCTGATAGGGGGCAAGTGAAGGCCACAGGTGAAATAGTCCCTGAACACAACAGCGTAGCCCTGAGATGGAGAAGGCACGGTTTCCCCTGCCGGCGGAGGCTTAGCCTGCCTAGCCTTGAAATAACCCTCCTCCTCTATCTTCGCGATCATCTCCTCCATGATCGACGACTCACCGAAATCCCAAGTCTTGCCAGCCATTGATGCACCTTCGCTGCCTCCAACCAAATCGCTAACAGAGGCTTCCACGCCAGCGAGATCCTCCTCAAGCTCTTGAGCCGTGATGCTTGCCACCATCCACTCCTCATGACGTGCAGACCACCCACTTGCCCTAATGCCAAGGAGATGGCGATAAGGACCATACAAGGTAGCCCGGCGGGGATGGGAAAAACAAGAAGAAGCCACCGCCAAAAGATGCGAGAGGCGAAGGCAGCAACTAGCACGAAACAGAGCGCGTAAACGCAAAGGAAACCGACTAAAACAGAGCAAGGCGCAAGACGGAAGCAAGTGGCTAAGCGGAGCACACAAATAACAGGGCAGGCTTGAAAACGATTGCGCAAGGGTGGGGGGGCCTTCACCACGACCCCCCTTATATAGGCCGTGGGCGGGGCGGTTCAACTTCTGCAACCCAACGGTTACGAGAGTAGGCGGAACGGTCCCACTTCCCGAGGACCAACGGTCTCATCCACTCAACGGGAAACAACGCAACGTCTCAGCGCTCTAGAAATAGAACGGCCAACGGTCCAATCCAGCAGGCCAGGGGAAGAGAAAGGGAGCAAAACCTCCACCAGGGCCAAGAGGGCCGCCGCCGTAGAAATCCAAAGTGTACTTTTGAGATCAAGGTCCGCGGGATCGGACCATGGCCTCAAAAGGGGGAAACTGTTGGGACATGAGTCCCCCGGACGGCGGAGGCCCAAGACCAGGCCAAAGCCGGAGGTTTTGCTACTAATCGTTCATCTGGAATTTTGCAGGAAAGGCAAGACCTCCGGCGCTGAGGGCAGAGGCCCGAAACCAAGCCGAAGGCGATGGTCCCGGCAATGTGGATGATGGCTTCAGGACTTGGTGTTGGGTGACCCCCATGGGTGGAGGCTCCACACCAAGTCGGCAAACGAGACCGGGCCAAAGCCGGAGGTTTTGCTACTAATCGTTCATCTGGAATTTTGTAGGAAAGGCAAGACCTCCGGCGCTGAGGGCGGAGGCCCGAGACCAAGCTGAAGGCGATGGTCCCGGCAACACAGATGATGGCTTCAGGACTTGGTGTTGGGCGCCCCCCATGGGTGGAGGCTCCACACCAAGTCGGCAAAAACCACTGACCGGATACTAGTCTTGTGTACTATGCAGGGAAAAGCGAGCGGAGGTCTCCTCAACGGCATCTAGCGTCCCTGGTTGGAGTAGTGGAGATCCAGCCCACACAGGCGAAGGCCCAGCGTCACAGGCGGAGACCTCCGGGACAAGCTGACCGAGGATCACAAGGTGTTGCCAGAGGTCATCGGTGCCTGACCAGCAGCCCGGGCGGCCCTCGGTGCTAGCGCAACGGACCGGGTTTGGGCCTGTGTTGCCGGCCCATATCGCGAGAGGCAGTTTATGGGAGGAGTTACCTTGATGCCCTTGTCCTAAGAGCCCAAGTTAAGAATATTCTTAGGATATTCCGCCACCGTCACGTGGCATTTTTGTAAAAATAGCTAGGCGGAAAATAGAGCCTTATAAAAGGGAGGTGTAAATGTGACTGAGGTTAGTTGGTGAATATATTAATGAAACCCTAGCCTTCCTTATGTTCACTTGTCTCTGACCTCCGTTCGGGGCACCGGCCGGGCGGAGGTAACCCTGACTCACCTGCTGGGATACGCTATTCCAAGAGCTACCTAAAAACTTAAAGGACGACTAGATGGAGGATGGGGAGGGGCTGAACGAGGATGATGTAGGTGTGGTGTGCTTGAACTCAATGTCATCGATGAGTGATGGTAAGTGGAGCAAAAGGCAAAATGTCATATGCTGCTCGAAGGATGGTGGGCCGGTGAAAGCATGTGTATTTAGACCGATGTGACGGGATCTGGCGTCCAAACCGGCGCTTCTCCTACTCGGCGTGTTCCTCATCATGCTGTCGCAGCCTCGCCGGTGGCCAACCAGTTCCCAGGCGCGGCAGGGGCCGGCGCTGTCGTCTTCTACTTCTTCACGCCGGCGAACTTCCTGGGAGGCTGGGACGACAAGTCTGTATCGTTGCATGCACTGATGCGCGCTGCGCACCTTGTGGTGCGCCTTTGTAGCAATAAAATTATTTCATTATTAAGCGCCATTTGTTTTTTAGGGAATTAAGTGCCATTAGTATGGTTTGCGCTGTGTTGCATGGGTTGCTCTGATTCGCTCTGCTTCCATGGGCGCGCGCACCTTGTGGTTTGGGCATCTACTTTGGTTAACATTTCCACTATCACAGGTTTTCCGATTTGTGAATTTGGCCTGTCTATCAAATTTCTTTGGGTTTGTGCATTTTCCCAGTTCCGAGGTTACACTCTGACTCTGTTACAGACTTACACTCTCCGTTCGTTCCGCTGTAAAATTGGCTTGGGAAATCGCTGGGGAAGACAGGTTTTTAAGGTTTTCGCGTAAAAAATGTGCTGCTTATGGCGAACTCCAGCACTCAAATTCGTAATCTACAGTGAGCTGTACATGCGAGTTGCCGGATTTGACAATCCAGTTACTTTCCTAGTTCTTTCTTTTATGTACAAAACCAACTGTCAAGAAGAATTTGTTGACGTAACAATCAGCCAATACAGCTATACAAGTTGTAGCTCGAGTGCTCTACTGAAGCAGTGCCATTCAGATTCAGTCAGCTAAAGGGGGCAAACGCCCAAACCTCATCGTGGAGACCATAATTACGAGAACAAAGGCCGGAAGGCCCATTACGCCTAACCTGCTTTGGATGCAGCGAAGACCAGCACTAGCGGATGACAACCATGTTTGTCTTTTCTTGGCCAAAAGCTAATCTATTCTGGGTCTCGCAAAAAAAAGAAAAAAAAAGAAAAAAAGAACGCACGGTTGTTGCTGATATGACTATAGCGCTGCCACACAACAAAAGACCGTAGATCGCATATCCGCAGGTTTGTCTGCTAAATTAAATCGCTGACTTTGGTCATCTGTAAGTTAGAGACCCATACAGTTTCTTCAGAATTTTGGGCTACTTCACGTATTTTTCACAACAGTAGAGGGGATTAATTTTTAATAAAAATAGATCTAATAACTATTATTTGCAATGGTGACTAAATTTTGTACAAAGTCTAATGCTACATATTTTTTTTATTATGGCAATGATTTCTAGAATTTATCTTTTCCTCCTAGCGTGTCTTGTGAGGATTACCGCTCATAGCTGCCCTGTTCTTTTGTTGCCAGATTTCCTTCAGCCCTTCAGCATTAAGACTGATGCGAGCAGCTCAGGCATTGCGGCCAAGAGGGAGGCGGGCCGTTCACTTAGAAAGGCCGGCCGATACAACGCCGAGAAGAAGGAAGAGTGGATCGAGCGCTACCGTGTCAAAAGGCATCAGAGGAACTTCAACAACAAGATCACAGCAATTGATCGCATCTCCCCTGCAAATGCACGCCGGTGGGTGAAGGGTCGCTACGCGAGGAACGACAAGCCTCATGCAGAGGCTGATGACGAACCGCGAGGCGTCCGACAACAGCTACGGGTACGACTGCAACAACAATGGACTCAGCAACGGCAACACCGTCATCGTAGCAAGAATAATGGTGATGCATGTACCCTCGCTTTATTTCCTAATGAGATGTTATCAACGTGGTTTGTAAGGATTGGTTGACAAATGACAAGTAACAATATAATACCTATCATTCTAAAAATGTTTTCTGTCACCTAAAATTGTAAAATCTCGTGTATTTAGGTATAATTTTTCAATGCTTGTATTCATTATATCATGAGGTGTAGGAAGTATCCAACAATCGTTTCCCGACTTTTAAGGTTGCACCAATATATATGTTTCTTGCTTCGAATAGAAAAGATCTTTAAAAAAGGGGGGAAATCATTCATTTAACAGAAACAGAGCAGAACAAACCTCATTCAAAATTTTGTAAAGCTGTTTAGTAAACAATATAATTATTAGAATATGCTAAAGCTTGATAAGAATAAAGGCAATCTACTGTAATTGATGCATGTCTTGTCTGCTTTGCTAACTTTTCTGCAGCTTTATTCAAATCTCTTCTGATCTTGAGTATTAAGCAGTTCCTTCCTCATGTAGCATCTATCAGTGCCGCATGGATTGGTCTGAGGGAGAGGGACAAATGGCCTGCATTGTGAAACAAAAATGTCGGTTTCGGAATGCCTTGCCTTGCAAGCACATCCTTTGAAATTTGCTTGCTCAACGTAAGACCAGAAAATAAAAAAAATCGTCCGCATGTATAGACGACTTTAATGTGCACTACTAACGAAAATTTTTTGCTTTGCATACTGTAGTATTTTTATTTGTATTTGTCAATTAGTGTCCAATCATGGACTAATTAGGCTCAAAAGATTCGTATCGTGGTTTGCTACCAAACTGTGTAATTGGTTTTTTTTCGTTTACATTTAATGCTCCATACATGTGTCCAAACATTCGATGTGACGGGAAATCTTGAAAATATTTGGAAACTAAACGTGGCCCGCCGGTGCGAAATAAGCGGTCAAGCTTGGTCTTTGTCATAAGAAAATGCCAAGGTCTGGTCAATGGCGGTTGGAGATATTTATTGTGTTACTCGTTTCGGCCATATATATGCAACACGTTGCGTTCTTGACCGAAGAAACTCTCATCCTTCCTGTACAAGCAAGATGTGCTGCATGCTGCTATATAAACTCCTACATACGCAGACATACCCAAACCTTCTTGCGCGCCTCAACCAGGTGTTCTCCCTATCCTCTGTCTTGTGACATAAGAGGCCGGTGATCTTTCGAGAAAAAAAAAGACATAAGAGGCCGGTAGCTATTCGCAGCTTCGCCTGCCGTAACCCGTAAGGAGGACGTCGACGACTCGACGCAGCAAGTTTTCCGATCAGCAGCGCATGGAGCGAGGCGGCGCCGGTGCAGTCTTCGCCTTCGCAGGCCTGACCGCCGTAACCCTGACGTCCAGCGTGTCCGCTTACAGAGCCGCAGCTGCAGGGGACGTCGGCTCCGCGGCGTTCGTGGGCGCCAGCTACACCACGCTGCTGCTTCTCTTCCGCAGCCTCCGCGCCTACGAGGGGTTGCCGGCGCCGCCCGGGGCGGCCAACGACGTCGATGGTGGCGTCGACGGAAGGAGGCGTCGGCTAAAACGCGAGGTCTGGGCGCTCTGCACGCTGCTCACCATGATGTTCGCGTGGAAGGTGGCCGCGGCGATGCCCTCTCGTCCCGTCGCCGCCGCGGTGTGGGCGATGGCGGTGGTCACTGCGGTAGGCGGTTTTCTTGCCTTGTTTCCTCATCCGTGACGTCGGCGAACGTAAAGCGATGGGCACCGCCATGGATGACGTAAGTTTAGCTGCTTGGTGACTGATGAGTCTTGTGAGCTAATTATGCTTAAAACTCTGGGTGTTAAGACCGTAAGAGATCAAGTTACCTTATTACCCCTCGTCTTAATTTATTTCGGCTTATATTTTGATCAGATTTTGCTAAGTAGCAAACCCTAACATCATATATATACTCAAAGCAGCTATGGCGATGTTTACTTTCTTGCTGGTTAACGGGTAAGTGATGATATGATTACTTGGGCCATTTTGGTATGCCAGAGAGCTTATAATTTTGAATTTACAGCAAAAGTCTTGCCTGTTCTTTCAAACAAACCACACTAATTTAAAGTGCATAAATCCTGCAGGGTCACAAAAAAACTTCAAAGGGTTTCAAACGATGGAGAGGCCGATCATCATACATGATACATGCGACCTTGAAGAATTATTCTGTCGTCGTTTCTCGTTTGTCGTGGCACTGTTTGCTTGGGAGGTCATATCATAATTCAAGCCATGTAAGATGTGGGTGTGGTGGAGTGGATTGCAGGGTTTGTCTTGTGTAAAATAAAGCCATACGAATGAATCGTGTGATTTAGACCATATATACTGTAAACACATTATCATAAATCGTGTGTCTTGTATATTTTTGTAAGTGTTCGAATAGCAAGTACGAATTGGGTCGGAAACCTAAGAAAAATGTCACTACTACACAAAACTTAACCGAAACGGTTTTTCCGCTGAAAGGTCACGGTTAATCGTGTCTTAATGGAGGCGGTTCGCCAGCTGCGACTTAGAACACTCGCCTCGGTTAATCGATAAAAAAACAAAAAAATCCCCGAGCCCACCGGCTAGCCCATTCCTAAGCCCGCCGGTGAGCCCGTTCCCAGCCCGCTAGCCGGATCTGCCCCGCCGTCATCTGCTATGCTGCACGCCGTCGTCGCAGATCCAGGTGCGCCCGGCCTCCTCCTCGCTGGATCCGGGCGCGCCCGGTGTCCTCCTCACCAGATTTGGGAGAAGAAGGGAGGGAGCTGCCGCTGAGGTGGAGCACGCCGCCGCCGCCGACTCATCGGATCCAGCTCCGCTGGTGTGGGGAAGGGGAAGGAGGTGTTGGATCCTCCGGTGCTGGAGGTGCTCCGACGCTCGACCGTCTCCGTCTCTGCCTCCCCCCGCCGCTGCCGTTCATCCACCGCGATGCGCGCAGGGCCGCCGGCCAGGGGATCCACCGCGAGGCGCGCCGCCGCCGGCCAGGGGCGCCATCGCCACCACTTGCGGAGGGAGCCCGTGATCTAGGCGGGGGAGGGAGAGAGACCGCACAGGAGAGAGGGAGAGGGAGCGAGGGAGACCGCACGGGAGAGAGGGAGGGAGACCGCGCGGCTGCGGGAGTGAGAGAGAAACGCGCGGCTGTTAGGGTGAGAATGAAACCCTAAGTGCGGTACATATACAATGAGCGGATAACGGGCCTAGATGGGCTGCCTGCTGGGCCGCTATTTTTTTAGGCAGGCCTTATAGCGTGTCCACCTCCGTTAATAGAATAACAGAGGCGGGCAATGTTGAGTGCTCGTCTCGGTTAATATCGATTAACTGATGCAGTTGTTTTAAGGCGACCGCCTCGGTTAATGTATTAATCGAGGTGGTTGTGTTAGGACAACCACCTCGGTTAATAAGCATTAATCAAGGCGGTTGCTGACCCGGCTACCTTGCCTCGAATAACCGAGGCGGGTAACGAGGCCGCCCGCCTCCGAGGACATTTTGGAAACACTGCGCAAAAGATTTTATGTAGTAGTGTGTTCTTTTAATTTATTGCAATCCTGTTATAGTTTTGCACATATTTTTGTGCCAAAACAAACAAAACAGTTAGGGCACGTACAACACCCATTTTCTTCTGGACTCTTCGACACCAATTTTGCAAAAACTACCTCGACTTAGCTGAGAGACGAGTGCTCCGTCGCCTCGGCCATGTCCCGTGATCTGAGGTGGAATAGATGCCGCAGCAGCGATGTACGGCCTCGTCTCCAAGAGTTATATTACAAAATTTGAATTTTCCTTTTGGCCACCACCGAATTTCGTAAAATTTTGTCAAAAATTTTGCCTAAATTTTGAACCCTGGTCATAAAAAACATTTTAGATTTTCAATATTTAAAATTCAAAATTTAGAATTTTCAAACAACCCGAATGTTGACATGATCTATACCAAAGTTATAGTTCTCAATACGATCTACAACTTTGTAGTTGACAAGTTTTTTTACTGAAGTTATTTAGATTTCTTAGATATTTGTTTTATGTTCTCATATTTCAAAGTTTAGAATTATCAAATGACTTCGGACGTTGACATGATGTCTACCAAAGTTTTAGTTGTCAATCCAATCTACAACTTTTTAGTTAACAAGTTTTTATTTAAAAATTTTAGAGATCTAATATTCATTTAAAAATCTTAGATTTTGATATTCAAATTTTCAAATGATCTCGGATGGAGACACATCCTATACTAAATTATAGGGCTTACCAAGATCTAAATTTTTTTCATTAAAATCTTTTTGAGGCTGAAATATCACATACAATATTCTTAAAAGTTTGGTTACTTGAATTTGTTCACTAGAAATTTTAAATTAGAAAATGACAGAACCACCTTAAAACAACTTTTGACCTGAGGAGGGAGATAATTTAAACTGTTTTGAAAGTTAAAGGAGGCAATTCTTTTGCAAATGGAGGACAAAATTTGGAGTAAGACAACAATTCAAGAAAGTAAAAAAGGATTTCTTTTCATGGTCAAATCCAGCATCAATCTTTCGTCCAACTAGTCGGACCAGAGCACAGTACACCCCTGATCACCTAAAACTACTACACGTATAACAGTTGTATAAGTTTTTTTTATATATTTCAATCATTGGACTTAAGACAGCAACAAACAATTCCGCAATCGGCTTAATGACAATTAAGAGCATCTCCAACAGTACATATAGAAAATAATAATTGTAATAATCTAATTTTGCAATCTTTCCGACAATTATTCGAATATCGTCATCAATGGTTTTCAAGAATTTCCTCTAAAATATCAAAAACAGGTCCACTTCAAGATTTTCTATCATTGTTCGTGCCACACCGACATTGCCACCATCTATCTCAAGGCTGACAATCTCAGGCACCTAACTCATACCTAAAATCTCCAAAACAGTTTTCGTTGCTTGCTCTACCAGACCTTAAAATAATAATTGAAGATCCAATTCTGGTGAACCTCCAAGGCAGTGGCAGCGGACAACCCCGCATCAACGGACCGTTGCCGGCCTATGTGGCCCCCCTAACTCATAGTCAAAACCTACAAAACGGAATCTCTATTGCCTGCTCTACTTCTAAATATCCTCGGAAATAAACAGGTGGTTGAAGGATGGTTGTCTTAGGCAACCTCCCTCTTATTTATAAAGGCTATTACACATTCCAAAAATATCCTTAGGATCAAATAATATGATCCACTTAGATATCAGGAGCAAAATGGTCCAAGTTGTTTTCTATGCATCAGATGATCACAGACCCTTCATTAATATCGACATGTGTCCTCTATGTCCTCGGCCTGATGACCCACCAAGTGTCTGACGTCTCGCCTTGACTTGCATGTCCAACCTCAACCTTGATTTCAGTTAACTTTGTCTTCATCTGTCTCGCATGTGCTCTTGCTCGTCGCCATGCCACATGCTAAGCATCCTTGGTCTGTCATTCGGCCTCTTGGTCCCATAGTCAAGTTTTCATATTCGGTCTCCTCTAGCTGCTCGGCGTGTTGTCCTCGTGCCAGTGGCAGCAGGACGGTTCCTGCAAGCCGCATTGGCCATCGCCATCCTAAAGCACCTCCTTACTCTGTGCAACTAGCTCCACCATGCAGTGCAAGGAGAGATCCCGCCAGGTTTCTTCAACCTGTCGCACTCGCACTCGCTGCAAGGGAATGGCCTTGTCCTGCTATTATGCATCGATTTTGCATCATATGACAGGAGCTGCGTTCGAGATTCAGACAGTGGCAGCCAACCTGAATGAACCTGCTAGGATTCCATTAGAATTCCCTGATTGCAACCGGAGGATCAGACGGCACTGGGTGACAGAAAGATTTTTATTGTTAAGAAATAGAACATGGGAAGACAGATCTTCTGTTAAGAAATAGAACAGACATGACCGGGGGATACGTGGCACCTGTCTGACATAGGAGCACTCTGCTTCGTTTGGTTTACGCCGGACAGCATAGCAGTATAGCACAATACAAATGGCTTCACTCCAGAACACAGCTTCTTCTACCACGGCCAACACAGAGCATATAACACGCGTAAGGAAGAAACCGAAGCGCGGGAGCAAAGAAAGAAAAAGTTCATCATCCTTATTGACTTAGAAAATGCCAATTGCAAAAACCACGCCAAAGAGCGAACTAGCAACGAGTGGCCCTGCTGCACCATGCAACTCCGAGGACCGAGGCCGTCGAGCTAGTTGCACAGAGTGAACGAGTGCTTCAAGTTCAGGATGGCAACGGCAGCCAGTGCGGCTCGCGGGAAACGTCCAGCCGCTGGCACCACCAGGGCCAGTAGGCACACGCCGAGCAGCCAAAGGAGGAGGCTCAGGAACGCCTGCGTAGGGTCGGCGGAGGCGGTTCCAAAGTTGGCGACGGCGCCGAAAAGCATCAGCGCGCGAGCGGCGTTGAGGAAGAGTTCCTGGTTCTGGAGACGCTCGCGGTCTCCTTCGGGAACGACGACGGCCTCTCCTTGGCCGGCCATTGGTGCGCGGGGGAAATTGGTCACCTTCCGGTTGGGTGCGTTTGTGGGGAAGGGCCGGGGGTCCTTAATCCTTATATAGAAATGATCACTAACGTCTCCCCCCTGGCCGTGATGGCCTGATGGGTGGTGCTTGGCACGGAGATGCCGCTCCCTAACGCGGAGAAAGGGATCACTAACGTCCATAGTGCCCTCAATCTTGGATAAGATGTAACTTAGACGCACCCAATGCTTTTGTTTTCTAGTTATAGAAAACGTTTTATTTTCTCCTTGCAAATGGCCGACGTGGATGGTGTAACCGGCGAACTCCGTTTACCGACATTGGCTTGCCCGAAATCTGGAGTAATGTATCAGGTGTTGACTTTTTGTCCCCGTCGTTCCAAATAAAAAATTAGAAACGAGAGCCAACATTTATGAAACCAAGTTATTACCATTAGATCCGATCAAAAAAAAAAGTTATTGTCATTAGATATATTAAATATATTTTTATAATAAAATACTTATTTGGTTTCATAAACATTTATGCTCTTTTCTATAAACTTGATTTGACTAAATATAAAAAATTAATTACTCTTGAACTCTAGAATTGATTTATTCAGGTACAGCCTTTCACGTTGGAATTGCATTTTCCAACTCAGATGGAGCACTCTCCCTGGATACCAGTAATTCAAGTCGTTCTGAACATGTCTTGGGTCATATTAGGAATATAAATTATGAATAACTTTTAAGTTATTAAGTTTGGAAATGTGAAAACCATATGAATAGATTTGTCTTGACAAGTACTTCCGTAAAAATATACATATATCACTTTCCAATAAATATTTTTATAAAAATAAGAAGTCAAAGTTATACTAAAACGACTTGAAGTACCAATACAGAGGGAATATAATTTTCTTGTAGGTCTAGGTCCGATCCCATCAGCCTCTTGTTGTTCCGTATCTCTCCATTCAAGGGCCACATAGTCAATGACAATCCACCGTGTGGTAGTAATTGACGTCACAGACAGCACATGTAAAAAGTGAGGTAAGAAGGACAATACCCTAACAACAAGCAGAGCTTTTGGTTACCATGTTAGTGTATTCAGCAAAACCTACCACTAGCTTAACCGATTCGGAGGGATGAGCTATAATACAACAATTAATTCATTATCCTTGTGGCAGTTCGCACGAACTAGCCAAGGGGGAAGCACGACAAAATCTTGCTAAAAACTTAAACCTGCTAGGTGGAAATGTTGTCTCTTTTGCCCACCTCCCTGGCCCGGCCCTGTGTGAACCTGGTGTGGGTCTGTTAAGTAACGACGCTGTTGCGGATCCCTGATCTAGTTCCCTTTTCTCCCCGCAACATGTGAGACGTGAGGAAATTATAGATGATCTCCCGTATCCCTTCCCAATACACACCAGATGAACACACACGAGAGCGAATATTGTGGAACTCGTATCTCTTCTTCATTATAGATGGGTACAGGTTCCTTTATATAGTCTTAACCCTTTAGAGGTATATTTGGTATGAGCCCGCAATTATCTTAGGGTTATGTTTCCCGACACTTCCCCTTGAGTGAATACCGCGATCAACTCATGCCTCATTAAAACTCCTAAAAACCCAGTAGAAAAAATATGAAGAAAGAGTACATAGTGTCGCTAGATGTATTGCACTTGTTGCCCTGTTAAAAACCATTATGAGAAACTTCTAGAAAACTCATTTACGGGAAAAAGAGTACAACAGTTGTCTTCAGGACATTTTATAATCTTCAGGATTATAAATTTCAGGATCTTCTGGACCCAATAATAAGGGCAATTCAGGGGCGATCTCCCCCTGAACTCTGCAAGTCTCTCAGTCGTCTTAGACCAATATCATGGATAAATTTTCTGAATGTAGTAGCTGGTAAAGACTTAGTGAACAAATCTGCTACATTGTCACATGACTGGACTTTCAAGATGTTCACCTCACCCTGCTTCTGGAGTTCGTGAGTATAAAAAAAATTAGGAGAATTATGTTTAGTCATATTATTCTTAATATAGCCCGCTTGCATTTGTGCAATACATGCTGCATTATCCTCATAGATATTATTGAGGGTATCAGCGGTACTAAGACCACATGACTTCTGGATATGGTTAGTCATCCATCGTAGACAAGCACATTCACGTGCGGCTTCATATAGCGCAATAATCTCTGAGTGGTTTGTAGACGTTGCTACCAAGGTTTGTTTGCAAGATGTCCAGGATTATGCAGATCAGATAGATATCCAGCATCTGCATAGCCAACCAATCTTAGATCTTCGAGAAATACAAGTCAAGATCTTGGGTACCATTCAGGTATCTAAGTATTGTCTTAACATCTACCCAATGTCTTCTGGTCGGGTTTGCACTACGACGAGCTAGTAAATTCACCGCGAATACAATATCAGGCCTAGTGCAATTCGCGAGGTACATCAGTGCTCCAATAGCACTCAAATAGGGAACTTCAGGTCCTAAAGGCTTCTCGTCATCACTTCTCGGTCTAAATGGGTCTTTGTCCACCTCAAGTGATCTGACAACCATCAAGGTGTTTACGGGATGAGCCTTTGACATATTAAACCTTTCTTAAACCTTTTTCGTGTAGGTAGATTGGTATAAAAAATTCCTCCAGCGAGATGCTCAATCTGCAGGCCCAAGCAAAACTTAGTTCTACCCAAGTCTTTCATTTCAAACTCTGCCTTGAGGTAGGCACTTGCCTCCTCAATGTCATCTTTACAACCTATGATATTTAAGTCATCAACATAGACTGAAATAATACAAAAACCCTTATGGGATTTTCTGATAAATACACATGGAGAATCAGTATCATTAACGTATCCCTTGTTCAGGAGGAAGTCACTTAGCCGATTGTACCACATCCGGCCAGACTGTTTAAGACCCTACAGTGCCCTCTGCAACTTAACACTGTACATATTACGACTTGTTTTAGAATCCGGAATTTTCAGTCCATCTGGGACTTTCATATATATATATATATATATATATATATATATATATATATATATATATATATATATATATATATATATATATATATATATATATATATATATATATATATATATATATATATATATATATATATATATATATATATATATCCGAATCTAGTGACCCATACAGATATGCGGTCACTACGTCCATCATCTGCATTTTCAAGTTTAAGCCTACTACCATAGATATTAAATATCGAAACATTATGCCACTCATAACTGGAGAATATGTTTCATCATAATCTATGTTAGGTCTCTGTGTGAACCCCTGTGCTACAAGTCTCACTTTGTATCTCACCACCACATTGTTCTCATCTCTCTTTTGAACAAGCACCAATTTGTATCCTACAGGGAATACTTTGGGGGGCGTACTGGCGACGGGCCCGAATACTTGCCTCTTAGAAAGCGAGCGCAATTTCGTCTATATTGCTTCTTTCCATTTGACCCAATCTAAGCGCTTCCGACATTCTAGCATGGACTTTGGTTCAGGATCCTCATTAATCGCTTCTACGATCTTAGAGACGAAATTAATGTCGACATTTGTATTCTTTCTGTTATATAGTTCTCCGGATTCAGCATATTTTATGGCAATTTCTTCAATTGAATCATCCAGCTCATCATGGTTTCCCAAATTACTCGAGCCTAGTTGTTCCGTTGTCCTTGTGCTATTATTTGTATTTGTGCGCACATTTGCACTAGGACTTTCACCTTCAGGATGTGTCACTGCTGAGACGACTGAATGGGAGCGTAATGCGTTCTCTCTAACAACTTGCCTTTGCGGGAGTCCCCGCTTGGCTCGTGCCGAGTCATCCGGATCTCTCCCCCTTTTCCTAGGATTGGGGATTTGGGTAGAGTTCATGCCCTCCAGGGGTATCTCCACTCTCTCTGATGCATTAGCCGCAGGAATATACGACTCTGACACTCCTCTTATATCAGTAAACGCATCTGGTAGATTATTCGCTAATTGTTGTAGGTTTATTATTCTTTGAACTTCAAGTTTAGTATCTTTAGTGCATGGATCAAGTGATTGAATGCTGCTAGCAGTCCAATCTATTTCTCGGCATTCTTTATTATTAAGGTACAATCCTCCCTCTAATACCGGAAAATGCTCTTCATCGAAGATGCTATCAGCGTACCGAGCCGTAAATAGATCTTCGATTTTAAGCTCCAAATATTTGATTATGGACGGAGAATCATAACCTACATATATCCCCAACTTCTGGTGAGGTCCCATAGTTGTACGCTAGGGTGGTGATATCGGCGTATATACAGCACAGCCGAATTTTCGCAGATGAGAAATCATTGGTTGTTGTCCACGCACTAACTGGTGGAGGGGAGCAGAGTGAGATGCAGATGGCCTATACTGGATTAAGGTGGCAGCGTGCAGCACCGTGTGTCCCGAACAACTGGTGGGAAGTCTGCTATCTTGTAGAAGCGGTCTGGCAATTAATTTTATTCTTTTTATCAAAGATTTAGCAAGCCCATTTTGTGTGCACATGGGGCACCGAATGCTCTACATTTGTACCCAAAGCAAGACAATAATCATTAAATGCTTTTGAGGTGAACTCTCTAGCATTATCCATCCTGATTGCTTTTATGCGGTTCTCCGGAAAGCTAGCACGCAATCGAATGATTTGGGCAATAAGTTTTGCAAAAGCATGGTTCTATGTAGACAACAGGCATACGTGGCTCCATCAAGTAGAAGCATCTATAAGCACCATAAAGTATCTAAAAGGCCCGGACAGGGGGTGAATAGGATCACAAATGTCACCTTGGATTCTCTCCGGAAAGCCTAGGGACTCGACATTTAACTTCAGGTAAGAGGGCTTAGTTATTAATTTTCCTTTAGTACAAGACATGCATAAAAAGTCTTTAGGAATTTGTGTGGTTTTAATGCCATGACCAACATATCCTTTTATGATGTTCCGCATTATCCTTAATCTAGGATTTTCGAGTCTTTCATGCCAGATTGTAAAAGACTCCAGATTTTTAAATATGGTGGACATCGCAATGTATTCTTGAGGTGGCTTAATTTTTGTGTAGTAAATTTCAGAGGAGGTGCCCGACACTTTCTCTACCACTTTTGTCCCACGTTCGTCTACTGCCGTGATATAGAGGTATTCAGCACCATTTTCACACTACGGCGTATATCTTTGAATGTGAGGAGAGTATGTATAGCTCCGGGGTAAAAAATGTTTCTTCTATGAAGATGCTGGTATTATTAGAGAGTATGACCACGGCTGTACCTGAGCCTACAATATGGCCGTTGCGACCAACAATGGTGGTAATATTTTTAGTCTTTTTCTGCAGTGTCTGAAAATATTTTGTCTCTCGAAGTATTGTATTTGTGGCAGCGCTATCAACCAGGCAAAATTCATCTTTAGCCTCCATGGAATGTACTACTCTTGTTCTATTAAATATAGTACTAATTTAATCTGTCATGTATAATCAATATAGCAAGCCGATTAAAAGATAGCACACGTAACCGAACAAGAGATAAACTGATTAAAATAATGCTATGCACCAAGACATTCATGTCAAGAGTTAATGCTAATAAAATAATAAAGTTGGTCAACGGGAGCACTATTAATTGATTAAAATAATGTTATGAACCAAACCATTCATGCCAAGAGTTTATCCTAATAAAATAATGAAGTTGCTCAACCGGAGCATTATTACATCACACGGGACTTTAATTGTTTTGCTAAAAATAAATCACACTGACTAACAAAATAAACAAATGGCTGATAACTTGGTCTACTCCTCGTCAAGGTTGGGCATTCGGGTTACCCGAAAAATTTGGGTCTGGTAATTCGAGTAGTTGGAAATTCGGGTATTAAAAATTGCTATCCGATTTTGGCCCGAAAAAACATTACACGATAATTCGGGTTCGGGTTCGGGTTTTACCCGATATACCCGAAATTGACAAAACCAACCATTTTGAAAGACTTCAAGTATCATTTTAAAGCAATAAACAATAGTCCTTTAAATCACATCATGTCTTCATATCAATTACCAACAAATCAATTATCAAGTTAGCAAAAATCTACATTAATTCATACCAAATAATATATTTATATGGCATTGAACTACTTCGCGTCTTCATATTACGAATAGAAGAGCAAATATTTGAGATATTTCAGGTAATTCGGGTACCAGGAAACATTACCTGAATTACCCAAACTAATTTCGGGTTTTTACAATCACTATCCGAAATTGTCATCGGGTATTTCGGATTCAGGTACTTCGGGTCTGGGTTCGGGAATTGGGTATCGGGTATTTTTCCCACCCTTAGTCAAGGAGATCCTCGTTGTCGAGGTCAAAATCATCATCACCAGTATAGGCATCTCCCTTTTCAGCGGTATGATCGCCGGTGGCATTATGATCAACATCCATAGCTGCTGATTCAAGCTCCTCTGTAGGCTCTGATGGCTCCGGGAGGTGTAGTCTAGTCACGACATCGACAGATGACTGGACGAAGTATACCTTCGGGTTTTGTCGCTTCTTCCACTCTTGATATAGCTCAATCAAGTGTCGGTCGGTAGTGCAAGTACGAGACCAATGCTGCTGGGATCCACAGCGGAAACAACCCTAATTGCCTCGTCCTTTGAGCCCTTCAGGGATTTGCCTTTGCCATTGCCATTGAACTTCTAGCCTTGCCATTGCCATTGGACTTTCTGGCCTCTGTTCTTAAACTTTCCCCCTTTTGGCCCCTGGTGACCGTGAAACTTTTGGCCCTTGTTTCTGAAAGAACCTTTCTCGTTGTTGTTATGGAAACTGGCATGTGCTTCAGGATGTGCCTGTGTCCTAGCAGGGCGCATGTGGAAATTCTTCATCAAGAGTTCATTCTGAGCCTCAATGGCAAGCAACACATTGATGAGATCACAATACTTCATGTACTTCTTGTTGCGGTATTGCTACTGGAGTACCATATTGGTGGGGTGGAAAGTCATGAGAGTTTTCTCAATCATCTCGAGTTCAGTGACGACCTGGTCACAAAAGCGAAGCTGAGCCACGATACGGTGAATCGCAGTATTATATGCCTCAATGGGCTTGAAGTCCAGGAAGCGGAGTTGTGCCCAATCACGCCTAGCCTATGGGAGAAGCACTACCTTCTGCTTGCCAAAGCGTTCCTGGAGCTTCACCGACAGTACCAGAGGGTCTTTCACCTCCAGGTACTCCATCTTCAGATCAGGTGAATGTGATGCCTCAGGAAGATGCAAGCTTTTGCCTGGCAATCGTGGGGTGGCGGAACAGGAACACTGGTTGTAGGCCTGGCAATCGTGGAAGTCAACTGCATTGCCTGCAGATGAAACTCACAGTCGAGTGCCCAGGTTTGATAGTTCTTGCCGTTCAGCTCAAGAACCTTGAACTCCGTCTTGTTGATCGAAGCCATTGCCTATCAATTCATACAAATTAACTTCCGGTAAATAAGCATGAAGTAGTATGTATAGCCATGAATGAATTATCAGCGCAAAAGAAAAGCGTCATAAAAAAATATATGCAAGGCAATACAGCGGTGGTCGACAGCCGCTGGCATCGCAAGATGGCCATCAGGTCCATGATGGCGACGCAAGCTGCAATAGCCTGCAGGGCTACGACGCATGCATACAGTAGGAATACGAGATGGAAAAGTAATGTGCAACGTCACGGAGGACAACGCGTGGAAGCTTGCTGGCTTAAGTGCGTGTCAGCATGTGCAAGAAAATACTCTAGCGTGCATGCGTGTCATGCGAGATTGGGCAACTATGGGAGGGTACGCCTGCGTGCATGCATAGCATGGTGGGTTGGCCGATGTCAGAGGTGCCAGACCGATGGTCAAAAAGTATCATCGGAAAAACTAAGATCCAATGTAATACGAAAACTAGCAATAGCCAATAGACAAAACCAATCTACTGGGTTGTAAAAAGCTAGTATCCAAAAAGAAAAAGGACACATTAAGATTGAATCTGCTACGCAGAAAGCACGTCTAGATAGCTAGCAGAACTAATCACATCTTCTCGGAGGACCGAAAACGGCGATCAGAGCGAGGGTGAATAGGAGCCTCAAATTTCTTTCGAAACTTTTGACCGCTGTCCCAAAATCAACCCCTAAAAGGCACACAAACAAAAGCTACGAAAACTCGAGCCACCAAGAGTTAAGAGACCCTAAAAACGTTCCTCAGATCATTAGAAACCCAACGCAAAAGACGGAACTCGAATCGGAAACCGAACAGGCGAAAAACAGATCGCAACAGCACAGACTGCGAGCCGCGGACAGTCTGCTACAGTACCGCGGACAGTCTGCTACAGTATTCTAAAGTACCGCGGGCAGTCCGCTGCAGTCCCGCGGACAGTCCGCAGGTCAAAAATCTGAAAACGAACTTCGCGGAAGCAGTTCTGTTCTTGACTGAAAAACAACTGCTACAGTACCGCGGACAGTCCAGGCTTGGGGGCCGGACAGTCCGCGAGTACGGACTCCGTGCATCAAAGAAAGCACATAAAAAATCTCAACTCCCGAACTGTCCACTACAGTACCACGGAGTGTCCGCGAATCGCGAAACAGCAGGAATAGAGAGCTCCTAAAATCGCCTCCTCTCTTCGATCTTTCGATTTGAGACCAAATCTTCACTAACTACCACGAAACTTGGTGAGCATGATCACAAGGCAGTAGGGGAGCTACCTCTAAGAGGTCATCGCCCAATTTGAAGCCAATCAACAGGAGATTGAAGGAGAACGAAAAAAACACCGGTTCTTGAGACCTAGACCAAGAAATCGTCCGATCTACTTGCTCGTGAGGAATTGATGGATTTCCTTCGGTGAAAAGATTCTACTCACGTCATAGCACGAATCAAGACAACAAAAAAGAACCAAAAAGGTCTAGAAACGACGAATCGAAGGAAGAACCAGAGGGGAGAAAACGAAGAACGCGAAGAACACACCATAAACTCACGAATTAATTTTTCCGTCGAACTACGGAGGACACACGGAGGATTCGGGACCTCCTTCCATCAAAGATTCATGGTTCTTACACTAATCGGTGCATTAGTTGACCTCTCTCTCACACAAGCACCTAGAGGAAGAAACCCTAAAGGAGAAAATGAAAATGGAGGTGAGGGAGATGGGGGCTCCCTCATCCTATTTAACAGACCTAGTATACAATTCCAGTTTTACCCCTGGATACAAATGAGCCAAACCATTTAGCCCAAGAGCGTAAAGGTCCAACCCGGTGTCATCTTCATCCGACGGCCACCGCGCCTCCTCACCGGTAGCTTCGCCTCGACGCGAACTCTCTGATGCCGCCACGTGCCATCCGTTCCTCCTCGGAACCTCCGCCCGGATTTTGAGGCCCAAACCCGTAAACCCGGCACCGATGGTTTTGAGGCCCAAACCACCAAACCGCTCGCGAGTAGCATACTCCATACGCGTCTCCCGCCGATGGTTTTGAGGACGAAACCACCAAATCCCCGATGTCAACGCGTCCGACCTCCCGCCAAGCATGACACCTTCGCCTTCCTCCTTGACTCGGCCCACCGGCCTCCCGCCAAGTGCCACGAAGCCATCGTCTCCATCTTGACTTGGCCGACGCTGTCTTCATCACCATGTACACTTGCACTCGTCGATGTCCCAAGTGTCCGCCACCGCGGCTAGTCACCCGGCTTCTTGGTCCCTCGGTCCAAGCCTCGCGTCCGCCCTTCACCACTCCCGGTCCGTCGGCACGGCACGTCCTCCTTGACCTTCACCTCGCCGTCGACTACCGCCTGCGTGCTCCACACCTGCACATCACGAGTCAAGAGACATACCGCACACATAGCTTTTGTCATGCTAGTGTTAGTCACCACTCAACCTACTTCGTGGATCACATTGACAATCACTCATCACAAAACAAATACATAAGGGTACTTGTCAAACCTTGTGTTCGCACTTCTAGATGTCATAATCTAGTTGCTAGAAAAAAAACCAAATCTATTAATCTAGGCATACTAATGCTCACGTACATGGTGATGACTGCCATCAGGACAGCGGCAAGGTGAACTACGCGTAGTAGCTAAACTGTAAAGATCGAACGAGTAAACAAGCCAGAGAAAAACGATCACTAGTTCTCTACGAATCTAGCATGCTAGTCTGTACACGAAACCGATCTAGATTGCGAAGTAAAACTAATCTGCGAGCAGATGGATCCAACCGGGATCAAGAACAGCATACAGTCGTTGATGAGTAGCGGTAGAGCGTGCTGATAACGTGTTAAGTAACGGCGCGGTTGCGGATCCCTGATCCGGTTTCCTTCCCTCGCCGCAGCAGATGAGACGTGAGGAAATTGTAGATGATCTCCCGTATCCCTTCTCAATAGCACACCAGATCAACACACAGGAGAGCGAATATTGTAGAATTCGTATCTCTTCTTCATTATAGATGGGTACAGATTTCTTTATATAGTCTTAATCCTTTAAAGGTATATTTGGTATGAGCTCTATGTTTCCCAACAGGGTCTACGTCGCGGTCGCGGCCAGGTCCAGGTCGGACGGGCTAGCTCCCCGCGCCGGGAAATGCACGGTTGCCTCCCCGCGCGGTCCGTTGATGCCCCCGCCTCCTGTTCCTCCTGTTCCAGGACGTGAACAGCTCGCGACTTGTGAGAAGCTATTTGCATGCAACTCGAGTCAGTGTCTCAGTGATGTGCACGCATATGATAGTACTGGTACCTACAGTATATGTGAATGCCATTGTTGAATGATATTATCATTTTCACGGCCGCGAAACAAAAAAAAAGTTCGTTCAAGAACAGACCAGTGGCTTCCGCTCCACAGTTGCAGAGCAGATTGACCTCGCTGAGAAGCCATGGCTTCTCTGTGGCCGGGCCGCAATGCTGACGAGGATAATCTCCCACCGCCTTCGCCATGTCACCTCCGTCAGTGTTGCTTTCCCGGGGGGCGGCCCCACCACAACGAAATTGCTTTGCTCCAGTGCTGCGTTCTGTCCTCAGTTGGTTGCCTGTGACGTCAACAACTTGTACTGGGAACTATGCCCTGTTCAGCTGAAAAGTTCAGCCGACTGTTACTGCAGCTGAGCAGTTAGATTTGTATTAGCTGCAGCCAGCGGCGGTGGCTTTCACCTGTTCTAAAAATTGATTCATAGTTTAATTGTTAAATGGGCGCTTCTCTTAACAATCGATTTCCAGTGCAACTTATCAAGCATCAGGTTTTTGGATGTCGGGACTGAACACCGTTAGGACACGTTGCATCAAGCCATCAACACTTTAACGTGTTGTGTTCTTACTCCCCGTGTGCTTTATTTCACTACTAGTAGAAAGGGCACGCCATCGCGCGCCCAGAGAGATGGCCATCGAAGTGGTTCATGAGTGGGTTGTGTGTCGAGTGAAAATAGTTTGGGAGGCGATTAACATGGTTATTATATAGCAAAGGTTGCAGTTCTGATTATACATAGGATGATTCAGATCATATGGTCTAGCAGTGCTTTATCTTACAAACATAGGATACTCTGTACATAGATCTGCGTGCTGAACTATTCTACATGGTGACTGGAAGGTTGGTGATGCCATTTGATTTATGTGGTCGTTGGTTCCGAAGTTTTGGATCCATTGACGGCACCATGTTGCTTGTTCTTCAATCTGACAATGGGTCAAGTAACACATATATTCTATGTAATGGCTGCATCCGGATACGGAACCTGATGAATGTGAAGGTGAATATATAATGAGCATGGCGTTTTTGGGTTTTCATAAGCAAGTGAAGCACGATGTACCTGTGGAGTAGAGCGGTGAAGGTTTGTAGTCTGCATGGATCAAGTCATTGCAGCTAAGACAGGCCTGATTTGTTGCCGAGATGGCATCACGAGCAGCATCTTCATCTGTTAGCAGTTAGCAATTTTATTAGTGTGGATTTTTTCTTTGTGCAAAGTACTTATGTGTGAGTGCGCACTGTAACCTTCGTGGTTTAGACTATCTGACCTGCACATGCTATGTTATGAGAGAATATAAGTATCAGGATAGATAGAGATCTGTTCCTGGCCTCGTATTTTCTAGAATGTGTGGTCATCCTGTATGTTAAAAAAAAGAACGGACATCCTGTTCATTTAAAAAAAATAATGGTTGGACATCCAAATCTTGATGCAGGATGCAACTGCCTAGACAAAGAATACTTCACTGGTGACAGCCCCAACCACAGCCATGTATCTGCATAAAGACATCAATGAAGATTCCATGCATCGAGCCTTTGATCGAGCCCACTGTAAACCAACATAAAGGCAGCCAAGTCAGAACAAGGGCAAGCTCAAATTGAGACTACAATTTGTACACATCAAAAGTATATTCCTTTTCACTTTCTTTTAAACTATGAAAATCATTTTCTTTTCTTTTTTTTTTCTGGCAAAATCAGCATATCAAGAATATGTGAGCACCGTGTCCTTGTACCAGCAAAAGGCACAGTATTAGGATAGAGAATTCCAAGCTTACAGAATTTGTAGACAAAATATAGCGCACCTTATTTAAACATGACAACCTATCTCAAGATCACAGACAAGAACTTTGACACAACTTAAATTCAAGAGGTGTAATGTTTCATTTCCACTTGTTTCTAACAACAGTGCAAACTCTGAATGATTTACCTCCAGTTTTAGCACATGAATCATTTTGTAAAATACTCGCTAGGTAAAGGAAATTGTAAGGTGTACTCTTACAAAGTGTACTCTTATATGAACTATAGTGGTTGCATCGCAATCAAACATGGTTCCTTTTCCATCACCAAACTTTCATGACCAACATGAACAATTTTAAACATCAGGGAGTATTAATAAAGAGAGACAAGATTTTGTGATGTATGTACGACAAAGGTACTCTATTTGTTGTACTAAACATTGAATGAGAGCAAATAGAAAATGCCAATGGAAACTAAGGTATCTATTATCAGAAACCTGAACAGTGTTTAGTTTTAGCAGGGATCAATCCTCTCATTTCCATGGGGAAATAGTTTTTGGAGAAAAGAATTTTTGATCTGAACATAAACTGTGTGTTGCTGTTGCTGCAAGTGATATGGTTAAAGCATGGCACAAGCTTTAATCGGACTCTACTGTTGTATTGAAGGTTTGATAAAAGAAAACAGAATATATATGCACAGATCATCCTAAGGCATTTTCCTTTTGAAGGCACTCTGAATGAAGTGGGATAAAAAGTAAGAATTATGTAAATGAAAAATCCTCACCTTCCTTTTATTGTTGCCAGTACTAAGGATAACATCCATTTTTAGTTTAGCACTTGTCCTCCAGTACTGATCTTTGTTAATAGTTGTAGTAGCGCCACTTTATTAGTGGCCAGTGTTGTTCTATTTAAAAAGGATGACAAAAATAGCTATCATTTTTTCATACTACTATATTCTAGCTGGTATGGGCACTATGGTAGCTAAATTCATGAAATAGGACATCCCGGTGATCATTTTTAGGTTCCAATTTTATCTAGATCTTGGCCGACACATCTGTTTGCACATACTGTTTATTCAATCTACATTTGCAAGTGGTGAACATATAATCTGAGAATCCAAAAAAGGTATGAAGCGAAAAAGTCATCAGACAACCATTAGATCAGCATCACAGTTCAGTGAATACTGACTAATAACCTTGGTGACCTCACAATCTCATCAGTCTTATCTATACAGAGAGGTAGGATTACTGTCTAAAAACCATCATAACTGACCTCACCATCTCAACAACATAGTTTCTAGAGGGAGAAGACAACATGTATCAAAGTGTACATAGAAGTGCATATCTGAGTGCAACTTACCACAAATCTTGTCAGCGCCTTTTCAAATGACCACTTAGCTGCGATGCTTTGGAATCCCAGCCTGTCATTAGGAGCCTGAATCCAACATCTCGTTGCCCTCATACCGCAACCTGGTTGCTGATCCAATGGCCCTGGAAACAAAAGCTCTAGGAGTGATTTTGTTGATCAATACTGAAAGAGGCAAAAAAAAAAAGGGCAGCTGTAGCTGTATTCCCAAATCTGAAACATGATAACCACTTAGGGAGGCATTTTGAAGTATAGAGCAAGACCAAGAGTATTTGCGTCAGGTAACCCGATCAGATTAGCACAACCGTGGCAATTTTTTATTTTTCTTGAAAACGTAGGAGAGCTGCGCATCATTATGTTAAGAAAAAAAGGGTGGAGAACTCAAACAACCCCACAAACACCACACACATGCCTACACTCCTCATCATTGAAGCGATTACATTCACATCCCTGATAAACATACAAGGCGAGCACTGCTGAGCTAACTCTCTATCGATCAGGGCTATGAAGTAGCATTGTTTTTTGTTGATAATAGCAAAAAGGGTGTAAAGAGAACATTACACGCCATGTTTGAACTTTTTAGCTTCTAACCGATCCCTTAGATCTGGTGTATGGATATGTATTGGTAACCATTCTTTTACTAAAAGAGCAAGTTCTATCTGCACAAATCCTGAAATGAAGATCACTTAGAAATTTAAATTATTTGTTTTCCATTGAGTCAGGACTTAGTAACGGAATATGAGAGGGATCAAACTACAATCACAAAGAAGATGAGGGAACGATGTCGAAGATCTATGCAAAATGTTCACGGACCGTTTAGTCTTCCCTGACTCAAATCCATTGTGGAACCACATGGACATCCTGTGGGATCTGAATCAAATTAAATGTGGCTCCAGAATCAAGTGATCTGAAGTATCTATGTAGACAGTTGTTGTGATATGAGGAGTGCGTCCGCGGCCTTCCACTATGGTGCTGCCGCCTTTGGTCCAGCCACAAGGTAATGCGTCGAGCATAACAAAACAAACAAAGCCTGTCAATTGGTGTCGTCATCCCAGAGATGAACACAGAGTAGGCAAAACATTGGAGCAACAGGCATAGGCCAAACCCTAGAACAGGAATCGAAATAAAGAGACAAAAGAGAAATGAAACGGGAGCACCTGAGACTGCTCTGTACCGATTGTGGCACAGTCGGGGCCCACACGCACCGACGGCACCCACCATGGGCGGCCACATCGGGAAAGGAGAGAGGGAGAGAGAGATGCGTGTGCGGCGTAGGGGGAGGGGCAGCAGCTGCGCCGACTTCCGGGACCCGGCCGTGCCGGTGCGCCGCCTCGTTGGAGCAGCCAGCGCGGGGCCCGGTCGGTGCGTCGTGACACCGGGAGAGGGGGGAGAGAGAGAGAGGCGCGACGGCGGCATGCCCACCTCTGGACTCACCTGCGAGGGGAACGGAGGGGGAGAGGGCCGCCGGTGCGCCGCCTGCGGGGAGCGCCGTCGCGTCGGCCGCTGCCGCCTCGGAAGAGACGGAGAGAGAGAGGACGGGGAGAGTTTGTTCTTTGCTTTTTTTTGTGTGGACGAGAATTTCGGGGGGAACGTGGCTCCGTTGTGGCAAAGCAAGGGGATGTGCACTGTAGCAGACGGTGGACTCAATTTGGAGCGTCAATCGCAGAATCGAACGGATGAAGGAATTCTGGGTGACGTGTCCGGTGTGGCTGCGCGGGGAGGCCCCGCGGCTTATCAGTGTTAAATTTCTGGTTGGAAAAGTATCATAGTACCTCTAAGAACTTTCATCTTTTTCTATTTTCTAAAATTAATTGAGAAATATATTACAGTGGGCATTTTGGTAATTAAGTTTGTGCCTTCTGGAACGTCATGGCTGGGCGGATCAATGGAACGACGCGAATGGGAGGTCTCCGCCCAGCAGGCCAGCACGCTCACGTACTCCTCAAATGATGCGGAGACTCCGGCCAGACCGCAGGGTCGCCATGGCCACATGGTGCCGGCCGAGACCAGTGGCCGCCGACCACCGCGTTGTTCATGGCGAGTCGCTTGCAGAGCATCTCCTTCACGACGCACTGAGGTAGGGCAGGCGGGCCACAATGGTGTCGGACACGGCGCAGTCGCAGCCCAAGTCGGCGTCCAGCTCCGCCCATACCTTGGACTGGAGGTCCGGGTGCAGCACCTTCCGCCGTCGTGGACTAATGAGCTGTGCTCTGTGCGGGCGTTTGCAACGGACGTGTAGCTTACGGCCTGTTTAGTTCCAAATTTTTTTCCAAAAAACTACAATAACGAATCTTCAAACATATGCATAGAACATTAAATATAGATAAAAAAAATAAAACTAATTACACAGTTTAGTTGTAAATCACGAGACAAATCTTTTAAGCCTAGTTAATTTATAATTGGACACTAATTACCAAATAACAACGAAAACACTACAGTAATTTTTTGCAAAAATTTTTGGAACTAAACGGGCCCTAGTCTTTATGTGTTGGATGGATTTGGATTTAGGCGCAGCTGGATTGGACCGGATTGGATACCTATACTAATTATTAGGATCCGACTTGATTGGAGTGATGATTTTAATTGAATTTCAGTTGGATTCTGTTGATTGGATTCAGATGTCTAAAAAGACTGGTTTACCCTTGTTCTATAAAATGAAAAATTTAGATATTTTTCTACGTAGGGTTTACCCTTGTTCTATAAAATGAAAAATTTAGATATTTTTCTACGTATTTTAGTATCGGTCCCACATAATTTGATACTATCTCCACCTATTTGGTACCTCCAGGTATTTTCAGTTGGATACCTCTTATTTTTCCACCGTTCGATCTCGTCTAATAGTCTATGTTTTTTCCAACCATTATAAAATTTCTCTTTTCTTATAGAATCCTTTGCACTCGGACACTGACATCCTGTGTAAATCAATGTTTGCCTAATGGACGCCAAGTGGTAAACTGTTTTGTTTAAGGGGTAAACGGAAATTAAACGGCCGACCATTTAAACAGTAAAAAAACTGTTCACCGGGAGGTCGCCGGCTGATGGCTCGTTCAAGGATGGGCTCACACTGCTGGAGACCTGGAGTACGTCGGCGCGTCGTTGCCCGACAAAATCGAGCAGGTCGTCGACCCTGCCGTGCTGCCGATCAAGGGGTTCGATGACCAAGCGCGTCCTGTGGCTCCGGGGAGAGCGGCGGCGCGCGCGTCTTGGTGCACACGATTGTCTGGTCTGTGCCCTGAGGATCGGCCTCAGCTTCACACGGGGAGTATCCTGAGCGTGGCGGATGCGTCCGCGAAGTTGCGTGCAATCAGGCAGTATCGTGATCATAAGCGTCCCTGATCCTATTACAAATCGTAGTAGGAATGGAATAAAATTGCATGGACCCTGGAATAGGGTCGGGCTCAACTAGCAGCTGCACAGCACACTCCTCCATTTTTTAGTTCCCATCAAACCTTAGGACCGGCACTAGGAATATCATGTGAGTGCTTTGGCCTTGTTGTACTACCTAATAACGATGGGAACGCACAACATTTCTCCTCTCTGTTGCAATGGCAAATTGGCAAGGTAAAAGCGTTCGTGCCTTACATATATAGGCATAGCTAGCGATCGCAACAACGCAAAAGCTCTGCGCACTCTGATCGCAAATACGAGGCGAAAGCGTTACGCCCTCTCACAGTGATGTGATACCATCGCAAAGCGCTCGTCTGCACTCTGATCGCGAAGACAAGGCCAAAGCGTTTCACCCTTTTGATAGCAATCGCAACGCATAGCGCTCTTGGAACTCAGGTAGCGCAGACAAAGCCAAAAGTGTTGTGCCCTCTGATAGCGATCGCAACCCAACTGCACTCTGAGATAGCTAGCTAAGACAACGCCAAAGCATATATAGCGTTCTCGGAGGTCAAAACTGAGGTGGCGAGAGAGGAGCAAGTAAAGTGTTCTACCCTTTGAGTCTTTGACAGCGATCGCAACGCAACTGCAGCACTCTGAGATAGCTACGACAAAGCCAAAGCATATATAGCGCTCTCGGACTCAGAGAAGGCAAGATAAAGTGCTCTGCCCTCTGATAGTCTGATAGCGATCGCAATGCAAAGCGCTGTGTCTGCACCCTGCACCTTTGTTTACAATTTCGGCGAAATATCGCCGTTGTGGTTGTCCTTTGCCCAGTCTCGTGTTTGTTGTTGGTGTTGTTGTTGGTGCTGTGGTGTAAGTGTGCGTTCTCTGTTGTATCCTCTGAGCGGTAATGTTTTTACCTCTCCAATGCAATATATTCAGGTGGAGAAATCTTTTCGCCCCCGGTGACTCGTCAAAAAAAAATCGCCAAAATTTCTGAAATATCACCTTTTTCGCTGAGGCCTGAAAAACTTTTATATCGGTTAAAATTTTTCGGTTAAATTCATCTTCCGCTTCAAAATTACACCAAACCATATTAAAATGACCCTCCATATCCTCTAGTCTTATCAAAACCCTAAATTTCTTCAAACTTATTTAATTTTCTCACTCACACATTTGATAGCACTAGCATATGCAGCTTGTCCACTGTCAGCCCGCTGTATTACCGTGGTAATATATTGTGTTATTTCGTCGATGTTATAAAAATTTGTGATGGATGATGGATTAGAGAGTTTTTCTAGTGAAATGATACCAAATTTATTTTAAAATTAATTTAAATTTGATCCGATATTTTCGAAATTTCATATTTATGGCTGGGACCGAAATTTTTTTCTTACCGGTAAAAAAAACCTTGCCTGCAGTCTGATAGCGACGTGCGGTGTTTTCATTTCGAGATCGAGAAAGAATGTGTGAGCAGGAATGTCTGGCCTCGCAATGCACTCTGAAGGCCCTATAAAACGAAACGAGCTTTCGTCTTTAGCCCCACGCCCTGCTAGACAGCTAGTGTTAGGTGCTAGCATAGCACACATCCCTTCCAAGAGTTCCCAGCCCCGGCCACGCAGGTCGTCCAACCGTCCAAGCGAGACGCCCAGCACCAGCACTCCAGCAGTAGTGGATGCCGCGGTCCCAGGCCGCCGCGACTTTCGTCTCCGGGCTCTTCTCCTCGACACCGCGCGCGTGCTCATGCTGTTGGGCGTGGCCACCATCTTCTCTGCAGGCTTCGACAACCCCGCTGCCAGTGCGACCGCGACGCAGGCCTTCGTTGGCCTCCTGCTCTGGCTGCTCGGCGTGTGTCTCCTCGTCCTCGTGCCAGTGGCAGCAGGACGGTTCCTGCAAGCCGCATTGGCCGTCGCCGCCGCCATGGCCATCGCGGTGCTGAAGCACCTCCTTGCTCCGTGCAACTAGCTCCACCATGCAGTGCGCTGCGGGGTGGGCCGGCCTGCAGTGCGTTGCCGAGTTCCTTCCAGCTCTATCTGCTTCCTTAGTCACGGGTGCTTGTATGTGTTCGCTATTAAACGAAGCAAGGATTATCCTGCTTAGTCAACCTCAAACAGCACACACAGCAGAGTGGCAGTATTTTATATTGTCCATGTATCGTTTGTTATCACCCGTCTGGGTCGGGCTGCTTTAACGGCACTAGCTCCGGTCCTTTTTTTTTTTGGTGCAATGCGTCAAAAGTCAAAACTAGGACAAAAGGGCAAGCCGCTATCCTGCAATACTATTCTTCTGAGCTCGGCTCAAAATTTAAATATGTGAAAACATGACCCAAATCTGCATCTATGTCTGAAGTTTGCAATTTAATTGCCTCAGTAATGAAATTCAGTTAACCGTTGTTCAAAAAAAAAAAACTGCATGCATCTAAACACCAAAGAAACAAGGTCCTGCCTCCAGAAACTGCATCTAGGTGCTCTACTGGGCGTCAGAGCCGAGTCCTCATCTGGAGTTCATTCCACGCAGAATGTCTTCTTCATTTTTCCCTTGAAAAGATACGTGTTGGGTACTGGCTTACAATAATAAGAAGGAATAGAGTTTACAAGCGTAAGATGCGCCTCCCAGAACCAAGAATTAGTAGACTACTAGTCCTGGTTGAAAAATGAAAACAGTATGTTGATAAATCACTAGCCTGCAACACTACTATTCTACAGCGATGCCCATGGCTCAAATATGAGAAAACTCGGCCAAAACTGCATCTGATAAGCGATAATAACTAAAGAAACATCGCCCAGATACTATGGTTACAAAAGTCCGCTCCACGCATGAAGAGGAACATCACTACATCAGAACCGAACGTGCTAAACGAAAGGCATAGTGGAAGCCCGTGGGATGAACATAGCAAATCCGATTCTCTCGCTACTGGATTCAGGTGCTTTGCCGGATGCTGAAAGCACCCGGCAAAGGCTACTTTGCACTTGGCAAAACCTTTGCCGGGTGTAGCACTCGGCAAAGAGTCTCCGGCAAAAAGTTAGTCGGCAAAGATTTCTTTGCCGGGTGCTTTTTATCGGGCACCCGGCAAAGACTTTGCCGAGTGCAAACCCGGCATCCGACAAAGAAAAGTGGCCGTGACGGAGCCGCTCTGTCAGCCCTTGCTTTGCCGGATGTCATGTCAGAGGCGCCCGACAAAGATTTTTTTTTAAATTTTCTTTGCCGGGTGCCGCACAGCGTGGGCACCCAGCAAAGAGTTTTTTTTTCGTATTTTCTTTGCCGAGTGCCGTATCGGCGAGGCACCCGGCAAAGATTTTTCTTTTTTTATATAATTTATTTGCCGGGTGCTGCACAGTGGCGACACCCGACAAAGAATTTTTTACTTTTTTCGTATTTTCTTTGCTGAGTGCTCTGTCAGGGAGGCACCCGGTAAAGAAATTTTTTTTAAAAAAAATCTTTGCCAGGTGCCCTGGCCTTGGCACTCGGCAAAGCTGGGAACCCGGCAAAGCCTCTAAAGTTAGTTTTTTTTTCTATAATCACAAACACAACATATAAAAGATATATATCACATCTAAAGCATCACAAACACAATATAGCACATATATATCACATCCATCTCATCACAAACTCAATCACACATATATATATATCACATCGCCAACACAATATCTCACATACACGACATCACAAACATAATAGGTCCAATTACAATCGAAACAAGCCGATAGTCGAGCACAGTGCATAACATGTCCATCTAGCGGTGAAAAGAGATACAAACTAAAGGTGGGGAGGAAACTGAGTGCCTGGTGAAGGAAACTCGACACCGCCAGATTTTTGCCTGAGACGGGTTATTCGAACCCGCCGACGGAGGCTACATAAAAGACAAGATATTGCATGTGTTAGAGTGGTCATCTAATAAAAGCACTAGTCGAAGCAATTTGGTTTCATACTCACTGGACTAGCTACGCCAAGCGGTGGCGGTGGAGCGAACTATGGCACAGGTACACCGTTCACTTGCCCAAAGTTCTACAGGAACATCGTAATCTCCGCCAGTTGCTTGGCCTGCCTCTCCCGCTCGGCCCGCTCAGCCTGTCTCTCCCGCTCGGCCTCCTCATGCCTCGCCACCAGCTCCCGCAGCTCCTGAGCCATCCTCTCGTTCTCAGCCTGCAACATTTCAATCGAATGTTTCAGTGATGCAAAGGCAACTAAGTTATGTAAAGATCAATATACGAAGAGTTAAACGGGACAAACCTGGAGCGCATCGACCCGCTGCTGTGAAGGGGACGGCCGCTGACGTATGGCCGGGCCGCCGGTCGGGGTCTCTGCTCGGATCTTGGAGAGGGTGGGAATAGAGCCGGACTCGAGGGTGCCATCGCCAAGCCAGTACCGCCCATGTTGTTTGTCGTGTCCGAGTCTCATGACCATCGTCCCATCAATGTTGTCGGTACTCGGATCCCAGTCTGGCCCATGGACCGACCTTGCCTCCGACGTGTAGGAACTAATGCGGGTGTGGACGCTCGGGTTGTTGTATGACTCGGGTGGGTCATCCGGGCTGAAGGTGACAGCGGAAGTCACCTTTCCCTTGCGGGCCAGTCCATATACCACGAACGTGGACACAGACTGGCCACCATGCGACGCCGACTGCGAGAAAGACAACAAGATGATTAGAAGAAACATGCAGAATGGAGCGTCAGAATACTAAAAATGAATTCACGTACCCATGCTTGCTTGTACACGCCGAGGCTGCAGCTGCCTTGATGGTGTGTGGGGCCTGTGGCCTGCAAATCCCGCTCCCGGTGGGCTTCGTGCTCTTGGATATAACCCTCTGTGAACCACCTGTCTACAATCATCTCCCAACAGTCAGCAAAGGACTCGCACCACCATGGAATCATCTACGTGTCATAAAGAATTTGAGATGTAAAACGACCAAATAAAAGGTACTTAATCTCAAAACGAATCAATATTATTCTTCTTCATTTACCTCAAGAAACTATTCTCGGGTCAGAGACATCTGTCTTGCCTGTGTCTTGCTGACTTTCTGACCAAGTCGCGTGGCATAGTACTTGATGATGCAAGTGAGGCGCTCCTCATAGTGCATGTCGCTGATGCGTTTCCTGGCACTTTTCACCAAGTTCTTCTCCGCCCTCTCCTCCTGTCCCTCTTCACACCTGAAAAAACTCTGCAGACAGACACAATGTATCAATTCATTATGTCAAAACGTGTCAAATGAATATGATGTATTGATCAAAGTTGTGCGAACGAGAACTTACCCAGAACTCTCTCCTGCCTGCTCCTGCTTGTCTTCATAATCTGCGTCGGGGGCATATTTGTAGTGGTCCCATGATTTGGCTGGCCCCACAGTCCCATTGTGCGTGACAATGCCGGGGTAATAGTGCCTGCACACTAGCCCCAAGATGTGGTTGGGGTTGCATGAGTCACCAGGCGACACAGCCTCCCAGTGCCTGCACAAGTCATTAACAAACATTATTAGTTTCTCTAACATTTTTCAACAGGTTATATGAAGTAGTTGTGATTAAATCTAAAGTTAGTTACCTGTCCTCTGGGGGCGGATCACTGGGCGTAGGGGAGGAAGCGAAGGCCCAGGGAGTTTTGAGGGACCTCGCAAGTAGGGCCTGGCCGCAGCAGAGGCAGTGGAACTACTTCCGGCCTCGCCGCCCTCCTGTGCGTCTCCCTCGTCGTTTGTCGTCCGAACCTGCTTGTCCTCCGAGGAGTTCGTGGTACGGCGCTCCTTCTCCGGCACGTCACGTGGGCTGACTAGAGGAGGTCGGCCCCTCCTGCTGCCGCTCCCGCTGCCGCTGCTCCTGGCCCTCTACCTCCTCCCGTCCGACGCGTTCTCTCCGACATCTGCATCCTCACGTGCCCTCTGGTACCTCGAGTTCACGTTCCTTGGCCCACTGCCGCCTGCCATCTTTGTTCAATCACCTGCAATTAAAAAGAAACAAACAAGACATATTATTACATGTATTAGAAATAGATGCTAAGTAAATACACAAAACACGATTACAAAATAACATTGTATTACGTGTATTAGAAGTAATCATCATTATTGGGATTATCCGGATCATATGTCTCGTCATCACTATCAAAATTGTCCAAATAAACAAGATTGTTCGAAGGTTCAATGTTGTCTTCATCGTCACCGTCTAAATGTAATCGCTCAAGCATTTCTATGTCTGAGTTTTTGTCATCCGACGTCGCAACTTGCTCGAAACTTTCTCAATTTTTTACCACGGCCTTCACATGTGATAACAAGACATCTCGACAAGTTTCGTGATTTTCGGACATCGTTTGGATTTTATATAATTTAAATACACTTTTCCCGCGAGTACATCGTCATGTTACGACAAAATGATAAGCGAAATTTCATGCCACTTCCTGCATACGGCCTCGACATACCCTAAATATCATGAATACTATTTTTTGAATGACCAAATTCCATTATTTCATGTACCTGCAGTTCAAATTTGGAATAGTCGGAAAAATTCAATGAAACGAAAAAAATTAAGGAAATATAGTTAAAAAAACTCAAAATTATACAAAATTTTGAAATAGAAATTTGTTTAATGTAGCAAGGCCCCAGAAAAAATTGAGGCAAAAAAAAAATAAAAAAAATTATAATTTGTCGGGTGCCACTCAGGGCACCGGCAAAGAAGCCTTTGCCAGGTGCCAGCTCAGGAGGCACCCGACAAAGTATTTTTAAAAAAAATAAAAAATTTCTTTGCCGGGTGTCTAATGGCGTGGCACCCGGCAAAGGCTCCACCGTCACGCCGACCACCTTTACCGGCGGCCATATTTTGACGAGTGCCTGGCACCCGGCAAAGACTAATTTTTGCCGACAGCTGGACTTTGCCGAGTGCCGGGCACCCGACAAAGGCTACTTTGCCGGAGGCCTTTATTTGTCGGGTGCCTCCAGGCCTGGCACCCGGCAAAGATTTCCTTTGTCGGGTGCCCGATAAAAAGCACCCGACAAATGATTTTGCTCCCGGCAAATCAGTCGCTTCCTGTAGTGTCTGTGAACCTACTGTAAGTAACAGCATGGTGAACAGCATGATAAACAAAATCAACGAACACACATAAATGAAAAGTTATATCCAAGAGCTGCAGCGAACATCTCATAGGCATATTTGCAGAACTGGCTGCTTCAAATTTACAAAGACCACAGTGATATGGCATAACTTAGAGGTTAGACCAAGCAATGAGGAGAAAACAAGAAGTACACAAACCTACAATTTACTATTGATCCTAGCAGGATAAGAATTGATCCTAGGTTCCTCTAACCATTTATGTGCCCTCACGCCTCACCGGGTAACTCTTGAAATTTCTGCTCTATCTAGAGCTTATTCCACCTCAAGAATAAAAATTATCGAATTCTCGCCACCGAACGCTCCTTTTTTTTAGCTTGATTTTGTTCCGGACTGGCTAGTTGAACTAGCAACCGCTGATTGTACTCCTGCCATGGATTAATGAAGCTCTGGGATTACTCAAAAAAAAAGAATAAAAATTATCGAATACTGCACAAACCAATCAAAAATAGGAAAACTTCTACGGTTCTACCTAGAATCTTCACGGATTGTAAGCCTTGCCTTTCCTTTAAGCATCTAGAGCCTGCCAACCATGAAAATCAAACAAATGAAAACATGTAAACACATAATACAGATAACTAAAGGTTTAAGATCAGAAATTGCCATATAAAAGGGATACCTTTTTCTGGAAAGTTCTCATGACTAATACGATTAGATCACGTAACCTAAAAAGAGTCAGATAATCAGATATATGGATTTCCTTTTTATTTTATTTGCAAAAATAAAATCAAAATTGTGCCACATAGATGGCTGACTATGAAGTAAGGTGTCACAGTTGGTACCTAACATCGGGATCCTCATTGTTTGGCTCTGATGTTCCCTGTGTGTTAAATGGAAGAGTTGCAACTGCAGTTACTAAAACAAATTGAGTTGTGCGCCCATTTGGAATTTTCATCTGCAAAGACAAATTTTAATATAAGAGAATCGAATATGTAAGATTAACCAAGATTTTTAATTACTATGATGGCCAATGTCACATGGATAAATATACTTCTCATCAATTATAACTTCACCGGTCTTTTTGAACTCAATCTGATAGTTAGGTCGTGTAAGCACCAATGTAGCCAATTCCCACTCCTCAGGAGAATAAGCTTGCTGCACAAAAGGTCTAAATCAGCCACAGCGCTTAGATATTGTTTAATTAAATTTTCCAGCATCAGTAGAAAATATGCATGACACACTCGTAGTGCAATCAATAAAATGACTGTTCAGCGTTCAGGCCTCACTGCTTAGGTAGCGATCGCAACAACGTAAAGCGCTCTGGATTCTGATCGCAAAGATAAAGCCAAAGCGTTACGCCCTCTGATAGTGATGGGCTGATGGCAACGCTAAGCGCTTCTGCACTCTGATCGCGAAGAACGCCAAAGCATTCTGCCCTTTGAATCTTTGATAAATTGATAGTAATCGCAAAGCATAGCGCTTTCGGAGCTCACAACTCAGGTAGCCCGGAGTAGACCAAATAAATTGTTATAGTGATCACAACGAGCAAAATCACTTTTTTTTATCGGGTACAACTTGGACGCACACAACCTACACACTCCACACTCACACCACACGCACATACACGCATGCACGTCCGTACACACGCAGAGAAGAGATTGGGAGGCACGTCGCCTCCAATGCATGGGAAACGTGAAGTACTACCGAACGCGCACGCGTACATGTACTCTAAAATTTCTGGAGATACGATCACCAAGGTTTAAACCCTGGTGGATAGGTCCCACTGGACAGCCCTACCAATGGACCACACACCCATCCGCGAGCAAAAGCACTCTCTGCAGTACGCAATGCATACTGATAGCTAAGACAACGCCAAAGCACAACGCTCTGGGAGCTCACAGCTCAGGTAGCGCAGCCAGCGCAGCGCGGCCAAATAAAGCCCTCTGATGATAGTGGTCGCAACGCAACTGCACTCTGATAGCTAAGTCAATGCCAAAGCACAGCGCTCTTGGAGCTCACCACTCAGGTAGCGCAGAGAAGGCCAAACAAAGTGTCATGCCATGCGATAGCGATCGCAAGGCAACTGCTCTCTGATCGATAAGACAACGTCAAAGCATAGCGCTCTCGGAGCTCACAACTCAGAGAAGGCAAAATAAAGCTCTGCCCTCTGATAGCGATCGCAATGCAAAGCGCTGTGTCTGCAGTGTGGAGTCTCCACTCTGATGAGTGATGACTAAGACAACGCCAAAGCACTCTCCATCACCGCACCACGGCTGACGCCACCATCCGCATAATATAATGGCAGCTAAGGAAAGACCAGCCAGCCAGACGCTCACACCCTCTTATATAAAACGAAGCAAGCTTTCGTCTCTAGCTCCACGCTCTGCTAGTGTTAGGTGGTAGCACACATCCCTTCCAAGAGTTCCAGAGAAAGTAGCAGCCCCGGCCAAAAGGCCCAACCACGCAGGTCCAACAGTGAACCGTCCAAGCGAGACGCCGGCCAGCACCAGCACTCCAGACGAGCGAGGGGATGCCGTGGTCCCTGCCCGCCGCGACTTTCGTCTCCAGCCTCTTCTCCTCGACGCCGCGCGCGTGCTCATGCTGTTGGGCGTAGTCACCATCTTCTCTGCAGGCTTCGAGAACCCCGCCGCCAGTGCGACGCAGGCCTTCGTTGGCCTCCTGCTGTGTCTCCTCGTCCTCGTGCCAGTGGCAGCAGGACGGTTCCTGCAAGCCGCATTGGCCGTCGCCGCCGCCATGGCCATCGCGGTGCTGTAGCACCTCCTTGCTCCGTGCAACTAGCTCGACCATGCAGTGCGCTGCGGGTTGGGCCGGCCATGCAGTGCGTTGCCGAGTTCCTTCCAGCTCTATATCCTTCCTTAGTCACGGGTGCTTGTATGTGTTCGCTATTAAACGAAGCAAGGATTATCATGCTTAGGGTCCGTTTGGTTTCAACTGGTTAAAGTTTAACTCCCATCACATCAATGTTCCCTCAAATGCATCGAGTACTAAATATATACTAATTACATGCATGTCCGCACAGATTAGGAGTAATTTACGAGACGAATTTATTAAGCCTAATTAGTCCAAGATCAAAAACTTTTTGTCAAATAAGATAAAATTACTAAAGTATTTGTTAAACTTTAATTTCTCAAACCAAACACCCCTTAGTCAACCTCAAACAGCACACGCAGCAGAGTGTGTGGTAGTATCTAATCTAACTATTAACTTATACCAAAAACGTCACCGGTGAGGCCACGTCGTCTGTTTCGCTGTACATGATCTCACATTTTACTGTTCCTCGCACCAGTAATGAATCACAAAACACTGTTCTCACCCGTTATCAACGGTACCGGACCACGGGAAATACTGTCCATACTCCGCGTTTCCGGTTAGCAGAGATCCGTTACTGTTCCTGCCAGCCACGATGCAGGCTTCTGGAAACACCGGTGCGCTCCTCCCGAGACTGAATCACGGCCTCACGGTCACGGCAGTACGGCACCGTGATTGGCCTCGTTTAGTTCGGCGAATAGGGAAGAAAAACACTATATCAGAATTCATGTAACATTTCGTTTGTATTTAGTAAAATTATCTAAATTTTGACTAACTAGGCTTAAAATGTTCGTCTCGTAAAGTACAATAAAACTGTGCAATTAGTTTTTAATTTCATCAACATTTAGTACTCCATACATTTGCCGACATTTTGATGTGACGGAAAATCTTCTTTTTACATAGTGGAATTTGGGGAGAATTGGGGAGGCCATTATCCATCTTCTCCCTCTCCCTCCGATACAACAGGATGGAATCGAAAGAGAGAAAAAAAAAGGGGAAAACACCTCGCCTGCTCCGTGGTCCGCCCTCCTCGCCGTCGCCGCCATCACAGCCTCCGCCCGACGTCGCCCCCCAGCAGCGCCAACCTGCCTCCGGCCACCTCACCCTCGGGTCGCGGTTCCGGCAGGCCACCGGTCCATCCCAGCGCATCGACCCCAACCAGCTCCGGAGCTCCGGCGCCGCTACCCGGCCCCTCCCGATCCGCATCGCCCCCGTCGCCCTCTCTCCGGTTTTTGGCCATGCGCCTCTGGCCCGTCCGCATCTGCCGCCCCTCCGGCAGGCCACCGGGCCATCCCCACGAATGCCGGCACAGGGAGGCGCCACCGCGTCCTCCGCCGCCGCCCATTGAGATGGGGGCCGCGGGTATGCTCTCCTTTTTTTCTCTCTTTTTATTTCCTCAATTTTCTCCTATGATAGGGCTACTCCCTCTTGCTAATAGTGTCTACCTCTTCCTCCTGCATCATGTGACAGGCAGGCCATGTGAGCCAACCTTCTTCCTTGCTGAGCGCTCATGATGATAAATACTGATAGATGATTCAAGGTGTTTGACAATTTGCCCAACAGAGTGTCATGGGTTCTGCTCAATTTTGCAGTTCTGTCATTGTTCAGGTCATCATCATGTAGTTCAATTTTGAATTTTCTATTACAGAACATTAAATATTTGTTGTCAAACACATACTTAGTATATTACTGAATGAGTGCCTATTGTGTGCTAAATTTGCAGAAAATTTGGGACCTGGGCAACCTTACCATAATGATGGCATGTGCTAATTTGATCTGAGGTTGCAGAGAACTAACTTTAGATTTTCCTAATGATACCATGAATTGCATTGGTACGTTTCATTCAATCTCACCCTTCTACTTCTCCAACATGCATTTTATGTTTCCCTGTTTAAAATACTAATGTGATTTTTTTTCTCCATGCTACCATGATTATGCCAACTTTCGGCTTCCCAATGTACAGCAGTTCAATCGGCCATTTTCGGCTTCCTTCTATTTCAGGTCACCGTGCTATCTACTAGCACATGCCACTGGTCTATGCATGGATGCTGTAGGATATTCTCAGATCAGTATGTCATGTCATGCCTGACTGTGTATAGTGCTTTGACATATAGTGTATGGTGTGTCTTTGACAATCTTTTCTACCATATCACCTAGGAAAACTTCAGAATATAGTCTATTTGGGATGTATGCAATATGTTATATTGCATTGAGAGCTTGCCTTATTGTTTAGTCTATTTGGAACTTATGCACTTGGTTGAAAACTTGAAATGCATTCAGAATTTAGGTCTCTTCTGAAGAAGACACTCAGAAATAAGTAGGTTACAATCAATTTTGATGGCCTAGATGTTTATATTTGATATAAAAGTTTTGGCTTAGGTTCAATTCAGATTTTGACAGACTAGCCAGTACATAATTACATGTACCACTGCACTATTTGTGAATCATCAGCACCAGTGCATTCTGATCCTGTCAAATATATAATTATCACTTCGAGGAAGCCTAAATTTGCTGCTGCATGTGAACACGCTAAATCCATTGCTACTTCCATTACGCTGCTAAATCCATTTCTATTTATTGACGCTACAGCTTTTGGTACGTAACCATGGTACTATATGCCTTTACAGCACTGTTTAAAATTGGTTATCTGACCATTTTTTTGTTTGTTACGTAAATAACAGACACTGATCCACAAATTTGAACTCGTATGCAATTGCTGTACTCAGGTTGGCCGCCTCTTCTCGCTACCGTCAGTTTTCTTTGCCATAAATCACCTCTAATTTGTTATTCTCTCATTCAGGTCTGACTGTTTCAGGTTCAGTCCGTAGCGCCTGCTATCCTTATGCAACAATTACACAGGGTCTCTGCTATCTCAACATTACGCCTTTTGCTATAACACATGCTGCTAAACAACACCCTGCTTATAAGGTAACATTTTCCTGCGACTACAGCTGTACCCCTATATGTAAAAACCTTCATTTTGCTGCAATATGTACACCCAGAAACAACACTAAATGGTTATAGGATACATGCTCTATTGCTTCTTTACGTTTTGGAGATTGATGTTAAAAAAAAAAAAGAACACACCTTTTGCTCATAGTAAACAGGTTGCAGTGCCTGGCAGTAAGCACCAAGACATATTTACTAATTAAATTTCTGTTTCCTCATATTGTTCTTCGATTTGCAAATCTATATCCTTCGATCTTTTCACCTAATCTGATACTTTTTACTCTGCCTGCACAGTTCCCGGTCCTCAGTATTGCCTTCTTCCGCGAGCTACGCATCTTTCATGATCCTAATCAGTCTGATGGAACACATTCCCATAACAAGCCTTGCTCGCCAGGTGGACAGCTTTGCCAAACATTGAAGGTTCTTTCGCCCATGGCCAAATGAAGCAGCCCTGTACTATGGTAACATTATCCGATGAAAGGCTCACATTACAACCATCTATAACTAATGTTACTGATTTTTTTTCTTTCATGTATAACAATACGATGTGCAATAATTCTGGCTTGCTAGCCCGTGCAAAGCACGAGGGTACCTGCTAGTTTTATATTGTGCATGTATCGTTTGTTCTTACCCGTCTGGCTGCTTTAACGGCACTAGTTCCGGTCCTTTTTTTTGGCGCAATGCGTCAAAACTAGGACAAAAGGTCAAGCCGCTATCCTGCAATGCTATTCTTCTGAGCTCGCCTCAATTATGGGAAAACATGACCTAAATCTGCATCTATATCTGAACTTTGTAATTTTATTGCCTCAGTCTGCATGCATCTAAACACCAAATTAAAGAAACACGGTCCAGGCTCCAGAAACTGCATCTAGGTGCTCTACTGGGCTCGGAGCCGAGCTCATTCCACCCAGAATGTCTTCTTTTTTTTCTTTCCCCCATAGGCCTTGTTTAGATGTTGTCAGATTCACTTCAGTCCACATGTATTGAGGTGGATTTGAGTGAAACTTAAACTAAATTTCACCTCAGTCCACCCAACACATGTGGATTGATGCGAGACTACATCCAAACAAGACCTGCAAGATATGGGTTGGGTATCGGCTTACAATAATATAAGGAATAGAGTTTACAAGCTTAGTAAGATGTGCCTCCCAGAACCAACAATTAGCGGACTACAAGTCTTGGTTGAAAAATGAAAACGGTATATATGTTGATCACTCACTAGGAAAGAATACTGCAAGCCTACAACACTATTCTTCTGCAGCGATGCCCATGGCTCAAATATGAGAAAACTCGGCTAAAACTGCATCTGATAAGTGATAGTAACTAACGAAACATGGCCTAGATACTATGGTTGGCACCGTAGCTGGGGGCTCTACTTGGCGGCACCGCGGCAGACACGAGTCCTCATCTGAAGTCCACTCCACGCATGAAGAGGAACATCACTACTACATCAGAACCGACTTTTCCCCCATGGGGAGCAAAAGTGTTTCAAAATGTATTGCATGCTAACTAATTTTCTCACCGTAATGGTAATCAAGTGATTCAGTCCGGAGGCAGGTAACTTTAGAGGGTGTTTGGTTCGAGGAACCACTTCATCATAGATGAGGTAGTGTATGGAAACCAAAGTTTTAAATAGCAGGTTAAGCCCTTTAGCAGATGTCTCTCCCAAAGACTAAGAAAGGCTATAGCGGGCTAAGCCATTTAGCGCTTGAGGAAAAAAATATGTCAAACAACAGGTAATTTTACACATAATAAACATAGAAGATGAAGACATGTGCAATCTACGTGATAGCGTTAATGTGTTGCTGATCGAAGCAAATTGGTGAAGTGTTAAAGCGGGAAAGGAAGAAGGAACTTGCTTGCCTGCTCTGGTTGGGACATGGTCGCCAGCTCGTCGAGACTCTCCCATGCAGTGTATTGACTGGTTTTGGGCTAGTGTGTGATTTGGGCCGGACCGTTCTGAAAGCCCATGCTGAGTTTGGCCTGATAGCGGCGCTAAGGTGCCTCCGTTTTAGCGCTCTTTAGCGCGCTTTTGGCCTCGTTCGGCTGTGCTGATAAGCCGGCTGAAAAACACCGTTGACTGATTTGTTGTGAGATAAAAACACTATTTTGACTGAAAAAACAAGCTGAAAAGTACGGATTATAAGCCGGATGAACAGGGCCTTTAGCCGCTATTAGCGGCAAACTCTATTTAGCGCCAAAAGTGACATAGCTTAGCGGTGGAGCTTCCCAAACGCTAAATCCAGCTATAGCTGGAGCTAAATCCCGCTATTTAGATCTTTGATTATTGAAAACTTTATTGTCCTTTCATGAATTATCCCTTAAAAACATCAGAATTGGCAATGTGCTGATCGATGGCCTTTGATACCAGATATGTTAGCAATTGGTACTCCCCTGTCCGTGAGTAGAAGGTGTAACCACTCTTATAGTCCGAGTATACAAGGCGGCCGTGTCCTGGCACCATTCATGCGCATTCAACATTTAATGTTGTGTATGCTAATATCCTCGTCTCCCTCGCTGCATGCACAGACCGTACCTTAAGGGCCTGTTTGGTTTCAAGTTGTTAAAGTTTAACTCCCATCACATCAATGTTTCTCCAAATGCATGGAGTACTAAATGTAGACTAATTGCATGCATGTCGGTACAGATTAGGAGTAATTTATGAGACGAATCTATTAAACCTAATTAGTCCCACATTAAAAACTTTTTGTCAAATAAGACGAAAGTGTTACAGTGTTGTTAAACTTTAACTCCTCGATCCAAACACCCTTTAAAACCCACATAGCATGTATGTTCTCTCTCGCGCACGGAGGGAGGGGTGAATGGGCTGGCCATTCCTGCATGCGCGCATGTGTGACATCCAAAACGCTCTCCTCGGAACACACGTAAATTATATCGTTTATTGGTCTGGTGCTGAAGGAGCTGCACCTTCTATTTACCGACGGAGGGAGTAATAGGGAAGAACCAGATAGAGAGATTGGGTTCCTCGCGACGGCAGGTTGCCGGCGAGAGCAGAGTCTTGAGTAGGGAAGAAGATAGTTTAGTGTTTACAACTTGAATCCCACTCTCTCTCTCTTAAGCCTTGTTTGGATGCATATGTATCCATCTTAATCTACATGTATTAGAGTAGAATAAAATAAAAATTAGTTTAATTCCACTCCAATATACTTCAACACATATGAATTTAGATTAATACATGCGTATGCAAACAAGGCCTTAACTATTTTAACACCCCTCTCTACTCTCAGGCCTGGGCCACTGGCCGAGCTGGGCTGCCGAGTGTGGGGGCGTGACATGTACGAATACGAAGCGTAATAAATTCACGTTTGTCTACGGCTCCTATAAACCAAAAAAAATAAAAAAATAAACCGATCGATAGACGTGATTCCAATTCTCAGGAGATGAGTGAGAATTTGCCTCTGGGTCCTCATACCGATCGTCCGTGTAAATAGGGAGGCACGTGGCTGTGGTATGTGGACCCATGGATTCATCGAATACTACTCTTCAGAGTTGTAACCAGCATGCGTGAGGTGCAATTAGCAATAAAGAATAGTTTAATATGTTATTAGTGCACGCAAATCGAGTTGCTTGCGCTAGGCTACCGTTTTGCAACGCCTGGGTGCTCGTGCCCCTGCTTGCGTCAGAGAGGTATGCATGCTGCTAATACCCAGTTAGTGCGTTTATAAATATAGCTCTCTGCTTGTATTCGGAGGCACACCAATGTAGGCAAAGAGCCTCAAGCAACATCCGGCTCTGTGGCACTGGCAATGGCTGCTCTTGCCATCTTCGCCCTGGCCCTGCTCGTCCACGACGCCGCGGGCCGTGCACCCAACCGCCGCCTCCCGCTCCGCCACCGCCTCCTCTGCTACTCCGCAGCGTGCATCGTTCTTGGGGCTTCCGCTCTCTTCCATGCCGTCGCCGCCACTGCCGCTGCCACCGCCACAGCCTCCGCCGCCGACCCCATCCCCGAGGCCAGCGGCATCCTCGCGCTCGCGGGCTTCCTGCTGTGGGCGGGAGGAGTTGCACTGTTGCTGCTCGCGTTCACGGTCCAACGCTTCCCCGTGGCGGCACGTCGCGCTGCTCAGGTTGTGGAGGCACTGGTAGCGAGCGTCTTCTAGCAGTCGTCTAGCCGAAGCAGAGCCGGTTACGTGGCCGCAGCTGCTCAGAGCGTTAATTTCTGTTGCATGCATGCGTATATTTAGTAGTGCTGGCAACGAGCTACGGCGCGATGCCAAATTTGTGTGTATTTGCATCGTATAATGTGATTAATCTAAAAAGAAATATGTGTGTTCGCACGTTTGCGTTGTACACCCTGTTTCATCTCTTCATGTGTATTGTGTGTATGTTGCGCTTTTCGGGCTAATAAATAAGGGACTTGCTATATTTCATACGCCTGAAATTAGGCTTATGTTCAGGCGACAGATTCCAGACATTAGATTTGAATCTAACGTCCAGGTTGTCTCATTCTGTTTCTGTTAAAAGCTGTCCAAACGGGTCTGAAAAAAGGGGTATGTACCCAGATACATGTATCCATTCATTAACGGGTCCGTCAGAAACACACTTGTTAATATTAATTGGACATTTATTACAGAGAAAATAAATATGACCCAGTAACTGGCCTTATGAGACTGGCTCAATAGCAAATAACAGAAGCCCTCACCATCCCCAAAACCCTTGCTACAAGAAACAAAGAGATCGATGGGAAGGAGCAAAAGTTCAAGAAAACAAGTCACAAAGTTTCAATTAATTAGTAAACAAAACAAGTTCAGCCATCCAAAACATTAAATTAACCTAGTATACAAATCAACTACAACATTTGGTCCCATATGATTTTTTAGACTTTAAGCTTCTGTAAGTATCAACTTCTTCAGCATGTAGGGTAATGCTCATGGTAATAGAAGCTCAAATAATCACCATCATCTTCAAGTGAGCATCCAGTCATCTCATTTGCATCATCACCATCATTCACTAGGACATAAACAGCCTAATTCAAACGAACAGAGGCAAATCTCTAGCTAGATAAAAACGTTAGCTCCAACACCCAATAGATGATTCTGATTGCCAACTTCAAGGCAAAGAGTTCCAGTAACAACTTGAGGTACTTCCCTGTTCTGGTACACAGAAGGAGTAGGCTGCTGATGGGCCATCTAATCTAAAATAGAAAAAAGAATCAAGCTGATTAGTACAAATGAGAAGGCTCAGTTCAAATATTGTGAAGGAAACAATGCAACAGTTGAAATATGTGTTCATTGATAAGGAAATTGCACATTTGAATTAGTGCAACTTTATGTACTTAAAAGTGCAATTACTTCTATTCGGCAAAACAATACTATGTGTCTCAACAGTTAAGCTGATTACAAGGCACCAAGGAACCTAAAGTAATGAAGACAGGCCCAAACAACATTTGATTGCATTAGGCTCTGTACCACACACAATCTTCAGACTTCAAGTTAACTAGAAGTGCAAGGAAGATTTACTACTTATAATCATCTTAGGTGCTTCTTAATGAAGTTTGTGTAGCACTGAACATTACAAATCTGAAAGATGGTGGCTGTGGTTAAACTGAACACCTGCATATAGTGGGTTTCTGGTAGCTAGTACAGAAATCACTGAAGGATAACCTGACCAAATAGGTTTACAATGTTCAAAACTAGTAAAACTTATATTGTTGAGTGCTTACACTGACAAATAGTTAACAAGGTAACACTGCTATTGATGCAGATATAAATTGTAGAAAACACTATCAGCACACTAAAAACGCTGGTCACTGGTACAACACTCTAACAAAGCATATTTTACATGTAAGCACATGGTATGCAAAAGCCACCCATTTACCTCCTTGAATATACCGTCTTCAGTCTTATCCCAAAAAGGCCGCCTCCCACAAAGCAAAATGTAGGTTATAACTCCTATGCTCCAAACATCTGGCTCAGGACCAGACCGTTGTTTTAGTATCTCTGGTGCGACATAGTATGCACTTCCAATAATGTCATGGAATTTCTTCCCTAAAGCATGCATTAAACAACAAAATGGTCTGCTAAACTGCACACTTATATTAGGTTCCACACAGATTCAGATGAAGTAGCTACCTATCTCTAGTGCGACATAGTATGCACTTCCAATATTGCCTTCAGCGGTGAGTCCTCCTTATTTGATTTGAAAAGCAAGTTCTAGGAAAAAAAATAGGTATAGTCTTACATGACCCGAGGAAGTAGTGAAATATCACCAAATGCTTACTGAGTGCAAAGAGATTGAAAGTGTTTGATTTCTACCTTAGGCTTCATATCTTGGTGAACTAACCCACACAGATGACACTCAGCAACCACTTTGAGCATTTGGCGCACAACTACTGCAGCATCTTTCTCAATATAACGGCTATTCTTTCTGTCCAAAGAAACACACCATTTTATAATGGACCTTATACCAGCAACTAGAAATTAAACTAAATAGACAAACAAAATAAAGCAATCTAATTTTACCGCACAAAAATCTAGAATTTTAATGACAAAGACTGAGATACAGTAAACAAAGAGATGGACAGCCTGTCTCCTTACTTGGCCAAAATCCGGTCCAATAGTTCATCACCCTCACATAGTCTGTAAAAATAGAGGGTACGACTTAAGAGTTGGTTCTATATATAGGAACATCTATTTGAAATCACATGATCATGTATGTTTCTTATCTACATTTTGGAACAAGGAAAATCCTAGGTCCTGACTAATGGTGACCGTGGAAGATGATGTTATATTATATAAGAACTGCATCAAGTTGACAAACATACAACAAGGTCCTAGGCACAAAATCAGCATTAACAGATTACAATTTTTTATAGAAGGACAAATACAAATATCTGAAACATGTTGGCACAAATCACAAAAAATATTTTTTTCTATGAAAGGACAAGGACAAAAATATGGTGTGGGCTGACACAAATCACAAAATACAGATGACAAGGTGTCTTAACACAAATCATAAGAGACAATTGTTTTTATATGAAAGGACAAGGACAAAAAATTGGTGAGGGCAGGCACAAATCACAATAAACAGAAAAAAATGTGTGTTAGCACAAATCACAAGAGACAATTTTTTTTCTATAGAAGGACAATGACAAAAATTGGGTGTGGGCTGGCACAAATCACAAAATATAGATGACAAGATTTGTTAGCACAAATCACAAGAGGGCACAAGAAAGGAACAAGGGCCACACCTGCAGGGCCTAGGGCCTTCAGCCACAGCCCACAGCAGCACAAAGGCCAATCAAAGAAGAAAAAAGAAACAACACTCTTTTCCTCTCTCTTATCTTCCTCCTCTTTCCTGTTTGCTCAGTTCTGGTGGGTTCTGCTCATAAGCCTCCTCCCTAGTACAAAAGCCCTATTAGTGCTAGTGGGTTGTGCTCACAAGTCTCTGTACACCTGCACAGGGACAGTGGTGGCTAGGAATGAGTGGAGAGACGTAGCAACATCCATACTCCTACAGTCCAGCTCATCTTTGAATATAACCTCACACGCAGCCTAACACAAGCGCAGACAATGATTCCCTAAGCAGTGTGCACTAACCTGGAGAAGAACACTTGAAGGATACTTGCTGCAAGGAACAACAAATGAAGGATTCATAGTAGGTAGCATCTAAAATTAACAATAAAAACAGATGAGAACACTAAATGGAAATATCATGCAAAAAATCAGAAAAACTTCTACAAAAAACGAGGAGGAGGTTAGCTTCTGGGGTCTGTATTTGCACAAGTTATGATAAAATAGAATCACAAAATTATGACACATATATCTAAAATGTGTCGGCACAAAAAACAAGTAACAATTCTTTTTCTATAGGAAGACAAGGACAAATGTGGTGTGTGTGCTAGCATAAATCACAATAAACAAAAGGACAAGGTGTGTTAACACAAATCACAAGACATAATTTTTTTCTATGAAAGGACAAGGACAAAAATTTGGTGTGGGCTGGCACAAAACACAATAAACAAAGGAAAATGTGTGTTAGCAAAAATCACAAGAAACAACAGTCTTGCACTCTTGGCATGCATTGATCATACTAACTTGTAAGCACCAGCGCAACACAAGGTGGAAAACAAAACAATCTAAATGAAGGTTCACTATGACTATTAAAGTAGAGAGTCTTTTTAGTAGAAGGTTTCTCAATAGTTGCTTTTAGTTCTTAATCAAACAGAAAATGGTAAACAAAATTGAAAATTACAGGTGACAAGAATGGATATTGCACATGTCAAATACCATAATTGCAGTGATTCAAGTGTGCAATTTATTGCTAATAAAAGTGCAATCTAGAAATAGGTACTCACTAGTACAGTCCAAAGCAGGAGCTGCATTTTCAACCAATTGATTTTCTTTTGAATGACTACATGAACCTCACAAATATATTTAGATAATGGCAAACTGTGGATTAGCAGCTGCTATGAACCTATGAATGGTTCACCCAGCAAATCATATTTGGTATTTCAGAAAAACAAACAAACAAACAAACAAAGCAGCTAGCAGTTTGTATGGCTAACACACAGACTACTCCCAACCATTCAATGAGTTGACATAGCTTTATTCTTGCCGTCAAGTTTTGCATCATGTCATGGATGACTTAAAATTCAAACAGAGAGATAAAACAATCATGAATGAAATTTTCAGAGATAATACAATCATGGATGACTTAAAATGCAAACATCTACAAAGTATAGGATACTAGCACTTGATTCATACTAAGGTGGTATAAACGGCAACCATTGTTTGGTCTCCTTGCTTGTTGAGGCCATTAGTGTTTGCAGGCGGGAGCTCTTGGACAGAAGAGGGAACTGTGTGTTTGAAACACAAGACATCTCTAATCAATCAGTCATAACTCACAAGTTCAATCACAGTTTATGGAGCTAATAAGTTATTTTTATTCAATTGTACGGAACATCGGTCATGGATCAACCATCAGTGATTCTAATGAAGCATTTGTCAAGAACACCTATGTATGAATTATTTCTTCCAACAGATTGTAAGAAAACACATTACAGACTAAAGAATTCAACTAGAGTTTTGCAGTTCTAGGACAGAGACTGTAAACATGTTCAATTGGAAGATTAGGCTGGTGGTACCTTGTGACAATAAAACTTGACATCCCCTATGGTGATAACAATATCCATTGCCAGCTCAGTTGTAACAAACCTGAAAAACAATTAAGAAAGGATGAATTCAAACATTAGCAATACCCCTGAATTAGTACAATAAAAAAATGAGGAAAGTAATCATGCGAAAGTGAAAAAATTAGTACTTAGGATAATCTATAGCAAATCCCAAAATTTGTATAAGAAAAATTATTAACACAAAGATAATTAACAATTTATAATTATTTATATAGTCAAACAAGGACAAAAATTTGATTTGTGTTCAAACAAATACAATTAATAAATGAAGGCATAATTATTTATACATGAAACAATACAACATGTATACGATATAGAAATTTCAATTCATAGATGAGAAAATTGCACATTTGAATTAGCACAACTATTATTAATTGAAAATGCAATAATATTGTATATGTACTCGACTTACTTAAACTGAAAGGCTGATAACTACATATTTTAGTGTTCTCCTATCAAAGCAATGGATAATGGCTAGCAGGAAAATGGACACAGGTACTTGAAAACAGATTCTGAACTAGGAAGAGCAGTTGAGACATGGGCTCATGCTCTGTAGCATGAGAGATGAACAGAGGGCAAGTACAGAACCAATTAGTACATGAACAATGCTTCAGAAGTCACAAACTACCGACCTCTGATCCACTGAACCTCCAAGAAGTGAGGCTTAGGATGGAAGAGATGAGGAGGACTCTTCAACACATAAAAGAAAGTGTCATTAAAAACAAAATTTGCAGTCGCGCCCACGCTGCAAAAGAGTGGTAAAGCCCAACCAAAAATGATGACCTTAAATGCATTCATCACCGGCATAAAGAATGGCCAGGTTCAACGGGAAACCACTTTGTTGCAGCTTGCCTTTAACACAGCAACAAAGGAAAGCCTATGTATGGGGGGTCACTACAGCACCGAGAGGGAAAAAATGACAAGAAAGTCGCATCCATCTTTCATTTCCTTTGTCAAAGCAAGAAGTAAACCACGGATTAAACACCTTAATCTACAACAACAGTAATTTAAGCTGAAAAGACAAGCTAAAGATGCATCGTTTTGACCAAACAAAAGCAGGAGAAGAGAAGTGGAGGAAGCATCAGATTCCTCACCTCATCGCAGAGATTAGCACAGCAATAGCATCCAAGGCCTCGTGTGAAGCAAAGCACCGCCTCCCAACCTCCTAGCACAAACGACAGACAAAAAATCAACATCAGTTTAAGCAAACCAAGGTACAAACAGGAAGGGCAAGCAGCAACATTGCACCAGATGGCGTCCCTAGAGCTCCACAGAGAGCTCCAACAATGTCCGTGTTAGTGAAAAATCAAGCTGAACCTCGACCTGGATGAAATCGCCTCTCCGTGTGCTTCATGTAGGAAATGGAAGAAAGGATAAGCTCATGAGAATAGCAGCTCTATCCATGGCTATAATTTAAAACAATTTCATTAATTCAACAAACTCTATAATTTAAGAACCATAAGAGGCAAGTTAAATAGCTTACACCACTTTGTTCATTATGTGCTCAAACAATAGGTAAGCAATTAACAGAAAACCGATAGGTAATAAAACCAAATTAAAATGGATCTGATCAGTTGAGATTGCTACTGCAGTGCAGCAGGCAGCAACTGCAAATCACCAACTAGCGAGCACCAATAGCAAAGTGAAACTAGAAGCGGCAAAGCTGCAAATGCAACCGGAACCCAGAAGTAGCACTTACGATATATGTAACTTTGCCCATCTCAACTATTCCCTCTAGCTCATTGTCTATGTACTTTATATCCAAAATGACACAATTTCCAGATTTTCAGGACAAGGATTGCTTCAATTTGTATTGCCTGCTGAAGATCAATATGCAACGCCTAAGTAGACTTTAAGCAGCCAACTTATACATTCTACACTAAAACTACTAGTACTATGTCCATGACATCACGGCTAAGTGACTAACTGAACAAAGAAGTTCTTGGTTTCTTGCTCTTTTATCATGTTGAGGGAAAAAAGAATTCTAGTCACAAACTGAATAATTTTTGGAGCCATGGACAGTTAACAAATTAGGAACGCCGGAAAGTTCTCTCTCCTGAGTAACTTCAAATCCATACTGAAGCAGAAAAAGGCAAACGCAAAGTGGCCTTTTAAGTTACTGCAAACAACACAATTAAAGATAATGATTAACAGCAGGTAGCTCTAGGCACAGATAGTCTGATAACGGCCGCCATCATCATTCAAAGCAAATAATTTTTTTTAAAAAAAAGATCAGATAGCTTCAAACTAATACAAACTACTGTATTCAGTAGAACATGCTAGCAGGGTCATTTATGCCACATTAACTGTCAACATACACCTCCGACAAAATTCTTCAAAATGGCTAATTAACTAACTAATCCTCCTTCCCAGAATCTGCATACGCATGCTCCATCTCTCATCTTCATCTTTGTCGTTTACGGTAAAAACTGCACACTAATCTAATCTGTATCTAACTTTATTAGTACTGGTACTCCTAGCAGTGCAGGTGCAGCACAAGCTTCAGCTCAGCCGGTGATGAGCGATTGACAGATCCAGATTTGCCTCACCAAATCTTCTGGATGCCATCCTCCATCCTCCATCACTTTCCCCGATTAACTGAGCTTCTCAACGCGACAAAAATGAATAGATCAGGAAATATTCAGCGAAATGGACAGACCCAATGTCATTCGGTACACCAGACTCGAAACGAATGATCCCTTACTAAAAATCATGGCACAGATCACTAAGACTTGCATGAACAAGCAGTCAAAAACGAAACCCCAGACCAAAATCAGGGGGCGCAAAATCGCATAGGCAGGGCTAGGGCAAGCAACAGACCTAAAATCCTGAGGGCGTGCGATGTGCAAAGGTAGCTCTCTATCCTGGAACTAGTGGATGTGAGCGAGGCTCCAATTCGGTGAGGGGGAGGGCGGGAGGCAACGCGCCGCGACGGAGCGAGGTGAGGAATTCGCCGGAAGAATCGCCGCGGCGCCACACCCGGAAAAAATCGCCGCCACTCCGCTTCAGTTTTGTCGGGTCCGTTGACTATGGATAACATCTAGTAGAACCCAATCAAACCCAATAGAACCCAACAGAGCACACGAGTCTTGAAGAAAGATGGACGGACCACACGTCGCCTGAACAAAACAGAGATTTCAGGCGACTGTGCTATAGGAAAAGTGAATAAATAAAGATGATGTACATATGTCCTGCCGCGTAATTTGCTTAACTAATTTATTCACTGAATACCGTGCCTCGTTGCCTGCAATATACTAAAACGAGGGCTGTAAATGTGACTCCAATTAAGATCGCGAAAGGAAGCAAGAAAGCCAAAATAAATAAAAATGACGGAAAGAATAGAATGTCCACCTACTGATTGACTACCAGTAGTAATTTTAACATACCGTTATAGTGCTACTCCAATGGGTGCCTTAAAACTCAAAGCCTCATCAATGTTGAATCCAATATCCTCCTCTCTAAGAGATTAGTCAAAAAAGACTAGCCAAATTTACTGATTTAGCTACTCTCTAAAATAAATTTTGACAAAAAAATACTAAAGTACTCCAACGGCCTCTGTAAACACGAGAAGCTAGTGAGATAGACTATTCAAAACTAGAGAGCGAATGAGGTGGGATGAAAAGCTATTAAATTTGGAGAGTCATTTATAGAGTCTGTCGGAGACGGTTTTCCTTTAATAATAACTAAATTTATCTTTAAAAAACGATTTGGCTAATCTCTTTACTCACTACTATATTGAGGAGAGGGAGAGATCTATAGGGGAAATAATGTTTAACTTGTGGAAAGCGATCTGTTCAGTTGGTCTTTAAACGGAAAATAAATGTTCCAGTTGCCTTGCAAAAAAAAAAGTTCCAGTTGCTGTACAGTGATGTACACAGTTATGATGTAGTGGAGCCGATGCGTTCAGTTGCCCTGCACAAACTCGGGCGAAAGTGACGTGTTTCTGGAGCCCGATAGCACTTAAACAGTTGTCATAATAGTAGATTAGTAGTACTAGCTCTCCAGGCCCAGAAGCCAATTCTGTGAACCACGCTCAGCATGCTTGGCGTCCCTCCCTTTTTTTTCAAGGGCCACCGACAGGAATATGCCGGGCATGTATTAATAGAGAAGAAATGTATTACAAATAAAAATAAAATAAAACAACCTCACAAAGGAGGCAACAACAAAACTACTACCGTAAGAAACTCAAACCCAACGATCCTCATAAGCAACAGCTCTTCGAACGTCACTCTGCATGGCACAGATAGCAATGCAAGCGCTGTGAAACTGGCAAGGGTAGTAGGTTTTCCATAGTGATGCCTCAAGAAGGGGAACGACGTCCAAAGATGCCGTCAACATTGAAAGGAGAACCAAGATTTTTCAACTAAACTCCTAGAGGGTAAAAGGGCCTCACGACAATGCCTCCAACGAGGATGTGCCGCCAAAGGCGTCAACATTGTCGGCCAAAACCAAAGGCCTGGCAGGGCCTTCGCCTGACTACCTCAACACCCAAGCCCAAACCAACCACATCGTGGATGACCACAGCCAACCGCCACCAGCAGGAGAATGCTACAACACCGACAAGGTCACTGACATGCGTGACCTGCCGCCGTCGCGCTAGCTGACGAGGGACGTCTCCATCCTACATGGCACCAACCACCATGAGAAGTCACATCTTGTTCCTGCATCATGAAAAGGGCATCACCAATGTTGTTGCATGTCAACGCCCACCAAGCTTCTACGGAAACCATGAGCATCCTTCGCAGCCGTCGTCTTCAACGAGCCACCATCTGCATGTTGTCGCAGTGGCGACGAGCCGGCCACTGGCATGCGTGGCCAGCCACAACTGCGCCGGTCAATATAGACCGCAGCCAACTAACAGATACCAACCCATTGTAGATTGCCTCTGGAGAAAACCCATCGCGCCACTGTCCACTTGTACCAAGCGCCGCAACCGAACTCTTCCAGGTAGCAATAGCTATGCGTTGTTGCCACCATCGTATCCAGAGTACCTCACCAAGCATAGGAACCACCATGACCCCGTCGAAACTGACCATCGCCCAGCGAGGCCATCCTCCGTGGCCATGGCCACGGTGAGCCGCCGTAGGCCAGCTGCCGCTACCGCAACCAAGATGCACTGCCAACACACAGTTCAACTGGACGCAGCGCCGGTCCTCAGAACCGCCGTCAATCTAACCAACGCCGGCCACCACGGGATGCTCCGGGATGGAACGAGGCAGCCCCTTGTCGAGCTGTGTCACCACTTCTTACAGGCTGGGCCGCGGCATCCGAGCCCCTCGAGAGCCTGTGCCGCGCTGCTGCAGCTGCCACCGAGCCGCCACGCGAGCCGCAGATGCGCAGACCAGCGAGGGCGAAGAGCTCACCGCTCCCGGTGCCGAAACGCAGATGCACGAGCCGCACTCCGACGAGCCCCCAAACGCAGCAGCCCACCTCCACGCCACAGCTAGGACCGCCGCGTCACCACCGCTCCGCGTGCGCAACGCATGCGCTGCCGCCCACCTCCATGCCGTGGCTCCCGCAGACCGCCGCGCCAGCATGCCCGCGCAGGCCGGCAGGACCCTCCAGGCCGCCTGATCCGGCCACCGCATCGCCGGAAGAGGAGGCCGCCACCACGCAGAAGCTCTGGGAGAGGGCCGCAATGGAGAGATGCAAAGTTCAAAATAGCGGGATTTAGCTGCCGCTATAGCGCTATTTAGCGGTTCAGAAGATTTGACGCTAAGCTACGATGGTTTTAATGTTAGATCGCTATTTTCCGCTATTTATTTTTGCAATTTATTTAGCGCCGCTATTTTGTGTGGGTTGTCATTTTCGTCGGCCCAAATCACGTGCAGGCCCAAATCGCTAGGATATCTACCGATGGGAAGCAGTCACACGCACAACCTTAGTCATTCGACACCGTTCCTCCCAAGCTCGCGTGATTCGTGAGTGCTGGCGGCGGCGCTGCCGGATGCTGTTGCTGCTGTGACCGGTAAGCGGCGAGGGTGCAATACCGGCGAGGGGAGTCGGAAGTGCGGCGGCAGCGAGCTACGGCACCGGCTGGTGCTGTTGCAGCGACTACAAAGGGCAGCGGCAAGCGGCGAACTCGCGGGAGAGCAAGCGGCAGCGCCTGCTGCTGTTGCTACGACGACCATGTCCCAGTCCCAGCTAGAAGGCAAGATTCTTCAAACTCTTTTCATTTTTCCTCTGTTCTTTACGTATTGGGCTGCTGGATGTGAATGGTAGTGAGTAGTGACTGACGTAGTGCTGCATCTCATTCTCATGGTGAATTGAATAACTGATTGGCTTAGGATTTTTGTACTACTGCATTCAGCTTGCTAGTGCCGTTGATTTGTTTACTCTTTACTGTAAATATATTGGCATTTACCCCATGAAGAAAGTGTAGTACCAGATCTGTTCTAGGTTGCTGCAGTAAGCTTGATATTTTTTTTATCTCATATCAATTTTGTTGCTTAGGTCCCCCATCAAGTGTTGCATCTGAATCAGTAGAACAAACAGCTTCAACCAGAGTTGCTATCAACTCAGATGACCCTGCATGGAGTCATTGTTATTGCCCAGACCCAAAGAAGAAGCATTCAATAGTGTGCAACTACTGTAAGAAGACGATAAACGCTGGAATTACAAGAGTGAAGTACCATCTTGCTCATCTCGATGGCTACAATGTTGCTAAATGTGACAAGGTTCCGACCGATGTGAAGGAAGAGATGCTAGCTTTGATTACCAAGAAAACTAGTGTGAAGGAACAAAAGCAAAAGGAAAAGCAAAAGGCCAGAGATGAAATTGATCTGGATCGCTCAGATGGTGAAATGTGCAGTGAAGACTCTGACCATGGGAACGAGGTTATTGTGCTAAGGTCAACAAAAGGACCTAGTTGCAGTGTTGTTGCTTCATCGGGTAGTGGCTCTATTGAGAAGTTCTACAAGCCGGCTTCTATAGAAGAGACTGTTCAGAAGAACCAGAAAGGAGCTAACGTCAACCAAAAGGTTCAAACAAAGTTAACAACTCAGAAAAGAGAAGAGAGGAGGGATAGAGCATGTGAGTATATATGTCAGTTCTTTTATGAAGCTAGCATTGCACACAATACAGTCCTTCCTAGTTTTGCCAATATGGTTGCGGCCATTGGAGCCTTTGGTAGAGGTTTGAGAGGGCCTAGTCCCTATGAGATGAGTGGACCATTTTTGCAGAAAAGGAAACAGAAGGTGTTGGATGGATTCAAGAGCCATGAGGAATCATGGAAAACCTCAGGTTGTACACTTATGACAGATGCATGGACAGATAAGAAGGGCAGGGGAGTAATGAATTTAGTTATGCATAGTGCTCATGGGGTCCTTTTTTTGATTCTGTGGACTGCTCTGCCGTCAAGAAAAATGGTAAATACATCTTTGACTTTGTGGATATATGCATTGAAGACATAGGAGAGGAAAATGTTGTCCAAGTGATCACTGACAATGCTAGTGTTAATGTAGCAGCAGCAAGTCTTCTAGCATCAAAGAGACCCAAAATATTTTGGAATGGATGTGCAGCTCATTGCCTAGATCTTATGCTGGAGGACATTGGGAGGCTTCAACCAGTCCAGGAAACAATTGCAAGTGCGAGACAATTGACTGCATTTCTCTATGCTCATACAAGGGTGCTGGATTTGATGAGAAAATATCTTGGTAAGGACTTGGTTCGCTCTGGAGTTACTCGATTTGCCACTGCTTATTTGAATCTGAAGAGTTTGCAAGACAACAAGAAGGAGCTCGAAAGGCTCTTCAGAGATAATGATCTCAATGAGATGGGTTACTTGAAGAGTGCCAAGGGGAAGAAGGCGGAAAAAGTGATCAAATCTGAAATCTTTTGGAAAAATGTTGATAGTGCTGTTAATTTTTTTGAGCCATTGGCTAATGTGCTGAGAAGAATGGATAGTGATGTGCCTGCATGGGATTTTTGCATGGATATATGCTCGAGGAAAAGAAAGAAATTGCTTTGAGGTTTGACAATGATCAGACAAGATACAAACCTGTTTGGGAAATAATTGACAAAAGGTGGGATAGCAAGCTGAAGAGTCCACTACACTTAGCTAGGTACTATTTGAACCCTTATTATTACTACCTAAACAAGACAGACATTGAGAATGATAGTTCATTTAGAGCTGCTGTAATTGAATGTGTTACGACGCTGATTGATGAGGAAGAAATTCAAGATAATATCATTGAAGACCTCAGCAAATATAAGAAACAACAAGGGTCATTTGGACATGATATTGCCACAAGGCGGAGGAGAAATAAGGACTTCAACCCAGGTGAAAATTGTGAAACTAATGTGATTGATGAATTATCCAATATAATCCTTTTTGCTATCACAAGAGTTTAACTCTTTGCTTGTTCATGCAGCAACATGGTGGCGGAATCATGGCACAACTACACCTAATTTGAGGCTGTTGGCGATAAAGATTCTAAGTTTGATGTGTAGTTCCTCTGGTTGTGAGAGGAATTGGTCAGTATTTGAACAGGTAATAAAAATAATTCTACTTCCACAACTCACCTACATGAATATATTTTGCATCTTTGTTCATTCCTTGAATTTATTCATCTCAACAAAACTAGGTGCACACAAAAAGGCGCAACAGATTACTTCATGAAAGGATGAGAGACCTTGTATTTGTCAAATTTAACTCCAAACTAAGGCATAAGAAAGAGAACAAGAGTAGAGATCCCATAGAGAAGGGAATTAATGATGTGCTGGAGGATGACAACAATGAGTTCATTACTGGATTAGAACCAAATGCAAATCAAAGTCAAGAAGATCAGGGATGAGCAGAAACATCAGCAAAAGCACAAGAAGGAGCATCACAGGGAGCATCAGCATGTCAAGCAAAAGCCAAAAGGAAAAGGCCTGTGCGCCATAGGAAGAAACTCAGGACCATGGCATCTCTGATGAAACCTCAGTCTGCAGCCTCTACTTCTGATTCAGAGGAAAATGAAGATGCTATGCTATCTACTGATACTGAAGATGATTAGGTGAGTACAACAATCTATTCAGATGCTGAAATGCATGTGTGATGTACTAATGTATCAGACTATGGCCTATGGCTCCATGCCTTATGTTTGTTTGTCTATTTGTCACTATTTAGTTGATATGCAGTGTAATGTCTGTCAACTTTATATGAACTTTGAACTCATGTGTGTAGGTGACTGTGATGTATCATGTATCATGTATGAACTATGAAGCTGTGGTGTAATGTGCTAGTAAGACTTTGAACTATTTGTCCCTAGTTACTTGGTAATTGGTATTTGTAATCTCTTCGTCTTCTATGTTTATTATGTATAAAATTACATGATATTTGACATATTTTTTGCTCCGCCGCTAAATAGCCGCTAAATGGCTTAGCCCGCTATTTAGCCCGCTATAGCCTATCTTAGCTTTTGGGAGAGGCAGCCGCTAAGGGGCTTAGCCCGCTATTTAAAACTTTGGAGATGTGCTCTCCAAACGCGGTCGGAAAGCCTCGCTGCCGTTGTCCTCGCGGCCGCATGGACAGCCGGCGACCCACTCAAGCGGCAGCGAAGCGAGCGAAGGAAGGGAGTTAGGGGCTGGCGGCGCTGCCTGGAGTCGCCGCCCGTGCCGCCCCAGGTCCAGGGCGACGCGGGGGCCTATCTCACAGTTCGGTAGATTAAGACGCGCGAGCGTCTTCTTGAGCTCGATCTCCCGCTTGGCGTCCGGCCGCCGAGCTCCGGATGGCCCCTGTTCACGATGCAAGCGAGCCGCTCTGCAGACAGCCCGTAGGTCACCGCTCTGGCCGCTACGTGTATTTGCGGGTTTGGCGGGTGCACGTTACTGCAAGTGCCACTGACCGCGTCGTCCCAGCAGGCCTTGCAGGAAAGAGCTAACAAGCATGCAGGAGCAGGCCTCGCAGGAAACAGCTAGCAGGGAAGTAGGAGCCCGCACTGACGCATACAGTTAGCTTGCTACTTTGCTTCTTGGTGACGGCCCCCTCGGCGGCCGGAGCAGGGGCGGATGCGCCCTTCCTCTTCTTGTCCTCGGAGGAAGGCGATGGCTTCTTCTTGGCCGGCGCGGTGGCGGGGACATCAACGGTCTTCTCCGGCACCGGCATCGGCGCCACGGTGGTCGCCTTGGCCATGGACGTGGGTGGAGCAGCCGCTGGGAAGTGTTGTTGCGGCGTTGAGCAGGGCGACAGGAGAGGAGAGTCACGAGACCTAGCGGAGGACCGGAGGTGGCGGACTGGCGGCGGCGGAGATCGAGTCGCACGCGAAGGACGACGGAGAAGTCGCAGGACTTTGCGGGATGCTGCGGGTTCTGCGACCTGTCCGCATTCGCTAGCAGGCTGCACTGCGCCCGCAACTCAAAATCAAGCAGGTTGTGGTTGCCCAGTGGGCCTGTTTTGCGGGGCGGGCTAAGCAGGCTTACGGACAGGCCTGCACCGCTTGCATCGTGAGCCCCTGTCCGTCCCCGTGCCATGCGGCCTTCCAGAACCCGCCCCCCTGTCGTCCGGTTCGGTCGCACGCGCGCGCGGCACAAATGAAGAAGTACCACTCACTCTCCCCAATCTTTGCCATCTCGCTGTACGCCGGGCGCGCCAGGGAGAAAACAAACCGTGCATCTCGATCGATCAGCAACCGCGCGTGCGCGTCTCGACAAGAACACACATGCAAGCCGACCATTTCTGTTGGTGGATGCCGAACGTACGTGTACCACGGTACCAGGTCCCAGGGGTCGTGGCGGTTGATGGTGAGCTTGAGCGCGTGCCGTGCCGTTGCCGTGGACGACGCGGGATAGGTAAAATGTAAAAGTCGAGGAGCTGAAAAAAAAATCGGCAAGGATCATCCCTATCTGAAATGTGGGCCATGGTACCATTTTAAAAGTACGTATGGTGAATTAGTTGCCACATGCACCACGCGTCAGCAGCTGTATGCACGGTGTGGATGGTGCTCACCGAATTTTTTTTCTCTTCAGTGGGGGTATGTCACGATTCTCAAAAACGACATCAGCAGCTGCAGGATTCGAAGAAAAACAATGTATGAGAATCAGAGATACGGAAATTTAAAAAAGATGTAGATGTCGCTAATAGACGTATCAGTTATCAATTATCATCATGACATAATAATCAGAAGAAAGTAACGTATCAGCGCGTTCGTGCTACCCAGCCGTCAATGGCGAAGCTTAGACTAGCCGCAGTGGGTACTTTAAAACGATACTCTAAAGCTATAGAGTATAAATATAGAGTAAAAATTGCTGCACTGCGTACTTTAAAACGATACTCTATTCTTTCTCTCACTCTATATTTAGAGTGATACTGTGTTTACTCTATACTCTATAGTGACGGGCCCCACTAGCTAAACAAAGAAAAAAATGCTATAACTCACAAACCAAAAATCCAAATTAAATTTCGATTTCACCATTAAATTCGTCTCAATAAATCCTTCAAAACTAGATCACACATGGATATATTTAGATAAAGTGACAAGTGGGTCCCACAGTGGATAGAGTGGATAGAGGATGATATAGAGGATGGATGGGTGCGGGAGAATTGAGTATAGAGTTGAGAATCTTGCTGACTAGGACGTATAGAGGATGAATATAGAGGTCCATGAGTGCGGGTAGTCTTAGGCATGAAATGAGGAGGGGACAATATGATATGATGTAATGCGAGGGGACATATTAGTATTTTGTTTATGACTTAAAAGTGGTGATATTGAAACTTGGCGGGCATAGCCCACTATGGCCCTTATTAAGCTCCACCACTGGCTGCCGTAGAGTATGTCTCAACGACATGTGGATAGGATTCCCACGTGTTAACAGAGTACGCTTATTACCGTGGAAAGACCGGGAGAATACTTCCTCAGTTCCTCGTCCTGGAACACAAGGTATCCAAATAATTTTAGAACAAAATAAGAAATCTAACAAAAGACTAATATACCCCTCACTAAGTAGTTAGTTGGTTGTCAACTTGCTTAATTTTCTAGTCATGCATAGTTTTAAAAAGCCATGTGTGCATATCACTGATTTCAGCTACCAATTATAGGTGTCATTTTGCCCAAGATTGTGTTTAAAAGGTATGTACACTTGAATAGTGTTGAGCCATTCAAAATGTGTTATTATAATTCGCACTACTATAAATTTGATTTATAGCAACGGGAGGCATTTTTTTAATAGGGAACAGGAGGCCTTTTATTATGGAGACGACTGAAAATTGAGCCACCTCTATAGTGGCCTCTAAAATCAGCCGTCTCTAAAAATGTTTCTATTTTTAGAGATGGCTCTATTTTCAGCCGCCTCTGGAAATCAATTTTTAAAGGCGACTCTATTTCCAGTCGTCTCTAAAAATAAGAGTTGCATAGTAAATTTGAATTTTTCAAATGACATCGGATAGAGAAACAATCAAAACAAAAGTTGTAGATCTCAAAAAGTTAAGCAAATTTGTAGTTGACAACTTTTTCATTTGAAATCATCTATGTATGGAAAATTATGTTTGAATTTCTGAAATTTGAAATTCAAATTTTTCAAATGACGTCGGATGAAGCAACAACCAAAATAAAAGTTGGAGATCTCAAAATATTATACAACTTTATAGTTGACTACTTTTTCATTTGAAATCATCTATGCAAGGAAAATTATATTTGATTTTTCTCACATTTGAATTTCGAATTTTACAAACAATCTCGGATGGAGAAACAACTAAAACAAAAGTTGCAGATCTCAAAAGGTTATGAAACTTTGTAGTTGACAAAATTTTCATTTGAAGTCATTTATATTACGTTTGATTTTCTCACATTTGAAATTCAAAACTTTTAAACAACCTCAGATAGAGAAACGATAAAAACCAAAGTTGTAGATCTCGAAAAGTTGTAAATCTTTGTAGTTGACAACTTTTTATTTAAATTTATTTAGGATCTCAAATACTTATTTTAAAATCGGATGAAGATAAAATGAGGAGGACGAATATCTCATTTGGACTCAAGTGTTGTATGGTAGTGTGGTTAGGGGATGAACACGTCAAGCCACAGGTCACGTGTTCAATCGCCGCGGCCACGAAGCATGTGTGTTTCATGCGAAAAATCATGTGACTAGCGACGGCACGCACGTGAGGCTGCTAGGTGGGGTCTCTCCGGATTTATGATTTCTGGACAACAATTTGTAGAGGTGGAAAAGCCTCTTTTCTGTAGTAGTGTTGAAAATACTATGTATATCTTGTATTTCCACGAGGAGGGAATACATAAGGTCCTGTTTGGTGCTGCTTCTCTACCCACTCCACATTGAGCTTCACAATCACAACTATTCCAACCAAACGGGAATAGGAGCAACAACTCCGTCTCCATCTGCACGGAAATTCCCCGCGTGAGGCTGCCTGGTGGGGTCTCCTCGGATTTAAATTTTTTTTCCTATTTTTGCAGTCCGTGGATTTATAATTTCTAGGCAACGAGTTGCAGAGACGGAGGCTTTTCAGCCATCTCTGCAGTGTTTTCTTTAGTAGTGTTGGGAATACTGTATGTACCATTAACCGTTCAAAATTAGTACACCTAAGTGATACACCCTTATAATTAAGTTCAAGGGCCGCTCGAGCATTAAACTCGCCATGAAATTCTCAGCACCGGCAGTCCGGCACGGCACTATGAATATCATGTGAACGCTTTGGCCTTGTACCTAATTGCGATAGGAACGTACTCAAAGCGCTCTCTGCACTCTGATCCCGACTACGATGTCAAAGCGTTCCGTTCTTTGATAGTAATTGCACGCACCTCAAAAGCGCTGTCTGCAATCTGTTCGCGAAGACAAGAACAAACCATTCCGACGACCTCTGAGAGTAATCCAACGCATGGCAGCATAGCGGTCTCCGAAGACAAGGCCAAAGTGTTGTGCCCCCTCCCCCTGATAGCGATCGTAAGTTCACAACGCAACGCGCTGTCTGCACTGTAGTCTACGCTCTGATAGCTAAGACAATTCCATTCCACCATTGTCCATCGATTGGGTTCACAACGCGACGCGCTGTCTGCACTGCAGTCTACGCTTTGATAGCTAAGACAACTCCAAACAATTCCACCATTGTCCATCGATCGGATACCGGCCATCGGGGTAACGACAGCTGCGGAAAGGACAAACCATCCACTCTCTTATATTAAGCTCTGATAGTGATGGGGTGTTTTCATTTCGAGATCGAGAAAGAACATGTGCGCAGGCCTGTCTGGCCTCGCAACGCACGTTGAAGGCCCTATAAAACGATGGCAAGCCTTCGTCTCTAGCCACGCCTAGGTGCTAGAGTTCACATCCGTGCGACCGTGCCAACAGTTCCAGAGCCAAGTCGCGGCCCCGGCCAAAAGGCGAAGGCGCAACCACGCAGGTCCCCGAGACGCCCAGCACCAGCAGTAATGGACGAGCGACGGGAGGCCGCAATCCATGGCCGCCGCAACCGTCTCCAGGCTCTTCTCCTCGACACCGCGCGCGTGCTCATGCTGCTGGGCGTAGGCACCATCTTCTCTGCAGGCTTCGTGAACCCCGCGGCCAGTAGTAGGACGCAGGCCTTCGTTGGCCTCCTCCTCTGGCTGTTCGGCGTGTCTCTCCTCGTCCTCGTGCCAGTGGCAGCAGGACGGTTCCTGCAACTGCAAGCCGCATTGGCCGTCGCCGTCCTAAAGCACCTCCTTGCTCTGTGCAACTAGCTCCACCATGCAGTGCGCTGAGGCCTGCGGGTTGGGTACACCGTGCAGTACACATGACTGGTCTGCTTGAAGCCGGTTACCGAGTTTCCTCCAATTCTATCTGCTTATTACTCCAGTTAGCCCTTGCTTGGTTTGGTGGGTTTAGAGGAGATTAAAAAAGATGGGTGGTATTTAATTTACCCCTACAGGTTAAAATCGCAGTCAATCTTTCATAAAAAAAAATAAATAATCCCTCTTAACCCCCTTATTAGAAAGAAAATTAATGAACAAACCCTTACGGGGTGCTTTGTGTGTTTTCTATGGTAGCAAATGTATTATGCTCTGGAGCCTGTATTGTGGTATATGCTAATATGCAAGCTAGGCGCTGAAGTTGTCACGATTAAACGAAGCAAGGATTATCCTATCATGCTTAATAATCAACATCAAACAGCGCAGGATTATCCTATCATGCTTAATAATCAACATCAAACAGTGCACGCGGGCACCCAGCAGCGTGGTAGTATTATATTGTGCAAACTCTATTACATGCCCGGTTGCGCTCCGCGCCGAGCACACAACGTGGACTGGCCCATGCACCCACGCCCGACCGTGCTCGTGCCTGCGCCCACGTTGTGCCAGAGAGGAAGAAGATGGAGGCTCGCCGGCGCCTACGCCCTGCCAGAGAGGAAGAAGAGGAGGGCTCGTTGGTGTTAGGGTTTAGGGGTTGGGGATCTGTTCACTAGCGGGCTTCGTTAGAAGGAGGATTTGGGGGCGGCGGTTGCGACACGGTAGTGGAGGCGGGCGAGATGGCAGTAGGGTGGGGCGGGGCGGTGGGGTGCCGCCCGCCGAGGCGACGAGAGACGGCGGTTGGGTGGGGTTGGCGTGCTGCCCTGTGATTAAGGGAGGGCGGGGTCGAGGGGCAGGGGTGGGAGGTGGGTGGCTGGAAGGCGGCGGGAGCTGCCAGTGGTGGAAGCCAGGCCGGGGGTGGGGCCGAGGACGAGGATGAGCCGCCGGTGCGCCGCCCTGTGATTAATTACGGAGGGACAGGGTCGAGGGGCAGGGGCGGGAGGTGGGTGGTGGGGTGAGGCGACGGGAGCCAGCGGCCGCCAGCGGTGGAGGGGCGGCGAAGGAGGGGCGCGGGGAGGGAGAAGAAAATAGGAGAGGTGCAGCGGAGAAGACAGGTCACACATTCACAACCCGTCGCACGTTATCTATGTCCATTATATTGTGCATGTACGGTGCGACATGTCGGCATGTTGCTCGGTCAGGTCTGTCTCGCTTAATCAGTCTCATTTTTGCTCTTTTAATGTCACTTCTCACCCATCTGGATTCTTTATCTGTCTCATTTTTGCTCTTTTGTTTTCACTTGTCACCCTTCTGGCTGCTTGCCACGTGGTCCATGAGCAGCCCAAGTCCCTGGGAAAGCCGGCTTTCCTACGCGTGATGGATATGCGTCCGAGGCGGCAACAGCAGTTCGCCCAGGCGGCCGCGCTGAGAAGCAGCGGTTCGGCAAGGCGTCCGTGGACAGGCCAAGTTCCCGGGCTGACGGCGCCCACGGTGCGGAAACGGCAGTTCGCCCTGGCGCCAGGGCTGAGAAACAGCGGTTCACGGATAGCCCAAGTCCACGGGAAGCCGGCTGTCCACGCTGCTGCCCAAGTGTCCGCGGCAGAAACAGCAGTTCAGAATGGCGTCCGCGGTGCAAAGACACCAGTCCACCCATGCGTCCGCGCCATCCAGGCCAAGGACAAGCCGAGTCCCTGGTTCAACGGCACCCCTGGGGCGGAAACAGCAGTTCGCCCTGGCGCCAGGGCTGAGAACCAGCAGTTCGCCATGGCGCCAGGGCTGAGAACCAGCAGTTCGGCAAGGCAGTCCACAGACAGCTGCGCTCGGACTATAGGGCGTACACGCGACTTAACTGCCACCGCACCATACACCACAGGGGCTAAGCATGCACCTACGGACGGCAACAAAGTGTGCATGGTCGGATGGACTCGTGTGTATGCACAGTTGGTTGTATGGATGGATGGATGGTGAGGAATGGCTAGGACTCGCACCGTGCGTGACGGATATGCCTCATGAGGTCACGGGAGAAGGACAAGATGACGTCGGGACCAAACCGGCTCACGCGAGGCGAAGACGGCTCACGGCGGGCCGAGAACGGGCCACACAAGGCCAAAACGGGTAACGCGAGGCGAAAACGGGGAAATGGCTAAGTTGGCCTAAGTCAAGGGCACGTAGAATACATGCGAAAACGAGCAAAAATAGGCCACGAACGGGCCACAGAACCCGGTCCCACTGGGGTGGCCCGTGCCCTAGGGGACCCACCCATCCCCCCCCATGAAAAGTCCAAGGTTTGGTCCATCCGTGAAAAACAACGACTCTCGTGCGCCTCCCGGGCGGAAACCAATGTTTCTGAGCAAAAACCTAGGAAACCTGTATATCACATGGATTTCCTGAGGTCCTCCAAAACACCTAAAGGAACCATACAGAAAACTACCAAAACTTCTATGAGGGAGGATGCCCCTCGGGTATATTAGGGGGAGAGGGTTCGGTTGGTTGATACCTCGGGTAAAATGCTTCAAAACCACTAGTTTTTCGACGACCCGCTAAGGAGGCTCCACCGAATGTCGGTCACGCCCCCAGCCTCTGTGGCCGACTGGCGGCCTGCCGTGGCTAGCTGGCTAGCATGCGGCCATGAGTTGCTGCACGCCATTGGACTGTAGTTGGAGGAGTCTCAGTGACTCCTGGCCTCCCTAGCCGGCCAGCAGCCTATATATGGTGGCCTACTTCGGCAAGCTGCTGCGGGCAGCTGGCTGGCTTGGGTGCCCAGCATGTTGTTGGTACAGTTTCGGTGACTTGTGGCATCCCTGGCCGGCCAGCAGCCTGTGGTGGCCTGCTTCTGTGGGCTGCTGCGGGCAGCTGGCTGCCGTGGGAGGCTAGCTTGTTGCTGAAACAATTTCAGTGACGCGCGGCCTTGGTGGCCTGCCAGCAACATGCGGTAGCCTGCTTCTGCGGGCAGTTGGCTGCCGTGGGTGGCCAGCATGTTGCTGGAACAGTTTCGTTGACTTGCGGTCTCCCTCGTCGGCTGGCAGCCTGCGGTGGCCTGCTTCTGCGGGCAGCCGGCTATCGTGGGTGGACAGCGTGTTGCTGGAACAGTTTCGGCTGCATGCTTTTGGCCCGTTGTTGGATAGGTTTTTGTTTCTCTCGCGCTCTGTGGACCTTCTGTCGACATCCTCACAAGTAAACTCACCGTGCCTAGCGCGGAGGGATGCTTTGGATGGTTTAACCATCGTGGCTACGCTAGCGCATGAGTTGTTTTAGACCTGTGACTGCTTGGAGGACCCCGCCGATGTGGGGCCGACTCCCGGCGCCAGTGTCCCTTCATTCGTGTGGGCACCTTTTGCCTGCTGCATTGACAAGTGCTTGCGTGCTGCTACCTATTGCACGGAAAGTTGCATTCGTTACATGTTGTTTACGTCGAGCACATCCTCTGGGTGTGGCTCGTTGGCTCCAAAGCGTTTGTGGCATTGCCTCGTGCTGCCGTCCACCTAGGTTGGCACCACCAAGGACACCTCGGTACTAGCACTGGTCCTTTTCTTTTTCAATGCGTCAAAGGGCAAGCCGCTATCCTGCAATACTATTCTTCTGAGCTCGGCTCAAATATGGGTAAACATGACCCAAATCTACATCTAAATCAGAACTTTGCAATTTCATTGCCTCAGTAATGAAATTCGGTTAAACCGTTGTGGGAAAAAATCTGCATCTAAACAGCAACCAAAAAAGGTCCAGACTCCAAAAACTGTATCTAGGTCCTCTACTGGGCGTCGGAGCCGAGTCCTCATCATCTAGAGCTCATTCTACGCAGAATGTCTTTTTTTTTCCTCGCAAGATACGGATTGGGTATCGGCTTACAACAAGGAATAGAGTTACAAGCGTAAGATGCGCCTCCCAGAACCAAGAACTAGTGATGGTTGAAAAATGAAAACAGTAAGTTGATCACTCACTAGGATAGAACCCACTACAAGTCTCTAATACTATTCTTCTGCAGCGATGCCCATGGCTCAAATATGAGAAAACTCGGTCAAAACTGCATCTGGTAAGTGATAAATAAAGAAACATGGCCCAGATACTGTGTTTGGTATTAGGTGCTCTACTTGGCGGCACCATGGCAGACATGGGTCCTCATCTGAAGTCCACTCCACTCATGAAGAGGAACATCCCTACATCAGAACCGACTGTTCCCCCACGGGGAACAATATTGTTTTCAAATGTACTGCATGGTAACCAGTTTTCTCACCCTCATGGTATAGTAGTGATTCAATCCAGAGGCAGGAATATTATTGTATCCTTTCATGAATTGTCCCTTAAAAATATCTGGATTGGCAATGCGCTGAGCGAAGGCATAGTGGAATCCTGTGAGATGAACATTGCAAATTCGATTCTTTGTGAACCTACTGTAAGTAACACCATGGTGAACAGCAAGATAAACAAAATCAACAAACATACAGAAATGAAGCCAAGAGCTGCAGCGAACATCTCATAGGTTTATTTGCAGCACTGGCTAGCTGCTTCAAATTTACCACAGTGATGTGTCATAACTTAGAGCAAAGCAATGAGAAGAAAAAAGAATTACACAAACCTACAATTTACTATTAATCCTAGTAGGATAAGAACTGATCCTAGGTTCCTCTAAGCATTTATGTGCCCTCACGCCTCCACCAGGTAACTCTTGAAATTATCTAGAGCTTATTCCACAAGAACAAAAATTATCTAGAGCTTATTCCACCTCAAGAACAAAAATTATCGAATACTGCACAAACCAATCAGAAACAGGAAAACTTCTACGGTTCTACCTAGAATCTTCACGGATTGTAAGCCTTGCCTTTCCTTTAAGCATCTAGAGCCTACCAACCATGAAAATCAAACAAATGAAAACATGTAAACACAATACAGATAACTAAAGGTTTAAGATCAGAAATTGCCATATAAAAGGGATACCTTTTTCTGGAAAGTTCTCATGAATAATACAATTAGATCATGTAACCTAAAAAGAGTCAGATGATCAGATATATGGATTTCCTTTCTATTTTATTTGCAAAAATGAAATCAAAATTGTGCCACAGAGAAAGGTGATAATGAAGTAAGGTGTCACAGTTGGTACCTAACATCGTAATCCTCATTGTTTGGCTCTGATATTCCTTGTGTGTTAAATTGAAGAATTGCACCCGCAGTTTCTAAAACAAATTGAGTTGTGCGCCCATTTGGAATTTTTGTCTGCAAAGACAAATTTCAATATAGGAGAATAGAATAAACATGTTGGATTAATTAAATAGTTACTGTAGATTCATAATTACTAGGATGGAAAAATATACCTGTAGAGTTGGTGAGTACTTATCAATTATAATTTCACCACATCAATTATAATTTCACCTGTGTGTTTGAACTTAATCTGATAGTTAGGTCATCTAAGCACCAATGTAGCAAGTTCCCATTCCTCAGAAGAATGAGCCTGCTTCATAAAAGGTCTAAATCAGCCCCAGCACTTAGATATTTTTAATTAAACTTTCTCCGGCATCAGTAGAAAATATGCATGACACAATCATAGTGCAATCAACAAACGACTGTTCAGCTAGCAGCGCCAGATGGTTGCTAGGAGGACAGGAGTATAATAGGAATTGCCAGAAATGAACTGAAAGTCCTAACTAAACAACTCCAAAACAGAAGGCTGCCATGGCTACTTTCCCAAACAAGATCATAACATGCAAATACTTTTTTTTTTGAAACAGACAGCAGGAGCTCTACCTCTCAATTAAGGAAGGAAATAATGAAGTTTATGTACAGGTCGCAACCCGCTTAGACGGGTATAGAAATAGAAGCAGAGGCTGAAAAACATGCAAACAAAACACAGCCATTTGGACAAATCCCCAGCTTGCTAGCCCCCCCCCCCCCCCCCCCTGTAAAGCCCTTCTCCGTTGCTCATTGTCTTCCTTAACTCTAGCAACGGAAACATCAAGGCACCTATTACATAGAACCAAACAATAAAATAAGAATACAACAATTGATGTCACATTTCTCTCATCCTTAAAAAGATCTACTCAAGTGTCTTAAAGTCCCAACAAATGAGGCCATAGAATACATGATCTATGTCTTCAAGAACTAAATCAATAGTTCACCAAAGACAAATTGTAGTAGTAAGCTATAAACATGAGTACTAAGATTACAATTGCATTAGGAACAATACAACGCTTGTCACAATGATAAAGATTCTAGTAGAACATGCGTTCCAAGTAAACCACTAAATTAACCCTAGAAATACAAAATTGCATTAAAAACAGTGATGAAAAATTTGAAGTATTTTTCTAACATAGGATATAGTGTTAACATGCCACGAAATTTGAACTTAAAGCCCAACTTTTATCCAGAGAAATACAAGAAAATCAGCAGGGGTAGATTGGAAAAGTTGAAATAGTTTGGGCAGCAAATTAAGCTGAAATTTTGTTTAGGGGATCAAAAAGATAACATGGATGGTTTAAGGTATAAAATGACCTTTCCCCAAGCATTTTCACACATACCAGGATAAAAACTTCAAATTCAGCTCTACCATTAGAAATATATGCATCAATATGACTATGCATCTCTGGATCTGCAGATGTAGAATGGAACTTCATTGGTTAATTAAGGAAGCAAGTAGAAATACTATATGACAGCAAACAGGTTTGTGCCTTTATGTTCAAGTCGTTAAATCCATGCAAATAGACTCCAAAATTGGAATGATGTTTGAGAAATTGATGACATGTCCATTCACTGTAACTCAAATTCGCAGAAAACTAGTTCAACCTGCAAACTTGTCAACACTCCAATACCATAAATATTTTAACAAAGTTTCAATATCAATTGAAAATGCATAGCAATTTCGAAATTTCTAAATGAAGTGAGATATTTTCATTTTTTGAAGTAATAGCACATGACACTACCTTGAGTCTTGGAACACATGTATTCAAGGGATGCAAAAAGCCAAAACCACAAATGAAGTAAGGTGGAGTTAACTGAAAAAGTGGCAGTTAACTAAATGCCTATTAATCAGCATTTAATTTACTACTTGGCGTGACTCCAAAAAATGAAAAATATTGACACAAGTGTTGTTTGTTTGATTGAAGGGAGGATCCCAGATGCAGTACAAATCAACAGGTTTGATAGAATTAAGTGGACAACTATCAAAAAGAGCAATCTATGTGATAAGAAAGCTTGAGTTTGATCCTTGTCTTAGCATCTCCTTGCACAGCCTGTGTTTTAGAATTCTGATCCTATGGATAGTTTTTAAGTGCACGGTTGTGAAGTACAATAACGAAGATGTCATTTTGTTGAATCTTGACCCAAACAGTCCTCGTCTGATAACACCAGAAGTGTTGAAAATTATACATGGCATTCCACGGGGTGGAGTTGAAATGCCTCAGGATATTCTTGAATGTCTAGATACTGCACTGAAGGGCCTTCAAAATGCTCTTTGGCTATCAAAAAGAAGCCTAAAAGTGTTTCAGAAAAGAATCCGACAAATAAAAATGTTTCATCAGCTGCTATTTTGGCTGCCAAAAACAAGCCCAAAAGTGTTTCAGAAAAGAATCCCACAAAGAAAAAGGCATCATTAGCTGCTAACTTTATTACTCTTGCTGATGTTAAAGAAGCGAGTTCAACTGCTAGGAGGGTTCATGACCCTGTGCTTAGGCTTTTTATAGCAACACTATTCAACTTTTCGTTCTTTACAACCTCTTCTCTTTATCTTACTCTGAAGAGCTTGGACTATGTCTTGGACATAAAGAAGATAGCTGCCAATGACTGGTGCAAGCTATTAATTGATCATTTGAAGAAAGGTTTACAGGTCTTCCATGAAAGTGAGACCGTTTGGAGCCCGATGTCCTTTCTTGTAAGCATCTTTGAAATCTTTTCTTTTTTAGAACAGTAATGTTGTATGACTAACACTGACATTTTTTTTCTTGGACAATTTGGATTGCGATGCAACCACTGGCAATGACGCCATGAAGACCTCTAGAACGCAATACTATACTATGTCAATGGTGTACAATATTGTTGATTTAGTTAAGGAAGGCGTCAATGTATGTACAAATGTATGCATATGCATTCATGTATTAAATAAACCTCTAACAATAAAATTCCTGTCCATGCCCCTTTTAGCTCAAACAATGGGAAAGCACGGTGTATGGTCGTAATGGCATTCCGGAAGTTCGACCTGATGAGATTGAATATATCGTCCATTACAAGGACAATGTAAGTATAAGTGTTACCATATATGTACTTTTTGGATCAGTACATAAATATTACACATTTCATACCCCTTTTCACGTTAAAAAGAGGTTCAGATTGCATAAGACGTCCGATGCAAAGGAGGACGAGAGTGGGAAGGATCTGTTGAAGGACTACAAGAAGAAGGGTCCATTGAAGAAGTATGAGAGCAAGAAGGATTAGTGCCCTTTACAGGAAGAGATGACTCGTTTGTGCGTGTTCCTAGCATGAAAAATTGCTTGTCCCTTCTTTGGAGGGGCTTCCAAGTGATATGGTTATCAAAGCCAACGACATTCTAAGAAACTTGCAGTCATCGTGGGTAAGATGTGTTAAAAACATAACCAAGATAGAAATGACGCTCTGTGCCACATAATTAAAACAATTGTTTGGACCTAAAATCAAAACATTCCAAAGGAGACCTAAGCGGGCCAAAGACTCTAATGAATTAGATATATTCTATGAAAACCATGTCTTGTCCAAGATAAACATGACAGAGAAAGATGAAAGTGGCCAAAAGATGGTATTGAATCTAGGCACATTTCAATTATCTGAATATGAGTTTGTAAACATATCCAAACCAAATGGTTAGATAAGTAATTAGGTAGTCCAAGCCCTGAGAAATATTTGGAATAAAGAATGGGGTGGTGAAAATGTAATGTTTAATCTCCTACGGTAAGTATCAATTAGTGCGGGTAGCATTTTTCCATCCAATAAAATAGAAGAGATTATAATCTTGGATAAATTGATCACAAGATGGAAAAATGCTAACTGCTCTAATTGATACTTACCACAGGAGATAGATTAAACATTACTCTTTCACCACCCTATTCTCTATTCCAAATATTTCTCAGGGCCTAAACTACCCAATTACTTGTTCAACCATCTGATTTGAATATGTATACAAACTCATATTTAGATAATTGAAATGTGCCTAGATTCACTACAATCCTTCGGCCACTTTCATCTTCCTCTATTATGTTTATCTTGGACAAGACATGGTTTTCATAGAATATATCTAAATCATTAGATTGTTTGCCCTGCTTAGGTCTCCTTTGGAATGTTTTGATTTTAGGTCCAAATAATTGCTTCAATTCTATGGAACAAAGTGTCATTTCTGCCTTGGTTATGTTTCCATCACATCTTACCCACGATGACTGAAAGTTTCCTAGAATGTCGTTGGCTTTGATAACCATATCACTTGGAAGCCCCTCCAAAGAAGGAGCAAGCAATTTTTTCATGCTACGAACACGCACAAATGAGTCATCCTCTTCATGGAAAGGGCACTGATCCTTTTTGCGCTCATACTTATTCAACAGACCTTTCTTCTTGTAGTCCTTCAACAGATTCTTCCCACTCTCGTCCTCCTTTGCATTGGGCGTCTTATGCAATCTAGACCTCTTCTTAACCTGAAAAAGGGTATGGAATGTGTAACATGTATGTACTGATCCAAAAGGTACATATATGGTAACACTTCTACTTACATTGTTCTTGTAATCGATGATATATTCAATCTCATCAGGTCGAACTTCCGGAATGCCATTACGACCATACACTATGCTTTCCCAATTTTTTAGCTAAAAGGGACATGGAAGGGAATCGTATTGTTAGATGTTTATGAAATACATGAATGCATATGCATACATTTGTACATACCTTGATGCATTCCTTAACTAAATCAACGTATTGTCCACCATTGACATAGTATATTATTGCATTTTAGGGGTCTTCATGGCGTCATTGCCAGTGGTTGCATTGCAATCCAAGTTGTCCAAGAAAAAATATACCAGTTACTATTAGTCATACAACATTGTTGTTCTAAAAAAGAAAAGATTTCAAAGATGCTTACAAGAAAGGGCACCGGGCTCCAAACAGTCTCACTTTCATAGAAAGCTTGTAAACCTTTTTTTCAAATGATCAATTAATAGCTTGCACCCGTCATTGGTAGCTATCTTCTTTATGTCCAAGACATAGTTCAAGTTCTTTAGAGTAAGATAAAGAGAAGAGGTTGTAAAAGACAAAAAAGTTGAATAGTGCTACTATAAAAAGCCTGACTTACAGCATAGTGTCATGAACCCTCCTAGTAGTTGAACACGCTTCTTTAACATCAACAAGAGTAATAAAGTTAGCAGCTAATGAAGCTTTTTTCTTTGTGGGGTTCTTTTCTGAAACACTTTCGGGCTTCTTTTTGGTAGCCAAAATAGCAGTTGATCGATGAAGCCTTTTTCTTTGTGGGATTCTTTTCTAAAACACTTTTGGACTTCTTTTTGGTAGCCAAAAGAGCATTTTGAAGGTCCTTCGGTGCAGCATCTGGGCATTCAAGAATATCCTGAGGCATTTCAACTCTACCCCGTGGAATGTCATGTATAATTTTCAACACATCTGGTGTTATCAAACGAGGATTGTTTGGTCAAGATTCAACAAAATAACTTCTTCGCTATTGTACTTCACAACCGTGCACTTAGAAACTAACCATAGGATCAGACCTCTAAAATACAGACTATGCAAGGAGATGCTAAGATAAGGATCAAACTCGAGCTTTCTTATTACAGAGATTGCTCTTTTCAATAGTTGTCCACTCAATTCTATCAAACCTGTTGGTTTGAACCGCATCTAGGACCCTCCCTTCAATCAAAGAAACAACACTTGCGTCAATCCTTTTCATTTTTTGAGTCATGTCAAGTACCTATCACTTTTTTCTCGAACAATACAGGAGAGTGGCGTGTCATTTCGTTAAGAAGAAAAAGAACCAAAGGGCCGACAAGAACCGGCCCAAGTACAAAAACTCAACCCCTACTCACACACCACCGACAAGTAGCAAACTCTTTACAGAAACAACAACAAAAACCCCGACCAACCTAGCCACGGATCTAAGCGGCCAAGGATAGCGACCGAGCAAGGAACTCTTGAAGTTTAGAAGCTCCTGCCAACCCCTATAAACCGGCTATCACTCATAACAGATCTGGTATGCTAGGCCTGGCATGCTAAAAAACACAAGAGTTCTTGTGTTTACAGGTTTCCCAAGCTACCAGAATAACTAAGGAGTTGAACCCCTTTTGCAAATCTTTTGGAATAGGCCGGAGACCTTTCCTCCACCAACTTGAAAACCAAACCTGCCTGGTGAAGACACAACCAGAGCTATTCTCAAAATCAAAGCTATTCTCAAAAGGCCGTGGTTGGATGCAGCAGGTGGTCCTCACGTGCCCGGCAGCGAAGCGCTCTTGAGCGGGATGTCGACGACGTCGTCGTCCCTGGTGGCGCCGCCGAACCCGACGGGCTCAGTCGGCCGGAACCCGCACCGCTGCTTGCCGCCTCCACCTCCTCCATTCTAGGACGCAACAGGGACGCCTCCATCTCCTCCTCGCCGCTGGCATGCTCATCGCGCTTCACTCCCTTCCCCGCCGCGGCCGCCCTGCGGCTGCACCGCTCCGACGGCGACGACGGCTCCTCCACGACGGCCCAGTCGCGCCAGCACTTCGCTCACGGCGCCCAGCTCTCGCCCGCACATGTGCCGCAGCCCCCAAGCCCCCCGGCCGTCTCGCCCACGCGGCCGTCGCCGAGGCCGGCCCGCGCCATCACCCTCGATCCCACGACGCCGCCCCGCTCATTCTCAAGGCCCTCGCCCTCGACATCTAGGGCCACTGCCTCCCCGCGCTGCGCGCCCTCGACGCCGCCCTGGCGCCGCCGCTTGCCCGCACGAGGGTTGAACGCGAGGGTTTAGGGCTCACGGGCGGCGAGGTTTGAACGCGAGGGATCTAGGAAGAAGAAAGGCAGGGCGGCGCGTGAGACGAAGCGACACTACTAGACAGACAGGCTTTGCCGAGTGCCAAAATCACTCGGCAAAGATTGCCGAGTGCCAAAAACACTCGGCAAAGACCTGTTTACTCTCAGCAAAGGCTTTGCCGAGAGCCCCTCTCGGCAAAGGGCTGCCGGCAAAGCGGCGTCCGGCAAAGGGACCTTTGCCGAGAGCCTTCTTTCGGGCACTCGGCAAAGCCTTTGCCGAGGGCCACGGCGGCTCTCGGCAAACAAAAGTAGCCGTTAGGAGCTTTCCACCGTTACCGGCCCTTTGCCGAGAGCCGGCTCTCGGCAAAGAATTTTTCAAAATTTTTTTACTTAATTTCTTTGCCGAGAGCCCAGATGCCCGGCTCTCGGCAAAGATCTTTTTTTCTTTTTTTTACTTAATTTATTTGCCGAGAGCCCAGGTGCCCGACTCTCGACAAATATTGTTTTTCTTTTTTTTAACTTAATTTCTTTGCCGAGAGCCCAGGTGCCCGGCTCTCGGCAAAGATTTTTTCCCCTTTTTTGAATAATTTCTATGCCGAGAGCCCCGGTGCAGGCTCTCGACAAAGATTTTTTTGTTTTTTTTTTTGAATAATTTCTTTGCCAAGAGCCCCGGCGCCTGACCCTCGACAAAGATTTTGGTTTTTTTTAATTTCTTTGCCGAGAGCCCTCTGGGCCGGCTCTCGGCAAAGAGCTGGTCTTTGCCGAGAGCCGGCCAAGATGGCTCTCGGCAAAGCTACCATTTCGTTGTCCACTGTCCAGCTTTGCCGAGAGTCTGCCTTAAAAGGCTCTCGGCAAAGAGGCTTTGCCGAGGGTCACCCTCGGCAAAGTGACCAATTTTTTTTTGTTTTTTTAGTTTTTGTTTTCAATCTCTGCAAACAGAACAAATGTATATATATATATATATGTCTATATTATCCATCACAGATATACCACATCCAGCACCATATATATCACATCCATCGCATAACTCACATCAAGCACCATATGTCACAATTGTTCACATAAATCACATAAAACTGTCTCAAATACAAGTCCACGTGCATAGTTCATCCACATGCATGCATACCAAAACAAGACACGAAACTACCAGTGCTACTCACTGTGCCGGTCGCCCTTGACAACCTTGTGATGGCGGTGACGGAAACACTTGGTCGCCCTGAGCGCCAGGAAGTGGGTTGTTCGAACCCGCCGACGGAAGCTACACACATGAGAAGAGTTTGCATCAGAGGAGATTGGTTGATTAGCTAATGTTGCAAGTCCTTGCATGTGTGACTCACAGGAGTTTGCATCAGGGGAGATTGGTTAGGATGCGTCGGTGGACCCATTAACCCTGGAGGCACAGGGGAACCTGTCGAAGATTGCATCCAGGCGACAATTTCCGCAATCCTTTTATCCTGGGCCTCCCGCGCTGTATGTGTATCAGGTTAGAAGAGCAACATGTAAACTACTAGTAAGAACACACAATGCTTCCAGATGCTGAACTTAAACTATTATCATGGTTCCCCATCATTCAGAAATGCTAACCAAACTTGGCGCATATACAGAAATACACTCAAGTACAGTTCAGTTTTTTATAAACTTCCAGTGATTACACGACCCAATTAATTGTAGCAACTAAAAGTCCAAGCAATGGCATTCCATGTATTTATACTACTGTCACTGAGTTTATACAATCAATGAATGCTACTGTCATCCATCTACGTGTGCACACAAATCACTGAATGCTACTGCCTATGTCATATTGCAGAAAAACATATTTAGAAGATGTGTGGCAAACATTTTCTTTTTCTGAAGATGCAAGTAGTTCACAATAAAATAATTGTGTGCTGTTATATATAGCAGCGTTGTTCAGTTTCTTCACACTAAAACACTAAAGAACAGGGAAGCTTCCAATCCAAGTTATGAGCCCTGTGTGGCAACGCCGGTGAAAAGAGGACTGCACAATCACACATTCTGTTTTGAACATTCAATTTCAGCATTACAACAGCTGAATTTCAGCATTAAGTATGTGTAGCCAATTTTTCATGGGATTACGTAACTATAGGCTTCTATATTGATTATGACAGGTTCAACCTTTTTCATTGTAAATTGTACTAAAAAATAAAATCAAACGAGTAAAAGACTATTTTGACAGCATGGATTTATTAAATCGGATACTTGAAGACATAAGAGCCCTAATAGTTTAATCTAGAAGGCTTGCTGCATCGGCATCTCCTAATTTCAATTGCAAATTCCAGTGGCAAATTGCTAATGGCAAATAGATTGTCAATCACTTGTACGTCTATGCACAAATCCATCAGTAGTACTAACCCTACATCCCCAATCATGCACAAATCCATCAGAAATAAGAGCTCACCACGACAACACTCTTTCCTTAGCCCAAAATCTTCAATGCAGCACTCCGCTTAGCCCAAAATCTTCACTGCAGCATGGACACACAAATAATTAGATATCACAACAATGACAACTCCATTTTTTTTGGATGAAAGCATAAATATTCCAAAAAGCATATAAGTGGACACTCAAATAAACGGTAGAATAACAGGATCTCACAAAAAAAATAGAATGGCCAGATCTGGAGGGACACAGACTGTTGTTTGTAGTCCTATCAAATGGTTCAATCTTACATAGTGTTAGAGAGCTCTCATACTTTTAGATCAAGCCTCTGCTGGGACCTTTCACATGGATAAAACATATATGATAGACTATTTGCTGAACAGAGTCCTAGTCAAACTAGAGACAAAAAAAATAGTTCATAGTTTTATATATGCAGGCACATCACAGATCGAAGCCTATCACTAACCGGCTAATTGGTCATTGTAGACCGGACAGAGAAAAAATGAACCTTAGACCCTTACATACAAATATTATCCATACAAGAATAGATCCACCAAGCCATAAGAATCTGCATTACAGATAGAAGTAGAAACATGCCAATTTGTGAAGGAGAAAAAAAAAACATGCCTGTTTAGTTCTCTGAGGCATGGCTGCTACTGAACTTGCTGATGTCGACGGTTTTGCTTCCTGGAGTGAGCAGCGCTAATCAGTAGACGAAACGTAGAAAAAGTAGATTCACTTAAATCCCACAAAAAATTCAGAGAAAAAAAGAGTGGGTACTACTACTGCCACCTCACAAGTTCAGGCAACAAGCAAGAACTAAAGCCATGACTATCTTGAACACAATCGAGAGTAACTAACATTTGGATTTGAGTAATGGCATTGAAGGCTAGTACTTGTACCTCTCTGCTCCTGCAATCCTGCTCGGCGCCAGGAGAGGTCCCAGCGGTCGGCACCCAGCGCCGGCGGCCTGAGGACCCAGGCCACGCACGGGAGGGGGCCGTGACTAGGGATAGACCGACGAGGGGCTTGGGACGGAGGCGCGGATCTGACTTCAGAAGCTTAGGGAGGCGCTGAATCGGCGGCGGACGGCATGGCTGCGAACAAGGAGGTGCAGGCGGCGGCGGATGTGTGCGTGCGTGCGTGCGTTGGGAAAAGGAGAAGTACGAACGTGTAGGATATGGATGAATGGAATGGTCTTCGGCTGTATTGGGCCTTCATGGGCAATGGTGTGCGTGCTTTTTTTTGCATTTTTTTTTTCGCCGAGAGCCCCCGATCTGGCTCTCGGCAAAGTTTTTTTTGCATTTTCTTTGCCGAGAGTTCCCGATCTGGGTCTCGGCAAAGTTTTTTTATTTTTTTGCCGAGAGCCCCCGATCTGGTTCTCGGCAAAGGTTTTTTTGCATTTTCTTTGTCGAGAGCCCCCGATCCTTTTTTTTGAATAATTTCTTTGCCGAGAGCCCCGGTGCAGGCTCTCGGCAAAGATTTTTTTGTTTCTTTTTTTTTAATAATTTCTTTGCCAAGAGCCCCGGCGCCTGACCCTCGGCAAAGATTTTGGTTTTTTTTATTTCTTTGCCGAGAGCCCTCTGGGCCGGCTCTCGGCAAAGAGCTGGTCTTTGCCGAGAGCCGGCCAAGATGGCTCTCGGCAAAGCTGCCATTTCGTTGTCCACTGTCCAGCTTTGCCGAGAGTATGCCTTAAAAGGCTCTCGGCAAAGACCCTTAGTGACCAATTTTTTTTTGTTTTTTTACTTTTTGTTTTCAATCTCTGCAAACACGACAAATGTATATATATATATATATATATATATATATATATATATATATATATATATATATATATATATATATATATATATATATATATATATATCCATCACAGATATACCACATCCAGCACCATATGTCACAATTGTTCACATAAATCACATAAAACTGTCTCAAATATAAGTCCACGTGCATAACAAGTTCGTGCATAGTTCATCCACATGCATGCATACCAAAACAAGACACGAAACTACCAGTGCTACTCACTGTGCCGGTCGCCCTTGACAACCTTGTGATGGCGGTGACGGAAACACTTGGTCGCCTTGAGCGCCAGGAAGTGGGTTGTTCGAACCCGCCGACGGAAGCTGCACACATGAGAAGAGTTTGCATCAGAGGAGATTGGTTGATTAGCTAATGTTGCAAGTCCTTGCATGTGTGACTCACAGGAGTTTGCATCAGGGGAGATTGGTTAGGATGCGTCGGTGGACCCATTAACCCTGGAGGCACGGGGGAACCTGTCGAAGATTGCATCCAGGCGACAATTTCCGCAATCCTTTTATCCTGGGCCTCCCGCGCTGTATGTGTATCAGGTTAGAAGAGCAACATGTAAACTACTAGTAAGAACACACAATGCTTCCAGATGCTGAACTTAAACTATTATCATGGTTCCCCATCATTCAGAAATGCTAACCAAACTTGGCGCATATACAGAAATACACTCAAGTACAGTTCAGTTTTTTATAAACTTCCAGTGATTACACGACCCAATTAATTGTAGCAACTAAAATTCCAAGCAATGGCATTCCATGTATTTATACTACTGTCACTGAGTTTATACAATCAATGGATGCTACTGTCATCCATCTACGTGTGCACACAAATCACTGAATGCTACTGCCTATGTCATATTGCAGAAAAACATATTTAGAAGATGTGTGGCAAACATTTTCTTTTTCTGAAGATGCAAGTAGTTCACAATAAAATAATTGTGTGCTGTTATATATAGCAGCGTCGTTCAGTTTCTTCACACTAAAACACTAAAGAACAGGGAAGCTTCCAATCCAAGTTATGAGCCCTGTGTGGCAACGCCGGTGAAAAGAGGACTGCACAATCACACATTCTGTTTTGAACATTCAATTTCAGCATTACAACAGCTGAATTTCAGCATTAAGTATGTGTAGCCAATTTTTCATGGGATTACGTAACTATAGGCTTCTATATTGATTATGACAGGTTCAACCTTTTTCATTGTAAATTGTACTAAAAAATAAAATCAAACGAGTAAAAGACTATTTTGACAGCATGGATTTATTAAATCGGATACTTGAAGACATAAGAGCCCTAATAGTTTAATCTAGAAGGCTTACTGCATCGGCATCTCCTAATTTCAATTGCAAATTCCAGTGGCAAATTGCTAATGGCAAATAGATTGTCAATCACTTGTACGTCTATGCACAAATCCATCAGTAGTACTAACCCTAGATCCCCAATCATGCACAAATCCATCAGAAATAAGAGCTCACCACGACAACACTCTTTCCTTAGCCCAAAATCTTCAATGCAGCACTCCGCTTAGCCCAAAATCTTCACTGCAGCATGGACACACAAATAATTAGATATCACAACAATGACAACTCCATTTTTTTGGATGAAAGCATAAATATTCCAAAAAGCATATAAGTGGACACTCAAATAAACGGTAGAATAACAGGATCTCACAAAAAAATAGAATGGCCAGATCTAGAGGGACACAGACTGTTGTTTGTAGTCCTATCAAATTGTTCAATCTTACATAGTGTTAGAGAGCTCTCATACTTTTAGATCAAGCCTCTGCTGGGACCTTTCACGTGGATAAAACATAGACGATAGACTATTTGCTGAACAGAGCCCTAGTCAAACTGGAGACAAAAAATTAGTTCATAGTTTTATATATGCAGGCACATCACAGATCGAAGCCTATCACTAATCGGCTAATTGGTCATTGTAGACCGGACAGAGAAAAAATGAACCTTAGACCCTTACATACAAATATTATCCACACAAGAATAGATCCACCAAGCCATAAGAATCTGCATTACAGATAGAAGTAGAAACATGCCAATTTGTGAAGGAGAAAAAAACATGCCTGTTTAGTTCTCTGAGGCATGGCTGCTACTGAACTTGCTGATGTCGACGGTTTTGCTTCCTGAAGTGAGCAGCGCTAATCAGTAGAGGAAACGTAGAAAAAGTAGATTCACTTAAATCCCACAAAAAATTCAGAGAAAAAAAAAGAGTGGGTACTACTACTGCCACCTCACAAGTTCAGGCAACAAGCAAGAACTAAAGTGTCGGTACCAATAGTACAGGGGTACCCACATCCATCGCTAATAAAAAACTAAAACAACTGAAACCGCAATAAAAGGCAGCCCGCCTCGACCGCGTATCCAATCCGCCTCGTACGAGGCCCGCTCGACGGGGCGCCTCGACTGCGCTCCGGCTCCGACTCGTACGAGGCCCGCTCGACGGGGCGCCTCGACCGCGCCCCATCCCGTACAGCAAGGTACCTCGACGGCGCTCCGACCCGCGCGAGGCTCGTCCGCCCACTGGGAAAAACTCCGACTCGCGTGAGCCCGGGTCGAGCGCCTCGACTCCTTCTCTTTACCTACCCCAGGACAAAAGCCATAGCATTTAATGCGGTTACCTACTACCACCTACCAGCATGGCTGCGACAAGGATCGACGTGGGAACAATGCCCGTGTCAGATCTCACTGTTTTACCGCCCATCCCGTGATGGGAGGTGAAAACCGTCACTGTACCCACCTTACCGCGCACTGTTTATCATCGATCACCCTCGAGGGAGGATAAGACAAGGCCCGTTCTCCGCAATCTCGAGGATTCGGCCTTATCCATCCGGTCTTGACCCAGCCTCGACCCGACCTCGACGCTCGACACAGTTCAACGGCAAGGGAAGGACGGTGTGGCACGGCGCTCCAGGTCATTTCGCCGTCTCGTCTCCCATGACGCCATGGTGTCCAGGGATGGCCGGCCATTCCCAGAGCACGTCGCTACGGTCAGCTCAACAGGAATCGACAAAACATCACCTCAAGGCTCCCCGTCGTCTTGGCCTCCTCTCGCCCTATAAAAAGGCAGGCCAGGGTTCTACAACGGGGACGAACAACGAAGAAATACAAGAGACAACACGCCAGACGCAAGATAGAGATCGATATCTCAAGCAATCACCCTTGTCCTCTTTTTCCTCTCTTTGAGACTTGGGCTCGACGCCCTCTCTCGCATGCTTGTAACCCCTACACGAGCACTTCGGTGCAAGGAAATACAAACTTCTCCCCCCCCGCTGGACGTAGGGCCTTCTTTTGCCCGAACCAGGATAAACCCCCGTGTGTTCTCCTTGCATCACCATCCAGGAAAGAGACACGCAGCATTTACTCGTTGGTTTAGGACCCCCTCGGGTCCGAACACCGACAGTTGGCGCGCCAGGTAGGGGATCGTTGCGTGCCAACGTCGCTTTCTCACCTTTTTTCCTGGATGGCTGACCCTGAACGCCCTATTCCGTTGGCCACGGTGATCTGGTTCGGGAGTTTGGAGTTCATGTCGCTTAGCTATGGCTACGATATGGTCCTACTCCCACCCAGGCACCCAACCGACGAGGACTATGAGCTCTCCCAGCCTGGGGGAGCAATCCGCCGGTACCGTCGGTCTAGGCGGGCGCGGACCGCCCGACGACGACGAGCCCGGGACAACCACCGTCTTCACCTCGCGGAGGGTGATGGGATCCTCCGGTCCGGCACCCCCCAGCCAGGCGCCGGCCCAGATCTCCTTGTGTAAGGTTTGGGTAGGACGAGCTCGACTGAGGGTAACATGCCGACAGAGAATCCCGCCGCTCCCCCGTCCGGTGAGACACCGCTGTCCGGAGCACCCATTCCGGCACGGGCAGCAACATCTCCATCACCATTCCCGTTTGGGCTAGACTCGGCTGCCCGGGTATACGCCCCGGGCACCATCTACGCTCCACTCTGGACCTCGTTGCATCCACACCGGCTTCTGATTATTAGGACTCTACGGAGACACCGGAAACAGAGCCCCATGTGACTGCTTCTCAACATCGCAACCCCAGTCACAATTTGCAACGGCCACACATTTCTCCGTCATACTACTACTTTGGCGCTCCTGACTCCGACTCAGCTGACGACACCTATGATCCGACCCGTGAATGCTTCAACATCGATGTTGAAAGCACTTCGGAATCAGAGGACGAAGAGCCAGTCGAAGGAAGGCACACGCCACCTCATGTCGAGCTTCCTGCTGAGAGAGACGACCCTCAGTTCCTTGCGGATCAAGGAACGCAGCTCGAGCAGATTCGTGAGTTGCAAGACAGGCTTGACGAGGAACGGGAAAATCTGGATCTACTCCAACAAACCCTCGAGCGTGAGCGTGTGGAACGCGCACCTGGCGGGAGAGCTCGCGAGAGAGCTCGCGATGTCAACCGTCGCATCAACGAGGACCAGGTGGTCGACCCCCCGGTTTTTGCTCGAGCCAGTCAGAACGTCATCGCCGCCGCCATGCTCCTCCGCAACATGCCCGAGCTGTCAAACCCCGACGCCCATCGGGCCCGAGATGAAATCCGAGAACTCCTCGAGACCGCCGCCATGTAGCAGGCCGAGAGCTCTGCCTCGAGGCGACGCGAGGCAACCTCAAAATGGATCATCGAGCCCTCCCGACAGGAGAGAGAAGCCTCGGTTCACCCCGAGCCTGCCCGGCGAAACCGGGTAGCTCCGGCCCCTGAGTCCACCACCAACGACCACGAGCCTCGAGACACCCGTGGCAACATCGTCGAGCGCCGCACACGCAAGCACGGTGACGGCGTGCCTCGAGGCTACCACGTCCACAGGGGCGGACGCTACGACAGTTCGGAAGATCGTAGCCCTTCACCCGAGCCCCCGGGTCCTCGGGTCTTCAGTAAGGCTATCCGTGAGATGGTGCTCCCAGATCGGTTTCTCCCCCCACGACTCTCACCAAGTACAACGGCGAAACTAAACCCGAACTTTGGCTCACCGATTTCCACTTGGCGTGTCAGCTGGGCGGGGCCACCGACGATCGGGTCATCATTCGACAACTCCCCCTGTTCCTCTCCGACACCGCCCGAGCCTGGCTCGAGGATCTCCCACCTCGATAGATCCACGACTGGGACGATCTCGTAAGGGTGTTTGAGGGAAATTTCAAGGAGACCTACATGCGCCCCGGCAACTCGTGGGACCTCCGGAGCTGCAAGCAGAAACCAGGTGAATCCCTCTGGGATTACATCCGGCGCTTCTCCTAGCAGCGTACCGAGCTCCCCAACGTCACCGACTCTGACGTAATTATAGCCTTCCTCTCCGGCACCACCTGTAAGGAGTTGGTCTGAGAGTTGGGCCATAACACTCCACTCACTGCCAACGGGTTGATGGACATTGTCACCAACTTCGTCGCCGGCGAGGAGGCGGTTGGTGCAATCTTTGGTGGCGACCTAGAAAAGGGGAAGCAGAAGGTCGACGATCCCGCGAGCTCCACCCGGGGCTCCAAGAGAAACAACCGTAAGAAGAAAGGTCAGCAGGGCAAGCTCGAGGCCCCGGCCGACGAGCTCGTCGCTGCTACCGAGCACAAGAAGCCTCGAGGCCCCCCCGGCGGGGGCATCTTCGATAAAGTGCTCAAAGAGCCATGTCCCTACCACAAGGGACCCACTAACCATAACCTCGAAGACTGTCATATGCTTCACAGGTACTTTGGGGGTGCCAGTGTCAAGAAGGACAACAAGAAGGAGGACCCTAAGAGTGACGACAAGGACGGGGGATTCCCCGAGATCCACGACTGCTTCATGATCTACGGAGGGCCCTCGACCCGCCTCTCGGCGCGCCAGCGCAAGCGAGAACGGCGTGAGGTTTTCTCCATACAAACGGCAGTCCCCCGCTTCCTTGATTGGTCTGCGGTGGCCATCACTTTCGATCGTGACGACCACCCAGACTACGTCCCCAACCCGGGAGTCTATCCGCTCGTTGTTGACCCCGTCATCGCCAACACACGCCTCACCAAGGTGCTCATGGACGGCGGAAGCAGTCTCAACATCATCTACTCCCAGACCCTCGACCTTCTAGGGATCGAGAGAGCGCGCCTCTAACCTAGCGTCGGGGGCTTCCACGGAGTCATGCCAGGGAAACGGGCGGAACCCCTCGGACGGGTCGATCTGCCTGTTTGTTTTGGCACACCAGCCAACTTCAGAAAGGAGACTCTCACTTTTGAAGTGGTCGGATTCCGTGGAACGTACCACGCTATCCTAGGGCGCCCATGCTACGCCAGGTTCATGGCAATCCCGAACTACACCTACCTCAAGCTCAAGATGCCAGGGCCAAACGGTGTCATCACTGTAGGGCCCTCATATGAACATGCCTATGAGTGCAACGTCGAGTGCGTCGAGCATGGCGAGGCTGTTTTGGAGTCGGCGATCTTGGCTGCAGACCTCGACGGCCTCACCAATGCGATTCCCGACCCAAAACGCCATGCCGGCAGCTTCGAGCCTGCGGAAGATGTCAAACTCGTACCCCTCGACCCCGTTGATCCCAAGGGAAAGGAGCTGAACGTCAGCGCCACCCTCGATCCCAAATAGGAAGCAGTGCTCGTCGACTTTCTCCGCGCAAACGTCGACATCTTTGCGTGGAGTCCCTCGGATATGTCGGGCATACCCAGGGAAGTCGCCGAGCACGCCTTGGAGATCCGGGCCAGATCCAAACCGGTGAAGCAACGCCTGCGTCGCTTCGATGAGGAGAAGCGCAGGGTCATCGGCGAGGAGATACACAAGCTGTTGGAGGCCGGATTCATCAAGGAGGTTCATCATCCCGAGTGGCTAGCTAATCCTGTATTAGTTAGAAAAAAGAGTGGGAAATGGAGGATGTATGTAGACTATACCAATTTAAATAAAGCATGTCCAAAAGTTCCCTTTCCTTTGCCACGCATTGACCAAATCGTTGATTCCACTGCGGGATGTGAAACTCTCTCATTCTTAGATGCATACTCCGGCTACCACCAAATCAAAATGAAGGAGTCCGACCAGCTTGTGACTTCATTCATCACCCCATTCGCGCATGTATTGCTATGTTACGATGCCCTTCGGTCTCCGGAACGCGGGGGCTACGTACTAGCGATGCATGCAGCATGTTTTCGGAAAGCACATCGGGTCGACCGTCGAGGCTTATGTCGACGACATCGTTGTCAAAACCAAACAAGCCGACGATCTGGTCAATGACCTCGACGTTGCGTTCAAATGCCTCCGGGCAAAAAACATCAGACTCAATCCAGAGAAATGCGTCTTTGGCGTCCCACGAGGTATGCTTTTAGGGTTCATCGTGTCTAAACACGGCATCGAGGCCAACCCTGAAAAAATCTCTGCAATAACCAAGATGGGCCCCATCTGAGATCTGAAGGGCATACAGAGGGTCACAGGTTGCTTGGCGGCACTCAGCCGTTTCATTTCGCGCCTCGGCGAAAAAGCACTCCCTCTGTACCGTCTCTTGAAGAAATCGGAGCATTTTTCCTGGACCCTCGAGGCTGAGGAGGCCCTCACAAAACTCAAGGCCACACTCTCTAACTCACCAATCCTCGTCCCTCCAACCCCGGGGGAACCACTCCTACTCTATGTCGCCGCGACATCACAAGTAGTCAGTGCTGCCCTGGTTGTCGAACGGGCCGAGGAGGCACATACCTTGCTCGTCCAGAGGCCGGTCTATTTCATTAGAGAGGTGCTCTCAGAAACCAAGATTTGATACCCACAGATCCAGAAACTGCTATATGCCGTCATCCTGACACGGCGCAAGCTCCGACACTACTTCGAGGGTCACTCGATTACTGTGGTTTCTTCTTTCCCCCTGGGAGAGATAGCCCAGAACCGGGAAGCCTCGGGTAGGGTTGCCAAGTGGGCAGTTGAACTCATGGGCGAGACCTTGTCCTATGCGCCGTGAAAAGCTATCAAGTCACAGGTGTTAGCAGATTTCCTGGCGGAGTGGACCGACACCCAACTCCCCCCTCCACAGCTTCAGACGGAGCTGTGGACCATGTACTTCGATGGGTCATTGATGAAAATAGGAGCAGGCGCGGGCTTGCTCTTCGTCTCACCCCTCGGGGTTCACATGCGCTACGTCATCCGGCTTCATTTTCCTGCGTCTAACAACGTCACCGAATACAAGGCGCTCGTCACAGGATTAAGAATCACCGTCGAGCTCGGGGTCCGACACCTTGACATTCGAGGCGACTCCCAACTCGTGATCGATCAGGTCATGAAGAGCTCGAGCTGCCGTGACCCCAAGATGGAAGCCTACTGCCAAGAAGTACGGCATCTCGAGGACAAGTTTCACGGCCTCGAGCTCAACCACATCGCACGCAGGTATAATGAGGCCGCCGATGAACTAGCAAAAATCGCATCCACTCGAGCTACGGTTCCACCGGATGTTTTCGCAAAAGACCTTCAGCAGCCATCCGTCGACCTCAGGCCAGACGGAGGGGTTGACGTGACATCACTCGACCCTCCACCTGAGGCAGAAGCCCCCTCGACCGGGGCTGAAGCCATGCAGGTGGAAGACTTGACCCCACCATCTGACCTCGAGCCTGACTGGCGCGTCCCGTACCTCGACTACCTCAGCCGAGGGGACCTCCCCTCGGATAAGACTAAGGCTCGACGGATCACACGCCGGGCCAAAACCTTTGTAATCATGGGCAACAGCAGAGAGCTCTACCGCCGTAGCCCTACTGGTATCCTCCAACGATGCATCACAAATGAGCAAGGCAGGAACCTGCTCAGCGATCTCCACTCGGGGGCTTGCGGTCACCACGCAGCACCTCGAACCCTCGTTAGAAACGCCTTTCGATAAGGATTCTATTGGCCGACCGCGGTCTCCGACGCTGTCAAGCTAGTACACTCCTGCAAGGGTTGTCAGTACTATACGAGACGAACCCATCTTCCGGCACATGCCCTACAAACTATCCCCATCACATGACCGTTTGCCGTTTGGGGGCTCGACCTTGTCGGACCATGGAAAAGGACAACTGGCGGCTTCACCCACTTGCTCGTCGCAATCGACAAATTCTCCAAGTGGATCGAGGCCCGCCCTATCACCAGCATCAGGTCCGAGCAAGCTGTGCTCTTCTTCACCGACATTATTCATCGCTTTGGGGTCCCCAACTGTATCATCACAGACAATGGCACCCAGTTCACTGGTAAAAAGTTTTTGGATTTCTGCGACAACCACCACATCCGAGTGCTTTGGTCAGTCGTGGCCCATCCAAAAACAAACGATCAGGTGGAACGTGTCAATGGCATGGTCCTACAAGGCCTGAAACCTAGAATCTTTGACAAACTAAATAAACATGGCAAAAGGTAGGCTGCCGAGCTACCCTCGGTCCTGTGGAGCCTAAGAACAACGCCGAGTCGAGCCACGGGGTTCACTCCGTTCTTCTTAGTCTACGGGTCTGAGGCTATGCTCCCAACTGATATAGAATACGGATCCCCAAGGTTGAAGGTCTACAACGAAAGAAATAACGACGCCACAAGACAGGACGCCCTCGACCAGCTCGAGGAAGCCTGAGATGTGGCTCTGTTGCATTCTGCCAGGTACTAGCAGGGTCTCTGACTCTACCACGACAGACACGTCCGCAAGCGTGACCTCAACATCGGTGACTTGGTGCTACGGCGGAACCAGAACACCAAGGGACGGCACAAGCTCACGCCACCATGGGAAGGGCCATACATCATCACAGAAGTACTAAAGCCGGGCACCTACAAGCTATCCAATGAGAAGGGCAAAATCCTCGCCAACGCTTGGAACATTGAACAGCTACGTCGCTTCTTTCCTTAAAAAGCCTCAAGGCTCTGTAATTTCTTTTTCGTCAATAAAGAATACAATGATGTTCAAACTTTCATTTCACAATGAGGAAGGATCGACTCTGCACTCCCAGAATCGACCCTCCCTCGAGGGCTACAAGGGGGGAACCCCCTAGTCCCCGAAAAAACTTATGCTCTTTTTTAAATTTAAGAACCGCTTCTTAGATCGACTTCGCTACAAGAGCACCCTAAGGTTCGAAAGGGCTCTCGAGTCAGGAGTATCACCTACGCCTCTGAGGCTACGGTACCTCCACTCACCCCTCACACCTTTTAGAGGTGCGACTTCACACTAGGGAGATCTAAATAACGGTTCCTAACTTTGAAAAAGAACATAACCTCTGTCGCTTAGATCAGGCTCTCACACGATTTACAAGGCCGCAACATCACCCTGAAGCTTGAGGGCAGTTGAGCCATGAGATCACTTACGCCCCCGAGGCTACAGTACCTCCACTCGCTCCCTTACACCAAAGGATGCAACTGCGTGCTAAGTAAATCACGCGAGAACACGATCCAAGCGATAAAGGGAAGAAAAACTCAAATAAAACTAAATTAACCATGAACCGGTTTATGTTTCGAGTTCTTAGGGCCTTTGAGGCCACCACGACCAAAATTCAAAATACTAACTTATTACATGGGCCTTCATGCCTAGATTTGGCTCACAGGCCCTCATCGTCAGCAGGCGGAACCACCTCGGCTTCAAAAAGCGAGGCCAAACGGCTTCCAGGCTCTTCCGCGGCTTCAATCAGCTCCACGTAGGCATCCTCGTTCTCCTCGTCCGTCTGATCCGGGTCTGTGATGAAGCCCTCGGCGATGAGCTTCATGTCAAACACAAACCCTGAACGGACGACGGCCAGCGCCCTCTTCACGCCGTGATGGAGGCCGTCCCGTATCTTCTCCCGGGCAAGGCGGCCCAGCGCCACTATCCGACGGACGAAGGAGTTCCCCAGAACATCTTCCCCGGTGTTGGCATCGGGCTCGACCCCTAGGCCGTCACACACGGTGGTAATCGTGCCCTGGAGCAGCTGGGTCCTCCGGATCTCGGCTTCGAGGAGGCTCTAGAAGGAGTTGGCAGAAGATTGGGCCTCTCGATTCTCCCTCTCCAGCTCTGAAACACGATAAACAAATTAATACCCAACACGGGGCCCTCAACGTCGTGGCCGTAACAATCACACTTACCCTCGATATGGGTCTGTAGGCCCACAAACTCGTTGCGAAGCCCCCCGCACGTCCGCTCGAGCCCTAGGAGGGCGCTGTCCTTGTCACTGATGGTCGCCTTTAGCGCCTCGATCTCTTGCCGAGTAGACTCGAGAGCTGCGTCCTTCTCTTGGACGGCTCCCTTCAGCGTCATGACCTCGTCCTTCAAAGCATCAGAACGAGCGGTGGCCTGCTCGACCTCGACGTTGAGGGCGTCGCGCTGACGGCTAACCTAGGAGACATCCTCCTCGAGCTCCTTCACCCGTGCCGACAGGGGCTCGAGATCCCTACGGGCCTTGGCAGCCTCCTCCCGAGCCTTGTCCATGTCAGTGCGCATCACGGCTTCGACCGCCCAAGCCTGCATCGCCTCCTCTTTCACCACCGCGTACGCGACGCGCAGCTCAGCCATTTTGGTGTTCCGATCGAAAAGCCGTTTCTGGGCCTCCTCGACCAGGACCCGTTGCTGAGACAGCGCGGCCCACACGCCACTCTCATCCCGGATGAAGAGTGACTTGCGGCGGGAGTACTCCTTTAGCTCCTGAACGCAATCCGAAAAAACCGAAAAGGTTAAAAAGCCGAGGGAGAAAGACACCAACAAAACCACGGAGAAAGACGACAGATCGATCATACCTCGGTGGCATCCCGCGTACTCCGCACAGCCTCGGACGCCACTCTGAGCAACCGATCAAGGTGCCGGTGGACGCCCTCGAGGTACTCCCATCGGTGCACTTCGTCTTTGTCGTTCAGGACGAAGACGGGCTCGGCGTCGGGGTTCGCGACGTCCCTAAACTGGAGGGACGGCCCCCCCACCTCGGTATCTCCGTCTCTGCCCGCGCTCTCGCCAGCGCGGCGATGTCGGGCCATGACGACGACGACCCGGTTGGGGCGTCTCCCGGTCCCGCGGAAGGACCGGCCTCGCCCGCAGTTCCCGCCTCTCCAACGGCCGTCGAGGCACCGGCCTGATCCGCGGCCTCGCCCCCCTTGACCCCCATCACTTGTTTCCCTTTGTCCAAGGGGGTGTCGTCGAGGGTAAGGTCCACGGTCATGGGCGCCCGCCCTCCTAGGGGAACTGGCCCCTCAACCGCCGGTGCCTCCAGAGCCGGCGCCTCGACCGACGACGGCTCTGGTGCCAGCGCCTCGACCGTTGGCGCCCCCGGAGCCGGCGCCTCTTCTTTCTGGTGCTTCGGTCAGGGGCTCGACCGCCCCGCCCTAAACCGTACCCGCTGGCTGCGCCAACGGGTCTTGCTGCGGCCGCGACCCCCTCGCCGAGGCCGCCTCCTGACCCGACGCCGACGCGACCTCCTCCATGGTCACGTCAGCACCCGCCCGCTCCGCGCCGCGAACGGGTGCCTCGCCCGTCACGACCTCGATGGCAGCCTCAGCCGTCGCCGACGACCGGGGCCCCGCCTCGACCACACCGGGCGCCACCATCTCCGCCGGTTCGGACCCCTCCCCGGTAGGATCAGGGCCAGCAACCACCGTGGCATCCGCTGCCCCCGGCCGTCATCGCAGGTGCCCCTTCGTGGCCTCGACCTGCCGGACCCAGGCCGCATCCTGCTCCGTCGTTCGGTTAAGGACAACAGCGCTGGCCCGCAGCGACTTCACGGGGGTAGGCCCCATCGGCTCCGCCTTCCGCTTTAACCTGCAAAGTGAGAAAAAATGTCAGCCAACGGATCTAGAGAAAGGCAGAACAACCAAGCAGAAACGCTTACCCGGAAATCGGCACCAAGGGCCTCGACCCCATGCGATCCGAGCCTCCCGGGGCGGCTGATTGTGGCCTCGCAGCGGCCCCACCAGCAGGCCGGGCACTCCTTGGGGCCCCGACTGATGCACCGCCTAGCGCCTTCTGTGCCTCCGAGGCCAGCTGGCCTTGGGTTCTCACGCCTACCGACATCGCCGCCGATGACGACGCCGGTACCGCTGTCCCGGCCCCTGCCCGAGCTTGCGGGGCCTGGGCTGGTGCGGGCATCCCCGTTGACCCCTCTTGCTGGGTCCGGGGTAAAGCGGCCCCTCCCATCGAGGGCCCGTCTCCTTCTCCATCTTCTCCTCCTCCTCGGATGCCTCGACCACGACGACCGAGGAGGACACCCCCCTGATGGGCTCCAGCAGGGGGCGAATGTCAGGAAGGACCCCCAGTCCGGTCGCGGTCTCATACCGCGACAGGGCGTCGTCGTCTTCGCCGCTGCTGTCGTCGTCCTCCCCCGAGATCGTCTTGGAAGGCGACGGCGCCAGGGGGACCCCGTCGATGGTCTGCTGGCGCCAGAGCCTCTTCAACGCCTCTGCCTCTTTGGCCTTGCGGATTGCCCGCTTCTTGGCCGTCTCCTTAGTTTGCTTCTTCTTGGAGGCATGCTGGCGTCGAGCCTCCTGGGTGGGCCGGTCCTCTGGGACTGGCGGACACGTTTCTCACAGCACCAACAAATCCTACGCGTCGGCCTCGACCAAATCAACGAAATCCAAAAATAAACAAAATTAACAAACATAATAGCCCTAAGATACGAACCACGGGCTCGAACCCTTCGGTAGGTCTCATGGGGACCCGGTTGGCCTCCTCTACCTTGAAGTTCCCAACCATCCGGCGCGCTCACCGGAGGACCTCCTCAAGGGCAAGGGATTCGTGGGACATCCGGGTCCCCTCCAGAGATGCCTCTGAAGTCATCTGGTCGAGGCGGAGACGACGTCGGCACAGCGGCATCACCCTGCGGCGATGGAAGGCCGTGGCCACCGCTGCAGCTGTCAAGCCCCAAAGGCGAAGCTGCTGCAGCGCCACCAGCAGCGGGTCCAGGCGCGGCTTCTCGGCTTCCAGCACTCCGTACGTCCAGCGATCCTCTCGAGCGGTCAGCACGCGGCCGGTGTACCTCGGCAACTGATTTTCATCATTGCGGAGGTAGAACCAACCCTCGTGCCACCCACTGTTCGAAGAGATGAGGCGAGCCGGGATGTATAGATCCGCCCGGCCCGACCTCACCTGTAGGACACAACTCCCTACTCGAGCCGCGCACAGGACGCCCTTCTCCCCCGCCTTCTTGGCAAAGAGCTCGGCCTTGAAAAGGTGAAGCCACAGGTTCCACTGTGGCTCCACCCCAAGGTAGCCCTCGCAGACCGCCGCGAAGATGGCGGCCTACGCGATGGCGTTGGGGGCAAGGTGGTGAAGCTCCACCCGGTAGTAGTGGAGGAGCGCGCGCATGAAGATGGACGCCGGCACGTCGAACCCCCGCTCGTGGAAGCAGACGAAGCTCACCACGTACCCTTCAGGGGGCGCCGGCTCCCGGTGGGCAGGGGGCGGCGCGATCCACTCCAGCTGCGACCAGCTCGTCCTTGGCCGCAGTAGCCCATCCTCGACCAACTCTTCCAACCTCCTCTCCGTCACCGAGGAGGCGGCCCAGTCGTCAGCGGGGAGGATCTGGCTCTTTCCTGCTATCTGTGCTGTCAGAAGGGGGTGGATGGAGAGGATGCGGTGGCGGCAGCGACGCGGGCAGAGAGCGCGATAAGGCAAGGGTTGTCTGAGGCAGAAGATTGCAGGAGCGCAAGGAACCGGTGGGGAACGTAGACCCCTAGGCCTTGATTTTATATGCCCAGGCGGAAGCCCAATGGCCGCGCAAAAAGGTAGGAATAGTTTCCCGCATTAAACGCGCCCACCTAACCGTTTCCTTACATCTCGCAGGAATTGGGCACGTGGCCGTCCCCCACATCGTAACCGTACGCCACGTCGCCCACTACCGCGCCGATCTCGCCTCCCCTCCTAAAAAGACGCTCCCGGCTAACGGGCGAGGGAGGGATCCGCGGACGGATATTCTCAGATACCTGGGAAACGGGCCCGAGCCCGGTATGAGCCTCGAGGGAGCGGAAGCTGGCCCTCGACCAGGGTTCGATAGCTGCCCTCGAGCAACAGAGTTAGGGACGACCAAGGGTGCGCCTGTACATGGCTAGGGCTCGAGCCACTTTCTCGAGGCACCCCAGAACGTATTCGAGGCCAAAGGAGGAGGTCCACGTAGGAATCCCCTCGGGGGAGGCACCGAGCCCTTGAATCCTGTCACAGGGAATCGAGATCCATACGACCACTCCTTGGCATCTTTGAGAGCGCCTCCGAGCCACTAGCCGACCCCTAATGACTGGGGCACGGGCTCTCACTTGAATTCCCCCGTTAGTAGCTCATCGGAGGCCGTCGGAACTCGCCCAAACGAGGGTAGTATGACGTTCTCCACCCCTCCTCCTCCTTCCTGAAGGAGGAGCGTGAGGGTCGCACAGCAAAAGACGACCGGGACTCTGATCGACCTCGTGCGCGCGAGGCTCGGGGGCTCGACCGCAAAAACCTAAAACTTGAGGGATCGAAAGCTAGCCCTCGACCAGGGTTCGATAGCTGCCCTCGAGTAACAGAGTTAGGGACGACCAAGGGTGCGCCCGTACATGGCCAGGGCTCGAGCCACACTCTCGAGGCACCCCAGGACGTATTCGAGGCCAAAGGAGGAGGTCCACATAGGAATCCCCTCGGGGGAGGCACCGAGCCCTCGAATCCTGTCGCAGGGAATCGAGATCCACACGACCACTCCTTGGCATCTTTGAAAGCGCCTCCGGGCCACTAGCCGACCCCTAACGACTGGGGCACGGGCTCTCACTCGAATTCCCCCGTTAGTAGCTCACTGGAGGCCGTCAGAACTCGCCCAAACGAGAGTAGTACGACGTTCTCCACCCCTCCTCCTCCTCCTTCCTGCAGGAGGAGCGTGAGGGTCGCACAGCAAAAGACGGCCGGGACTCTGATCGACCTCGTGCGCGCGAGGCTCAGGGGCTCGACCGCAGAAACCTAAAACTTGAGGGATCGAAAGCTGGTCCTCGACCAGGGTTTGACAGCTGCCCTCGAGTAACAGAGTTAGGGACGACCAAGGGTGCGCCCGTACATGGCCAGGGCTCGAGCCACGCTCTCGAGGCACCCCAGGACGTATTCGAGGCTAAAGGAGGAGGTCGACGTAGGAATCCCCTCGGGGGCGGCGCCGAGCCCTCGAATCCTGTCGCAGGGAATCGAGATCCACACGACCACTTCTTGGCATCTTTGAGAGCGCCTCCGGGCCACTAGCTGACCCCTAACGACTAGGGCACGGGCTCTCACTCAAATTCCCCCGCTAGCAGCTCACCGGAGATCATCAGAACTCGCCCAAATGAGGGTAGTACGGCGTTCCCCACCCCTCCTCCTCCTTCCTGAAGGAGGAGCGTGAGGGTCGCTCAGCAAAAGACGGCCGGGACTCTGATCGACCTCGTGCGCGCGAGGCTCGGGGGCTTGACCGCAACAAATCATTCCCCGATAAAACGGATACAAGACCTCGGAGGAGTCTCAACACTCCACCGAGGCCTCGGGGGCTACACCCGGCGGGTGCGCTCGCGCGCCCCCACCGGAAAAAAATCACGACGCTATGACTCCAGTTCAAACAAACCTCTGGGAGAGTGATCACACACTCACCCAAAGGCTCGGGGGCTACTGTCGGTACCAACAGTACAGGGGTACCCACATCCATCGCTAATAAAAAACTAAAACAACTGAAACCGCAATAAAAGGCAGCCCGTCTCGACCGCGTATCTAATCTGCCTCGTACGAGGCCCGCTCGACGGGGCGCCTCGACCGCGCTCTGGCTCCGACTCGTACGAGGCCCGCTCGACGGGGCGCCTCGACCGCGCCCCATCCCATACAGCAAGGTACCTCGACGGCGCTCCGACCCGCGCGAGGCTCGTCCGCCCACTAGGAAAAACTCCGACTCGCGTGAGCCCGGGTCGAGCGCCTCAACTCCTTCTCTTTACCTACCCTAGGACAAAAGTCATAGCATTTAATGCGGTTACCTACTACCACCTACCAGCATGGCTGCGACCAGGATCGACGTGGGGACAATGCCCGTGTCAGATCTCACTGTTTTACCGCCCATCCCGTGATGGGAGGTGAAAACCGTCACTGTACCCACCTTACCGCGCACTGTTTACCATCGATCACCCTCGAGGGAGGATAAGACAAGGCTCGTTCTCTGCAATCTCGGGGATTCGGCCTTTTCCATCCGGTCTCGACCCAGCCTCGACCCGACCTCGACGCTCGACATAGTTCAACGGCAAGGGAAGGACGGTGTGGCACGGCGCTCCGGGTCATTTTGCCGTCTCGTCTCCCATGACGCCATGGTGTCCAGCGATGGCCGACCATTCCCAGAGCACGTCGCTACGGTCAGCTCAACAGGAATCGACAAAACATCACCTCAAGGCTCCCCGTCATCTTGGCCTCCTCTCGCCCTATAAAAGGGCAGGCCAGGGTTCTACAACGGGGACGGACAACGAAGAAATACAAGAGACAACACGCCAGACACAAGATAGAGATCGATATCTCAAGCAATCACCCTTGTCCTCTTTTTCCTCTCTTTGAGACTTGGGCTCGACGCCCTCTCTCGCATGCTTGTAACCCCTACACGAGCACTTCGGTGCAAGGAAATACAAACTTCTCCCTCCCGCTGGACGTAGGGCCTTCTTTTGCCCGAACCAGGATAAACCACCGTGTGTTCTCCTTGCATCACCATGCAGGAAAGAGACACGCAGCATTTACTCGTTGGTTTAGGACCCCCTCGGGTCCGAACACCGACATAAAGCCATGACTATCTTGAACACAATCGAGAGTAACTAACATTTGGATTTGAGTAATGGCATTGAAGGCTAGTACTTGTACCTCTCTGCTCCTGCAATCCTGCTCGGCGCTAGAAGAGGTCCCAGCGGTCGGCACCCAGCGCCGGCGGCCTGAGGACCCAGGCCACGCACAGGAGGGGGCCGTGACTAGGGATAGACCGACGAGGGGCTTGGGCGGAGGCGCGGATCTGACTTCAGAAGCTTAGGGAGGCGCCGAATCGGCGGCGGACGGCATGGCTGCGAAGGCGGAGGTGGAGGCGGCGGCGGATGTGTGCGTGCGTGCGTTGGGGAAAAGGAGAAGTACGAACGTGTAGGTTATGGATGAATGGAATGGTCTTCGGCTGTATTGGGCCTTCATGGGCAATGGTGTGCGTGCTTTTTTTGCATTTTTTTGCCGAGAGCCTCCGATCTGGCTCTTGGCAAAGTTTTTTTTGCATTTTCTTTGCCGAGAGCCCCCGATCTAGCTCTCGGCAAAGTTTTTTTTGCCGAGAGCCCCCGATCTGGCTCTCGGCAAAGGTTTTTTTTGCATTTTCTTTGCCGAGAGCCCCCGATCCAGCTCTCGGCAAAGGTTTTTCCTCTTTTTTTGCACTTTCTTAAGAAATTTCTTTGTCGAGGGTCCTCAGTTAGGCTCTCGGCAAAAAGCTCTTTGCCGAGAGGCCTTCGCCGGCTCTCGGCAAAGAAATTTCTTTGCCAAGGGCTATTTCTGGGCTCTCGACAAAGAATTTATTTTTTTATTTTCGCATCTATTTTTTTATAGCATGTTACAATAATAATATTTTAATTTTAAAATTTGACACTTTTTTAATGTTTTTTACTATATATTTTGAGTTTAGTTCATTTATTTACATTTCTTCGAAAAATGCAAGTTTGAACTGCAGGTGCATACAATAGTGAAACTTAGCGATTCAAAAATGATATTGATGATATTGATTGTATTTTGAGACCAAATTCAGGAGCACTCATAAAATTTCAAACATCTCTGTGCACGAAACATGGCGACAAACTTTGCGATGAGTATTTTTTAATTATATAAAATGCAAACAACTTTCGAAAATCATGAAACTTGGCGGCACGTCTTGAAATCACTTGTGAAGGCTAGGATAAAAATTTAAAAATGTTTCACGCACGTTGCCCCGTATGAAGGTTAGAAACCAAGACATCTCCTTTGTTGATCACTGTTATTGCATATGAGATGTCTAGGTTTATAACCAGCTTAGTTTGCAACATGCGCGAAACGTTTTCAAATTTTTATCCTAGCCTCCACATGTGATTTCAAGACGTGCCGTCAAGTTTCTTGATTTTCGGAAGTTGTTTGTATTTTATATAATTAAAATACACTTCATCGCAAAGTTTGCCGCCATGTTCCGTGCGCGAGATGTTTGAAATTTCATGAGTGCTCCTGGATTTGGTCTCAAAATACAATCAATATCATCAATATTATTTTTTGAATCGTTAAGTTTCACTATTGTATGCACCTGCAGTTCAAACTTGTATTTTTCGGAGAAATGTAAATAAATGAACTAAACTCAAAATATATAGTAAAAAGCATTAAAAAGTGTCAAATTTTAAAATTAAAATATTAGTATTGTAACATGCTATCAAAAAAATGGATACGAAAACAAAAAAAATAAATTCTTTGCCGAGAGTCCAGAAATAGCCCTTGGCAAAGAAATTTCTTTGCCGAGAGCCGGCGAAGGCCTCTCGGCAAAGAGCTTTGCCGAGAGCCTAACTGAGGACCCTCGGCAAAGACTGACGGCGGTTAGGCTCATCGGTCCTTTGCCGAGGGCCTTATTTGCCGAGAGTCGGGCCCTCGGCGAAGGACGCCTTTGCCGAAAGCTGACCTTTGCCGAGGGCCTGACTCTCGGCAAAGAACAAATTTGCCGACGGACGTTCTTTGCCAAGAGCGCCTCTTTGCTGAGAACCCGGCTCTCGACAAAGAGCTAGAGTGCCCGTGTTTTTGCCCTCGGCAAAGATAATCCCTCTCGGTAAAGGCTCTGTTTCCCGTAGTGCGACGGGCGTCGCGGGCGTGGGTGATGGTAGAAATGGGCGGAACACCAGCCCAAAACTCCACCAAACCAATTGCTTAAGGTAACGCCCGCCCAATCCAACCCACCCCACCATTTCTGCAATTCTACTTCTTGATCCAAACCTATATATGTCCATACAGCCCGCGGCACGATAGCCCGGCACGAAGCCCGTATTTTTGGCCCGACACGAGCACGGTCCGGCCCGGTGGCGTGCGGGCCCGGGCTGGCCCGGCCCGGAGTAGCAGGTCGTGCCTGGGCCTTACCCCAGGCACGACGTGCCAGCCCGGCACGGCCCCGCCAACAACCACAGGCACGGTAGCGGCCCGACCTCCCCCAGTCCCCCATGGCCTGCTAAAGGCCCATCACCCCTAACCCTAACTCCCTCCTCCCACGCACAGGCGCAACCCCTCCTCATAACCGCGCTGCACTCACAAAGTCGCCGCTCCCCCTTTCCCACGCACGTCGCGAGCAGCAGCCTCGCTCCTCTCGCCTTTGCCTCTCTCCCTCTCTTCCACATGGCAACGTCGTATCACCTCTCTCCCTCGCTCCCTTTCCGCGACTTGCCGGTGGGGTGCGCCGCCGCGGGCTCCTCTCCTTCGCGAGGACGCACCTCGGGAGCGAGCGCGGCGTGCCCGAGCTCCGTCCCTCCACTACCTCGAGGCTCGAGCTTGGTCCGCCGAATCCCCTGTGCCCGCCTGCTCTCTTCGCCAAATCTGGCATCGAGGGCCTCGAGGGAGAGCGCTCCGGCGGCTGCGGCCACCTCCATGCCTCCCCGCGCGGCCCCACCTCCAAGGCGCGCGCGCCGGTGGCCGGATCTGCCTCGGGGGTGAGCAGGGAGCGCGTCGGCGGCCGGATGTGCCTCGGGGGCGAGCAGGCAACGCGTCGGCGGTCAGATCTGCCTCGGGGGCGAGCAGGGAGCGCATCGGCGGCCGGATCTGCCTCGGGGGCGAGCAACGAGCACGCCGGCGACGACCGCCCTGCCTCCTGCTCTCCTCTTCCCTCTCTCTGTGGGCCTCAAGCCAACCTGTCACGCTGGATGGGCCGTGCTTCTCGGGCCGGCCCGGCCCGAAAAACGGCCCAGCAGGCCGTGCCTGGGCCGTTGGTCAGGCACGACGCCCGCCTCGGCACGGCCCGGGTGGCACGGCGTGCCGTGCCGGCCCGACTCCCTTCGGGCCGTGCCTGGCACGGGCCCGTGCCGGGCCAGGCCGGGCCGGCCCGTTGGCCATCTATATCCAAACCCAACCAAACCACGTGCTAATTAAAAAACAAAAAAAAACAGATCAGAACACGCTTGATTCTTTGGACCGGTTTGCAGCGGCGGTGGCCGCGCGCCCGGCTCGCCACGGTGGTTGCGCGCGTGGCCGGCGAAGCCCGTGCTGCGGCTGCGACTGCCTCGATGCCATGCCTGCTACGGCCATGCCCGCTGCCCTGCCCGTTGTGGCCTCGATGCCATGCCTGCTGCGAGCCTACGGCCTCGATGCCATGCCATGCCTACTGTGGCTGCGGTAGTGCGCATGGCTCCCCGTCGTCGAAGGCAACCGGCCCCAAAGACAGACAGGCCTCGTCGACCATCGCCGTTGATGAATGATGACGACAGCTTGCCCCGAAGCCATGGCGGCAGTGGCCACGCGCACCTAGCGCTCCCGGCGACGGCGGCTCCCACGCGCCTGCTGCCCTGCACGCATGTGCTTGGGAGGCGAGGTCGCGTGCAAGGCCTGGTCGCACGCAAGGCCGGCCGCAGAGTCCGCGGCTCCGCACACCTGTGACCTGACCAAGCCGGCCGCCGGAGGCAGTTGCTCCCGTGCGCCAGGCCGTTGGCTTTCCCATCCGAATCCATTCTGACGCCAGCAGGATGCATTACTTTTGACCATTGATTGCTCTACAGTATTAGCCATTGCAAAACGGGTACGGCACTGCACTGCTCAAGCCCAAATTGATCCAAACCAATCCATTCGAACCGCTAATCCAGACCCAACCAATCCACCAACCTCCTCAGCCCATTTCCCCCCAAACTAAATTGGTCCAGTAAGAAAACTAGACCATATAAACCGGGTCTGAACCAAACCATTACCACACGATCCTAACCATTCGATTTGAGTAAGGACAATCTGGATGGTTCGTTTCTAAGGTGTTATTTTTCTGGGTATACTTTTTTTTTTGAGTTGATGGATGGTGGGCTTCTCAGTGGGGGATGTTTTGTGGGGTGGATTTAGCAAAGAAAATGATGGTGCATTAGTGGAGTAGAATGTAGAGTAGATTTAAAACTCTCTACAAGTTATGAAATTAAATGGTTATAAAACTATAGAATGAAACTTGCATTGACAGTGAATATTTCATCCTAGTTCTATTTTATTCTATATGATATGACGTTTTTGGAAGCAACGCCATGAAACTATTCACTGAGATTGGCCTAATAATACATACTCTTTCAGTTCCAAAATAATTGTCTTTCTCACTTTTTGAGAAGTCAAACGTTTTAAATTTTGACCAAATATATACACGAAATCATTAATATCTGTGGTGCATAATAAATATTATTAGATTGATTTTTTAATTTTTATTCATAATAAACTTATTTGAAGATACAAATGTTGCTGATATTTTCTATCTCAAGCTTGCACGGAACCCAAAATGATATTTATTTTGGGACGGATGGAATAGTAATACAACCAACTTGCTAGCTCGTATGAACTTAAAAGAATATATTAATCTAACATGTTAGTATAGAAAAAATACGTAAACTTAATAAGTTAAGGATGCAAGTACTACAAGTTTTGGGCTACCTTAAGACTTGGTCCATCTTGGGCCACGTTAAGGATGCAACTACAAGTTTTGGGTCATTGGAGTCAACCCAAACACTTGCTAAAATAAAATAGAATGGCTTGACATACTTTATTAAGAGGAAAAACGAACTAAGCTAGCTTAGCGACAAAACACTCTGACCCAGCATCCTTGCTCACCGTGGATGAACTGGGAAATTTTTGCTTGTTGTGAGACGATCCGGTCGTGCAGCCTTGTGCCTAAGCGCTGCACACATCCGGTTCCAAATAGTTTACTCCTTTCGTTTCAAAATAAATGCACACTCACATTTTGAGAAGCCTACTTACTCCTCGTAAGTGCACTGTGTGGCAACTCTGATCGAGCTCGAACTGTGTTACAGCGATCTCGACGGCCGTGTGCCAATGCACGGCGTGTTCACGAACAATATCTGGGTTTAAGATCGCCGGGAACGGGGAGCTCTGTGGCGGCGTCCCGCACCTCGGCTCGCCGCGGTGCCCGGCTGCTAGTGGTAGGGGCTTGCCGCACCGTTCTCGTCTGCTTCTTCGGATAGTGTGTGCGCTGGGGCCTGTCCTAAGCGTCGCACTCTTGGCCATACTACTGTTCACCATTTTCCAGTGCTGGCGGACAACGACGAGACAGGCAAAGACGCAGGGCCGGGTGTTGTTGAGAGCAAAGAATTACCGGAGAGTACCATACACCAACTGACCAAAGCCACGAACGGCTTTGCGTACACCAACCTGATCGGCGCGGAGAAGTTCGGGTCCATTTACCTGGGCACCCTGCCCCTGAGGCCCTGATAACGAAGGACATGAGGATCATTGGGATGCACCATTGTTTTCGCTCTTTTGTTCCCTCTATCTAAGCTTACATGCACCAGCGCTAGCTGCTGGGTACAATTGCGTGAAAAGTGAACTACAACAAAAGGGCAAGAGGATCATTTGGATGCACCATAGCTCGGCTCAAATATGAGAAAACTCGGCCGATTCTGCATCTGGTAAGTGATAATTAAAGAAACATGGCGGGGAAGACCTGAGTCCTCGTCTGAAGTCCATTCCACGCAGGATGCAGGAATTGGAACATCACTACATCAGAACCTACTGCTCATGGCGGGGAAGACCTGAGTCCTCGTCTGAAGTCCATTCCACGCAGGATGCAAGAATTGGAACATCACTACATCAGAACCTACTGCTCGTCTGTTCCCCATGGGGAACAAAATTGTTTCCAAACGTAACCAATTTTCTCACCGTCATGGTAATCAGGTGATTCAATCCAGAGGCAGGAAAATTGTTGTATCCTTTCATGAATTGTGCCTTGAAAACATCTTAATTGGCAATATGCTGAACAAAAGGCATACTGGAAGCCTGTGAGATGAACATTACAAATTCGATTCTTTGTGAACCTTACTGTAAACAGCATGGTGAACAGACGATAATCAAAATCAACAAACATACAGAAATGAAGTTATATCCAAGAGCTGCGGTGAACATCTCATAGGTTTATTTGCAGCACTGGCTGCTCCAAATTTACAAAGACCGCAGTGAAATGGCATAACTTAGAGCAAGCAATGAGAAGGGAAAAAAAAGAATTACACAAACCTACAATTTACTATTAATCCTACTAGGATAAGAATTGATCCTAGGTCCCTCTAACCATTAATGTGCCCTCAGTCCCTCACACCTCACACCTCCACCAGATAACTCTAAAAATTTCTGCTCTATTAAGAGCTCGTTCCACCTCAAGAACAAAAATTATCGAATCGGATACTGCACAAAACAATCAAAAATAGGAAAATCTTCTATGGTTCTAACTAGAATCTTTTGTGACAGATCTACATGGATTCTAAGCCTTCCCTTTCCTTTTAGCATCTAGAGCCTGTCAAACATGAAAATCAAACAAATGAATTTCTCATGACTAATATAAAAGGTTTAAGATCAGAAATTGCCATATAAAAGGGATACCTTTTTCTGGAAAGTTCTCATGACTAATACGATTAGATCACGTAACCTAAAAAAGTCAGATAATCAGATATATGGATTTTCTTTTTATTTTATTTGCTAAAATGAAAACAAAATTGTGCCATGAAGGGGTCACAGTTGATACCTAACATTGTAATCCTCATTCTCTGATACTCCGTGTGTGTTAAATGGAAGAGTTGCACCCACAGTAACTAAAACAAATTGAGTTGTGCGCCCATTTGGAATTTTCATCTGCAAAGACAAATTTTAATATAAGAGAATCGAGACAAATCAAATAGTTACTGGATACTTATAATTACTATGATGACTAATGTCACATGGATAAATATACCTGTAGACTTTGTGAGTATTTCTCATCAATTATAACTTCACCGGTCTTTGTGAACTTGATCTGATAGTTAGGTCTTGTAAGCACCAATGTTGCCAATTCCCACTCCTCAGGAGAATAAGCCTGCTGCACAAAAGGTCTAAATCAGCCAACAGCGCTTAGATATTGTTTAATTATTTTTTTCCAGCATCAGTAGAAAATATGCATGATACAATCATAATGCAATCAATAAAATGACTGTTCAGCTAGCAGTGCCAGATGGTTGCTAGGACAGGAGTATAATAGGAGTTGCCCGGAATGAACTGAAAGTCCCAACTGAACTCCAAAAGAGAAGACTGCCATTGTTACTCCCCCAAACAAGATCATAACATCCAATACTTCTACGGTTCTACCCAACTATTTCCTTCAACAATAGGGTGCACCAGTGCAGGACCTATTCTACACAGGGGAAAAGGAAACATCCAGACACCTATATTACATAAAACCAAACAATAAAATAAGTGTACAAAAATTGATGTCACATTTCTCATCTGTAAATAGATCTAATCGAGTGTCTTAAAATCCCAACAAATGAGGCTATAGAATACACTATCTATGCCTTCAAGAACTAAATCAATAGTTCATGAAAGACAAATTGTAGTAGCTGTAAACATGAGTACTAAGATTACAATTGCATTAACAACTATATAATGCTTGTCACAGTGATAAAGATTCTTGGAGAACATGCTTTCCAAATAAACATCATGTTATCTTCATAGGCAGCACCGCAGCATCCATTGCTAGTTAGTATAAAAATATTGATAGGATAATGAACATTTTGGATAAAGTCTATTTTACTACCTCAGACAATCTAGTTTGGCCATTTAATCCCAGAATGAAATGTCGACTCAATTTACTCCCATCAAACTATTTCAGCCCAATCTACCCCCAATGAGATTTGTTTTTTTTTCTCCACATAAGTACCAATTTTGAGGGGCTATAGAGGGCATCATAACTTATTATAAAAAATTGCAATAAGAAATTTCATGGTCATATTCATAGTTTGGGAGAATTTACTACAAAATTAACCCTAGAGATACAAAATTGCATTAGAAACAATGATGAAAAACTAAAGTATTTAACACCCCACGAAATTTGAACTTAAAACTAAACCTGTATGCAGAGAAATACAAGAAAAACATTAGGGGGTAGATTGGAAAAGTTGAAATAGTTTGGGGCAGCAAATTGAGCTGAAATTTTGTTCAGGGGTCAAACAGATAACGTGGATTGTTCAGGGTATAAAATGGTCTTTTCCCAAACATTTTCACACATACCAGGACATAAACTTCAAATTCAGCTCTGCCAGTAGAAACATATGCATCAATACGACTCTGCATCTCTGGATCTGCAGATGTAGAATGGAACTTCATCTGTTAGGTAAGGAAGCAAGTAGAAATACTATGACAGCACACAGGTTTGTGCCTTTTTGTTCAAGTCGTTAAAGCCATGCAAACAGACTCGAAAATTGGAATGATGTTTGAGAAACTGAATGACATGTCCACTCAGGTAACTGTAACTCGATTTCTCAGAAAATTAGTTTAGCCAGCAAACTTGTCAACACTCCAGTACCATAAATATTTAAACAAAGTTTCAATATCAAATGAAAATGCATAGCAATTTGGAAATTTCTAAATGCAGTGATATTTTCATTTTTTGAAGTTGCACATGACAGTATAACACTACCTTGGGTCTTGGGACACAAGTATGCAAGGGATGCAAAAAGCCACAACCACAAAGGCTGATTCCTTAATCTTAGGTTCATGGTTGTGCAAGATTAACCAAAAAGTCACAACTGTTCGGCTGATAGTTTCTGCGGCTGATAAGCCGGCTGATGTTGTTTTGGTGTGAGAGAAAAACATTGTATCATGGCTGATAAGCCGGGCTGATAAGTATATCTTCAATTTTTTAAATCATTGCATGAGAATATATATAGTTCCAATAAGCTAACCATAAAGAAAAGTGTTACAATATTGTAATACATGAGATCAGCACTCCAAAAATGCAGCAACACTGCAGTGAAAACTCACCACAGGTTATCTTATTCCCATTGTTAGCAAATTCTGTCACCAAATCACCCTACAAAAAAGGAGACTTGTTACACTAGAATAATAGCACTGTATGTGGACTAAAATTCAAAGTTTCCCAGTATCAGATGCTCATGTATTGGTGGTTACAATATTGAACCAATGTAAAAGGTTAAAAGCTCAAGTATACTCCTCTCATCTACACATTAAGCGTGACTAGGAAAACCAGTAGCATAAATGCATAAGTCTTCAAATTTGCAAATTCTAGCAGATACTATTATAGAACAAATGAGTTGAAAAACGTTGACTTGAGCATTGACATACACAGGAAAAAAAACATAGATAGGAGTGCATCCTAAAGCCAAAGAAACTGCCTATATATTTTATAATTCTGAATAATAACCTGGCGGCCATTATCATCCATAGGCGTACAGTCTACAGCAAGAAGAGTGCCAACATCATCTGCAGTGACCACATAGTCATACATCGTGGCACCTAAATTTCAAAATATAAAGAACTAGTCAGCAAAATTAAATTATCTCTGAACAATAATATGCCATAGGATCTAGGATCAATTCCCCACTTTACCTTCGATAGACTGCCGGATACCATTTTCAAGATGGCGAACCCACTAGAATAGCAACATCAATGGGATGAAAGGTTTTATTTACAAGATTTAACACCTATAGCAATTATAAAGAATCATAACAAAAGGTCAGAAAACAATATACCTGGAAATTGCAAAGGGTAGTACCATTTGTAGGGAAACCGCATGCTGTTAATTGAAATCCTGGTCTAGGTTCACCAGCAATTTGAAACCCCTCAATACCAGGTAAAGCATCACCTAGATTACAATTGCCAATAATATCAATAGATATGATCTGGAATCTCATCTAATCACAAAATTAGATATTTATTTACCATCAGGTTGGTATAACTGCGAGTCACCATCTACTCTTCCTTCTCCTTCAAAATAATTAGAGGGAGCAGTACCTCCAGTATCCCTGAAAGAATGAGGCAGACAAGAAAAAGATGTCAAGATTTTTCGTGCAGATCAGAGGTTAGACTGGATGGCTACAAAACAATAATTAGATAATGCCATAATGGAATATCTTGAATTACTGCTGAAAATTGGATCCATGGTACATTTGCTCAATATGACGGTCACTTGGACCTTGAGCATACTGTTGAAGAGCATTCCTATTTGAATCCTGTAACAAGAACCACTTAACCAATTATGTATGAAGTTAAAATGTTAGGAAAGTTAAGCACAGGGCCATGTTAGTAGTTACCATATTATTATAAGATGGGGAAGGCTCATTTCTTGATAGGGTTACTACTTGCTGATGATTGGGATTATATATATTTCCAGGTTGAGTCATATCACCTAAATTGTCCTGGATCAGTATAAAGTTTATATGATACACAAGCTATACAACGGGTTAACACACTTAAAAAAACAGTTGTCAAATGAAAGTCATCTTGATGACTGGATTGTTTTGTGTTCTATGAAATATGAATGCAAATATTTCAAGGCACAATTCGACAAACTCTTGAACATGTCATCAATCTAGCAACCATAATTTGTGCAAAAGTAAATTGATGATCAACAGTGGAACTATATCAAGAAATTCATATGTGAGCCCAAAGAACCATATAAAGCATAGGGGCGATATCTGTTCTTGTAAGTTGTAAGTGACCCACCCACCCAAAACTACACACGGTCAGGAAAAACACACTTCAATAGAAAGGAGGAAATAATACTTTAAACTTATTACAATACTGCACAAATTAAACCAAATTGAGACATATCAGTTCATTACATTTTTCGAGTCAACATCAGTTGAGCCACATTCAGTTTCAGTGGGTCAATACTCAGTACAGAATACAAAAATGAGCATTCATAAGTACCCACATTTTAAAATCTAGAACAGCATGAAAAAAAATTTCAAAGTCATAGTGTCAAGCGTTAAACATATCACAATCTTAAGGATTCAAAATTGAGAATACTTACATTTAAAGATCTGAGCTTCCAATGCATCTGTTGGTACAAGCGCTGAAAAAAGAAATAATTTCACCCTTGTCTTAGACACCGGGTAAAAGTAACATAAAGAAGCTAGTAAACAGGTTTGATTTTTAAAGACTGATATAAGAATAAGTGTACTACAGCAACCATACAAACTGAGCAAGCAACTAAGGGTTAGGATAAATTAAAAAAAAAGAATAACAGATAAACTAACAAGAAACACCAAAACAATTTCAATAGAGATTATGACAGCAGCAAGCCATGTAATAGAAGTACACAAAAGTGAAGCCATGTAGAAGTACTCATTGTAGCTATCCATACTAACTAACCTGTTGCACAGTGTCAGTACATTCTGCTTGGTAAGTTTGTGCAACCATGCCAATAATGTTAGCAATGGAGGAGTCCTAGGAAGCTCTCTCACTCACATGGCCAGGAGCTGAGGCTCACTCTCACTCACTCGGCAGTCAGTTGGTACTCACTTGGGAGGGAGAGGAGAGAACATACTGCTCAAAACCTGATGTGTACTCTCCTTTCCCTCTGCTCAAAACCTGGTGTGTTTTCTCCTCCTCTCCCTCCTGAGTGACTACCGACTGACTGGCCAAGTGAGTAGAGTGAGCCTCAGCTCCTGGGAGTGACTGCCGAGTGAGTGAGAGAGAACTTCCTAAGCCTCCTCCATTGCTAATGCTAACAAAGAAGTCTATTAGAAAACACCTTGCTAGTAGAGTAAGGAATAGCTTTTAGCTTTTGATAAAGTGAACCCATTACAAAGATACTACAGTAGTATTTGAGCAAAAGGGGAGTGTGCATACAATGAACCTGAATACAAATGAACTACGATTTCATCAGAAATACAGACACTGTTAAGAATGTTACAAATCTTTTGACTCTGTCAACCAGTAGTTAGATAAACAAAATTTATTCCTTCCCAGTTCCACATAGTATCCAGCGATACTTTAGCAAAACATAGCTAATGTATTTCTAGCTTATAAACATAAACTGCACTTATTTATATTACCACAGAAAAAAATGACTCAGGCCACAATATAGTAAATGATCCAGAGTAAGGAAAGGACGATTCAAAACACGATGATGCAGTAAGAATTACCTTTGTACCAGTTGTAATGGTGGAAGCATTTATTTGAGGTGGGCGAATATTGTATTCTGCTAGCATGCTAAGCAACGAAGAAGTAAAAAAGTATAGCTCTTCTTCCTCAACCTAGAATAATTCCATAGTAAGTCCAGAAGTTCCCACAAAGACAATTGAAAAGCATGTAATCTATTTCATAAAAAACAGTTGACAACAACAAAACTGAGAACAGCCAAATGCAGAAAACTAGAGGTGATGCTTTGCATAATTGTCACATTAAAGCATATGGTTGAAAAAATATTTTACCCATGCCTCACCAATATGAGGCCAAGGAATCAAGACCCACATGTTATATTTAGTGGAAGGCATTTTTCTAATCATAACATTTGGATCATGAACCGAAAAAACATAATGAAATAACGTACAAGATATAAAATAGGTAAATAGGACATTGCATATAGAGATTTTGAGCCTACATTCTTGAAATGTACAATAGCACCATACTTTTAGTTCATTTGCCAGTCTCATATTGTCATCAAGATGGGTTTTCTTCTGGTTCAATTGTTTCAAAGCACCAGATATAGCTTCTTCCTGCTTCTCGTCAACAGCCTAGCAAATAGCAAATATTTAAATTAATAATTAATAAATAGTTCTACGAATGGAACAGAAAGCAAAGTGAGATGTATGATTATAGAGACCATCCTCAAGTCTGTGAGCCTCCTCTCCAGAATATGTTTTTCACTCAACAATCTCAGCTCCTACCACAATAAAATAACTATAGTTATAAATTAGGCATAGTCGTAGAAGAAAAGAAATAAATGTTATGTATTTACCCATTTTTACCCTCCTACCTTGAGAGATGCCTCGGCAATTTGCTTGCGAAGCAACAAGATCTCATCCTCTTGTGATTGTGATCTAAAGTAAAGTTCCTGCAAAACGGAAACACTAGAGGGTCAAAGGACTTGGCACAGATTGAAAGAAACATCAAATTGCAACTTTTCCAAAGTCTGAACAATTTACCTTGGTCTCAGGATCCATGATACGAGTATTGGGATCTTCCACAGCTAAATCTTTGTGCAAGGATGCACCCTGGACTTGATGCCTGCCGATGCAAGATATAGCCTCATTTCACAAAGAAGTTGACAAAATGAAAGAAAGCATCTGCAGCAGGTGCTTTTGTTCAAGAATGAAGGACCTGACTAGAGTGTCGGAGTTTGGAGCAAAGGATTTGGGTCCACCATTTTGTAAACCATAGTCCCCAGCAGACACCGCACCAGTCCTGGAAAGTTGATTCCCACCATTGTGGTCCGCATTAATGAGATCAACCGGTGCATCAAATGGATCCCGCATATCCTTCCTCTGTAATTTTTCTGTAGAAAGATGGCATTAACAGACATAATATACACACACCCAATATATATATACACATGAAAAATAATTCATCCACTCGCAATCCCAAGCTGACAAACACAATTTATCTAGGTAATCCCTAAGGATCCCAACAGAAACAAGTCATGCTATCGTTACCAGTCAATTTCATCTTAAGTTTTGTTTGGGAATCAACTGAAGAAACGAACCAGTCAACCAAACCCCACCGCAGGGAACAGATCAAGCAAGGTGACTGGCCCTGTCTGGGACAGCTTACTTATCAGGAGCTTTTATGAGAAGCTAGCTGCACAAAGAAGTATCAGCCTTAAGGAGATATATGGAGAACTTCACTGTTTGGGCAGTCCTTTTCCATTGGCTGGTTGTCTGTCTTGAGTGTGAAAATACCATGATGCCCAAAGCAGTATGGTCACTTTGTTTCGGTTACTAGCTTCGTGTAGATATTGCTATTTTTGTAACTCTTTTGGTATCTATTAAGGATCTTCAGTTCTTAACTCTCAGGTTCGCCATCTTTGAATGGAAATTTCTAGAACTAGTGAACTTGTACATGCGACACGCACATGTCTATGGTATGACAGGCAACATCCTATTATTGTAAGGGAAAACTGAGACTGTAGAATATCGCAATATTTATAAAGTGTGATGGGGAAATCAAGCATAATTACATGGCAGAAATCTACAAGAGTCACCAGATCAAACGCCATCATCTCAATGATGTAGTGGCTTACGATTAGTGTCAGATTAAGCATCAGTTGAGACAAAAACTGAAGCAAGAACTGAAACAATTTGAAGCGTACGTTATCATCACAAAAAGTGCTACTAAACAATCAGTTCATAATCAATCAGGATAATTCAGTTATTCTCAGGAATGATACTAATTCCATTCATCCTGCTAATTCGATTAAAAATTGTACACCGTTGCAACTGCAACCTAATCTACACGACGCGAAAGTACAAACTGTCATCAGGGGCTACCGAAATGCTACAATCCAATCGGCTTCTCCTAATCGGTTCAGTAGTAATATCACCATTTATTAAATTATTGAACAGAACAGGAGAGGACGTGTTACCTCCCCGACGCTAGAAGCGGCAAGCGGACGCAGGGGGTGTCGCTCGGGGAGGAAGAGACCGGGCGACAGGGGAGCGTGTCCGCCGGTCGCGTGGCTCCCAAATCAAATCCAGAACCCTTCCGATTCACAAGGGCTGGAGCTCGCGGGTGGTGATGGGAAGGGGCCAGGCGATGGCGGGGCGGCGGAGAGCTCCTTCTCCTGCGGGCGGTCGGAGGAGTTGGCCCGCGTAGCACCCTCTCGGCAGCCTCCAAACCCTAGTCGCCTCTGGAGGAGCGAGAGCACGGGGACGTGCGGACAGGGATGCGCGTCGTCCTGACCGAGGAATGTGGAAGCGGAAGGGGAACGGAAACGGGAACGGGGAGGGGAGGGATCCAGAGCGACTGAGGGAGAGGGGAGTATACCGATGGCAATAGCGGGTAAATAACCTCAACTTTAGTGGCATTCTCCTGTTTCCATGCTGCGATCGAATGGCATTGTCACGTATATGGGCTACTAATAGTAATAGCTACTGGGTTTAGGACTTGGGCATGCGTGCCTCTGCTGCTTGGGCTTGGCCCATGTATGGAGTGGATGAGAGTCGGCAACAACTGACCAAGGTGCCGTAGGCAGGCAGTATATGTAGCGATCAGAGAGAGGAGAGAAATCAATCAAGAATATTGTCATCAAAACATCTATCCTAATCTGATATTGCTATTTCCCTTCCTATACTGCTCTTCTTCTCCTTCGATCCCTTGCTCTGTGTTGCTGCTCTTCTCTATTTTCTCTTCTATCCTCTGCAATCCAATCTGGGTTGCTAACATCTGGTATCAGAGCATCGAATTTGGTTCTCCACCATGAATCCTTCTACCAAGCTTCTCCTCAACGAGATGCGCAGGCTCTTCGCCGAGCAGAACGCATGGTTGGATCAGCGATTCGCCGCGTCGTTCGCGCCCACGCCCGCGCCTTCCGCCACCGCCGCTTCGGTCACGACCGCATCCGCGCCTTCGACCGCTGCCTCAGTCAAGCCCGCGCCCGCGCCGCCCACCACCACCTCGGTTGCGACCGCGGCCGCACCTTCTGCCACCGCCTGCGTCACGCCCGCTCCCGCTCCTGCGCCTTCCGCTTCCGCTACGACTGCGCTCTTCGACTGCGCGTGGTCTGAGTCCCATGACTCCCTCTACGTCGCCGCCAACAGGAACGGCTCAGTGTGCCTCTACAACGCTGACGCCACGCCGGAACCAGAGCTCGAGGCTGCGGCCTCCGTGGAACGGAGCGCGCAGGTGCCGCTCGCGACGGCCGCCATGGTTGGGCGCGGCGAACCCTACGGTTCCTGGTCGGTCTCGTCCTACGGCAGCTGCGCCGTGTGGAGCGTCAGGTCGCTCACAAGGCACCGCCCCGCATCACCAAGCCCGATCTCCATCAGTTTTCCCGACGGCAGCGCGCTCAACGTCCTCTACCCGTCGCGGAGCCACTCGCCGTCATCCGTCACCCAGACGTTCGTCGCCGACCTCAACCTCTCCGTCACGCTCATCGAGTCCTCGTTCCTCCGCACGCACCTCGTCCGCGGCTGCTCCTACGTCACCGTCACCACCCAGCGCACACGGCCGCCGTCCTCGACACCACCAGAGGTCGGAGATGCGACTCCAACCGTCAGTCCACTCGGGGATGCGGCCTCGATGGTCCCTGCAGCAGATTTGGGCAAGCCAGCCATCCTCACCTTTGATGCTCTAAGGTGCTCGACGAAATGTGGAGCCACGTGGTGTCTGAGGTAGAGGACGAGGTTCCTAGCACCTTGCCCAACAGGCCATGGCCACCACCTACAGATCATTGGTTGGTGAACTGTGAGGCTGGGCAGCGTCCTCTACCATGGCCGTCGTTCAACATGGTTGCGCAATACTCTGTCAAGTGTTTCTCTAGCCACCTCTGGAAGCACCCATGGTATGTATCAATTCGACAACAACTCATGTGTGTGCTTGCTGAACTTGGAGAGTCTTGGGGATACTTGGTGACACCAGGGAGATTAGCTGTTCGTCTACCTCTTGGTATATCCTTGCTTAATCCTGAGGTGATGAATGCATCTGTTCTTAGCGATCTCCAAATAGTTCATCATGGAAGATGTTGTGATAGAGGTGTTTCTAGTGTGCACATTATAGTTCATCAAAGTATAGCTTATCAACCATGGCGTTCAGATCAAATAGTCATATGCTGGATTTCTAGAGCCACCAAAACATATCTGGCAATGTCAGTACATTGGGCTCGAGTTGGTACAGTTTGCAGTCCTTGCTGTGATGATGTTGTTGATTTCGGAAAATCTGATGATGCCAAGCCTAAGAAACTAGAAGCTCTTGTTACTGCAGTCCATAGTGGAGGCTTTAGTCCTATAATTCATAGCCCTGCGGGAGGTGTCCTTGTGGTTATCATCTTCAGTTCCCTAATATTATCAGAAGACCGAGATCTGGAAACCATGCTTATTTCAGGTGGCCTTGTCATTTTGCTTGGGGTCAGTATGGTTGTGCAATTGGAGGCCTGCAACAAGCAGAACATGCTTACAAGTAGCAGCAATGAAAATTTTCCTTTCCAGTGGTCGATAATTGCTGGGTTACTTACACTCCTACTGATTTGGTACATCACTTCTACTTGCTGCATTGACTTGCAACCATGGCCACCACCTTTGCAGCCATCTTTTAGTAATTGTCTAGCTACGGCTGGTGTTTCTGGGCTGCATTGCTTTGAAGTGTGTCTACCAAGTTGTTGGTGTTTGACTCAATGTATGCCTATGGCATTCTTAACAGTGAGGTGGTCTGCACGATTGCTAGTTGTCAGTGGTGTGATATGTTTGTCCATCAGTTTGCATGCACAACAAGAGCGGGCACTCTCGGTTCCACTCTTGTGGTTGTTGATTGCCCTTGACAACTACAATATTCACATCTTGAGCCTGAGCTGGAAGTGCTTCAGTGCAGTTAAACAGGTTGTTGGTTTTCACTGGTGGATATGTGACAGTGTACTTCATGACGATGAGATCATAGTTTGTGTGATATTTCAAGGCAGCCTACCTTCGGGTTTCACTGACGATGAGAAAACCATTCAGTACATTACCATACCTACACATCATTTGACGCAGTCGGAAACTGAAGCAAGTTGGTTGATCTGTATCAATTTACAAAACCTGCTGTGCGGTCTAGGCAACCACTTGACTAGTTTCCAAATGGTTCTGGCTTGGGCTTGGGGTCGCTTGATATCCATTTGCCTCGCTCAAGTTTACTTGTTCAGATTAGTGCCATGGGATTCTGGTGGTTCACAGTTTTTGCTATCAGCAAGTATGGCTGTCTGTGCACTGATTCAGAAAGCAAGTACAGCGAAAGTGTGGTGGTTTAATTTGTTCTCAACCATGGCTGCCACCTGCACCAGATCAGTTGTTCCAATGCAGTCCTTCAATGATATCAGTGTTGTCTTGTTGACTCAGAGGCTTCACCAACATTCAGTTTTGCAGCAGCTTGATAACTGTACCATCAGCCATCAACATGTTCATTTGAGTTCTAGTAATGGTAAGCTCTTGGTTGGTGGAGTTGATGGGCCAATAGATGCACGCTACATTATTTGTTTCAGTGTTGATGCAATGGTAGTGGGCGCTATTCCTTCTGATCAGCTTTCGAAGCACCCTTGACCGCCACCTCGGCTACTACATCTCACTCATACTGGTATTGATCTGTGGGCTTTGCAATGGCTACTGCAACTTCAATTCTGTCACTTGCTGGTTGAGGACCCTTGAAGGCTTTGGTCGGCAAAGGAAGACTACTTGCTCATACATCTACCAAGAATAGTCAGTGCTTCTAACAGCTTGGGGGCAAGCTGTTGCTTAAGCGGGGAAGAATGTCAGGTATATGGGCTACTAATAGTAATAGCTACTGGGTTTAGGACTTGGGCCTGCGTGCCTCTGCTGCTTGGGCTTGGCCCATGTATGGAGTGGATGAGAGTCGGCAACAACTGGCCAAGGTGCCGTAGGCAGGCAGTATATGTAGCGATCAGAGAGAGGAGAGGAATCAATCAAGAATATTGTCATCAAAACATCTATCCTAATCTGATATTGCTATTTCCCTTCCTATACTGCTCTTCTTCTCCTTCGATCCCTTGCTCTGTGTTGTTGCTCTTCTCTAATTTCTCTTCTATCCTCTGCAATCCAATATGGGTTGCTAACAGGCATGGCATGGCATCTCGCTCTCGGTCGGCTCAGCACGCAGTCGTTCGCGTGTTGCCGCGTTGGGAAGCTGCACCGCGAGAGCACAAGCAGTGACGGATCGGTCGCCACTGTCACATTCCAAACGCCCTGTTCGCTTACGCTGAAATTTAGTTTATGCTGATGCTTATATTAAAATGTTGTGAGCTGTACGCCAATGCTCGGGCGTTGTGCTAGTGCCGGTGCTGCGCTCGGCGCTCCACGAACCACAGGCCCCTCCCGGCCGGCCATGGCCGGCCCTAGCAGTAGGTTAGATGCAGACACCGCCGGCCACCGCTGCCTTGTAAGCTGTGGGTCAGCCCCTGCTGGCTGCTGCTGACAGGAGTCCAAGCCAGCAGGCCCCGGGCACCGCATGGCTGCCGCCATGTCTCCTGTACTAGCCCTGCTCGCTGCTTGCTGTTGTCGGGAGTGGAGCGTCGCCTCCTACCATCGTCGCTCGCCGGGACCGAAGAATGCAGAGGCGAGAAGCAAGATCGAGGAAGGGGAGCACCGAGCACGAAATGATAATGATATAATTAAGATGTCTAGACAAACGGACGCCTCCCACCACTCACTCAGGCACGCGTCACTCGCCAAGCGACTCTATCCGCTCATCTCGTCCGCGCGCCCCGATGCTCGGTGTATTGTTTCCTCCCTATGTCGCCATGCCCATCCGCCCACCCCACTCCGCCTCGCTGCCACCAGTCCCCCGCAGCACCGCGCCCTATCCCCTGCGGCCTCCTCCACGCTGCCTCCCCGGGCTGCCTCCTCCACGCCGCATTCCTCACCGGGGTCGGTCTGCCTCGTCCACCTCCACCGTGTTGCCTCCTCGCCACGGCCGGGCCGCTCACCATGACCACCTCCACTGAGCTGGCGAGCCACAGGTGCCTCCATCGGTGAGCCTCCACGACGAATGCTCCAGCAAGCAGGCGAGGGGGATAAGATTCATGTGACGTCGCACCCGCTGAAGAGTTTCTTGTGCCGCTGCCGCACAGCGAGATCCATGTGTCGCCATTGACCTCCACGCCAACGTGCCTCCATTTGTCTAAGCTAAAAGCCTGTGTTGTAAGAGTATGTTTCGGAATGTTGCACATGTTGCAGTGGCTATACATGTATATTTCAAGTGTATACTCCAAATGTTTCATCTTATTCCAAACGTATGTTTGCAAGTATTTCATTTAAATGTTGCATATGTTTTCACAGATATAAAGTGTTTTCAGGTGTTTTTTTTCAAGTGTTTCATATGCATGTTTCGAGTGTTTCAGCTATGTCGGTGTTCTAAACCGTCGACTAGTAAATTTGTATCTGCACGTTTGGCCCGGATGATGAGTGCGGAGGACACAAGGAATTATACTGATTCGGGCAGAACGTCCCTACGTCCAGTACGATGCTGCTCACGTTACCGGCTCGGTGTTTGCAGTAAGGGTTATAAACAGATGAGAGAGGAAAGAGGTCTCAAGTCTCTGGTCAGTGTGTTGAATGGGGTGGTGTTGCTTTCTAATGGCTTGAGAGCGTTGGAAAGACTTCAGAGTCTTCTGCCCCTGATGGGGCACCCAACCCTCCCTTTTATAGTTCAAGGGAAAGGCTGAGGGTACACGAGAGAGAAGGAAAAGAAGAAAGAGAAAAAGCAGGGAAGAAGAGAGCCCTGGAGCTATATTGCCCTTCTTCCCCGATAGGCGGGTCCCGCTGGTCCTGTAGATCATGGCGGAGGCGACTCCACATCGTGGTCCCGTCCGCCACTGACGCTATAGGCGGGTGTCGTCACCTGGTCGTTGCGTTCCATTCTATCCCTATGCATGGCATGGTCAACTGGCTCCCTTGACCGGGGTTGTACGAGGATTTGTTAACACAGGGCCAGTCTGCCCGGCGCTATAGGCGACATGGGTACCCGGTATGTCCCGTCGAGGCCATGGGTCGCGTCGAGTCATGCCCGCTCCCCCATGACGTCAGGAGCATGGTTGTGGGCCCGCGCCATCACACCCGGGCCCCCAGCGAGGGCCGGGCTCCCGCCTGAGGCCGAAAGCGCTTCCAAGGGTCAGGCAAGGCGGGGTTTCCTCTCAGGGGGTCGGGCGAGACGGAGCCTGCTCCCTTGGGGTCGGGCGAGGCAGAACCTACGCCCAAGGGATCGGGCGAGGCGGAACCCGTGCCCTTAGGATCGGGCAAGGCGGAACCTGTGCTCTGGGGGTCGGATGAAGTCGTGGTCACGTCTTTGATCGTTTGGGTGCGTTAGTGTTGATGATCATCAGTTCCTTTTCTTTAGGTACCCTAATACCGGTATCCGACAAGCTATTTCGTACGTATGTTGCAAGTGTTTCGTCTAAATGTTTCAAAAGTAGATGTGGTGTTACAGTTAGTGTTTTATATGCATGTTTCATGTGTTTTATCTGCCTTTAGACGTATGTCGCAAGTGTTGCATCCGGATGTTTTAAAAGTAGATCAGAGTGTTGCATCTTTGTCTTGGCTTTTGTGCTGCCTCATCTTCGCCTCGGTGTTTCCTCCTCCTCCTCTCAGCGCCAGCTAGGCATCCGCCGCCTCCTCTCCCTCTTCTGAATGTTGGCATAGCCACCTGCTGCAGTTGTTGGCCGCATACGCGTGAGAAGCAGAGGGGGCGTAACCGGGTACACCCCACGTGCAGTCGGGCGAGTCGTGCGGTGCAGGCCCCGCGTAGGAGGGCGCGGGATGCAGGTGCACGAGGGGAGACGAAGTGCAGGCGCGGGCATCCGTCCAGACGTATGGGCGGTAGCACCACCAAGCACGGAAGTGACATCTGTTGAACCCCGAACGGAATGGAACATGGGCGTGCGCGTGTGGCTTAGTGGGCCATGGCCAATTGGCCACTGGCCTTGCGCCCTTGCCCCTTGCGTGCCAGCCTGGAAGGTTGAGAAGGAAAGGAGGCCACGAAAGTAGCGGTGGGCTGAGTTTCCTCGCTGGATGAAATTAATATTTAAAAAGATTTCGTTGCATAGCAGGCTCAGGCTCAGGCTCGGCCTAAGGTTGAGAAGTGATACAAGAGCGGAAAAACATGCCCCATTTGCGCAGCCCAGGAATCATGCATGGACGCCGATAAAGACCTACCCTCCCACAAATGGTGAAGTAATTAATCTTCCCTCAAAAAAATGGTGAAGTAATCACATATGCAAGAAATGACATTGCGTGCCGACAATCTTTCTCCTCTAAAGATTGTGCCGTTTGCCCGTTTCTGTTATCCCACAGCCACCATAGAATGGCCAAAAGAACAGACGGCCAAGTTGCCTGGTCTAGTCAAGGACCAAGCGTCAATGTCAGTTGTTGTGGCAAATGAAGTCAATCCAATGCAGTTCCAAAGCTCTGCCCTGACCGGGCAATCAAAGAAAACATGGTACATGTCCTTCACACTGCATCAACCGCAAACTGAATCTTCCATAATGTGCTTACGCATGAAGTTTGCTTTTGTGCTTAACCAGTCTTTAAAGTATAGCCACGCGAAGATTTTCACTTTGTTCGACACTTTCGTATGCCAAACCTAATGGCCGTGAAAACCTATGCACTCTGGGCGATGGCGCCAATGCGTCGTAAGCGTCCTTGGAGCAAAAAGGCTTGCATGTTGCCATCATCCGTCTAACTTAAGTACCATCCTGGAGACGAATGTCCTGCATGACAATGCAAATAGAAGAGAGTCGAGCTCGCTAGCAGCAGCTCTCGTTAGCCTAGGTCGAAGATGCGATTCAAACCCGTCCTGGAAAGCTATCTGCACCAAAATGTTAGGACGTAACGTGTCCGAAAACAAGGCAGGATGAGTAGAAATGATGGGGCCAGAAGGGAGCCAGTGATCAAACTGGAATGAGGTGGAGGCCGCCTCATCATGAACATCAACATAATTGATTGATCGGTAAGTGGCAATCATCATTAATATCTTCCGAAGATAGGAAGGGGAGGTAGACGGGGACTCCGAAAAGATAGAATCATTTTGAAGCAACCAATCCCGCCACAGAGCATATGGCACCAGAGAAAAGTTTATCAACAAATTTTAAGAGAAGGCACTGGTTTTGGAGCTCTAGATTTTTCAGCCCGAGACCGCCATTGAGCTTGCTGGTACAAACTTGCTCCCAAGCCACAAGCCATTTAGAACCATGACATGAGTCTTTACTAGTCCAAAAAAAAGGCTCGGCGGCGGCGCTCAATTATTTTCTTTGTGACTGTGGCGATCAATTGTTTTGATCACAGATTTGTGCATCCTGATTGCAGACATATAGTGGAGGGGAAGAGCACAGATAGCGGAGGCAAGGACAAGCCGCCCGGTTCTATTTAGAAGGATGGCACGCCACCCAGAAAGGTGCTGGATTGCAACTAACCATAGATGATAGGAGTTAGCAAAGAAAAATAGGAACACACAAATTAAAGAGCAATGTTCGCAAATAGATGAAATTACTGGTTTTGATCTAGGGTTGGTTTAGTTCGCGAAAAATTTGGCAAAATGCTACTGTAGCAGTTTCGTTGTTATTTGGCAATTAGTGTCCAATCATGGTCTAATAAGGCTTAAAAGATTCGTCTCGTGAATTTCGTCTAAACTGTGTAATTAGTTTTATTTTTTATCTATATTTAATGCTTCATGCATGCATCCAAAGATTCGATGTGACGGGGAATCTTGAAAATTTTTGGAAACTAAACATGCCCCTATAAACTAATAAAAGGACGGACTTGGATTGGATTTTAGCATAAAACTTCCTAGGAGATTATTCAAAATATGTATAGAACACACAACTTGTACTACAAATTATAGTGTTCTACTGTTCTAGGGGGACCTTTCTTTCTCTGTAAAATCTTGAAAAGATGGCCACGCACAACCACGCACCTAGGCCAGCTGTGGCCTCACAGCAGACCATGCAGAGCTAGGGTGGTCGTGCCTGGCCTCACCGCTTGGAAGGCATTCTTCTTTGTCATTTCGAATGCGAAGGGGCGAGGAGTTGGAAAAAGACATGTTTTCACGGTTCTGTTTGTGTAGTAGAAAAAATGGCTCTGGCTTCTTTTTTTGCTGGAGCTGTTTCTTCTATGGCCATTTGGCAAGGCTATGGCCGGAGCTGGTTCTTGAGTTCTTCTATGGTTGTTTGGCAAGGCTGTGGCTGAAGCTTTTTCTTCTATGGCCGTTTGACCACGTCGCTACTGATCTTGATCGTCGCGTTCAGACTCAGCCTCATCCCTCACCCACCCCAGCACCTTAGGCCTCAGGGCCACGATGTCTTCAGCTCCTCATCACCTGCAGTGCATGCACTTCGTGCATGGCGGCTCTGCCCATTTCTGAGTCAATTTTAATAACCTCTGTAATCGATATACTGAAACTGAAGACGACTGTGCTAGCTAGGGCCTGCTCGTGCTCCTTCAACGGTGCCTTCAAACGCAAGGCGGTTTGAATGCGTAAAGGAAGCCGTGGCAGCTCGCTACCGGGCGGATCGTGCATGCATCTCGGGTGAAATGTTAACCTAATACACGAGTTGAATACTTGAATCGAGTGAAACACAACTATATATTCAGAGAACGCGGGGTGCTGCCTTGATTGCGCGCCTCGGGTAAGCAATGTACCTAGCTAGCGATTCCTGCTTAGCACTCTGCATGCTGAACCAGTCCTAGTGCGAAGGAAAGCGATTCTACTAATACATATTGCTCAGCTTAAATGTTTCATCATTAGACTGTGCTTGGACGAGGGGTTCCACTAAAATAATGGGCGATCACTATATATAAAGGGGGAGAAGCGGGGGAGATTCTATTCCACTCAAAAGCAGCGCAGCACCCGCCAGCAGCACACACGTACACACACCCCACCCGGCCATTCCAGTGCCGACAACCGCCTCGTCCGTCCGTCGTCCCCCGGAGCGAGTGCCCAGGTCGCCGCACCGCCAAAACCAGTCCAGTCGCGTCCCCGCTTGCGACCTTCGAGACGTCGACGACGGCCGTGCCAATGGCGAACCGAGGTCCAGCCCAGCGCGTCGTCGGGGCTGCCGCTGATGTCCCTGGCCGCCGCGACCCTGTCCTTGTCCTCAACGTTGCGCGGCTGTTCATGCTCTACGGCGCGCTCGCTGTCGTAGCAACCATAGGAAGCCCGCCCGTCGTCGACGCCGGACAGGCCATTCTAGGCCTTGGCCTCTGGCTGCTTGGCGTGTGTCTCTTGGCGTTCGTTCCAATTCTGATAGCAGGCCGCCGCTTCCCACGGTTTGCATTGATCGTTGCTGCCGTGTCCGACGTCGTCCTCAGGTATTGCTTCGCCCCGTGGAACTAGCCAGCTTCATCTTGCAGTCGAAAACTACGTACCGCTGGTATATATATATCCATCAACGTCTCCAACAATTATATTTCTGTTTTTTCAGGGTTTTAAATCTCCCACTATAGCTCCTGCTTTCTCCGGAGGAGGATGGTCTATAGCTATTTAAAACACTATTTTTTTTAAAAAAAAATATGAACTCATGTGCATGCACTACTACAGATTCAGTCATCAGTGCCGGCCACATCACTGCCGAAATTAGGACAACCGGCAGTGATGACCCTTCACTGCCGGTTCTAGGCTCTGACAACCAGAAAATAATTGGGGGTGCGAGAACCGGTAGTGATGACAACTATCACTGCCGGTTTGTGTCTCTCGCCGGCAGTGATGACAACTCCACTTATCACTGCCGGTTCAAGCCAAGAACCGACAGTGATGAGCCTGACATCACAAAAAGGTTGTAGCCGTCATCTTCTTCCTCCACTCTTTTATCCCGAGAACAGAGGCGCGCGTTTGGGCCACTCCCTCCAATGTTGCGGTCGCCCAAATCCGTGAAGCTACCACTTGGATTTGGAAGAATGGCTTGATCTTTTTGCTTTAAGGTTAGTAACCAGCCTCCATTCCTTCGATTTTGTTGCTTAATTAGCTTTGTTTTGATGGCTATAATGCTTGATTCTCATTCTTATTTCTCCATTCTTCTACAGAGCACTTTTCTAATTCATGGCTATAATGCATTGTTAGTATGTGATGTTATAATTGGTTCTTAGGAGTAGAGTAGATTCTTTTACAATGTTGATGAGCAAATTAACCCATGTGAACAATGCATTGTTTGGAGCAGTAGTGACGGATCTACAGGGGGCTGGGTGGGCTCCAGCCCCCCTAATGACTTGATTTACTACTAGAATCACTGTAGCAAAAATCTCAAATCACTATTAAATCTTCATGCAAATCAACATCTCCATTGTTTTTAGCCCTCCCTTGATTATCATCCTGCATCCGCCACTGGTTTGGAGCTACATTGTTGTTCATGATCATGTCTCCAATTTTAGTATTTTTTAAATTAATGTCTCTATTTTTATGTGGCATGGAGTAGAATAATTGTTCTACAATATTGTGCAATAATTATTTTTTATGGGGCTGCGATTTTTAATTTATATAGGCATTGTTTGGAGCTACATTGTTATTCATGATCATGTCTCCAAATTTAGTCTTTTTTAAATTAGTGTCTCCATTTTTATGTTGCATGGAGTAGAATAATTGTTCTTCAATATTGTGCAATAATTGTTTTTTATTAAAACTTTCCTATGTTTCCTCTGCCCGGCCCATTTTACCTGTGCAGACATGGATCGAGGGTGGATGTACGATCTGTCATGTACAGACCAACGGTACTTGACGGGCATCGACGATTTCATCAAGCTCGCTAGAGCCAATGCTGGGGACTCACAGCCTATATTCTATCCATGCAAAGATTGCAAGAATACGAGAAAATGGGACGACGTGGAGCATATACGATTGCACTTGATTACCAGGGGGTTCATGAGAGACTACACGATTTGGACTTTGCATGGGGAGGTTGGTCAAAATGTTGCACAAGAAAACAATGATGATGTGCCCATGCCTAGCGTATCCCTAAACGTATTTCTGCCTATTGATGATTACCAATGCTACACAGTACCTGTGCCTACCAACGATAATGTGTTTAGGAATACATTAGTTGACGACACAGAGGAAAATGATGTCATTTCACAGTTTCTACATGATGTGCATGGCGGATTCCTTAGTGCTACACAGTTAAAAAAACTGAAGATCATGAGAAAGGATGCAAAAACACCATTGTATCCGATCTGCCCAATAAGCAAACTGGAAGCCAACATCATGCTATTAGAGTTCAAATCAACGAATGGATTGAGTGATAAAGGCTTCGATAGCTTGTTAGGTATACTACATAAACTGCTCCCGAAGGGTAGCGAGTTACCAGAAAAGACTTACCTGGCCAAGCAAATGATTTGCCCAATCGGCCTCGAGGTTGAGAAAATACACGCGTGTTCCAACGATTGCATATTGTACCGTGGAGAAAAATACAAAGACTTGAATGCGTGTCCCAAGTGTAAAGCTCCCCGATACAAGCAAGGGTCGTCAAATCAGGGAAGCAAGACCAGAGGAGGGCCCATAAAGATCGTATGGTATTTTCCTATAGCTCCACGAGTGCATAGGTTGTTTACAAATGCAAAGTCAGCCAAACTGTTGCGTTGGCACGGCGAAGAGCGTAAGAAAGATACAGTGTTGAGGCACCCCGCCGACGGGTCGGACTGGAGGACTATCAACACTATGTTCTATAAGAACATCGGTGGAGAGGTAAGGCATCTTTGGATAGGTTTGAGCACAGATGGGATGAATCCGTTTGACCAGGTTAGAAGCAATCATAGCACTTGGCCAGTGACGCTATGTATATACAACCTTCCACCCTGGCTTTGTATGAAACGGTCATACATCCAGATGCCACTACTAATCCAAGGGCCAAAACAACCTGGTAATGATATCGATGTGCTTCTACAACCAGTGATCGATGAACTACTACAGATGTAGGAGACGGGTGTGAAGGATGTTTAGGATGAGTACAAAAAAGAACATGTCACGATAAAGGCTATACTTATCGCTACAATCACTGACCTGCCAGGGCAAGGTTGCTTGTCTGGAGAGAAGACAAAAGGATACACTGGGTGTGTCGAGTGCTTGGACGAGACTGATACTATACATCTACCAGAAAACAAGAACATGGTCTATATGGGACACCGTAGGTTCCTACGAAGGGATCACCCTTACCGCAGGAATAGAAAAGATTTTAATGGGACTACTGAGAAACGTGGACCTCCAAAGTATCGAGACGGGAAACAGATACTTAAACAAGTAAGCAAACTCACAGATGTTGTCCTTGGGAAGGGGGAAGGTGCAGTACCAGCGCCAGCCTACCTAAGTGGAGACAACAGACCGAATTTAAAAGGCAACACAATAAAGAGAGTAATCAAATCAGAGCTAGAGAAATACACATCAAGAATTGCTAGAGATACAGAACTTGGCCAACAACATGGGCATATCCATGGAGAGGGTCACGGAGTTGTATTACGGAACGAGAGATTTTGAAAAAGCCACGGTCGCATACAAGTATTCGAGAGGCAATTCTTTGGTCGTCACCGAACAAGAGTATAGAGATTTGCCAACATACATGCGACAGTTGCATGATTATTACTCCCTGGATACTGCCAACGGAGACTGTGTCGGATTTGAAGTTTGCATCCCTCCCGGACTGGTTTTTAATCATCCTGAAGAAACGGTGCATATTATTTATTATGAACACCTCTTTCAGCTCTTCCAACGGCGCTCGCTCGATACGCAGATTTTGATGATATGGTCTATGTAAGTACCCTACCCTCACAACGTTATAATAAACTACGTGATTTGCATTTGAATATATCATATGTTTATTATGCAGGTGTATGGTAAAATGGTGTCTAAAGAAGCAATTGAGCAATATAGACTTCTTGGATCCCATATTTGTAAATGAGACAACATGCACCGCCCCTGGTGAAGATGACTATGTACCAACAAGTTTGAAGATTGAGTTTGAAAGGATGTTCAGAAACAACAAAACAAACGTACTCCTACCCTACAACTGCGAGTATGTGTTCTCGACCCTTTTTTTAGTGTTTCTTTTCTTGATATATCATTCAATAACGTGGACTTTGTGATTGCAGCAACCATTTCATCCTCGTAGATATCTATCTTGAAGATTCACATATCGAGGTGTGGGACTCAAAGAAAAAGCCACTTTCTCTTATCGACCCCCTAGTCAAAGTGCTGAATAAGTAAGTGAACCCAATATCACAGCACTTTCTAATCACTTAGGATATTGTAATGTCCTCGGTCTTCACACTTCATTTACAATATAACATAGAATGAAGACATTACCTAATTGGAAAAATCTCGATAGCAAGATGCAAAAGCAATGGAGTGCCCCATTCAGTGTAAAGTATATGGAGGATCTCAAGACCCTAGATCAACCGATGGGGAACAACGAATGCGAGTTCTATGCGATGTGGGCAATGCTAAAATACTTTGGCGCAAAAATAAATAAGGGAGATGACATGGTACGTAGGCATCCCATTTCTATTGTTTTGTCTTACGTTTGTGCATCTCAATATCATCTTGCTTCAATTACAGCGCAAAGCAAACAATCACAACCAATTGCTAGATTTTGAGATGAGAGGAATTCAAGAGGAGATAGCAAGGTTTGTGATGGACGAGATATTGACCAAGAAAGGATCATTCTCCATTGCGAGGACTAAGAAGTACAAGGCGCAGTACGGAAGAGACCACATTGATAGGCTATTGTAATGCGACTCTTAATTCGATACTTAAAGTTTTTTTTTAAAACTTTTGTAATATAAATGTTGATGAGTTTGTATTGTCGCTGATCAACAACCACCTTCACATCGATATCAAATTGATCGATAGCAACCACCTCCACCTCCCCGACCTCCCACCCCACCACCTCCCCTCGAAATGAAAATAAAACAATTATTAAAACACAAATTGTGAAAAGTATATCACTACCGGTTCAAAGAAAACCGACAGTGATAATATAATCTACACAACCGGTTGGTTAAAACAACCGGCAGTGATAGCTCAAGTATCACTGTCGGTTTGTAACACGAACCGGCAGTGATACATGAGCTATCACTGCCGGTTTGGCATAACCGGCAGTGATGTGATCAGCTCATCACTGCCGAGTTGGTTATGGCGGTTCAAAATCCGCCAGTGAAGGGGGGTTTTGAACCGCCAGTGATGTCCTTCTCTGCTGTATGATGCTCCTGTTGCAATGTAGTACTACTGTGTCCACGTCTGCTTCCTTTGTGTGTTCTTCTGTTTTTTAGCGTGTCAAGTACTACCGTGCTGTCGTTGTTGTATCCTTAAACTGGTCATGGAATTTGAAGATATATATGTTATCTTGTTGTATACCTGGTACCACCAATACAAATTCGCTTATCTATTCCGATCCATTTTTCTCGTGACGTTGCTCCAGTCTATTCATGACGAAAATCTGTTGTTCGTCATGGATTGATGGGTCACGGACCTCAGGCACCTCATTATTATCGGCATGCGTCTAATGGCGAAAGTTAAAAAAATGTCATTGAACATAACTTTTTTAGGTACCGATCATACATATTCATACACACCGATCGACGACTCGTTTTTGATGCTTTGTTATTGAACAATGACGAGGATAGATTGTCATAGAACCATCCGACTTTGATGATTAATTAATTGCATTTCATCAAAAATAAGTTCGACTATTGGTTAATCATTATTTTCCATTCAGTGGTGAATTCTGTTTTATCGTAAATAAGTTTGGCTAACGAGTCAATCATCAGTTGCCATCCAACGTGGCAGTGACCGTGTGCTTAGTCTCTATGGGTGCCTCCTCGTCCACATTTCATGTACACTTGTGGGGACTAGTTGACATGCCTGCTAGTCCTACACTACTGGAAACCAAGATTTCCCTGTCGGTGTTTCTTGAACCGACAGAAAAATTATACATTATTCTGTCGGTTCCTAGCGACCGACAAGGAAATTCGAAAACCGACAGAAAAAATATATTATTCTGTCGGTTTTACGGTGCCCGACAGAAAAATTATCATTTTCCTTGTGCGTTTTTTTCGTACCGACAGAAAAATTGGTTCCTACGTCTTTAAACCCAACAAGGGCGACCTGCTTCTCCGCCAGGAGCCCCGGCCACGTCGCCCGAATTTTCCTCTGCCGTCCGATCCTCCGTCGTGTGGCCCAGATCGCTCGGAGCCGATTTTGTCCGCACCAGCTTCTGCCGCTAATTCTTATCTTCCACCGGCTTCCTCTCGGCTTCTCTCGCTGCTATCTGGCTTCTGCTACGGAGTCGGCCCATCTAATATATACGCGGCATTCCGATTCTCCGTCCCGAACCCTCCAGCAAAAAAAACTCGCCTCCAGCCTATCTCTTCCTCCTCCTCCCCGGCTCCTCCCGCAGCGCACCGCCGCCGCCCACGCCGCTGCTCGCCCCAACCCCCGCTCGTGCCTCCTCTTGCTCTCCCTCTCTCTCGATGTGCCGGCGCACTGGCTGCCCTCGAACGCGGCGGCCTCCACGCCCTGCGCGCAGCCGGCGACGGCGCCCCTGGTTTGCGGCGCGGCCGTCCGGACGGCCTCCGGCGGTGGCTGCCTTCTGCCATGCCTCGGTGCGGGAGAGCCCCGCCGCTGGGTGTGGGCGCCGCTGACCCCCGGCTCCTCGACGCTGCCTCCTGCCGTCGATCCGCGCGGCCTCCATGAAACCCTAGCTGGCTCTTGCTCGCCGGCTGCGCTGGCCGCTCCGCTCGGTGGCCACATCTGTCGGTACTCCACTCTCTTCTTCTCTTCCCTCATCTCATGGCTCCTCCCCTAGATTCCCTCTCCCTCGCGGACGTGCAGTGGCCAGTGCCGGTGTCCCTCTCCCTCGCGGACGTGCAGTGCCCGGTGCCGGTGTCCAGGACGCCGCCCGCGGTCTGTGACGCAGCGGCGCGACTGGGCCCCCTCGGTGGCCGCCGATGCGGGTGCCCCTCGGCGCGGCCTGCTCCCGGCCACTAGCCTGCGGCCCAGCTTCAAATCGCAGGTGTTGCCTCGCTCCTCTCCTGTTTGTTTTCAGTTCTATGTTAGTCTTCTGCCATTGGCAGTGCGGATTTGCTTACCAGTGAGCAGATTAGCCTACTAAAATTAGGTGCCAAGATTTTTTTTAATCCACGCATGCCAGGTGTCAATGAATTGTTGTCCATACTTAGTTCATCAAACCTCCTTAAATGGTCAAACCAATTGTTCAAATTGGATTTATACAGTTTGATGCTTTCCGCTCAATTTTGGCAATGCCTTTTTTGGATTATGTACAATGTGTTAATCTGTCACGTCTGTCAAGTTTTGCTTACAACCTTGCAGAAAAGAAACTCCTTTACCTGCAAAGAGTGTGCACTTTCTGTTGCATTGTTAGTTGGATTAATCACTGCTGCCCCAATATTTGGTTAACTGGCCCATGATTCTTCTGTTGGACCTGTTCTTTCAGATGTCTCTGACAGCCTCCGGAGGATGTTGGTGTTGAGGCCTACTAATCTGGGTGATTTACCAATACATAATCAAGCTATTCATGAAGCTCAAAAGCCGTCGGAGGATATCACTAATAGCTTCGAGGTTGCTGATATTGGAGCTTTCGATTGAGTCCAAAGAGTAAGTTGTTATGTTGATGGATATTTTGGGATAACTAGGCCTTATGCTTTGCCAAGAGCTTGAGAGATTGAGGGAGACTAGAATTGTTTCTTCATAATTCATTGCTTCCTTCCCATAGTGCCGATTACATCACATATAAATAGCACAAGGCTACAGCCGCATGGGGGTAATTGCTCCTAGAAATAAGGAGACTAAGGAACGTGACGTGAGAGCTAATCTCTCCTAGAATTTAGGAAATAAAGAAGGAACCTATTCTTGGAAATAACCTCTCCTAAACTTTAGGGAATAAAGAAGGAAACTAATCTCTCTTTCCTCTTCAGCCAGTCGCTGCCTGCATGGCTGCTGCACTGATCGCGCGCTCTGTGGCGCGCCGCACGTCACACGCCCACCAACGCCTGGTGTGTGGCCCCACATGACATCCGGTGGCAGCCTGCTGGCTGCCCATGACATCTCCCCCGCCCTTGGAGACCCAGCTCGCCCTCGAGCTGGATCAGCGGGTCACTCTTGCCGTCGTAGTGCGGGAATTCAGGGCGCCAGTGCTTCGGCGGCCGATCTTGGTGGTGTTCGCCCGGGCTCGGGCACCCTCCTGAGGCCGAGGAACCGGTGGAGAGATCATGGATTGCCTTCGCGTTGGCCTCGATCGACTTTTGCATCAGCTCCATGGTTTTGGTGAGCGCCTCGATGGACGCCTTGAGATCGTCTCCCATGTTGTCGGCGGAGCAGGAAGCGACGGACGACGAGGTTGGAGATGCGGCAGCGGCGGATGGTGGTGGGGCTTCGGTGGTTGGCGGTGGGGCGGGCTAGGCAGCAGCGGAGGAGGAAGCGGATCGACGAGACCTAGATACCAGGTTATCAAGCGCCTTGGCACTCAACGACGGCGGCCCGCGACTACGTAGTTCATAGCCACGCTCCAGTCCTCACCGCGAGGTTATACCCCTCTGCTGGTGGCTTAACGAGAGTAGAGGTAGGAGATTAGATGATAACTGATTGCTTGATTTTATTGTTTGGAGTACAAGAAATATATGAGCCAACCGGCTAACAAACTTGGAAACAAACGATCCTAATTTCAAGGCCTAATTTTCTCCTAGCCACTGGGTCCGGCCCTGCCATCCTCATCCGCGGTGATCGCGGCCCTTGCCACGTCGCGCGCTGCAGCCCGCTCTGCTGCCCTGCGGATGTCACGCGCCCTGCGCCGCCTCGCGTATGTCCGACCGCACATGACATAAGTCATCATGCAGAGTTTATCAGATGGTGTAGGCTACATTTGATTACTAAAAGGAGCTGCCATTCCATTCCAAGCATCGCCAATTTGATTTACACCTCTTCTTAGGCATTACACTCCATCTAACCATTGCAATGTTCACTATTTTAGATGTCATATTGTGCTTACGGGTCAGTGAACCTTTGCCAAACTGTGTTGGTTCTTATGCAGCTGCTGTCTTTGTTGTTCAAGCTAGAGATCCAGAGGTACCGCCTCAGGGGTTTTTCAATCCCAGCAGCTGTCAAAATTGGTATAGTACCACTTCAAATATTGGTTCATGCTGGAAAGGCTCCTGTATATGGTCAAACACTTGAGGTATGCCGAAGCAACCTTTTCGCTTAGTCCTTCCATTTCGTTGTCCCTTTAGTTTTTTTGATGCTGTATTTCAATAAGCCCTTTCTTACATTACATGGGTCGTTTCTCAGGAACTCGACAACAACCTGCATAGTATGTAGCGTATTCTAACATGAGATAATTTTAGGACAGCAGCTGTCTACAGAATAGTGTTTGGACGACATAGCATTATCATAAAAAGGGTCAAGATCTAAATGACCAACACTGCTAGATAAAGCCGTTGTTTTTTTCAGGTGCGCTCTACCATAACCTTCTTCTGAAAATTTCTTTTTCATAGTCATACATATTTAAAGTTCTTTTAGCTTGATGAAATAATACATTCTACATTGCTGGTGCATATAGATGCACACCTGCATCATGGACTGAGCATGAGTGTCGGGCTATATTTATTAACAGCTGACTTAATGTGTACTGAGCCACGGGATCGTCTTGTTTGACCTTTTATTTGAATGTTCTTTACAAACTGTTTGTTGCTGCATAAAATCAGAGGCATTGTGTTTTTTTAAATGCAAGCATATATCTGACTGCAATATCTTAGTATTTCTTAAATTTAACGTTGTACTAAATTCCAAACCATAGTGCATGCATGCCTGAATTCAGGGGTGATGGACCTAGCAAAAGAAACATCAGATATGTTAGAATTGGAATATTTTGTCATTCTATATACATTGTAAAAAAACTCTGTTTCAGTAGTTGTACCATTTGGGATGTGATACCTTTATCTAATTTAGCAACATCTAACTACCAAAGGCAAAGGGTTTTGAATATAACAGTTATTTTGAGAAAACTGGCTCAGTGATTGCTTTATGATACTTTAATATTACTGACTGAACCTGGTTATGAAGCTTTTTCAGCTAACAAAACAATGTATATGGGACATGTTGATAAACCATTTTGAGTATGCACCAATACTGGACCTCCTCTAAAGAAAAGAACACGGTGTGGGTGCATCGGCAATTCACATATTATTTAACCATCCACAAAGGAAACTTTTTTATAGCACCAGAGGCCTCATGAAGCAATTCTGATAGTTTTAGACCTACAGTAGTATTTCCTTTGTATGATCTCATCAAATCTTCATCTCATAGTTTGAACATTGGAGGAGCAATGCTCATGGGTTCACTTTTTATTACTGTTGTGTAGGCAGTAATGGATAAGTACCTCGCGAACCTTAGTTAGCGAAGTTCGCTGAAAGGGCCACCAAGTTTGACAAACTCAGGTACAGTTCGATCATCAACGATGGACTTGGTGCAAATAGAAATTGAAGCACATCTTCGTGCGCACTACTGCCTGTAGTAATTACTGTTTTTGCTTCTCATGTAGTTATTGGTTTAAAATTTCATAGTTGATACGTAGTTCAGCTAATGATAGTCGAGTCAACTGTTTGTTGTTTTATTTAGATAATAGGCATAAAACTGTGCACCTTCCATCACTATGACAGCAGGGAAAATCCATTATTGTATGACATAGGGAAAAAAATCGGAGCACTACCTTACATGATAAAAATCAAAAGAATGAAAGTATCTGTCTTAGCTGATTCTACCGTCTATTTTATAGCCTAATATAGTTTCTAGGATTATGTAATGTCAGTGTCTCCATGACTATATTTTTTATCTGCTTAAAATTACCAAAGCTTGATATGATTATTTCTCCAATGCTAACATAGGAGTAGTTCCAGTTTTTTTTGCAGAAACTCGAAAGAAGGTATGTGAAAGTTGGAAACCTGGTAAACATCAGTATGGCACGTAATATTCTGTATACATAACTATACTTCCTGCATTGTACTTGAATCTATCAAGACTATCATGTTTGCCACCATTTTACAACTAATATTACATGTTATTCTCACCACCATGAATTTCTATCTCTTTAAATTTGTGGTTGAATTTGCGTACTCTTATATAAGCGTACTAATGCTTCATCTTGACACTGCATTGCTTTCTTACATGGTTGACCTTTCCTATGTGCATGCTAGAGCCATAATCTATTTGACTAAAAACCTGATCATGTTATATTGAACCAAGGTTTTGCTCAGATTTGTGGCCCAACGGGCGTGTGCTCGTGGACGAAGAACGAAATGGGCTGTGGGTACAAGATACGAAACTGAAACCGGCGATGGGTCCAGCATACGTGTGGATGTGGAACAAGATGATGCCGTGTCAGGTGGTACTCTTGTTTCTGAACCTTTCCTTTCTTTATCAGCTTTATTTTTTTTACACTAACACAATTTTTTCCGGATTCATTTGGCGGCTGCTAAAAAAATTACTACAATTTAGATATGGTCACTCTAATCATTCATTGTCCATTGCAATTTAGTATTCCAGTTTGCGCACTGTCGATGATTTGTACAGTTGTTTGCTATTAGTGTCGCGGCACAATCCTTATCTGGTCAGTATGAATATTGCAGTACAGAGTATAATGTTGTCGTCAAAACTGCTGCCTGAGATGGAGGTTGACGAAACTCTTAACAGAGAGCGCCTATTTTTTACTCAGCAAGAGAGAGTGACTATTGTCTGCCATAACTAATTAAAGGTGAACAATTTAGTATGGAGTATCAAAACCTGTACCATGTGTTGCTAGCTTGATTTGTTGCCTATTTATTAATTAGAATGACCTGGCATCATTCCTTTCAGGTTACAATAGACACCATTGGAAGTGCATCATATCTACTGACAAAGTAATTGCTGAGTGCCGTGAGAGCTATGGGCTACGAACCTGTCAGGGAACAAATTTTGGTCCTACATTATTGGACAATGCACAGGCTGCAAAGATACAGGAGCAGGAAGGTCTACCTAGATATGATGTTCGATCAAAGATAATGAATATTAATTTGCGTCTAGAAGATAAACATCTTGCATATCCAAAGGGGCGTCAAATGACAGAAGTTGTATGTATTGATTTCTTTCAGCCGGCCTGTAGGTAAAAACTGGATCATTTTGCAATACTTTCTCAGTAATAGTGTATGCTGTGAGACTTAGATACCTTTCTTATATCTTGGTCATGGTTCACCATGTGTCTTGTTTTGCCAAATTTAACTACCTCAATCAAGCAACGAAAGCAGCGAGCACGTTGCAATATGACAATATGAGGGACTAGAGGTGTTCCCACATCCTGGAGAGTGAGAAAAACTTGGGGCTGCAGATCATTTCAGCCAGGTGGACACTCCACGTTCAGCCAGCGAAAATTCTTCAGAGTATGCCCACTGAAAATTAGTATTTTGAACAAACGCTGTCACATATGTTCAGTTCACGTGTGATCGTAAGTTTTCTACAACTATTTTTTCATTGAACCTATGTGCAGTCCTATATAATACAAACCAAAACTACAGCAAGTTCTTATTTGTGCCATTTGTTTTCCATATCATAATGTCTATCATTGGCATTCATGTTCATATACTTACAGATTCTATAGGCCTGTCCACTTACCTAAAAACAACAATTACATACTCTGAATGGTTGCTCTTTTTTCATATACAATACAAGAACATTTACCATGGTCCTTTTCCATAAACAATTCAAGATCCTTATGTTTAGATAATTACACTGCTCCTCCTGACTTTTGTTGGGTTAGTGTATTGTTCTTTGTTTCGGAGTTTCAGGATCAGATATGATGCCTCATATCGTGTTCTTGGAGTTGAAGGATCAGATATGATGCCTTATATCATGTTTTTGCAATAATATGCTGTGCACAAATATTAGATTCTGCAATTGTTAGGAGCACACGATCGCTACCAATTGGGTTGAGGGATTTCGTACACCAGATCAGTTAGTGTCGGCCAGCGAATTCCTTTATCATGCTGTCATATTAGGTGGGGTCTTCTCATATCTCTAAAGAATGAATTATCCATGCGCTAGAATGCTACACAAATAAAGGATCCTCCTTCATGTTGGTTGGTTCCTGTATCGGTTTTTCTTTTGGAGGTCGGCTATCAGATATAACACCTCATATCATGTTCAGCCAATAATATGTTGTGCAAATATAGATTTTTTGTGACCCTCATGGACCATCTTTTCAGGATATGCTAAATATAAATCATGTGCCTTTAGGTAGTTGCCTGTAATTTTGGCTTACAGCATAACGAGTTTGGTCTTTAAGCAGGAGCAAAATTGACTAGGTTGTTCCTGCTTTCGGTACCGGACAAGCTTCAGCTAATACCGTGACGTGCAGGTCTACGTATGGGACATGGATGAGACACTGGATGGCTCATATGCTGGGACTTTTCACGGCCTCGAGGATTGTGAGAAAACTACTGGAATAGGGAAGCGATGGGAGAACCTTAGTTGAACTTTGTGATCAACACTTCTTTTATGAGGAGGTCAGTTAGCACATAAACTCAGTACTTTCATTCATGCTTCTATTTAATACTCAATGAACAAATGGCATGTCATTTTTATCTTTCAGAACTAAATTTGTTATGTTCATCTACTTGAAGATTTCTTTTGCCTGTCTCCTTACCTAAGACCAGCAGTTAGACACTTCGAGAACTCAAGAATATTATAAGGCTTTTGTTTTATACATACTTCTCTTAGTATGCACTTCTCATTTCTCTGTGAACCGTTACAGCCACGTTTGGGTGATACATGTTCATATAGTTGCAGATTTCATATGCCTGTCCGCTTACCCAAATTAAGCAATTAGACACTTTGAATGATTATTACTCTTTTTCCATACACAGTTCACGAATATTACGAGGCTTTGCTTTTAGGTATACTTTAATATGTATTCACTTCTCATTTTCTCTGTGAACTGCGTCTTCCTCTGTAAAGCAACTTTCAATTTGCATCAGCACCTACGCTTTAGCTACAATTCCTATTCATTATGTACCACCGTAATACAAATTCAGAAAAAATGGAAACCTACTGTTATCCCCACCTCTATGCAGATATTTGACCCGATTTCTCAGCTCAACAACTCGGACAACAATGAACATGGCTGGGAGTATGATCGCAGCTGGAAATACTACTGATCATCCCTACATCCACGTTGAAGTGATCTACGAACCACTCCACGATGCTTTTGTATAAGTGCTAGAAGCCCTACTGAAGGCTCCAATCAACTTGCTATTAACCTTGTATAGTACATATACTGACCAACTTGTAATGCTTTTGTATAGCTACTCTACTCTGCCATCTAGCAAACCAAGTCCCTGTTTATTTCCATACTAAGACACACGTGCAAGTGCTACAGCAATAGCTCCATGTATAATACCTGTATAATTATCCTCCGGCGGGCTCCTATATTATTCCGTATTATGCAATGGTATGCAATTTCCAAGTTACAATTCTATTTCCTCAAATTCGAGCCTCATGTGCGCGCGATGGCGCGCGCTCCTACACTAGTTAGACAACAAAACACACTGGTAATGTGGGCCTGGGCTGCGGTGGCCTTTTGACCGGCCCAAGAGTAGGCGGCTTGCGCGCGTGGACATATAAAACCAGTGAGCCCTAACCCTAGACCCGCCTACCTCCCCCATCTCAGCCGCCGCACCTTCCCCTCCATCTCACCCATCTCTGCCCGCCGCACCTGCTGAGGGCGCAATCCCAAGCGGCGGCGCGGCCTCTTGGCGTCGGTGCGGCCCCAAGTCAACGGCGCTCACCAGATGCAGCCGCTGCTTGTGCCTGTCGTCGCCGCGGCGCCGCTCCTGCCTCTTATCTCGGTGGGTCGGGCGGATCTGGATCCAGGCAGCGGCGGCCGGCTCACCCCACGCTCGCCCGGTGGCTCGTGGCCAGCAGGAGCGGCGGCGACCGGGCGGCGCCAGTTCCTGAGCCTGGTGGCCCCCAAGGCAGCGTGCGCCCCCCAGCTGCTCTCCTCGGTGCGGCTCCAAGTCGGCGGCGCGCACCCCAAGCCATGGCGGCCCCAAGGCGGCGGCGGTCCCCAAGGCAGCGGCAGATCTTACTACTATTGTCTCCACCTTGTTCATCGCGTCACCAAGCTTTTTAGATCAGCGGCAAGGTGTGTGCTCTGTAACCCTATCAACTCTCTCTAGCCTTTTAATTTCCTGTAATAGATCTGGGAATAGCCTGCCTGTCGTTGCAGATATGGTTGAATCTTTAGCCAATTACATTGATTCTTAATGATAAATGTTCATAAAATAGATAAAAAAAAGAAATCTGCAGCCTGTGATATTGTAGGTGTGAGTTGAAATATGTTAGCAAGGTTGCCAGAGTTGAGAAAGAGTACAAAAGTTCCATTCTAGGATGATAGCATTACTTGTCACACAAACCAAATGACTAGTAAATAATGATAGCATTACTGTTCCTTGTAGAAATACTTTGGGAAGAGCTATGCATTACTTCTCACACAAACCAAATAACTAGTAAATTTGATTTGGTTAGAGAACAGAAAGATTTAAGTATCACATATAGGCTGAGAACATGTACCGAGGCATGAGCAATACAATACTACGTGAGGCCACCAAAGTTATTTTTCTTCCTTCAGCATATGCATAATTTTGTGTGCTCTGTAGGGAGAAACTGAAAACACTTGAAGTGATAAAGTCGAATCTTGCCTTTTCTAGCAAACTCAAGAAACACACGGCAACACAAGACTACGGAAGATCTTCCTGCTGCTGAAAAGGAATTTGAAGGTCTGCAATCGTATGAACTCCCTAAAGCTGAAATGGTTGATCTAGTGCAGTAGCATGGCATGTTAAGTCTGGTGCTTCACAGTGGTTTTGACTATAACTTTATTTGTCATGAAGCAGGACAGTGATGCCATGGAGCAGCTGGCATGGATCAATTAGTTAAGGAACTGTTTTTGTGCATTTTAATTTTCTAGGTACAGTACCTTGTTGGCTCATTGATTTTTTGACGGTTCAAACATTGTAGTGTTTCTATTTTAATAAGCACATATCCCATATGTGTTTCCTTTTGCAGGCTTGCTGCTGTTTCTGACATACATGCACCTGAGACAAGGTAATCTTACATGCCTCTAGGTTGATGTTAATATTAGTCTGTACACAATGCTTGACTCTTTGCCTCAAAACAGCTTTCTTGATTTTCATACCACTTTATTATGATATACAGTTCCACAGGGATGGCATTGTATCCAATGAAATCTGTTTTAATCTTATATATTTCTAATTTATTTGTAGTCAACATTTGAATGAAATAACAAAATGTGGAGGAAAAGTTAGGCTACTCAAAGCTTCCAAGTTGTGTCAGCAGGTATGAACTGCCCTCTACGTATCTCGACATTTCTCAGAAATGAAAGAACTTACGGTACTTTGCTCTGCAAGTTGAAGTTTTGTTATTTTATTTCTTAGATACATGATGAAATGGACCCTGTAGTTCTTTTATTTTCTGAATAGAGATCAGCTGTTCGCAAAACACTTAATCATAAGTATAATAGTGACTGTATAACTGATGTTAGGTTTCACTTTGTCTTTATTTAGACTATAATACTCTTGTCCTAGATTTTTGTGCTAATTTTCTAGTTCCTTAATCAGTATCATTTTTACTGCTTATTGCTTCCTTATTTTAGGCACATAGTTAATTCCAAGTGACTGATGCTGATGTATACTGCAACCATTATGAATCCTTTCTACTGCTAGTTGCTTTATTAATGCACATAGTTCCTTAATCAGTATCATTTTGAAAAATGCAATATGCATAGCCTTTGTCATTGGACTTACTTTATCTTCACGGTTTAACTGTTCTTTTTTCTGCCAGACTCAAAAGGTCAGTTGATCTGTTAACGCACTCTGTCTAAGAAGGAAGCAACCAATGGGAGTGGAGAGTTATTATCGTACTCCACATTTTATTGAACTGCTGTAAGTTTGTAAAATGCCTTCAAATTCACCACTACTTATACCCTTCTGTGCTGCTGTTATTAAATTTTTAGTCAGGTGGATTATAAGTTTATGACTGCTGTTATCTGTTTCTATTGGGTAAGTTAATATTTCTGTTAAAATTGATTGATAATTTGTATGTCCAAGATTTAGTTTCTCCAATAATTAGTGACTGTCTTGCATAGTGGAAACTGGAATGTTAGTTTCTCCAATAACAGAGTAGTTGCAGAACTGAAGTGTTAGTTGTTTTCCCAGACATCATTTTCACTTGCGCATTTGCTTTACTTGCAAGATCACTAATGGTGTAATGTTCCATTGCAGGTTTTCCTCAATGAGGATGAAGAACCCGTTGATGCAAGTCGTCAAATATGGGTATCAGAAGATAGGACAGTGCTCATGGAATTAAGCTGCTAGATTGTTTGCTAGGCTAGTAAGAGATAACAGTCAGGCTTTTGTATGGACGCCAAATATTTAGAGAATATATGTACAGATTCTATATATAATGCTGATGTTGATGGTTTGTGCCAATTATCATATTTATATATGATATTTCTAACTGGTGGTCTCATTGATGTACTTGTGACATATAATGTGTTATATGAATGATGCCACACTGTATAATTGATTTAAATTAAAAGTAAAATTGTTATATATATTTACATATCCTATTTTTTTCTTTTCGTATGTTGTTCTGACGGTGGCAACCAATTTTCCTGTCGGGTAGCAACGACAGGGCTGGAAATCTAAACTTGATGTGTCCGAATTTTCCTGTCGACGTCCTCAAATTTTCCTGTCAACGCTGTACCGACAAGAAAATGGTTCCACCGACAGGAAAATTAGACAACCGACAGGCAAATGCTATTTCCCAGTCGCTTTAGTTCTGTCGGTGTTTTCCTGTCGGTAAACCGACAGAAAAATTTGTTTTCCAATTTCCCTGTCGGTATCTCGTATTTCCCTGTCGGTTTTGCACCGACAGGGAATTTTTAGTTTCCAGTAGTGCTAGGGCATGTTTGGTTTATGAGTTCTGTGTACCAAGCCAAATCTTGGTCATCATGGCCAAATTGAGGCAGAAATCAGGCTAGAAATGATGTTTGGTTTGTGATGGAGCCAAAATTCAGCCAATGCCAAAATTTAGAGTGGTCAATAATGTTGGGATGGTAAACATGTTAATTTTTGTCAAAGTTGTGAGGTATGACATGTAGGCTCCATATGTCATTGTTTCTTCATCAATGAAATTAAACATGGTCATGCAGGATCTTGTTTTGTAGATAAACTCACAAGGAATATTATGGTAAAAAAGAATCATGAATCAGACATATGCTTAAGGAGATACTAAAATTTGAAGCTCGATTATCTAAAAGTTCCAAACTACCTGCATGCAATGGTTTGTACGAGGGCAGCTCTAAAACTAGAGATTACGATGATTTATAACTTGGCATGTACTACCTTCGTCTCAAAATAAATCAATTCCTAGAACCACCTAAAGTCAAAAAAATCTTAAGTTTAACCAACATTTTAGAAAAGAGTAACATCATCTATGTCACCAAATAAATATATTATGAAAACATATTTCATGATGTATTTAGTGATACTAATTTGGTGTTATAAATATTGATGTTTTGACTTAAAAATTAATTTAGTGATACTAATTTGGTCGATCTTAAAATATTTTGACTTACGATGACTCAAACTTATTCACTTTAAGACAGAGGTAGTATGAAACTACTCACAAGTTCACTTTAAGACAGAGGTAGTATGAAACTACTCACAAGTTCTGAGTTGCGACTGGTCTAACAACTTATACTTTGATTTGGATGGAACAAGCGGACGAATTCTCGGTCCGGAGTTGAGCCAGCTTTATCTATTAACTATAGGTGCACTTTTGTGGCTAAAAGAGAGCATTGGCTAAATCTTTCTAAAGTGGTCGTAGAGGTAGGGTTTATGCATTTATAAGGGTGAATGTGCTATATATATATATATATATATATATATATATATATATATATATATATATATATATATATATATATATATATATATATATATATATATATATATATATATATATATATATATATATATATATATATATATATATATATAGTACCTAGAGTACTAAATAATATTCAGTACCCGAGCCCCTACGGCCGCCCGACGTTCTCCGGTCTGTACGAAAGATGGGGGGTCATGGCTGGAATTTTGTTTTTTATTTTTTTTGTCTTGTTGGTATTTTTAGGCTGGCGGTTGTCAGCTGTTTTTTTTTCCTTTTTTTTTGTTTAGTGGTCGGTTTTGTTTGAATGGTGGTTTGGGCTTGCTGCCAATTTGTTTTCTTTTTTTTCTCGTGTTCTGTTTTGTTCTAGGTTGCTGGTTTATTTTTTTGATAAGTGAACGTCCAAAAAACATGTATTTTCTTATTTTCGAAAGGTAGATTTTATATTTTGAGATAGGTAAGGCAACAAAAAAAAAAGAAGTCTTCAAGTAGAACATCAACGAATTTGATGCATCTATTTTTTTTTTTTTTGCCAAAAACATAATTTTTCAAGTAAATGAAAAGTGAAAGAAGATTGCAATACACTTTGTAGTTTGAATATACAGTTTTGTGGCTCCATCTGAGCTATTCCACAAAATCACATTCACATACAATATATGGCAGCTAAATAACCTTCATTGGAATCATAAAAACTAGAGTTCTAACAACTCATAGGCCAAATTACATTACTTTTTTTTATCTGAAATAACACCATCTGAGGAAAAAAAAGAAAAACTACATCTCCCTTCTCTCACACCTCTAATGGTTGCCCATTGCTTCACCTGTCAAAAGAAGCGGAAACAACAGCTGTAGCTTTCAAATGAATGTTTATAGTTACATATAACTTTTGACATAAGCCATTGTGGATCAGAAACAAGAAAAATAATCATGGTAATGGAGCTTTTATTGCTCAGGATAAATAATTCAGTAAGCCAAGGATACATTACAAGGTCCATGAACAGAAAAACCTCAAAGCTGGACTTAAAAATTTCATTTGTGAACTTAAAGCCAATTTATGAATTGAAATAAATATGTATGAAATATGCTTATGCGAGAATCAAAAAGGAAAACTGAGACAGCTTCGAAGTCAAATAACAACTTGTAACAACAAAAAAATCCTTCATAAGAGCATGGTTCAAATGAAGTTGCCTGTGAGAAATTATTTTTTATGATCACCTACAAGCTTTTAATAAATGGGTGTGACCAAGACTTTTTTAGTTCCAACTGACAAACTATTGAGTTTAACAATAAACATTAATGGGTGTAGCAGTAATGTGGTATAGGAACAAAGAAATTGATGGTCCAACTAATATGTATGGTTCAGTTTTGGGGACAATTATTAGTCGAAATATGATATTTGAAGTAATGTTTGGTTGAAGGGCTAAGCATTTGGTTGAAAACAAAATTGTGAGATAAGAAAGCTAAGATCAAACAAAAGCATCCATGACCACATAAATTTAATGGCATCGATTGTAAACAGTCAACTAAAAAGTATAATTAACACGGAAAAAACAAAGTATAATGTAGACAAATGAGATGATCATGAGAGGAGCAATGCAAAGAGGATTGCATCAACCTCACAATTTCACCTTCACGGTTGTCAGTCCAGGACATGAGATTTATACAAAATAGTGCACACTGCAATTAAAATAATAAAAATGAATTACAACTGTACAAATTTGTAAGTATTTCATGTTTTGGCAAGGTTGTAGCAAGTATATTACAGATATGATGAAAGGAAAGTAAACTGGTCACAAGAAAAAAAAAAGAGGCAATTAGGAAGGCAGTAAGCACTTTCTCCATGTCAGTCACAATTCATATTGTCAGCAATACTGATCGATGTGAGTATTTTATCATATTGTCCACGAATACTACTTGCAAAATCTAGGGAAAATAAGCAACCATGTCAAAGTACCTAATTTATCTAGTTGAGAGAAAAATGTTCAGTAAACATTTTACAATGTTTCCTTAAGAGTAATACTCTAACCAACTGTGCAGCTAAAGTCAATGCTTATAAGAACAGTTTCACACTGGATTAACATTATGCAAAGGGCATGCCGTTTTGAGCTCATCACTAGAACACAAGGAACAAGAAATACGTTTTTCCAAATCTTTTAGCACTGCAACTAGAAGGGTGAAGAGGTTGGGGAATTGTGGGATATTGGGTGGTTAATTGGATTTTTTTTATTCTGAAATTGCAGTGTGCTTTTCAAAATCAGTGAAAGACACAAATTCAAAAGCACTTCAAAGATCGTGTATATATGCTAAGGCGAGCATACTATAGATATACATTTAAAAGGCGTTACAGGTAAAGTGCATGTACAGCCCCAATTTCTTGTAGTGGGCATGTGACAGCAAAGATGCAGACTCAACATCTAAGTAGTATATTTGTTAGGCAGCCAGAATATTGTAAAGTTGCACTAGTATAGCTAAATCTCTAAGCATGTTGACAAATCATATTTACTGCTGAACTCACCTATCCAGGACTCCAGGTACGTTTGAAGGCTCCAAGGGCCTTTGCCTTTCTAAGTGGGAAAATGGCATGCTGCACCCTATGATCTCCCATTAATCTGCATAGGAGGAACATTTATCACAACCAATTTTGCATGACAGCAGATATTATCAGAAATAAGGAATATCTCCCCCTCCCTCAACCCCTCCTTTCATTCAAGAGAGCTTTGCTAACTACCAATGCATACACATGGACGCCACATCAGTTAGGTGGTGGTCTGGAACTAAGATCATGTATTTACCGTGAGCAGTCACAAACAGCATTGGTGCCTCTGCCAATATTGAAACCATATTCTGCATCCTGCGTGCCAAGGTTTATACAAGGTAAGCTCAGTATCCATAGTCTCAACAGCAAACTGCATCATTAAAATAGACAATACGTAAAAGGGAATTTACTTAATGAAGGGTAAAACAAAACAAAAGATCTTTACAGGATCAATCTATTAATCTAAAATGCAATTTAGGAATAGACAATGCAGCAGTACTGAGAGGCAAGAAATCTGTGCAATATATCATCACCAAATTTCAAGTAGCATAATTCTAGCAGCGCAACGTACTTAAAAGCGAATTTACTTGCAGGACGAAACCAAAAGAGAATTTACTTTCAAGTAGTTTAATTATGTGAATAAGCAAATGCAGGATGAAACCAAAAGGAAATTCATGAGGGAGCTTGGAGAGGAATTGAAGGCCGACAAGCATGAAGCTATCTGAATGCAGTTATCTTTCAGTTCAGAAAAAATAGTAGTTCTAAAAATAGCCTCTATGCAGTTCTGCTTCAGTTCAGACATTATCTAATTGGCTTTTTTGAAAACTGTATGCATGTCAAACACCACTATTATCTGTTAGCTATCAGAAACACCACTATTAGTAACTTCAGAAATTATTATCTAGATAATTGGCTTCTTTGAGAAGATAGAACAGGAAAAGATCAGGACTCAATGAGATTATTAATCTTGCAACCCTCTTAGTAACTTCTTCCTAGGTGCTGCCATGACAAACCTTTCTGCCATGAGAAACCTTTGCTATCGGCTCTTTGGTAAAGACACCCTTTGCAGCTGTTCCAAGGACTGATTTGTCTGCCTTGTCAAGTAGCATCTCAATTTCGTCAGTTATTACTGTTGCTGCAGAAATGAAGTCGAGTCAAGGGTAGTAAAAGCTTAAATCAGTGAATACACAAAGAATTGAATTGAAGGATGCTCATCACCTCCAATCACACACTATCTTCCTGTCAATTGCAGGCTCCATCCAATTGCAGAATAGTCGTGCATGCCGCTCCAGCCAAATTTGCACACACACTCCATGGATTTGAGCTGGTGAAGTTGGTGGCACTGAATTTGTGTGACAAAAATCACAGGCAGTGGAGCCATCAAAAGCTGCTACCTCGCAGCATCGCCCAACCGTCACGACACCACTGGACAATAGCGCCCTGGCCGAGCCATCGGGACACTGCCTAGCAAATCCTCCCAATGGATGGTGGATCGAGTCGTCCGGCTGCCGCTGGTTAACCTTGTTGCTGATCTGAAAAAAACAATAATTAAGAAAATCTCATGGAATTAAAAATCAAGGCAAGATGCAGATCATAGAGACGTAGGAAAGGAAATCTTACGGGAAAAAGAAGGTGGTGCTGCACCACCACCGTGAGGCGCCGTCTACGTTGACCTGCTGCGCCGCCGCTCGGAGGCGCCGTTCGCGCCGTGCTTGCCACGCCACCTCCAAGAAAGGTCATCCGCGCAGGGATGGGGAGGAGTCGCGGCTACCGCCGCTAGTTGGGGAGGGGCCACCGCCGCTGGAGCCATCACGCGAGGGCGGACCCCGCTACCGCGGGGGGTGGGGGGCGTCCACGCGGGCGCCGCCGCTCCAGTCCCCGGATGCGCCGCGCCCACCGCCACTGTGCGCCCCCAATTTGGAGAGCACCACAAAGAGAGGTACGCCACAGGGATTGCATCCATCCGGCCCCATGCTCCCATCTGCATCAGTCGCCGCTCGTGAGATCCAGCAACAAACGATGTGGGTGGGTTGAGAGGGGTCGACGCCGACGGGGTAGTTGAGGACGGCGGCCGACGGGAGAGACGAAACCCGCCTCAGAGGTTGCAGAGGAGAGGTGCAGAGGGGCGAGCTGGGCTCGTGCGGCAGAGGTGGCGGCGAGCTGTGGGCGAAACCGGCGGATGGGGCGGCGAGCTGTGGGCGAAACCGGCGAATGGGGCGACGAGCTGGGCGAAACCGGCGTCTCCTAGACTCCTCCCCACGATCTCGAAATTAGACTGGCCAAAAAAAACTCGATGCGATAAAAGAGGAGGTCGGCGCGGGGAACCAGCGTGGGGAGCGCCTGTGGGTTGGGTCAGTCCAGTCGTTTGGGCTCGGTGATTCTGGCTCGGGTACCAATTATTTTTCGGTACCTAGGGTAATACATAGAATATATATATATATAAGGGTAATAGTTCTATATATATATATATACACACACATGAGTATCTTCTATCTATAATTCGCATGATGAGTATACATGCATGTATGTATGTGAGTGTTTATGTCTATACCATAGTTTGAAAAAAAAGGACAAAACATATCATCAAGCACTGAAAAATAGTAGTATCCAATATGACATGTGGATATGCATCATCAACTATATCAATTTGACTGAGATGAAACGATATATAATAAGCTCAATTTATTTTCCCAAAGATGCGATAGGTACATCTAGGGTAATCATATATGATCCTTATGTTACAAATATGAGTTTTTTCTTAAAACAATGGCATATCTAGAATAAATTTTAATAAATAATTTTGTACTGTTTTTTGGTATGTTGCAAATTAAACTTTGTTTGGAATGTTGCATTTTTCGTTTAGAGACTAGATTACACAGTTCTGATAGTTGATGATGTGTCTATAAAAAAATATTTCTTTGTAGATGAAAAAGGTTAGTGCCTATTTGGATTTATTAGCACTAAAAATTAGCAGCTAAAATGAGTACTACTGGATCAAAATAGACCTCCTAATAAACCTGCTAATTATTAGCTATAAGGAGCTGCTAACTATTAGTTCTTAGCTGTTTTGGAGTTGCTAGTGGGTGCTAATAGTTCATATACACCTTCAACTCACAATCCAACCACCTATAATAGTAACAGTCTCCTACTAAAAAATAGCTAGCTAAAAATAGTAGCTATTAGCTATAGCTAATTTTTAGTGATAATGGATTCACACAGGCGTTTAGCGTAGCAAGTTTGCCAGGACAAATGGTAATTAACATTATAGATTTGTAGCTGAATAAGGAGGCAGGATGGGCCACGAGAAGAAATCCGCGCTTGGTCAGTGTCCTCTGACTGTCTTCACCGGTGCTGAGTCAGGTGCTGATGAGCTACGATTCATTTTCTCTGGATGACTTGTCTGACTAGTGGTTAGCACCAGAAGGAAGTAAAAAAAAAGTTCGCCATTTTAGCACAACCATTTTAGCACAGGCAGTTGCCTGGTTGCTGCTTGCTACTCGTAACAAAACGGCAACAAATAAACAATATACTACTTTAATAGCACGCATATCCGGCTGAAATTGTTTACTAGATTTTGTTTCATTGTTTACAGAATCACCAGTTTTCTTCAGGACTGATGGATGCTTATACTGTCGGAGGAGACCAAGCTGACGCCAGAACTTTCAGAGGTGCTGCTGTGTGGAAAGATAGGGTATGAAAAGTGCTCATTGAGTCAGTGATTAGTTCCTTTCTACTAACGTAAGCATGATGGTCGTTGGTCTCTAATAACGTTTCGACTTTGGAGTAACTGTAGCAGGTTTCTGTTGGTTCAAGTTTTATTAGGCCTCTGAACAGTGCTGTTAAATTTCTCTCTTCATTTCTGCTTAATCCCGCAAGACTTTGCTTTCAACATAATGTCTATGCTGATGCTTGTTTCGCTGAAATTTGGCTTATGTCGATGCTTATGCTGAAATGCTATAAGAGAAAAAATAATGTTGATTCGCTGAAAAGTACTGCTGAAGTAATGCAGAAGAACATGAGCTAATTGACGGTGCTCTACTGTTCTTCCACTGCAAGAAAAGGCGACAATCCCTTGTACATTGACTGCTTAGACTGAGAGGGGTGAAGCAAGCAATTTAAGGCTTCCGTGTTGCACTTTCCATGTTGCACTTGCACCGGCAGCAGGGAGTATCACGGGGCCCAACTGCACACAAAGGCTGTGTTTAGTCGAGAAAATTTGGATGAAAAGTTACTGTAACATTTTTTGTTATTATTTGGTAAAATTTGTTCAACCATGGATTAATTAGACTTAAAAGATTCGTCTCAAACTTTACAGACAAACTATGCAATTAGTTATTTTTTTTACCTACATTTAATGCTTCATGTATGCGTCTAAAGATTCGATATGATAGATGGAAGAGGAAATATTTTGGGTACGCATGGCAACTGAACGCGGCCAAAAGAATGAACTGAAATGCGAGAGGGCAGCGACAGCCGACAGCTCCATGTCTGCAGCCAATAAATATAAGCAGGAGTATGCATGTGTGCTACAAATAAAAGAAGAGAAAATGCTGTGCTTGCTGGCATGGCAGCATCATGCCTCGTTCAGTTCCTAAAAATTTTTTGCCTCCACTCATTACATCGAATGTTTGATACATACGCGGAGTACTAAATGTAGATAGAAAAAAACTAATTGCACAGTTCTCGGGAAAATTGTAAGACGAATCTTTTAAGCCTAATTAGTCTATGAAAAACCTTAAGTGCTACAATAACCAACATGTGCTAATGACGAATTAATTAGTATCATTAGATTCGTCTCGCAGTTTTCTGACGAGTTCTGTAATTTGTTTTTTTATTAGTATCCAAAAACCACTGCCGACATCCTTCCGACACATTCGATGTGATACTCAAAAATTTTCTTTTCGCGAACTAAACGCAGGATGAGGTGCACGCAGAAGAAATATTTGCTTGAGCAGACAGAGGAAGGCTCTGTTTATCCGGCTTATAATCCGTACTTTTCAGCTTGTTTTTTCAGCCGGAACAGTATTTTTCTCTTACAACAAATCAGGCAACAGTGTTTTTTCAGTCGGCTTATCAGCACAGCCGAACGGGGCTAAAGTGGAAGACCAAACCAAAAAAACCGTACTGTACCCATGATGGCGTCACCCAGCCGGCCAGCCCCATGACCCCCCCCCCTGCAAGTCTCTTGTGTTGGGTGCCTCGTGCTCTCCCTGTCTCGGACTTTGGATGTTTGACAGATTAATGAGCATAAAATTCAGCGTGCCAAGGCCTTGTTCACTTCCTCATCCTAACCCAAAATATTTTCTCTTCCATCTATCACATCAAATCTTTCGACGCATGCATGGAGCATTTAAATATAGGTAAAAAAGATAACTAATTGCATAGTTTGTCTGTAAATGTCGGGACGAATCTTTTGAGCCTAGTTAGTCCATAATTGAACAAATTTTGCCAAATAACAACAAAACATGCTACAGTAACCTTTCAGCTACTTTTTGCGAAATGAACACACCCCAACTGGCATTGCAAGAAGCAGAAAACTAGCGGAGCCGGTTGCCCATTGGGGAGACACGCCGGGTTTGTTTAATCCCCTGACCTTAATTCCCTAGTGGCAGAGGCAGACCACGGGTCGCGTCACATACGTTGGTCTGGGGCTCTGAGCCACCGTACGTGGGCAATGCCATCGTCAAGCAGTGCTTGCTTCACCGTTTCACCCGGGGTGTGTTCAGCTCGCGAAAAGCAGGTGAAAAGTTACTGTAACATCTTTTATTGTTATTTGGCAAAATTTGTCTAATTATGGATTAACTAGGCTTAAAAGATTCGTCCCAACATTTACAGATAAACTATGTAATTAATTATCTTTTTTATTTATATTTAATGCTCCATGTATACATTTAAAGATTCGATGTGACGAATGACAGAGGAAATATTTTAGGTTGGGATGGGGAAGTGAACAAGGCCCCTGTCGAAGTAGCTCGACCTCGTGCTCCGGGGTTGCAGGCTTGTTGCAATGCAGCCTGGCCAGGGTACCGTACGCTCCGGTGTGCTTTTCCGGAGGGTGTGTTCAGATGGTTGTAAAGTGGGTGTAAAGTTTCTGTAGTACTGTTTTTGTTATTTGATAAAATTTATTTAATTATGGACTAACTAGGCTCAAAAGATTCGTCTCGACATTTACAGACAAACTGTGCAATTAGTTATTTTTTTTACCTACATTTAATGCTTCATGTATGCGTCCAAAGATTTGATGTGACGGGAAATCTTATAAATTTTTTGGAATTTTGAAGTAACTAAACACCGGCAGAGTCTCTTGACCTTTTTTTAGATATGACTAGTATGTTTGCTGTTCGTCATGGAAATGGAATTGAAGTTGACCAGAGGTCCTGTAGTCGGCGCCACGCCAGCGTTGTGTTCACAGGTCGACGTCACTCTGAGATACTGGGCTGCTAGCCCCTAGCCCCCTACCTCAGCTTTGCAGGCCCAGGCCCCCAATTTACGTTCTCATTAGTTTCACCGGCCCAGCCAGTCCAGTGTTGTATGTAGGCGAGGCATGCGATCCGATTGGCCGCTGTTCCATTATTCTGACCGAGTGGCTGGTGCCCTTAGACGGAAAATTTTTGACTGTGCCAACGCTAATGGTGCCGGTCGGCGGTCGCATATACGACGATCCTGCGTGCTCAGTTGCCGACGATTGGGACGGGGTTGGGCGTCCACTAGGACCACTACCGAAGCAGAGCAGTGCAGCTGGTTAGCTGTCCATGCGCGCATAGGAAAATAGGGGCCGTCACTCGGTGGTCGAGGCATCGTAGGAAATTGAGGCCGTCACTCTATATAATTCATGGATGGCAATCCTCCTCCTCTCACCACACCTGGCGAATCGAAGCACACACCGTCCAGAGTAGTCACCACGCGCCAGAGTCCATAAGACATTCCCACCCGCACCAATGGCTAACCGGGGAGAGGTGCCGCAGCACGTTATGGCCTGGAACGCCGACGTGCCAGGCCAACGCGACCGGCCGCACCACCAGTACCATCTCCATCTCCATCTCCTCGACGCCGCGCGCGCGCTCATGCTGCTAGGAGCAGTCGCCGCCGTCTCGACCGTGGGCGGCAACCCCGACGCTGACGGTGACGCCGCGCAGGCCTTGCTCGGCTTCGTCACCTGGCTGCTCGGCGTCTGCCTCCTTTCATTCGTGCCACTGCTAGGCCGGTTCCCGCAAGCTGATGCGTTGGCCGGCGCTGCCATCGCCAACGCCAGCGCCGTCCTTGGCTACCTGTTCACCCCATGGAATTAGCTCCATCCCGCGTGCATCAGTGCATGTGCTTCTATCCGTTGGCCATGGAAGGATCATCTCCATGCTGCTCTTTCTATTTCTATGTTTCAAGCAGTGCCCTATATCCGGCTATCTCTGTATTGTGTACGTGTTCGCCATGGAAGAAGAGCTGTTCGGTTATTAACTTGTACGCTTGTAGTTGTAGCGTCGCTGCGTGAGTGATCGGCAGGAAGCCCCCATATTATATTATATATATATCGTGCTCGTGCACAGGTCCGTGAAGACAGGCACAGCGACCCGTACCCTGCAGCGCACGCGGAGAGTCGTGCGTGTCGCGTCGCAGTGGTCCGTCTGCGTGCGGCATGCACAATCGTCTGCTTTTTTTTTTGATCGGATGCATAATCGTCTGCTAGCTGTGCGTGTTAAACCGAAAAGGGAATCGAGCACGGAGCAAAGGCGCTTCTCGCCTGTACGGATATAAAAAATTTTGCTGGGTCGGTGGCTCCGTGCGTCCAGATTCCGCCAGGCCCCAATTTACACACACGCCTCAGTTTGGCCGGCCCAACTAGTCCAGACTTGGTGATGCACGGTCCGGCATCAGCAGTGTATAGTCCTATGTAAACAAAAGCCCACCCAAATTTACCGACCTGCGTTACCTCCGTTATTCACTGGCCCAACAAGTCCTGAGTACAGCGACAGCTAGACCCAGCCCGGTGTCAGAGCATCTCCACCAGTTTTTCAATAATCTATCCTCAGTATCTATGTATTATTAGAGTAGTCTAATATTATTCTAAAACAAGAGTAGTCTAATATTATTGTTTTCATATTATGGGAGTTGCTGCAACAGTACCTTAATTTATCTCCCTCAATACCCAAATGAAAGGTTGGTGAGATACAACTGTCCTTTATTTGAGGGAAGATGAAGAAAATTTTGTTGGCCACTGAAAAAGGAGAGAGATTAGGAAACTATTGCAGCAAAAAATATAGTTGTCCCTAATATTACAACTTTATGGAGATATAAGGAAAGGTATTAGGATACTACTGCTGTTAGAAGAGTCAAGGGCCTATTAGGCCTTAGCCCGTTAGGGTTAATTAGTCGCTTGCTTAGGGGTCAAGTAAGCCTTGCTTGTAAGTCAAGAAATCCTCTCTATATAAGGAGAGCAGATGTATCAAACTAATCAAGCAAGAGATTAGAAGGAAAAACCTTCTCTCTTGCCGGCCGTGGGCGAAGCCCCGCGGCCGGCGTTCCCAGCGCCCCTTACAGCCCTAGCCACCGCCTCCAGTTTGTGAACAGTACCCCCGCGGTACTGTAGCGCGCGGGTACTGTAGCTTCGCCGCCGCTCCTCTTGACTCAATCCTCCCAATCCCAACGACGTCCATAACAATCTGGTATCGGAGATGTCAGGTTCCGATGAGCCGCTGTGAGATTAAATCGTCAAGGCGCTGGCCGACATTAACGCACAGCAGGCGTACCACAACTCATGGTTGGCCGCCATGGAGAGCTGTCAAGCGGTGTTTGCGCGTCAGGTGTCGGCGGCGGTGCGGCTGCAGGCGGCGGCGCGTGGCCTCCTGGCGCGCCGGCAAGTGCAGCGGCTATGCGATCTGCCGCTAATTCAGCCCCGCACCCCGTCGCAGTTCCTCCAAGCCGTGCTTCGCCGCGCGAAGGCAGACACCGCACAACAGATCAAGCAGCGAAAGGACATCGCAGCGCAGCCGATGTTTATTCACCAAGTGTCGGCTGTGGTGCGGTTACAGGCTGCAGCACGCGGACTCCTGGCGCGACGGCAGGCGCGGGAGATGCGTGGGTTGCAGCTGGTGCCTGTGCCCCGTGCCCCTTTGCTTCGCCACCAGGCTGCGCTTCGCCACATGGAAGGCCTCGATCTCGTCCGCTGCGTCATGGAGATCGAGCGTGGCATCGCCACCTCGGGTGGCGAACTCGGCGTCTACAGCGCCGGCGTTTGGGGACGTGGGTGTGTGGCCACCCATAGGCGGACCTTAATTAGCGCTGTCGTACTCCGGCATCGGCCGCCGCGAGGACGTCTCCGCTGGTCGCTATCGCGACTAATTCCTGGTGGCTATACCCGTGCACCCCTCTCGTTCCGGTGGGCTCCATGGGATCCAGGTGGCTACACACGTGCAGGTTCATCACGCGGAGGGTGTCTGTCGTATCTTCAGGAGTCAAAAATAAAGAGTCGTAGTTTATTTCAGGTCAATAAAATAAGCTGAGATGTAAAAGACTTGTTTTTAAGTGATAGGTTTGTGTCGAGTCGAGTTAGGTTACAGCTCGAAGACGAGCTGCATGTCCAGGTAGGGTGTAGTGTTAGAAGAGTCAAGGGCCTTAGCCCGTTAGGGTTAATTAGTCGCTTGCTTAGAGGTCAAATAAGTCTTGCTTGTAAGTCAAGAAATCCTCTCTATATAAGGAGAGCAGATGTATCAATCTAACCAAGCAAGAGATTAGAAGGAAAAACCTTCCCTCTTGCCGGCCGCCCCGCGGCCGGCGTTCCCAGCGCACCTCACAGCCCTAGCCGTCGTTCCTCTCTCGCGTGAACAGTACCCGCGGGTACTGTAGCTCCGCCGTCGCTCCCCTCTCTTCCTCCTGGATCCTCTCGATCACAACAGCGTCCATAACAACTGCGGTATTCGTTGATTGTGCCTACGCGTAAACCCAGCCTTCACTCACTGAAAATGACAGGAATCAAAAAGAAAATAAAAGGGGCTTTGGTATTGGGAGTGCAGTCGTTGATGTAACTACCACCGCTCGACGGTCCTGCGCGGGCACCGTCCCCTTGTGAAATAACAGTCTCTCTGTTTTTTATTTACACGTGGTTTGTCTTACATTTATATATTTGACCATCAATTTTTTTAGAAAAAATATATAGCTTTATGACATAAGATTTATGTTTCAAGATTCACTGTGAATAATACTTAGAGTATATAATTCATAGTTTGTAAAACTATAAGAACTTTTGGGAATGGATGGTAAAAGATAGTAATGTTTCCAAAGTTTCGGACGAGATATCTACATACCACATTATATTGTTGAATGCTAGAACAGTCCATGTATTTGATCAAAAAACTTGTTCAAGCAATTGAATGCTAGAAAATAATCTTGAGAAAAACAGACAGGAATATGTTGAAATATTTGATTTTATTAAATTATCACAAATATGAATTTTATGATATATATCTAATTCTAATATATAAAAACTAAATAAAAGTTAACCTCTTTCAGTAATACACGCGTGAGAAGGAAGATGTGACTGAGCAAGCATGCAAGTTGGCCGGTTGAGAACTGGGTTATCTAGGCCTTGTTTAGTTGGCGCCAGGTTCGGCATCTTGAGAGTGCCCGAAACACTGTGCTACGCTGTAGCATTTCGTTTGTATTTGGTAATAATTGTCCAATCGTTGACTAATTAGGTTCAAAACGTTCGTCTCGCAAAGTACAACCAAATTATGCAATTAGTTTTTGATTTCATCTACATTTAGTACATCATGCATATATCGCAAGTTTGATGTGATGAAGAATTTTCTTTTTGCGTAGTGCCAAATTTAGAAGTTTGGAGGAACTAAACGTGACGCTAATGGAGGAGAGAAGGGGTGATGGGATAGGGATGATGGGACGTGGGTGTATTTCTCTTCCCAAATACCAAAATTGTTTTTTAGAGTATTCAGTGGACAAATCTCGAAACAACGTCATGTCGCCGCAAATATGGCTTCTCTCCCGAAAGTTGCCTTCGGCTTACCATTTCCCAGCGCGAAAGACCAACCGCAATCTTTAATGTCTTTAGCACACCACACCCGCGCATGTCGTAGTAGAATGACATCTCCAAATAAACAAGTATAATTTTTATTTATTTAGCTGCTCCAATCAAAACAAAGCTGACAAGGCAAAGCTGTCTTCAACGGCAGACTCATAAGGAGACTCAAACCCAAAATAGGTCTTCGACAGAATATCTATAGCCTCCAACAGAGTATCTATATGAAAAACTCATTTTAAGTGTTAGGAGAGGTATAACTCAAATATAAGTATCCTCTCTCCTAGAGATCTATTTGGAGGAAGGATTATCTTTTAGGTCTTATTATTGGAGATTTGGAGAAGACAAACAAAAATAGATATTCAACTATTTGACTATAGCACTGCCCAAATGTGAACGGTTGTGGAGACAGTCGAAGAGGAAATAGGGATAGGTAGCCCCCATGCGCGCTGACCGGCCATCACACACGCCAGCTGGCTGCGCTGCGGCCATGACGAGTTGACGACTCCGCCACTGCTCATAGTTGCTCTCTCCGGCCGCTATATATAAGCCACCTCACTCCCCCTCAGCCATCACACACCACCGCTCCATCGAATAGGATACTTCACCTCGCTCCCTGGTCCAGGAGAAAGAGGGGCGGGGCTCAGAGATAGTGCTGACGCATCCATGGCATCGCACAACGGCACCAAGCACCTGCAGGCGCCGATGGAGGTCTCAGTGGAGGCCAGGAACGCCGGCGCCGCCGAGTGGTTGGACAACGACGGCCGTTAGCGCCGCACGGGCACGTTCTGGACGGCCAGTGCCCACATCGTCACCGTCGTCATCGGCTCCGGCGTGCTGCCTAATCACCCAGTGCAGGTGGAGTACAGCATCGGCCACGCCGACGTCCCTGGCCACCGCGACCAGCACCGCCACCTCCTCGACGCCGCGCGTGCGCTCATGCTGCTGGGAGCAGTCTTCGCTGTCACAGCCATGGGCATTCCCGACACGGATGCCACGCAGGTCATCTTTCTCGGTTTTGTCACTTGGCTGCTCAGCGTGTGCCTCTGCCTCCTTGCCTTTCATGCCAGTGGCAGGTCGGTTCGTCCCACAAGCTGATGTGTTGCTCTTTTTTTTTTTGAGGAACAGGAGGGGCATTGGCCCCTACTGGAATTGATTAATTAAAAGAACAAAGTGATTACAGAGAAGGAAAAATGACAACAAAGGAAAGCACAAAAAAGGTCAGAACCAGCAGCAGCATCAGCTTCTGAACCAGCTAAGGAACTAAGAAGGAAAGGAAAAAAACTAACAGATACACCACCACCGATCTGAATATTAAGGAATACCACTTATCCATTCCTGTAATCTTGGTGAATAGGCTTTCTTGGCACGTAGCAAAAGTGCATCCATTTCCAAGAGAAACAAATTCTTGCAACCCTGTGTCGAGGCATTAACTTGCTTGAAGATCTTATTGTTTCTAGTCATCTAGATAGCCCAGCTTAGAAGAATGATGACTTCCATAAAAAAAGGACGGTTGAGCTGATCCTTGAGATGTTCTAGATTTAGAAGAGGATTAGATGTTGGGTCCACACTCAAGTTTATTATCCTCCAACAGTCTTCTGCAAAGGTACAGTTGATAAAGAGGTGTTCCACTGTCCCTTCTGCTTGTTCATTGCATAGGACACAATTATAATCTTCCATCTCCATGTTTCTTCTTCTGAGCAAACCTCTAGTGCTTAGTCTGTCTCTCATGAGCAACCAGAAGAAAACTCGGTGCTTGTTCTGGCATGAACTCTTCCATAGCCATTTAAACGCTGGATGAATATTGCATTGACCACTCAATTGTCTGTAAGCTTTTCTTGAGGAAAAGGTGGCAGATCCCCATGAATAAGTCCAGGTATCAGCGAGATCAGAAATGTGTGTTTCTTGCAGAATGCTTTGAAGCTGGCCCAATTGAGAAAAAGCTTCCACTGAAAGTGGCAAATGGAAGAGACTATACAGGTCTGGGGTTAACTTTACTTCAGCAAAAGTTATTTTTTTTCTTCTTTGAGAACGAGTATAGCTCAGGGAAACTTAATTTGGGAACTATTCCTTTCCAGAGATCCTCCCAGAACAAGCATGTTCTTCCATCTTGAATGTTGACAGTAGCCATACCTTTGTATTTATCAATCAGCTTGAGTATGTCTCGCCACCAAAAGGACCCAACCTTTCCTACTGCTGGCAACCTCCCATTATGGTAATACTTTTCCCAAATCAGATTTATCCATGGAAGGTCTTCTCTATCGAGGAATTTATGCAAATATTTGAGCAATAGGGCTTCATTTTGTGTTCTTAAATTTAACACTCCTAATCCTCCTTCTTTATCCCTACAGACCATTGGCCAGGCAGCCTTAGCTGGCTTAGTTGAGTTGGGATCAGCACCTCTCCAACAGTGGCGGGCACAGGATTTGACGGCTGGGTATTCAAAATTTTTTTTTTGTAACAACCTAATGGCTCAAAAAAAATTGACAGCCAAATGGCTCATATTCGGCATGTATAGTGCCATATATTTAAAACTGCATAAGTGCATAATATATATGTATATATATATATATATATATATATATATATATATATATATATATATATATATATATATATATATATATATATATATATATATATAGTTCATGAACAAAGGCACAGAGCAGATTTTCCATATTCAAGAATCTAAGGATAAATAGAATTTATTGAACATAAAAAGGTACCAATAGTTGAATAAAGCATAGTGGAAACATACAGAAATGACAATGACAAGCAAATGACATTATAACAATAAAACTCACAAATTATAAGACTACTTTTCGATCCTTCATGCTCTGAAAACGGTTGATGATGTCCTCATCCTTTGTTTGCAAGAAGAATTCCCTTTCAATGAAGGTAACCAAGCTATCATTCAAGTAATCTTACCCCATCTTATTTCTCAGCTTGTTTTTGATATAGTTCATGGTTGAAAAGATCCTTTCAACACCGGCTGTTGCAACTGGGAGAACAAGCACCAACTTGAGAAGTTTGTAAACAATGCTGTACCTATCAACCCTGTCCTTTTTAACAAGCATCATGGACAACTCTGCGAGACCTTTCAAATTTGTGAAGTTCTGATCATTCCTCACATCATTAATATAGTGAGTTAGCTGAAAAGGAAGCTGGTTCTTTTCTTCAAATGAAAAATCATGAGGATAGAAGTTTGCAAGCTTCACCAAGTTTTGGACATTGAAAGCAGCAAAAGAATTAGCTGGACTGAATGATGCCATGCATCTAAGTAGCTCAGTGTTTACCTCATCAAATCTGCTATTAAGTTCTTGAAGTTGCCTATCAAGGACACCCAAAAACATATCTGCATGAAACCGGTGATAATTATTGAGGCCTCTGAAGAATTGCTTTGATCTTTGTATAGGCTTATACATTGCGGTCATGTCAACAACTTTCACTTTGTGCTTCTCACAAAAAGAAGTGACCTTTGCAAGGAATTCTGTCCATCCAGAATCAAGCCTCAAAACATCCAACTGTACCTTTGTGAACTCCAAAAGATCCATTGCATTTACAATATCTTGCTCCCTCTTTTGCAAAGCATTGCACAAGTCATTTGTGTACCCAAATATTTCATTCATCAAGTGGAGCAGGAAAACAAACTCAACTGATTTAAATACCTTCAACATAGTTTGAGCTCCTATAACATCTGCCCCTCTATTCTCATTCCCAATCTGCCAGAGAACTTTCTTGATTGAAGGATACAAAGCCATGACATGCATTACTGTCCTATAGTGAGATCCCCAACGTGTATCACCTGGCCTTGCTAAGCCCATCTCTTGATTCAAACCTTGTCCTGTTTCAATTTCACCCAATTCCAATGCTTCAATCATATACTCAGCTTGAGCTATGCGAAGCATACGGATCTTCTTACAAGACATGCCAAGGGTATTTAACAAATATGCAAGTTGGCCAAAGAACCACTTACAATCATTGTTCTCCTTAGCAACAGCAACAAGTGTCAATTGAAGTTGATGAGCAAAGCAATGAACATAATATGCAGTAGGAGAGTCTTCCATGATGAGTTTCTTTAAGCCATTAGCATGTCCCTTCATATTACTAGCTCCATCATAGCCTTGACCACATATCTTGGATAATGGCAATTGATGTTTAAGAAGCAAGGACTGAATTGCTTCTTTGAGAGTCAATGAAGTAGTATCTTCCACATTCACAAGACCAAGAAACCGCTCAACTGGCTGGCCTTTTTTGTTGACAAAACGCAAACAAAGTGCCAATTGCTCTTTTAGGTAGGAATCACTAGACTCATCAGCAAGAATTGCAAAACACTCATCGCCAAGTTCCTCCATGACCAATCTGGTTGTTTCTTGAGCACAACATGCAATGAGTTCTTTCTAAATCTTATGATCCACCATCTGACAATTTTGTGGAGCATTTCCAAGAACCACCTGATTAACTTCCTCAAAGTTTCCAGCAAGCCATGACAAAAGTTCCCGAAAATTGCCTTTATTCAGTGAATCCAAAGACTCATCATGACCACGAAATGCTAATCCCTGACGCAAAAGAAATCTTGCAACCTAGAGGGACCATTTCAAACAAGCCAAATATTTAGCCTTGAATTCTATTGTGTTTGAGGCAATAGACTCACGAATTGATGATTCCGGCTTCACGAACAAAGTATATTTCTCTTGAGCTTCTGAATGAGCACTATTGATAGCGCCAGCATGCCTATGGAGTCTAGATTTCAAGTTCCAATTTCTCCACCCTTCATCTGTAAATGCATCTCCACCAGCAAATTTATTGCTATCTTTGAACAAGTAGCAAACAAAGCAATATGCAGCATCTTTCTCAACACTATACTCCAACCACTTGAATTCATTAAACCATTTACGGTTGAAACGACGCATACCTCCACATTCATGTTGCGGAAAATTATTTTGCTTCATTTTGGGTCGACATGGCCCCAATGCAATGTATGCCCTTCTAACTGAATCTTGATCATTCACATCATAGGTTGAGATAGGAACCCTCAATCTAGGATCATGCTGAATGTGATACATGTCATTAGTGTCTTCATCACTAGAATTTGATTCATTTAGGGGTACAGCTTCATCCTCTTCTATTACTGTAGGCTCAACTGTCACTGCTTCTGGTTCCGGTGGAATTGCGCTGGTACCAGTACCACTGTCATTCTGCCATTCAAAAACAACAAGTTGCATACAACTTTCATTAGTTGAGCGAATAACTCCCTCTACTTCTTGCTGAACCTCAGGTTGTGACTGCTTCTTTCTTGCAGCAGCCCGCTCTATGAAACTCCTCAAATCTGTGGTGTTACTATTTTTCTCTTCATACTTGAGACCTAAAATTAAATCAAGAGACTATACTGATTACTGAATAATTTGGGGGAATGGGGATAAATAGCTATTCCAAAGAATTGAGATTTGGGATTAGGGATAAACTGCTTACAAGAAGTCAAGAACACAGGTCGCTGGAGGGAGTGCTGGTGCTGCCGCCTGCCGTGCTCAGTCCCCTGACCGGCTGACCCCTGGCCGTGCTGGACAGCCTGGACTCAGTGGCCTGGCTGGACTGCTGGCTTGTGGGCAGGCAGCAGGTGAGCAGGCAGTGCTTGTGGCTTTAGGCAATCAGGAGCACCCGACCACCTGCCTGTGTAGGCGTGCAGCCGTGCTAGCTTCAGTCGGCCGTCAGGCCGTGCTGCGCGCCTGCGCCCTGCGGCCAGCGGCCAGCGCCGTGCGTGGCTCCGCCCCTGCCTGTGCGCCGTGCGTGGCTGTGCACGCGCCACCCGCCGCCAGGCGCTATCGCTGCACCAGCACGCTGTCGGCCTGCCGTGCCGCCGCCCGCTAGGCGCTAGTAGTTAGGGTTCGCCGACTCTGTGAGTGTGAGGCTGTGACTCTGAGACCGGGAGACGGGGACGAACCACATACAGCGACGCTCCTTACGCGTGGAGACTAGAGGAAGCGCAATTTTGGGCCAAATGGGCCGCTGTGCTGGGCCATCGGTGGGAAAATGAGAGGGATTGAGGGAAAACTGCGTATACAGATGTGTATTTTTCTTTTTCTCATATACAGATGTGTATAAACACTATATGTATAAAATTTTTTGACAAAAATTTTGGGTATTCAACTGAATACCCTTGAATACATGTGGGCCCGCCCCTGCTCTCCAAAGACAATGCTTTCGTTATTTGTCAATTTGTTCCAGCGCTGTAATGTGGAGCTTGAAAGTGCACATTGAGAAAGTTGGCAGAGCTGTGATAACTGAGTTGGTTAACTGTGACCTGCCATCCTGACTAAGGAACAGTGATGTAGAGATTAGCCTTCTCTCGCATTTGCTTACTAGTGGGGAGAAATCAACTATCTTTGGTTTTGTTAGTCCTAGTGGAAGTCCAAGATAAGTGAATGGAAGATCTCCTTTATTGCAATCAAAAGTCCTTGCCAAGTGCTCTAGCTTCTGATCTGATAAGTTGATTGGTACCATCAATGACTTTGAATAGTTCACCTTGAGGCCAGTGGACTCACCAAAAGATTGTAAGAGGCCTTTTAAGGTGAGCAGTTGTCTTGCAGATGCTTGCATGATTAGTAGAGTGTCGTCGGCGTACTGAACAATTGGAAAATCATTTGTGTGATGCAGATCAAGTGGCAGGCTGAGTATTCCACTATCTTTGACTTTGTTCATAATGGATTGGAGAAGATCTGCTACTAGCACAAACAACAAGGGAGAAAGAGGGTCTCCTTGCCTTACTCCCCTTTTGCAATGTATTGTTTTGCCTGGCACCCCATTGAGCAAGACTGAGATGTGGCAGAAGTGAATAAGTCCTTCACCCATCTGACCCAATTCTCACCAAATCCCAGAGCTTCCATAATTTGAACAATTGCATTATGCTCTACTTTGTCAAATGCCTTTTCAAAATCTAGTTTGATGATAACCATTTCTCTTTTGGACTTATGACAAATATGTAGGTATTCCATGGCCCAAGCTAAGCAGTCCTAAATTGTTCTTCTCTTAATAAACCCACATTGATTCCTATGAATGAGGTTTGGCATTACTTCTTGCAGCCTATTAGCCATGATCTTGGTGATGATTTTCAAGGAAGAATTCAGCAGAGATATGGGTCTAAAATCATTTATCCTGGTTGGCCCCTCAATCTTAGGTAAAAGAGTGATGTAAGTGTTGATGCTTCTTGTACATAGATTTCCATTGCAGAAGGCTTGGCAAAGATCATAGAAATCATTGGCAATGAAGGGCCAACATTTTTTTATAAACTCATTATTAAAGCCATCAGGGCCGGGAGACTTATTAGTAGGGAGCTCTTTGATCACCTTATCAGTCTCTTCCTTAGAAAAATTCAGCTCTAGATCATCAAGGTCATCATGAAAGATCAATAATTCATTCAGGTTAAAAAGCATATTCCCAGCTTCTGATGTTCCCAACCTTGCCTTGAAGGATTTCCATGCTAAACATGCTTTCTGCTCATGTGCTATCCAAACCAGTCCTTGATCATCAGTTAAGGCAGATATAGTATTTCTTTTGTGCCTTATTATGGCATGTGCATGGAAGAATTTGGTTCCTCCATCCCCCTCCTTGATCCATCTTATTTTGTCTTTTTGCTTCCAATAAATTCTCTGCATTTTTAGGAGATTGATGAGCTTGTCACAAATTAGGTTTCTAAAATTCCACTCTGGTAGGCTCAAGTCTCTTAGTAACTCTAGAGTCTCTAGCAGGTAGATGAGTGATTTTATCTTTTGAATGGCCATGCTAAGAGAGGAAATACTTGACTTCCATTGCCTGATTGCCCTTCTGAGATTTTTGAGTTTTTCTGTAAGCCTTCTTGCTGGGTCTTGTTGTTGGGTCCGCATTGACCAGACTTGCTGAACCATAGGTATGAAGTTTTCATGCTGAAGCCAGTGATTTTCAAACCTGAAAAGGCTGCCATTTAGGATTTTGGAACTAATTTCAACTACACAGGGCCAATGATCAGATGTTTCCATTATAAGAGACTTGACCACACTATTTGAATATTTGATTGTCCATCCTAAGGAGGTAAAGAACCAGTCCAATCTTTCTAACAGTGGTGGATTTTGCTTGTTGGTTCAGGTGTACTGTCTGCCAATGAGTGGGAGCTCCACTAGCCCTAAGCTGTTGATAGCATCATTGAAGAGGAACATTTCATTAATATCACCTCCCTCTCTATTTCTGTCCTCAGGTCTCCTCATTAGATTGAAGTCACCTATAACCAACCAATCAAGCTCAACCGGCATCTGTACATTTTGAAACCAACTTAAGAATTCTCTTTTGATTTTAGGCGTGCAAGGAGCATATATAGTGGTTAAAATCCAAGACTATTCATTATGTTGTGAAGTTAAACTGATGGAGATAGCGAAGCTGTTATGGAACAGTAGCTCCCCAGAGAAAATTGAGCTTTTCCAGACCACTAAAATGCCTCTAGAAGCTCCACTTGAAGGGATGAAAAGAAACTTATACAGAGTAGGTGGGCAAAAGTTTCTGATGTATTGTGAGTCAAAAACTTCCCTTTTTGTTTCTTGCAGACAACAAATGTCACTGTTACTTTCAGAGATCTTATTTCTTATGGAGTTTCACTTAGTTTCTGAATTAATCCCCCTAACGTTCCAGCACAGTATATTCTAAGATCGACAGTGATTCATTAAATATAGTTAAAGGGGAAAACCTGACAGACCAAAGGAAAAGCAAGCCATATGCAAAGGAAGAAAGAGGACAGTAACATAAAACAACTGACTGCATTAGAAATCAACTTAACAAAGTACTGATACATAGGCATAAATAAAGGATAACCACCCATAGGGCAAAAGGGGTACTCAAAGTGAGACCACAAAGTTCTAAGGACAACAAGAGAAACAGGAAAAAACTTAAACATCTGGTTGGTCTTTCTTGTCTTCATCTTTCTTCTTGTTCTTGTTCTTCCTGTCATTGTTCTTCTTTATCCCAATAGGGGTTGTCTCTTTCTTCTTCATCAGGCTGTCATCAGTCAGCAGGTCAGGATCAATTTGAGCAAGTTCCTTCCCCAAGTTCCTTACGGCTGAAGTAGAGAGAGTGGGGGGCTTGCTGCTACACGCAACACAGTTTGCTTTGGTGCACACAGTACTCTTGAACCCTTTGTTTCTAACTTTCAGCCTAGAGCTCCTTCTGACATCTGTTTCTACAAGCCTCACTTTTCCTGTCTTCAGTTTTGTTGGTGTTTGGTTTTTAGTTTCTTCCTCTAAAACTTATTCTTCCTCCATGATTAGGTCCTCCTCAGCAGAGACAGGGGCCCAAAGAGATAGTTTTGAACAACTCTCATTGGCAGAAGTCTGGCATGACTGAGGAATGGAGAAAAGGATGGATGAGCTGCCTAGGCTGAGTTGGGAGGGTAGATTGAGCTGAACAAACTCTTTAGCCCATTTGAAGTGTGATGGAGATAGCAGCATAGCAAAGAAAAAATCAGCCCACTCCTTTGGAATAGACACCGAGGCTTTGTTCTCCTTGGGGGCAAAGTGTTTCTCCCAGAGCTACCTATTGAATAAGTTCTGGACTGGACTAGGCCAGATTCCTCTTGGCACCTCATCCAAGATTCTGACAAAGCCCACTTGGAGATTGTTGATCTGTGGCCCAAGGTCCTGATCCATCAGTTCCTAGGCTGTCAGCAGCTCTTCATCATCCATTAGCATGTCTTTAGGGATTTCATGGTGCAGAAAATTCTGAGGTTCTTCAACATTGAGCAGTGGAAATGGAGGGTCCACTTGAAACACTGGTGCTTACTCAATTGGTAACTGTGGTTCAGGCTCAGGCAACACTTGCTGAACATGTTGGACTTCTTCAACTAGCTGCTCCCAGTTGGCATTCTGAAACTGCTGTGGTGGATGAATTAACATTTCCTCAAGGTCCTCCAACACTGGGTCAGCGTTGAGGTCTTGCAAAACAGCCAAAGGTTGCTCATTCAGATTAAGCCTAGAATTAATGACCTGGATCTACTCCACTTGCTGCCCCAAAGCAGGTAACTCTTCTGGCCAATCGGCCCAACCATCCATTTGATCTGTAGGCTGCTGGTTCTAAACTGGGGCCTGCTGCACAATCGGCCCTTGCATCTGGTTCTGAAACTATCCCTATCCCTGCTGCTGTTGCTAACCCAAACCAAAGAAATCGAAAGGGAGTTGTCCTTCGACCTGGTTCTGAACTGGTATAGGATCTTCATCTGGTGGGCCAGCACCAAGCATCTCTTGCTGAAGGATCTCACACTGTATTGTCTAGGAATCACCTTCAAAACCCTCAGACTCAGAGAACACTATAAATTGAGGTATGGATTCCAAATCAGCAACTCTAGCTTTGATAATCAATCTAGTTTTTCGGTCAGGGTCGTTTTCCCCAGCTCAGAACTCTTCCAAAAGAGCAGATAGCATTATCTAGATACTCCTCCCAGTAGTCTAGAGGAAAGCCCATCGACATGAGTGTAACTTCCCTGTTAAAAGACTCTCCTCCAATAGCAGCCTTAGTTGTGTTTGGTGAAAGAGATGCTGACATTCCCAAACTGATGAGGGCTCTCAAGCACTAGCCTGTCTCTGTCAAGGACTCTAGCGAACTGAACCAAGGCTTGCCCCAGATGACTACGTTGAATAGAATGGGTTTGGACATGAGCTTCATCTGCAAAGAAGTCATCAAGGACATTTCTATTATTAGTGTTTAATTGAAACACGGTTGAGCTAAGCTTAAGTATTCTGGCTCACGCACGCCGGGCAACGTCCGTTTTAAAGAGGCAAAATTTCTCTCCTCAATTTTTTGGTCTGGCCCATCCATCCGTGTCCAACTCCGTAATGACCGTTCGTCCCACTTAGTATGTATAAGCCAATCCGTTTCAACGCGGTTTAGAAGAGTTTCTTGTGTCAAAACTAAGCAGTATTTTCATCGAGTCAAACTTCATCTCCTGTCCGAATCAAACTCCACCGCCTCTTGCAATCTTGGTCCCAAGTAGACATACAACCTCCCGTGACTCTCCCTGACCAAACATCGATAAATAAACGACACGAGTAATACTAATAATGCATTAATGCCTAATGTATGCTAAGTGCATATTGTTATTTCGAATGTAACAAGATGTACAAGCGGTTTATTACGCTGACCGTTTTCTTTTTTCAAAGTTCCTTTCGACATGAGCTTCATCCGCAAAGAAGTCATCAAGGACATTTCTAACATTGATGAAGTTAAGGGCAATACCCGAGAGCGGCTCAATGGTGACGATCACCCAGTCCTCGTGACGCGGGATCGGTCTAGAGCTTGCCACTGCCCGTACCATGAAGCATCGATTCTGCACCTCGACATGATGCATTCTTGGTGGCACAAATGGAGCTGGATCTGTGCGTTGATAGGCCATTTTAGTGAGGTGAGATTGCTTGAAGCAGGGTATCTGTGGGGTTAAAGGCGATGAACTGGGGTTTTGCTGATTAACTGTTGGCTCCAGTGGAGTAGTAGAAATAGCAGGGGAAGCCGAAGGGTCCAACGCCAGAGTCAGCTTGGTAAGCGCACAGTCATCATCCTTATTATTCACTGATTGGTTGACCAAATAGTTCTTAGGGTCCACTGTCATCGTCCTAGTCTGAGATGACCAAGGAGCCATAGCAAGTGCAGACGGTTGGGAAGGCTGCGCGAAATTAAAGCCTCCATTTGCCTGAGCCCAGTCCGAGAAGGAAGAATAAATTGGGGGGTTACTTGGGCCCGGTCCATAGTGGGCACAGAACGGTTTGGGTTGCTCGAGGGGCGCTTTGCCATTAATCTGCTTAGGGGCCTTCAAATAGTTACTGCTGGCGGAGCGATTAACCGGGCAGTTGGCCTCGATGTGTCCCCACTGCAAGCACGCGTGACAGCTAAACATGGCCTTAATGGGAGCGTTGCAGCGCTACCGCGGGTAGGAATTGGCCAGACATCGCGAGCATATCCTGGGCAAGCCTTCTGTCTGAAGATTTTCTGACAGTGTTGAAAAATTTTAGGAACTAAATACCCCTAAACATGACCTTAATGGGAGCGTTGTAGCGCTACCACGGGTGGGAATTGGCCAGACATCACGAGCATATCCTGGGCAAGCCTTCTGTCTGAAGATTTTCTGACAGTGCCTTGGGGCCGGGGTCCAAATTCAAATCCAAGTCAAAAGTCTCAGGTTGACCCACTTTGCGAACACAAGGTTGACAAGTACCCTTGTGTGTTCGTTTTGTGATGAGTGATTGTCAATATGATCCACGAAGTAGGTTGAGTGGTGACTAACCCTACCTTGGCGAAAGCCTTGTGTGCGACATGTCTCTTGGCTTGTGTTGTGCAGGTGTGGAGCACGGAGGCGGTAGCCGACTACGAGGTGAAGGTCAAGGAGGACGTGCCGTGCCGATGGACCAGAGGGGTGAAGGACGGATGTGAGGCTTGGACCGAGGGACCCGGAGGCAAGGTGGCTAGCCGCTGTGGCTGACACTTGGGACATCGACAAGTGCGAGAAGACATGGGAGTGACCGTGTTGACCGTGGAGGTGACACGCATCGGATGGCGGGGACACGTATGGAGTACGCTACTCGCGGGACGGTTTGATGGTTTGGGTCACAAAACCATTGGAGGCGGGTTTACGGGTTTAGGCCTCAAAACCCGGGTGGAGGTTCCGAGGAGGAACGGATGACACGTGGCGGCATCGGGGAGTTCGCGTCGAGGCGAAGCTACCGGTGAGGAGACGCGGTGGCCGTCGGATGAAGATGACACTGGGTTGGACCTCTTCACCCTTGGGCTTATTGGTTTAGCTCTTATGTATCTAGGGGCTTTTAGGGGAATGTAAAATAGCCCTATTAAATAGAGGATGGCAGCCCCCTTGCCTCCTCACCTCTCCACCCACCTCATTTTGTTTCATCCTTCTATGGTTTTCTTCCTCTAGTTGCTTTTCTTATGAGAGAGGTCCACTAATCCTCCGGTTAGTGTAAGAACCATGAATCTTTGAGGGAATGGTGGCCCTAACCACCTCGTGTCCTCCGGTGTTCAGAGTTTTGAATCAATTCGTATGTTCTTGATGTGTTCTTCGTGTTCTTCTTCTTCCCCCTGTCGTTCTTGAGCCAATTCTTTGTTTCTAGACCATTTTGGTTCGTTCTTGTTGTCTTGATTTGAGCTATGATGTGAGTCGAGCCTTTCCACCGAAGGAAATCAACCAATTCCTCATGAGCTCGCAGATCGGGCGATTTCTTGGTCTAGGTCTCAAGAACCGGTGCTTTTTTGTTTTTCTTTGATTTCTTGTGATAGGCTTGAAATTGGGTGTTGATGTCTTGAAGATATCTTCGTAACACTCCAAAGAACCTACCTGCAAAGTTTCAAGTCAATCCGAGTTGTTTTGATCGAGTTTTGACCCATTCTTCCTTGGTTCGTGCTGCGGTTTCTGGACAGCGTGGAGCCTCCGCGAAAAAAGCGGAACCTCCGGGCCGCGGAGCCTCCGGACGAAAACGTGGAACCTCCGGGACGCGGAGCCTCTGGGGAAAAACGCGGAACCTCTGGGGCCTTCTGCTGAATTTATGTGTTTGGGTTTTTCGAGTGCTCATTTTGAGATCCATCGTTTGCATTGATTGTCTAGCGTCTCAAGGATCTTTTTCTAAGTATTCTTGTCACCAGTTGGCATAGGTACTTTGGTTTAAGAACTCGCTTCCTCTCCATAGAAGTTGAGTATCTCTTTTTTTGACTCTCGGTTTAGTTTTTGTTCCGTGCTCGTTTATGGTGTCCCGCTGTGTTCCTAGGGAACATCCACTCACTAGTTGGGTCATGGACATCATGGTGTTTTGTTTACACTTTTGGTGGTGATTTTGGGACAGTAGCTAACTATTTTTGAAAGAAATTTTCGGCTCCCATTCACCCCCCTCTGGTCGTCGTTTTCGATCCTTCAATTGGTATCGGAGCCGGTTAAGGATCATTCCATCTTAATCGGTCTGTGATCCACGAAGGCGACATGGAGCGTGGTTCCGGCAAACCACCGTTCTTCGATGGAACAAATTATCCCTATTGGAAGATTCGCATGTCCGCGCATCTCCAGGGGATTGATTGGCTTGTTTGGGAGATTTGTGAGGATGCTACTTACGTTGTGCTTGAACCCCGTGCTCGTGTCACGCAAGATCAAAAAGATCAGCACAACGCTAATAGCAGAGCTCGCGCAGTTCTTTTCTCGAGTCTTTCGCTTTAGGAGTTCGAGAGAGTCTCCGATTGTACTACCGCTCGGGAGATCTGGGTGAGGCTTCAGAGCTATCACGAGGGGACCGCACAGGTCAAAACCAGACTCTACGAGACGTAAAAGAGGGAGTACGAGAACTTCACTCAGCTTGATGGCGAGTCCATCGATGCCATGTTTTCTCGCTTTCAGACCATCGTCAACAAGATGCGAGCAAACAAGGCACATTTACCTTATGACGATCATGAGAGGGCACTCAAGCTTCTATATGCCCTAGATCGGAAGGTATGGGATGTGAAGGTGACTGCCATCATTGAGTCTTCGAGGTATGAGACCCTCACCGTGGATGAGCTTTTCAGCAAGCTCAAGTCCACTGAGATCGACTACCAGACCCAAGCCAAACTCAAGAATCCCTCTGCACCGACTATGGCTTTGGTCTTAGGTAATGACTCAAGTTCTTTGGCTAACCCTTCACAGGTGTCTTTTGCCTTGTCTTCTTTGGTGTCTGTCATAGAGGAGCAGATGGAGAGTCTTGGGGATGACGAGCTGGCGTTGATCATCAGTCAGTTCTCGCGGTTTCACAACAACCGCTTGAATCCTCGGCGTGGTGGTGGTTCAAAGGAAGGATGCTACGGCTGTGGAGATCCCGACCACTTCGTCGCCCACTGCCCCAAGAAGAACAAGCACTCCTTCGACAAGTACGACTCTAGCAAGCACAAGGACAAGCGCGAGTACACCTCCAAGCACAAGTCGAAGGGAGGATTCGACAAGGAGGCGCTAAAGAAGAAGTACTTCAAGAAGGCCAAGGCCCAAGAGCACGCCTTCCTCACCTCCCTCAGCGACCTCGACAACGACACCGACGACGATCAGTCTTCTTCTCCCTCGAGCGATGATGAGTCCAAGAAGAGGCGTGAGGACAAGTTGACCAGACTTTGCTTTGTTGCCAAGTCCATCCACAGAGGCTACTGCACCATGGCCGTGGATGAAGGGGTGAAGCCCAACAAGGATGTGCTTCCTGGCGATGACGACTCTACTGAGGTAAAACCCTCCGTCGATGCTCTTATTGCCGAGCTTGATATCATGACCGATACTTTGATGAGTCAAGATAAGCTGCTGAAACGTGCTGCTCATGAGAGAAAAGAGTTTAAGGACAAGCTAGAAGTTGTGGAGAAAGAGCTTGAGGAAGCTAAGAAGCTTGTTGTTCATGTGTCTGACGAGGTTGAGTGCGATGAATGTGCTGTTCATATGACTAACTTTTCTGAGTTGCAATCTAAGTATGTTGCCTTGTTAGATGAGAACGATGAGCTGAAGGCTAGGTCTAGCTTGTTGGGTGCGTGCAAGTCTTGTTTAGGCTTGCAATCTGAGCTGGCAGAGAAGAATGTCAAGATCCTTGCTCTTAAGAAGGCCAGTTCAGATAGCACGGTTGTTGAGTGTGCACGTTGTGAGAGCTTGGTGTTGGAGCTTGAGTCTTGTAGGCATGACAAGATGAGATCCGAGGAAGACAACACATACCTTCGGTCCATCTTGAATTAGGTGTCTTGTAGTGAGCCACAGTTGGGCATGATGATGAGCCAGTTCAGGCGGGGAACTGGGACATCGGGAGTAGGCTTTGCTCTAGGTGGGAAGGGTGAAAATGTCTTTGGCAAGGTTGGTGAGTTCAGTGGTTTGAGCCCAAGTGAGAAACCTTCCACTACTCCCAAATTGATCAAGATCAATCCACCTAAGCCTACCAAACCCACTGTGAAAGATGGAGTGTTTGAAGAGCCTCCAAGAGCTCCACCCCAGAAACAAGTTTGGGTTCCAAAACCGAACCATCTCAGGAACCCACTTGACACTCTATCGAACATCTCTGAGGATCCCCTTCCTAAAGCTAGAAAGCTACCAAGAGTGACACATACCCACAAGAAAGTGAGCCAAAAACCACCCAAGAGAGAGGTGAGGTATCATTGTGACTACTGCCATAGGGATGGTCACCTTGCTAAGTTTTGCTTTAGGAGGAAGAGAGATGAGCGACGAGAGTACGAGTTGAACAACCGGAACATGTACCGCCCGCCCCATGGCGTACATGTGCCGCCTGTTCAGAGGCGCAATGCTAGGCCAAGAGGTGCAATGCCTCAAGGTGCTAGGCCTTAGGTTGCTAGACCACGCGGTGGTCGTGGTGGTCGTGCCCGGCGTGGTTCAGGTCATGATCAATATGACTTTGGACCTCATGGCAGTGGCTTTCAGTCCTACAGCTCTAGCGGACCACGTTTTCCCCCACGTGGTGCTCGCTTTCCTCAAATGGGACATGACATGTTTGGTGTTTTTCCTAACACTTTTCTAAGGCAAATGAGCCAACACTGGTATCCTTCATAGTTTACTAACCCTAGTGTTGCGCCATTTGCTCATCCTATGTCTTTCTATTGATGCAGGACGGAGGCCTAGAGAACACATGGCTTATTGATTCCGGATGTTCGAGCCACATGACCAGAAGTTCCAAATGGTTCTCCAGCCTCGACCCCGTGCAATGTAAGGAGTACATCACATTCGGGGACAATAGCAAAGGTAAAGTGCTTTCTCGTGGGACCATTCGGGTCAATGAGAGTTTTGTCTTGAAGGATGTTGCTTTGGTTTCAAACTTACATTTCAACTTGCTTTCTGTTTCGCAACTCCTACAAGATGGCTTTGAAGTGCGTTTTAAGACCGGCTTGTCTCGAGTTCTTGATTCCCAAGGAAATCTTGTTTGCCAGATTATTCCTTTTGGCCGTGTCTTTCGAGCTGATTTTTCTCACTCTTTCGGCTCTTCTCGATGTTTGGTGGTCGGATCCTCCTCTGAGCTTTGGAAGTGGCATAGGAGACTTGGTCACTTGAGCTTTGACTTACTAGCTAGGTTGAGCTCACTTGATCTAATCCGAGGATTGCCCAAGTTAAAATTTGAGAAGGATTTGGTGTGTCACCCTTGTCGTCACGGGAAGATGGTTGCCGCTTCTCACCCTCCTGTTACTCAGGTCATGACCAAGGGACTCGGTGAGCTACTCCATATGGACACTGTTGGTCCGGCTCGGGTTCGGTCTGAGGGAGGGAAGTGGTACGTTCTAGTGATCGTGGAAGATTTTTCTTGCTACTCTTGGGTGTTTTTCATGGAGGGTAAGGATGAGGCTTTTTCTCATGCTCGAGATTTGATTCTTCGGTTACAGACTGAGTTGCCAAAGAATGCCATGAGAGCTATACGCAGTGACAATGGCACATAATTCAAGAACTCTCAGTTTGATAACTTTTGCTCTTCTTTGGGTCTTGAGCACCAGTTCTCCTCACCTTATGTCCCTCAGCAGAACGGTGTTGTTGAGCGCAAGAATCAGACCCTTGTTGAGATGGCTAGGACGATGCTCGATGAGCATAGGACTCCTAGGAGATATTGGGCCGAAGCGATCAACACTGCGTGTCATGTTTCCAATCGCATCTTTCTTTGAGCCTTCATGAAGAAAACTTCTTATGAGCTGCGATTCGGTCGACTACCCAAGGTGAGCCACTTTCAAGTGTTTGGATGCAGGTGCTTCATTCTGAAACAAGGTAATTTAGATAAATTTGAGTCTCGATCCTCGGATGGTGTCTTTCTTGGTTATGCTTCACATTCTCATGCATATCGAGTACTTAACCTTGAAACTAACCGAGTCGTAGAGACTTGTGAAGTCACTTTCGACGAGACCATGCCTTGTTCTGTTCTTGTCTTTGAAAGTGCAGGTAATCAGGAGATTGGTGAGAGCATCTTCGTTGAGGAGAATGAGGAAGATGCTGATTGGGGAGATGCAGAACCAACCTCTTCGGCTGCTCCAGTCGAGTCTGCGACGACTACATCGGCTCACGGACCAGACCCATCTTCTTCCACTACATGGGGTCCGCACGAGCCGCCTCCTCAGCCTACACCGGCAGTACCAGAGGAGGCCCCAGCAGTTGTTGAGGGGGAGGCAACATCTTCGAGAGAAGCACCTCGGCACATCCAGCGTCGCCACCCCGCCTCAAACCATGATCGGCGACATCAGTCAGCGTGTTACACGCTCAAGGTCATATGAAATCTCACATTTCACTCATTCTGCTTTTGTCGCTAATTTCGAGCCACAAAATGTTGGACACGCACTTTCTGATCCCGATTGGGTCAATGCTATGCACGAGGAGTTACAAAACTTTGAGAGAAATGAAGTCTGGGTCTTAGTTCCACCTCCACCTGAGTGTCACCCTATAAGTACAAAATGGGTTTTCAAGAACAAGCAAAGTGAGGATGGAGTGGTGGTGAGAAACAAGGCTAGGCTAGTGGCTCAGGGGTTTTGTCAGAAAGAGGGAGTAGACTTTGAAGAAACCTTTGCTCCTGTGGCCCGTATCGAGGCTATAAGGATGCTCTTAGCTTATGCAGCTTCGAAAGGGTTCAAGCTGTTTCAAATGGATGTAAAGAGCGCTTTTTTAAACTGGTACATAGAGGAAGAGGTGTATGTGAGACAACCCCTGGCTTTGAAAATCCCAAGTATCCCAACCATGTTTACAAACTCCACAAAGCCTTGTATGGGTTGAAACAAGCCCCGAGAGCCTGGTATGAGCGTTTGAAAGCCTTCCTGCTTGCTAAGGGCTTTAAGATGGGTTCCGTAGATAAAACTTTGTTTCTCCTCAAGCAAGGCACTGACACACTTTTGGTTCAGATTTACGTGGATGATATCATTTTTGGTGGTTCCTCTCACGCTCTTGTTGCAAAGTTTTCTAAGACTATGAGCAGGGAATTCGAGATGAGCATGATGGGTGAGTTGACATTCTTCCTCGGGCTGCAAATCAAGCAAACACGTGAAGGAACATTCGTGCACCAAGGCAAGTACACCAAGGATCTTCTGAGGAAGTTTGATATGGGTGAGGCCAAACCTCTTTCGACGCCCATGTTGACCACAATGGCCTTGGATGAGGACAAGGAAGGAGAAGCTGTGGACCAGAAAGAGTACCGAAGCATGATCGGATCGTTGCTGTACCTGACGGCGATGAGACCGGACATCCAGTTCGCGGTCTGCTTGTGCGCGCGCTTTCAGTCTTCACCGCGCACATCGCATCGTCAAGCCATCAAGCAGATCATGAGGTACCTTCGTTTCACACCGGAATTTGGTCTTTGGTTTTCAGCTTCCTCCTCTCTTTCTCTTTGCGGTTACTCTGATGCGGATTATACTGGCTGTCGTACTGAGAGGAAGTCCACTTCTAGGACTTGTTAGTTTCTTGGGTCTTCACTTGTGTCTTGGTCCTCTCGCAAGCAGTCCTCTGTAGCCCAATCCACCATAGAAGCTGAGTATGTTGCTGCTGCTGCTTGCTGTTCCCAGTTGCTTTAGATGGTTGCTACTTTGCGAGACTATGGTTTAGAGTTTAGGCGAGTGCCTTTGTTCTGTGATAGCACCAGTGCCATATGTGTAGCCAAAAACCCCGTTCTCCACTCCAAAACCAAGCACATAGAGATCCGTTTTCACTTCTTGCGAGACCACTATGAGAAATGGGACATTGACCTTATTCATGTTGACACCCACAACCAGCTCGCAGACATCTTCACTAAACCCCTTGATCAAGCCCAGTTTGCTCACTTGCGAGGAGAGCTTGGAGTTTGCTTCCCTTTTTAGCTTGAGAAGTTTTGGTTCTTGTACATTAGTTTGTGGTTTTCTTTTTTCTTTAGCTTTTGTTTTTTGCTTTTGTATCATACTTGCATATCATATCATCATGTATCATATTGCATTTTGAGCTTCATCCTTATAGTAGCTAGATTGACACTATGCTCTTGTTGGGAATGTTATGGATATATATGATGTGCTTTGCTTAGGCTCACTCGATCTCTTGATATGAGCTAAAAATGCCTTTTTCAATTGTGAACTTGAATAACACTTGATGAAACTTGGAACATGTTCACCACTACTTTGTGGCAACTAGCATGTATAGGTGTGTCGAGAACCCTTTTTACTTCATATATATGCTTAGTTGCTACGGCTCATACCTTGAGTTACACACTTGCTTGAGAAACTTGAAATTGTGCTAAAACTTGAAAAAAAAGAAAAGATCAGGATGGGTCTTTGCTGTCCCATGTCAGAGTATCGAGACAGCTCCTTATTGCACTTAAGGGTGAACTTGAGCTCTGTAATGGATACCGAGATCACTATCTTAAGCTTCTGATTGCTTTTGGCATAGGCTTGACATGATCGATAAGTCAGGTTTTGATGGCATCGATAACCTCCCGCACACATTTGTTTGACAAACTTTGGTGATAAGCTGCATAACTCCGATAAAATTCAATTGATTGAAAATTTGATCAAATCACAATTTTATCTCATGACATGATGTGTGAACTTTATTTGGGGTAGTTCACTTTGCATACATGTGTAGCACAAGGTTGATCTCCTGTCTATATTTGCTATGTGCTCATTTGGTGGTGAACCCTCTTTTAAATTGCTCAAACTTGATCAAACTTGCTAAAATGACATATTTCATCTCATTTGGTCATTTTGAGCATTTGCTAGCACTTGTATTCGTTGCTATATATACATGACAGCATCAGCTAGAGCATCTTTTCAATCTACTTGCTATAATCTTGAAGCTTCTGCATTTGTGCATTTCTGCATTCATAGCATGTTTTGAGGGGGAGTTGTAATCCTTGGGCTCTAGCTTGATAAGTGCATGTGTCAACAAGGAGGAGAGATATGTCACACTCACCATGTCAACAAGGGGGATAAGTTGTCAACAAGGGGGAGAAGTCTCTATTTCGTGCATTCATTTGAGAGAGATTGCATTTGTCCAGGGGGAGTTGCATTTGTGTTGCTTTTGCTAGATGTGTTGAGCCTTTGCCTCTTCTGGAGGGTCTAGCAGTTTTTCGGCTTTTCGAGCTTTGCTAGTGGTGCTGAGCCCGTTGCCTCTTCTTGAGGGCTAGCTTTGTTTTACTTGGTTGCGTCGAGTCGTTGCCCCATGTCTTTGGGGACATAGTTTTTTGCTCATTTCAAATGACCTGTTTCGGCTTTTCTTTGGCTTTTGGTCATTTGGTTGAGCTCTTTGTTTTCTCTTCTTCTTCTTTTTTTTTGCTCAAGTTGTTCGTGTATTGGTGTTGACAATGCACTCATCAAGGAGGAGATTGCGAACACAAGGTTGACAAGTACCCTTGTGTGTTCGTTTTGTGATGAGTGATTATCAATGTGATCCACGAAGCAGGTTGAGTGGTGACTAACCCTACCTTGGCGAAAGCCTTTGTGTGCGACATGTCTCTTGGCTTGTGTTGTGCAGGTGTGGAGCACGGATGCGGTAGCCGACGGCGAGGTGAAGGTCAAGGAGGACATGCCGTGCCGATGGACCGGAGGGGTGAAGGACGAACGTGAGGCTTGGACCGAGGGACCCGGAGCCCAGGTGGCTAGCCGCTGTGGCTGACACTTGGGACATCGACAAGCGTGAGAAGACATGGGAGTGACTGTGTTGACCGTGGAGGTGACACGCGTCGGATGGCGGGGGACGCGTATGGAGTACGCTACTCGCGGGACTGTTTGATGGTTTGGGCCACAAAACCATCAGAGGCGGATTTACGGGTTTGGGCCTCAAAACCCGAGCGGAGGTTCCGAGGAGGAACGGACGACACGTGGCGGCATCGGGGAGTTCGCGTCGAGGCGAAGCTACCGGTGAGGAGGCGCGGTGGCCATCGGATGAAGATAACACTGGGTTGGACCTCTTCGCCCTTGGGCTTATTGGTTTAGCTCTTATGTATCCAGGGGGCTTTTAGGGGAATGTAAAATAGCCCTGTTAAATAGAGGATGGCAGCCCCCTTGCCTCCTCACCTCTCCACCCACCTCATTTTGTTTCATCCTTCTAGGGTTTTCTTCCTCTAGTTGCTTTGCTTATGAGAGAGGTCCACTAATCCTCCGGTTAGTGTAAGAATCATGAATCTTTGAGGGAATGGTGGCCCTAACCACCTCGTGTCCTCCGGTGTTCGGAGTTTTGAATCAATTCGTATGTTCTTGATGTGTTCTTCGCGTTCTTCTTCTTCCCCCTCTCGTTCTTGAGCCGATTCTTTGTTTCTAGACCATTTTGGTTCGTTCTTGTTGTCTTGATTTGAGCTATGACGTGAGTCGAGCCTTTCCACCGAAGGAAATCAATCAATTCCTCACGAGCTCGCAGATCAGGCGATTTCTTGGTCTAGGTCTCAAGAACCGGTGCTTTTTTGTTTTTCTTCGATTTCTCGTGATAGGCTTGAAATTGGGTGTTGATGTCTTGAAGATATCTTCTCAACACTCCAAAGAACCTACCTGCAAAGTTTCAAGTCAATCCGAGTTGTTTTGATCGAGTTTTGACCCGTTCTTCCTTGGTTCGTGCTGTAGTTTCTGGACAGCTCGGAGCCTCCGCGAAAAACGCGGAACCTCCGGGCCGCGGAGCCTCCGGACGAAAACGTGGAACCTCTGGGACGCGGAGCCTCCGGGGAAAAACGCGGAACCTCTGGGGCCTGCTGCTGAATTTATGTGTTTGGGTTTTTTGAGTGCTCGTTTTGAGATCCGTCGTTTGCATTGATTGTCTAGCGTCTCAAGGATCTTTTTCTAAGTATTCTTGTCACCAGTTGGCATGGGTACTTTGGTTTAAGAACTCGCTTCCTCTCCATAGAAGTTAAGTATCTCTTTTTCTGACTCTCGGTTTAGTTTTTGTTCCGTGCTCGTTTATAGTGTCCCGCTGTGTTCCTAGGGAACATCCACTCACTAGTTGGGTCGTGGACATCATGGTGTTTTGTTTGCACTTTTGGTAGTGATTTTGGGACAGTAGCCAACTATTTTTGAAAGAAATTTTTGGCTCCCATTCACCCCCCTCTAGTCGCCGTTTTCGGTCCTTCACACTTGCAAGTTGGGATCAGGCACCAGAGCTGCTTGATGAACTGAAGGAGCAGAGTTTGGAAATTCCAATCGTTTAAAAATAGACTGACGAATAGGAACCGCATTGGCGCCAGTTAACAATGGCTGTGCATCAGATTGTGAAGTGGAAGCAAACTTCATCTTATCGGAAGATTGGTGAACTGGGATTGCATTGGCTCCGGTTAACAGCGATTGCGAGGCCTAAACATAAGCTGATGAGGACTGGCGAACAGGAATTGCATTGGCACTAGTTAACAGCGATTGCGAGAACTGAACAGAAGCTGATAGGCGATCAGGTTGTGAAGTTGAAGGAAACTTCAGTCTATCAGAATCTGACTTTCGGGCAAAAACTGCATTTTCACCAGTCAAAGCACGTCTTTGTTGCTGCTCAAATTTAGCCTGATGCCAAGAGCTCTCTTCTTCCGAAAGAAAATTTCTGAACTCAAACTTCCAGTTTGGACCTCCATAATTCCAGAGATGAAAGTACAGCTTGTAAGATCGACATTCATAAGAACGAAGCTTGCTCAAGAAGTGGCCAACCAGATTAGAAGCGACAGAAAAATGAAAGACACGAGAATCCAGTTGCAAAACTTTGAAATCAGCAGCAACTCCACCGATGGTGGCCTGAAGAATCAGGCCGACCGAGATCGGGCAGAGCCGAAACTTACAGCGACCAAAAGAAACAACTAGGAAGAATTCACGAGGATTAAATCCAGAACATGAAATGGGAAGCCTGAAAGAGCGCCAAACATGACACTGAAGACTGAGTCCTTGACTGAAGCTTACCAGGGAGCTCCATTGGCGGCTAGCAGGACTCACCGGAGAGAGATGGTGATGTTAGCAACCCACCGGTAGAACACAATCACTGAATAGACTAACACGATCTCAGGTAACAGATACAATAGAAGATGATAGGAGATGGAGTTCAGGGAAGTAGCAAGCAGGGGGAATCGGAGAGAGGAAGACAAGCAAGAGGCTGGGTACAGAGGAACTAGGAATTGGGGAAGAGGAACAGTAACTAGGAAGAGGATGAGTTGGCTTCTGAATATTCGATGCCCTGAACCCGGCTGCTCCTTCGTCCCTTTGTACTGCTTGTTTGCTATCGCCTTGGGCTTTCGTGGGCTGGGCTGAACATGTCGGGCCATCACTTGACCATCCCTAACATTCCCCCCACCTTAGAACTCGGCTTGCCCCCAAGCCGATGTTGAAGATGAGGACCGGGATCCCAAGGAAATTGGATTAAGTCACGTGCCAAGGGCAGAGCAACACCCATCTCCTGGATGTCATGGCCAGCAGGGGGAATCATCTCCTTAACAGATGCATCAATAGAGACCTTGACGCACGTCGCATAGTCAGGCTTGGTAGTACCTTCCATGAGTCTAGGTATAGTGTTCAACTGTCTGTAAACTTCCTCAACCATCTCGAGTGCTGCACTGCCAACCCTCTTCATTGTCATCGCTGAGAGCCAGTATGGAAGCATGGCAACAACAATCAGTCCAATGAAAACTGTAGGTGTCCGGACAACCACAGTTGAGATCGCAACCCGGCAGACAAAAGCACCAAAGAGGGCACGAGACACCAAGGCTGCTAAACCAATTGCAAAACCCTTCCCCATGGCAGCAGTAGTGTTTCCAGCAGCATCAAGAGCATCAGTTCTCCCATGAATTTTGTGGCTCATGCCAGCCATTTCAGCAGTTCCTCCAGCATTGTCACTGACAGTAGCAATAGTGCTGAGCATTCCAAGAGCAGCCACAGCAGCACCGTTCCCCATTCTAGCAATATCTCCAACATCAGCAGCTTTGGAATATATCCCCCCCATCAAGAAGTCGTTGCCATGCATACTGTAATGAATCACATGGGTTACTGCAGTTGTAATCAACTGTGAACAAGATGCCTGTATCAAATGACACCCAAGGAGGCTTTGGCAGCGCGTCGTCAGCCGCAAGCAGAGATTTTATCCATTGCACTAGAGCTACATAAATATAAAAAGATGGCCAAGGGGTTGGTCTGAGTTGGACTCCAATACTCTGGATCTCAAACTGCAGAGATAATGACCGAGGTGGAAGCAAAGGTGTCCTCAGGTTCACATCATTTCCCAAGCCATAAGTGAATGTGCCATGTAGATGAATCAGAGGTGGCTTTTAACCTTATTTTTCGGTCTAACAAGATGCCTGAAGAATGGAGGAGAAGTATATTAGTATATATCTTCAAGAACAAGGGAGATGTTCAAAGTTGTACTAACTATCGTGGGATTAAGTTGATGAGCCATACGATGAAGCTCTGGGAGAGGGTTATCGAGCATCGCCTAAGGAGAGTAACACATGTGACCCAAAATCAGTTTGGGTTCATGCCTGGTAGGTCGACCATGGAGGCGATTTTCTTATTACGATAATTGATGGAGAGATATAGGGAGCAGAAGAAGGACTTGCACATGGTCTTTATTGACCTCGAGAAGGCATATGACAAAGTACCAAGAAATATCATGTGGTGGGCCTTAGAAAAGCATAAAGTCTCAACTAAGTACGTTACCCTTATCAAGGATATGTACAGGGATGTGGTGACGTTTGTCCGAATATGTGATGGCGACACCAGTGACTTTCCAATTAAAATAGGACTGCATCAGGGGTCAGCTTTGAGCCCTTATTTATTTACTTTGGTGATGGATGAAGTCACAAGGGACATACAAGGTGATATCCCTTGGTGTATGCTCTTTGCTGATGATGTGGTGCTAGTTGACGACAGTAGGGCAGGGGTTAATAGGAAGTTAGAACTATGGAGGCACACGTTAGAGTCGAAAGGGTTTAGACTTAGTAGGACTAAGACCGAGTACATGAGGTGCGATTTCAGCGCGACTAGGCATGAGGAGGAAGACGTTAGCCTCGATGGGAAGTGGTGGCCAAGAAGGATACTTTTCGGTATTTAGGGTCGATGCTACAAAAGGATGGAGACATTGATGAAGATGTTAGGCATAAAAATTTCAGCCGGCTGGTTGAAATGGCGTCAAGCTTCTGGCGTCCTCTGCGACAAAAGGGTGCCTCAGAAGTTGAAAGGTAAGTTCTATAGGACGGTGATTCGTCCGGCGATGTTATACGGTGCTGAGTGTTGGCCTACAAAAGGCGACATGTCCAGCAATTGAGTGTAGCAGAGATGCGTATGTTGCGTTGGTGTTGTGGGCACACAAGGAGGGATAGAGTCCGGAAGGACGATATTCGAGATAGGGTTGGGGTGGCACCAATTGAAGAGAAATTGATTTAACATCTGTTGAGATGGTTTGGACATATCCAACGGAGGCCTCCTGAGACGCCGGTGCGTAGTGGAGTTCTAAAGCGGGCCGATAATGTAAAGAGCGGTAGAGGTCGACCTAAACTAACTTGGGACGAGTCCGTTAAGAGAGATCTTAAGGAGTGGAATATCTCCAAGGATTTAGCTATGGACAGGAGCGCTTGGAGATTGGCAATCGACGTGCCTGAACCGTGACCTCTTTTTCTCTTGTGCCCTTTATGTCCCTTTATGTGTCTCCCTATTTCTCGTCTCTTTTGGGTTTCATCTCTAGCCTACCCCAACTTGCTTGGGACAAAAGACTATGTTGTTGTTGTTGTATTGGTGTGCATGCCGCAAGTTTGACTCGATTTGTAGAAAATACGTACAACATTTATATCTCTAAATAAATTTATTAAAAAAAATTAAAGATCTTTCTAATAATACTAAGTATGTACCATAAATATTAATATTTTTTAGTATATATTTAGTTAAAGTTGTTTCTCATGAAGTGAAAGCGACAGATAATTAGAGACAGCGGGAGTACGTGCCCGTGCAGCCGTGCTCTCTCTCTCTTCTACCTTTGAATAGATAGGCCCATGGGTATGTCCACCATCCTGCCATATCCTGCATGCAGGGCTGCACCTTCAAGTTAGGTTGGTGCCCGGCGAAGTGGCGCCGAGCTCGACGCCAATATCCACGGCACCGAGCCGGTGCCACGTCCATGCCTGCAAGCAGCTACGTCAACGCTACGCAGAAAATAACCTTGGACCTCAGCGTTAATGACTATGGCGCCGAGACGTGTAATCTCAGCGCCAATTGCTACGACACCGAGCTCAGGGTCCAGAAAATGAGAAGAAACCTCCAAGGGTCTAAATGTGAATAACTTTTAAAAAAAGGGCTAAAAAATAAAAATTTCAGACAAACAGAAGAGGGCAAGTACTTTCACTGTTTGGTCCAACTAAGTTGCTGTGAGCTATGTGTTCTGAAAAAAAAGTTTAAGCTGTTTGATTGAAACAACTATAAAACCTATACCTTGTCTCTATCTCTCTTGAAATAGCTAGTAAGTGTTTCTCTATTTGCACATATTTGGAAAAAATAGAAAGCCAAAAGCGAGATCTAATGTGGTGTGAAAAATATACTAAGTGAAAGTAGCTGCTTTCAGAAAAATAACTTTCGGCTATATCGGTTTAGTTGGCTGTTTTTTTTTGCCAGCGGAAACACTTTATAGAACTGAACAGATCCTAGCCTCGAAACTCGGTGAATACATTCTTCACGGTGCTACTAGCACGAGGATAATAAAAACTACAGGAATAGAGGCATACAAAAATTCAAGTAATGTGAATCAGAAAGGTTTAGACAATTTTGAAACCAGTTGATCAGTCAAAAAGTCCTTACAGTAAAAAAGGGAAACATACGAGATTGAAGGAAGGTTCGAAATGTGGTAACGATTGCAAAGTAGGTTACAGGAACCTGTCGCTCAGACAAGAATCTATATTTTCAGTGGAGAAAAGAAAGTAAAAGATGGAGATGTACAACTTTATGAAGAAACAGCCTTCTAGGCTTCTACTACAACAGAAATATTTATCCCAGGCGGGCAAAATCACTTCGCATTCAGTCTGCCTCCATGGAAAGGCCTCGGTTAATGGGGTATTAATCCTAGTGCCCGCCTGCGTAAATCGAATTAAAATAATAAAAAAAGCAACCGAGCCCATCCAGGGCCCAATGTCGAGCCCAGCCACGCGCGCGCCGTCCTGGATCCACCGCTACCGCCGGATCTGCACCTGGACGCGTCGAGCGGCACGCCGCCGCCAGAGCTCGCCTGCCGTCATTGCAGGTGGAGGGGGCCGGCTCCCAAGCGCTTCTAGGGCCCACCGACGGAGCCCACTTGACCCGCGTGCGCTACCGCTGCCGGACCTCCTTGCAAATCCGCCCTCGCCGCACCTCCTCATTGCAGATCCGCCTGAGCGCCACCGCCTAGGAGCTGCCAGGACGCGAGGAGCCCCGCCGCTGACGGGCTTGCTTGGCCCCGCCTCCGCGGGGTGCGCGCTGGCCACCGCCGTCGAGAGAGAGAAGAGGGAGCGAGCTACCACCACCGAGAGAGAGCAGAGGGTGAGGGTGAGAGAGAGAGATGGAATGAGGCGCATGCGCCTAAAAGAGGTGAGGGTGAGAGAGAGATAGATGGAGAGAGGCGCATGAGAGAGGTGGGGGTACGAGAGAGATGGAGAGAGGCACCATCTGGACTCTGGAGAGAGAAATGGATGGGAGAGAGTGGAGGAGAAAACCCTAGTCCTGCATATATATGAACCTGGTAACATGGAATGGGGCGTGATTTATTTGGGCCGTGGCCTAACGGAGACGGGCCTCTTAAGAGGTCCGCCTCAAAAAATGACCTCCATTTTCGGAGGCAGACCTGTTAAGACGCCCATCTCCGTTAATGAATTTTAGGAGGTGGGTATTTTCTGACCACTTCTGAAAATGAAGCGGCCACCTCCATTAATCAATTTTGTGAGGCGGTCATCTTTTTGTGCCTCGGTAAATAAAACAACCCCCGTTAATCGTCGGGTATTTTACGAGGAGGTTGAATTTTGTGACTGCCTCGGTTAATGTTTGGACAGTACCTTGCAAAATCATTTGTTAGTACTATTCAAAGATTGGAGGAATACGAAATGAGGAGCAATTCTTCCGGTCATCAATGGAGAGATTGGAGAATACCAATCGGTGAAGACCTCGGGCTATCGTTAACAGAGAGAGATTCGTTTAGGCACTGGCGGAGCTTCATTGGGGCCATAGTGGGCGATCCCCTCTCATGTTCGCAATTTCATAGATGTTGCTACAGTATCTATGTATATTTTGCTAGTATGTAAGGCTTTATAATGACCATCCTAAACCATATATATTTTCTTGTTGGTCCTCTATGTTTGTCCTCAAGCTCCGCCACTGCATGTAGGACAGGGAAAAGTTGAGTCAGGCAAAGAGAAGGCGGGGGAACGGGGAAAATTTTGTGGAGTTCCCGCTAGGAAAGTCTTATTCCGACTTAGGTCATGTTTAGTTCCATAAATTTTTAAGATTTCCCGTCACATCGAATATTTAGACACATGCATGGAGCATTAAATGTAGATAAAAAAACTAATTATACAGTTTGGTAGAAAACCACGAGATGAATCTTTTAAGCCTAATTAGTCTATGATTAGACATTGATTGATAAATACAAACGAAAGTGCTACGGTACGCAAAGAAAAAAAAAATCGCCAGCTAGACACACCTTAGTTTACCCTGAAATGCAATGCCCGCTAGGAATGTCTTATTCCGACTTAGCTTTCTTTTTACCTTGAAATGCAATGCCCGCGGAGGGGAGGGTGTTGACTAGCTCGAATCGACGAATGCTCGCAGCCGGAAGATAGCGGAGGCGGGCGTTGGGGGGGGGGAGGGGAATTCAGGTCTTCATGCAAATGCGACGCGGTGTGCTGTCTCGCTCTCGTCGTCGTCGAACGACGTCGCTCTCGTCACGCCGGGTTTCTCTAAGCGGTCGCCGGGCCGCGGACGACGTCGCTCTCGGGCTGGTTTCTCTAAGCGGCCGCCGACGACGTCGCTCTCGTGCAGGACCCACATGATTTTCTACAGTTCTACTCGGAGCTGGTGCCTTCATCCGCTACAGCGCTATCCCAGTATCCTTCCCATTATAAAAGCCGCATCCCGCACACATCCACGGATCCACCCACCAGGCCCCTCATCAGTCCCAGACACTCCGTCCCGCGCGAGAGGCGGCACGAATGGCGAACCAGGGAGAGCTGCTGCCTAATCACCCGGTGCACGCCGACGTCCAATCACAAGCAGGCCACCGCGAGCACCGGCAGTACCACCTCCTCGACGCCGCACGCGCGCTGATGCTGCTAGGAGCAGCCGCCGCCGTCTCAACCGTGTGCAACTGCAATCCCGACGCTGACGCCGCGCAGGTCTTCATCGCCATCATCGGTTTCCTTGCCTGGCTGCTCGGCGTGTGCCTCCTTTCGTCGGTTCCCAGAAGCTGATCGTTTGGCCGGCGCTGCCATTGCCAGCGCCGGTGCCACCCTCAGGCGCTTCTTCATTCCATGGTACTAGCTCCATCTTGCGCGCATGGGCACTGGGCAGTGAGCAGGCTGCGGTGGTACGTTTTAGTGTGTTTTATTATATATGTTTTTTTTAGAAAAGATTATATATGTTGGTAATGGTCAATAAGGATCTACATACGCGTTATTTATTTTTCTTTGTTTCCCATGTTACCCTGCCTCTCCCAGATTGCTCTCTTCCCAAGCATGCATTATGTACGCTGTGTAATGTAATAATACTCTATATAAGGTATAAGTAAGTGTTATTAGTATTTGGTTAAAATTGTAGCCTGAGTGATCAAATTGCTGTGCCTGTGTACATGCGTGTTAATGTTAAACGTAACGGGCTGTACTACTGTAGTATATGCTGGGCCCAATGGTTTAAGCCTCAGTTTTGCTGGCCCAATTACTCCTGGCCAATTGGGCCCGTTCAGGCGTTAGCAGGAGAACAGGTCTGTGTAGGGGGGGTGTTTCGTTCATCTAATAGCTCCTAAATCTAGTCACTTTTAGTTACTTTGTTGCCAAACACTATGACTAAACGTGACTAAAAGGACTTTAGTCCTCTCTAGCAACTCTGGAGTTGCTAAAAGTGACTAAACCATTTAGGAGGGACTAAATTTATGAGGTGTGAACCAAACACCCCCTAAATTTAAGCCCCATCCTAATTTGCCAACCAGACCAAGCGTTGGAGCGTGAGACGCCCCCTCCCTATTGGCTGGCCAGTCACAACACTCGTTGCCCGCATATGCCCGGGGATGCAGCTTCAGCCTTCAGTGCGTTTGGATAATTGGATGCCTGCACAAGTCCTGAGCCTAGTTCAGTCCGTGAGATTGGCTCCCGAGATACGGAATATATGAAATCCATTTCTCCAGAGCCAGGCTCCCCCAAGATGCAGCGTATTAGCGAGCAAATATGGTAGCAAATAATTAACATGTTTCCATCTAAAAAAAACATGTTCTAAGCTTCATTAGTATATTTTAAAGCAGATTAAGGCTTAACATGGTAAAAAATAACTAGTATACAATTAATTCAAACAAAATAATATTATCTTAGCACTTGTTTTTCCTATTTCAATTTAATTTGGTGTAACCTGGTGCAGACAACCAAACCAACACTCTACTCAGCTTGACTCTTCAGATTCAGTGAACCAAACAACAAGCAGTTGCATTTATTTGTTGAGCGTGTTCCTACTCAGTCTGGCTGCAAGCCACGCTTTGTTGAGCAAGAAACCAAACACGCTAGACTATTTTGGCGTTGGACTGGCCTTCCCTTCATTGTTTTCCACAGCAGCGCTTGTTCTGGAGTATATATATATATATATATATATATACCCAATCAAACCACGGTACCTCCGTGTCCACTTGTTGCTGCTTGGTCACGAGCGAGCGAGATCTGCAAGATGATTGGTCTATGCGAAATTCATTATTTTCTAGCAGCCACGCCTGCTATCGACGGCGACTTAATGTTATTTAAACTCTGGTCCATATGTTTCCAATCTAGTAATATAAGAGAGCGCTGGCTACCATTCATGTCCATGGCCACGACTCACCATGCTTCTCCTACCTAGCTCCGCCGATCCGCTCGTCAGGTCAACACGCCGGCGGCCTGCGCGCTACCATATGCTCGCCGTGCTGCCGCCGCCGCCCGCCCGCTATGATCCGTATCGTGCTCATGCTCGGCAGCCACATGCATGTACGTACGTCGCTCTTCTTTTTGTTCGTTGCTTTGAAACTTATTCATTGTGTTCGCAGGTGTTATTCTTTTTCATCCCCTTTTGGGTTTTATTGGAAGATTCTTTTAGTTTTCATCATCCCCTGGCCGGAATGAAACTTCACTATCTTACACGCTTTGCTACCTTCTGTTTCACCTGGCCTTAATTTGCCTAATCTATGCATGGTGTCTCCTGTGCATGACATGCCTGCTACCTCGTCTGATGTGAGAAGACGATGCATATATGAGAGTTAAGCTCCGACCGGTCCGTCTATCTGGCGGTGCCTGCACGGTGCTACTTATTCCGTTTTACGAGATCAATTGAAAGATCAATTCCTGAACAACTATATGCATCTTTCAATTGATCTCGTAAAAAGTAGTAGGATAAGAAGGACAAGCATAGATAGACAGATTAAGGCACAAATCATATCATCACAAATACCGCATGCATAAATTTCTGTTTCCTTGCAATGCTAGCACAAGATGCAGCAGATCTACGTCTTGGTCAACGGTAGGTGCGGTCGTGCCGAGGCTTTCAAAGCTGAAAGTAACAACACACCTAGAAAGCCCGTGGACATCTCAAACAAAAGAAGATGATGGCCCGCGTAATATCTAAGCCCATGACATGCGGCTGCAACTGTAGGGAAGCCCAAGCCCGCGAACATGCCGTGCGGTTCAAGGTTCCTGCCGCGTTCAGTCGTTCACGCCGTGGCCGCATCACCTGCTGGCTGCTGCTGCCGCCTACTGCTAGGGGCCTCACTCTATAAGAGCCAGCGTAACGTAACAGTGTGTGCCAACTGCCTAGGGGAGGAACCGAAAAGGCGAAAACCCTAGACCTAGAGATCCACCCGAGGCGAACCCAAAGCCGCCACCGCACCGCCGCCGATCCAGCTAGATCGAGTCGATCGATGGAGAAGCAACCATCCGCCCCTGCCGCCGGGGGCCGAGGGGAAGGCCTCGTCGTCGCCCTGCAGCAGCTGCTCGAGCTCAAGGACCGCCGCATCCAGGCTTCGGCCTTCTTCTTCTCCACGGGACCGTGCCCGTGCTCAACCGCGCTGATAATCCGGAGCACGTCCTGGCTGGTTTTGCCCTGTTTACGATAGGCGCGGCGCTCGGGTTCCTCACGCTCAGCGGCTCTGACCGCCTCGGCCGCGCTGCGGCTCGCGTCGAGGAAGTGCTCAGGGGATTCTTCCAGTAGGCAGTAGCTGGCTCTGGCGAGATCCGCAGCGAGCAATTGACGATGCGTGAGTGTATTCCCCTCGATGTGTGTTGAGTGTTAATAGTTCTAGCGCCAGCTGGGTGGACGATGTGCATATGTGTACTTTGAGTTTGAGAATATGTGCTTTTTCTATGTATATGTGTACGAGACATGATACATGCATGCATATATGACATGCTGTCAGTTTCCGAGTGGCCAAATTATTGTAATTAATTAAGTTAATATCCCTGTGAACATAATGCCCACAAATTGTCCCTTCATCTGACCTTCATGATGCACACATGTCCTTCATTTTGATCCGATCTGAAATTATTCTGAGTATGTCCTGAGAGAGAATTGGGGGAACGAGTAGTTAAGCTGTGATTGTGTTATACAAAATGCTGCCTGTCTTGCATGCGTAAACTATCAGTTTCTGTCCCTTTCTGATATGTTTTTTATTCTCATCGCAACAAAGTGATGGGTTCGATTTCTTTGTTTTTATGCACCTAAAACAAACACTTGTTGTGGATATGGCGGCACGCTACACACAGCGTACATACTACTGGATCCAATGAGACGGACTCCCAATGAGACATAAAGGGCATGGCTACAGGGCAGCAAAAGTTTTTTGACTAATCACTGATCAAGTGATCATAGCCTCACAACAAACTGCCTCTGCATCATCACACAAGGTATATGCTGATAGGCCATGGATCGATCCACATATGTGACCGGAGTCTACACATTTAGAGACTGCTCGCAAGATGATAAACGTTACTCCCTCCGCCCCAAAATAAGTGCACATCTCGTATTTTGAGAAGTCAAATAATCTCAAATTTAACTAGATTTATAGAAAATAATATTATCATTTTATTTCTAAATAGGATTGGTATGAAAATATATGATGTGATTAATCTAATGATGATTATTTGATATTATAAATCTTAGTATTTTTTATATAGATTTGGTCAAACTTAAGTTTGTTTGCCTCCTTAGCTCCAAGTGCGAGATGTGCACTTACTTTGAAACGGAAGTACTCCGTAGCAGCTAGCAACCATTTCTAAACTATATATATGGCTTTGTGCTATGATGCATATATGGTAACAATTACCAATAGTAGCACTTTGCTACTTGTCAAGTTGTTATTTTCTTAAATTAGTTGAGGATGTGACACTTTAAGAACATAATCTAGGATTCATGCTATTCATTGGCGTGACACCCTGATCCGTGTGTATCGAGTGGCAAATCCTGAGGTGCCAGTCAGATATGGCAAGTAATGTGCATCAACATGTGTTAAAATATAATATCATTCCTTAGCATGACCATAGAGTTAAGATGTACTGTAGCACAGATGATTGCCCATTTCTTTTCAGGCAGAGAAATTTGGCACAAAAGTGAAATAATCCCAAGTTTGGTGAAGTATATATGCTTTCAGTGCTAGATGTTGTGATATATATAAGTCTACACATAGACGAGTGTGATAAGTAGACAAATTAAAGAACTGCACATGTTGTGCTTATGAGTTATGAACCACCGGTTTGTTTTAATACGAGGTTTTGGTGTCTACTTGAGATAGGATATTGAAATAATAAAAATGCATAGTGCCAACCCTTTCAACCCTCCTCCTTTTGGCCATTCTTGCAGTTGGGTGAGGCTATGAAAACAAATAAACAGATATATAACGAGGGTCCAAGGATGCAAAAGTGATGAATTGTTATGAACTTGATGGTGTTTATTATTGTGCAATGAATCTTTTTTCAAAGTGGTCAGATGAAGGGTACACTGTTGCAAAATTGGGAACAAATAAGTTAATAATGTCCTATATATACTCCCCCCTCTAATTCCAAATATTGAAAAATTGGGCACACTGTTGCATGTAATTAAATATTGCACCCATCTGTTTGGGCATACTAGGATTCAAGGTCAATTCTGCGTATTTAATGTACAAAATTTGTACTAATAGATTCATAATCGACAGATATTTCGATACACATTTATTTTGTTATAGTTGATGATGTATTATAGGAGACAAATTGATGGTTAAAGAATGAACTTGAAGACTTTTTTAGTTGTGGCATTCTCTTCAAAAAGACATCGGTAGGACCACAGAGCAACCTCTATTGTGCATAGTCAAACATCATTCGGGCAGCCTGATATGATTAACTAGAGTTTAATTTATCATGCTTTACATTATGTGTTAGTGGCAAATACTTACTTTTAATTTAGAATGATCTTGATGAGCATTGTTCTTTTTACAAATAATTAAATATCCACATACTAATTAAAAATCTTGAGATTTAATTAACTTTTTAGCAGAACAGTAGGATATGATCTTACTATAAAAGTATATTTAAAAAGGCAGTTTATTTTTTTATCTTCAAAAAGGCAATTTATATGATAGAAGGAAAGTTACTATATAAAGTGGTATAGTTGTATATTTCCATGATTATATAGCTGCACTGTAAGCTAGTCCGTTTCATTGATATGGGAGAGAAAGGTACAACCCTATTAGAGGCACAAAAAAATGGAAAGAGGTAGGGACAAAACCGAAATTCTATTTCATGCTAACAAAGCCGCTAAACTTTTTGCGCCGGCTGTAACCAAGGCCGCCGCCGCTTCCGTTTTATCTGTGCAAAAAATTGACAGAGGGCTTGTTTCACGCTTAGCAAAAACCCTTGCGTTTCTCTCCTTCTAGTTCTCCCAAATGATAAGCAGGGTGAGACTTCCTAAGCTAGTTTTTGCAAATGTTGGATATATAATGACAAGTTTTTCCTAAGGCCAGCGTATGGTTTGGACTTATTCACTTCATTGATTATTGAAGAGTACGTGTAACGTGTTATTTGGGTGATCCAGATACTTCAAGGTGTACAAATTCATATCAGACATTGTGTTTTTGAATGAATCGGCACATGTTTATATATATACTTTACTTGAAGATGTGTTTAATGGTTTAACTTTTTGAGATTTAGCTTTCCTCTTCTTTCAAGGGAAGGGCATCATATATATATATATATATATATATATATATATATATATATATATATATATATATATATATATATATATATATATATATATATATATATATATATATATATATATATATATATATATATATATATATATATAAAAGCTCAAACCTCCATCGCATGTTTCCGTTCCTACATATATATGCACCATGATACAATGAGATCGATTATGAGTATAATCGATCGACATGTTCCTGGCTTTGTCCACCTTTTGCATTTTTTTTCTTTTTGAAAAGGGAAGTTTTAATTTCAAGAATGTTACATCAATGTGACAATGTCCCTTTTGCATATGCAGGCTGTGAAGGGGCCTTCGTGTTGATGTGGCCAAGGTAAAACCTTGACCCTGAAGAAGTGGCAGCTCCCATATTATACGTATAATATGGGATCATATCGTCGCAGGTTCCGTGATCGTCCTGTGATCCACGCCGCCCCAAATACCACCTGATGCTTTCAGAGGTAGCGGCCTTGGTCGTGTTCCTGTGTGTGCCAATCTGCTTCATTTTTGCCACCATGTTACGCTGATGTCCTGATGATGTGAGCAAGATAGGTCTTGTTCATGTCTCCGATCCTCATCACCTCGAGAGTGTGGAACACGGTCAAGTCATGGTACCACGCACTACTAGAAACTAGAATAGCCGTGTGGGTGATGAATTTTTTTGTCGGTTTTTTGCGATACATACAGAAAAATTCATGATTAAAGTGTCGGTATTTAAAACCCCGACAGAAAAATTCAAAAACACACAGGGAAATTTCAAGATTTTTCGGTTTTTACACACATAGGGCTACTCTAGTTTCCAGTAGTGATGTCCCCCATGCTGTCGAGCACCTGTTGTTCTTGCGCTAGGTGCATAATGCACGGTTTCAGCAGTTAAATTTGTATGCATGATTGAACAAAAGGTGTGTTTCAGGCATGTAATAATAATTCCAGGATATGTTTGGCTGTTGAACTCCAGGTCTCCTGGCTCTTTTAATTTGGTTATTGCTAAGTTTTGAGACATATCGGTTTTGCTGTATGCTGTTACTGAAGTACGGACACGTTTATTTGGTTCAATTCAATCCATGTAGATTTTGAGACCGATGCCCTTCCCATTTCAGCCCGTCAATTGCATCCGTCCTAGCTTCCCCGGCCCAACAAGCTTAGGCTCGGCCGGGGTGTACAGTACAGTGCTGCCCGTGCCCGGTAGAAGAAACGACATGGCATATTGGCATACTAGACTTTTTTTAAGACAAAGTTGTTTACATTTTTCTGCAAAAAAAGCTGCAATCCTATTGGGAAGCGAGTCACTGTTCACGGCTGCTGAGTGGTGGAGTGTTCTTCAAATCGAAACAAATAAATAAAATTCAGGACCACTTGTTGTTCGATGACTAGATCCGCGTAGCTGAATGGTGCAAATTTCTACTAGCAGACACCCCTCCCTCGTACGGTGACTAAACTACTTCGTTCCTAGTGCAGACTACACTACTGCAGAGTGCACGTCCATATCATATCTATCATCAGCGCTACCTGTAGTGCAGTGCGTACATACCTGCTACTGCTAGCTCCACCATTCGTCTTCCCCATGGCCCTGGGCGGGCGCGCCATATGCTACGTCCTCAGGTCAACTCGCCGGGTCGCCGCCGCCGCGTGCTAACCATGCTCGCTCACCGCCGGCGCCGGGCCGGCCGCGGTATATATATCGTTCTCCTTCTCGGCATGCAGCCAAGCATTCATGTACGTCTCTCTTCTCTACAATTGCTCTTCTCTATAATTCGTTTATGCCAACAATTTGGAACTTAATTGTACTTGTCAAAGAATCTGGTACGGTGGTATGTATGCTAGAGATAGAAGATGATTTGAAGGAGCTCCTGCTTCCTCGTATGCTAGAGGTAGAAGATGATTTGAAGGAGCTCCTCCTTGCCTTGCTTTCTAGATCGGCACTGGAGTATATATATAACGGATATGTTCATGTCCTTTATCAGCAGCTGCGCGATTTGTATGGGTATGACTGATGCTGCTAGCCGCATATATGCAGCCGTTCCCTGGCTAAATTTTGCTTTTGCCTCAGGCCGTATATATGGGTGATATAGATCAGGTCGCATAGTTTCCCCTTTAAACTCTCTCTGCAACCCTTTTTTTTTCTCTAAGATGTGGAGATAATCATATTCGTCCTGTTCGCTTGGCTGAAAAGCTTAAAGTATTGTTCGCTAATTTGTTGCGAGAGAAAAACACTATTCGTTGGCTAAAAAATTATGGCTTAATTATAAGCCAAACGAACATGGCATTATCGTTTCATTATTGGTGTTGGGATCTGAACAACGCTCGTTCTGCACAATAAATTCGATTTTCATCAAAAGTAAACGATGCCTGGCAGTATAGAATTGCTCAATACATATGGCCTATGCTACCGAGTGCCGCCATGTTCAGATGTGAATCTTCTTATCACGGCGGGCGTTGGAAGCCAAGGGATGCCCATGGGTCAGGTGGTTGCGGTTGCGGGCCGGATATATGAAACACGGAGCACATGCACGTTCACGCAGTGGCGAAGCTAGAGCAAATTAGGAGGTGATGTATTTATATTATAGGTGTGAGAATTATTAAGCTAAAATCATGGTGAAATTTAATTTTTGTATTGGTTTCTCAAATTTTTGTGCCAGTAGCTTCGCCACTGCGTTCATGTGGAGCAGCCCCACGTGCTGTCGAGGCCCATATCTTTTTTTTCTATGAAAGGTCAAAAAGGCCCATCTTAAAAGCAGAGGCACCTGAGAGTGAGGAACCACGTAATTGTTCAGGCCCATCAAGGTTAAACCTTTTGTTAATAATATACCTCCAGCCGCCAAAAGAAAGGAAATGAAGTAATCTTCCAGCCGAAGAAACTAACACAGGTAACAGGTTCACACCGTCCCCACAGCGGCCGAGCTACTAAAATGAGCGACAACAACACCATGTGCCGCCTCAGGCACGGTTTGGGGAACCCTAATCCGCTTTCCGCTAAACCCATCAGCCACCCACACAAATCCACGAGCGAGCCAGATCCATGGAGAAGCACGAGATCCGTGACGAGGAAGCCCCCGCCCCAGCCCCGGCTGCCGTCGCTGACGGCAGCCTGCTGGGCGCCATGCAGCAGCTGAACGATCACAAGGATGGTCGTCTCCAAGTCCAAGCCCAGGCCGTGGCTGAGGAAGGAGAAGGAGGAGGCAGCCTCCGCGGCGCACTGCAGCAGCTCATCGACCTCGGGGACCGCCGCTTGCAAGCCGCGAGCTTCTTCCTTGTCTGGGGCTGTTGCGTGCTCATCAACGCCGTTGTCCTGAACCCCGCCGCCAACCTGGAGCACAAATTCGCGGGCTTCGTCATCCTCACAATCGGCGCCTGGCTCGCTCTCCTCACGCTCGCCGGGGCCCGTGCAGGGCAGGCCGCCGCGCGTGCGGAGAGATTCCTGAGGGGATTGTTCTTCTAGATCCGCTCATGCGCAGCTGTGTGCACAGGGGATAGGGTTCTGTGTGTTTCCTCTTCATTTCTAGTCTGATTTCTAGAGTTTGGGCATTCGGGTGGTGATTTTTTAGGGAAATTCGGGTGGTGTTTGATCATGTGCCATGCCACTTACTGACGATCGAATGATCAACCAGCGTGTAATTATTTCTTGGTGATGCTGTAATACCAGTTCCCCTGTGAATAAAATGCTGCCCATGCACTCTTCCCCTTTTAGTATCTATGTAACACTGAAGTGACTGAACCCCATTTTGATTACTCAACCAATAATAAGCTCATCGATGCTGATCACTTGATCAGTCTACTGCAATAGAGAGGAATGGCGAATGATGAGTAACTAATTTGTAATCATTGTTACACATTGAACAATCTTGTAATTTTTCCGATGATTTATATATAATCACTGCACTGGTCCAGATTTTTTTATGCGATTAAATTTCAGTCGTTTTGGTCATTCCACTGCTCACGATAGTGAAGTGAGTTTTCATGTATCTGTTGTGTGTACCTAAAACAAGCACCTTCTTTTTTTTTTTGCAGACGACGGGGGATCATAAACAATGTGCTGCATTCAAACTTCAATGAGATGCATGCATGGAGCAGCATATACATGAATAATGATTATCGATCTGTAAGTTGTAACTCTATTTTTTCCCCGGTCAATCCTTTGATAAATAATCCAGCTTCCACAGTATTGCACAAGGACCTGATCCAAATGGATTTGCGCAACAGTACTAGGAAATTAATGTGATTACATCAAAGCTGAACTACTTATTCTTTCTCTTGCCATAGGTGGTTGCTAATAAACATGTCTCAGCATGCAACTAAGGTTAGTAAGCACCTTGCTATTAGTGTAACATGCATGCAACTAAGTGCTATGTGCTAATAAACAAGTCTCAGCATGCAACTAAGTGCTAAAGTGAAGTGTAATAAGCTGCCACACATGCTAACCCTTGCTAGTCAATAGTAATACTATACATGTTACATTTTGACCATATTATTTGGCATCTCGTGTGAAAGTTCAATTTATTGGAGAATACCAAGTTTGGGAAGGAACTTTTAGGTTTAGTTTGCAGTAAACTCGTACACTTAAGTCAGTACATGGCAGTTGAGTAGGGCTGCAATGCGATCTGCTGGCAAAATATAATCTTGGAACCAAGTTATTAAAAATTATCATAATTTCCTGGTACTAAGTTTCATGCAAATCGCATCCAAGGATGATGCATCATAAGATGCAGGTAGCCATAAAGCAAGATGTATATGAACTGAAAACATCTTTTAATAAAGTATATAAAAAAAGAAAAGTTGACAAACCTAGGAGGAATAATTAGGTGGCTTTATATAAGTAGAAGAAAATAGTAGGCACCCAAATTTGCCTTGATATGGTTTCCTGGGACTGATTTGGGCTCATCTCCCTATCTTGTAAAATTCAGTGTTAATCTATTATATGTTAACAATACTACCATGGCTGCACCTTGGTGGTAGTACCTTTTCTTTTGTTGTAAACATATATCAAGGCTCTAGAAAAGTTCAATTTGTATTCGCATTCACCGTTGTTGTTATAGAAATTAAATGAACCAAATTGGTTCCATATGGTTTTCAATTCATTCATCTTAAGGATCGATGTTTTCTTAAGGGAATATCTTAAGGATGCTAGCTTGCCCGCACAGTTGAGTCTATGAAATTTGCATATTGACCACATGATGTGTTCATTTCAGGTTAGTCAAAGGTTGCATTGTGTATTCGTTTATCACGTCAGTTGGGCACAGGCAGGACTTCCACCAGATGCAACAAGTAAGTGTTTTTTAGCACAAAGATATGTTGTTGCACTTTGATCATGGGACCAAAAATTCACTGAACTTTCAGGAAATTGGGTGTTATAGCTTGTTTCATGTGCTTTGTTGCAAGCATCTTAATATTTTCTTATAGACTCACCTTTTCTATTGTTTGTCTTATGATGACTTTGTACTTGTTGCATGGATAGACATGATCATGCTAAGCACTTGTGTCAAGATTCAGAATATATAGTCAACAAATAACAGTGTATTGTAACCGATTCAAAGTTTTCACCAAATTGATTTTTTTCTTTATTTGTTTTGCGGATAAAGCAAGGGGAGAAAAACAGAAATTGAAGTCCAAACCCTGGTTTGATCGACATGTTACCCACAAAACTCCTCTAGCTCTAACGAGATCGATCATACACAAAAAAAGGGCTTCCACTTGAGATGGCATGGCTTGTGTGTTTGCGACAAGTAGTCTGCTCAGCAATGCATGGAGGATAGATTGCATGTCTCTGAAATCGGAGACACACATCGAAATGCAATAACGCGTGTTTAGTTTAAACGTGTTTACACCACCAAGATTAAAATGGATATTTTGCAAACTATATCACTGAATAACAAAAAGATAGAAAGGACCATATTGAGTGATTGACCATAGGATTACTTTATTTTGTCATCTCACATAAGTGATTGAGCATCGGTTTAGTTTAGTGCTGAATAATTGAGTGACCAACTATACCATGCATCTACTGTCAGCCTCATGTTTAGATAAGCTAGACCTGTTTGTTTTTTAATTACTTACAGAGGCGGTATCTACTACTTAACAATAACACCCCCTTACCAATGCAGCACATACTAATTTGTGAGTATATATAGGATCATATCTTTTTGTATAAATAATATTTTGTAATGTTGTATTGAATATTTTGGCTATTAAATGAACTCAAATGAAAAAAGTTTCAACTATAAGGTTTTAAATCTTGTCAAGCACTACAACTTTGGTATAAGATGTATCTCCATCCGAAATTGTTTGAAATTTTTTTAAAAAGTGAATCTCAAAATATGTTGAATTTTAAAACAAATGTTTGGGATACTAAAAAGCTTGAAATTAAAAAGCTTATCAACAGAAAACATGTAGATTAGGTCACCACTACAACACTATGTATTTAATAGAATTCTAAATTTTGAATTTTAAAATCAATAAACTTAAAACATATATTTGGGACTCAAATGACTTCAAATTAAATAAATACCAACTACAAAGTTGTAGACTGTATTGAGAACTGCAACAACAACTTTGACCATGTGAACATCCGAGGATGTTTGAAAATTTTAAATTTCAAGATATGTGAACTTAAAATAATATTTTGGCACTTCAAATAATTTCAAATAAAAACATCTCAACTATAAAGTTATAGATCGCGCTGAGAGATACAATTATGATACATAAAATTTGTCTTTATCTGAGTTGATGCAACTATTTTAGAGATATTTTTTACGGAGGTAAACCCTGCTTGTTAGGAAAGCAAGCATATGTTTTTAGAGATAGGCATCTTGAGATACTCGTCTTTGTCAATTGGTTTTAGAGGCGGACACTTAGAATGATCGCCTCTGTTAATAGTGATTTCCAGAGACGGACATCTTTAAGACGCCCGTCTATGTGTAAATCAACTAGGCAACATATTTTTTAAGTGTCTTCCAAAATGTTTTGTCTCCTAAAATTATTTACCTAGACAGTTGGAAACGTGCCGCCTCCTAAAAATAAAAACATTTGTCTCCTAAAATTATTTTTATTGTAGTGACGGTTAATAGTTACTCCATTAATTCTAAATTATAAGATGTTTTAGCTTTTCTTGACACATAGTTTTTGTTATACACTTAGTCATGTCTAAATACATAACAAAAATAATTTATCTAGGAAAGTTAAAAGTCTTATAATTCGGAACAGAGAGGGTAGTTCTGTGCATTAAACAGACTGTAATAATATAAATGTGTAACCATGTTGCCGTACGTGCAGGACATGATCCTTATGCAGCGAGCTATTCCTTTTTATGGCCCGTGTTTGTCGTCGAATGTTGAGACATTGACCAAGGACCTCTCGTGAAAACGGCGGAAGCAATGACGAACTACAAGTCCTCTGTCGTCCAGAGCATGCAGGAGGGTGCGCTCACCGCTCAGGACTGCCTGGTCAGTCTTGGCTGTCCTCCTCTAGCTTGTGACATTTTGCTGATATATATGGTAAAAGTAAATCATTTCCTTTGCTGTTTCTACTTTAACATTTGCTATTTATGCTTGTTATTTTTACATCCTTTTATAGCTCACAAGAAAGTATACATTACAGTACAGTAGAGCTGCAGGTCTAGTTAGGATAGGACTAATTCCGAGTCTCGTCGATCGATCATGACGAAACGTACGTGTGGGAATCTTGTTCCAGCATCATCATTATTACAACAAAGTTGGACTTGGGCCGTGTTTAGTTGGCCTGATTTTGGAGATCCAAAATCTGTACAGTGACAGATTCCTCACCGTAGCATTTTGTTTGTATTTGTGAATTTTTGTCCAAACATTGACTAATTAGGCTCAAAAGATTTGTCTCGCAAAGTACAACTAAATTGTGCAATTAGTTTTTGATTTCATCTACATTTAGTACTCCATGCATGTGCCGACATTTTGATATGATAGGAAATCTTCTTTTTGTATAGTAAAATTTGAGGGAAAATTTGGCATCCAAACCAGGCCTTGGGAGTTGTTGGTCCAATGGTTGGTAGCTTGTTTCCGCCTGGTTGACCATTGACCAGTAGTAGCTTGACAGACAGCACAGCGCCGCACCACGGCACAAAAACGGTCGATGGAGATCATTGAATAGTACTCCTGCATATATTATTAGCAATTAAGTTAACTGTAATCTAGTTAGCAAGTTATTAATTAATATATACCGATCACTGATCAGTCTGCCATTGTGGCTAATATATATTCAAATTACTTTTTTAAAATGTATAGTTTTTGCTGTATACATAAATATAGGTTAAATTTCCCATTTAATTAACTGTACGCCGTGAAAAGAATCTTAACTGGCTTGTTGTGACCTTTTTAAATTTCCTGAAGGTAAAATTGGTCCTTTAAAAAAATTGAAAGTACTGTGTCATTGGCTCGCTGCTAAATCTACTCTTGGTACCACTTTTCAGGCTGTGCTCTCCTCTTCACATGCTTCTATGCTCTCATTTTTTTTAAAAAAATACTACTCAAATATATCAAACAAATTCCAAAACTACATAAATGGATAGATGTTGCAAACTTCTGTGTTAATGTAAAATTTGAGGTGCAACAAAAATCTACGAAGGGAGATAAAAAAATTAAAATAAAGTCAACACTTGAATACTGTGGGTTGTAGTGTTCATATCTGACCGAAGCCCGCAACTATTCAAGTGGTGATGTTACTTTTTTACTATCTCCTTCCACATATTTTTGTTATATATCTCTCACAAAATTTTTCATTACCTGTCTATTCGTACTTCTGTTTGAATTTTTTAGACTCCGTGCAAATGGTAGCATGTGAGCAGGTAGTAAGGGGTAGGAGGAGCACCACGCGGCCGATACGTTCTCCACTTTTCAGGACATCACTTCACTCCCTGTCCCTGTCCCTGGCCTGCAGCTCAGCTCTTCCTCTGCGTGGGTCCCGCAGGGCAGCGAGCCCGTCATCGTCTTCCCTTCTCGAAGCAGCCGATTAGGATTTGACCGCCGGCGCGCAGACGGGCAAGATACTACACTTCGAGGTTAAGTAACGACGTCCTTTCGTGCTCCGCCTCCGCCCTTCAGCTGGAGCTGGAGGTACGTAAAAAGAAGTGCCATTTCTCTACGCAGAATTTCTTTCCCTGCAGCCCTGCCGTTGCTCGTCGCTCCTTCCTGTGCAATTGGCTACCTGCTAGCTTTTCAAAAGAAAATTGTGAGTTCCTTACCTCCTCACCTCTGTCTTCTTCCCTTCCATGCTCCGCCTTCGATCAGCTCTGGATTCGGTTCGATTTGATTTGTTTCTTATGCTTCCTATGCTTCAGGCGACTGAAAAGTGAAAACTCGAAAGCTTTCAGCAGTCTCCTACTCATGTATATCTTTCGGTAGGGGGATTTCATGTCTTTCGGGCTTAGAAGAAGCCAAGAAGGTTCCTGGTAACGCAGATAGGCCCGGCGGAGGGGGCGGTCGGGCGATGCGGCGATGTGACGCCCGACGCCGCCACCACTAGTGAGCGGAGGAGAATCGCTGGTTGGTGGTGTCGGCGGCGGGGAAGTAGAAAAATTGGAGTGCTTAGCGTGTAATAAGTAATAACCAGGCAGCGGGTGCGGATCCGGTGGCTGAGAAGCCGGCGGGGACGGCCGGAGGAGGCGGTAGCGGGGGAGTGCGAGACGGTGCGATTCGGAGACGAGAACGAGCGCAAGCGATCCAGAGGTTGAGGATAATACCGGATCCGTCGGATCCTATATGGACGGCTCTCGTTCTCGTTCTCGTTCTTCGCACCAAAGTTCGCCGGTTTGTATTGTACTTTTGTAGGCGCGCTTGAAGTTAAAGGATAACGTTCTTTATGCTTCGTTTGCATGGCCTGGAACTGGAAGCTATAGCTACCTGGTCCTGGAGAGGAACAGGGAAGACGTATATTGACGACTTTGCTAAAGTGTCTTGTTTTTCACCCTTGCGCAGACGAAGGAAGAACGACATGGTGGAGAAGGAAGGACGGTCCTTTCTCCCTCGTCTTCCTCCTCTAGATCGGTCAGCTGACTTTGGAGATGAAGAGAAGGAGCTGCGTCAAGCATCAGATCCAGTCCTCCCAGTCCCAGCTCCAGTACGGAAATCTCCCCTCATCATCTTTTGCGTCATACTACCATTTTTCAACGAATTTTCTTTGTTATTTGGTTGACTTAACATCCTTTCGATCGTCAACTCGTCATACACCCTGCAAAGATAAATTTGGATCATTACCTGGAGTCCTGAACATGGCAAATTGTTTATTATGTTTAACCACAATTTATGTCGCTTTTTTGCTTTCTATATATTTAAAATTTGTGTTTATTTATTTGTACACAGGACCCCGCCATGGAAACTGAACTCGTCGCTCTTGTGACAGTGGCACACACAGAAATGGTGATTCAAGGACCAACTCTGTCAGTTCAGGTAGCGATTGAATCTTTAATTTTCTGGCAAAACGAACATCCGTCAATTATGATTTTGTTGGCCTACCTAAGTTCAAAACGAACTTAGTACTCATGTTTCGTTGGTTTCTTCACTTCTTGTACTGTATATAAGAGGGAGTAGCTCAAAGGAGTCCTAACTTTCCTAGATCTTTTTTCAGTACATGTTCGAAGTCACCCATCCCATTCCGATCCCATCATTATAGTAACGAAGTTATGCACAAAATATCTGGCTGGAATTTTGTTCCATTATCTAAAAAATGCACAAAATAACCATTCTGAGCTTCAACTAGATCCAACCATGTTTCTTTTAATTTTGTTTGTTTGGTAGCTATTCTATGTGAAATATAATTCTTTGTGTGCATGATAGTTCTGCTACTCTTTATATATATACATACACTGAAAAGCTCCAAATTCTAACATCTATTTTATTCTAAGGTCCTTTTCACCAAGCAGCATGATGGTGCATACACACTGAACATGTAAAGTGTTTCTTCTATGAAACAGATATGTTATAGGATATGTTACACAACTGAGATGCCTCGTACATTGGCATGAAATATTAGCACAAATATGAACTAGCAATATAAGTTGTACTTAATGATAATACATATAAGATGAGGGTTTAATTGATGGAATAACTTGCAGCTAATGATATTTCATGCATGCCATTAATTTTATGTCAGGTACAGAATGGCGTGAGTAACAGCGGCACCACTATTACCATTACCAAAGAGAGAAAGCTGAAGTTTGACCTCAAGTTGTCAGTGCTCCTCATCACACTCTCCATGATCCCGCTTACCGACATACTCTTCCTCCATGGTCCAACTGCAAAGCTGAATCTGACTCTTAAGCTCTCGGCATTCTTTGCCTTCATCGCCTTAACATCTGCTATATGCCTCATGTACCAAACCTTTAAGCTGAAGGCCGTCGTCAAGCCAGAACAGTTCATCCCCAAGAGTCAGCTCAGGGCATCTAAGATCCTCTTCGGCACTGCCGTGGGTTCTCTATTCTCGACATGCATATGTATCACCTATTCTCTCCTGCCCAAGGCCTACTACTTCCTGCCTCTTGCATTGCTCCCATCATTCCTTGTCGGCGGCTTTCACTTTCTCTATCGCGAGGACGACACTGGTAACGGGGATATCAGTCCAGAGCAGAGCAAAGCTCGAAAGAAGGAACTGAAGCGTGCAACCCAACTCACCTTATCGCTGGTCTCTACGTCGTTCTCGGGGTTCATCGGCGTTCTGCTTGCCATCTACCACAAGGCAGACAGCCTCGGCGCAGCATTTTCGTACGTCCAAGTCACGGCGGTGTACCTCTTGCTCGGCGGAAGCGTCGCCGGAATGTTTGCATTGCTTCTGTGCAGGCTGTTGTCCAGCAACGACAACCACCGGAGCCGGAGCCAGCAGCTGGGAACGACATGGCAGAGGGCGATACTCGTTGCAGCAAACATCGTCATGGCTGCCATGCTGGTATCGGCTGTTCTCATGATCGCTGAAACTATCTTGCACGGCCTCCTCGCTGGCGCCATGTTCCCGGTCATCGCCGGCGCTGCGGCGTGGCTGCTCGTCGAATTCTGCTCCGTGGCAGACGCTCACGGCGGGCGCACGGAGGAGGACGGCAAGGCTGCGCATGGCACGATGTACGCCATAGCAGTGGCGGTCGCGTCGTTGTCCTTCGGCGCCATTCTGGCAATCTTTGCCGGGCTGCTTGGCGGCACCGTGAGCAAGGAGCAGCTGAAGGCGTGCACCTTCCTCCTGGCGTCGGCGTTCGTCGCCGCGGTGAGCTTGGGGGTGGTGACGACAGGGACGGCGCGGGCGGACAAAACGAAGGTGAGCACGGAGTTTGCGGCGACGGTGCTCGCCTGCTGCGGCCTTGGCACTCTCGTGCTCGCCGCGCTCGCTCTCTTCTATCAGATCATGGCCTGAGCTGTGGAGCAACAAAAATGCTGGCGTCGTTACTTGATCTCTCTGGTCACGCATGCAGGCATGGATGATGACGTCGCATGTTATTGAGAAGTGTAAATATAATGTAAATTATTTAATGCTACCATCAGAAGAATGTAAATTAAAAGCTACTGAGTCGTGTAAACTAAATTAATTAGTCTATCAACTGTGCTGCTGCAAGGGTTCACGCAGTGTTACAAGACATAATTGTTAGAGATTCATTCATGGACAAAATTGGGACCCACATGTAATCAAACTTTACTTATGCTCTCTCATTTTCTTATACTCTAATATACTTATATGGCTGTATAGTTATTTTCTTATCTTTATCTGTTTATTTACGATAGACTATAGTAACCAATTACTATACATATTTTTGCTTCTTTATCCATAATTAGCATTATTAGTTTTGACCCATTTTTTTAGGAAATCTACTTAGTTATATACACCATCTTAATGAAAGTTGTTAGGCAATATGTTAAGGGTTGTTTTACCATTATCGTAACACTTAAAATAACCTTTAGAATTCTAACTCACCCAACATAAGGAAGGTTAACAATTCAAGGTAGCATTGCAAGTAAACTAGAAAAGGATGCGCGCTTCGTAGCGCCCTACCAGCGAGATAGTAAAACAATGGTAAAATATCTCCAGCCAAATTTATCCAATGCCAAAAGATATTCATAGATTATATAGAACTTATATGCAACTTGTTATAGGAATTCATCCAGCAATCTGCGAGACCATCAAACAGACAAGTAGTCCAGAATTCATTGCTACCAATATTTTTAGAAGGTAGTTTAGATTATACCGGTTTAAGCTTACATCCAAAGCACTAAAATAATTCGTGATGCTAATAGAGAAAAGGAAGCACACAGTTTGCAGCATACAACCATGCTGATCACCTAGATATCCAATCGACTACAATAGTAGCAGGGGTAGTCTAAACAGTCTATGCCTGTATCCCATCTTGATCAAGCCAAGTCGTGGAACCCTATCTGTCTGAGGGAGTGACGCAACAGCGATGATGCCTGTCATCTAATGGAAACCTACAATAGAAGACACTACATGTTGATAAGAAAAGTAGATAAACTTATTCGTTGACCTAGAATGTAAAAAAAAAGAAATAGAGAGATATAGTAATCAATATACCTTGTTACACTTCTGTCGTGCTAATATTGATATTTGTGCATATTGTAGTTCAAAAGGTCCAGACTTGCAGCTTCATCTTTAGACCAAAATATGGCAAAATGTGTGTGCTCTAGATAACACACATATCAAAAGGGCTGACTGCAAATAGGGAGATAAAATGTGTGTGCTCCTTTTCAAGCAACTAAGCATCTGTGTTTGCACTGAAATTAGAAAAACATTAGGCACATACATGTGGATACGTGTATGTTTAACAAGTCTGAAGGAGCAAGGAGGTCAGGCTCAACAGAGCCATCTGCAAAGCCTTGATCGGTGTCACCTCCCACATCTTCATCAATGAACAACTTCTTTGCAGCTTTCTTGTTAGGCGAAGGATGCGACCTAAAAAGTGAACCGTTATGATTCCAAGTAATTAAGGCCATAACATGAAGGAAAATGTACCAAAAAATTTATTAGTACAGCTAACCTTTTTTTCGTAGCACTGTTCTGTGTCTTGGTTGTAGAGGAGCCACCTGGTGCATCTACATCTACTCCAAGATTTTCAGCAATCTAAGGCAACACACAGGAATAAGTGGTCGTGTCCCATTTCACTTTTCATAACAATTAACACACATGTGGCAAGTTTGAATAGATTTGCTATATGGAACATAGACATTTAACTTCAAACATATAAAATTCATGCATTTATATATGTTGTTCTGAAAAAACAGAATAGGTTTGAAAGTAAACTTAACTGCATTTATCTCAGCTATATTGTCCTGTGTGGGTGCTGGTGACTTCTCAAGTGTTTCTGGAGCATCGACAACCTCTAATGAGAGTAAAGTCTTGGCACTTGTGTCAGGAGTGGTCTGCATATCACATAATTGATGCAATAAATAGTTAGATAGGCGGGTTACAAATGCAAAGCCATACCTTAAACAAAAATGAGTATCTGCATGAGAAATCGTATACCTTGTATTCAGCAATACCTTTACCACCTTGTGGTGTTACCGCCTTTCTGTGGAGTACCCTGCATTCTGCTACTTGCATCTTGGGAGAGCATAAGCGATGATTGCTGTGATCCTGCTGGTGACATTGGGAGACGAGTTCCAGTATCTATCTCTGCAATAATTGCATTGACCTGGAAGGCCATATGAAAACCTTTTCCAAGAGCCTTGTGATCTCATTTGGAATGAAACCAACTGGATTCCCAGCAATCGATGTATCGACTGACTTTTTGATGAGGCGCTGAGCAACACGTCCAAAGAGAACAAATTCAGTGTCACCTGTCTCGTCTCCAGCAAGGATAGAAAGTTTGTACCTATTTGTTGGATGAGAACGTGTTAGCAAGGTCAGTAAAGCTCAATGAAAATAAGCATAGGAAATCAGAACATCCAGCTATTAAGAAGAAAGTGAAGGGAGATGTCATCTGACCTATGGTCAGGCACGCCATTGGTACCACATTGTGGGTCGATGCATTTGTAGGAGTCACCATGAGGTATGGCTGTGTGGAGACATTTCTTGCACGAGTTGTAGCACCATGACTCGTCAATCTTCTTAATTGTTACTGTAACCAAAGAACTCCTTTTTCTGCATGATAAGGAGGTAATAAAAGAGGTCACGGAATGGACATAAGATTACAGACAAGAACTTTGAGCAGCAAGAAACGACCTTGTTTTGAAAGGGATTGAGATAAATTGTATCAGAGATTTTTTATCCTCGGCATCAACCATGGGCTCCGTTGAGGTGAGTTGATTCCATCTATACTTTTAATAAAGCAAACTCCCACTTGCCTATTCTCTCACTTCTCATTGGTCCAATCCTGAAAAGTGATGTTATCCGCCCCACTAAGTGACATCATACGCCCACTAAGCTTCATTTATCTCCTCACTGACTATTTCTTTTAAAATAAAAAAGTCATAGCACCTAAACCAAGTATCGTAATTAAAATCCAATTGCACCATGGTGTTCCTCGCAATAAACTCTTCAAAACAAGATCCCACATGGATATATTTCAATAACTTTTTTGTAAACATTTAAACTGGTTCTAACCAAAGCCTAGCAAAACTGTTGTTTCTAAGCAAAAAAACTAGCAAAACTGCAAATCATATGGATTACATGTGGTCCTCCGAAACATGTATGATTTTATGAAGGAAAACTTCTAGAACTTTTGGGACGGAGGGATGACCCTCAGGTATAGTAGGGGTGAGGGGTGAGGGTGGATGAGATTTGGGCGATCTATATTTGATTCGTGGACAGGTCCAAAGTCTAACAAGAGAATCACAAATCTTGCAAGGACAAGTTAAGCAAAAGCTAAGAGAATGAGAAAAACAATGTGCTATAGTAGCAACAAGTTTTTTTTTTTGAAAAGTAACACAAAATCTTCTGATGAAACCTATATGTTAATCGATACAATCTGCATAATTGTGCTAATGCATCTATACATATACATTTTCTAATCCTTAGTCTAACTACTTTATATTTCTACTTCAGACCCGCAGCAACGCGCGGGGCATTCCTACTAGTTTTATTGGTTTGTGTACGCTTCTTGCATTGGTTAGTTGGGACAATTGAGCATTCACTACTACATAACGGGTAATCACCGCCGCCACTTTCACCGCCGGTTTGCTAAAAACCGGCGGTGATATTCATCACCGCCGGTTCGTATTACAAACCGTTGGTAAAATGATTTTCACCGCTAGTTCGTGTTATGAACCGTTGGTGAAAATTTGGGCGGTTATCACCGCCGTCTGGAACATGAACCGGCGGTGATAAACCTATCATTACAGCCGCTTTGTGTTACCAACCGACAGTGATAATCGACCCATTTGTACCGCCGGTTTGTGGTACCAACCGGTGGTGAAAATCTTTTTACTAACGGTTCGTAATACGAACCGGCGATGATGATTTATGCTGCAGCACAATAAAATTCATGACTTTTTCAAACAAAGTCGGATGAAAAAAACTTTATATTAAAGTTGTAGATCTATTGAGATCTACAACTCTGTAGTTGATGACTTTTTTTATTTGAAATTGTTTACTGTCCCAGAATTCTGTTTGAAGCTCTTATATTTTAACATTCAATTTTTTCGAATTATACAAACAACCTCAGATAAAAAATGATCCAAAGCAAAGTTACAGATCTCGCTATGATATACAACTTTGTAGTTGACAACTTTTTCATTAGAAATCATTTAGGGTCTTAAATTTCTATCTGAAGTTCAAAAATTTTGAAATTCAAATTTTGCAAAATAACTTCGAATGGAAAATTAACCAAAACAAAAGTTGTAGATCTCGATGAGAACTACAACTTTGTAGTTGATGACTTTTTTTTATTTGAAATCATTTGATGTCCCAACAGTATGGCTGAAGTTTCGACGATTTGAAATTCAAATTTGTCAAAAGATCTCGGATGGCAAAACAACTAACATCGTATTTGCGAGCTCTACATGATGATAGAACTGTACAGTAGGTTTGAGATAATTTATTTTCGAGTTTATATTAAAGTAATTATTTATCTATAGGAAATCTTAGAAAATTCATAATTTTTACGTTTTAAATCCAAATTTCGTGATCTTTATGTCTATGTGATCGTAGTAACGTGTAGAAGAGTTTTACAAACTTGTTATACTGTTAGTGTTACTGTTGGTTAGGTTTTCTATTTTTAAGTTCCGATGTGAGATTTAATCTATTACTTTAATAAAGTAGATCTTGTTTAAATCATATCTTCTACGTTTTAGATCCGTTTTAGCTCATTCGAGTTGCGTTAGATTCATAGCAACGAGATCTACGCGTTAGTGACAGTATTTACCATATTATTAATTCTGAAATTTTATTGTTTAAATCATATCTTGATTAATAATTATGCAACTGGGTTTTGTAAATAAAATATGAATTGTTTTACTTTAGTTTTATAATTTGAATCTAAATTTGACTTAATTCCATATATAGTATTTATAAAATATCTTATATATAAAACACATGAAACTAATAGTTTTATATTTTCTTCTATGAGCAAATCTTTCGGTAGATGTATCTTTTCAACCGTAGCTCTGATTAGTGTGCTTTTCGCGTCTGTGTGTTCGTAGCAATGCGTAGAACATCTTTAAAACCTTTTCACATATTGTTTCATATGTTTGGTGTACTGTTCTAATTTAGATCTATTGTTTGCTTCGTGTATGATTGTATGGATGCTTGTGTGGTGATTTATGATTTCGTCCAGTCGGTGAGATATACGTGGTTATCAAGAAGAAGAAGAAGAACGTTGAAGATTAAAGCTTACCGAAGGATCGGTGTTTAAGGCAAGTATAGCATGGGATCATCCTTGTTTCCTATTCACCTTTAATATACTTAATTCATATGCATGTGTCTACCTTGTTACCATTAAGGATATCCTAGCTTTTGTATCTTGTACCTTGACACCCATGGGACATTGCATTGGGTAGTATTTATGCTAGTGCTCAAGATAAATAACTATGATCTGTAACTTGACTAATGGTATATGCAATAAACGTTTAAAAGATGCTTTATAGCAACATGGCTCAAGGGGGCTAGAGCATGGGGTATTTTTGGTGCTCTAGTTTCTCTCCTTAAGGACTTATCTGTAAGCGAACATCCGGGACTTACAGTACAACTGTGAGGGCTATATGGCTCTGGCTTTAGCTCAGTATGAGGACCTTTTCTAGCTTGTTAGAGGTTACCCTTGTGGCGCAAATGGGGTAAAGCAGACTGTGGATCCCTGCGTGGTGTATCACACGGACTGACTTCGGAAACCTAGCGGCCCTAACTTGTTAGACGAACCTTTGAAAGGCTTCATAGTGAACCCTGCCTGCTCACCTTGGGAGTGTTTTGGGGATTGGCCGCCTCGGGCATATGGGTAATCACGACTCACAGTGAAAGTGTACAACCTCTGCAGAGTGTAAAACTGTTATAACAGCCGTGCTCACGGTCACGAGTGGCCTTGGACCCTTACAGAATAAATGATGAACGCTGATGATAATAATAACACTGATGATATTGATGTTCACTAATGATTATTGTTTCTTGCTATACATTATTCTCGTTTACATGATCATGAGGTTATTTGGGCTTATGTTAAACTTGTTGCTACTCAATTGCTAAAAGATGACTCACTAAAAGCTATTGCAGTAAACCCGTGTCAAACCTTTTGAGCTGCATGAACCCCATGTTATATTTGTTGAGTTCGACATGGACTCACTCTTGCTATCTCCCCACATCTCAGGAAGGGTACCAGACTGTTAGATTCTGGAATTGTTAGGCTTGTGATCAACCAGTTAGTTTGATCCTGGAGTGAAGGTTGCACCCGGTGTTCGGAGTTGTCTTTCCGCTGTGTTGCTCTTTAAGGTATATTTTATACTATTGTGTTATGTATATTAAGCATTTGTCTTTTGATATTACCCTTATCTGTGGCTATATGTGAGATTTGTCTTCTTTATTTCACATATGGTGTATGTCTGGTTTTGTCCTTAAAACCGGGTGTGACATATCTCCAGGAAGCATGGAGACTATGTAATCATTTATTTCATCAACTGTCATATTATTTGGGCAAAAAATCGCACGTGAGGCCAATATGCTGGATCCCTATAGTTTGCAAGGAATTCGGGGTACACCTCAGAAACAAGGGCTGCTATCTTATCGCCTTCAGTTTGAATTAGCAAATCATCAGGAATAGCAACCCACGAAGCATCACACTCTTCCCCCTTTTTATGGCAGGGACAGTACCATCACCAATGGCTAAAACCCATTTGCTAAGTTCCTCTAGCTCATTACGTTCATCTCCTTGTAAGGACGGGTTAAGAAGTCGCATGTTGGAATGCAATCTAAGAAGGGCAACATGCTGCCACAGTCTAGAGTTTGTAATAGATGCATTGACTATGGAAGATCGAGATCCTTTGTGCACAACGGGTAGAATTTGACGAAAATCACCTCCAAGGACAATAGGCTTGCCACCAAATGGGACAATTGCATTCGCAGGGTTATGTTAAAAAAGAATATCTCTCACAGTTCTCTCTAAAGCTTCAAACAACGTCGATGTGTCATTGGTGCCTCATCCCATATAATGAGAGAAGATACTTGTATAAGTTCAGCAAGCATAGTACCTCTTTTTACACTACACGTGCTAGCATCAGTTATGTCGAAAGGAATCTTGAATCTCGAATGTGCAGTACGTCCTCTTGGTAGTAGCAAAGATGCTACACCAGATGAAGCTACTACAAGAACTATTTTCTTTTCAGATCTTAATCTCACAATGATAGCATTCCACAAGAATGTTTTGCCTGTACCACCATGACCACACACAAAGAAAAAGCTAGGAGATCCACTAAGAACACATTGAGTTATCACATCATATACATTTTTTTTGGTCTGTGTTCAATTGCGAAACCAAAGAGTCAGCATGCATGGATAGCATCAAGGGTTCAGCATCAAGTTCATCATTAATTAGTCTGTTGTCGCTTATGCCATAAGTCTGTGTTGTGTGCTTTGGAAGGTTATAGTCATCTATGTTGCCACCACTATTAGCAAAGACATCTGTGAGGTTCTGTATAAGCAAAGACACGAGCTGCTCTTGGGGTACAACATAATGTGGGTTTTTAGGTGCAGATCTAAGCCTATGGTGTATATCATCTACAAAGTAAAGCCAATATTTATCAAACAAGGCACGAACATTACTAACGGAGCAGAAGCACAACAGTAACAAACAATTGCCTTAGCTGATATGCCGAAGCTGATACAATCGCCTCATCAAACAAAAGATTCCATTCATTATCTCCTTCAAGTAGACCTCGTGCCTCAAACGCGTCCCGAAATGTATCGTACACCCTATTATCAAACGTTCTTACATCAGCATACTTCTTTGCACTTTTAACTATCATAAGTAGCATGTGCAAGTAATACAACTCTCCAGCAGCGGGGTGAACATAGTACATACGACCAATTTTAGCGCAAGGTGTTCTTCTACACCAGAAATGCTCAGATGCATCCCAAGACCATTCTTTTGGGAAGTCACAATACGTTAAGTGTCTAGCCTCTTCATGTTTTGAATTAGCTTCAAACCATTCGGTTAACATGTGCTTTTTGCTGCACGGCTCACTAGCAGCGCATGTAAGTTAGCCCCAGGTTCATATCGCACATGGTTCATGCCAGGAAGATGGACAACTAGTCGCTCCACTGGAGGCACTCTAAAGTGAATGTCAAATTTGAAAGTACGCCATGGGTCTTCACACGAAGACAGGAATCTAGCATCAATGTACTCTTGTATTTCATCCCGTGGAACTAATTGAGGTCCAGGTGACGGATTAGATGTCTTAGCAGTAACCTCAAAATATACTCTCGCTCTATCACTTCCTTTTCTAATGTATTTAAAAAGATAATTGATCATGTTTGACTTGTTGCACCACTCAACATTGATGTGCGCATTGTATTTCTTTAATAGGTGCATGTTGTATGGAACAACATTTCTGTTGTCTAAGTTAATGCCATTTTTAAGAACAGATCTACCATCATCTCTCCGTCTGTAGATAGTGAACCCAAAGTCATCTAATACAGTTTCATCTTGGAACGACTTAGGGAAATTTTTTGAACACTTGTCATCTTTCATGCATGGACACCTTTTTATTATAATCACCACATGGACCATGAATCATGAATTCATCAACTAAAGCGTAACCTAGTGGGTCAATATTGACATCAGGAATTTCCGCGCGTATGAAACTATCAACAATAGAAGCGCTAAAATCTTTGCTACCATTAGCTAGCCACACAAGGTAGTGTATATGTGGTAGACCACGTTTCTGGAACTCAACAATGTATATAACTGCATAAAAGAAGACTAATTGTGAGACTCAGCACTAATTAATGGAGATGTAGCATATCCTGCCAAACTACTCTACACACTATTACCTGCAAGGATAGGACCAAACGTCTTCCCTTCCTTGATATCTGCTATAAACTCATCGACTTTCATATGGGAGACTCTAACGATGAGATCAGAACGATCGCATGGTTGCTTCCCAGGCTCAAAACGTAAAGTGTCCGCTATTTCTCTCCACTTAGTGTTGCACGTGAAAGTCACAAAAAGGTCTGGAGGGCCATAAACTTTGCAGATAGTAATTGCATCCTAATAATTCATTACATGATACCTCCTAGCACCAGTAAAGCTAGAAGGGACAATTACCCTACCACCAACAGCATCAGCGTCAATAAGACCCTTATCAATGGCATCAGTTATTCCTTGTACCGACTCAGAGCATAGCTCTCTTTGGTGGTCAGCTATATATTGTAGTCTAGAGCCCTCAATTGTCGAGTATGAATCAACATCGATCTGGTCACTCAATCTGCCATAACAAGTGTATGGGTTTGCCTCGTTTAATCTATAATGCACGTGATGTCTAACAAATTCAAGCATCGTTACATACTTACGTCTAGTCGCATCATCATCATCAGCATTAGTATATCTAATACCAAGGTGGAAACCGTGTTCACCGTAAGGAAACAACAACGGGTATTGCAAAGCCATATATGCCGAGTGTAAGCAGGAAACACGCCTTAAGCCATACTCTTTATCGTGCACAAGGACATCATAAATGTATTCATCAGCTGAGTAGTCACCCACTATAATAGCAGCAATCTCACCACTCGAGGGTAAATTGTATTGAACACCATGTCTTGTGTTGCAGCCTAGCAATCATAGCGTTATCTTTTGGTTACCATCTTGTTCTAGGCGTTCTTTAGCGAAACGAAATGGTCTAACAAGTTCATTATGCTCATTCAACATATTTAACAGAGATATGGCTACATCTGGGTCCGGCTGATCGGGAGCATTGTCATCACCCTCAAATATGTCTAATCTATTTTGCGGTTCATGCTCTGTATCGTATATATAAAGTTGTGCAAATTTGGGTCGAGTTCCATGGCGTGGCAGCAAGGTACCTATATGATGATGAACCACCCCATTAATTTTGAATACATAAGGTGTTGTACCATTATTTATCATTCTGTCAACAGCAGCTAGAGACATGAATGCGAATAGCGAATTGTAAGATCGAATTTTCCTAAGGAACATTTTTTATCGTATATCACCATCAAAACGTAATAGGTTAGCTAGGATATAAGGTGGCTTTTTGTAAGGTTTTGCAGCTAGTGTTTTATATGCATGTTTCATGTGTTTCATCTGCTTTTAGACGTACGTTGTAAGTGTTGCATCCGGATGTTTCAAAAGTAGATCGGGTTTTTGCATCTTTGTCTTGGCTTTTTTGCTGCCTCACCTTTGCCTCGGTGTCTCCTCCTCCTCCTCCCGCTGCCGGCTGGGCATCCGCCGCCCCCTCCCCCTCTTCTGGATGATGGCATAGCCACCTGTTGTAGTCACCTATTGCAGCTGTTGGCCGCATGCATGCGCGTGAGAAATGGAGGGGGCGCGAGTGGGGACACCCCACGTGCAGGTGGGCGGGTTGTGCGGTGCAGGCCCAGCATAGGCAAGCGCGGGATGCAAGTGCGTGAGGGGTGACGGAGTGCAGGCATAGGTGTCCGGACGCGGCCGCCCGTCTAGACGTCCGGGTGCTAGCACTTTCGAGCACGGAAGTGCTATCTACCGAACCCCAAACGGAGGGGAACATGGGCGTGCGCGTGTGGCTTAGTGGGCCATGGCCACTACCCACTGGCATTGCGCCCTTGCCCCCTGCGTGCCGGCCTAGAAGGCTGAGAAGGAAAGGAGGCCACGAAAAGTAGCGGTGGGCTGAGTTTCCCCGCTAGATGAAATTAATATTGAGAAAGAGTTCATTACATAGTAGGCTCATGGGTCAGCCTATGGTTGAGAAGTGAAACAAGAGCGGAAAAACATGCCCCATTTGCGCAGCCCAGGAATCATGGACGGCGATAAAGACCTACCCTCCCAAATGGTGAAGTAATTAATCTTCCCTCAAAAAATGGCGAAGTAATCACATATGCAAGAGATGACATTGCGTGCCGACAACCTTTCTCCTCTAAAGATTGTATCATTTCTAGAAATCCAACAGCCACCATAGAATGGCTAGAAAGAATAGACGCCTAAGTTGCCTGGTCTAGTCCAGGGGCAGGTGTCAAGGACCAAGCATCGATGTCACTTGTTATGGCAAATGAAATCAATCCAATGCATTTCCAAAGCTCTGCACTGACCGGGCAATCAAAGAAAACATGGTACCTGTCCTCCACACTGCATCGGCTGCAAACTGAATCTTCCATAATGTGCTTATGCATTAAGTTTGCTTTTGTGCTTAATCAGTCTTTAAAGTATAGCCACGCGAAGATTTTCACATTGTTCGGCACTTTCGTATGCCAAACCCAATGGCCGTGAAAGCCTTGCACGTTGGGCGATGGCGCCAAATGTGTTGTAAGCGTCCTTGGAGCAAAAAGGCTTGTGTGTTGCCATCATCCGTCTAACTTAAGTACCATCCGGGAGACGAATGTCATGCATGATAATGCAAATAGAAGAGAGTCGAGCTCGCTAGCAGGAGCTCTCGTTAGCCTAGGTCGAAGATGCGATTCAAACCTGTCATGGAAAGTTATCTGCACCAAAATGTTAGGTCGTAACATGTCCAAAAACAAGGCAAGATGAGTAGAGATGGGGCCAGAAGGGAGCCAGTGATCAAACCAGAATGAGGTGGAGGCCGTCTCATCATGAACATCAACATATGTAATTGATCGGTAAGTGGCAAGCTCATCACCAATATCTTCTGAAGATAGGAAGGGGAGGTAGATGGGGACTCCGAAAAGATAGAATCATTTTGAAGCAACCAATCCCATCATTGAGCGTATGGAACTAGAGAAAAGTTTATCAACAAATTTTAAGAGAAGGCACTGGTTTTGGAGCTCTAGATTTTTCAGTCTGAGACCACCATCGAGCTTGCTGGTACAAACTTGCTCCCAAGCCACAAGGCATTTAGAACCATGACATGAGTCTTCACCAATCTAAAAAAGGCTCGGTGGCGGCGATCAAATTTTTTTTGTGACTGCGGCGATCAATTGTTTTGACCACAGATTTGTGCATCCCCGATTGCAGACATATAGTGGAGGGGAAGACAATAGAGCACAGCGGAGGCAAGGACAAGCCGCCAGGTTCTATTTAGAAGGATGGCACGCCACCAAGAAAGGTGTTGGATTGCAACTAACCATAGATGATAGGAGTTAGCAAAGAAAAATAGGACCACACAAAATAAAGAGCAATGTTCGCGAATAGATGAAATGACTGGTTTTTTCTGAACCAGGGAGCCTTTTCTCCTCATTTCCGTGCACTGTGCACGAAAATACCATGGTCACCGGGGTTCGAACCTAGGGTGGCCGGCACGGCCTTTGGCCTCATGCTCTAGCCACTGCAGTTGCCGCTCGACTTGGATTGAATTTCAACATAAAACTTTCTAGAGGATTATTCAAAAGATGTAGAACACACAAATTGTACTACGAATTATATAGTGTTATACTGTTCTAGGGGACCTTTTTCTCTGTAAAATCTTGAAAAGATGGCCACGCACAACCAAGTTGGTCGTAGCCTTATTGGGCCATGCACCTAGGCTAGCTGTGGCCTTACCGCTGGGAAGGTGGAAGGCATTCTCTGTCATTTTGAATGCGAAGGGACGAGGAGTTGGAAAAAGATATGTTCTCACGGTTTGTTTGTGTAGTAGAACTGTTGACAACAAAAAATGTCCATTTTGTGAAGTTGTCAAAATGTGTAACGGACTTTACCATTACGTTCCTCTCGTCAAGATGGTCAAAAAATATATATGGAACGTCCAATTTGGGGTCCGGATGAGAGAGTTATGCCTCCGAGAAAATATCCATCTGGGCTACCGGTACTTCCGGTCCGAGACCAGTTGGCGCAAAAATGAACTACCAGTACTTCCGGTCCGAGACTGGAACTTCTAGTGGCTGGTGGAGGAAGGCGTAGTTTGGCGTGAAAATGAACTACCGGTACTTCCGGTACGAGACCGGAACTTCCGGTGGCTGGCGGAGGAAGACGCAGTTTGGCGTGAAAATGAACTACCAGTACTACCGGTCCTTAACCGGTACTACCAGTGGAGCCTGATCGGAAGTACTGGTAGGTGTTTATTCCGAATCTGACTTTCAGATCTCGAACTGATTTGTTTCTAGATCAGTTTTTGGACGTGGAAAACTTGAAAAATAAGCCTTGGAGAGGTTTTCTACTGTGATAAGACCACCCCCTCAATATATATGAGAGGATCATGGCCTATTGAGTTTCCATCTATCCAATCGACAAAACAACAATCAAAACTCCTATCTTACCCTAGTTTTCTCCTCTCAACCCTCTATCCTGCTGTTGGACAAGCCTATCCATGAGATTTGTCAGCATCCTAGGTGGCCTTGCTGGTCCTAGGAGATCCTCCATGTGTTTCTCCCTGATGGATCCTTTCGAGAGTGGTTCGGGAGCCGTTTTGGCCGAGAACGAGCTCTACGTCGGCCCTATCAATCTCTAGATCGGTTAGGCCGGTTACGCTTCGTCTCTTGCTGCGTTGCAGGTCTTGTGAGATCTCTTGGGTGTCCAAGGCCCTTGCTGGTGTGTTGACTTGGAGCGATCTTCAACGTCAATATACTTTTTGGTGACTCCGTCGGAGAACGCTAGATGAAAGATCAAGTTTTCTTCTAGCAACATAGGAAGTAATGTTGAAGATGTTGGGGATAGGACCCAAGTCCCTCATGAGGGCAACATCAACCATCCCATGAATATCGATGAGCTTCCTGAAGAACTGAAGCAACAAGTGGAGGTCAAGTTCAACGCCGTTCTGAAGGCTTTTCTTCATAGTTGCACTAAAGATCGGTGGGAAAAGGTCACTCAATTCAGGGAGCCGAATTTCAGCGAGTTGATCACTTCTACATCTTCTGCACCCGCTGCACCTGAGGTAAGATCTTTAGAACCTAAGTATGATGACATTATCGATCCTTACCCTACACATGCCAATTATGCTACTATGAAGGATGATCATAAGAAAGTAATAGATAATAATCTTCTCACTGTTGTAAACATGATCATGGCCCGTTTTGATAAGTTAGAAGGAAAAACAACCAATGGCAATCCATCGGGTGTTGATTCTTCTTCTAAAAACCCCTGAATTTAGCATGCTTTTGAATTTTTATGGCAATCAAGGTTTATATGCAGCAGCAAATAAAGGCAAATCGATCCCTTCGGCAATTGAAATCGATAAGACCAGTTTAGCTAGAAGTGCTCCATCTAATCAAGTGGTTGTCTATGGTCAAAATTCGGCTCAAAACACTTGAACAAATCAAAGACCAGCAACAAGTCGAGCTTTGGCGGGGCAAAACATTCTCCCCAACCCGCCGAAGTCACCAAGCCAAGTCTCCATACTTGATGATACACCTGCTGCACCTGTTGCTCCCTCTATCGATTTCAATGACACTTTGAATCGGTTTAGGGAGGAATTATCTAAATCACTTGAAGAGAGTTTAGGTGTACAAATCAAGCCTAGTAGGACTACTTACCGTAAGCCATACCCTTCACACTTTGATTTTATGAAAGCATCTGATGGGTGGAAGGTATCTGATTTTAATAAATTTAGTGGTGATGATAGTAAATCTACCATGGAGCATATTAGTATGTTTCTTGCACAATTGGGTGAAGCCAGTGCTTATGATTTTATGAAAGTTCACAATTTTCCATTGTCCCTTACTAGCACAGCTTTTGCATGGTTTACTTCATTACCAGCTTGCTCTATTGGTTCATGGGCTGAACTAGAAGAAAAGTTTCATAGTCATTTTTATACTGACGTCCATGAAACTAGATTGTCTCATCTTGCATCGGTTCGTCAAGGTCGTGTTGAGTCTGTTCTTGATTTTGTTAAGCGATTTAGAGAAATTAAGAACCGATGCTTTCATTTAATGATTTCTGAAAGAGATTTAACTGACTTATGCTTCGCTGGTTTACGTCCTAGTATTAGGGATAAACTTGAACATTATGAGTTTGTGAATGTTAATCAACTATTGCAAAGGGTCATTTCGGCTGAATCACGCCTTAAAGAATCTCATGAAACTTATAAGTCTAATCGTCATAATGTGCATGTTGTTGATGATTATTCCGATTGTTCTGATGATGATAATAAAGAAATTTGTCCCGCTGAAATTAAATGGCCAGCAGAGAATAAGATGGTTACTGTTGACGTCGGATGTGGTCCGAATCACACACCAGAAAGGGCATTGGACGCCCGGGCCGCCATGTACCGAAGAACGTAGCGAGGATATCACTCTTACGTGGTGAAGCATGGAGAGGTTTATAAGCAAACCACCAAAGGATAATCAATGTGCTTGCGTGACGAAGAACCGACTAGTTTTCAGGCAAACTAGCAAAGGAACCGTCGAAGCTCTCGCCCGGGAGGGACCCCGTCAGGGCAAGGACGTCGCCGGGTTTCCCTAGGTCGGCCGACGAGCCTAGGGTGCCACCCTTGGTCGTGGATCAAGGGATAAACAGCAAGGAGGTTGAAGGAGAAGAGAAAAAGGGTAAAAGGAGTAGATTGATTTGTTTGTATGACGATTGGATTGATGGGAACTCAATCGGCCATGATCCTCTCATATATATAGAAGGGGGTGGTCTTATCCTAGTAGAAAACCTCTCCAAACCTTATTTTTCAAGTTTCCCACGAGTTTAGAACAGTTCGGATCGACATCCAGAAGGCTAGATCCGAATAGCCCTTTTTATTAGGTCTGTCGGAAGTCCCGACTCGGGTCAGCAGTCCCGACCGTCGGAAGTCCCGACATGGGTCGAAAGTCCCGACTCGGGTCAGCAGTCCCAGCCATCGGAAGTCCCGACATATGTCAAAAGTCCCGACATAGGTCAGAAGTCCCGGCTCGGGTCAGCAGTCCCGACAACAGAGCATCTTTTCAGGGGGCATAACTCCTTCATCTGGACTCTGAATTAGACGTTCCATATATGATTTTTGACCGTCTCGATGAGAGGAATGTAATGGTGAAGTCCGTTACATATTTTGAAAACTTTACAAAATAGACATTTTTGAGTGTCAACATATGCCCTCCTATTTTCAGGTGAATGATGCATGAACCAAAAAATACTTAGTCAAACCAAACACAATAAAACTGAACAACGACGATACCCATCTCATCGGCTGCTTAGCAACTAAGGGTGATGTATACATCAACCATTTTTGTTCTAAGGGCGATACATGTATCGGCCATTGCTTAAGGAGCACTTAGGCTTTTTGCTAAACACTTGGAAAATACTTTTTTAAGTATCTTCCATTGAATGCTACTTTGAGACGTTCACCTTGCAATGTCTCTAGCAAATAAGAATTACTGCTCATGACTTTGATCACTTTATAAGGACCATCTCAATTTAGTGACCACTTGCCAAACTGATTGCTCTTCGATCCAATAGGTAGTATGATTTTCCACACTAATTCTCCTTCTAGGAAAGATTTTCTCTTGACTTTTTTTGTTGTATGCCTTGGGGCTTTGTCTTTCTCTATCTCCTTGAGAGCTTTTAATCTTACATCAGTTACCTCATCGATGTTATCCATCATCAAATCATGATACATAATGGCTGATAGATCATTTTGTTTAGCAAGCCTGTATGCATCCAAATTTACCTCGACAGGCAACACGGCCTCTTGACCATATACTAGCTCAAAAGGAGTAACTTTTGTAGCACCACGCCTTGAAATGCGATGTGCCCATAGAGCTTCAGATAATACTTCATGCCACCTTCTTGGATTCTCCTCAATTTTCTTCTTGATAAGCTTGATCAAAGTCTTATTACTAGACTCAGCTTGGCCATTAGCTTGAGCATAATACGGAGATGATTTGAGCAACTTGATCTTATATAATTCGGCAAAGTCCCTCACTTCCTTAGACATAAATGATGTCCCTTGATCTGTAGTTAATGTTTGGGGTATGTCGAACCTATGAATGATATGCTCAGTGATGAACTCAATAACCTCCTTATGTGTCATATTCTTTAAAGGAACAACTTCGGTCCACTTAGTGAAATAATCTATAGCAACCAACACAAAGCGATGTCCCTTGGAAGATGGGGGATGAATTTGGCCAATGAAGTCTAGCCCCCAACCATGAAAAGGCCATGACTTGATAATAGGATGAAGCATAGCAGCAGGCACCAGCTGAATATTCTCAAACCTTTGGCACTCTTCGCAACCTTTGTAGTATAAAAAACAATTGGCCATTATAGTAGGCCAATAGAAATCAGCTCTACGCAATAACCACTTCATCTTTGGGGCTGATTGATGTGTACCATAAATACCTTCATTGACTTCTCTCATAGCCACTCTTGCTTGATCAGATCCCAAGCACTTTAGCAACAAGTCTTCGGCGATTCTTCGGTAAAGCTCATCGTTGTACAACACATATTTGAAAAGCACTTCGCCAAACACTATCAACTTTGGCACTTGGATCTCGTAGATATGCCAATAAGGTAGTCCTCCAATCATGTAAATCAGCCCCAACATCACTAGAAGTTTTTGCTGGGCTGATTCGAAAGTTCATCATGTACATTGGCCAGGCTAGCCACAGGGGAGTCGGCTAGGCCGACCAGTAAAGTCGACCAAGCTGACTGTCTTGCCAGAGAAGAGGGGTTGGTTACTGACTCTTCTATACCTGCACAACAAAAATGTAAATTTTTATGCATTGACTGTTCTTGAATATGAAAATTACGCCCACCAATGTCATAGCTAGATGCTTGTTAAGCTAACATATTGGCCTTTTGATTTTCATGCCTCAGAACATGCCGAATTTGAAATTCGACAAACGAACCAATGATGTCAAGGCAAGTATCAAGACAAGCTCTTAGTGATCTTTCTAAACATTAAAACATACCAGCGACTTGTTGCACCACTAGTAGAGAATCACCATAGGTTTCAACATGTCATACTTCATGAATTGCAATATGGCCAAGCCAAATAAGAAAAATTCACATTCGGCTTGAATTTTGGTGCAAATGTAATTTTAATCGGCTTGATGCCTCAAACGACATCATTGTGAGAAATAATGATCATGCCAACACCTTGGCCTTATTTGCAAGCCGATTAATCATATTGTCACATCCATGAAGTAAATCAAAATACATATATCATGCCCCCCAGGCCTGAAAACCATCAAAGTAAATTTCATGGGGGCTTTCTAATAGCACGATGGTCACAAGCACTCATCGGCTATATTTTTACACTAAGGGCGATATCAAAATATCAGCCATATGAATTCATCCATAAGAGCATGCATAACCGAAATAAATATTTTGGCTCTTGATCATTGATAAGCAAAATAATTTGGCAACCCTCTAAAACATACAGATCCATACCAAGGATCAAAGTAAGGAGCTGAGGGATAACCATGCATACCAGGGGATGAATTCCATATAGGCATAGGCAGAGAGTATGGATGATGCCATGACCAATGATTTTGATGATTTGGTGCAAACCTCCAACTTGGCAATTGTTTCTTAAACCTTATTCTCTCCTTTGCATTTGTTGCAACACTTGCTTAAGAATCATCCTTCTAAGCTTGAATTCTTCGTTTAGGAACCCATGCTAAGCCCTTTTCTTTTAGCTTCTCTGCACTAAGCTTCTGCAATTTCTTTTCTTACCACTTTGATAAACTGATTGAGCATATAGGTTTTATTTTTGTTTTGGATAGCGGCAAATCATTCTTGACTTTGAGCACTCTCACCTTCTTTTGTTCAAATTTGGCACCTACAACATCAATAGATGATTTCTCTACTTCTTTGCCATCATTAGCCGGATTTTTCAACAACATAATCGGCTTTTTAATAGTTGAATTTAGATCTGAACTTTTATCTTTTTGGCCATCATACTTCACGCAGTAAATTTGCTTTACCACTTTCTTCTTTGGTTGAGCTCTGGACCGATTTTGATCAAAACGGTCTTTACAAGATGTTGATCCCTCTGAATGTCTAGGAGCTACATATTCTATATATTGTGGCCTAAAATATGATGGAACATGTGCCTCTTGATCAAACTAGCCCCAAGATGAATAAGAATGAAAATATGCGGGCTGTGATCCATATGACATAGGAATTGGCTGCTCAAAAGGCGAATATGTTGCTGCTTCGTGAGATCTATCCCCTTGCCAATTCCACTCTTGAAACTTGTGCTTTGGAGGTGATTTTGATGATTGCACTTTCTTTGGCTGATTGGTGACATTTGCTTCTGCTATCTTCTCATATTTAGCTAGAAGTTCCTCAAAGCTAAGCTTCGGCCTTCTACTTTTTAGCTTGTCACGGCCTTTACCTCCATCAGCTTTATGAGCATCCTCCTTCTTCTCCCCATCTTGATAGACATGCTTCAGAGGAGGATCCTTAGCCGATTCCACTTGCTCAATGGGATCAATTGGCTTTTGCTTTAGTTGGAGAGATTTCACCTACCCCCTAGTGTCTTCTGAAACTATGATAACATTGTTGTCCTCTTGAGTATCTTCAATTTGTAATTCATGGACAAGAACCCTGTCTTCACTTGAGGGCTCCACATCTCTCTCTTGGGCATTTGAGCCTTGAGCTTTGAGTGAATCAGCTATTGCAAGCTAATTCAAAACCTGTTTGCCATCAAGACTAATTGAATCAAATTGGTCCATCTGTTGAGCTTTAGAAAACCTCAATCGTCCATTATCAACGGCCGATTGGATCACTCGATGAAACACATTGCAGTTAGAAGTATTATTATCAGAAGAATTGTGCCACTTGCAATATGTAAGCTCTTCTAAGTTTTGAACATATGGCAAAGCACTGTGATCAATTATTCTAATAAAATTATTCTCAAGCAAGATATCAAAGACATGATCACAAAAAGTAATGTCAAAGGTGTATTTTGATTTCTTTAGCCAATTCTTTTGTGGAGTCGGCTTTAAAGCTAGGCAAACGAAGGGATCGGATTTGTTATCAATCCATTCGGCCACACCTTTGCAATTGCTTATGGGAAGCTTTAGCTTTGATGAAGTATCACCATCTGCCTTGCCATATGGCACAATGTGTTGGCTGATAGAATCTGAAATTATTTTATCATTAACAAATAAATTGCTATTCTCAATCGGTCTACAACACTGTTAGTAAGGATATCTCTAATAGATGCTGAAATTGAAATAGTATGACCGGATTGGAATTTGAGCAAAATATTTGTGTTTTCTACCTTGTTGACCATGTTGGAGAAGTGCATATCCTTGATTTGCATGATTTTGCTCTTCTTCTCTAGAAACCAATCAACAAGAGGGGTCAAATCACCTGAAGACACATCAACAGCTGCCAGAACTGGGAAAGTTGGCTTAGCTGACTAGAAGTCGGTTAGGCCGACTTGGGAACTAGTAGGGGCAGTCAGCTTGGCCGACTGGGAAGCTGGCTTAGCCGACTCAGGGCAGGCAGCAGAGGTAGTTGGCCTAGCCGACTGGAAAATTGACCTAGCCGACTCAGAGTAGGTGGTAGGGGCAGTCGGCCTGGCCGATTGGGAAGTCGACCTAGCCGACTTAGAGCAGGCAGGAGTCGGCTTAGCCGACTTCAAAGTCAGCTCAGCCAATTCTGAGCAGGCACACAACCCTCCTTTGTTGCTTATAGGGGCTTGATCTCCATCAATGATGTAGTAATCGCTAGATAAATGTACAACCCCTTTAGCTCCTAAAAAATCAAGTCTAGCTGATTTCTGTCGCTTCCCATGTTTTTCAGGAGGTATAGTGGTAGCTTCTCCTGAATTGGCCCTATCCATTTCTTGCACTGAAGAGACCAATACAGGTTTCTTCCTAAAAATAAGCTTGCCATTTTGATCAAAATAACAGTAAGACAACCTCTTACCAGGAGGTATAGTGGTTGCCCCTCCTGAACTAGCCCTATCGGTTTCAGGCGCCGAAGAGGCCAATTTAGATTGACTCTTTGCAATCACTCTACCATGCTGGTCAAAATAATAGTAAAACGGCCTCTCATATTGAGGTTGACTAAAAGCCGGAGCCGATTCACTAGTATGTCCAACATGAGGCGAAGTAGCAATAGGAGTATCCAAGAATCCTTCCTCTAACTTATCAAATGTAGAATTCACCTTAACCATAGTATAGAAAAGAGGAGAATCTTCAGTGATCCCATCTACCTTTAGCATAGCTATGGTTGTAGACCCGACAAGGATTTCCTCACTCATTGCTGAATTTTTATTGATTCAGCTACAATTATTAGTAACATGTGGAGCCGAATCACAACTTTTAGCACTCGAATACCTTGCTGAAATTTCACTAATTCGGCTTTGATCGTGAGCAGAATACGAAGCCGAATTATGGGTATTGATCATTGCATAAGGTGCTGAATTTCCATTAATTTGGCTATGGTTACTAATAACACGTGAAGCCGAATCATAGGTATTAGCACTTACATACCTTGCTGAATTTTCATTAATTCGGCTCAAGTTAGAAGTAACATGTGGAGCCAAATTATGAATAAGAGCATTGGCATATGGTGCTGAATTTTGAGAGTAATTGGCTAAGTAATTAGCATTGTCATAGCCAATTCTCTCTTTCATCGGCATGTCATGTGGTGAAACCACATATTGTGAACTTATAGCCGATAAACAAGGATTTACATGTTGTATGTTGCTAGTAGCATCAAAACTCAAATAATTTATAGTTGACATCAGCTCTTGACCATGATATCCATAATTATTATGTGTATGATGAGAAACATTATCAAAAGTATCAGCCGATGCAACATATCTAGTATCATTACAGCTAGCAACACCAACATGAGAGCTTATATGACTTGCAAAATAACTATTATGATCATAAGATGTATTTGCAAGTTGTACCTTGGGATAATTGTAGTATTTTTGTGATGAACCACCTCAGTACTCCATGATTTAGAACTTGACCGCCTTGCTGAATTTTCCAATGTCAAGCGCAACACGTTGCAAAATTGCAAGCAAGATTACAAGGGGTCAAAACTAGATGCGATCGGCCTTTTGGGCCAGATGCAATGGTAATGGCAAGCTCGAGAAGATAGATCAGCGAGGAATAAGGCTAGGGTAAGAAGAATCGGCTACAGAGTAGAGCCGAAGCAAATTCTTCCCCAGTGGAGTCGCCAAAAAGTGTGTTGATGTCGGATGTGGTCCGAATCACACACCAGAAAGGGCATTGGACGCCCGAGCGGCCATGGACCGAAGAACATAGCGAGGATATCACTCTTACATGGTGAAGCACGGAGAGGTTTACAAGCAAACCACCAAAGGATAATCAATGTGCTTGCGTGACGAAGAACCGGCTAGTTTTCAGGCAAACTAGAAGGAATCGTCGAAGCTCTCGCCTGGGAGGGACCCCGTCAGGGCAAGGACATCGCCGGGTTGCCCTAGGTCGGCCAGTGAGCCTAGGGCGCCATCCTTGGTTGTGGATCAAGGGATGAACAGCATGGAGGTTAAAGGAGAAGAGAAAAGGGGTAAAAGGAGTAGATTGATTTGTTTGTATGACGATTGGATTGATGGGAACTCAATCGGCCATGATCCTCTCATATATATAGAGGGGGGGTGGTCTTATCCTAGTAGGAAACCTCTCCAAGCCTTATTTTCTAAGTTTTCTACGAGTTTAGAACAGTTCGGATCGACATCCAGAAGGCTAGATCCGAACAGCCCTTTTTATTAGGTCTGTCGGAAGTCCCGACTCGGGTCAGTAGTCCCGACAACAGAGCATCTTTTCAGGGGCATAACTCCTTCATCCGGACTCCGAATTAGACGTTCCATATATGCTTTTTGACCGTCTTGACGAGAGGAATGCAATGGTGAAGTCCGTTCCATATTTTGACAACTTTAAAAATAGACATTTTTGAGTGTCAACAGTTACTTGTCCATCCCTCAAACCAATTCATAAGAATCGGGGTGAAGAGATGAAGTTTACTTTTTATTTCTCTAAATGTGACCGAATCTTTGATGAATTATTGAAATTCGGTTATATTAGAATTAATTATACATTGCCTTCAGCTGATGAGTTAAAAAGAAGAGCTTATTGTAAATATCATAATTCTTTTTCTCATGCCACTAATGATTGCAATGTTTTTCGTCGGCAGGTCCAATCGGCCCTTAATGAGGGACGATTGAGTCTTTCTGGTATGCAAATTGATAAGGTCCCTTTTCTAATGCATGCAATTGAAGTAGGACCACCCGCTGTTTTGATTCATCCCGAGCAAGCTGATACAACTCAAGGCAATAATGTGCTTATCGGCGAACCACATGCAGCACCGAATGTTGAAACGAATTCAGGGTGCAAGGTGGTGCTAGAGAAGGACGATGAAGGTAAGAACAAATTAAAGATCACCGTTGGATCAATGCAGTATTTGAGAAGGCAGTGGTGGTATGAAACGGTGGAGGCACAACAGAGGTTGGCTAGGCCGACCGGAGCAGTCAGCCAGGCAGTGGTGGTATGAAACGGTGGAGGCACAACAGAGGCCGGCTAGGCCGACTGGAGCAGTCGGCCAGGCCGACTCCACTCAGCACTAGGGCCAGTCGGCTAAGCCGACTTAGGGTGTTGGCTTGGCCGACTCAGCCTTTCTCTCAGCCAAGTTAGATGAGCCGACTACCCTAGTCGGCTTAGCCGACTCCCCTGGTTCCAGTAGACTCAGCCCCTCCGGCATTCAAGTTTTGCGCACATTTGTTCCACACAGGCCAAAGATTGGTACTTAGAAGACGAATGAGAAGAAGAACCAAGGAGAGCTTGTGGTGAGGCCACCATGTACTTTTCATAGGCTCATGGCCAAGTATAAGCAAGAAAAGGCTGATTCTGAGAATCGGTCGGTAAAAAAAGAGAATCTACTCCACCTAAGCGAGAAGATGACAAGGTTAAGAAATTGGTGGTGATGCAACCAGCAGCTCCAATTCAGAAAGTTGCTCCTCGTGTATCTCATTGGGGACCCCTCAATTCCACCTCTAGTCACACCACAATTGGGTCCTTATGGAGTCTGGGTGCCGTATCCCTCGCCCGCACCTATGCAAGGCCAGCAAAGAAGGAAAGAGCCTGCTGGTCCAGTTCAAAAATCTTCCATTTTTAGCCGATTGAACAATGGTCCATCGAGCTCTAGCGGTGTGAATCAAGGTCAGATGATTACATTCAAGACTCCGGCTTCACAAGGTTTAGAAAGGGCACCAATGCGATAGGTCTACGTGCCTACGAAGGTTGAGGCTCCTGTTATTCCTCTGCCAAGAGCTAGGCCTCAATCAGTCATCACAATGGGCTCTATGTAAGCTCCTATCATTAACCATGATGGGCAATTATAATTGAAGAAACTCCAGTGCAAAAGCAAGATGAAGTTCCTAAAGAGGTCACTGGAAATGAGAAGAGAGAGCTCATCAAAGGAGATCCCAAGTATCGCCAACCTGTATGGTGTCCTCATGGGTTGAATAAAACCCAACGGCGCAAGTTGCAGCGCGCCCAGCATAAGCAACAAAAGCGGGAGATGCTTGCCAAGATGGGGGGTGAGGTCCTAAACCCCGAGCACGTCGAAAGCTCTCCAAAAGGTCAAAATGACGCTGCTACTACTGCCAGTCGGCTAAGCCGACTGCCCCTGTTCTTGCTGGCCTGGATGTGCTAGAGTCGGCTAAGCCAGCTCCCCTTGCTGATACTGTGCCAGAGGCCCTAGAATCGACCTGGCCGACTCCAGGGTCGGCTGAGCCAACTCCTACTGTCCCGGTGGTCTTCGAGGTGTCCTCTGATGATTTTGCTTCCACTGTTGCTGCTATGGTTGGCATGGGGTGCCTGAGGTTCTTGATGAGGAGATGGTTGACTATGAAGCTACTCCGAAAAGAGGGGAGGTCAATGTAGTTGTTTTGTCCGCCGATTACTACATCGTTGAAGATGATTCAGCTACAGTAGTGTTCAACTTCCTGATACAAGATGCCACATTTAAGAAGCCAGAACAGCCTATCAATCATCTTAAGCCTTTGCATGTGAAGGGTCATATCAATGGTACTTTGGTCCATAACATGTTGGTGGATAATGGGGCAATTGTGAATGTGATGCCATATGCACTTTATAAGAAGCTTGGTGGCACTGATGAGGAGCTGGTGAGGACTAATATGACGATTACTGGAGTTGGAGGAGGTGCTCCTATTCTAGCTAGAGGGATTGCTAATATGGAACTCACTATTGGAAGCAAGACCCTAGCCATGACATTCTTCGTTGCAGATGTGCAAGGTAGCTATAGTTTAATACTTGGACGTGATTAGATCCATGCTAATTGTTGTATACCATCTAGTATGCATCAATTTCTTATTCAATGGATAGATGATGTCGTGGAGATTGTGTATTTAGATTCATCGGCTGAAGTAGCTACAACCGATGCTCCCAAGCCTATGGGGCATGATGCTATTGATTGCTTGTCTGGTAGAGATCTTTCTAGCTATGAAATTATTAGTGTTACTAGGCAAGGTGGTTTTATTCCTGTATCTTTAAAGCCGATTGATAATCAGCTCAATATCATCATGTAATTGTTTATTAATGGATACAAATATTGAATGGTTGAAACTACATGTTGATCAGTATCGGGCTAATAAGACCGATGCCTGTGAAGCAATTAATAATTTTGATGAGCTTGATAAGTTAGGCCAAGGATTTATGTCAGCCGACCCTTTGGAGTAGGTTGATATTGGGGATGGCTTTGTGCCCCGGCCGATGTTTATAAATCAAAACTTGGAAGCCGATTACAAATTTGAGCTAATCGCGCTTCTCAAGGAATATGTTGATTGTTTTGCATGGAATTATACAGAGATGCCTGAGTTGAGCCGAGAGCTTGTTGAGCATCGGCTCCCCATCAAGGATGGATTCAAGCCATATAAGCAACACCCCCGCCGATTTAATTCTACAATTTATGATTGGGTTAAAGAAGAGATTAATCGGCTCCTACAAGCGGGGTTCATTCAACCATGCAGGTGTTGGTATAAATTAATGCACACTCTACTTTATCCGCAAGCACACAGATAACGTCTACCGATGTAGCACTTCACCAGGATGACCTAGTTTTAATATCGAACCCAAAGGAACGGAGTATGGTCTTCTTAAGTCTTAAGCTTTAATCCTTGAGTAGCTATCAAGGACTGAGAATTTTAAAGGTAGAGGGGATCACTAAGGCTATCTAATTCTACTTCAAGTATGAAATGCTAATAGTGTTCTTGATGGGGAAATTGTCATAGGAGGTCATAAGCAGAGTATGAATTCTCCTACCAATAAATTATCCTGCTAGTCCTACAAACGGGATAGTGGGCTATAGAAGAATCAACAAGGCTATAAGAGTCACCTTTGCGAACTACCACTGAAATCCAGAATATAGGGTACATTCATGAGCTATCAAGTCTAAGCACTGCGCTTACACCCTCTAACTCCTCTAATCCTAGCGCTACTAGAATTAAAGTACTCAAATGAGTCACAAACCACAAGAACAATATGAACAATAAGAACAACTTGAAAATAGACGTTGATTACCAGAGAGATCTAGATGCAAGATCTTGAAGAACTTGAATCCACAGGTACAAGATGTTGAAGAAGATCTGACAGGCCAGAGCTCCTTCTAAATCTCCTCCTCTTCTCTCTCTCTCTTCTAGTTCTAATTCAAGACTAGATTCTATTCCTAAACTAGAGGGAGAACTAGTCTTCTTCTTGATCGCTGGCTCTTCAATCCTTCTCCTATGATTTCTAATTCTATTGGAGGTTCTGATCTGAAGAGATTGCATGAGGCCTGGGGGTCTAGAGGCCGTTTTATATAGCCCTGGGGGATCAACCGTGGCCCTTGGATGAAACCTACCTTCACGTAGGGTTAAGATGCATCATAGGAGGCGGTAGAGGCAGCTTGCAAAGGAAGGAGCCGTGGCGGCGTGGGGGGAGGCCGGCCGGCCTAGGGTTAGGGCCGGTCAGCCCCACCTGGCAGTAGGTCAAGGTGGGCCGCCTTGTGGAGTCCTCTGGTGTATTCTAGAATGTCCTTGCATGGCCGTGACGTGGAGATAAGTCCGATAGGTGTGGGTTCCTTCTCATGGAAGATATCTTTTTTCTGCATTTTCCTGTTTAATCCCTGAAAAATCACAATTCACCAAAACTCATGGAAATTGTCAGTAGAAACCCTATTCTAAGGTGGGAATCATATTTTTATCCTTTTTATATGTTTAGTTGATGGTTTATAATGATAGTTAATTACCGTCAACAACTCCCCCACAATTAGTTTTTGCTCGTCCTCGAGTAAAGGTTGAATTACCTCAAGACATAACTTTAAGATAAGACATCAACACTAGACCTCTCCCAGTCATACCTATACTGTGGGATTCAATGTGTCTACCACAACACTTTGGGTAGTTGAAGAACAGAACAGCTTGAATTTGATCACCTTCTTCCTGTCAGTCAAGTCAATTGGAGATTTTTTGCACAAGTTTAAAATAAAAGCATAGTTCACCTTCTCCCTATGTAGCTCACTCAAGTCACTTATATGTAGTATTTATGGAATCCTCTCTAAGGCATAAATGACTGGTGCCTTAAAACATCCTATCTCTAAAAGTTGTATCTGGAGTGAAAGGTATGATCAAGGATGTAGCACTTTTACCTTGCATTTATTGCTAGGTCAAAACTCGGACCCACAGAGGGAATTGTCATACTTTTAGATCAAGATGTGCATGTGTGCAGTATATAGTGGCTAACTTATTTCTACTTTGCTCCTTTGAGTGTATATCTCTCTGTTTTGAAGAATTGAAAAATTATACAGAGGCTTTTAAGATCATGGGTTATCGTTGTTTTTCTTCTTCTTTCTCTTTTTTTCAAAGTGCTTGCCTATCTTTTTATTTTTTTCTTTTATTTTTGCATAGTCCAAGTCTTTTTTTCCTGTAACAGAAAACTTATAGAGAGATATTGATCAAAGAACTTGGAGCATTTATTCAACCTATAAAATATTTTTTTAATGGTAAGGCATGTTTTTGCGTACTCCCAGTGTAGGAATAGCAGATGTATGTGGAGTGTAAGTGATCTTGATCTTGGGAGCATGAAAAATCTTTCGACACAGGTCAACAAGGTTTGACAAAACTCAGTACAAAAATAAAAGGCTTATAAGCTGGTCTTAAAAATTTATCATGTAAGGCTTTGGTAGGATATTACTCAACTACAAAGGAGAAGTGAAACTATTAATTTTGCAAGTTTAAAAATAAAAGTTCTTCAAGGACAAGACTTAAAGATTTAGGTTCTCTTATTCTACTATCTTATATCCCACAACAACTTAAGCAATGCGGGGTCCCTAAAAATGTTCCCAACAGTAACAAGACTTCTAGGAAAAGTGTTGTGTGAGTCTATCTTTAAATTATATCAAATAATTTATTCCTTTAATCATGATTAATAGATCATGTGTTTATTCAAGGAATTCTTAATTTAATTCAAACAGAAGATTAAATAGTGAAAAATAGAATGTATGGAATGTGTACCGAACCGTGGACGAAGGAGGAGGCAAGGCATGGCGACAGGGGGCCGATCGGCCTAGCCCTAGGGCCGATCGGCCTGGGCTGAGGCCCAGTCGAGGCCCGCTTCATCATGCGAGGTCTTGGCGATGTTTGCTTTTGTGTTCTTTTATTTTCGTGACCGAATCTTCTCTGGTAATCCTATGGTCTTCCCCCACACTTATTTCCTGTTTTCTTTTAAGCGCAACATGTGGAGACAAGACAAAAAATTCTAAATAATAATAAAGAGAGAAAACACTTGACTCTAATAAAACTTTATTGATATCATTTAAGGCACTTATTACATATCTAGCTAATAATAGAACTCTCACACTATAACAACTTGATAACTCTAAATAATAAATATCACTTTTAATAAAACTCTCACACTCAAACGACTCTGTGCCTTATCAATCTACTAACTCATCAAGTCTATGGCATAGAGTGTTTGCAAGAATGATCTCCTTTGATGGCATGGTGGCAAGAGGCTTTGGCGGAACAACGGTGAGCGGTTTTGGTGGAACAATGGCGAGAGCCATTGATCTGTTGCTGGAGTTGCGCTCATTGGAGTTCTTGCTGCGTTGGCTGGCCATTGGAGGAGGAAGAAAGCTTCGCTGCTGGTTGGAGGCTTCGTAGATGGAAAGTTATGAGTCTAGGGGCAGGCAGGGGCCTAGTTTTATAGTCCGGATCAGCTTGCAGAAGAGTTCAATCTAGATTGGATGGCTTCGGTACGAGGGACGAAAAATTCACAAATCACGGCTGCATAACTGTCAAGAGGATAAGATAAGAAGGGACTCGAGAGGCGATGCAGGGCGAACCATGCCCAGAGGGGGCCAGTCGGCCTGTCCTCAGGAGATCCCACGACCAACTTTCTCGTGGCGCCTAATAACTCTTAACTAACCTCTAAAAACTATCCCTCGGTGTACGAAACGTATCAGAGGTGGTAGATATGTAATATTTAAGGAAAAACGAGGAATTGGATGACATCCAACTCCTCATGACTTTTGTCAGATTCTAGAAAAAATTTTAAGGCGTTGTCCATTTACCTTGAATAACGTACCTTCATCATTTTGAAGTGTTACTGCTCCATGTGATGAAGTTGCCACCACTGTGAAAGGTCCTTCCCACTTGCTTCGTAGCTTTCCATGTCCGAATAGATTTACCCTAGAATTAAAAAGTAGTACCTTGTCTCCTGGAGTGAAACTCTTCTCCTTGATTCTTTTGTCATGCCACCTTTTGGTTCTTTCTTTGTAAATCTTCGCATTGTGGTATGCTCGTTCACGCCATTCATCGAGTTTTGAGAGTTGCATTTTTCTTCTAACTCCTGTGGCTGCTAAATCCATGTTCTATCTCTTGATCGCCTAGTGGGCCTTGAATTCAAGCTCTACTGGTAAGTGACAAGTCTTTCCATAGACGATTTGATAGGGGAACATTCCTAATGGTGTCTTGTAGGTTGTGCGGTAGGCCCATAGTGCATCAGGAAGCTTATCTTTCCACATCGTTCCCATCTCGTTGACCGTCTTCTGTAGAATATTCTTAATTTGCTTATTCGATGTTTTTGCCTAGCCACTTGTCTGGGGGTGATAAGGAGTAGCAACGTTGTGACGGATCCCATGCTTTGACAGATACTTGTGAAAGTTCTTATAAGTGAAGTGGGTTCCTCCATCACTAATTACCATTCTGGGTACTCCAAATCTTGGAAATATGGTTTCTTCAAACATCTTCTTAGAGTTCTTGGCGTTCGCAGCATGACATGGCAAGGCTTCTACCCATTTGGAGACGTAGTCGACCGCAACCAAGATATACTCGCAATTTCTTGACTTCGAAAACGGCCTCATGTAATCAATTCCCCAGACATCAAAGAGCTCAATCTGAAGGTTGTTGGTGAGTGGCATGGCATCTCTGGTGTTGATATTACCATGCCTCTGACATGATCCACACCTCCGGACAAAGTCCTTTGTATCCTGGTACATGGTTGGCCAGAAGAATCCACTTTCCCAGATTTTTGCATGTGTTCGGAATGCTTTATAATGTCCTCCATATGGTGATGAGTGACAGCGTTCAATGATCTTGAGTCCTTCCACTGGTACACACCTTCTGAGCTACCCATCTGAGCATACTCTGAAGAGGTACGGCTCATCCCATAGGTGAATGCGACTTTCATAAATGAGCTTCTTTTTGTTCCCTCCTGATGGTACATAACCTGCAACTATAAAATTGACAATGTCTCCATACCAGGGGTCAGATCTATTAACTTGAAAGAGCATGTCATCCCTTAGTGAATCATTTATGGGCAATTCCTGTGGATCTTTAAATTTCATTCTAGACAAATGATCAGCAACAGAATTTTCTACTCCCTTCTTATCTTTTATTTCTAAGTCAAATTCTTGGAGTAGTAAAATCCATCTAATCAAACGTGGTTTAGCATCTTTCTTAGTGAGAAAATATTTAAGTGCAGCATGATCAGTGTAAACAATCACCTTAGCTCCAACCAAGTAAGATCTAAACTTATCAATAGCAAAAACAACAGCCATGAGTTCTTTTTCAGTAGTAGCATAATTAAGTTGAGGTTCTATCAAAGTTTTGCTAGCACAAGCAATTGCATGATGCTTTTTATCTTTATATTGTCCTAGCACTGCTCCTACAACATAATCACTTGCATCACACATAATTTCAAAAGGCAATGACCAATCCGGTGGTTGAATGATTGGTGCAGAAGTGAGTGCGAGTTTCAAAGTTTCAAAAGCTTTCAAGCATGCATCATCAAATTCAAAGGGTACATCCTTAGCTAGTAGATTTGTAAGCGATCTTGCAATATAAGAAAAGTTTTTAATAAATCGATGATAAAATCCAGCATGGCCTAGAAAACTTCTAATCCCCTTGACATTAACAGGAGGAGGTAGTTGTTTAATTATTTTAATTTTAGCTTTATCTACCTCAATTCCATGTTTAGAAATTAAGTATCCTAGCACTATTCCCTCTTTAACCATAAAATGACATTTTTCCCAATTAAGGACTAAGTGCTTTTCTTCACATCTTTGCAAAATCTTGTCTAAATTTTCAAGACAATCATCAAAAGTTTTTCCATAGACAGAAAAATCACCATGAAAACTTCCATAATTTCTCCGATCATATCAGAAAATATAGACATCATACATCTTTGAAAAGAGGCAGGTGCATTACATAATCCAAAAGACATTCTACGGTAAGTATAAGTTCCGTATGGACATGTAAAAGTGGTTTTGCTTTGATCATCTAGGTGGATTGGAATCTGATGATATCTAGAGTACCCATCAAGAAAACAGAAGAAAGAGTGATTTGCTAAACGTTCTAAAATTTCATCAATGAAAGGCAGCGGAAAGTGATCTTTCTTTGTTGCCTTATTAAGTTTTCTGTAATCTATACACATTCTCCAACCAGTGATGGTTCTTTGTGGAATTAACTCATTCTTCTTATTTTTAACAACAGTTATGTCTCCCTTCTTAGGCACAACTTGAACAGGGCTCACCCACTCACTGTGTGGCACAGGATAAATAATCCAGGCATGCAAGAGTTTTAAAACCTCTTTCTTTACTACCTCTCTCATCGCATTGTTAAGTCTTCGTTGAGGTTCCCTAGAAGGTGTAGCATTAGGATCAGTAGGAATGCGATGGGTGCAAAGAGCATGGCTGATTCCCTTAAGATCTTGGAGTGAATAGCCAAAAGCTGATCTATGCTTTTCTAAGACAGTGATCAGACGAAATGTCTCTTCTTGAGAAAGTTTATCATTTATGATCACGGGAGATTCTGGATCATTGTTTAAGAAAGCATATCTAAGGCCAGCAGGTAGGGGTTTTAACTCTATGGGAGGTTCAGGTGGTTCTTCGAGCAAGTTTGAAGGATCAGGAACAGAAGGATGATCTTCTTCCTCTATGAAGAATTCAGCATCTTCTTCAAGCTTAGGTTGTTCTAAAGTTTTAAGGGATGCTTCCTTAATTTCTTCCATAGGATCTATCTGGAGACATGGATCACTCTCAGTATTTAGGAAGTGAATGATTGGTATGGATCTTTGAAGATTTTTCCTAAGACAAATATTTAATTTCCCTGTTTGACCTTCGAGAAGAAGTCTTTGGATTGGTTGACCTATCAGGAGGTTGAATTCAATGATGTCATAGATATAAAAGCTCATACGCACTAGAATTTCATCTACCACGATAGGTAGGACATATAAAATTCCCAAACTAGGAAGAATATATCCTGAGGGGCTTTTTAACAATTTTGTTGTTGGGGTCAATGGCATGTAACTCAATAAATCTTGAGCAAAAGATGCAGACATGATGTTGACACCCACAATAGGATTATAAAGAGCTTCGAAAGGTTCCAGATTAATTTGGCATTGAATGGAAGTGGAAGGTGAATCTAGACGAATCACTTCAGAAGAAAGCTCTGATTCTTCCAATCATTCATGGCTTAGTACATAAGCTAGATTTTTCGTAGTCTTTGTAAGGAAAGCGTGTTCAGTAAACTGCAAAAGTTCTTCGGGATAAGGTTTTGATTTCTAAGGCTTCCTTATAAGGTGATAATTCGAGGTATTTCCAAATTTGGAAAAATATTCATCCTCGAATTCAAACACATTCGCTAAAACTGGGGTCTCCCCTGTATCAGGAATTATAGCTAAAGGTTGATATGAATTAGAAAATGATTCAGGCTCAGCTATTTGTTTTTCTACAAGTTCTTGTGGTGGCTTAGCTTCATAGGTAGGAGTAATTTGTGAAAGGTTGAGCAGTAATTCCCTTGCTTTAGTAGCTGGGGTATGCAGAAAGGATCCATTTGAAGCTAAGTTAAGAAATGTAGTTGTTTCTCTATTTAGGCCCATATAAAAATGTTGAAGAAGAACAGGGTCTGGGATAGATAAAGATGGACCAGAGTGGACAAGAGTATCAAATCTCTCCCAGGCAGCAATTAGAGACTCATCACTTTCTTGTGTGAAGGACAATATCTCTAAGTGTAGGCAAACGATTTTAGAAACTGGAAAGAATTCTAAGCAACAACTAGAACATAAAGCCTTCCAATCCCCATCCTTACTTGGTGCGGTTCGATCGTACCAGGTTTTAGCTTTCCCTTCTAAAGAGAAAGGAAAAAGCTTCCATCTTAAGGTTTTATCGGACATGCCTGCAATGTGTAGGCATGCACAGGTCTGTTCAAACTCGTTTAGGTGAATGTGAGGATTTTCATCTTCCTTGCCTAAAAAGGGTTGGCTCTTAACCATTTCTACCAAACATGGTCGTAGCTCATAGCTCTCAGAAAGAATAGGCTTAGCTAATTTTGGGAGCTCTAAGGCTACTATGGTGGGGTAGATATACTAGTTGAGTGGAATGGAATCTGTGGAGCTAGTGGATGGCTCTAAGAAATCTATGGGTAAAAAGATAAAAGTATAATACAAGATTAAGCTTGACTCAAGATGAACTTAGCACCGCTCCCCGGCAACAGCGCCAGAAATGCTTGTTGGTATAAATTAATGCACACTCTACTTTATCCGCAAGCGCATAGATAACGTCTACCGATGTAGCACTTCACCAGGATGACCTAGTTTTAATATCGAACCCAAAGGAACGGAGTAAGGTCTTCTTAAGTCTTAAGCTTTAATCCTTGAGTAGCTATCGAAGACTGAGAATTTTGAAGGTAGAGGGGATCACTAAGGCTGTCTAATTCTACTTCAAGTATGAAATGCTAATAGTGTTCTTGATGGGAAAATTGTCATATGAGGTCATAAGCAGAGTATGAATTCTCCTACCAATAAATTATCCTGCTAGTCCTACAAATGAGATAGTGGGCTATAGAAGAATCAACAAGGCTATAAGAGTCACCCTTGCGAACCACCACTGAAATCCAGAATATAGGGTATATTCATGAGCTATCAAGTCTAAGCACCGCGCTTACACCCTCTAACTCTTCTAATCCTAGCGCTACTAGAATTAAAGTACTCAAATGAGTCACAAACCTCAAGAACAATATGAACAATAAGAACAACTTGAAAATAGATGTTGATTACCAGAGAGATCTAGATACAAGATCTTGAAGAACTTGAATCCACAGGTACAAGATGTTGAAGAAGATCCGACAGGCCAGAGCTCCTTCTAAATCTCCTCCTCTTCTCTCTCTCTTCTAGTTCTAATTCAAGACTAGATTCTATTCCTAAACTAGAGGGAGAACTAGTCTTCTTCTTGATCGCTGGCTCTTCAATCCTTCTCCTATGATTTCTAATTTTGTTGGAGGTTCTGATCTGGAGAGATTGAATGAGGCCTGGGGGTCTAGAGGCTGCTTTATATAGCCTTGGGGATCAACCGTGGCCCTAGGATGAAACCGACCTTCACGTAGGGTTGAGATGCATCATAGGAGGCGGTAGAGGCAGCTTGCAAAGAAAGGAGCCGTGGCGGCATGGGGGGAGGCCAGCCAGCCTAGGGTTAGGGGCGGTCGGCCCCACCTGGTTGCAGGTCGAGGTGGGCTGCCTTGTGGAGTCCTCTGGTGTCTTCTAGAATGTCCTTGCGTGGCCGTGACGTGGAGATAAGTCCGATAGGCGTGGGTTCCTTCTCATGGAAGATATCCTTTTCCTGCATTTTCCTGTTTAATCCCTGAAAAATCACAATTCAAAAAAACTCATGGAAATTATTAGTAGAACCCCTATTCTAAGGTGGGAATCATATTTTTACCCTTTTTATATGTTTAGTTGACGGTTTATAATGATAGTTAATTACCGTCAACAGCAGGTATGCGGAGTGGGTCTCTAATATTGTGCCTGTTGAGAAGAAAGATTCTGGGAAGATCAGAGTTTGCATTGATTTTAGAGATTTGAATAGAGCTACTCCGAAAGATGAATATCCTATGCCTATAGCCGATATGCTTATCAATGATGCTTTAGGACACCGGGTTATTAGCTTTCTTGATGGTAATGCCGGTTATAATCAGATTTTCATGGCCAAAGAAGATATGTCGAAGACGGCCTTTATATGTCCTGAGTTTATTGGTCTCTTTGAGTGGGTTGTGATGACATTTGGGGTAAAGAATGCAGGTGCAACTTATCAAAGAGCTATGAATTTGATTTTCCATGATCTAATTGGGGTGATTATGGAGGTTTATATTGATCATATTGCGATTAAATCGGCTGCCCATAAATCTCATTTGGCTTATTTTCGTCTTGCTTTTGAGAGGTTGCACCGTTATGGATTGAAGATGAACCCACTCAAATGTGCTTTTGGAGTATTGGCTGAAAAGTTTTTAGGCTTCATAATTCATGATAAAGGCATAGAGATTGATCCCAAGAGGATAGAAAAGATCAAGGGAGTTCAGGCACCTACATACAAGAAAGACTTGCAAAAGTTCTTAGGAAAAGTAAACTACTTGAGGAGATTCATTGCTAACTTGTCCGGGAAGATTATTCCTTTTCCCCCCATATTGAAACTGAAGGATGAATCTGAATTCACTTGGGGGGCAGAACCACAAGAGACATTTGAGAAGATAAAGAAATATCTGTCAAAACCACTGGTTCTTCGTGCACCAAGGAGAGGAGTTTCTTTCAAATTATATATTGCTGTCGAAGAGAAAATTATCGGGGTTGTTTTGACTTAAGAAGGCAAAGGTAAAGAATATGTCATCGCTTATCATGGTCGTCGTCTTCTTGATCCTGAGACAAGGTATGCCCATATAGAAAAATTGTGCTTTATCACTGTACTATGCTTATTCCAAGATGAGATATTATCTTTTATCTAGTACATGTGTTGTTGCTTGCCAGGCCGATGTGATAAAGCACATGTTATATCGGCCAATTCTTCGTGGAAGGATAAACAAATGGGCATACGCACTAATTGAATATGACTTGACTTATGAGCCATTGAGAGCTTTAAAAGGACAAGTCCTTGCTGATTTTATTGTTGAGCATGGTCTTGGATTGGATAATGAAATCAATTACCTTACTTTTACTCCCTAAAAATTGTATTTTGATGGATCGGTTTGCAAAGATGGCCAAGGTGTTGGTATTGTGCTTATTTCCCCTAGTGGTGCCGAAATTGAGATGTCAAGCCTGTTGAATTTTTATTGCACTAATAATCAAACCGAATATCAAGCTCTATTATTCGATTTGATTATGTTACGGTCCATGGGAGTAAAATATGTTAAGTCCTATGGTGATTCCTTGCTAGTGGTACAGCAGGTTTCTGGTGAATTTCAATGCTTAGAAGGAACACTAAGAGTTTGTCTTGATGTTTGCCTCGATATCATTGGTACTCTTGCTGAATTTCAAATTCAGCATGTTCTAAGGCATGAAAATCAAAGGGCCAACATGTTAGCTCAATAAGCGTCTGGCTATGACGTCGGTGGGTATAACTTTCACATTCAAGAAAAGTTGATGCATGAAGATTTAGAATTTTCCCATGCAGATACAGACAAGTCGACTAAGCAGACTACTCTAGTCGACTTAGCCGACACCCTGATGGATGCTAGCCAGTCGGCTAAGTGGACCAGTCGGTTTAGCCGACTTCCCCTGTGCGGTAGCCCAGTTGGCTAAGCCAACTGATCCAGTCGGCTTAGCCGACTCACTTGTGGTCGAACCGGCCAATCTGCCTGAGAAGCTTTCAAATCGGCCCAGCGGAATTTCCAGTGATGTTGGTGCCGATTTATGTGATTGGAGGGCTCCCATGTTAGCATATCTACGAGATTCAAGTGCTAAAGTTGATAAAAGTGTTCGGCGAAGTGCTTTCAAGTATGTGTTGCATAATGATGAGCTTTACCGAAGAACCATCGAAGATTTGCTATTAAAGTGCTTAGGATCTGATCTAACAAGAGTGGCTATGAGGGAAATCCATGAAGGTATTTGTGGTACACATCAATCGGCCCCAAAGATGAAGTGGTTGTCGCGTAGAGCTGGTTTTTATTGGTCTACCATGATGGCCGATTGTTTTCGATACTACAAAGGTTGTGAAGAGTGCCAAAGGTTTGGGAATGTTCAGCTTGTGCCCACTATTATGCTTCATCCAATCATCAAGCAATGGCCTTTTCGTGGTTGGGGGCTAGACTTTATTGGCCAAATACACCCCCCATCTTCTAAGGGACATCGCTTTTATGTTGGTTGCTACAGATTATTTCACTAAGTGGACCGAAGCTGTTCCTTTGAAGAATATGACACATAAGGAGGTTATTGAGTTCATCACTGAGCATATCATTCATATATTCGGCATACCCCAAACATTAACTATAGATCAAGGGACATCATTTATGTCCAAGGAAGTGAGGGACTTCGCCGAATTATATAAGATTAAGTTGCTCAAATCATCTTCATATTATGCTCAAGCTAATGGCCAAGCTGAGTCTAGTAATAAGACTTTGATCAAGCTTATCAAGAAGAAAATTGAGGAGAATCCAAGAAGGTGGCATGAAGTATTGTCTGAAGCTCGATGGGCACATCGTATTTTAAGGCATGGTGCTACAAAAGTTACTCCTTTTGAGCTAGTATATGGTCAAGAGGTCGTGTTGCCCGTCGAAGTGAATTTGGATGCATACAGGCTTGCTAAACAAAATGATCTATCAACTATTGTGTATCATGATCTAATGATGGATAATATTGATGAGGTGACTGATGTGAGATTAAAGGCTCTCAAGGAAATAGAGAAAGACAAAGCTCAAGTTGCCAGGGCATACAACAAAAAAGTCAAGAGCAAATCTTTCTAAGTAGGAGAATTAGTGTGGAGAACCATACTACCTATTGGATCGAAGAGCAATTAGTTTGGTAAATGGTCACCTAACTGTGAGGGTCCTTACAAAATGATCAAAGTTATATACGGTAATTCCTATTTGCTAGAGACATTGCAAGGTGAACGTCTCAAAGTAGCATTCAACGGGAGATACTTGAAAAAGTATTTTTTAAGTGTTTGGCAAGAAGTCTAAGTGCTCTCCAAACAATGGTTGATACATGTATCGTCCTTACAACAAAAATGGCCGATGTATACATCGCCCTTAGTCACCATGCAGCCGATGAGATGGGTATCGTTGCTGTTTGGTTTAATTATGTTTGTTTGATCAAATGTTTTTAGCTTCATGCATCATAAATCTGAAAATAGGGGACATATGTTGACAACAAAAAATGTCCATTTTATGAAGTTGTCAAAATATGTAACAGACCTCACCATTGCTTATATGGGACATCCAATTTAGGGTTCGGATGAGAGAGTTATGCCTCCGAGAAAATATATGTCTAGGCTATCGGTACTTCCGGTCCGAGACCAGTTGGCGCGAAAATGAACTACTAGTACTTCCGGTCCGAGACCAGAACTTCTGGTGGCTGGCGGATGAAGGTGCAGTTTGGCGTGAAAATGAACTACCAGTACTTTCGGTCCGAGACCGGAACTTTCGGTGGCTGGCGGAGGAAGGTGCAGTTTGGCGTGAAAATAAACTACCGGTACTACCGGTGGAGCCTGACTGGAAATACCGGTAGGTGTTTATTCCGAATCTGACTTTCAGATCTCAAACCAATTTGTTTCTAAATCGGTTTTTGGACGTGGAAAACTTGAAAAATAAGCCTTGAAGAGGTTTCCTACTGGGATAAGACCACCCCATCTATATATATGAGAGGATCATGGCCGATTGAGTTCCCATCTATCCAATCGACAAAACAACAACCAAAACTCCTATCTTACCCTAGTTTTCTCCTCTCAACCCTCTACCCTGTTGTTCGGCAAGCCTCTCCACGAGATTTGTCGGCATCCTAGGCGGCCTTGCTGGTCCTAAGAGATCCTCCACGTGTTTCTCCACGACGGATCTTACGGGAGTGGTTTGGGAGCCGTTTCGGCCGAGAACGAGCTCTACATCGGCCCTATCGATCTCTAGATCGGTTAGGCCGGTTACGCTTCGTCTCTTACTGCGTTGCAGGTCTTGTGAGACCTCTTGGGCGTGAAGGCCCTTACTGGTGTGTTGGCTTGGAGCGATCTTCAACGTCAACCAGAAAAAAATGGCTCTGGCTTCTTTAGGCTTTTTCGCTAGAGCTATTTCTTCTATGGCCATTATTTGGCAAGGCTATGGCCGGAGCTGGTTCTTCTGTGGTTGTTTGGCAAGGATGTGGCTGAAGCTGTTTCTTCGATGGCTGTTTGACCACGTCGCTACTGATCTTGATCGTCGCGTTCAGACTCAGCCTCATCCCTCACCCACCCCAGTACCTTAGGCCTCAGGGCCTCGATGTCTTCAGCTCCTCATCACCTGCAATGCATGCACTGCGCGCATGGCGGCTCGATCTGCCCATTTCTGAGTCGATTTTAATAACCTCTGTAATCGATATACTGAAACTCAAAGATGACTGTGCTAGCTAGGGCCTGCTCGCTAGTACTCCTTGAACGGTGCCGTTTGAATGCGTAAAGGAAGCCGCGGCAGCTCGCTACCGTGCTGATCGTGCATGCATCTCGGGTGAAATATTAACGTAACTAGAACATCAGGCGCCCTTCGGGCGCCCTACCGTGACTTCTCTTCCACAGAATTGAATTTTAGCAAGTTTATTATCAGAGAATTGCTTCATTCATCAACAGCGAAAAACATAATGGCTAATTTTGTAAAAAAGCATAAACGGTTCATATTCTTGAGTTGATATGCAAAACAATACAAAGGGCATCGATGAGTAAAATATAAGAGATCACAAAGGTACTTTCAGGGAGTCATAAGACCAAAAGTACAGTAACTTTAACATTAGGCGCCCTTATGCCGTGAAGAACACAATGCCATATAAGCAAACACTGGTACATATAGTCATTCTAACTATCATCATAGGGTCAGCACCTAAGATTAGGATTGGTGTATATATAAGAGGGTTGTTTTTGTCACTTGGGTAGCAGCATTGTCCGTGCACACATCTGCATTTCTGTTCATTTGACAGATCTTGTTGGCTGTAGCAGCAAGCTCTTTGTTCAACAGACAAGTCCGTTCCTTTCTAGCCAATACACTATACAACAATTGTCAAATAAACAGCAATAATAATAAGAGGAACTACTTGCATTGGTTAAAGTTGGCAACTTCAGCTATTCCACTAACTAAAACTTCAATTGTAGCTTAAAACATATGCATCTTAGCTGCACACATGAAACAATAGATTGTGCTGACGATTTACAGAAACTACATGGGAAGATCATAGATCATTCCTCGCAATGTCGTGTAAAAAAAAAGAGACGTTCTTGATGTTTTTTTAAGACACCTGGTTTGGATCATGTGGCAGGATTTCAGTGTTTTTTGCCAATAAACCCTTCAGAACTGAGACGAAATGTCAAGAAGGTGATGCAAAAGTGGATAGCTGAACCTCTTTCTCTTCCCTGTTTTTAGTACAAGAATTGAGATGATGAAATCTCCTTTAGCATTAGAATCCCCCCCCCCCCCCCCCCCCCCCCCCCCCCCCCCCCCCCCCTCACCCTGCTTCGTCAGTTTCCTCAATCTGAAAGAAAAAGCATGTAGCGCCAGAGCACGTAACAAATTAAATGGAAATGTGGATGAATATTATTTCAGCACATAAGAGCATTGAGGAATGCAATGTTGTTGGATTTCCTACTTGATTTCATAATCTAGACACAAAATCTATTAGAAGCAAATGAAGTCAGCAATCAACTAACATACTAATGGCACCCCAAGACTCGAGACCTGCAGGCTTGCTCATGGCTTTCATGCTGCTGTGCGTTTAAATCTGGAGAGGGACGTCATGAAGGAATAGAGAGCTCACCTTGGCATTTAGTTCGTGGGGAACAGGTAGCCTAGGGAGCCGCTGCCGCCACCATAGATCCACCAGCGCCACCAAATAGCAAAAGGAAACATTATCTGCATCAGAACGGAACAATATCAGCCATATTGGAAAACCAAAATTTGTTTGCATCAAACACGGACATGCAGAGTATTGTTGCTTGCTTCAATTCAGGGGCTGTGAGTGGGCGGGGCGGCCGCGGGGCGCGCGACAGTTGCAAGTGTCCCAGCAGTGCTGCAGCCTGCAGCAGAAACAGGAGGCGACGGTGAAGACGGACCCGGCGGGGGCGGCGTGGGAGCCGTGGATGAGGTGAGGCGGCACGGCAGGCACGGCCACCCTAGGCAGCGTGGGAGCCGGGCATCCGTGGTGTCGTGTTTTCTGCGACCACGTGGAGGCGCAGATTCGATGCCGGTGGGAGTAGATTGGGGCTTGGCGACGCACGACGTACGACTGGAGATGATGGGCATGCTAGAGGCCCGTTCAGCGGCGGCGCTCGAGCCGCCTCCCAAGCGCCTAGTGGCGAGAGTAGGGAGAGGACGGGGGAGGGACAGGGGACGGGGGAGGGAGAGAGAGAGCCGCGGAGGAGATGAACTCTCGTGTGGCAGCGAACCGAGACGCACGCGCGGCGTTCACGATAGGGCTCTCCACGCAAGAGGAGGCGGAGCTCTCGGCGCCGTGCTCGCACCCATCCACGACAACGCCTGTGCCGCCCTGGGTAGGGCAAACCGGGAGGCGCGTGCAGCTAGCGGCGAGGAGGGTGGTGGCGGCGGGGAGAAGAGAGAGAAAGGAGGATGACGAATGAGGGGAGGTAGGGTTGGGCAGCTGGAGTGGGAGCGCTGGCCAACGGGAGTTTTTTTTTTTTTTTTTTTTTTTGCAAAACTGGCTATTGAACAGGACTGCGGCCTGCGGGTTTATTTATGAAAACTGAGAGTCCTTTTTGCAAAAAAAAAAAAAAACTACGGCCACGCGCCGGCGCGCGAAGGAGCCACCGATGCCTCGATTTCTCTCGTGCAAGCAATCGGGAGCGGTCTTTAATCAACCCCGATACACGAGTTCAATACTTGAATCGACTGAAACACAAATATACATTCAGAGAACGCGGGGTGCTGCCTTGATTGCCTCGGCTAAGCAATGTACCTAGCGATTCCTACTGACGCACTCTGCATGCTGAACCAGTCCTAGTGCGAAGGAAAGCGATTCTACAATATATATTGCTCGGCTTAAATGTTTCATTATTATAGACTGTGCTCGGACGAGGGGTTCCACTAGAATAATGCATGGGGGATCACTATATATAAAAGGGGAGGAAAATGCACAGGCGGTCCATTAACTTGGCATAGGGTGTCATCTGGGTCCCTTTATTTTTAAAATACTAATTTTAGGTCCATGAACTTGACTTCGGACAGTACTATAAAAAAATACTAATTATCCAACAATCTCTAATATTGACATGGTCTATATGAAAGTTATAGTTACCAATATGATCTAAAAATTTGTAGTTGAAAAGTTTTTTATTTGAAGTTGTTTAGTGTCCCAAATATGTGTTCTAAGTTTCTTAAAATCTATAAACTTAGAACACATATTTAAGATACTAAACCACTTCAAATAAAAAAAATCAACTACAAAGTTGTAGATTGTATTGATAAATATAACTTTTATATAGACCATGTCAACATTTGAGATTTTTTTTGATAATTTTAAATTTTAAATTTTAAATTTCAAAATCTGTAATCTTACAACAGTATTTTGGGACCCTAAACAGTTTTAATTCAAAAACTTTTCAACTACAAAGCTGTAGATCCTGTCGAGGGCTACAATTTTGATATAAAGTTTGTCTTCATCTGAGCTCATTTGAACTTGGATGACACCCGAAGTTAAGTTTATGAACTCAGAATTGACATTTTCAAAATAGAGAGATCTAGATAACACCCTAGCTAAGTTGAAGGACCACCTGTGCATTTTCCTCTATAAGGGGAGAAGCGGGGAGATTCCATTCCACTCAACAGCGGCGCAGCACCCACCAGCAGCACACACACACCCCACCCGGCCATCCTAGAGCCGACAGCCGCCCAAAGTTTTGGATTTCGGTGTAAGCAAAAGTATCGGAGGGGGCCAGTAAGACCGGTAGGCTGAATTTCGGCCGAAATTTTGCCAATACCGGTTAAAGTTTGGCCAAAATTTAATTAAAATTTACAATATCATTCAATATCGGTCAAAACCGGTCGAAACCGGTCAATACCGGAGGGGACCGGTACGACAGATATTGACCGGTTTTCGTCGGTTTTCGGCCGGTATTGACCGGTTTTCGTTGGTCTGTCGTCCCCGGAGCGAGTGCCCAGGTCGCCGCACTGCCAAAAACAGCTCAAACGCGTCTCCGTTTGCGAACTTCGAGGCGTTGATGGCCGTGCCAATGGCGAACTGAGGTCAGCACGTCGGCGGGGCTGCTGCTGATGTCCCTGGCCACCGCGACCCTGTCCTTGTCCTCAACGACGTTGTGCGGCTGTTCATGCTCTACGGCGCACTCGCTGTCGTCGTAGCTACCATGGGAAGCCCGCCCGTCGTCGTCGACGCCGGACAGGCCATTCTCGGCCATGGCCTCTGGTTGCTTGGCGTGTGTCTCCTGGCGTTCGTTCCAATTCTGATAGCAGGACGCCGCTTCCCACGGCTTGCATTGATCGTTGCTGCCGTGGCCGACGCCGTCCTCAGGTATTGCTTCGCCCCGTGGAACTAGCCAGCTTCTCATCTTGCAGTCCAAAACTACCGCTGGTATAGTGGTATATATCCTTTTGGTATGCATTATCCATCAATGTCTCCAACCATTCTGTTTCTGTTTTTTTTTCAGGGTTTTAAATCTCTCACTACAGCTGCTGCTTTCTCTAGAGGAGGACGGTTTAGCGATTTGAAACACTCTTTTTCAAGATAAACTCACGTGCATGTTCCTGTTGCAATGTAATGCTACAGTGTCCACGTCTGCTTCCTTTAGACATGCAAACGGCGCGGGCCACGCCGCCAACCCGCTGGGCAGGCCCGTGCCACCAGCCCGCATTAGCCTGCCTGCCAAGCAGCAGTCCCGCAACGGGTTCACGCGGCCAATCTGCGTAACCCGGCGGTGCCGCAGTCCCGCAACGGGGTTCACGCGGCTAACCCGTGTAACCCGGCGGCGCCGCTTTAACTACTCGAACACGCAAAGTCACGACTCACGACGCCACCGCAAATGCCGCATTATGATTTTCGACCAAGGCGGGGAGCGAGCAGGGTGGCGCGCACGAGCATGACCGGTGCGTCCTCCCGCCGCCGGCGCCGGGAATGAGTCCGCCATCAACCTCTGCACCCACATCTTCGTCGGCCGCTACCCCGCCGTGGGGTGTGCCATTTTTGTGGACCTCTCCCGCTACCTCACTACTACAAAAAAAAACATTAACCATGACCTTTTGAAAACCCCCTCCGAGGCGGGTAGGAATTTTAATCACCTCGGTTTATGCCACGCATTAACCAAGGCGGTCACCGCCTCATAAAATCTATTAACCGAGGCGGACCTTATAAGTAGCATGCCTCCAAAAATACTCCCATTTTCGGAGGCGGGCCACTTATATGGCCCGCCTTCGTTAATGTGGCCGAGGCCCAGCCAAAGCCCGTAACCACTCCTCCTCTTGGGCTCATATAAATACCAGTGTTAGGGTTTCCCACTCCTCACCCTCTCTCCCTTTGTCCCAGCCGCACAAGGGGCGCCGCACCCTCACTCCTCTTGAGCGGTCCCTTAGTCCCTCCTGATACTCCCTCCCCAGCCTCCCTTCCTCTCCTCAATGGCACGGTGCTCTCTCCCTCCCCTCCACAACCGGTGTGGGCGCGGGCGCGACGTGGCGGGCGACGCTGGCACAGCGTGGCGAGGCAAGCCATGGCGCGGGCGCGGTGGGCGGCGCGGCGGTCTACTGTGCAGGTGCGGCGTGGGGGCGGCGCTAGCGTGGCCGAGGCGCTCCTTCCTCTCCCTCCACGGCAAGCAGCACGGCGGCGCAAGGCTCCTCCACAACGCGGGGTCGGGCGGCGCGAGGCTCCCTCCACGGCGAGCAACACGGCAATGCGAGGCTCCTCCACGGCGAGCAGCAAGTCGGCGGTGTGAGGCACCCCTCCCTCTCCCTCTTCTCCCACAGGCAAGCAGCACCCGTGCCCCTCCTCTCCCTCTTCTCCTACCACGGCACAGATCCGGCGGCGAGGCGCCCTCCGGCGGTGGATCCAGCGGCATGGCGTCGGCGGGGAGGCCCAGATCGATGTCGGGAGCGGCGGCGACGCGAGGCCCAGATCCAGGCCCGGTTAGGGTTGGGTATGGGCTTTTTTCTTTTTTTTCTTTTTTATTTTATTAACCGAGGCGGGCATCAAACCGTCTCGGAAAAGGTCCTGTTAACCGTGACTTTTGATCCGAGGCGGTTGGGCAAAACGCCTCGGTTAATCTTTTGTGTAGTAGTGCCTGCACATGCTCAGCTTCACGGAGGCCATGGCCATGACCAAGCGCGCCGTGCGCGGAGAAACTCTTCAATGTGCTCAACATGTACGAGGCAGTCCGCGACGCATCCCCGGTCATCGAGGCCTTCCTATCCGCCGACGAGCCAGCAGCCAAGCACAGCCACTCCGGCCTCACGGAACTCAAGGCCGAGATCGCATTCGTGGCTAACTTCCTCGCGCGGTGATGGTGGCACCAGCGGTCCTCTGCCATTGATGCTCTCGCAGGTCGCAGCCTCGCTCACTTTCCTGACAGGCCATACGCATAAGCGGGACTGCGGGCCGCCGCACACAAGCCGCGAAAATAACACGGCAGAAAACGGGCCGCCGCGCGTACCCGCTTACGAGAAGCGGCGCATGCGGACGCGGGACGGGCTACCCGCTGCCGCGCCGTTTGCAACTGTAGCTTCCTTTGTGTGTTCTTCCGTTTTTCAGTGTGTCAAGTACTACCGTGGTGTTGTTGTATCCTTACACTGGTCATGGAATTTGAAGATATGTTATTTTGATGTATTCTTGGTACCGCTAGTACAAATTCGCTTATCTATTGCGTTTTCTCGTGACGTCATTCCAGAATTTCATCACTAAAAAACGTCTATTCACGACGAAAATTTGTTGTTCGTTATGGATTGGTGGTGACAGACCTCAGACACCTCGTTATTGCCATGTGTTTATGGCGAAAGCGAAAAAAAAAACGTCATTGAACATAACTTGTTTTAGTTACCGATCATACATTCATACACACCGCCCGATGACCCATTTGTGATGCTTTGGTCATGAACAATGACGATGATAAATTGTCATAGAGCCATTCGGCTTTGATGATTAATTGTATTTCATCAAAAATAAGTTCGACTATCGGTCAATCATTATTTGCCATTCGGTGGTGAATTTCGTTTCATGTTAATAAGTTTGGCTAACGAGTCAATCATCAGTTGCCATCCAACATGACAGTGACCGTGTGCTTAGTCTCTATATGGGTGCCTCCTCGTCCACATGCCCAGCGGCGGATCTACAGGGGGAGCCCCCTAATGACTGGATTTACCACTAGAAACACTGTAGCAAAAACCTCAAATCACCGTTAAATCTTCATGCAAATCAACATCTCCATTGTTTTAGCCCCCCCTTGATTCTTATCCTGCATCCGCCACTGCACATGCCATATGTACACTGTGGGGACTAGTTTTTTTTGAGCCTGGACTACTAAGGTACAGTACAGCCGTAGTATCTGAACGCACGTTCAAACACACTCACACACACCCACACACACAGACACACACCCTAGAGCGCACGCTAGACCTACAAACTATACACAAACTACGCGTTCTTTTGGATATCGACGAAGTCCCACGAGCTCCGCAAGCGACGGGTACGTCGCACTACCATTGTCACTCCACACGTACGTCCAGGACCTGGAAATATATATTTGGGAGAAAACCCTAGTGCCACACCTGGCCGGTCCACAACTGGGAATCGAACGAGGGTGGGTGCGTGGCCTCCACGACATGAGCGCTCACCACTGCGCTATGAGCACGTTGGCCTGTGGGGACTAGTTAACATGCCTGCACAATTCCTAGGACATGTTTGGTTCATGAGTTCTGTGTGTACCAAGCCAAATCTTGGTCATCATGGCCAAATTGAGGAAATCAGGTAAAAACTGATGTTTGGTTTGTGATGGAGCCAAAATTCAGCCAATGCCAAAATTTAGAGCGGTCGATAATATTTGGATGGTAAACATGTTAATTTTTGTCAAAGTTGTGAGGTATGACATGTCGGGTCCATATGTCATTGTTTTTTCATAAGTGAAACATGGACATGCAGGATCTTGTTTTGTAGATAAATTCACAAGGAATATTATGGTAAAAAGGAATTACAAATCAGATATATGCTTAAGGAGATATTAACATTTGAAGCTTGATTATCTAAAAGTTTCAAACTACCTGCATGCAATGGTTTGTGCAATGATGATTTCTATGGCCATTAATTAGAGCGCCAACTAAGTAAAACTAGTACAGTGCCCGTGCTAACGTCACGGCTTCATTTCAGAGATGCACATGAAAACAATCAAACGATGATTTTTTTCCAGAGTTTAACTTTCACACAATTGTATATGACCATATATACAATCAGAAATTATGATGATTCCTATGGCCATTAATTAGAGAACCAACTAAGTAAAATGGTGACGTGGCATTGAAATTAAGAAAAGAGAAAATAATGATTTTTATACAATAAAATTATGATTACACGAGAACCAAGATAGAAAAAATATGATAGATAAATAATAGGAGAGAGAAGATAGGTGACTGGGCAAAAATCTATTTTGAAGATTTATTGGAAATATGATTTTTTGTGCAGTATTTATATAACTCTGCAAGTACTACCTTCATCTTAAAATAAATCAATTCTCAAAACCATCTAAAGTTAAACAATCTTAAGTTTCTCCAACATTTTAGAAAAGAGTAACATTAGGGAGGGTTCGAGCGTTCATGTACAACTTATTGACCTCCTAAGCACTGCTAAGGCGTGTTGTATTGAACATTTTCTCTACCTTAATACAAAGACACGCAAGTCTTTTGCTTGTTCGAGAAAGAAAAGAGTAATATCATCTATGACACCAAATAAATAAACTATGAAAATATATTTCATGATGTATTTAGTGATACTAATCTCGTGTTATAAATATTGATGTTTTGACTTAAAATTAATTTAGTGGTACTAATTTGGTCAACCTTTAAATATTCTGAGTTGGAATGACTCTAAAACTTTTTTACTTTAAGACAGAGGTAGTAAGAAAAGACAAAACATATCATCAAGCACGGAAAATAGTAGTAATATCCAATATGACATGTGGATATGCATCATCACCTATATCAATTAACAGAGATGAAACGATATAATGAGCTCAATATATTTTCCCAAAGATGTGATAAGTACACATCTAGGCTAATCATATATGATCCTATATTAAAAATATGATTTTTTTTTCTTAAAACAATGGCATGTCTAGAATAAATTTTAATCAATAATTTTGTACCTTTTTTATGTTGCAGATTAAACTTTGTTTGGAACATTGCATTTTTCGTTTAGAGACTAGATTACACAGTTCTGATAGTCGATGATGTGTCTATAAAAAAATCTTTCTTTGGCGATGAAAAAGGTTTAGGGCCTATATGGATTTATTAGCACTGAAAATTAGCAGCTAAAATGAGTGCTAGTGGATCAAAATCAAAATAGATCTCCTAATAAACCTGCTAAAAAACTAGCTAACTAAAAATAGTAGCTATTAGCCATAGCTATTTTTTTAGTGATAATGGATTCACACGGGCCCTTTAGCGTAGCAAGTTTGCCAGGACAAATGGTACTTAACATTATAAATTTGTAGCTGAATAAGGAGGCAGGATGGACCACGAGGAGAAATCTGCGCTTGATCAGTGTCCTCTGACTGTCTTCGCCGGTGCTGAGGTGAGCTAGTACGATTCATTTTCTCTGCATAACTTGACTGACTAGTGGTTAGCACCAGAAGGAAGTAAAAAAAGTTCGCCTTTTGCGCAGGGGCAGTTGGCTGGTTGCTGCTTGCTACGCGGAACAAAACGGCAACAAATAAACAACATAATAATAATTTAATAACGCGCATATCCGGCTGGTATTGTTTACTGGATTTTGTTTCATTGTTTACAGAATCAACAGTTTTCTTCAGGACTGATGGATGCTTGTGCTGTCGGAGGGGACCAAGCTGACGCTAGAACTTTCAGAGGTGCTGCTGTGTGGGACGATAGAGTATGAAAAGTGCTCATTGAGTCAGTGATTAGTTCCTTTCTACTAACGTAAGCATGATGGTTGCTGGTCTCTAATAACGTTTCGACTTTCGCTGTCGGTTCATGTTTCGTTAGGCCTCTGAACAGTGCTGTGTTAAATTTCTCTCTTCCTCATCTCTGCTTAATCCCGCAAGACTTTGCTTTCAATATAGTAAAGTCTAAATGACAGTGCTCTACTGTTCTTCCACTGCAGAAGAGACGACAGACACTCTACAGTCTACAAGTCCATTGTACATTGACTGCTCAGACCGAGAGCGGCGGAACTGATATGCCTGACAGTTATGGTTGATTGATTCATGTGGATGGACACATTTATGAAGACTTCCGTGTCGCACTTGCACCGGCAGTAGGGAGTATCACGGGGCCCAACTGCACACAAAAGAATGGACTGAAATGCGAGAGGGCAGCGATAGCCGACAGCTCCATGTCTGCAGCCAATATATATAATGCAAGAGTATGCATGTGTGCTAGTACAAATAAAAGAAGAGAAAATGCTGTGGTTGCTGGCATGGCAGCATCATAGTTGAGGTGCACGCAGAAAAAATATTTGCTTGAGCAGACAGAGGAAATCTAAAGTGGAAGACCAAACCAAAAACCGTACTACCAATGATGGCGTCACCCAGCCGGGCAGCCCCATTTTCCTTTGCACAAGGACCCCCTGCAAGACCCCTGTGTTGGGTGCCTCATGCTCTCTCTGTTTCGGACTTTCGGTGTTTCACAGATTAATGTGAGCATAGAATTTAGCGTGGCAAACTGGCAATGCAGCAAGAAGCGGAAAAGAGTGGAGCCGGTTGCCCATTGGGGAGACACGCCGGGTTTGTTTAATCTCCTGGGCTTAATTTCCTAGTGGCAGACCACGGGTCGCGTTACGTGGGTCGGCGCCACCGTGGCCAAAGGCCAACGCCATCGTCGTCAAGCATTGTTTCACCCCGGTGACCCGGTCGAAGTAGTAGCTCGTCTTCGTGCTCGCGGGTTGCAGTGCAGCCTGGGCACCTGGGCGGGGGTACCGTGCGCTAGCCGCTACGGCGTGCTTTGCCAGACAGCCAGAGTCTCTTAATTTTTTTTTTACAGATATAAAGAGTCTCTTAGCGATGACTATGATTGCTGTGGTAGAAGTTGACCAAGTTGCCATAGACTTCAGGAGGAGTAATATTTGTTTCTTCAGAGGTACGGTGATTGTACTGTAGTTGGCGCCAGCGTTGTGTTCCTAGGTTGTTTTGCTAATAATTAAGTCACACGTCACTCTGGGACACTACGTCAGTTTTTTCCAGGGCCCACTTACATTGGGCAATGCTAGCGCCCGGACATCCGGACAGATACATGCGTCTGCACTCCATCTAGCGGGTCCTGCGCACCTGCATCCCGCGCCCGCCTACGCAGGGCCCGCGCCGCTCGACACGCCCGACGGGAGTCCCCGCTCATGCCCTCTCCACTTGTCACGAGCACGCACGTGGCCAACAAAACTATAACAGGTGGCTATGCCGGCATCCAGAAGAGGGGGAAGGGGTGGCGAATGCCCAGCTGGTGCTGGGAGGAGGAAGAGACACCGAGGCGATGGTGAGGCAGCAGAAAAGCGAAGACAGAGATGCAACATCCGATCTACTTTTGCAACATACATCTGAAGGCAGATGAAACACATGAAACATGCATCTGAAACACTAGCTGCAACACAAGATCTGCTTTTGAAACATCCAGATGAAACACTTGCAACATACGTACGAAACAGCTGAAACACTCGAAACATGCGTATGAAACACTTGAAAAAAACACTTGAAAACACTTCATATGTGTGAAAACATATGCAACATCCAGATCAAAACGCTTGCAACATACGTCTGGAAACATATGAAAAAGTTTGAACAAACGCTTACAACATGTCTTTGAAACACTTGCAACATGTGTAACATCCCCCGATCTACTTTTGCAACATCAATAAGAAACTATTGCAACATGCCTCTGAAACGTTTGAAACAATTGAAACGTAGATTTGCAACACAGAGTGAGAGAGGCCTAAGTTGATCGATTTCGACCGAAGGGGTGGAGCCGGCGGCGAGTGGCTGCGTGCGAGCACCACCCAGCACCAGCACCAGTGACGCGCGCGAGCACCACCACCACCAGCGCTAACGGCCGCGGGTCTGGCTTGGCGGCGACGGTGGGGGATGGGGGCGGAGAGCGCTATGGCCGCCAGGGTGGGGGGAGTTCGGTCGCCGGGGAATGAGAGGGCGCCGCACCGGGGTGGGGGTGCCGCCAACTCCCTTGCAACATCGCTGCCTACCTCCATGGATTTCGCTCGTGCTCCATGGATCTCACCGGGATGGGGGAGAGGGCCACCGGATCCGCGGGTGTTGGGCGCTCCCGGTGGGTGAGGACGCCGGGGTGGGGGAGCACGCACGCCAGGGTGGGGCAGCGCGCACGCCGGGGTGGGTTTGGCGCCACCGCCGTCCAGGGAGGCAGCCATGGCCGCACGTCGGGGTGGGGCAGGGCGCGAGCGCGAAAGAGATAAGGATGGAGAGTGAGCATGCGAGAGTGAACGGTGAGAGGCGTTCCTCCGTCCGAACGTCGTAATTGTATCATTATCCATTTACATTCGCACTAGACCACTAGTTGCACTGGCCCAACCAGTGCGGTGTTTTAGGCGACGCAGGCGGTGCCCAAATTTCACTGCAAAAAGCTTTCAGGCATGCAATCCGATTAGCAGCTCCATTATTGTGCGGCATTGGTAGAAGGAAAACTTTGACTGTGCGTCTGAGCCAACGCTAATGGCGCGGTCGCGTACGACGATCCTGCTGTGCTCACTTTCCGACGATTGGGACGGGGTTGGACGTCCACTACGACCCAAGCAGTGCAGGTGGTCAGGTGGACGCGGCGAGGTCAGTCACTCAGTCCACCATCGCTTAGGAAAAAAGGGAGCCGTCGTCACTCTTTGAAAATGGAAGGGTAGGGCCGTTTGGCGTGCACGAGATACCTACGGGTAGTCTAGGCATTGTACGATCGAATTGTTGAGTGGTGACTAATGACTAGTGAGGTCACTACCGTCCCTCCCTGTCCCCAGTATATAAATCCATCGATGGCAATCCTTCTTTCACCACACCTGGAGGGCTGGAGATCGAAGCACACAAATCCAGAGTCGCCGCACGCCAGAGACGTCCCAACCCACCAAAACCAATGGCCAATCGGGGAGAGGTGCCTAATCACCCTGTGCAGCACATTATGGCCTGGAACGCCGACGTGCCAGGCCACCGGTACCATCTCCATCTCCATCTCCATCTCCTCGACGCCGCGCGCGCGCTCATGCTGCTAGGAGCAGTCGCCGCCGTCTCGGTCGTGGGCAACCCCGACGCTGACGGTGACGCCGCGCAGGTCTTGCTCGGCTTCGTCACCTGGCTGCTCGGCGTCGGCCTCCTTTCGTTGGTGCCAGTGGCAGGCCGGTTCCCGCAAGCTGACACGTTGGCCGGCGCTGCCATTGCCAACGCCAGCGCCGTCCTCGGGTACCTGTTCACCCCATGGAACTAGCTAGCTCGCTCCATCTCGCTTCCATGGGTAGTGACGTGCACTTGACAAACGGAGAGGTCTTTGGTTTGGTGTGCTTCTATCTGTTGGCCATGGAAGGACGATCGATGTCCATTGTGCTCTTTCTATTTCTTCGTTTCAAGTACCATATCCAGCTCGCTCTGTACTGTACCACCGAAGCATATGTATTGTGTACGTGTTGGCCATACAAGAAGAGTTGTTCGGTTATATTAACTTGTTGTAGCGTGAGTGATCAAAAGGAAGTGTCCCTATATATCGCGTGCACCGGTCCGTGAAGGCACACACACAGCGACCGTATCTTGCAGCGCACGCGGAGAGTCGTGCGTGTCGCAGTGCTCCGTCTGTGTGCGGCACGCACAATCGTCTGCTAGCAACAGTAAACCGTATCGCTGTGCGTGTTAGGCCAAAAAGGAAACGATAATGCTCTCATGAGAACGTCTGGACGGACAGCTTCCCACTCGCTACCGCGCTATTAGCTTGCTCCCATCCGTACCCTTTCTAATTAAAAAAACTCTCTACCTAGTGTAACACCCTAAAATTTGCACCTTTGAAAATAAGGATAAAGTAATTTAATTTTGTGTTTTTGTGCTCATGAAAATATAGGAAAACAAAATTTTTCATTAAATTAAAATTTAACATAGAGTGTAGCAACATTATTGTGCATACATACTGATGCATATGATTTATTGTGATGAGTGATTTTGCCTAAAATTCAAAATGAATTCAAATTCTTTTGAAATGTTTTGAAAATAGCTTTGAAATAAAAGAAAAACAAAATCAAAAGACAAAATATCCCTTCCCTTCTTTCGGCCAAAGGCCCACTCTCCCTTTCTCCCTGCGGCTTGCTTCCTCCACTCCCTCAGGCCCAGGGCGTCCTTCTCCTCCACAAGCCTAGCAGCAGTGCCGGCCCGACCTGCTTGTCTCCTGTAACAGAACCGACCAAATTATAAGAGCACAAGTACGAAAACAAGCACCGAAGCGCTCAAATTTTCAAACTTGAGCCCATATAATCCCGGTAGTCAATCGAAATCACGAAAGATTTCAAACCAAACTGCTTACAACCAGGATCGCATCATTCAACATACAACATCATACGATACATTTCACAAGTAGTTCTGAAATAAGTTTACACCACGGAGTAGCAATTATTACAAACCAAGTTTGAAAGTAGCGGAAGCATAACACACACACTGGTTAATTAAATACTGCCAGTCTGGATGATCGACATCCCGCAAAAGCATGAGGAAAGTACATAAAGACGATCACGTCCTTGTGATCTAGTCATCGTCACCCGCAGGGTGGAGACACGTCTTGCAGAATCCCTGATAAAGCATGTCATCTGCAACAGGAGGGAATAAACCCTGAGTACTGGAATGTACTCAGCTAGACTTACCCGTCGAAAACCAGAAATAAAGTGACACCAAGGATTATGCAAGGCTTACACAAGAGGCTAGCTAACACCACATTTTGCATAAAGGCATAAGTAGTTGAAACTCTTATAACCTGTACTAGCAGTTATTTTTAGCATTTACCTGTCATCTATCTTAGCACCTGTACTAAACATTCACTTGAGTATAATCAAACAACATTATTATTATATCCATAGCAGGTATATCATTTCGGCAACATCATATCATTTACTTAACCATCTGTTCATTTAATGAGATCTACGTTGCCGCTGCTCAAGTCAAGTGCTCACTAACCGGGAGCGACGGCGATTCGAATCGAATTCCTATTCAGCTGGAGGGGTATTTCTAACACTCACCGCGCAGGCCCCTGCCGGGGTCGCACAAGCCACCGTTTCATATGATTCAGGAATCGCGGGTCCGAATAATGTCGCGACCCCAAGGGCGACACTCTGCCAAGTGATAGGGACTCTAACCCCCCCTTGGTCTCACGCCAATGTCCCCAAGCACATCCTTTCTCTCCTCCAAGAAGCAACCTACCATTCGATTCCCGGCCTGAATCACATTACTCGGCTTCGCGGTCGGAACGGGTTATCCGGCCAACTAAGTGTTAGACTGCGTTCAACATGACTCAAGGACGTACAGCGAATCGGTCCTTAAACGACTCAGACGGGCATAGCTCCACACCCAAGACGTGAAGTGTCTTGCGGCTGTACTATCGAACTCCCGCCCGGTCTCAATTTCATTTTTAAGCATGGTTCCATTCACGATAGCCATAGAGCCACTCGTGACTCCTTCCTACATCTCGCGGATGACCGGAAATCACCCGACTTCTACCGTACTAAGCAGGGCTAAGCATTGACACGTGCCTAAACCTAAAATAGGATTAAGTACGATATCTGGACAAGGACAGGTACAATGCAACAAGTGTTTTCATATAACTCCTACAACTTAATGCAGTAAACAATTAAAAGTACTCAAGATTAATTTATAATCAGTAGGTTCAGCATGCACCGGGGCTTGCCTTTCAGAAAGGTCGAAGGCCGGTGATCAGGGCACTCAGGAAGGTCGTCTGCGGGCACTCCTTCGCCTGCTGGATCCTCGGGCTCCTGCTGCTCCTGGTCCTCCTCCGGAATTACAGGCTCGAATTCGAGGAGTGTCACCCCCTCCGGTACACCTATTGCATGAATGCACAATAAATACAATGGATGCATAAATGGGTGCAACATGCTCGGAATAAAATGCATTTCAGAAATAAAATACTCTATTCAAGTTATTTTATTAGTACGTGCAAATCTCTTCTCCGGTGGAGAAGTACTTACCTAATCTACCCAACCTAAGATATAGCTGCTCATCCTCAGTTAAGGCCCTAACACCTAACAATTACAAAAGTAGCATGTCTTAGGATATCACACCATATCAATCAGCAAAACACCACAGTAAGCATTCTGGACAGCAGTTACTTGTTTTTATCACAACTGGAGATTTACAATTCCAAAAGATATGATCTAAGACAATCTGGAAAGCCTAAGAAATGCACTACAATTCATTTTCAGACCTCAACTCCAAACTCCTAAGTTTTCCATGTCAAACTTCACAAGTTCCAGAATCTGTTCTCTCAAAACAGAGAGTAGCAGATTTTTGAACTGCCACTTTAAACAACAGTAACTCTCAAACTACTAAGCCAAATGCTTCCAAATTTTGACACAAGCTAGTTCATCAAGTTTATTCCAACTTTGGTATTTACAAGTTTTCCAGAAACCACCTTTATCCAAGGTCAAACCTAGAAATACTATCAGCTGTCCAGAAAACCTAAAATTGTAAAGGTTAAATATTTATTTATGTGGCAAACATTCTCTAGGACCAAACTAATACTACTACAAGTTCACAAAGGTCACAAAAACACCAGAAAGTAAGGTTTGCCCACCTAGAATATTTATTTAAACCCATTTCTCAATTTACTTAAGTAATTAAGTGGAATTTCAAACATATATGTAAACTGCTCCTAAAATTCTACAAAAATCACAGGGGACTCTCTGACCCAAAAAGAGACTACTGTAAAATTTTGAACTCAATTTATTCAGAGAAACTCTCTGAACAAAATTCACAAGCCCAAAAGGCTGATTTTTGGATAAATAACAAAGCATAGTAAAAAGTGTCAAACAACAGATTTCTAAATTTTCCTGGACACTCTAGGGTACCAAGACATTCTCCAAAAAATTATATGAACATTGCACATGTAGAAAACTTACAACAATTCATTTAAGTATTTCCTAGAATAACAAGATAGCATAATAACTTGAAAAGTACTTAAGCACTGATGCCCAAATTTTTATCAGAGCTAGGGCTAGCATAGAGTAACCTACCCACCAAATTTCATGATTTATGGAACACTACAGCTCAAGTTATAAATTTAACAAATTTGCATGCATTCCAAAACACATTTAAAGGATCTATTAAATTCTTACAGAATTTAAACATCTCATGCCAGATCCATATTTTTCTAAAATACTACACATCATGTAGACCCTAATAAAATTTATCTCATGATTTTTGGATCATTAAAACCCTAGATCTATATTTTTCCAACTTGTACAAAAATCAGTGACAAAATAATAAAAATGAATTTCATTTCGGACGACTGGGCCGGCTCGGAAAAACTCGGCCCACACTCGCGCGCGCGCGGCCCGCTCAGCGCTCCCGCCCGCGCGCGACACTGACGGGTGGGCCCCGCGGTCAGTGACCGGAGGTAGGGGAGGCGGAGACCCGCGAGCTCCGACGAGCTCGAGCTCGCCGGAGAAGAGCTCGCTCGGCCAATTGAGCACCGCCTCGTGTTCTCCGTCACCCGGTGCGTCGATTGGTGCTCGTGGAATGGATGGGGATGGGGTGGAAGGGGCTTGTCACCGCGAGCGGCGGCCGGTGATGTCCGGTGGCGGCGCACCATCGACGGTGAGGATGTACGGTGCGGTCTAGGCTCGGTACGAGCTTCACTGAAGCTAGGCGGATCCATTTTGCTAGGAAGGGAGGATGGAGAGAGACCCGAAGCACCCCGACCACGGTGAGGTCCCATGGCGGGCTCCGGCGACCTCTCGGAGACGGGGAAGAAAGCAATGCGGCTCACCTTGAGTCAAATCGCTGGCTTCGGTGTTCTTGGCAACTGGAAGAGAGGGGGCGGAGGAATGGAGGCCGGCTCGCGCGTCGTGGCGTCTTGAAGGCGTCGCGGCCTGACTGGTGGGGCCAGGGCCAGCGTACGGGCGCCACCGCGCCTCCACGCGTCGACGACGGCCTGCGGCCGGTCGGCCACTCTGACGCTGACGAAACTGAATCGGTGACATCAATGACCGACTGACAGAGCGACTTCCACGATGATTATCTCCCAAACCGGTTCGAATTAGTCGAAGATGATTACACCAATTTTGTAGAGCTACATGAGGTCTACAAGTTTGTCAATTGGAGTTTGGGCTGGTTCGGCCTAGATTTGAAACTACAAGGCTCCAAAGTGGGTCACCCGAAAACTGAAACTTAGTTTCAGTCACTATGCCGACTGAAACCCTAACTTCAAGACATTATATCTCCTAAACTATTGAGAACCAGGTGATGGTGATATTGACAATGTTGTAGAGCTATGTGTGGACAACAACTTTGTCAATTGGCTCCAGGACTGGTTTGGCCTAGTTTGTGAGTTACAAGTTGCTAAAGTGAGGTACAGTGAAACTGAAAAGTCCAATTTCCAGACTTAGAATTCTTCTAAGTGTTGATCACCACTCAAGCTGACTTGTGGGCCATTTTTGAGCATGCTCTGGTCATTTTCATGAGATGGCCATATTAGAACTTTGGTTCCTTATGAAATTCTCTACAACTTTGCTTAAGGTTGCTCCTCCATGCAAGATTTCTAAGCTGGACTTTTTAACTGGTCAAACTAGAGCCTTCTAGGGTCAAATGGTGGTCAAACTTCTCTTGGAGGGCAATTTAGTAATTTTGGTCAACATGAACCTTGTTCCAAATGTTACCCTAAGTATAACTAAGGTGTTGTAGGTCATGATTGGCTACCTTACCTTTTTGATACACCAACTATCAAATACTTCATGAAATAAATCAAACAAACCCTAGAATAATCACATGTGTTGCATCACATAAAATAACAAACATGAATGATGCATGCTTATGCTTATGCCATGCAAATGCAATGCAATTAAGGACTAAACACTTGAAGTGTTACAGCCCTCCCCCCTTATAAAAATCTCGTCCCGAGATTTGGAAAGCGTACCATTTTTCATAGAATTCTTTATAACCATCCCGCAAATAATCCTCCCGTTCCCACGTAGCATCACTCTCACTTCCCTGATTACTCCACATCACTTTGTACCACTTAACCACTTTACTTCTAGTTACTCGTTCCTGAGTATCGATCACTCGGACTGGCTTTTCTTCATAGGTTAGGTCGGATTCCAGCCTGATATCACCTAAAGGAACTTGTTCCTCAGGAACTCGAAGACACTTTTTAAGCTGAGATACATGGAAAACGTTGAATATGGCTCTCATTTCTGGAGGTAACTGAATTTTGTACGCAACAACTCCAGTCTTGCCTATGATTTGGAAAGGACCCACGTATCTTGGCGCAAGTTTCCGCTTAACACCAAAACGTTGGACACTTTTCATTGGAGAAACTTTCAAATACACGAAGTCTCCAACTTCAAACTCGAGTGGTTTTCTACGACGATCAGCATAACTTTTCTGTCTAGCTTGGGCTGCAGCCATATGTTTTTGGATGGTACGGACTTGTTCCTCAGCTTCCTCAACAAAAGCAATACCATAAAATCTTCTCTCACCAGATTCTATCCAATTTAGTGGGGTTCTACACCTACGACCGTACAAAGCTTCGAATGGAGCCATCTTAATACTCTCTTGATAACTGTTATTGTACGAGAATTCAGCTAAAGGTAACCATTTTTCCCAAGAACCCTTGGATGAAATGACGCATGCTCGCAACAGATCTTCCAAGATTTGGTTAACTCGTTCTGTCTGACCCGATGTCTGGGGGTGATAAGCAGAGCTTCTCACTAACTTGGTTCCCAGAAGGTGATGCAAGTGCTCCCAAAAGCGAGCAGTGAACTGGGGACCACGGTCAGATATGATAGTACGAGGTATCCCATGAAGCCGGACTATCTGATTGAAGTACAACTCAGCATAGTCAGTGGGACGATAGTCCACTCTCACTGGGATGAAGTGAGCTGATTTGGTCAAACGATCAACAATTACCCAAATAGAGTTATGATTTTTGACAGTAGGAGGAAGTCCGACAATGAAATCCATACTTATCTCTTCCCATTTCCAGCCTGGAATGGAAAGTGGCTGAAGTAGCCCAGCTTTCATGTGCACAGCTTTAACTCTGCAACAGGTGTCACATCTAGCAACATATGCAGCTATCTCTTTCCGCATCTTGGTCCACCAATAAAGTGGCTTCAAATCATAATACATCTTATTGCTGCCAGGATGGATGGACAACTTAGAGGAGTGTGCTTCAGACATAATATCATTTCGAAGCTCTCGGTCCTTAGGCACAACTAACCTATCCTTGAACCATAGTACACCCTCTTCATCTATCCTGAACTGTGTAGTTTCTTGCTCTTTCATCTTACGCTTGATGTGGAATATACCAGTGTCAGTCTTTTGGAGCTTAATAATTCTGCTTTTGAGAGTACAACTGACAGTGATGTTGTACAAGACTGATGGATGTAGAAGGCGAGATCGATGAAAATCAGTTTCAGCTAAGGAATGACAATGAGACTTACGGCTTAAAGCATCCGCAACTACATTTGCCTTTCCTGGATGATAGTGCACTTGAAGGTTATAATCTTTAATCAACTCGAGCCATCTTCTTTGACGCATATTTAGCTCGGGTTGAGTGAAGATGTATTTGAGGCTTTTATGATCGGTGTAGATATTGCAGACATTTCCCAGCAGATAATGCCGCCATACTTTCAAAGCATGAACAACTGCAGCCAGTTCTAAGTCATGCGTTGGATAATTCACCTCATGCTTCCGAAGTTGTCGAGAAGTATATGCAATTACTCGGCCTTCCTGCATAAACACACCTCCCAAACCTATGCCTGAGGCATCACAATAAACATCAAATGGTTTCTCGATATCCGGTTGTGCCAAAACCGGAGCTGAGGTTAGGAGGGTTCGCAGTTGGTGAAAAGCCGCATCACACTCAGGAATCCAGACAAACCTGGTGTCTTTTTGCAGCAACCGAGTCATTGGCTTGGCTATTTTGGAGAAATCCGAGATGAAGCGACGATAATAGCCAGCCAAACCAAGAAAACTTCGGACCTCGTGAACCGAGATAGGAGCCTTCCAGTTCAGTACTTCCTGTACCTTGGCGGGGTCCACCATAATTCCTCCATCGGACAACACATGCCCAAGGAAAGGTACTTCTCGAAGCCAGAATTCGCACTTACTGAACTTCGCATAAAGTTGATGTTCACGCAGTCTTGTGAGGACTATACGCAGATGTTCAGCGTGATCTTCCTCATTCACCGAATATACCAGGATATCATCAATAAATACCACCACAAACTTGTCCAATTCAGGCATAAACACCGAATTCATCAAGTACATGAAGTGTGCGGGGGCATTTGTCAAGCCGAAAGACATAACAAGATACTCATAAAGACCGTATCTGGTAGAAAAGGCTGTCTTTGGAACATCTTCCGGGCGAATTTTAATTTGATGGTAGCCCGATCTTAGATCGATCTTGGAGAAAACTTTAGCTTTAGACAACTGATCGAACAAGATGTCGATTCGCGGTAGAGGGTACTTATTTTTGACAGTGACTGCATTGAGAGGTCTATAATCTACGCACATCCGCAACGACTGATCCTTCTTCTTTATAAAGATAGCAGGACATCCCCACGGCGATGAACTAGGACGAATCAACCCCTTCTTCAAAAGTTCATTCAATTGCACCTTAAGTTCAGCGAGTTCATTTGGAGGCATCCTATAGGGTCTCCTAGAGATGGGAGCCATGCCAGGCAACAACTCAATTTTAAACTCCACATCCCGATCCGGAGGGAGTCCCGGCAAATCATCGGGAAAAACGTCCGGAAACTCATTTACTACTGGAATTTCGGCCAACGCCTTTGCTTGCACAGCATGAATTTTCCCTGACAATTCAACCTTTCTGGGAAGTTGTACTAGAAAACCCTTTTGATCTGTAGGATCTCTGAGCATAACTACCCGAGCGGATGTGTCAATGAGTACCCCATTCTGACTCATCCAATTCATGCCCAAGATAACATCTATGTCTAAACCAGGTAAAACCAATAGGGCAAGCGAATAACTTCGCCCTTCTATCTCAAACTTAAGGTTCCCCACTACTTTGTTTGTGGAAATATTCCCACTTACAGCACTAATACAATAACCCACACCTTCAACAGTATGCAACTTGTGTGCAAATTTAGATGCAAACTTAGGACTGATAAAGGAATGCGAAGCACCTGAATCAAAAAGTACCACTGCGGGGTGTTGGTCAACTAGAAACTTACCAGCGGTGACCACCTCACCAGATGGAATTTCCTCAATGCTGTTATAATGGGCGTGTCCCTGACGACTACCTTGGTTGACATTCTTCTTAGGGTACGGACAGTTCCGGGCCTAATGACCTGGCTTGTTGCAATTCCAGCAAGGCATATTGCTAGGAGGAACACTAGAGCTGCCTTGGCCCGAATTACTCTTTGGCAGAGCCACTGTATATGCCTTGCGAAACCCAGTCTTCACTGGCGCCTTCTTTTGCGGAGGACGAAACTTAGCATTTGTGGCAGGAGGGCGAGGAGAAGACCTCGGTGCCGCTGAGGCCCTTGACTGAGAAGCACTTGCCTCAAGGGCCCTTTTACGGCTCTTAGAGGCAGAATAAATAGTATTGTTGTTCTCCTGGGTCAAAGCATCGCTGATGAAATCATTGAAAGTAGTACATTTGCTAGTGCCCATAGTTTTCATCAGTTTTGGGCCGAGGCCCCTTTTGAAGCTAGCAATCTTTTTGGCATCGGTATCCACGAACTCTGTGGCATACCTTGCCAGGTTGTTGAAGGACTGCAAGTATTCAGTCAGGCTTTTGTTTCCTTGCGACAGCCTCATAAACTCTGTGTGCTTGATTGCCATAAGACCGGGAGGAATATAATTTCCCCTGAATGCCGCCTTAAACTGATCCCAAGCAATCGGGACATTGGCAGGCAGTGTGGAACGATAGTGGCTCCACCAAATGCCCGCCGGACCATGCAACTGATGGGAAGCATACTCAGTTTTCAGCTCATCAGTTAGGCGTAGCAGACGAAACTTTTGTTCAATGGTATTCAACCACTCGTCAGCCTGCAGTGGTTCTTCCGCTTCCTTGAAGAGCGGGGGCTTTGTATCCAGAAAGTCCTTGAAATTGCTGTACTGATTTGGCTCTGGGCCCTGGCGGCCAGGACGAGCCTCCCGGTTAGCCAGCTGGCGCATAGCATCCGCCAACATGCGCTGCCCTTCGACCACTGTCTGCATCAACTCGGCCGGAGTAGGTGGTGGCGGAGGGGGCGGCTGTTCCTCCTCCTCATTTCCACGACCCCGGCGTAGATTGTACGACATCTGCAAAATGCATAGCCAATGAGCACTGACGATGTGGGAAATTTGTAGATGAATTATTGCGAAATGTCAATCTGACTGTATGAATAGATTTCTCATAATAATTAAGGCACAATAATTCATCACAACCGCACAATCCATTCTAGCGCATCATTTGACGAGATCATACTTGGTAATCCAACAAGATGCTCTTTGATAAAGGCTCACTCACGGGGAGCACAACGGTTACCGGACCGTTTACGTTGCTATCTACGTGATTTTTGACCTTTTGCACGGTACTTGGATTCGATCTCAAGATTTTTAGTTGACTGTGAAAGGCTACTTCAAACTGACCACAAAGAGACTTCTCAATGAAGAGTTCCATGGTGGATCATGACTAGCCACCTCGATACCTGCGCGTGCCAAGCAGCACAGCCTTATGTCGCGCGCCATAGGAGGCCCTCGGTTTCGTCGCGGCACCGAAGGGTGCTAATCGTGACACCATCATCGAACGCAACATAATAAGACATCAAGTTGTGATCGAAATTAACAGGTTCAAACTACATTCAGGAAACATACGGTTCAGCCTTACATCCCAAAGTCAAGTTATTACAAGGCCTCACTCCTTCACAGGGAGGGCACAAAAGACGATCCTAACATTAAAGGCACGTGACGACTACTCTAAGCATCATCCTCCGAGTCGGTGTCATGGATCTCCCCGTCGTCCTCATCACTAACAGGCTCTAACTCCTCGTCTTCTTCTTCTTCTGGCTCCTCCTCCGGTGCTTCTGCAGGTGGGGCATCCTGTGGTCCATCAACCTCTACTTCATCATCATCCTCAGCCATGAAGATTCCCGAACCCATGTCCTCATCGACGTTGTTGTTTCGAGGCAGCAGGGGATTAAGCTCGTTGTTCAGGCGGTGCACTTCTTCATGCAGGTTGTCATTGTATTCTTCAGCATTTTCTAACTGTTGCTCGAGCTCAAACTGGCGAGCTCTCAGAACGTTCTCCTCGTGCCAGGCTTCATCCCTCTGTTCCATCACACGGACCAACATGCGTTGACAGTTGCGGTTTGCTACTGTCAACCTCTGGACTGCAAGCGTTTCTTGATCACGATCATGAATCACTTGTTCCAGTTGTTGCCGTGCTGCATCCCTAGCAGCAGTCACCTCTGCCAGCTCTGCCCTCAGCCTTTCCACCTCAGTAGGCTCAGGGCGGGGCTCACGTGGAGCGAGCTGGTGACGCGGTGCCCTGCCCCCAGTGGACTTACGAGCGGTCCTCTTGGTACGTGCCATCTGTAGCAACAAGATAAGATACAACTTAAAGTGAGGATCATTTAGGGGATACGAAATTTACTTTAGTCGGGAGTACAGAAATTTTTAAGGAGGGAGTAAATGATATGTATGATATAATTAAACATGATGCATGCACGTTTCGTACGTCCTCTCACCTTAGTAGAAACCTAGAGTTCTAACGCTAGGCGGTGGCATACATACGTTCTCTCATATAAGCGAAACTATCGGTCTACTCGTTACGCTGTTAGTGTACCTGCAGAAAACTTCATTGCAGCCCAACAATTCCCAATATAAGCACACAAGAAGGCAGTAATTTAAATACTTTCCATATATACATCCCCAAATGTATATACTTCAGTATCAAAGCTACCCGATATAGAGGTTCCCACAATTAAGTGCTTTTACATAGTTACATGGTTTAAACATGTAAAGATGTAAGTCACCAAAACTACTCTCCCCTAGACCGCCGGTTGGACGATCATGCTCTCACAACTCACACTTACCAGAGCGTCGAGGTAATTGATCCATACATTACCAACCAAGTGGATGGCATCCATACAATATCACGCCGTATGGACGACAAAATAAAAACAAACAAGGCCCCCAAGTTAGTCTTTATAATAAGCCACCTAAGAGTCCTTATTTGGGCTAAGGGATGTGATCACTGACATACCTAAAAAAAATAATTTTTAGTGTTTTAACCCATTTTCATAATCAAATATTTTTGTTTTTAAATACTCATATGATGTGTTTAATGTTGAATTATGCTCCGGTACCAGCTGTAACAGAACCGACCAAATTATAAGAGCACAAGTACGAAAACAAGCACCGAAGCGCTCAAATTTTTAAACTTGAGCCCATATAATCCCGGTAGTCAATCGAAATCACGAAGGATTTCAAACCAAACTGCTTACAACCAGGATCGCATCATTCAACATACAACATCATACGATACATTTCACAAGTAGTTCTGAAATAAGTTTACACCACGGAGTAGCAATTATTACAAACCAAGTTTGAAAGTAGCGAAAGCATAACACACACACTGGTTAATTAAATACTGCCAGTCTGGATGATCGACATCCCGCAAAAGCATGAGGAAAGTACATAAAGACGATCACGCCCTTGTGATCTAGTCATCGTCACCCGCAGGGTGGAGACACGTCTTGCAGAATCCCTGATAAAGCATGTCATCTGCAACAGGAGGGAATAAACCCTGAGTACTGGAATGTACTCAGCTAGACTTACCCGTCGAAAACCAGAAATAAAGTGACACCAAGGATTATGCAAGGCTTACACAAGAGGCTAGCTGACACCACATTTTGCATAAAGGCATAAGTAGTTGAAACTCTTATAACCTGTACTAGCAGTTATTTTTAGCATTTACCTGTCATCTATCTTAGCACCTGTACTAAACATTCACTTGAGTATAATCAAACAACATTATTATTATATCCATAGCAGGTATATCATTTCGGCAACATCATATCATTTACTTAACCATCTGTTCATTTAATGAGATCTACGTTGCCGCTGCTCAAGTCAAGTGCTCACTAACCGGGAGCGACGGCGATTCGAATCGAATTCCTATCCAGCTGGAGGGGTACTTCTAACACTCACCGTGCAGGCCTCTGCCGGGGTCGCACAAGCCACCGTTTCATATGATTCAGGAATCGCGGGTCCGAATAATGTCGCGACCCCAAGGGCGACACTCTGCCAGGTGATAGGGACTCTAACCCCCCCTTGGTCTCACGCCAATGTCCCCAAGCACATCCTTTCTCTCCTCCAAGAAGCAACCTACCATTCGATTCCCGGCCTGAATCACATTACTCGGCTTCGCGGTCGGAACGGGTTATCCGACCAACTAAGTGTTAGACTGCGTTCAACATGACTCAAGGACGTACAGCGAATCGGTCCTTAAACGACTCAGACGGGCATAGCTCCACACCCAAGACGTGAAGTGTCTTGCGGCTGTACTATCGAACTCCCGCCCGGTCTCAATTTCATTTTTAAGCATGGTTCCATTCACGATAGCCATAGAGCCACTCGTGACTCCTTCCTACATCTCGCGGATGACCGGAAATCACCCGACTTCTACCGTACTAAGCAGGGCTAAGCATTGACACGTGCCTAAACCTAAAATAGGATTAAGTACGATATCTGGACAAGGACAGGTACAATGCAACAAGTGTTTTCATATAACTCCTACAACTTAATGCAGTAAACAATTAAAAGTACTCAAGATTAATTTATAATCAGTAGGTTCAGCATGCACCGGGGCTTGCCTTTCAGAAAGGTCGAAGGCCGGTGATCAGGGCACTCAGGAAGGTCGTCTGCGGGCACTCCTTCGCCTGCTGGATCCTCGGGCTCCTGCTGCTCCTGGTCCTCCTCCGGAATTACAGGCTCGAATTCGAGGAGTGTCACCCCCTCCGGTACACCTATTGCATGAATGCACAATAAATACAATGGATGCATAAATGGGTGCAACATGCTCGGAATAAAATGCATTTCAGAAATAAAATACTCTATTCAAGTTATTTTATTAGTACGTGCAAATCTCTTCTCCGGTGGAGAAGTACTTACCTAATCTACCCAACCTAAGATATAGCTGCTCATCCTCAGTTAAGGCCCTAACACCTAACAATTACAAAAGTAGCATGTCTTAGGATATCACACCATATCAATCAGCAAAACACCACAGTAAGCATTCTGGACAGCAGCTACTTGTTTTTATCACAACTGGAGATTTACAATTCCAAAAGATATGATCTAAGACAATCTGGAAAGCCTAAGAAATGCACTACAATTCATTTTCAGACCTCAACTCCAAACTCCTAAGTTTTCCATGTCAAACTTCACAAGTTCCAGAATTTGTTCTCTCAAAACAGAGAGTAGCAGATTTTTGAACTGCCACTTTAAACAACAGTAACTCTCAAACTACTAAGCCAAATGCTTCCAAATTTTGACACAAGCTAGTTCATCAAGTTTATTCCAACTTTGGTATTTACAAGTTTTCCAGAAACCACCTTTATCCAAGGTCAAACCTAGAAATACTATCAGCTGTCCAGAAAACCTAAAATTGTAAAGGTTAAATATTTATTTATGTGGCAAACATTCTCTAGGACCAAACTAATACTACTACAAGTTCACAAAGGTCACAAAAACACCAGAAAGTAAGGTTTGCCCACCTAGAATATTTATTTAAACCCATTTCTCAATTTACTTAAGTAATTAAGTGGAATTTCAAACATATATGTAAACTGCTCCTAAAATTCTACAAAAATCACAGGGGACTCTCTGACCCAAAAAGAGACTACTGTAAAATTTTGAACTCAATTTATTCAGAGAAACTCTCTGAACAAAATTCACAAGCCCAAAAGGCTGATTTTTGGATAAATAACAAAGCATAGTAAAAAGTGTCAAACAACAGATTTCTAAATTTTCCTGGACACTCTAGGGTACCAAGACATTCTCCAAAAAATTATATGAACATTGCACATGTAGAAAACTTACAACAATTCATTTAAGTATTTCCTAGAATAACAAGATAGCATAATAACTTGAAAAGTACTTAAGCACTGATGCCCAAATTTTTACCAGAGCTAGGGCTAGCATAGAGTAACCTACCCACCAAATTTCATGATTTATGGAACACTACAGCTCAAGTTATAAATTTAACAAATTTGCATGCATTCCAAAACACATTTAAAGGATCTATTAAATTCTTACAGAATTTAAACATCTCATGCCAGATCCATATTTTTCTAAAATACTACACATCATGTAGACCCTAATAAAATTTATCTCATGATTTTTGGATCATTAAAACCCTAGATCTATATTTTTCCAACTTGTACAAAAATCAGTGACAAAATAATAAAAATGAATTTCATTTCGGACGACTGGGCCGGCTCGGAAAAACTCGGCCCACACTCGCGCGCGCGCGGCCCGCTCAGCGCTCCCGCCCGCGCGCGACACTGACGGGCGGGCCCCGCGGTCAGTGACCGGAGGTAGGGGAGGCGGAGACCCGCGAGCTCCGACGAGCTCGAGCTCGCCGGAGAAGAGCTCGCTCGGCCAATTGAGCACCGCCTCGTGTTCTCCGTCACCCGGTGCGTCGATTGGTGCTCGTGGAATGGATGGGGATGGGGTGGAAGGGGCTTGTCACCGCGAGCGGCGGCCGGTGATGTCCGGTGGCGGCGCACCGTCGACGGTGAGGATGTACGGTGCGGTCTAGGCTCGGTACGAGCTTCACTGAAGCTAGGCGGATCCATTTTGCTAGGAAGGGAGGATGGAGAGAGACCCGAAGCACCCCGACCACGGTGAGGTCCCATGGCGGGCTCCGGCGACCTCTCGGAGACGGGGAAGAAAGCAATGCGGCTCACCTTGAGTCAAATCGCTGGCTTCGGTGTTCTTGGCAACTGGAAGAGAGGGGGCGGAGGAATGGAGGCCGGCTCGCGCGTCGTGGCGTCTTGAAGGCGTCGCGGCCTGACTGGTGGGGCCAGGGCCAGCGTACGGGCGCCACCGCGCCTCCACGCGTCGACGACGGCCTGCGGCCGGTCGGCCACTCTGACGCTGACGAAACTGAATCGGTGACATCAATGACTGACTGACAGAGCGACTTCCACGATGATTATCTCCCAAACCGGTTCGAATTAGTCGAAGATGATTACACCAATTTTGTAGAGCTACATGAGGTCTACAAGTTTGTCAATTGGAGTTTGGGCTGGTTCGGCCTAGATTTGAAACTACAAGGCTCCAAAGTGGGTCACCCGAAAACTGAAACTTAGTTTCAGTCACTATGCCGACTGAAACCCTAACTTCAAGACATTATATCTCCTAAACTATTGAGAACCAGGTGATGGTGATATTGACAATGTTGTAGAGCTATGTGTGGACAACAACTTTGTCAATTGGCTCCAGGACTGGTTTGGCCTAGTTTGTGAGTTACAAGTTGCTAAAGTGAGGTACAGTGAAACTGAAAAGTCCAATTTCCAGACTTAGAATTCTTCTAAGTGTTGATCACCACTCAAGCTGACTTGTGGGCCATTTTTGAGCATGCTCTGGTCATTTTCATGAGATGGCCATATTAGAACTTTGGTTCCTTATGAAATTCTCTACAACTTTGCTTAAGGTTGCTCCTCCATGCAAGATTTCTAAGCTGGACTTTTTAACTGGTCAAACTAGAGCCTTCTAGGGTCAAATGGTGGTCAAACTTCTCTTGGAGGGCAATTTAGTAATTTTGGTCAACATGAACCTTGTTCCAAATGTTACCCTAAGTATAACTAAGGTGTTGTAGGTCATGATTGGCTACCTTACCTTTTTGATACACCAACTATCAAATACTTCATGAAATAAATCAAACAAACCCTAGAATAATCACATGTGTTGCATCACATAAAATAACAAACATGAATGATGCATGCTTATGCTTATGCCATGCAAATGCAATGCAATTAAGGACTAAACACTTGAAGTGTTACAGCCCTCCCCCCTTATAAAAATCTCGTCCCGAGATTTGGAAAGCGTACCATTTTTCATAGAATTCTTTATAACCATCCCGCAAATAATCCTCCCGTTCCCACGTAGCATCACTCTCACTTCCCTGATTACTCCACATCACTTTGTACCACTTAACCACTTTACTTCTAGTTACTCGTTCCTGAGTATCGATCACTCGGACTGGCTTTTCTTCATAGGTTAGGTCGGATTCCAGCCTGATATCACCTAAAGGAACTTGTTCCTCAGGAACTCGAAGACACTTTTTAAGCTGAGATACATGGAAAACGTTGAATATGGCTCTCATTTCTGGAGGTAACTGAATTTTGTACGCAACAACTCCAGTCTTGCCTATGATTTGGAAAGGACCCACGTATCTTGGCGCAAGTTTCCGCTTAACACCAAAACGTTGGACACTTTTCATTGGAGAAACTTTCAAATACACGAAGTCTCCAACTTCAAACTCGAGTGGTTTTCTACGACGATCAGCATAACTTTTCTGTCTAGCTTGGGCTGCAGCCATATGTTTTTGGATGGTACGGACTTGTTCCTCAGCTTCCTCAACAAAAGCAATACCATAAAATCTTCTCTCACCAGATTCTATCCAATTTAGTGGGGTTCTACACCTACGACCGTACAAAGCTTCGAATGGAGCCATCTTAATACTCTCTTGATAACTGTTATTGTACGAGAATTCAGCTAAAGGTAACCATTTTTCCCAAGAACCCTTGGATGAAATGACGCATGCTCGCAACAGATCTTCCAAGATTTGGTTAACTCGTTCTGTCTGACCCGATGTCTGGGGGTGATAAGCAGAGCTTCTCACTAACTTGGTTCCCAGAAGGTGATGCAAGTGCTCCCAAAAGCGAGCAGTGAACTGGGGACCACGGTCAGATATGATAGTACGAGGTATCCCATGAAGCCGGACTATCTGATTGAAGTACAACTCAGCATAGTCAGTGGGACGATAGTCCACTCTCACTGGGATGAAGTGAGCTGATTTGGTCAAACGATCAACAATTACCCAAATAGAGTTATGATTTTTGACAGTAGGAGGAAGTCCGACAATGAAATCCATACTTATCTCTTCCCATTTCCAGCCTGGAATGGAAAGTGGCTGAAGTAGCCCAGCTTTCATGTGCACAGCTTTAACTCTGCAACAGGTGTCACATCTAGCAACATATGCAGCTATCTCTTTCCGCATCTTGGTCCACCAATAAAGTGGCTTCAAATCATAATACATCTTATTGCTGCCAGGATGGATGGACAACTTAGAGGAGTGTGCTTCAGACATAATATCATTTCGAAGCTCTCGGTCCTTAGGCACAACTAACCTATCCTTGAACCATAGTACACCCTCTTCATCTATCCTGAACTGTGTAGTTTCTTGCTCTTTCATCTTACGCTTGATGTGGAATATACCAGTGTCAGTCTTTTGGAGCTTAATAATTCTGCTTTTGAGAGTACAACTGACAGTGATGTTGTACAAGACTGATGGATGTAGAAGGCGAGATCGATGAAAATCAGTTTCAGCTAAGGAATGACAATGAGACTTACGGCTTAAAGCATCCGCAACTACATTTGCCTTTCCTGGATGATAGTGCACTTGAAGGTTATAATCTTTAATCAACTCGAGCCATCTTCTTTGACGCATATTTAGCTCGGGTTGAGTGAAGATGTATTTGAGGCTTTTATGATCGGTGTAGATATTGCAGACATTTCCCAGCAGATAATGCCGCCATACTTTCAAAGCATGAACAACTGCAGCCAGTTCTAAGTCATGCGTTGGATAATTCACCTCATGCTTCCGAAGTTGTCGAGAAGTATATGCAATTACTCGGCCTTCCTGCATAAACACACCTCCCAAACCTATGCCTGAGGCATCACAATAAACATCAAATGGTTTCTCGATATCCGGTTGTGCCAAAACCGGAGCTGAGGTTAGGAGGGTTCGCAGTTGGTGAAAAGCCGCATCACACTCAGGAATCCAGACAAACCTGGTGTCTTTTTGCAGCAACCGAGTCATTGGCTTGGCTATTTTGGAGAAATCCGAGATGAAGCGACGATAATAGCCAGCCAAACCAAGAAAACTTCGGACCTCGTGAACCGAGATAGGAGCCTTCCAGTTCAGTACTTCCTGTACCTTGGCGGGGTCCACCATAATTCCTCCATCGGACAACACATGCCCAAGGAAAGGTACTTCTCGAAGCCAGAATTCGCACTTACTGAACTTCGCATAAAGTTGATGTTCACGCAGTCTTGTGAGGACTATACGCAGATGTTCAGCGTGATCTTCCTCATTCACCGAATATACCAGGATATCATCAATAAATACCACCACAAACTTGTCCAATTCAGGCATAAACACCGAATTCATCAAGTACATGAAGTGTGCGGGGGCATTTGTCAAGCCGAAAGACATAACAAGATACTCATAAAGACCGTATCTGGTAGAAAAGGCTGTCTTTGGAACATCTTCCGGGCGAATTTTAATTTGATGGTAGCCCGATCTTAGATCGATCTTGGAGAAAACTTTAGCTTTAGACAACTGATCGAACAAGATGTCGATTCGCGGTAGAGGGTACTTATTTTTGACAGTGACTGCATTGAGAGGTCTATAATCTACGCACATCCGCAACGACTGATCCTTCTTCTTTATAAAGATAGCAGGACATCCCCACGGCGATGAACTAGGACGAATCAACCCCTTCTTCAAAAGTTCATTCAATTGCACCTTAAGTTCAGCGAGTTCATTTGGAGGCATCCTATAGGGTCTCCTAGAGATGGGAGCCATGCCAGGCAACAACTCAATTTTAAACTCCACATCCCGATCCGGAGGGAGTCCTGGCAAATCATCGGGAAAAACGTCCGGAAACTCATTTACTACTGGAATTTCGGCCAACGCCTTTGCTTGCACAGCATGAATTTTCCCTGACAATTCAACCTTTCTGGGAAGTTGTACTAGAAAACCCTTTTGATCTGTAGGATCTCTGAGCATAACTACCCGAGCGGATGTGTCAATGAGTACCCCATTCTGACTCATCCAATTCATGCCCAAGATAACATCTATGTCTAAACCAGGTAAAACCAATAGGGCAAGCGAATAACTTCGCCCTTCTATCTCAAACTTAAGGTTCCCCACTACATTGTTTGTGGAAATATTCCCACTTACAGCACTAATACAATAACCCACACCTTCAACAGTATGCAACTTGTGTGCAAATTTAGATGCAAACTTAGGACTGATAAAGGAATGCGAAGCACCTGAATCAAAAAGTACCACTGCGGGGTGTTGGTCAACTAGAAACTTACCAGCGGTGACCACCTCACCAGATGGAATTTCCTCAATGCTGTTATAATGGGCGTGTCCCTGACGACTACCTTGGTTGACATTCTTCTTAGGGTACGGACAGTTCCGGGCCCAATGACCTGGCTTGTTGCAATTCCAGCAAGGCATATTGCTAGGAGGAACACTAGAGCTGCCTTGGCCCGAATTACTCTTTGGCAGAGCCACTGTATATGCCTTGCGAAACCCAGTCTTCACTGGCGCCTTCTTTTGCGGAGGACGAAACTTAGCATTTGTGGCAGGAGGGCGAGGAGAAGACCTCGGTGCCGCTGAGGCCCTTGACTGAGAAGCACTTGCCTCAAGGGCCCTTTTACGGCTCTTAGAGGCAGAATAAATAGTATTGTTGTTCTCCTGGGTCAAAGCATCGCTGATGAAATCATTGAAAGTAGTACATTTGCTAGTGCCCATAGTTTTCATCAGTTTTGGGCCGAGGCCCCTTTTGAAGCTAGCAATCTTTTTGGCATCGGTATCCACGAACTCTGTGGCATACCTTGCCAGGTTGTTGAAGGACTGCAAGTATTCAGTCAGGCTTTTGTTTCCTTGCGACAGCCTCATAAACTCTGTGTGCTTGATTGCCATAAGACCGGGAGGAATATAATTTCCCCTGAATGCCGCCTTAAACTGATCCCAAGCAATCGGGACATTGGCAGGCAGTGTGGAACGATAGTGGCTCCACCAAATGCCCGCCGGACCATGCAACTGATGGGAAGCATACTCAGTTTTCAGCTCATCAGTTAGGCGTAGCAGACGAAACTTTTGTTCAATGGTATTCAACCACTCGTCAGCCTGCAGTGGTTCTTCCGCTTCCTTGAAGAGCGGGGGCTTTGTATCCAGAAAGTCCTTGAAATCGCTGTACTGATTTGGCTCTGGGCCCTGGCGGCCAGGACGAGCCTCCCGGTTAGCCAGCTGGCGCATAGCATCCGCCAACATGCGCTGCCCTTCGACCACTGTCTGCATCAACTCGGCCGGAGTAGGTGGTGGCGGAGGGGGCGGCTGTTCCTCCTCCTCATTTCCACGACCCCGGCGTAGATTGTACGACATCTGCAAAATGCATAGCCAATGAGCACTGACGATGTGGGAAATTTGTAGATGAATTATTGCGAAATGTCAATCTGACTGTATGAATAGATTTCTCATAATAATTAAGGCACAATAATTCATCACAACCGCACAATCCATTCTAGCGCATCATTTGACGAGATCATACTTGGTAATCCAACAAGATGCTCTTTGATAAAGGCTCACTCACGGGGAGCACAACGGTTACCGGACCGTTTACGTTGCTATCTACGTGATTTTTGACCTTTTGCACGGTACTTGGATTCGATCTCAAGATTTTTAGTTGACTGTGAAAGGCTACTTCAAACTGACCACAAAGAGACTTCTCAATGAAGAGTTCCATGGTGGATCATGACTAGCCACCTCGATACCTGCGCGTGCCAAGCAGCACAACCTTATGTCGCGCGCCATAGGAGGCCCTCGGTTTCGTCGCGGCACCGAAGGGTGCTAATCGTGACACCATCATCGAACGCAACATAATAAGACATCAAGTTGTGATCGAAATTAACAGGTTCAAACTACATTCAGGAAACATACGGTTCAGCCTTACATCCCAAAGTCAAGTTATTACAAGGCCTCACTCCTTCACAGGGAGGGCACAAAAGACGATCCTAACATTAAAGGCACGTGACGACTACTCTAAGCATCATCCTCCGAGTCGGTGTCATGGATCTCCCCGTCGTCCTCATCACTAACAGGCTCTAACTCCTCGTCTTCTTCTTCTTCTGGCTCCTCCTTCGGTGCTTCTGCAGGTGGGGCATCCTGTGGTCCATCAACCTCTACTTCATCATCATCCTCAGCCATGAAGATTCCCGAACCCATGTCCTCATCGACGTTGTTGTTTCGAGGCAGCAGGGGATTAAGCTCGTTGTTCAGGCGGTGCACTTCTTCATGCAGGTTGTCATTGTATTCTTCAGCATTTTCTAACTGTTGCTCGAGCTCAAACTGGCGAGCTCTCAGAACGTTCTCCTCGTGCCAGGCTTCATCCCTCTGTTCCATCACACGGACCAACATGCGTTGACAGTTGCAGTTTGCTACTGTCAACCTCTGGACTGCAAGCGTTTCTTGATCACGATCATGAATCACTTGTTCCAGTTGTTGCCGTGCTGCATCCCTAGCAGCAGTCACCTCTGCCAGCTCTGCCCTCAGCCTTTCCACCTCAGTAGGCTCAGGGCGGGGCTCACGTGGAGTGAGCTGGTGACGCGGTGCCCTGCCCCCAGTGGACTTACGAGCGGTCCTCTTGGTACGTGCCATCTGTAGCAACAAGATAAGATACAACTTAAAGTGAGGATCATTTAGGGGATACGAAATTTACTTTAGTCGGGAGTACAGAAATTTTTAAGGAGGGAGTAAATGATATGTATGATATAATTAAACATGATGCATGCACGTTTCGTACGTCCTCTCACCTTAGTAGAAACCTAGAGTTCTAACGCTAGGCGGTGGCATACATACGTTCTCTCATATAAGCGAAACTATCGGTCTACTCGTTACGCTGTTAGTGTACCTGCAGAAAACTTCATTGCAGCCCAACAATTCCCAATATAAGCACACAAGAAGGCAGTAATTTAAATACTTTCCATATATACATCCCCAAATGTATATACTTCAGTATCAAAGCTACCCGATATAGAGGTTCCCACAATTAAGTGCTTTTACATAGTTACATGGTTTAAACATGTAAAGATGTAAGTCACCAAAACTACTCTCCCCTAGACCGCCGGTTGGACGATCATGCTCTCACAACTCACACTTACCAGAGCGTCGAGGTAATTGATCCATACATTACCAACCAAGTGGATGGCATCCATACAATATCACGCCGTATGGACGACAAAATAAAAACAAACAAGGCCCCCAAGTTAGTCTTTATAATAAGCCACCTAAGAGTCCTTATTTGGGCTAAGGGATGTGATCACTGACATACCTAAAAAAAATAATTTTTAGTGTTTTAACCCTTTTTCATAATCAAATATTTTTGTTTTTAAATACTCATATGATGTGTTTAATGTTGAATTATGCTCCGGTACCAGCTGTAACAGAACCGACCAAATTATAAGAGCACAAGTACGAAAACAAGCACCGAAGCGCTCAAATTTTTAAACTTGAGCCCATATAATCCCGGTAGTCAATCGAAATCACGAAGGATTTCAAACCAAACTGCTTACAACCAGGATCGCATCATTCAACATACAACATCATACGATACATTTCACAAGTAGTTCTGAAATAAGTTTACACCACGGAGTAGCAATTATTACAAACCAAGTTTGAAAGTAGTGGAAGCATAACACACACACTGGTTAATTAAATACTGCCAGTCTGGATGATCGACATCCCGCAAAAGCATGAGGAAAGTACATAAAGACGATCACGCCCTTGTGATCTAGTCATCGTCACCCGCAGGGTGGAGACACGTCTTGCAGAATCCCTGATAAAGCATGTCATCTGCAACAGGAGGGAATAAACCCTGAGTACTGGAATGTACTCAGCTAGACTTACCCGTCGAAAACCAGAAATAAAGTGACACCAAGGATTATGCAAGGCTTACACAAGAGGCTAGCTGACACCACATTTTGCATAAAGGCATAAGTAGTTGAAACTCTTATAACCTGTACTAGCAGTTATTTTTAGCATTTACCTGTCATCTATCTTAGCACCTGTACTAAACATTCACTTGAGTATAATCAAACAACATTATTATTATATCCATAGCAGGTATATCATTTCGGCAACATCATATCATTTACTTAACCATCTGTTCATTTAATGAGATCTACGTTGCCGCTGCTCAAGTCAAGTGCTCACTAACCGGGAGCGACGGCGATTCGAATCGAATTCCTATCCAGCTGGAGGGGTATTTCTAACACTCACCGTGCAGGCCTCTGCCGGGGTCGCACAAGCCACCGTTTCATATGATTCAGGAATCGCGGGTCCGAATAATGTCGCGACCCCAAGGGCGACACTCTGCCAGGTGATAGGGACTCTAACCCCCCCTTGGTCTCACGCCAATGTCCCCAAGCACATCCTTTCTCTCCTCCAAGAAGCAACCTACCATTCGATTCCCGGCCTGAATCACATTACTCGGCTTCGCGGTCGGAACGGGTTATCCGACCAACTAAGTGTTAGACTGCGTTCAACATGACTCAAGGACGTACAGCGAATCGGTCCTTAAACGACTCAGACGGGCATAGCTCCACACCCAAGACGTGAAGTGTCTTGCGGCTGTACTATCGAACTCCCGCCCGGTCTCAATTTCATTTTTAAGCATGGTTTCATTCACGATAGCCATAGAGCCACTCGTGACTCCTTCCTACATCTCGCGGATGACCGGAAATCACCCGACTTCTACCGTACTAAGCAGGGCTAAGCATTGACACGTGCCTAAACCTAAAATAGGATTAAGTACGATATCTGGACAAGGACAGGTACAATGCAACAAGTGTTTTCATATAACTCCTACAACTTAATGCAGTAAACAATTAAAAGTACTCAAGATTAATTTATAATCAGTAGGTTCAGCATGCACCGGGGCTTGCCTTTCAGAAAGGTCGAAGGCCGGTGATCAGGGCACTCAGGAAGGTCGTCTGCGGGCACTCCTTCGCCTGCTGGATCCTCGGGCTCCTGCTGCTCCTGGTCCTCCTCCGGAATTACAGGCTCGAATTCGAGGAGTGTCACCCCCTCCGGTACACCTATTGCATGAATGCACAATAAATACAATGGATGCATAAATGGGTGCAACATGCTCGGAATAAAATGCATTTCAGAAATAAAATACTCTATTCAAGTTATTTTATTAGTACGTGCAAATCTCTTCTCCGGTGGAGAAGTACTTACCTAATCTACCCAACCTAAGATATAGCTGCTCATCCTCAGTTAAGGCCCTAACACCTAACAATTACAAAAGTAGCATGTCTTAGGATATCACACCATATCAATCAGCAAAACACCACAGTAAGCATTCTGGACAGCAGCTACTTGTTTTTATCACAACTGGAGATTTACAATTCCAAAAGATATGATCTAAGACAATCTGGAAAGCCTAAGAAATGCACTACAATTCATTTTCAGACCTCAACTCCAAACTCCTAAGTTTTCCATGTCAAACTTCACAAGTTCCAGAATCTGTTCTCTCAAAACAGAGAGTAGCAGATTTTTGAACTGCCACTTTAAACAACAGTAACTCTCAAACTACTAAGCCAAATGCTTCCAAATTTTGACACAAGCTAGTTCATCAAGTTTGTTCCAACTTTGGTATTTACAAGTTTTCCAGAAACCACCTTTATCCAAGGTCAAACCTAGAAATACTATCAGCTGTCCAGAAAACCTAAAATTGTAAAGGTTAAATATTTATTTATGTGGCAAACATTCTCTAGGACCAAACTAATACTACTACAAGTTCACAAAGGTCACAAAAACACCAGAAAGTAAGGTTTGCCCACCTAGAATATTTATTTAAACCCATTTCTCAATTTACTTAAGTAATTAAGTGGAATTTCAAACATATATGTAAACTGCTCCTAAAATTCTACAACAATCACAGGGGACTCTCTGACCTAAAAAGAGACTACTGTAAAATTTTGAACTCAATTTATTCACAGAAACTCTCTGAACAAAATTCACAAGCCCAAAAGGCTGATTTTTGGATAAATAACAAAGCATAGTAAAAAGTGTCAAACAACAGATTTCTAAATTTTCCTGGACACTCTAGGGTACCAAGACATTCTCCAAAAAGTTATATGAACATTGCACATGTAGAAAACTTACAACAATTCATTTAAGTATTTCCTAGAATAACAAGATAGCATAATAACTTGAAAAGTACTTAAGCACTGATGCCCAAATTTTTACCAGAGCTAGGGCTAGCATAGAGTAACCTACCCACCAAATTTCATGATTTATGGAACACTACAGCTCAAGTTATAAATTTAACAAATTTGCATGCATTCCAAAACACATTTAAAGGATCTATTAAATTCTTACAGAATTTAAACATCTCATGCCAGATCCATATTTTTCTAAAATACTACACATCATGTAGACCCTAATAAAATTTATCTCATGATTTTTGGATCATTAAAACCCTAGATCTATATTTTTCCAACTTGTACAAAAATCAGTGACAAAATAATAAAAATGAATTTCATTTCGGACGACTGGGCCGGCCCGGAAAAACTCGGCCCACACTCGCGCGCGCGCGGCCCGCTCAGCGCTCCTGCCCGCGCGCGACACTGACGGGCGGGCCCCGCGGTCAGTGACCGGAGGTAGGGGAGGCGGAGACCCGCGAGCTCCGACGAGCTCGAGCTCGCCGGAGAAGAGCTCGCTCGGCCAATTGAGCACCGCCTCGTGTTCTCCGTCACCCGGTGCGTCGATTGGTGCTCGTGGAATGGATGGGGATGGGGTGGAAGGGGCTTGTCACCGCGAGCGGCGGCCGGTGATGTCCGGTGGCGGCGCACCGTCGACGGTGAGGATGTACGGTGCGGTCTAGGCTCGGTACGAGCTTCACCGAAGCTAGGCGGATCCATTTTGCTAGGAAGGGAGGATGGAGAGAGACCCGAAGCACCCCGACCACGGTGAGGTCCCATGGCGGGCTCCGGCGACCTCTCGGAGACGGGGAAGAAAGCAATGCGGCTCACCTTGAGTCAAATCGCTGGCTTCGGTGTTCTTGGCAACTGGAAGAGAGGGGGCGGAGGAATGGAGGCCGGCTCGCGCGTCGTGGCGTCTTGAAGGCGTCGCGGCCTGACTGGTGGGGCTAGGGCCGGCGTACGGGCGCCACCGCGCCTCCACGCGTCGACGACGGCCTGCGGCCGGTCGGCCACTCTGACGCTGACGAAACTGAATCGGTGACATCAATGACCGACTGACAGAGCGACTTCCACGATGATTATCTCCTAAACCGGTTCGAATTAGTCGAAGATGATTACACCAATTTTGTAGAGCTACATGAGGTCTACAAGTTTGTCAATTGGAGTTTGGGCTGGTTCGGCCTAGATTTGAAACTACAAGGCTCCAAAGTGGGTCACCCGAAAACTGAAACTTAGTTTCAGTCACTATGCCGACTGAAACCCTAACTTCAAGACATTATATCTCCTAAACTATTGAGAACCAGGTGATGGTGATATTGACAATGTTGTAGAGCTATGTGTGGACAACAACTTTGTCAATTGGCTCCAGGACTGGTTTGGCCTAGTTTGTGAGTTACAAGTTGCTAAAGTGAGGTACAGTGAAACTGAAAAGTCCAATTTCCAGACTTAGAATTCTTCTAAGTGTTGATCACCACTCAAGCTGACTTGTGGGCCATTTTTGAGCATGCTCTGGTCATTTTCATGAGATGGCCATATTAGAACTTTGGTTCCTTATGAAATTCTCTACAACTTTGCTTAAGGTTGCTCCTCCATACAAGATTTCTAAGCTAGACTTTTTAACTGGTCAAACTAGAGCCTTCTAGGGTCAAATGGTGGTCAAACTTCTCTTGGAGGGCAATTTAGTAATTTTGGTCAACATGAACCTTGTTCCAAATGTTACCCTAAGTATAACTAAGGTGTTGTAGGTCATGATTGGCTACCTTACCTTTTTGATACACCAACTATCAAATACTTCATGAAATAAATCAAACAAACCCTAGAATAATCACATGTGTTGCATCACATAAAATAACAAACATGAATGATGCATGCTTATGCTTATGCCATGCAAATGCAATGCAATTAAGGACTAAACACTTGAAGTGTTACATCTCCCCTTTCCCCGCTGGAAGCCGCAGGCCCAGCTCGTCTTCGCCGCCCAGCCTGCACGCGAACGCCCTCTCTCTCCCTCTGTTAGTTGACGACCGGGGCCCGCCCTTCACCCGCTGACATCCTAGGCCCGCGTGTCAGCCGCGTCTCCTACCTCCGGTCGTAGGAGAGCTAGACTCCAGCCGATGGAAATCCGCCACCACTCCCCTGATTTCTCGGGATATTGGTGTGTCCGCCACGCCCTAGCCCCTATAAAAGCAAGCCCCAAGTTCTGATGCTCCCCTATCAAGCCCTAGCGCAAGCCATCGCCTCCATTTGATCTCGCAGCTGCCACAACCCTAGAACCCGAGTCGTCGCCACTAAACACCGCTGTCGTCGTTCTTCTGCCCTCAAGAACACCTCTACAAGCTTCGCTAGCTGGTAAGTAAGCAGCCGGTACTGCGCTCGCCCTCTCTCTCAATCTGTAACGACCTCACGACATCGCCGTTGGTTCGCCACCACATCCGAGCCGCCTCCATGTGTGTTGCACCGTCTCCGAGCCTTCCACAATGCTTCCAACCCCCGTGTGGAGTTCTCCGCTTCTCTCTCTTTCTTCCCCTCGATAGTGACTCAAACCGTGGCCTCTAGGGTTGTTTCCATGTTCGCCGGCGAGCACCTTCGCTGCCGGCAACGGCAGGCCGCCGCGCCGCCCTCTGTTCCGGCTAGTCGCGCCTTCTCGAGCCACTCTCACCGTCCAATCCCAGATCAACGGCCCAGATTATAAGATACCCCTTCGCCGACCGTCTTGCTAAAGAGCCCCTGCCCTTCTGTAGAATTGAACCCGCAGTCCCTGCCTGAGTTCAAAATCCTGATTTTATTTTAATTTGAAAATCAGATCCAAGTATTTACAAAAATACCATTGATTTTGTTTTAGCTATAAAATCTTCATCTTAGCTCCGTTTTGACCCGTTCAAGTTGGGTTAGATTTGTAACGACGTTTAGTAACAATGATTATCATGTCACTAGCTCTGGAAATTTCGTGGTTTAAATCCTAACTTGATTATTGATTATGCAACACGATTTATAAATAAAATATGATTAATTTTACTTTAGTTTTCTAATTCAAATATAATTGACATAATTCAATTTGGGTGTTTCTCTGAGATATCTTATGCATGTTTTATCATTATTAAAATAAATAAAGCATATAGATTACTTTTTTCTCATATAAAGTGGATCTTTCGATAGACGTTTCTTTTGCACCATAGCTTCGATTAACATTCTTTTTGCATATGTGTGTTCGTAGTAATACATAGGTTAGTTTTCAAACCTTTTTATTGATTTGTGTATTGTCCTAATTTAGTCATTTTTGTATGTTATATGCGTGTTTGTTCGAATGCTTGTGTGGTGCTTTATGATCTTGTCCAGTCGGTGAGAAGTAATCTAGAAGAAGTTGGTAATCCAGAAGAAGTCCTTTGGAGGTTACAATTAACTAGAATAAGGATTTTAGTTTAAACATGGGATCATCCTCATATCCTATTCACCTTAATCACTTAAATTCCCTAAGGAATTATCTTAGTTATTTGATATCCTAATTCCTTGTCACCTTGGGAATATTTTGCATATGGTTAGCTGATGTTAGTGCTCAATTAATTATGATCATGATCAGTAACTTGATTAATGGAATATGCAACCAGAAATAAAAGATGCTTTTTACAACGTGAATTAAAGGGTGAGAGCATTTGCTTTATACATGATGCTCTTGTCCTCCTTAAGGACTTATCTGTAAGTAAAATCTGGGACTTACGGTACAATCATTAGAGCTATGGCTCCGGCTTTGGCTTTAGCTAAGTAAATAGAGCTTTTCTAGCTGGTTAGTGGTTATCTTAAGGCGCAAAAGGATAGGCCTAGGTTGCAGAATGACTTCTTGTCTCTCAGGATGTGTATAGCCTACGTGGAATGTGCCACTTTGTTAGAGGGGCTCCATTTGCCTAGCTGCTGAAACCTAGCGGCTACTAACTTGTTAGAGGAACTTTCAAAAGGCATCATAGTGAACCCTGCCGACCTTCCTGGGAAGTGGGTCAAGACTCAAGAGACTAGCTACCTTGGGTAAAAGGTAAAATCACGGCTCATGATGAAAGTGTACAACCTCTGCAGAATGTAAAACTGGTATATCAGTCATGCTCACGGTCACGAGCGGCCTAGAAAAATTATGGAATAATAACTAATGATCGCCGGTGTTTTTAAATACTATTTCATTATTCATGTTATCAGTTTCATACGATTCATTGGGCCATTGCTTACTTGTTGCTACTAATGCTAAAATTGACTCATTAAAATGCTTAATGTTGTAAGCCCGTGTCTCAGCCATTTTGAGCCTCATGAACCCTATGCTATAATTGCTGAGTACGATATATATTTACGCTTGCTTTACTTTTCTATACTTTGGAAAAATCCCGAATGGGTATCAGATTGCTAGATTCTGCAGTCAGTTATCCCAGTGGTGAGTCTTCGCCCAAAGATCAAAGTGTCTTTCCGCTATCTCATATCTAAGGTTGTAATCTTTTGTAATAAGAACGTTATATATTAAGCATTGTGTTTTGATATTACCTCTATTTGTAGTCATATGTGTTATTTGACTTTCTGAGTTCACATATGGTGTGTATCTGGTTCTATCCTTAAAAACAGGTGCTACACCCAGATGTGTTCGCCCAGCATGTCGCCCAACAGCTCGTGGGTGCTTGCCCAAGGTGCAGTAGTAGGTGCTTGCCCAGGCCGCCAAGCTGATGCTTGCCCAGGGTCGCCCAGTGCTCACCACTCTGCTGGGGCGCCGGCGAGTTCCATGCGCCGCTACCGACCTCCGCGCCGGTGTCGAGCACTGCAACGACCAATCTTCATTCGTCCAAGCAGCAAGGTGACATTACGCTAAAAGCACATGTTGCACGCTTATGTTTCAAGTGTTTCAGATGTTTTATTCAGATGTTTCAAAAATAAATCAGGATGTTGCATAATTATAATGGCTATACATATATGTTGTACGTGTATGTTTCAAATGTTTTAACTTTTTTTTTCCAGTACTACTTGCGTTCGCCATGGAGTGCGAAGTTGACCAAGTTATCAGTCTTCACAGTTTCTTCAGAGGTACGTACTGTATAGACGGCGCCACCGCAACAGCGTTGTGTTCTATTCCCAGACGTTCGACGTCACTCTGTCTAAGATACTGGGCTGCTAGCCCGCTACCTCGGTTTTTCAAACCCAAGCACCAAATTTACATTCGCATCAGTGTCACCGGCCACAATTTACATCTAGGCGAGGCAGGCGGTGGCGCGGTGCCCAAATTTCATGCAAAAAGTTTTCATGCAATCCGATTAGCAGCTCCATTATTCAAGCGCGCGGTAGCATGTGCTCGCCAGGTGGGCTGCTGCGGCCTCGCGCTGAGCAGGTGCTTGCCCAGGGTTGCACAGTGCTTGTCATTTCGCCGGGCACCGACGAGTTCCCTGCGCCGCCACCGACTTCTGCGCCGGCGTCAAGCTCCGCAATGGTCAGTCTCTATTTGTCCAAGCGGCAGGGTGACATTACATTGAAAGTGTATGTTGCAAGCTTATGTTTGAAGTATTATTTCATTTAGATGTTGCAAAAGTAGATTGAGATGTTACATATATTGCAATGGCTATACATGTATGTTGCATGTATATGTTCCAATTATTTCAGCTTTTTTCAAAAGCATGTTGCAAGTGTACGTTTCAATTGTTTTAACTGTCACTAGTACAGAGACGGGCTTTACTCCCGGTGGGGAACCCCCTCTAGTCCCGGTTCCCCACCCGGGAGCAAGCATCCGGGACTAAAGGGGGTCCTTTAGTCCCGGGTGAGGAACCGGGACTAAAGGAGGACCTTTAGTCCCGGTGGGTAACACCAACCGGGACTAAAGGTGCCTCCTGACATGCCACGATGGCCAGCACCTTTAGTCCCGGTTGGTAATACGAACCGGGACTAAAGGTTTTTTTTTCTTTTCTTTTCATTTTTTTGTTTTCTTTTCAAAATAGGTTTTCGAAGTCGTATTGTACGCTGCTAATTATACATTTATACGCACATATAGTATGTTTCGGTTCAAGCACAATGAACGTATTAAATCACACAATTCAAGCATAGATATATATATATATATATATATATATATATATATATATATATATATATATATATATATATATATATATATATATATGCATGCATCATATATATATTTACATGCATGCATGCATATGTGTATTTTACATTATATTATTTCATGTGCATATATTACAAAAGATTGCATCTTCTTTTGGATTTTTAGTAACTTCGGAAGCATCTTCTTTTGGATTTTTAGTAACTCTCCAAATCCCTTGTCAGATACACCATTCTTTGCCTTCCATTGCAGCAATTCTAGTGTGGTTCCCAACTTTTTCTGCCCTGCATCACAAGTTGGGTACAACAATTTCTTGTGATCTTCTAGCATCCGCTCGAACTTGATCTTCTCCTTTTCACTTTCACATTCTCTTTGTGCATCACGAATGACCTGACAAAGATCATCAGCCGGCTCATCTTCTACGGCTACCTCTTCTTCAGCTTCTCCCATTGCAGTATCATTGAGGCACGCACCATCAGGAATAATATCATTGTCGTCCCATTTTTCTTCTTCATCTTCTTCCATTACAACACCGGTTTCTCCGTGCTTTGTCCAACAAATATAGTTTGGCATGAAACCCGACTTGAACAAGTGTGAATGAAGAGTCCTTGAGCAAGGATATTCCACTGTATTCTTACATATGGCACATGGGCAGCACATGAAACCGTCGCGTTTGTTTGTCTCGGCCGCACGTAATAAAGAATGCACGCCGTCAATGAACTCTTGTGAGCGGCGATCAGCATTATACATCCAATGACGGCTCATCTGCATTACATGACATAAATATCATATTAAAATCTAGATCATAATTAATTATTTATACAACATGCGTGCCACCACAAAAGATACAAATTTATGAAAGCATCGCTACAATGTAGACAATCTCAACTACCACTAAAAGAACTAAAGCTAAAATACATTTCAGGAGCACAAGGATTTCGCGACCAATCTCAACTAAAACAGACAGATCCCCCGATTGTGCAACATCTTTGGGCTTCTTCGGCTGGATCACTGCCTCATTAGCCGCCGTATCTGCCTGTTGTGCAAGATATTTTTGCACGAGTTCAACATACTCTTCCTCCCAGTAGAAGCCTGAACATCGTCCACTGCCATCCCACTGAAATTAAAACAAAAAATTAGAACTTTAATCACAACCATCATGAAAATAGGTATAAACTAACCATAATCATTAAATACGATAAAATAACTCACATTGCGATCCGGACACTTGTAGAAGATACGATCCTTGTTGGGACCCTCCTTCTTCACTCGGTACTCCATCACAATCTTCGTCTCATCATGACACTTGCCACATGGAATGAGAGGAAGGCCCGGCCTAAGTCGCTTTGAAAACCCATGAGAGGCCGAGGACCCGGAAGCAGTTGCCATCTACTCTCTATACTCATTTTTTAATACACTATAAATTTCTTCTTTTATAAACAAATAAAATTAACAAACTATAAAATTATCTACATCTCTAAACAATGATATTTTTAACCTTCTTTCATGTAAATATGCAAGCTTAAAGTGATTTTGAGCTCAAATTGCTTACAAATGAAAAAAAAACCACAATAAAGAACCATAAATATATATAGTGAATAAAATGGCATAAGAAAATGGTAAAAAATGAGAGTATGAGATTGGTAACCTTTACAACTGAAGAATCGACGGAGGAATCGAAGAATGGATGGAGGAACAATGGAGGGAGGGAGGAAGCAAGAACACCAGTGAGCTTCAAAATGTGCTGAGCTCGGGCTCGGGGAGGAAGGAGGAGACGGCCGATTTATAAAGGGAGAACATTTAGTCCCGGTTGATAGATCCAACCGGGACTAAAGGTAACTTTCCAACCCCGGGCGCAGCCACGGCCCGGGAGTAGACCTTTACTCCCGGTTGGAGCCACCAACCGGGAGTAAAAGTATACCTTTAGTCCCGGTTGGTGGCTCCAACCGGGACTAAAGGTCCCTGCCACCTCTGTCTGGCGCAGTAGCCGTTGGGCAGGGACCTTTAGTCCCGGTTGGAGCCACCAACCGGGACTAAAGGTATTTCTAGTCCCGGGGGCAAAAAATTCCGGGACTAGAGCCCATTTTGGCCGAGGATCAAAGGTCTGTTCTCTACTAGTGTGTTTCAGATGTATGTTGTAAGTATTTTATCTAAATATTGCATATGTTGTAGTGACTACACACTACAACATATATTATATGATTGGACTGTATTAAAAAGTCCATGCTCATTGGATCATGTATAACTGAGTTATAGATTTATTTAGTTTTATGCTTGTTAAATAGTTTTAAAATAGTTAAAAGTGTGTAAAAATAGAAACGGGTATGAAATTTTTACTACAGTTAAAGTATACAAAAATTAGACCACCACAAAAATTTCACCATAATTGTACCATAAAAACTGCAGCTATGAATTAATTATAGAAAAGCATAGATATAAAGCTATAGCAAAAAAACTTTGCACTAAAGCATACTATATTATATGTTTACTGTGTAGATCTACTCATGTGGAGTCCAACAAAATTGAATTTTTTATTTTATGATTTTTCTGCGATTTACTATGATTTTTCAAATATTTAACCAAAATAAATAAAAAAGAAAAATACAAAACTGCCTTTGAAAACTACCTATAATCAGGCCAGGGAGGTAAAATAAAAGGTTTTAAAAGTTGAGGGAGGTGGTTTATCTGATTTTCGAGTTCAAGGAGGAAAACTAAACTTCGAGCACAATTCATGAAGGTAAAATGAAAATTTTCCTGCGGTCGGAGCGTGCAGATTCATTCAGCCAGGCTCCGATTACACAAACGCCTCGGTTTCGCCGGCCCAACTAGTCCAGACTTGGTGACGCCCAGTCCGGCATTAGCACTAGATAGGCCTGTGTAAACAAAAGCCCAGCTTAATTTGCCGACCTGCCATAAACAAGGACAATCTTATGCTACCTCCGTTATTTAGGCCCCCAATTCATATTCGTATCAGCTTCATCGGCCCAACAAGTCCTGGTACAGCGACAGCTAGACCCAGCCCGGTGTTGTTCTGGTATTCGAGTGGTGGTGGTGGTGGGTGTGATGCTGGAAGACTTTGGTGACTGCCTACGCGTAAACCCGGTGTTCACTCGCTGAAAATGACAGAGGCGTTTGGCTTCGTCGAAAACAGAAGGGGACAAGGGGTTGGTTTAGGGAAGGTTTAGGGAGTGCGCTTGGCTGATGCAAGGACCATAACTACCAACGCCCCGCGGCGGGCCCCGGTCCCTCGGTATTTTGATATAAATTGATGACAAGCCTTGTCCTTCCATCACACCTGGCAGCAGAGCACACATCCCTCCAGCGCGCGAGTGTTGTCCCCCGACACGGCGAGACGAATGGCCGATCAGGGGGGCAGCCTAATCACCTGGTGCAGTACATCCCTGCCCACCGCGACCAGCACCGCCGCCTCCTCGACGCCGCGCGTGCGCGAGCTGCTGGGAGCAGTCGCCGGCGTCACAGCCACGGATGATGCCACGCCGCAGGTCTTCTTTCCGGTTTCGTCACTTGGCTGCTGGGCGTGTGCCTCCTTTACTTCATGCCAGTGGCAGGTCGGTTTCCACAAGCTGATCAAGCGTTGCTCGGCGCTGCCATCGCCAACGCAGTCCTCAGGCACCTGCAAATGATGATGATCCCATGGAACTAGCTCCTTTATTTCTCACGCTTTGGTGTGCTTTATTTATGTTGGCCAATAAGGATATCTCGATGCACTCTACGTTTTCTTCGTGTACTCTAGTAGTATATCTGTTATGCATGATGTCTCTCCCGTCTTGCTGTGCTCCTAATAATAATACTGTTGTTTGTTTGTTTTGTCTTCCCCATCCATGAAAGCTTGAGCAGGGCGCGAAGCGTATCGTGGACGGGACCTTCCTAATTCCAGACCCCGAATCCCCCAGATGGCCCGATATAGACGCCTCAATTTCGCCGGCCCAACAAATCCACGAGGCCTGTGTAAATTAAAGCCCACCCAAATACACACACACACACACAAACGATTTTTCCTTTATTGAAACAACACATTTTTGGCTTCAAAAAAAATCATTTTTGTTAAGAAAAGCAACACACGTTTAAATCCCGATCAACTGAAGCCAGATACTTTAACTACACAAGCTAAGCAACGAGTGCTGTCTTCTGAGTGACCACACACCATAATATGAAGACGAATCATAAGGGTTGGCGACTTGCAGAGATGAACACAAGCAAAGCAATGGACCTGAATTGAATTGACCAAGCAGCATTAAGCGAATAATGTGACACTGTTCAATATGCCTGTGCCAAGTGGGAGTGGCCAAATTATCAACGTGGACTCCGGGGCGGAGCCAGAAATTATGGGTCGGCCAAAAGAGTCAACATGTAAAAACTCAGCGCGACTCAACTGGTTAGGTTCCTCGTGGTGACCGGTCCGGGTTCATTTATTGACTTTGACGGGTGCTCGCGTTTCTTATATGTATATGCTCGGATTTAAGGCGCTATTCTTTCAGTGGTAATAAGCGACATGCCCTTCAATGGCAAGACGTCTAGGGTGACATTGTAAATCGAGTACCGATTCAGTCTTTCAAGATGCTTTATGGATGATATTTATTATCTACTTGTGTTTCGTATGATTTTATTATCTACAAGATATTAATAGGTATATATAATAAGATTTTTTTGTATATTCTTTCTCTTAATATAAATAAAAATTATAAAGTTATACTAATAATTTTTTGTTGTGAATAATTAGTGGGGACATGGCCCTTTTTTTGGCCCCCCTTGGCTCCGCCGCTGGAAGTACTTAGAGGACATTTAGTTTTGTGAAATGATGTAGTCCATCACCATCTTACTCTTTAGTTTTTTTATTTGGTTGAGAAATGAAATGAGCTCTATTACCATCTCATTCCTCGCAAGCTAATAATAATTAGTACTAATATAGGGAATATAATGGATACGGTGTTTGGTTTGAGGAATGGAATCATTCTAGAAGAGATGGTACATCATGGGTCAATTCCTCAAATTTGGTGGAGATTCTATTTCTCATACTAGTTCTAATTATTAGCTTGTTAGAATGAGGTGATGATGCAAAGTAGTACCAAGTAAGATTCAAAATCTAATAACCATTGCAAAGTAAGTATGCGTAATGGCCGAAAGATGAATCATCACTACTACAGAATTGAACATCACTGCTGACACCATCAGTGCCAAATTTTGGCTAACTGGCAGTGATAACCCTTCACTGCCGGTTCTGTGCTTCAAAATTAAAAAATAATTGATGGACACTGAGAACCACCAGTGAAAGTCCATATCACTTCCGGTTTGGGGCTGAAACCGGCAGTAAGTGGTAAACTGCCCAGTACAAAAAGCTGTCGTTGTCCTCCTCACTCCTCTCTCCCATCCCGAGCACAGAGGTGTGCGCCCCCCCTCCCTCCATTGTTGTGGCTGCTCTTCACCGTGAAGCTCTTGCATTTTGAAGAATGGGTTTGATCTTCTTGCTTTAAGGTTAGTAACAAGCATCAACTCCTTCGATTTTGTTGCTTTACCATTGTTTTGATGGCTACATTGCTTGATTTTTATTCTAGTTGTTTCGCCATTTTAGAGAGCACTTTCCAATTAGATTATGAAGGCATCCAAGCAAATTGTGGTGAAGCCATCATCCAAAAGGTTGGTGTCTATGAACCCATTTAAATTTCTAGTCAATTACATGGTGGTCAAGATGATTGTTAGTATGTGATGCTATAATTAGTTCTGGTAAGGAGCAGAGTATATTCTTTTATAATTTTGATGAGCAAATTAGTCCATGTGTCACCTATCAACACATTGTTTAGACACATTACTGGCAGTTTAAGCCACAAACCGTCAGTGATGGACAAGAAAACACTGCCGGCTTGAGGATTGAACCGGCAGTGGTGGTCAAGGCAACACAGGCTGCTTGGGCCACAAACCGGCAGTGTTAGTCAAGGCAACACTGTCGGGTTGAGCCACAAACCGGAAGTGTTGTTTGACAGAACACTGCCGCCTTGAGCCACAAACAGGCAATGTTGGCTCAACTGGACACTGTCGGGTGGTGCCAGGAACCGGACAGTGACAGTTTCATATCACTGCATATCACTGCCGGTAACTACAAACTGACAGTGATGTGAACTCCATCACTGCTGGTTTGGTTGTGCCGGTTTAAAATCCGGCAGTGAAAGGAGGTTTTGAACCGACAGTGATGTCCTGGTCTGAGGTAGTGCATTAAAATGTTGTTGCACTTAGAAATCAGTGTCTCAGACAAGAAACTATATTTGCAGTGGAGAAAAAATAAAAATAAAAATAAAAATGGAGAGCTACGAAATGGGGAAGAACTCGCCCGATCATCAGTGGAGAGAGATTGGATAACACGAAACGGGGAAGAGCTCGGCCTGTCGTCAACTGGGAGAGATTGGGACACGAAACGGGGAAAAGGTTAAGTCAGGGAAGCGAATGTACACGCACCTTTGGTCGATTCCGGAATCAGGTGGCTGGAGGATAGCTTCTGGTCGATTTCCATCGCCGGACGACACCCTTTTAGGCCCTGTTCATCTGGCTTATAATCTGTCTTATTCAGCTTATTTTTTCAGTCGGAATAGTATTTTTCTCTCATAAAAAATCAGCCAACAGTATTTTTCAGCCGGCTTATAATTCCAGCCGAACATCACCTTAATCTACTCCTTCCGTCGCAGAATAAGCACATGTACACGCACGTAAAGTTATAAGGAGCCAACTTACAGGTGCGAAATTACTAGTTTTATTCGAATCAGCCAATCAGGTCGCTGGAGGATGGTCAAGGGTCGCTCTCTCATCGTCGGAAACTCGGAACACATCGTTTGATCTTTTGCCGAGGACCCACATGTTGCTATTGCTACTTGCTCCTCTCGTCTCAAAAAAAATCTTATTTCTATTTTTAATAAATCAAACAATTTTAACTTTAACAGAATATATAGAAGAGAATATTAATATTTATGATACATAATAACTATAATTAGATTAGACATCAAATACATTTATATTGAATTTATTTGAATATATATATATATATATATATATATATATATATATATATATATATATATATATATATATATATATATATATATATATATATATATATATATATATATATATATATATATAACCCTACAGCTGGCTACAAAATAACTTATTCTGTAGCCACTTTGAGTTACGATAATTGCTATGCTAATTTATGAGATTATAGTAACTCCTTACTATGTGATTTACTATAACATTATGGTAAATATCCACATGTGTTATAGTAATTCAACTATCGTAAATATATACTGACATTGTCGTAAATTAGTATATAAAATTATCGTAAACAGAGGTGGCTACAAAATAACTTATTTTGTAGCTATACACGCTATTCTACACCCTAGGTGTAGAATAGCGCGCATATATATATATATATTGCTAATATTATTTATAAATCTAAGGCCCGGTCTAGATCCTTAGAATTAAATTCATTTTAATAACCATAATTTAGACACATATTAATTAAACTAATATAGTTGTATATGGATTATATTTGTATATTATTGTTGGCATATGAGAGATACTTATGTGTTCCATTTTTATCATAGGGGAGCGAGTTGAAGAGCGTGTTATAAGTTGCAAAGTAGAAACATAATATGGTGATTCATATAATCAATTTCTATCTCTCAGCTATGAATTTGAGATGGGCGTGAACTTTAGAAAGTGATGACATATAAAATTCCAAACCAAATATAGCCAAGTATATTAAGTAGATTTCAGTTCCTCCTAATAAAAGGTTCTAAACAACCCCTACAAAAAATTAACCAAAACAAAACATATAAAAGCGACTCTCTTTTTTTTTTTGACAATGGGAGTACTGTAGAATCACATATAAAAGCGACTCTCTCTTCTTTTTTTTTTTTACAATGGCAGTACTGTAGAATCGCCCAATGCTCATGCAAAAGCTGAGCCACTTACCAGACACGGACACGTACTGGGCGAATCGGCCAATGCTCGCGCCGCCGCAATAGAGGAAGCAGCGAGCGTTCTGGTCAGCGGACCGTGGCGCATTTGCCAATTGCCAGGATCTCGTCGTTGTCGGACGACATCGTTTGAGCACAGCGGGTGTTTGATGGGGACTAAAGTTTAGGATATCATGTGTCACATCGGATGTTTATTAATAATAAAATTAATTATAGAAGCTGTGATTAATTCGCGAGACAAATCTATTAAATATAATTAATCTGTCATTAGCACATGTTTATTATAGCATCACATTGTCAAATCATGAACTAATTAGACTTAATAGATTTGTCTCGTAAATTAGTCTCAACATGTGCAATTAATTTTATAATTAGGGTGTGTTTAATTCTCCATTTCACCTAAAAAATTTTAGGTTTTGATCCATTATTTTACAAAATAAAACTAAACACCATATAAAATTTTTAATAAAAAAATATTCATTCTTCATTTTGAGTTTTGACCATGCGCGGTAGAGCCGCGCAGGTTTCTAGGAAAGTTTAAAGGAGGTAGGCTGCCGCGGACGACATCTTTTTCCAGCAGGACCCACATGATGGCTGGTTGGTGCCGTTGATGTGACACTGCACAGCACCATCCTTCCCATTATAAAAGTCGCATCGTGCACACATCCACGGATCCAGCCAGTCAGCCACCATCCACCAGGCCACCACACCCCTCATCCAGTCCCAGCCGCCCCGACCGCGCGAGAGGCGCCCCCGCAGGCCCCGCACGAATGCCCAACCAGGGAGAGCTGCTGCCTAATCACCCGGTGCATGCCGACGTCCAAGCACAGCAGCAGCACCTCGTCGACGCCGCACGAGCGCTGATGCTGCTAGGAGCAGCCGCCGCCGTTTCAACCTCAACCGTGTGCGACTGCAACCACGACGCTGACGCCGCGTGGGTCTTCTTCCTCGCTTTCGTCACCTGGCTGCTCGGCGTGTGCCTCCTTTCCTTGGTGCCATTGGCAGGTCGGTACCCAGAAGCTGATCGTTTCGTCGGCGCTGCCATCGCCAGCGCCGTTGCCGTCCTCATGCGCTTCTTCATCCCATGGAACTAGCTCTATATATGCATGCTGCGCGCATGGGCAGTGACTAGTGATCGAGCAGGCGGTGGTGTCGTACGTTTTAGTGTGCTTTGTTTTTTTTTTTACGAAAGTTTAAGTGTGCTTTTATTATGTCGTTTGTCAATAAGGACGGACAAATATACGCCGGATCTACGTATCTGTGTTTCTTTGTTTCCCTTTAGTACGTACCTTGTCTCTCCCAGATCGCTCTCTTCCTAAGCATTTAGTATTATGTTCGCCATGTAATGTAATACTCTATATAAGTGTAATTATATATATCTATATACAGGCCTTGTTTAGTTTTAGAGTGTAAAGTTTTGGATGTCACATCGGGTATCACATAGGGGTGTCGCATGAGATGTTCGGATACTAATAAAAAACAAATTACAGAATCCGTCAGTAAACCGCGAGATGAATTTATTAAGCCTAATTAATCCATTATTACCACATTTATTACTGTAGCACTTTATTATCAAATCATATACTAATTAGACTTAAAAGATTCGTCCCGCAAATTGCACGCAATCTATGTAATTAGTTATTTTTTAGTCTATATTTAATACTTCATGTATGTATTCAAACATCCGATGTGATAGGGTGTAAAATTTTGAGATGAAAACTAAACAAGACCATATTATTACTATATGCTACCTGGGTACCGAATAACTATTCAGTACCCAACATCCTATTAGACAGCCAAAAAGGCCCACCCTGTCGTTCAGGCCTGAGGCTTACAGGCCCGATCCACCCGCCGACGAGGTCGAGCGGCAGCTCCTAAGCTCCCCTCCCCCCCCCCCCCCCCCCCCCCCCCCCCCCAACTCACCCACGAGTCACGATTTCTTTGCGGTTTCCAAACCGCATCCGCTCGGTCTCCTCCTTCCCTCCTCCGAGGCTCCGCCGGCACCGCCCGTCTGCCCCCTCTCCCTACCACCGCCGCTGGCTACCTCTCCGCCGTGCTGCCCCACAACACTGTGCCGCCGCAGACGCAGCGCGCCGCCCATCCGGGCATTCTCGGTCGGCGTGCCCCAGCGTCCCGCCCCGACGCTGTTTCTCGTGGGAGGGTCGGAGGCTCGGAGATTTTCCTCATCGGCGGCGGGTTATCCGCCCTCCAGCTCCTCCGCTGCTCCCCTTCGCCTTCACCCTCCTCTAGGGCGCTACCGCGCCGGTGGCCCAAGCGGCCGAGCCAAGGACCGCCACCAGCCACCTCCGCAACTCCGCCATCACGCCACGCCAGGTGAGTTCCTAGCACCCGCTTTTCCTTTGGCCTCCTCTTTGCTTATTCCCCCAAACCCTAACCTCTCTCTTGATTTGCGTAAGGCCATTAGCAGTCGCAAGTCTCCTCGGATCTCTTGTTGCTTCCCATCCCACACTGCAGCACAACACATGGCCGCATGGGACAGGCAGCGGTCGATCTGTGATTTTCTCACAACCGTGAATATTGTGTGACTTCAACAGGATCCAAGGAGGAGGTCATAGGGCAATTGACATGCAATTGTGAACATCACAGCTGATTTGGAGGATCTCCATGTTAATTAGTCCACACATGCTTCATTTAAACCAGAAAGCATCAAGTTTGTTCGCTTTTGATTTTGGTGGTGATGATTTGTGTGTCCGAGGTTTCCACACACGCAAGGAATCGTTGTTTCTTGGTTTCTAGTACATGTTAGTAGCATGCCCTTAACTATGATATTTAATTTGTCTCCCAATTATGATTTTTCTATATTAATTTTCCTACCTTGATTTTGTATTTGTAATTTTTTTCACCACTACTAATTTCCATGTGTCTGTACATCAGAGGCCCTTTCTGTAAAGGATCCTCAGCTAGCAATGGGATTGCTCAACTAGAAGGTCCTTTCTTTCACTATATGCTTAATTAACTGCAAATGCTACATTCATGTCATCTGGAATGGTTTTCATTCATGGTAACGTATACATGCTAATATATACAACTTGTAATTGGGCTTAAAGATGTCATGCTCATATGTAATTCCAATAAAATCTTCTCAAAACCAGGATCATGTGAAGAATGGATATTAAAGTTACAATTACGGTCGTTGTAGAGGTAGTGAAACTCATTTTCGTGTTGATGATTCAGGAATGATTCTATTTTCATGAATCATGGTGACTATATTAGCAAAATCACTGCTGGTAGCCTTCAAGACCATACTGTCAATCAGTAGTTATGTTTTAGAATTGTTGTAGTAGTGAAGCTCATTTTTCACGTGGATGATTCAACAATGATTCTGTTTTCATGAATCATGGTGACTGTATTTGCAAAATCACTGCTGCTAGCTATCAAGACCACACTGTGAATCATTAGTTATGTTTTACATGTGCATATAATGTCTGTGCATGTGCAATTTGGATTGTGCAAAGTGGATCACATTGTAGGATATATCACTCACCTTGGTTTAATATGTAGCATTTGTTAACGATTTTCATGCTTTCTAGAGATTTTCTTAACATAGTCAATCAGTAAGGACTAGGATTTCTTGAGTCCCCAGCACAAGCTTTCTAAAGATGTGGTTTTGGTTTTGCACATGATTTTCTAAAATAGGCCAAGCTACAGTTTTCTCTGTTCAGTGTACAGAAGCAGCTCATGCTCTCTTTTTTATTTTTTAGAATGTTAGTCCAGCAGCAGATCAACTACCTTGATCGACTCTTCATTCTCTTTGCAGGTCTGTAGCATCAGCAGCTCGACACAGGGCAATCCACATGCAATCCATTGTCATGATCTATGATGCGCGTGCTGCAGGCCAGATGAGCCCCCTCCTCACCTGTAATTATGTATTGCATCACATTACTTGTGTCCAAATGTTCGCTAGATCCATGGAGATCCCAGATTAGTTGTATTTCTTACATAAATCATCTCAGACAAATACCATATCATCATCCTCGTACTGGTATCTCCGTATCTCGTATTGGTGATACATAGGCTTCGGCTTTCTGTTATATGTAGAGACATAACAATCACCTGTCCATGTCTGTCCTAGTTTAGTTAAATAATTTGTGTTATTTGCCTTCCTATGCTAGACTAGGTCCACAGTTCACAAGCTACAAAAAAAGAAGATTTGAACTGCTGCTATTTTGGTTAACTTAAAATCACAATAGTAAAGAATATGGTGTTCTGTACCTAGACCTATGATTATTTTGCTACAAAATTCCCTCTTTCGAACGAACAACATATATTGCTTCTTTTGTCATATTATGTCCAATTTATTCTTAACCATAATAAATCAGTTTTCAAACCACATATTGGAATAGTGTTTCATTCTGAATTTTTGCTACATTCAATTCTGAATTTTCTCACCCTTCAGGTTATGTTGTGAATTTTTTTTTGTATGGTAATATGTTGTGAATTGTGCTAATGATAATGCACCCATCTTGTCGATTTAGGATAAGTTTTATCCATTCTTCTATTGCGCATTTTGATTTGTTAAGGAAGCTAAATTTTCTAGAATCCAAGCGTATTTAAAAAGTTTCTTCTCCAGTACTTGCAACTGCTGGAGTCCATTAGCCTAAGTCAAAATAGTCTTTGCATTTTAAATTTTGAATGGTGTGTCAACAAGCCAATATTGTAGGAAAAGATATCGTATATGTAATCTGATAGAAAGATGTGCAGTTATCTGAATTAACGTTGTTGTTTCATTGTGCCGCCATCGATATGCATGCATTTTTCATTGACATTTTACCTTTTGTTCTTCAGCACAACTACTGGCTGCCACAACTTTATTCGTAGTCACATATGTCATTATGCTTCTGCTAGTTTACTTATTGTTAATAAACATGCAGCCTGATTCATCCAGTTTTCAGGAGATATTTGCTTCTGCTAGTTTACTTGTTCTTAATCATGCATAGGTTATGTTTATGAGCTTCCGTCATGCATGCTTATCGTCATGGATATTATATTTTGAAACCTTTTTCTTTCTCGGTTTTTATATGCACCAATAGATATGCTGCTGCTGCTAACTCAGATCGAGCTGGATGGTGATTTGGAGCAAGATTTCAACAAGCAGAGAATGGCATTGGGTGAGAAGAGCTGAGATAGGAGGTCCACGAGCAAGCAGGTTAGCCAAACAACCACAACTTCAGAATTTCCCTAGAACCTTATAAGTAATGGTCTGATAAAAAGCTGGATTACCTCATATCCTGTGGCAAATCGCACTTATGCTTGGGGAAAAAGTACTCAGCTAGGAGACTACTGTTCATTTTTTCCTTTTGATCAATTTGATATTTCTGGTAATACTAATATGTGATGAGGTCACATTGCATAGCCCAATGCATTTGGCATGAACATGCTAGATGTTGTTTGCTACCTCAATATTAATTAGCTATCACTTTCAGATGGTGCCAGATAATTTCTTCCCCTTGCTGCTCTAATGTTTGTTGATTGAATTACTTTGGTGTCCTGCTTAGTAACATCACTTAGGGTACTCAGTAATAGAACCTTCTACTTTGATTTGTTCTTTTAATGCTCTGTTTTTTTGTTTCCATTAGGTTTGTTCTGATGCACAAATGACCTTTACTTTTGTAGACAGGTTTTTATGGCTGTGTGTATGATTTACCTTTTATGATATGGTGACCCACGCAAAGATACAATATTTGTGATTGCGTGTATAGATTTTATAGTAGTATGTGGGTGAAGAGGACATGGATGCAAATATTTGTTGCTTTGTGGACTTACAGATGCAAACTCATTTTGTTAATTCATCTGTCTATTCGAATTAAAAGCTTTTATCATAGAAATTTGATTGAGCTATGTAGGACTTTTTGTTCTGTGCAAAAACAGATTTGTGGTTTGACATATGGTTTGTACAGTAATTCATTTGTCTTTTAAACCCAAACCTTTATGAACAGGAATTTATAAATTCCATCCAGTTAGATATCTTTATGTTCCTGTGCAAAACTTTCTGTTGCTTTATCTATCTAAAGCCATAATATCTACCTTCCCTAAAAGAATTAAAAATCTTTATTAATTACATGCTATATCTACCTCATCGAGTCATCGGGGTTTTGTTTGACCGCGCACAATAACCGGCTTGAAGTTTGCACGTTATTTGTGACACTAGCGTCTTCCTTTAGTCCCTGTAAGGGTGGGCATTCGGGTTACCCGAAAAATTCGGGTCGGGTAATTCGGGTAGTTGGAAATTCGGGTATTAAAAATTGTTACCCTATTTTTGCCCCGAAAAAGTATTACCCGAAATTTCGGGTACCCGATAATTCGGGTTCGGGTTTTACCCGATATACCCGAAATTGACAAAACCAACCATTTTGGAAGAATTCAAGTACCATTTTAAAGCAATAAACAATAGTCATATAAAATCACATCATGTCTTCATATCAATTACCAACAAATAAATTATCAAGTTAGCATAAATCTACATTAATTCATACCAAATAATATATTTATATGGCATTGAAATACTTCATGTCTTCATATTAGGAATAGAAGAGCAAATATTTGAGATATTTCGGGTAATTTGGGTAGTTCGGGTACCGGGAAACATTACCCGAACTAATTTCGGGTTTTTACAATCACTATCCGAAATTGTGATCGGGTATTTCGGGTTCGGGTACTTCGGGTAATTCGGGTACGGGAATTGAGTATCGGGTATTTTGCCCACCCTTAAGTCCCTGGATCCTGTCTTTTTTCGTTTGTTTGTGGATTATTATGAATCCTATTGTGTGCTCTCACTTATGCGATAAACCTGTTTAGAGCACAAATTGCAGTAGGATTAAAATGTACTTAATTGTTCACCTCAACTGAAATCATCTTTCAAATTGCAGACCACTTTCGACTTCTTCGATTAAATCGTCAAGCCCATTTTAGTTTCCTATTCAAATTATTTGTAGGACAATACCAGGTTCTGGAGTTCGTAGATAGCGAAATGAAGATACCTAGTTTTTTTTTAACTCAAAATAACCTTTACAATCTGGATTAACCTGTTCAGGAACAAATTGCAGTAGCCTTCTATCTTTTTTATGTATGTACTTATCCTTGGACATATCCCTGTGATCACAATGTTGTTCTGAAAGTCAACTGTACTATAAATTTTTTAAAATCATTTAGCCTGTTCAAAGCCAATACTTTCATTAGTGTTGTTTATTGCTTTTTATTTAATCTTTCTTTGTGTCTGCAGATCCGAGTCATTTTCCTTAAGGCCTTAACAGCACCTCCACCAGGTACTCCCTAGGACTGCTGACAAGATGGTCTTATTTTCCCACCTTATGATCTTTTTTCTTACTCTGCATACTAAGTTGCTCTCCTAATAAACAATCATAATCTTATAAGCCATATCATTGTTCTATTTTTTTAATGACATGGACCTTTTTTCCATTCGTTTGCTGGATGGATCCTGGATGGACATGTGCACAGCTAATAATGGATTTGCATCTCTGCAAAACTGTAAGGTCCAAATGGCTAGAGGGGGTGAATAGCCTATTTAAAATTCTACAAGCTTCACTAAACAAACACGTTAGTATAAAAGATGGCTAAGCTAATTCAAGCACTAGCTCAACTACACTATGCAAGACACCTATACAATTCTAGTGAAGCTAAGGCTATGATTTCTATTACACATCAACAAGACTAAGTCACTAAGCCACTTACTCCTATGTGATAAAAGCTACACTAAGCAAACTACACTAGGAGTAGTACAAGAAAGTAAAGAGCAAGTGACTTGATTCTTATACCAATGATGTAGAGAAGTAATGCACTCGAAGAATCAATCACAATGATCAACCACAAGAGAAATCCTCGGCAAAGAGAAGACACAAGATTTTTACCGTGGTTCACTTGCTTCCCGGCATGCTATTCCTCGTTGTGGCGATGCACCTACTTGTCGGTTCGCGAGCTAATCGACTATCAAGAGTCGAGCCCTCAGCGGGCGCCGCACAACCGCACACAAGATGGGGATCCTCCAAGCCACGAGCTTCACTAGAGTATCCAATTTGCGAACTCCCGTGGGGAAGGATCGAGAACCCCTTACAACACTTGGTGAGGGCTCCAACAATCTTCAATTGTGAGCTCAATCACCTCCGCTGCTCCAAGCCGTCTACCGTGTCGGAAAACACAGGAGAGTAACAAGAAATCTGCAGCAACTCGAAGATCAAGTGTCTCTAGAATGCAACTCTCAAGTAATGCACTTGAATCTCACTCAATCTCACTCAAGATGTGCAATATGCAAAGAGATGAGTGGAGGGGTTGTTCTCTAGCTCAAAGGATGTCTCTAGGTCTCAAAATGTGCAAGAGATGCCCTCAAACCCCGACCAACTTCTATTTATAGCGAAGGGGTACGCAGCTAGCCGTTACCGGACGACACAGTTCAAAACGTGCTGACCGGACGCTCCGGTCAGGGTGACCGGACGCGTCCGGTGACTACAGGACAAGCGTGAACAGTGCATGTCAGAAGTTACCGTTGCCGTGACCGGACGCGCTCCAGCGTTTGGCAGGACGCGCTGCACCTGGCGTCTGGTCGGAGTCCAATAAGCACCCACCGCGACCGGACGCGTCCGATCGCACGTGACCGGACGCGCCAGCCGCGTTCGATCGGAGTCCAGTAACGGTCCACTCGTGACCGGACGCGTCCGGTCGAACGTGACCGGACGCGCCACCGTGTCCGATCGCATCTGCCCTCCGTGCTGAACTCCTGGGTGCGTGACCGGATGCGCCAATTCCGTGAGGGACCGGACGCGCCGGTCCGCGACCCTTCTCACACGCGCGTCTGTCTGTGGTTTGAACTGACCGGACGCGCCAGACGTGTCTGGTCAATTCGACCACAACGTCCGGTCACTGTATTTTCAGTGATAATTATTTCGGACTTTCGCCACCTTTTCTCGCCTCCGGCGCAATAGAAAATAGGCATTTCATATCCCCAAACCCCTTACTACCGCGCAAACACCACCGCCTTCGCAAATGTGCCAACACCATCATGTGAAAAACACCATGTGCATGTGTGTTAGCATTTTCACAAACATTTTCAAGGCGTTATGTTAGCCCTCTACTAGATCCTAATGCATATGCTCAAGACATTGATCTAGTGGCACTTGATTTCCGAGCTAACCGTGATTGCCCCTCTTGATAGTCGGCTATGTATTCTAAACCCGGTCAATCACTTCTCTACTCATCTTAGACCGGCAAAAGGAAAACCCTATGGTTATACCTTTGCCTTGCGCTCTTAGATCCTTCTCTTCCACTTGATCATCATGTCCATCATATTATGTGCATCTCTTCAGGATCTTGCTCATCATTTCATGCACCAACTCTTAGTGATCTTGTGGCCACCACTCCTTGTCACAAACACCTTCATCACTTGTGTTGCTTATGCCTAACTTAAAACACTTAACACATGACATTAGCGACTTGGTGTCATTAATTACCAAAACCAAACTTGGGCTTTCAAAAACCTCTTTCATATCTTGGTCCAAGCACTAGCACCACACAAATTATGATTCCCACCGTGGTAGCCTAATCAGGACACAAAGGGGATGCATCCTAGGACCTATCTTAATTGTTTTTGCTTGTGGTACAGGTCATTTTTTTGCTTAACCATCTTAAATTTCCCTTACTGTGAATGAAACAGCCAATACGTATTGCTGCTGGTGCAAATTAGATCAAGTTACTGCAAGTTTTTGATGAACAAGGATAAATTATTTTTCTTAACCCTGAAACTGAACTGAATCTTAGCTTACGAAAAAGAATACCATGATTTTTTGTTTCACCTCAGAAGTGCTAAAAGGATTGTTGCTAAGACGAAATCTTCTCAGATTCATTCAGTGAAAGAAACTGATCACTTTTCATTCATGTACACCATTAGTTCTATGATCAATGTGATCCATTCTATCCTTACAGATGAGTATTCAGGGCCTTTGTAGCTGGTGCCTGATTGGAATTATATCTACTGCCATTGATAGTTATTTATTCTACTGCCGAATAGATCTTTATGGCAAAGGAGGTTCAAATCCCCAAAAGAAGTGTATGTAGTATTTAACATTTGGTTAATGGGTTTGATATTTATTATTACAAAACACATCATTTCTCTTCTACTTGTAACCTACCTCCCTATACTAGTATTTCAGTTCATGCTAGCTTATAGAAATTGATATGGCTATATTCATGAATAATGTGTGGAGCAGCTATTCTTATAGTGGCCATCTTGTGCTGCATTCCTAGTTGCCAAAAATCTATCAATTTTACAAATACTATTTTGCCACCTTATTATACAACAACAACATAACATTTTGTTCCAAGCAAGTTGGGGTAGGCTAGAGATGAAACCCAAAAAAGACGAGAAACAGGGAGACACATAAAGGGACAAAAAGGGCACAAGACAGAAAGAGGTCACGGTTCAGGCACGTTGATTGCCAGTCTCCAAGCGCTCCTACCCATAGCTAAATCCTTGGAGATATTCCACTTCTTAAGGTCTCTCTTAACGGACTCGTCCCAAATCAGTTTAGGTCGACCTCTACTGCTCTTTACATTATCGACCCGCTTTAGAACCCTACTACGCACCGGCGTCTCAGGAGGCCTCCGTGGGACATGTCTAAACCATCTCAACCGATGTTGAATCAATTTCTCCTCAATTGGTGCCACCCTAACCCTATCCCGAATATCGTCGTTCCGGACTCTATCCCTATTTGTGTGCCCACAACACCAACGCAACATACGCATCTCTGTTACACTCAATTGCTGGACATGTTGCCTTTCTGTAGTCTAACACTCAGCACCGTATAATATCGCTGGGCGAATCGCCGTCCTATAGAACTTACCTTTCAGCTTCTGGGGCACCCTTTTGTCACAGAGGACGCCAGAAGCTTGACGCCATTTCAACCAGCCGGCTGAAATTCTATGCCTAACATCTTCATCAATGTCGCCATCCTTTTGTAGCATCGATCCTAAATACCGAAAAGTATCATTCTTGGCCACCACTTGCCCATCGAGGCTAACGTCTCCCTCCTCATGCCTAGTCGCACTGAAATCACACCTCATGTACTCGGTCTTGGTCCTACTATGTCTGAACCCTTTCGACTCTAAGGTGTGCCTACATAGTTCTAACTTCCTATTAACCCCTGCCCTGCTGTCGTCAACTAGCACCACATCATCAGCAAAGAGCATACACCAAGGGATATCACCTTGTATGTCCCTTGTGACCTCATCCATCACCAAAGCAAATAAATGAGGGCTCAAAGCTGACCCCTGATGCAGTGCTATTTTAATTGGAAAGTCGCTGGTGTCGCCATCACATGTTCGGACAAACGTCACCACATCCCTGTACATATCCTTGATGAGGGTAACATACTTAGTTTGGACTTTGTGCTTTTCCAAGGCCCACCACATGACATTTCTCAGTACTTTGTCATATGCCTTCTCGAGGTCAATAAAGACCATGTGCAAGTTCTTCTTCTGCTCCCTATATCTCTCCATCAATTGTCGTAATAAGAAAATCGCCTCCATGGTCGACCTACCAGGCATGAACCCAAACTGATTTTGGGTCACACTTGTCACTCTCTTTAGGCGATGCTCGATAACCCTCTTCCAGAGCTTCATCGTATGGCTCATCAACTTAATCCCTTGAACATCGCCCTTGTTCTTGAAGATAGGTACTAATATACTTCTCCTCCATTCTTCAGGCATCTTGTTAGACCGAAAAATAAGGTTAAAAAGTTTAGTTAACCATACTATCGCTCTGGCACCTAGGCATCTCCACACCTCAATAGGGATACCATCAAGGCCCATCGCTTTACTTCCCTTCATCCTCTTCAAAGCCTCTCCGATCTCTGCCTCCTGAATTCTCCTCACAAAGCGTCTATTGGTATCATCAAATGAGTCATCCAACTCAAGGGTGGGACCCTCATTCTCCCCATTAAACAACTTGTCGAAGTACTCTCTTCATCTATCCTTGATCTCCTCATCCTTCACCAGAAGTCGATCTATCCCATCCTTGATGCATTTTATTTGGTTAATGTCCCTTGTCTTCCTCTCGCGGATCCTAGCCATCCTATAAATGTCCTTCTTCCCTTCCTTCGTGCCTAGCCACTAATAAAGGCCATCATACGCCTGACCTTTTGCTACACTCACAGCTCGCTTTGCAACCATCTTCTCTATTTTATAGCCCTCGATGTTGGCTGCACTCTTGTCATGATGGAGGCTCTTCAAACACTCCTCCCTAATAGCCCTTTGCACCTCGTCATTCCACCACCAGGTGTCTTTCGCTTCCCGTTTACCTCCCCTACTCACGCCAAACACTTCCAAAGCCACCTTCCGGACACATGTTGCCATCTTTAGCCACATGTCGTCGGCATCTTCTCCTTCTTCCCAAGGCCCCTCACCTAGCATCCTCTCCTTAAACGTTTGCGCTGCTTCCCTCTAAGTTTCCACCACTTCGTTCTTGCAATCTTGGCCCGTTTGTCCCGGTGGACACGTACCCGAAAGCTAAAGTCCGCCACCACAAACTTGTGTTGAGGGACAACACACTCCCCAGGTAACACCTTACAATTAAAGCAAGCACGTCTATCCTCCCTCCTTGCAAGGATAAAGTCGATCTGGCTCGAGTGTTGTCCACTATGAAACGTCACTAGATGGGATTCCCTCTTCCTAAAGAGGGTGTTCGCTATCAACAAGTCATAGGCCAACGCGAAGTTCAAAACATCCTCCCTCTCTTGATTCCTACTACCATACCCAAACCCCCCGTGCACTCGCTCGAAACCTACATTAGTCGCACCCACATTGCCGTTGAGGTCTCCTCCTATGAAGAGTTTCTCGTTGATAGGCACGGTACTAACCATGCTATCAAAATCTTCCCAAAACAGCCTCTTGGTGCTCTCTCTATGACCTACCTGAGGGGCATAGGCACTGATCACATTCAAAGCTAAATCTCCAACTACCAGCCTGACCAGGATAATCCGGTCGCCTTGCCTCCTAACATCAACGACTCCATCCTTAAGGCTCCTATCGATCAAGATGCCTACACCATTCCTACCCGATGTTTTTTTTGAACGGAAACCGTGGGGCAACAACCCCCCGGCGGCAACTTTATAAAAATAAAAAAGGGGGAAAGAAAACAAACTAACAAAACTTACAGCTTACTTACAGGGGAGAAAAAAGATGGCAGGCCTAACCAGCAGTTAGGCACCACTAAAACCACTAACAAGCTGACTGAAAGGAGGGAAGAGAGAAAACTAACTAAAGCAAGAGCTAAAGGCAAACTGAACTGAACCGAAACAAAACTGAAAACAGCTAACAGAAGAAGCTATAGAGCTTCGAACCACTGCCTGATGGAGGAATGGAGTCTCTGCTTGATCTTGAAAAGATGCTCATTAACCTCTTTCTTGAAAACAGCCTTCCAGGAACCTATTCTTGGAATCTTTCCATCAAAAATTAGAGCATTTCTTTCATTCCAAATACACCAAGCTCCTATCATGAAGATTTCCATGAAAAAAGGATGGGGAAAAATTCTTCTGGCAAAGATGAGTTTCTCCTGAATTCCAGCACCCTCCTCCCAGACAATGCCCAAGACAAACCATCTAGAGATAGCAGAAGGGCAGTCGAAGAAAAGATGTTCAATGGTCTCTTCTACATTATTTTGACAGAGCACACAACAATATCCTTCCTCTAGAAACTTATTTCTCCTTCTCAGCATGTTTCTAGTATTCAGTCTGTCATTAAGCATCAGCCAAGCAAAAAACTTGATCTTTGGAACACACCTTGCCTTCCAAATCCATGTGACAGCTCTGGGAGGGACTATGGAGGCAAACTGATAATGGTAGTACTTGCTCGAAGAGTAGTTTTGATGACCCCAAATAAAACTCTAGCAGTCCTTAGCATCAGACATGATAGGTTGCATACAGAGAAGCTCCTCTTGCAATTCCAGCAACTCTTGCCTAGTCATTGGGATTCTAAAACAGCTAATCAGAGAATCAGCAGTCCTAATCTGCCATAGGGATATAGCTGGATCCTTGGCGAATTCAAACAAGTTAGGGAATTTCTGTGAGTGTATAACATCCAAAATCAGATCATCCCAAAGACTGACAGTATCCCCTTTGTTTGGAGTGCAGATAGCAACACCCCTGTACTGGGTGTGAAGCCTGAGAATGTCTTTCCACCAGAAAGAGCCCTTCTCTTTTCTAAGATGGGGAACACCATCAGGATAATATTTCTTCCAAATCAGACTTACCCACTGGATATCTGCTTTATTATAGAACTTGTCCAACTGTTTCAGCAAGAGAGCATCATTTTGGAGAGTAAGGTTGATGATACCTAGACCTCCTTTATCTTTAGGCTTCATAACCAGATTCCAAGCAGCCAGATTGTACCCTTTCTTTCTGAAATCACTTCCTCTCCAAAGGCAATTCTTTCTATGCTTATCAATGATGTCCACTACTGCAACCGGTAGTTTCAAGGAACACATGTAATATGTTGGGAGAGAAGAAAGTACAGAATTGACAAGCTGCAGTCTCCTAGCATATGACAGTAATTGTGAACTGGCAGAAAGCCTCCTCTCAATTCTACATATGAGAGGTGTATAATCCTTCACCTGTGGTTTAGTGAGACCCATTGGAAGACCCAAGTAGGTGAAAGGGAAGGACCCCACCAGACATCCAAAGACATGAGCAAGTGATTCAGCCTTCTCATGAGCAGTGTTGATTGGGATGAGGCATGGCTTGTGATAGTTGACCTTCAAACCACTAGAGAGAGCAAGATTATGAAGGATATCTTTCAAATGAAGCAACTGAGTTTCACAAGCTTGCATGATTAGGATGGTATCATCTGCATATTGAATAACTGGGAAAGGAGCATCCTGACTCTGAGGAAAAGGAGGTAAAAGATTACCCAACTGATACTCACTATTGATGACACATTGCAGAAGGTCAGCTGCCACTGCAAACAAAAAAGGAGAAAGGGGGTCCCCTTGCCTGACCCCCCTTTTGCACTTGAAGTCCTTTCCAGCTACACCATTAAGGAGGACTGAAGAAGTGGCCGAGGAAAGAATCTCCTTTGTCCAGCATAACCAAAGTTTGAAGCCAGTATCCTCCACCTCCTTCGTTTTCTGGCCCTTCCATATAATCTCCTGAACGCATAGAATATTTACACGCCTCCTAATTGCTGCATCGACTAGCTCTCTTAACTTACCCGTTAGTGACCCTACATTCCAACTACCTAGACGAATCCTAATTGGCTCGGTTAGCTTCCTTACCCTTTGCACTCGAGGGAAGTGCGAAGACCCTTGCTCATTTTTCATCGTAACCGGGTCACGATACAACGCGCCACTAAGGGGATGACGACCCGGCCCTTGCCCATTTAACACCACACCCGGGTTCCGATGTAGCGCGTCGCTAAGAGGGTTACGCCCCAACGAATATCTTGTGGGTTTCAAATCCATAAGAGTGGCTGTTTTTTACTGTTGGTTAGTCAGACCTTAACACACCCTCCTCTTTTACCCGGGCTTAGCACCGGCTATGTTGAGACGACTCAAGAAAGTCTTCCAGTCAACATAGGCGGAGTTATCTTGCCACCTTATTATATCTGTTCTTTTCTGCAAGAAAGCAGCAGCTCCATGTTCTTGAAATTCTAGCATGCATGTTATATAGATCTTTTTTTTCATCACTTAGCCATGGCCAGCTGTTGCTCTTTCAGCTCTCTGTATGCTAGAATGCTTTTGTGCACTTGACAGATGTGTTGACTTATCATGTATTATTTATGCTTGATGATAAATTTGCTCAGTCTATTGAACTAAAAGATTTGATCTTACAAATTTCATCAGGATAATTAGAATGTTTCTTTTTTTTGCAACAAAAGATTCGTGACTTGAATTGTGATTTATACAGTTCAACAATACTCAGTTGTACTGTGCAGCTTAGCCTGAAATTGCCTGTCTTCAGCTTTCAGCTGAACTCAGTTACCTAGCTAGCTTGGAGCCAAGCAACGACTTGCACATCTGTAGAAGTAGCAGCTTGATTCAGCTTCACTTGCCAGAACTCTTTATTGTGATATCGATTCTTCATTAACATATCGCATCATCAGATTTAGATGATTTCTATTTATATTTTCTACACATAGCATTTGTTGATGATTTCTTGCTCATCTGTTCACATGCAGCTGGGTAAAGAATTGATGAATCGATGGGCCTTGGGCAGCAACAGGAAGTTGAAGAGCTGGAGCTTCAGCGCTGCATTTTTGCGACCAACGGCGCGACGGCGTTGGTGTCAACATTAGTGTCACGCTGTGGGATGCTACTGCTATCGAGAGAGCGCAAAATGTATCTGTGCATAAAGATGCTACTGCAATTTTGTGCTGATTTACAAATTCCATTGATTTAATAGAATCTTATGCCGATCAAAGTCGATTTTGATTTAATAGAATCTTATGCCGATCAAAGTCGCTTTTCAATATCAACTTTTGGATGCTCGATTTGCTATAAACGGTTAACAGATTTTCTAATCCTTGGTGAATGAAGCATAAAACAAATCTTAACTAGCACATGGCAAGCAATCCATTGTACACACGATTTCAAATCACGGACGTCGAAAACCTGCACAGAAAATCACGGACGTCAAAAACCTGCACGGAAAAAACCAAAAGACGGACGTCAAAAAAAAGATTGCACGGAGAAAAACTTCACGGAGGAAAAAAAACGCTGCACGGAAAAAAAATCGCCCGGAGATGTAGTCGCGGGGTGCTGGGCTGCCAAATGGGTTTGGGTACCAAATAACTATTCAGCACCTGGGTACCAAATAGCATTGTCCATTATATATAAGTATTATGTTAGTATTATTTGGTTAAACTTGTAGCGTGAGTGATCAAATTGCTATACCCTGTGCGTGTTAATGCTAAACGGGCTGTACCACTATAGTACATGCTGGGCCCAATAATTTAGACATAAACCTCAATTTCGCCGGCCCAATGAGTCCTGTCTGGGTGAGGACCGGTCACACGTTAGCAGGAGAGCAGGCCTGTGTTACTTAAGGCCCATCCTAATTTGCCAACCAAACCCATCAACATTATTATCGGGCAGGTCGACGTGCCAGCCTGCCAGGCCATGGTATTACCATCTCCATCTCCTCGATGCTGCGCGCGCGCTCATGCTGCTAGGAGCAGTCGCTGCCGTGCTGTCTCGGCCGTGGGCAACCTCGACGCACTGACGGTGACCTCACGTAGGTCTTGCTCGGCTTCGTCACCGGGATGCTCGATCGGCGTCTGCCTCCTTCCGTTGGTGCCAGTGGTAGGCCGGTTCCCGCAAGCTGTTGCTTTGGCCGGCGCTGCCATCGCCAACGCCAGCTCCGTCCTTGTCTACCACCTGCTCACCCCACGGAACTATAATTACATGCATCATCTCGCGTGCGCATGCGTATTAAGCACTTGAAATAAATAATGCAATGGAGAGTACGTATATGGTCGTTGGTGTGCTTCTATCTGCTGGCCATGGAAGGATGGTCTCCATAGTCTTTCTATTTCTTTGTTTCAAGTACCCCCTGTCCATTTCAATCGCTCTGTACTGCCGAAGCATATGTCAAAATTATGGAAATTTCTTAGATCAGGAAGCACCAAATCATGGATAAAAGCCATGTCAACAGTGGCGGATCCAGGACTCAAAACCTGTGGGGCCAGCTAGTAGAAGCTGAGGGACCAAGTCATATATGCTACAGTAAAATTTCACTAGTTTTATCAAAACCTGTGGGGCCGGATGGCCCCACAGATTATACATGGATCCGCCACTGCATGTCAAAATGACCAATACTTACATTTTGCAATGAGCGAACATAGTATAATTCAGAGTTCATTCACTTAGTAACGAGATTAGAAAGCAAAGATAAGAAAACATGAAAAACAATCTAATTCCCTTATTGTCTAATCAAATTTGCTATAGTAGTCAAGAAACCTATAAAGGACATGTAGAAAGGTAGATAGCCATCTCACCTGTGGAAAATTATCTATCTCAAAGAACTTTGGTAAGGTCACAAAACAAATAATAAATACAGACAAAAACTCATTCTTCCTACAGATTCATACTAATTTTCCTAAAGACCAAATCACAGGAGCTCTAAATCTTACCTAGTCTCTTCACCAACATCGCATAAATCCATCTCGCTGGGGTCGCTACTCCTGTCCTCGCCAACTACGCCACGATGCTTGCTCGCTCCTGGCAATGGCGGATCCAGAAATGGACCAAGAGGGGGGCTAAATAATTAAAGAGTATAAATCATACTAGTCATACAGTAATAAAAGGCTAAAAATGATGCAATTCTTTCAACAACATTTTGAAGCAATCTGATAGGTGAGATGTCATCACGGGCAAAGTTCTTATTTGTTTTGTGACCTTTGGTAAGCAATCTGATAGAGTGCCCATCAATGAGACAAACACTGCTGAGAGAGCCACATCCACAAACAAAAGAGAGAGAGAGCCACCAAATCCAAAGCAAAAGGCACACATGATGACGAGGGTGTAGGAGTTGATGAGGAGGGCATATATATATTCTGACACTAATTCACTTGTGGCAGCAAGTGATAGCAGCTATAATAGTGACTTGGCTGCATCCTCTGATTCTTGTGATGATTGCTCTGACCCTGAGTTTAATCCGGATAGTGAAGTTGTTGTTGATGATGATGAAAATGATAGCAGCTATAATCCATGTATTGATATAAATGTGGTGTTCCTAGACGTGGATCAGTGCAGCTCTGCAGTTACACATCATGTCATCTTGAATGATCATGCTTTTGAGATTGTGAAAAAGGACAAAAGCAGATTTAGAGCCATATGCAAGAGAACAAATCAAGGTTGCAAGTGGAAGTTTTTTGCATCTACAAGTAAAAAGTACATTGGTTGCAAGGTAATTTCAAATTTTTTGTAACATTCGGCATCAAGAAGTATTAGTGTGCAGCAATTTACTAATAAAATGGTTCTTTTCTTGCTGTTTTTTTGCAGGTTAAGACTAGTGGTCCAAAGCATACTTGTGGTTCATTCAACAATTGTGGTGAAACAATGGCCTCCAATAAATGGGTAGCTGAAAGAGTTGTCGATTTGCTGCGGGAAGACCCTGAAATGAGACCAAAGAAGTTGCAAGATAGTCTCAAGAAGAAGTACTTGATAGAAGTTCCATACGATAGAGTTTTCAGAGGCAAGCTAAGGGCAATGGACATCATATATGGGAAGTGGGTTAATAGTTATAACTTGCTACCAACTTATCAAGCTGAGCTTCTAAGAGTAGTAACTGGCAGCATCATTAACATAGACACTGAAGAAGATGACAATGGTGATTTGTGTTTCAGTAGGTTCTTTATTGCTCTTAAACCATGTATTGATGGGTACTTGCAAGGATGTAGGTCTTATATTGCCATGGATGCCACACACTTGACTAGAAGGGGAAGGGGTCAGTTAGCAGCAGCTGTTACAGTGGATGGTCAGAACTGCTTATTTCCAGTGGATTATGCTATGATTGAGACCGAGTCTAAGGAAAGTTGGACTTGGTTTGTGACAAACTTAAAGAAGGCTATTGGTACTCCTACAGGCTTGGTCATTAGTACATATGTGTGCAAAGGACTTGAGGTGGTTGTACATGATGTGTACGCAGGAGTGGAACATAGAGAATGCATGAGGCACTTGTGGAAGAACATGAAGAAGAATGGGTACAGTGGTGAGCCTTTATGGTAAGAATATGTGGGCAGCTGCCAAGAGCTTCACAAATGACAAGTTTAAGTACTTCATGCGAAACATAGAGGAGAAGGATCCTAGTGCACTATCCTGGTTGGATGACAACCATCCATTTGTGTGGAGTAGAAGCAAATTTGGGGAAGAATGCAAGGTAGATTACATCAACAGCAACCTCTTTGAAAGCTTTAACAGTTGGGTGTCCAAAACCAAGGATTTTCAAACTGTGGCTATGCATGACAAGATAAGACAAATGATCATTGAGAAATTTGTTTTGAGAGCCAAGATTGCTAGTAAAATGTTAGGCACAATCATTCCATCTGTAACCAATGCTCTAAATGCTAAAGCCAAGAGGATCAAGGGCCATGAGGTACTGATATGTGGGGCTAGAACAGTTGAAGTAACTGTAAACAGATTCAAGTACGCAATCAACTTAGGACAAAAAACATGTACTTGTAGGGCTTGGCAAGTAACTGGACAGCCATGCACCCATGCTTTAGCTTTCATTTCTAAGATTAGTAGAGAGGTACGAATGGATGAATTTGTGCATGAATATTTCCCAATTGATCGGTTAAAAAAGGCATATGCATGTTCTTTCAATCCAATGACATCTAAGGATAATTGGCCACATGTTGATTTGGGCTATAAAATCAAGAAGCCTAAACTGAGAAGGAAACCAGGAAGACCAAAGAAATTCTAGGATCAAGTCCAATGATGAGGCCACCACCAGTAAGAAAAGGAGACCATGTTCTAAATGTAATGGACTAGGCCATATAACCCAGCATTGCTATGGAGGTCCAACTGCTAGTCAAAAGAGGAACCGCTCATCTTCTCAAAATGAATCATTTCACAAGCATCAATGTGAGTCATGCTCATTTGTACTTTTTTCCCCTTCTTTACTCATGCTTATTTAGTCAACTTGTTTGCTGAACCAATTTTCTCCATTCATGTGAAAGTGCAAGTTCAAGTGCAAGTGCAAGGGGAAGAGGAAGTGCAAGTGTAGGACCTGGAATAGAAGGGGCTGGAATAGAAGGAAGAGGAAGAGGAAGAGGAAGAGGAGGGATGTTGGCTGCATTGTTAGGAATAGATGCATGAACGTGATGTATGACACTGAACATGTAATATCTCACTATTAGCTACCGCTTTTTTGGACTTGTATGTTGGATGAGGCTTGGTGTTGTATGGATACTTTTGCTACACTTTCATTTGATGTGATATTATATATCTATATTTGCATTCTGTGTGGAATCATATGTAACAAGTTGTGCCATGATGCTGCCAAAATTTTTTAAAAAACAGGGGTGAAATCACAATATATTCAGATAAGTAGGGGCAATTTCGCATGGCAAACTTGTTCTTATTGAGCCCATTTGACACCGTTACCTGCTGTTCATGTAGTAGGGGTAAACTTAAGCTTCGTTTTAAAAAAACAGGGGTCAAATCACAACGATGACAAAAGCAAGGGTAAAATCACAACTGAACGTCAAAGTAGGGGCAAGAACGCAATATATTTTGTCAGGTGACTCCTATGTTGATCTAGCTGTTGTATGGACTGGGCCGTTAAATGGGCCGCAGCTTTGGGCAAGCCCAGAACAGGACTAAGGAGGAGTACAAGATGGGGACAGGAAGACATGTGAAGGCATCAACAGATATTCAGAAATCAGCTACCTCCGCTCCTCCGTTCCATTTTCTGGCGCTACTGTTCATCTTCCTCTCCTCTTCTACTTCGAGCTCCTCCTCTGCTGTACCTCTACGACCTTCCTTTCCCTTGCTTGCTGCCTTCTCTACGCTACTCATGTTATCGAATCTGTGTGAACTTATATTGGATACTGTGGGTTGCTAACAAATTTTTCTGTCCCTTAACTGCCATTGCCGATATATACTTATATCCCGTGAAAATTTTCGGTTTGCGGCACCCTATTCACTCCGCGTAACTTCTATTCACTCCGTGCAACTTGTATGCCATTTCACACGCCGAAGGCACACCACGCGCACACCAACTCCCAGTCACCCACACCCACACAGGCTGCCATGTCGAGGATATCTCCGAGAGCACGACCACAATAGGCGCTGGCGCCTGCGCGTGCCATGGCTGCCGGCCCGTGCACGCTCGCCATCGCCGGTTTCCCCTCGCTGCCCGCACGTGCCTCTCGCTCTCCCTCGCGCGAACCGGCGCCATTGACGTGGGCCACGTGGCCCTGCGCATGTCGCGCCCGCGGCCTCGCGTGATGTTGAACGCTCGCGCAAGCGGAGATAGCGAGCTGGCCGCCGAGCGCAAGTGGTACGGTGGAGATGTGGCCATGTTTGGCTAGGTGTACGCTAGGACGGAGCAGCAGCTCATGCATGTCCTTGGCTGCAGCCTCCTTGTTAGCTACGTACGTGCTGCTTGTTGACGACGAGGTCGATCATCGGTGTTTTTGCCGGTGTCCTTTTCTAGGCGGCGTCCGTGCTTGTACTGGAGAAGTGTGCATGCGATGCGGAACCGGGCTCGAGCAGGAGGACGTGGGCCCGCGTGATGGGGGCAAGCTCCAGCGAGAGGGCGGCGTCGGTACGCGACGCGGTGGCCTTGACCGTGTTGCGACTTGCGAGTGCGCAGACGAGGAGGGCCGCGGCAGGCGGCCTTGACCGGCGGCGCGGCCATCGGTGTCGTCGGAGGCCGCGCATGCTCAGTTGCTCACAAGTGGGGTCGGTAGAAGCAGCGGGTTGTGAGTTTGGAATAAGCGACGGTCATAGCAATGGCCCTTTTCTGCTGGTCATGTTTCGACTTGTTTCAGTTTAGAGCCTGTTTAGATGCAAAAAATTTGGTAAAATGGACACGGTAGTATTTTCGTTGTTATTTGACAATTAATGTCCAATCATAGTCTAATTAGGCTTAAAAGATTCGTCTCGTGGATTTCGTCTAAACTGTGTAATTAGTTTTATTTTTTATTTATATTTAATGCTTTATGCATGCGTCCAAAGATTCGATGTGACGGGGAATGTGAAAAATTTTGCAAAATTCTTGGGGAACTAAACTGGGCCTTATTCTCTCTCACAGAATGAATCAGCCGAAACCAGCCGGCTTTTCCACTAGCCGAACCAGCCCAATATCGGTTTTTTTTTTAAAAAATATTGATGCCATTCTAGACTGTAATTGACTAGCTCTTGACCTCCATATATAAAAAATTCACGGCAGTGGCATGTAGGGGAACAAAACTTAAAAATCAGTGGCATACAAGAAAACTTCTGATTTTGGATGGCATATAAGGGATAAGTATATCTTTTAATGGCATATAAGAAATTTTCTCAAGAAACCAAACTATTTACATAAATCATTTTCAAGTAAAGTAAGAAAAGTCCAAATTATGTTATAAGGAAGAAAGCTAGCTACCCGTGCTATTTGCGCGGGCAACCTGCTATTTTAATAATATTCAAAATATAATCCTACAAATTCCTAATACTCCAACCCATAATCGTATTATGCCTGTTTATATCCAATCGTCATGCTACTATGAGCATAACTTTATCCTGATATGATATCCACACGTTAGCGACATGTAGACATCACCGTGTGCAATTATGCCAGTGACTTTGCAAATGCTAATTTTATAACAGCAACTCTAGAAAACTCTCTATGTCCTTCGTAATTGTTAGGAACATACCGTGTCCCCCACAGCAATGGTTGGAGAGCTGCCTAATCACCCGGTGCAGCACATCGGCCACGCCGACGTCCCTGCAGGTCACCGTGGCCACCACCTCCTCGACGCCGCGCCCTTGATCATGCTGTTAGGAGCAGTCGCAGCCATCTCAACCGTGGGCAACCTGGACGCTAACGCCGCGCAGGTCTTCCTCACTTTCTTCACCTGCTGGCTGCTCGGCGTGTGCCTCCTTTCGTTCGTACCAGTGGCAGGCCGGTTCCCGCAAGCTGATCGTCTGGCCGGTGCTGCCATCGCCAGCGTCCGCGCCGTCTTCAGGCACCTGTTCGACCATGGGACTAGTAGCTTAGCTCCATCTCGCCCACAGATATGGTGTGCTTTATGTTGGCCAATAAGGATCCCCTTGCACTCTGCGTTTTCTTCGTGTCCTGTAAGGCTGTAATCGTATCTGTTACGACGTCTCTCCCTGCGTTTTGCTTTCTGTGTTCAGGGAGGAGCTATTTAGAATAAGCACGTAGTGTTGTTTGTTTTCTCCAATCTCCATCCATGCAAGATCGAGCACGAAGCGGAGCTATTATTTGCTTCTTCTTCTGTGCGGCTGCCTGTAGTACTACTGTATGCTGGGGCCGGTGCTTCTTCATTCCAGGCATCGATTGGATTCGCCTCAGTTTCGCTGGTCCAAGTAGTCCAGGTTTGGTGAGGCCCGGTCCGGTATTAGCGGGAGACAGGCCTGTGTAAACAAAAGCGAGATTGATACGAACCTGGCGTCCGCCCCTAGCTTCCGTCCGGACCTGGCCGCGTGACCCCCGCTCCTTATCCCCGTCGGCATCGATATCCCATCCCGTGACTTGCCCTGCTTCTCTCGCACCCACTCGTTGCTTCTCCGCCATCGCGTGACCCACTCCGCTCCCCCCGCGTGCCACTCGTCGCTGCTCCGCTGCGCCGCTCGGGCCTTGCTTGCGCCCCCAGGATGGATGTCACGCCCACAGCTCGCTGCTGTCCCACCACCCACGCTCCCCCCTCTCTCCCTCGCTCCCTCTCTCCCTCCCCCACCAAAGACAAGGATGACCGCGGTGGCTCCGACAAGGTAGGTCGGTCCTTCTTTAGATTTGAGCGCTCTCCCTCCTCCTCTGGATTTGAGCGCTCCCCCTCATCCTCTGGATCTGAGCCCTCCTTTACCTCTGGATCTGGATCTGAAGGACGCGGCGGTGGCTAGGGTTCCGGCGAGCTATGTTGCACTAGCCTTATTTAGTTGTTGCAATAAGTAATATTTCTTTGTTACATTAGTCTCTTTTTTATTTCTGATGTTGCATCTCGCATTGCAGTAGCCTTGTTCTGATGTTGCAACAAGTAATTTTTCTTTGTTGTAGTAGTCTCTTTTTTCTGATGTTGTTTCTCGCATTGCGCTTTATTCTGTTGTTGCAGTAGCCTTGTTCTGATGTTGCAACAAGTAATATTTTTTTGTTGCATCAGTTTTTTTTGATGTTGCTTCTCCCATTGCGATTTGTTCTGTTGTTGTAGTATTGTTCCGATGTTGCAACAAGTAACATTTCTTTGTTGCATTAGTCTCTTTTTTTAATCTTGCATCTCGCATTGTAGTAGCTTTGTTCTGCTGTTGCAGTAGCCTTATTCTGATGTTGCAGTAGACTTTTTCTGATGTTGCAAACAAGTAATATTTGTGATGTTTGCATCTCGTATTGCTCCGTGTTGTAAAAGATCTTCTGATAAAAAATTCTCATTGAACATTCGGGTGATGGAGCACGGTGGGGATGAGGCGTGGAGGGCAACGGGCGTGCAGAGGATGGCGGCACGGTGGGGGATAGCGACGCGATGAGGCACAGCGGCGCAGCACGGGACGAGGCCGCACGGGGGCGCGCTCGTTCTATTGCATCGGATTGGTCCGCTTTATTTCTGTTGTTGCTTTATTCAATGAGATTTAGACGACTCCTATTATCTAAATCGAATGGTCCCGAGGAACGTTCGGACATGTGCTCGCGCCGGACGTCGGAACGGTAGTTGCGTCGAAACAAAAGCCCAGCCATTGCCGACGAGAGCATCACTGTACGAGGCACGATGATTTCGTATGATGCTGAGTTATTTCGTACGATGTTCCATATTATATACACTCGTTCTGAAAATTTATTGTTCCAGTTGCGATACAGCGAGATTCCAATGCAAGTTGGCCCACCACGAAGAAACAAGTAAACTAGCAAATGTGCTCCCAACATTTTTTAGCCTTATTTTTTTAGCAATCAATGGTTATAAGAGCCTTAGTAGCACATTAGATCCTAGTTTCGACTTCTCGTGGTAGTGAATATTTCAGAATTTAATGTCACTGTGTTTCTAGTGGCAGGCGATGTTCCCATCGACTACGAGATATGTATGGTGACTTTATCAATCTCGAGGATATGCCGGTCCAGAATTCAAAATATACTCATTGGGGGTAGGGTTTGCATATATGTGTTGTGAACGTCTTACGTAGCGCTACGTGAGCCGTGAGGGAGGTATATCAGACTTTCGCGATAGTTCAAGAAGGTGAATAAGACTTTAAAAAATTGTAGAAATATTTTTTCAGAAAATTATCCAAAAATTTTGCTTGAATAAATATATTTTTAAAATACTTGGTGTAATGTTAAAAAGTTTGTTTTAACTCAAAAAAATATGAAACTAGTTTCATATTTCTTCTGAAACCATTCTCTAACTTTTTAAAACTTGGGAGCCATGAGCCCATGATAAAGAGCATGATTTTACAAAACACATGAAGTCCAACATCCCGAGCCCATTCAAACTGCCTCCCTGCTCGATCATGTGCTCCCAGTGCGTGCAGAGACCTACCACAATGACGACGGACGAGGAAGCAGTCATGTCCGCCGTCCGGATGTTGCTGGCCAAGTCGCTGTTGGGGATTTGACTTCGCTAGAAACATAGCCTGGAGACTTCGGAGTTGATTAACTAAAGAATGCGAAAGTATCATCAACAGAGTTAACTTTAGACTGACGGAAAGGCACGAAGAATGAAGTTCCGAAGACAAAAAGACAGTTTCACCCCTATAGTTAAAGGGGTTGTATTGATTAGAGAGAGGGGTATAATGGTTATTTGTATATAGTTTACGAAGATTAGGACCTCTATAAATACCTTATTTGACATGTGTTGTACGATCATGAAATGAATACAGCTTTTGTACTTGATGCTGTGAATAAATTTTACCCAACAGTCACATATGTCGGTCTAGAGTCTAAGCAGTCACATGATAGCTACTGTTGATGGTCCAATGAGTCTACACACGTTTAGCTTAATTTTTAAAATTTAAGAGACCATATAAGATTCAAATAATTCTAAGCAAGGACAAAAAGATAGAGCCTGATTTTAGAAAAAACTAGTTTCATATTTTCCCGAGTTAAAACAAATTATCTAACATTAAATAATATTTTAGTATTTTAAAATGTATATTAATTTCAGAAAAATATTTAATTTTTTTGAAAGAAATATTTCTACTGTTTTAAAGTCTAATTGACCCCTAAATTACCGCGAAAGTCCGATTTACCTCCCTCATGACACCACGCAGGATGACTCATGTAGCGTCATGTTAGCTAAAACTGCTTAGAGAGTTACATCATACGGTTTCAACAGTCTCAGGAGTGCAAACATCCGGTTTTCTAGTTGAAAGTGGTAGATCGAACTACAATAGTTTTTTTGTTTAGGAAAGGACAATAGTTGACGGGTGCGATGAGGATCTTTTCCTTTAGACATAAGCCTCGGTTTGTCCGGCCCAATTAGTACATTTTTTTTTGTAGGAAAATCAGTCCAGGCTACGTGAGGCCCGATCAGGCGTTAGCAGGAGAACGGTCCTCTGTAAATTAAGGCCCACCCTAATTTGCCGACCAGACCGATCAAACGTTGGAGCTTGAGACGCCCCCTCCCTATTGGCTGGCCAATCACAGGTCATTTTTGTAAATATCTATAAATGATTTATTCTTTACTGAAACAAGTCATTTCTGCTACAGAAAAACGACACACATTTTAATCCCAGTCAGTAACTGAGCCAGGTACTCAAACGAAGCACTGAACCAGAACCTTGCAGCACATTGAGCTAATTTACAGAGAGGAAGGAACCTCAGAGACAAAAGAATACCGACTACAATTTACACAGAGAGGAGGAAACCTGGTCTTGCATCAGAGGAGGAAACCGAGGAGGAAAAGTTGAGTGAGCGGAGAGGGGGCCGAGGGAACGGGCAAAAGTTGGGTTACTCAGAGAGGAGGTTGAGGAAACGCCAGCGAAAGTGGGTCACTCATAGACGGGGAGAAGTTGAGTCAGCTACGTCTGCTGCCGTGCACGACCTTGTTTTTGGTCTTCTGCCGCGCACGACATAGAAAACATCGTTTTCTAGTTTCGGGATGCTTTATTTCGGTGCTGCTACAGTTGAAAAGCCATCGTTTTCCAGCAGGACCCACATTCGGGATGCTTTTATTTCGGTGCTGCTACATTTAAAAAACATCGTTTTCTAGCAAGACCTCACATTCGGGATGCTTTGTTGTTACGGTTAAAAAGCATCGTTTTCTAGCATGACCTCACATTCGGGATGCTTTGCTACTACAGTTAAAAAAAACATCGTTTTCTAGCATGACCTCACATTCTGGGAGGCTTTCTGCTACAGTTAAAAAACATCGTTTTCTAGCATGATCTCACATTCGGGATGCTTTATTTCGGTGCTGCTACAGGGCTACCATTACCATTATAAAAGCCGCATCCGGCACCGGCAGCCCACATCCACGGATCCACCCACAGGCCACAACACCCGTCATCAGTCCCAGCCACAACGTCCCGCGCGAGAGGCGGCACGAATGGCCAACCAGGAAGAGCCGCTGCCTAATCACCCGCACCCGGTGCACGCCAACGTCCAAGCACAAGCAGGCCACCAGCAGTACCACCTCCTCGACGCCGCACGCGCGCTGATCCTGCTAGCAGCAGCCGCCGCCGTCTCAACCGTGTGCAACCCCGATGCTGACGCCGCGTGGGCCTTCCTCTTTTTCGTCACCTGGCTGCTCGGCGTGTGCCTTCTTTCGTTGGTCCCATTGGCCGCAGGTCCGTTCCCAGAAGCTGATCGTTTGGTCGGCGCTGCCATCGCCGGCACCGGCGCCGTCCTCAGGCGCTTCTTCATCCCATGGAACTAGCTCCGCCATCCTGCGCGCATGGGAATTGGGAAGTGAGCAGCTGGTGGTGGTACGTTTCAGTGTGCTGTATTATGTTGGTCAATAAGGCCGGATTTATCATGTCCGCCGTGTAATGTAATAATACTCACGCTAGGCGAGTATTACAAGTGTTATTAGTAAGTAGTATATTTAGTTTTTATAAACTTGTAGCGTGAGTGATCAAATTGCTGTGCCCCTGTGCGTGTTAATGTTAGGTATATGTCGGCCCAATCAGTCCAGGCTAGGTGAGGCCCGGTCAGGCGTTAGCAGGAGAGCAGGCCTGTGTAAATTACAGCCCATACTAATTTGCCGACCAGACCCATCAACATTGGAGCGTGAGACGCCGTCACTATACTATTTTGGCGTTGGATTGGCCTTGCCTTCATCGTATTCCACAGCAGCTTGCTGTCGAGTACAGTATATATATATATATATATATATATATATATATATATATATATATATATATATATATATATATATATATATATATATATATATATATATATATATATATATATATATATATATATATACTCAATCAAACAACGGTTCATGTCCACTTGTTGGCTAGTGACGAGATCTGCAAGATGAGTGGTGTATCGGAAACTATTTTGCAGCAGCCACGCACCCGCTGTCGACGGCGACAGCGACTGATAATAACATTAAACTGGTCCATGTATATATCAAACCTACTAATCAGCGCTGGCTACCATTATTCACGGTCCATGGTCACCACCCACCATGCTTCCCCTACATAGCTCCGTTCCCCATCCCCTCTCGCTCACCAGGGCAGCATAACGCCGGCGGCCTGTGTGCTCAGCCGCCGCGCCGCCCGTCCGCTATGATTCGTATCGTGATCATGCATGCTCGGCAGTTACATGTACATGTATGTCGCTCTTCTCTTGTATTCGTTGCTTTGAAACTTATTCAGTGTGTGTTGCCGCGTCTTCTTCTTTCTCACCTCCGGCCTCTTGTTTGTTTTTTTTTCTAGAAGATTCTTTTCATCCCCTTGAATGAAACTTCACCATCTTAAACGCACGCTAGCTTTGCTACGTTTTATTTCACCTGTCGTTTGCCTAATCTATGCAAGGTGTGTCTCCTGTGGATGACATGCCTGCTGCTACCTCTATGATGCATGAGAAGATGCCTGCTGAGTGCTGAGAGGTCCTCTAAATTAAGCTCCGATGATCCGTCTATCTGGCGGTGCGCCTGCACCTGCAAGGTGCTACTTATTCCGTTTTGCATCGGGCTGAAAATATGTAGACTGACGGATGTCGTATAGGATCCATATAGTTGTTCAGGAATTGATCTTTCAATTAATCTCGTAAAAAATAGGATGAAGAAGGACAAGCATAGATAGACAGATTAAGGCGTGCATAAATCAGAACTTCTGTTTTTCTTGCCGTGCTAGCACAAGATGCAGATCTACACCTTGGTCAACGGTAGGTGCGGTCGTGCCGAGGCTACAGACGTGTGGGAGGCTTTCAAAGCTGAAAGGGACAGCACACCTAGAAAGCCTGTGAACATCTCAAACCAAAGTAGATGAAGGCCCGTGTAGTATCTCAGGCCCATGACATTGATCCAACTGTAGTGAAGCCCAAGCCCGCGAACATGCCGTGCGGTCCAAGACTCCTGCCTCCTGCCGCGTCCACGCAGCTAGGCCCCAGCCCCTAAAGCCGAAGGCCCTCTCTCCTCTACAAGAAGGGTACCCTAGAACACGAGCCAGTGTCAGTGTGTCACAGCGTGGCAAGTGAGAGGAACCGAAACCCTAGACCTAGATCCACACGAGAACTCAACCTGAGCCAGCAGCCCAACACCGATGCCGACGCTTGTTATCCACGAGGAACCCGCCGCCCCCGCCGCCGCCGGGGGCCGGGGAGGCTTCGTCGCCACCCTGCGGGAGCTGCTCGAGCTCAAGGACCGCCGCATCCAGGCTTCGGCCTTCTTCTTCGCCTGTGGGGCCTCCGTGGTGCTCCATGGCACCGTGTTCAACCGCGCGGCGGATAATCCGGAGCATGTCCTGGTTGGATATGGGCTTTTCACCATCGGCGCCGGGCTCGGGTTCCTCACGCTCAGCGGATCTGACAGGCTCGGGCACGCTGCGTATCGCGTCGAGGAAGTGCTCAGGGGATTCTTCCAGTAGCCAGTCGTAGCTGGCTCTGGCTAGATCCGCAGCGAGAAACCGACGATGCGTGTGTATTCCCCTCGATCCATTGAGTGTTAATATATACGTACTTCTAGTTCTACCACCTGGGCTGACGATGTGTATTTGTACTTTGAGAAGATGTGCTTTTTCTATGTTTGTGTACGAGACATATGTTACATGCATATCAGCATATGCATATATGACATGCTGTCAGTTTCCGAGTGGCCAAATTTTTGTTGTAATTAATTAAGTTCTCCTTAGCATAATGTCCACAAATTGTTGGTGCACTCATGCCTCCATTTTGATCCGATCTAATATATATATTTCAGCTATTACCTCTTAGGAAGTAATATATGATTTTAGTCATCCGATCTAATTAAATGAATGGCTCACAGTTATTTGGAGATATCACAGCAAATCCATACAAAATGTTGCATGTCTTGCATAAGTAAACTATCAGTTATGTCCCTTTCTGATATATATATTTTGTATTCTCATCACAACAAAGAGATGGGTTTGATTTATTGTGAGCATCTCCAAGAGTTTACCAAATCAACTTGGCATCCATTTATTTTTGGCAAAACAGGAAAAATTGTGATCCAACAGTTTGGCATTTAACTTGGCAAATTTTAGCAACTTGGCAAATCTCCCCCCTCCACGCGCATATTTGCGCGCTGAGCGCGAGCGCGCATCCGGCTTCGCTTGTGGGGCTCTTCGTTTCTTAGCGGGGCTCTTCGTTCGCTTAGCGGGGCTCTTCGTTTCTTAGCGGGGCTCTTCGTTCGCTTAGCGGGCCTCTTCTTATTTTACCAAGTCCAAATGGCAAACTCTTGGAGAGAGTCTATTTTTTCACTTGCCATATATTTTAGCGAGTTGCCAAATCACGATATTTGCCAAGTGAATTTTGGAAAACTCTTGGAGATGCTCTTATGCACCTAAAACAAACACTTGCTGAGATGGTGGCACGATAGACAGGGTGCATATACTGGATTCGATGAGACGTAGAGGGCAGGTCTACAGGGCAGCAAAACAAATTTTGACTAATCACTGATCAAGTGATCATAGCCTCACAACAAACTGCCTCTGCATCATCACACAAGGTATGTGGTATATAGGCCATGGATCCACATATGTGACCGGAGTCTAGACGCTAGAGGCTGCTCGCAGGATGCATAGCTAGCAAGCATTTCTAAACTATATATGGCTTTGTGCTCCGATGCATATATGCATGGTAACAATTACCAACAGTAGCATCTAGCTACTTGTCAAGTTGCAGCGCTATGTAGCTACTTACCAAGTATCGTTATCAATTTAGCCTCAATAATTTAGGAGTTTCAACTTGATGCATCATATTTTAATTTGGCAGAATATTTTAACCATGAGTGACAGCATATGATGATCATATATGATAAGTGGAGCATTGAGATGGTGATGCTTATTTGTAAGTTATTTTTCTAAAGTAGTTGAGGATATCACGCTATAAAAACATAATCTAGGATTCTCGCTACTCATTGGCATGGCGCCCTGATCCATGTGTATGGAGTGGCAAATCCTGAGGTGCCAGTCATAGATGTCAAATAGTGTGCATCAATGTGTTAAAATATAATATCATTCCTTAGCATGTGCATAGAGTTAAAATCTATTCTGTGGCAAAGATGATTCCCCCATTTCTTTTTAGGCAGAGAAATTTGGCACAAAAGTGAAATAATAATCTCAAATTTGGTGAAGTACATATGCTTTAAGTGCTAGATGTTGGGATATATATAAGTCTACATATAGACGAATGTGATAAGTAGATAAATTAAAGAACTCCAATCCCTTGTGCTTATGAGTTATGAATCGAGGGTTTGTTTTAATACAAGGTTTTGGTGACTAATTGAGATAGGATATTGAAATAAAAAAGAGACATAGTGCCACCCCTTTCAACCCTCCTCCTTTTGGCCATTCTTCCAGTTGCACGAGGCAATGAAAACAAATAAGCATATACGATGAGGGTCTGAGGATGCAAAAGTGTTGAATGTTATGAACTTGATGGTGTTTATTACTGTGCAATCAATCTTTTTTCAAAGTGGTCAGATGAAGGGTGCCCTGTTGCAAAATTGGGAACAAATAAGTTAATAAATGTCATGTATAGACCCAACTCTGATTCCAAATATTGAAAAATTAGTGTCACATGTCTAATGGAGGGTCCAAGAGGGGGCCAGGACCGCCTAGGTCAACCGTGCCCATTGTGTATGGGAATAATGTGCATGGAAATCTAGGATTCACACTACTCATTGGCATGGCACACCCTGATCCATGTGTATGGAAATCATGAGGTGCCAGTCAGAAATGGAAAATAATGTGCATCACCATGTGTTAAAATATAATTAATATATCATTCCTTAGCATGATCATAGAGTTAAATTCTATAATGTAGCAGAGATGATTCCCCATTTCTTTTTAGGCAGTGAAATTTGGCACAAAAGTGAAATAATCTCAATTGTGGTGAAGTATGCTTTCAATGCTAAATGTTGGGATATTTATAAGTCTACATATATATAGATGGGTGTGATAAGTAGACAAAGAAATCCGCATGCCTTGTGCTTATGAGTTATGAACCAATGGTTTGTTTTCATACAAGGTTTTGATATTTACTTGAGATGGGAGAGGTTGAAATAAAAAAGACCTAGTGTCACCCCTTTAAACCCTCCTCCTTTTGCCCATTCTTGCAGTTGGGCAAGGAAATGAAAACAGATAAACAGGAACCGAGGATGCAAAAGCCAGATGAATTGTTATCAACTTGATGGTGTATATATTATTGTGTAATCAATGTTTTTCAAAGTGGTCATGTGAAAGGTACACTGTTTCAAAATTAGGAACAAATAATTAAGTCAATAGATGTCTTATATACCCTCTCTGATTCAATATATTGCAAAATTGGGTACACTGTTGCATGTAATTAAATATTGCACCTATCTGTTCGGGCATATTAGGACTCCAGAAAGTCAAATATGTGTATTTAGTGTACAAAAGTTGTATCGATTCATATTCCACGGATATTTTGATACACATTTATTTTGTTGTAGTTGATGATGTATTATAGGAGATAATTGATGGTCAAAGAATGAACTTGAAGACTTCTTTAGTCACAACATTCTCTTCAAAAAGACATAGGACATTGAGACAACTTTATATGATTAACTAGAGTTTGATTAATTATCATGCTTCTCATTATGTGTTAGTGACAAATACTACTTAATTTTAATTTAGAATGATCTCGGTGAGCATTCTTCTTTTTACAAATAATTAAATACCCACATAAAGATTGACATTAGTTACCTTTTTAGTGGAATAGTAGGACATGATCTTACTGTAAAAGTATACTAAAAAAGGCAATTTATAGGACAGAAGGAAAGTTACTACTCCCTGTATCCCAAAATAGATGATGCTTTTGACTTTTATATATTATATTTGACCATTTGTCTTTTTCAGTTATTTTTGTGCAAATAATAAAATAAATAAGTCATTATTAAAGTATCTTATGATAAAATGTCATAACAAAAATAAATAATGCTCATACAAAAATTTTAATTAAGACAAACAATCAAACAAGATGTCTAAAAGTAAAAAAACATGCATGATGTATTTTTAGACAAAGGGGGTATATATAAAGTTGTATATTTCCATGATTATATTGTCTGCACTGTAAGCTAGCTAGCTATTTTTTGTAAATGAACGGACATGAGAATGTGCCAATTTGTTGATATATATAGGAGAGGAAGATACAACTTCAATCCCTTCCAATCCCTTTGAATTTGGGATCAAACAAACAAGGCCTTAGAAGGGGCAAGAAATAAATGGAAAGAGGTAGGGCAAAAACTAAAAGGCTATTCTCTTGCTAACAAATAAAACTGCTAAACTTTTTGCGCCCGCGGTAACCCAGCCGTCGCTTCCATTTTATCTGTGCAAAAAGTGACAGAGGGCTTGATACGCGCTTAGCAAAAACCCTTGTGATTGTCTCCTTCTAGATCTCCCAAATGATAAATAGGGTAAGACTTCCTAAGCTAGCTTTTGCATGCATGAATGTTGGATAATAACAAGTTATTCTTAAAAGGCCTGCAAATGGTTTGGACTTGAATGGTGAAAACCACGTGTTATTTGGGTGATCTAGATACATCAAGGTGTATACAAGTTTTCATTCTGCATGGTTAGACATAGTGTTTTTGAATGAATAATGGGCACAGGTTTATATATGTACTTTCTGATACTTTGAAGATGTTCATAAACCATAATGGTTCGAGTGTTTTTAGCTTTCCCCTTCTTTCAAGGGAAAGGAATAATATATATACAAGTTCAAACTCCATTGCATGTTTCCCTTCCAACATATATTGATATATATGCACCATGCATGATAGTGAGATTATGAGTATGATCGACATGTTCCTGGTTTTGTCCACCTTTTGCATATGCAGGCTAAAGAGGCCTTCGTTGATGTGGCAGCTCCCACATATATATAAGGGATATGAGATCATATCATCGCAGGTTCGTTATCATCGTTATGATCCATGCCGCCCCAAAGTACCACCTGATGCTTCCAGAGATAGCGGCCTTGGTCATGTCCCTGTGTGCTATGCATCTGCTTCATTTTGCCACCATCACTACACCACCGCTTCTGAACAACGTCAGACTAACTGTCGGTATAAGTCCTTTTACCGTCAGATAGTCCATCGATGTAGAGATATACCGTCAGGCCAAGTCAGTCGCTGTAAGCTCTATCGGTAAAAAGTTATACCGTCGGACCACACTTTTACCGACAGATGGTCCGATGGCAGAAAATACACCGACAGACAGTGTGTTACCATTTATACCGACAGACCGTGCGATGTTATACATGTATTTTACCGTCAGATACTCCAACAGGAATTTTAAACCGAATAAAAAAAATAAAATCAAATGTAGCAGAATCATTACATATTAAATGACACTAATTGAAGATCCATCATATCACATTCATCTTCACAAATTTAGTCCCAAATACATGGATCTCCATTTAACATACATATAGGTGTCTTGCACATTTGCACCAAGTCATAAAACACAATTAACCTGTACACCGAGGAAGAGAATATGCTATTTCAGAGAAGATTAGGCATATTTCTATACTACTAGTCAGTTCTCATATAAATAACCACAGAGTTGAATCAAGATGCAAATAATGTAGATCTTTGACAAAACTGAGTTGTTCCCATCAGAGTTACCAAATTACTTTGCAAGTCAGAATTCTAGTCTTTATATAAGTATATGATTGTTTGTACAAAACATGGATTAAATTGACAAAGCATATAACTGAAGTGAACACTAAAAAGGAATAGATCAACCATGTTGGTTCCTGTTTAGAGACTGCACCTATATTTTCCAAATAAAGGAGAATAACAGAATAACTACTGCAGAAGGCAATCAAGGCACTATACTATGCAACAGAAATAAAGGCCTTGAGGAAAACAACTGTAGTTGCTCCTTTAATACCTATGAGGTGAAAACGGATTAGTCGATGGAGGGCTATGAAGTTGTAGGTGTTGTCCAAACCTGCTCTCCTGGACGGCATGCAGATCTGTGCTCCTGGAGGCGCTCAGTTGAGGCAGCTATAGGGCAACCTGACCCTGGGGAGGCAGCAGTAGGGCAACACGACCCTGGGGCGGCAGCGGCCTGACCTGCTGATGACCGGCGCTCGTACGGACGACTGGGCTCCTGGAATAGACCGGTTGGAGAGCAGGATGGCAACCCGTCCCTGGAGGCAACAGGCTGGGGACGGAGGACGGCAACCCGCACCTAGGCCGGAGGCCTGACGTGCAGCAGGGTGACGGGATTAGGCTCAGCCCTGCTCGTGAGGTGCAACAGAGGTCTGCACTCGGTTGAGGATAGGGTTTGGCCTGAGCCCTGCTCGTGGGATTTGGGGTAGAGGGAGGGAGCGAGATGTGGGATTTGGAGGCAATTTGAGAGGGAGGGAGTGAGATTGAGTGGCGGGTGATTTTGGGAAGAGGAGGGAACCGCGGTGAATTGGTGGAGACGGCGGCACGGGAAGGAAGGAGGGAAAGAGAGACCGATGGCGGCTCAAGGAAAATTTTTGGCCTCTTAGGGTTTTGGTGCCACAGGTGGGCTGGGCCTTCATGGGATACCTTGGGCTCTACACCGACAGACCATCCGACCCTGCAGCTTAAAATACCATCAGACCATCCAATGCTAATTACAAATAGGTATACCGACATATAGTCCATCATCTAATCTATAGTCACCGTCAGATGGTTTGTCACACACTTTTACCATCAGTTCGCCCATTGGCGAATATACACTTTTACCGTCAGTTGTCTGATGCTATATTGGTGTTGTGGTGTAGTCATGTTAATTAAGCTGATGATGTGAGCAAGATAGGTCGTCTTGTTCATGTGTCCTTATCACCTCGAGAGTGTGGAACGCGGGTCATGGTACCACACGTTCCTCGTGCTGTCGTGCGCCTGTTGGGTTTGGCGCTAGCTGCACAAGCACAATGCTCGAACGGTTTCAGCAGTTAAATTCATATGCACGATTGAACAAAAGGTGTGTTTCAGACTGTAATCTATACTATATCTATAAAGTTGGCGGCACTCCCCCCACTCACGCATCACTGTTCATTACTGTTCCAAGAACAGTACCGGGTTTCATGAACAGTACCACCTGTTATGCATAGTGCCGGATTTTTATGAACAGTACCAATCCCGTTATGCACAGTACCGGATTTTATGAACAGTGCCCACCGTTATGCACGGTACCGGGTTTCCATGAATAGTCCCACCGGACATCATAAATAGTGCTGCCCCCGTTATGCACAGTACCGGATCCTCGTAAACCGTACTGTCCCGTGCTTTGCACGGGGGCTGCTAGTATATGAGATGAGACGTGCCAAGGAGAAGCAGCCATGCTGCCAGCAAGTTTGAGTCTGAGAGAGAAGGCACCATACACCACGGCAGATTGGCAGGCAAGCATACACCACGGTAAGCAAGGCAGGCATGCTGTTAATCCGGTGGTGGATACTTTTGCAGCAATTTTCTACCAGTACTACGGAGAGA